>OZ023297.1:0-1250000 GCA_964007245.1 Hypomecis atomaria
AACCAAACCACCTAACCTAACCTAACCTAACCTAACCTAACCTAACCTAACCTAACCTAACCTAACCTAACCTAACCTAACCTAACCTAACCTAACCTAACCTAACCTACTACTACTAACCAACTAACCTAACCTAACCTAACCTAACCTAACCTAACCTAACCTAACCTAACCTAACCTAACCTAACCTAACCTAACTAACCTAAACCTAACCTAACCTAACCTTAACCTAACCTAACCTAACCTAACCTAACCTAACCTAACCTAACCATAACCTAACCTAACCTAACCTAACCTCCTAACCTAACCTAACCTAACCTAACCTAACCTAACCTAACCTAACCTAACCTAACCTAACCTAACCTAACCTAACCTAACCTAACCTAACCTAACCTAACCTAACCTAACCTAACCTAACCTAACCTAACCTAACCTAACCTAACCTAACCTAACCTAACCTAACCTAACCTAACCTAAACCTAACCTAACCTAACCTAACCTAACCTAACCTAACCTACACCTAACCTAACCTAACCTAACCTAAAACCTAACCTAACCTAACCTAACCTAACCTAACCTAACCTAACCTAACCTAACCTAACCTAACCTAAACCTAACCTAACCTAACCTTTTTTTTTTTTTTTTTTTTTTTTTGACCCAGGAAAATCCTTTATGGATACCACCAAACCTAGGGAGGCCGGTGGTTATGTGGGAGTCTCCACCGCTAATCGGTGGCATACCCACTAAAAACCTGGGGTGTTTCCGCCTTTGCGCCATCTGCGGGGCTACGGGCACGCTTTCGCACTCATCCGCGGCCCCGACAGCGCTGTCCGCACTCGGACCCTCCTCGGGGAGCTCAACCATCAGGGAGCTCTACCCGGTATTGCGGACGATGTGCCGAAACACGGGGCACATCGTGCAGTCTCGGGGAACTCTCGAACGGGTGGCGGGCTTCCCCAAGCCCAACCACCCAGAGTTCCCCTTACGGAGGCAGGCGGTCGTGTGCGGAGACGCCTGCCTCGGGGGCGCCTTCTGCGCATGGGGAGGCTCGCAATGTCGTCCTCCCTCATGCGCTCGTCAGCCTCTTTGCGTTCCAGGACTTCTTCGCAGAAGTCCCGGACCGCATTCCAGGATCTTTCGCTACCCACCATGGCCGTGGCAACGGTTGGCAGCGAGAGATCCGCCCCCACTATGGCCACGAGCTGGGCCCGCTGGGCTGTCCACGCCGGACACACCTCCAGCGTATGCTGCGCCGTGTCTGTCTGGTCGCCACACTGGTGGCAAACCGGTGTGGGTTCTCTCCCGAAAATAAATCACCACATCGGGACTCGATCACTCGGTGTACGAAACAGCGTACTTTGAGCGACACCTCAAGCCGCTCGACTAACCAGCCGATAACCTAACCTAACCTAACCTAACCTAACCTAACCTAACCTAACCTAACCTAACCTAACCTAACCTAACCTAACCTAACCTTTTTTTTTTTTTTGTTTTTTTTTTTTTTTTTTTTTTTTTTATTTTTTTTTTTTACCAGGGGAAATCTTTTATAGATACCACCGCACCTCGAGGGCAGGCGGGTGGTTATGTGGGAGTCCTGCCGACTGGACAGTATACCCACCAAAACCCCTGGGTGTTCCGCCACTGCGCTTGGTGTCGGGGCTACGGGCACGCTTGCGCACTCCTCCGCGGCACCCGACAGCGCTGGCCCAACTCGGGCCCCACCACGGAGCTTCGGCTCCCGCCAGAATGACGATGTGCCGAACACCAGACACATCGTCATCCACCACCTGGGACCAACCAGCACTGGGCGTCAGACAGCACCCGTGTCCGACAGCCCTGGTCCCGATGCAACGGGTCAATTAAAGTGGCCCCGCGCCTGCCACTTACGGCTGCAGAGGATAGGGAGAACGGCCATCGCGATACCGACACTCCTCTTCCCCTGCAGCCCCACCGCCTCCGCCAACACGTTGGCGGCACCCGTTAGGGCCGCTGGCAGGACGGATAGACAGCGGCACACTCGCCGCCCGTCCATCCCGTCGCCGCCCCCGCCTCGATGGGCTCGGCCGCGGTATCGCGACGAGCGCGACACCGCAGTCCACCTCAGTCGACTTGCGACCTACTGGCCAGCCTCCGCACGGGCTTGTCGAGGCCCAAGACCCGGAGAGGCCGGCCCCACCTCGGGTTCCTCTTGGTTCACCAGGCTGGCGAGACCTGGCTACTAAGCCCCCCCGCCACGACAAGGCGGGAACCCACTCGGGGGGGAACCTAACCTAACCTTTTTTTTTTTTTTTTTTTTTTTGACCCAGGAAAATCCTTTATGGATACCACCAAACCTGGGGAGGCCGGTGGTTATGTGGGAGTCTCCACCGCTAATCGGTGGCATACCCACTAAAAACCTGGGGTGTTTCCGCCACTGCGCTATGTGTCGGGGCTACGGGCACGCTTGCGCACTCCTCCGCGGCCCCAACAGCGCTGTCCGCTACCGGACCCTCCTCGGGGAGCTCAACCCCTAGGGAGCTCCACCCGGCATTGCTACGATGTGCTGAAACACAGAGCACATCGTGCAGTCTCGGGGAACTCTCATACAGATGGCGGGCTTCCCCAAGCCCAACCACCCAGAGTTCCCCTTATGGGGGCAGTCGGTCGTGGGCCAACCGCCTGCCCCGAGGTCGCCTTCTGCGCATGGGGAGGCTCGAAACGTCGTCCTCTCTCATGCGCTCATCCGCCTCTTTGCGCCCGAGGACTTCTTCGCAGAAGTCCCGAACCGCGCTCCAGGCGGTCTCGCTCCGCACCATCGCGCGAGCAATGGTCGGCAGCGAGAGGTCGACCCCCACAGTGACACAAGCTGGGCACGCTGGGTGTTCCACTCTGGACACACCTCCAGCGTGTGCTGCGCCGTGTCCTCGCGGTCGCCACACTGGTGGCACTCCGGTGTGGGCTCTCTCCCGGCGACTCTGTGCAAGTACTCGCCGAAGCATCCGTGCCCCGTGAGCACCTGCACGAGCCTGAAGGAGAGACCCCATCCTCACGAGCCAACCAGTCCCGGAGGATTGGTCGGAATGCCTCAACGGTGCGGCGACCAGCAGACGGCTCTTCCAGCCTGCGGTCCCATCGCTCCAAGGACGCTTGTCGGCCACGTCTCCGCCAACGCCTTATCACCTCGGGGGGAGGAAACTCACCCCCGGACCGTGCATCGGCTAGTTGGCGGTATACGCCGGCCAACATCTCGGCGTCCAAGTCCCACGGAACTGTCCTGGCCAGGACGCACGCCGCCTCATACGATACGGTGCGGTATGCCCGTATCACTCGGAGCGCCATAACTCTTTGCGGTCTCCGGAGGAGTGCAATGTTATGGGCGCTCAGAGCATCCGCCCAGATCGGGGCGCCGTACAGCGCCCATCGACCTGACCACCCCCGTATAGAGGCGGCGGCATGCGGCATTCGGCCCTCCGACGTTTGGGAGAAGGCTTCCCAAGGCCGAAGCCGCTCCGACGAGCCGCGGAGCCAATCGCTTAAAGTGCTCGCGGAAATTCCATCGACTGTCGAGGACGAGACCGAGATATCTCATAGTCGTCCCGACAGCGATAGGAACACCCCCAACGATTAGCTCCGCTCCGGCTGGCGGCGCACGCCGAGGACCGTGGAAGCACACGGCCTCGGACTTCTCTAGGGCCACCTCTAGCCCTAGGCGCCGGATTCGGCTCACTATCTGAGCCGTGCCCGCCGTGGCCAGGATCGACGCATCCCGAAACGTCTCTCCGCGAGCCAACACCAGCGTGTCATCAGCGTAGCAGACTACGTCGATGCCACGCAGGCGGCCACCTCGAAGCACCCAGTTGTACCCGAAGTTCCACGAGACTGGTCCCAGGACCGAGCCCTGTGGAACTCCAAGGCACATAGCCCACCGGCCCCATCCCTCGATCGTCGGATAGACTACGTCTCTATCCGAGAAGTAGTCGTCGAGGGTCCGGCATAGGTAGGCGGGTGCCTCGTGGCAGCGCAGTGCCATCTTTATGCAGCCCCAGGGGAGGGTGTTGAAGGCGTTGGCGATGTCGAGCGACACCGCAACGACGACCTCTCCCCGGGAAACGGCCGCTTCCGCAAAGGCCCTCACCCTCGATATGGCATCGATGGTGGACCTGCCCCTGCGGAAGCCGAACTGCGACTCAGCCAGGTTTGGCCCGACCTGCTCCAGGTGCTTGTTGAGACGGGCGGCGATGATACGCTCTAAGAGCTTCCCAGCCTCGTCCAACAGCACAATCGGGCGGTAGGCCCCCGGCGAGTCAGCAGGTCTACCCGTCTTGCGCAGCAGTACAAGTTTTCCACTCTTGTACCGCCGCGGAAAGCGGCCCTGCCTCAAGCAGTCCGTGAGGAAGCTCCTGAACCGCGGCTCCAGGGCCTCCAACGCCAGCACCCAAGCCCGTCCGGGGATTCCGTCCGGGCCAGGAGCCGTGTTCTTGGCCCTGAGCTTCAGGATTGCCGCCGCGAGTTCCTCCTGGGAAACGGGCGGCACTTCCTCAGCCTCTGCATTCTCGACCCTCCCACGATTAGAGGGGAATGCCATCCTCGGGGTTACGTGGTCGCCCGCCTGTGGAAACAGGGTGGCAACCACGTTCTCCAACAAGTCCGGCCGCATGGTCTGCGTCAAAGGTGGCGCCCATGGGCGGATCTTGTTCCGGACCCACTTATATGGCCTTCCCCACGGATCGCGGTCTAAGGCGTCAAGCATGCTCTGCCTGGCACTGTCCTTGGCTCGCGCTATCTCGGCCTGCAGGGAGGTGACCTCCTGCCTGTACAAGGCGTACAGTTCCTCCTCCCGGTCCGGGTCCCAGTGCCGGCGTCGGCGCTGTCTGGCGTATTCACGCCGAGCGGCAACACACTCCTCGCGGAGGTGCGCCAACTCAGGCGTCCACCAAGACACGCTGCGACGCGCCGGCAGGGAACCCACTCGGGGCATGGAGGCGTCACACACCTGTGTCAACGCCTCGCAGAACCAATCCGCCTCAGCGTCTACCTCCACTGCATCCGGCCTCGGGATCCACGCCTTCACGATAGCCGCCTCCAAGAGGACCTCGCTATCCATGCGCTTGAGGGCCCATCGTGGTGACCGCTCCGTTCGGGGGCGGCTCGGACCTCCCGGGACTCCTGGGGGAGAGACGGTCATCCGGATGTACCGGTGATCGGACAGCGTCTCCACTCCCTCCAGTACTTCCCAGTCCTGCACACAGCGCGCCAGGGTAGGGGTCGCGAACGCGAGGTCCACAATCGACCCACCCTGTTGCCGCACGCACGTGTGCACCGTCCCCGTGTTAAGCAGCAGCAGCCCAAGGGCAGCTGCCCATTCCTCCAGTGGCTGGCCTCTCTCATTCGCAACAGGCGATCCCCACAATGCTGATTTGGCGTTGAAGTCGCCAGCGATCAGCACGTGGTATGGACGACACTGTTGGACGAGAGATTCCAACTCGGAAAGCCAACTCTCGAACTCGGCGAGGCTCCTGTTGGGGGAGAAGTAAGTGCCTATATAGGCGACACCCCCCGCCACAACAGCTACACAGCCTCGCCCCTTCACTACCTTCTCGAGTGGAGGAAAGCCCGCCGCTGCTTGGGTGACGATCACCACTCGTCCCTCGTTATCGCCCGACCAATTTTCCCTTGGTGGCACATAGTAGGGCTCCGCCACGATTGATATGGGTATCAACCACTCCGCCATGCTCTGGACCAAGAGGTCCTGAGCCCTGGCGGAGTGGTTGATATTGGCCTGAAGAACAGTCAGGGCCATATCAATCGGCTTCCATTTGCGAAGCCTCTCCCTGTCTATGGGGTGGGGAAGGTCGCTGCTGGGACTTGGCCGCGGCAGCTACCCTCCTTCGTCTCTTGGAGGGCAAGGCACAACCCTTGCTCCCCACGCGGTGTCCGGGTGGCTTCCCAGCCGCAGCGCAAACTAGGCAATGCGGCGCACCCGTGCACGTGTTCGCCTTGTGGCCAGGCTGACCACACCGGTAACACAGCTCACTCCGGTCCACCTCTGAAGCGCACTGCTCCCGGACGTGCCCCACTTCGAGGCACCGGAAACAGCGCATCGGCCGTGCGGTCAAGAGCTTGACCTGAGCCGAGACCCACCCCACTTTCAGGCGGCCACCACTGAGCACCTTCTTCGCTACCCCCACTGGGCAGCTAATGAAGGTGGCGCCTATGCCGGCCGGGTTGCAACGAATATCGCCGACCTTTATCAGGTCAGCCTGGCACTCCCCAACACTAGAGACGGCTGCCACTATCTCTTCTTTGGTGACCGAGTCATCCAAACCGCTCACGCGCAAGTCTGCGCACTTGGTCGGTCTGGAGACTCGGATCTCCTCAGAATTATAGATCTCCCTCAGCTTGTTTGCGAGGGAGTCCGCCTTTTCTCCAGTGGTGGTGCCGGGTATCTCCAGCATCCGACCACCATTTGCCGCCTTACGAAATTGGAGGGTCGTGATCCCAATCTGGGCAAGATCGACCCTCCTCTTCGCTTCGCCCAAAGCGCTGGCATAGGTGATGCCCTTCTTCAATGCCTCCGGCTGGATCGTGATGATCACAGCCGAGGATTTGGGCACTCGGAGCTTGGGCGCCTCCGTGGCGCGCTGAGTCGCGCGTGTAGGCGGCTGCTGTTGAGCACGCCTCTGCGGTGCAGCCGGGGCTGGGGCCGCCCTGGCGGTCGCCTTCTTCTGCTGGGGGGCCTTCCTTGCCACCGTCACCCAGCTTTGACTCGACGTCGAGGGAGGCGGTTGCACCTCCACCGCGAGCACATCTGGCACCACAGGCGTGGCCTTACGCTTGCCCTTGCCCTTCCCCTTGCCCTTGCCTTTACGTTGGCTTTGGGCAGAGGGGGGAGCTAAGGCAGGGAAGTCTGCCATGCTCGAAGGACCCGGCACCTGCGGTGCGGCCGCGGACTTGAGGAACTCTTTCCTCCTGTTCGCGGGGGCAACCGCAGGGCCAACCGCAGGGCCGGCCTTCGCTGCCACCTTTTTGTCGGCAGCAAGCGGTGGGCGGGTACGCTTCTCCGGAAGAAGACGATCTTCCAGAGCCTCGAACCTCGCGCTCACCATTCCGCCAACTTGCCGCATTATAGCCTGCGACAAGTCCTCGGTGTCCACATTCGACCGGACCGGCTGCCCAGAAGACGCAGAGACGGGAGCCGCACGAGACTCCACCATCAAGTTGCGGAGCTCCGCAATTTCCTTACGGAGGTCAGCCACTTCGGTCTGCAGGCGCTTGTTAGCGGCCTGCAGGTTCCTAGTTTCATCGGTGGCTGTCCTCTTGTGGAGGTCCTCCACCACCACCTGAATGGTGGACGCCGCTTCTTTTAGGGCCTTCGTGAAGGTGCCCTTCAGTTTTCCGGACTTCGTGGCCACGAGGTTGATCATGGCCACGCAATCCTGTACCTTCTGGTTTAAATCGGTGGCCAACTCCCCGCTCGTCTCTGAGGACAGAGCGGATAGGAGGCATGGCGCCGATCCAGATGAGCGGAGTCGCTGGGTCATTCGAGCGACCTCCTGCTCGACCCTCAACTCCAACTCATCGCGCTCCGCGGCCACAAGTGCCGCCTTAGCCTTAGCGAGGCCTACGTACTCGCCCGTTGTGGGCGGGCGGCCTCGACCTCGCTTCATGACGGCCACAGCCTTGGCAGCCGGGGCGTCTGAGTCGCCCCCGGAGCTCGCCTGGCCATCTCCGTCATCTTCCACCATTGCATTACGCGTCCCACGCTTACGCTTGGACGCGCCCTGCCTCGATGATGACCGTGAACTCACAGTCATCAAGCTCGTTGCTGAGGAGTCAGACTCCTCAGCCGGACTCAAAAAGAGCCCACTTCCTTCGTCGTCAACAGTTTTGGGTTTTTTTAAAGTTGTATCCATAATGTTCCCACGAGTATGGGGGAAATAAGAAGTCCACCCAGGCAGTGCCCCCTGTACCTAGGTAAGCCTAATACGCCAAGAGTGTCGGCCGGTACTCTGGCGGTGGTTCGCACTCGTGACCAACCATACCCAGTGGCCATGCATCCCCTCGCCGTGCGCCGCAGCTTGGGATTTGGGGTGATTTTTTATAGAGGTTTTCTTCCTCGCGGTCCGGGCAACCAAGCCAAGACCCTCGGTCCTGCCGCAAGCCACGAGACGTGACCGTAGCCGCAAGCAGGGCTCCGATGTACGACGCTGGCTCGCGAAGAGCCTGCTCGGCAGTAGTGTGAGTACATACCGAGCACGTCCCTCCCGGCAGCGGCGAGAGCTCACATCCACTGGCCCCTCTGCTGAACAGAGGGATCCGAGGAGAGCTCACATCGCCAACTGCCATGAGACCACACGAGGTCTCCAACCCCTGTTTGAGACTATGATTTATCAGTAGAATCTGTAACCGAAACTACTGATCCATCATAATCCCAAACGAGCTCAGGTCAGAACTGAGCTGATCCCCCCCAATGTCTTCTGCACGCGCTCCTCAATGTAATGTAGAGGGGCGCGCAGAGAAGACCCCCGACCGGACATCTGCAATCACTCGGCAAGAACCCGCGAAGTAAGTTACCAAGTGATTCCCAGGGTGCACCACGAGGAGGTTTCCGGCCACAGCACCCCAACCTAACCTAACCTTTTTTTTTTTTTTTTTTGACCCAGGAAAATCCTTTATGGATACCACCAAACCTGGGGAGGCCGGTGGTTATGTGGGAGTCTCCACCGCTAATCGGTGGCATACCCACTAAAAACCTGGGGTGTTTCCGCCACTGCGCCATCTGTCGGGGCTACGGGCACGCTTCCGCACTCTTCCGCGGCCCCGACAGCGCTGTCCGCACCCGGACCCTCCTCGGGGAGCTCAACCCTCAGGGAGCTCTACCCGATATTGCGACGATGTGCCGAAACACGGAGCACATCGTCCAGTCTCGGGGAACTCTCGAACGGGTGGCGGGCTTCCCCAAGCCCAACCACCCAGAGTTCCCCTTATGGAGGCAGGCGGTCATGTGCTAGACGCCTGCCTCGGGGGCGCCTTCTGCGCATGGGGAGGCTCGCAATGTCGTCCTCCCTCATGCGCTCGTCGGCTTCTTTGCGTTCCAGGACTTCTTCACAGAAGTCCCGGACTGCATTCCAGGATCTTTCGCTACCAACCATGGCCGCGGCAACGGTTGGCAGCGAGAGGTCCGCCCCCACTATGGCCATGAGCTGGGCCCGCTGGGCTGTCCACGCCGGACACACCTCCAGCGTATGCTGCGCCGTATCTGTCTGGTCGCCACACTGGTGGCAGACCGGTGTGGGTTCTCTCCCGGCAACTCGATGCAGGTACTCCCCAAAGCAACCGTGCCCTGTGAGCACCTGCACGAGCCTGAACGAGAGAACCCCATCCTCACGAGTGACCCAATCCCGGAGGATCGGTCGGAAAGCCTCGACAGTGCGGCGACCAGCAGACGGCTCCTCGAGCCTGCGCGCCCACCGCTCCATGACCGTTTCTCGGCCCCGCCTCCGCCAACGTCTCACCACCTCAGGGGGAGCAGAATCACCCCTGGCCCGTGTATCGGACAGTTGGCGGTAGATGCTCGCCAGCATCTCAGCGTCCAGGTCCCATGGACTCGTCCCGGCCAGAACGCACGCCGCCTCATAGGATACGGTGCGGTAGCCCCGTATCACCCTGAGCGCCATAAACCGCTGCGGTCTGCGCAGCAGTTTGATGTTGTGGGCGCTCAGAGCGTCCGCCCAGATCGGCGCTCCATAGAGCGCCATGGACCTTACCACGCCCATGTAGAGGCGGCGGCATGCGGCATTCGGCCCTCCCACATTTGGGAGAAGGCTGCCCAGGGCCGAAGCCGCTCCAACGAGCCGCGGAGCCAGTCGTGTGAAATGTTCCCGGAAGCCCCATCGGCTGTCTAGGACAAGACCGAGGTACTTCATCGTCTTGCCGACGACGATGGGAACACCTCCTACGACCAGCTCCGCTCCAACCTAACCTAACCTTTTTTTTTTTTTTTTTTTTTTTTTTTAGCCAGGGGAAATCTTTTATAGATACCACCACACCTCGTGGGCAGGCGGGTGGTTATGTGGGAGTCCTGCCGACTGGACAGTATACCCACCAAAACCCCTGGGTGTTCCACCACTGCGCCTGGTGTCGGGGCTACGGGCACGCTTGCGCACTCCTCCGCGGCACCCGACAGCGCTGGCCCAACTCGGGCCCCACCACGGAGCTTCGGCTCCCGCCAGAATGACGATGTGCCGAACACCAGACACATCGTCATCCACCACCTGGGACCAACCAGCACTGGGCGTCAGACAGCACCCGTGTCCGACAGCCCTGGTCCCGATGCAACGGGTCAATTAAAGTGGCCCCGCGCCTGCCACTACGGCTGCAGAGGATAGGGAGAACGGCCGTCGCGATACCGACACTCCTCTTCCCCTGCAGCCCCACCGCCTCCGCCAACACGTTGGCAGCACCCGTTAGGGCCGCTGGCAGGACGGATAGGCAGCGGCCTTCTCACCACCCGTCCATCCCGTCGCCGCCCCCGCCTCGATGGGCTCGGCCGCGGCATCGCGACAAGCGCGACACCGCAGTCCACCTCAGTCGGCAAGCCGACCTACTGGCCAGCCTCCGCACGGGCTTGTCTGGGCCCAAGACCCGGAGAGGCCGGCCCCACCTCGGGTTCCTCTTCGTTCACCAGGCTGGGAAGACCTGGCTACTAAGCCCCCCCGCCACGACAAGGCGGGAACCCACTCGGGGGGGAACCTAACCTAACCTTTTTTTTTTTTTTTTTTTTTTTTTATTTTTTTTTTTTTTTTTTTTATTTTTTTTTTTTTTTTTTTTACCAGGGGAAATCTTTTATAGATACCACCGCACCTCGAGGGCAGGCGGGTGGTTATGTGGGAGTCCTGCCGACTGGACAGTATACCCACCAAAACCCCTGGGTGTTCCGCCACTGCGATATGTGTCGGGGCTACGGGCACGCTTGCGCACTCCTCCGCGGCACCCGACAGCGCTGGCCCAACTTGGGCCCCACCACGGAGCTTCGGCTCCCGCCAGAATGACGATGTGTCGAACACCAGACACATCGCCACCCACCACCTGGGACCAACCAGCACTGGGCGTCAGACAGCGCCCGTATCCGACAGCCCTGGTCCCGATGCAACGGGTCAATTAAAGTGGCCCCGCGCCTGCCACTACGGCTGCAGAGGATAGGGAGAACGGCCGTCGCGATACCGACACTCCTCTTCCCCTGCAGCCCCACCGCCTCCGCCAACACGTTGGCGGCACCCGTTAGGGCCGCTGGCAGGACGGATAGACAGCGGCACACTCGCCGCCCGTCCATCCCGTCGCCGCCCCCGCCTCGATGGGCTCGGCCGCCACCACAGTCCACCTCAGTCGACTAGCGACCTACTGGCCAGCCTCCGCACGGGCTTGTCGAGGCCCAAGACCCGGAGAGGCCGGCCCCACCTCGGGTTCCTCTTGGTTCACCAGGCTGGCGAGACCTGGCTACTAAGCCCCCCCGCCACGACAAGGCGGGAACCCACTCGGTGGGGAACCTAACCTAACCTTTTTTTTTTTTTTTTTTTTTTTGACCCAGGAAAATCCTTTATGGATACCACCAAACCTGGGGAGGCCGGTGGTTATGTGGGAGTCTCCACCGCTAATCGGTGGCATACCCACTAAAAACCTGGGGTGTTTCCGCCACTGCGCCATCTGTCGGGGCTACGGGCACGCTTCCGCACTCTTCCGCGGCCCCGACAGCGCTGTCTGCACCCGGACCCTCCTCGGGGAGCTCAACCCTCAGGGAGCTCTACCCGATATTGCGACGATGTGCCGAAACACGGAGCACATCGTCCAGTCTCGGGGAACTCTCGAACGGGTGGCGGGCTTCCCCAAGCCCAACCACCCAGAGTTCCCCTTATGGAGGCAGGCGGTCATGTGCTAGACGCCTGCCTCGGGGGCGCCTTCTGCGCATGGGGAGGCTCGCAATGTCGTCCTCCCTCATGCGCTCGTCGGCTTCTTTGCGTTCCAGGACTTCTTCACAGAAGTCCCGGACTGCATTCCAGGATCTTTCGCTACCAACCATGGCCGCGGCAACGGTTGGCAGAGAGAGGTCCGCCCCCACTATGGCCATGAGCTGGGCCCGCTGGGCTGTCCACGCCGGACACACCTCCAGCGTATGCTGCGCCGTATCTGTCTGGTCGCCACACTGGTGGCAGACCGGTGTAGGTTCTCTCCCGGCAACTCGATGCAGGTACTCCCCAAAGCAACCGTGCCCTGTGAGCACCTGCACGAGCCTGAACGAGAGAACCCCATCCTCACGAGTGACCCAATCCCGGAGGATCGGTCGGAAAGCCTCGACAGTGCGGCGACCAGCAGACGGCTCCTCGAGCCTGCGCGCCCACCGCTCCATGACCGTTTCTCGGCCCCGCCTCCGCCAACGTCTCACCACCTCAGGGGGAGCAGAATCACCCCTGGCCCGTGTATCGGACAGTTGGCGGTAGATGCTCGCCAGCATCTCAGCGTCCAGGTCCCATGGACTCGTCCCGGCCAGAACGCACGCCGCCTCATAGGATACGGTGCGGTAGCCCCGTATCACCCTGAGCGCCATAAACCGCTGCGGTCTGCGCAGCAGTTTGATGTTGTGGGCGCTCAGAGCGTCCGCCCAGATCGGCGCTCCATAGAGCGCCATGGACCTTACCACGCCCATGTAGAGGCGGCGGCATGCGGCATTCGGCCCTCCCACATTTGGGAGAAGGCTGCCCAGGGCCGAAGCCGCTCCGACGAGCCGCGGAGCCAGTCGTGTGAAATGTTCCCGGAAGTCCCATCGGCTGTCTAGGACAAGACCGAGGTACTTCATCGTCTTGCCGACGACGATGGGAACACCTCCCACGACCAGCTCCGCTCCGGCCGGCGGCGCTTTCCGAGGGCCGTGGAAACACACGGCCTCGGACTTACTGAGGGCCACTTCCAGCCCCAAGCGCCGGATGCGGCTCACCAACTGAGCCGTGCCCGCCGTAGCCAGGATCGACGCGTCCCTGTACGTCGCCCCGCGAGCCAACACCAGCGTGTCATCGGCATAGCACACGATGTCGATGCCACGCAGGTGGCCACCACGAAGCGCCCAGTTGTAACCGAAGTTCCACGAGACTGGTCCCAAGACCGAGCCCTGTGGAACTCCGAGAGACATCTTCCTCCTGCCCCATCCCTCTCTCGTGGGGTAGACTACTTCCCTGTCCGAGAAGTAGTCATCGAGGGTATGGCACAGGTAGGGGGGCGCCTCATGGCAGCGCAGTGCCTCCTTGATACATTCCCAGGGGAGGGTGTTAAAGGCGTTGGCAATGTCCAACGACACCGCCAAGACGACCTCTCCCCGGGACACGGCCGACTCCGCAAAGGCCCTCACCCTCGATATCGCATCGATGGTGGACCTGCCTCTGCGGAACCCAAACTGCGATTCGGCCAGGTTCGGCCCAACCTGCTCCAAGTGCCTGTTGAGACGGGCGGCAATGATACGCTCTAAGAGCTTGCCGGCCTCGTCTAACAGCACGATCGGGCGGTAGGCCCCCGGCGAATCGGCGGGTCTGCCTTCCTTGCGCAGCAGTACGAGCTTACCGCTCTTGTACCGGCGCGGAAAGCGACCCTGCCTCAGGCAGTTCGTGAGGAAGTCACGAAAGCGAGGCTCGAGGGCTTCCAACGCCAGCACCCAGGCGCGTCCGGGTATTCCGTCCGGACCTGGGGCTGTGTTTTTGGCCCTGAGCCTCAGCACCGCCGCTGCGAGTTCCCCCTGGGAAACTGGCGGGACTTCCTCGGCCTCTGCATCGACCTCAGCGCGACGCCTAGGGAAGGCCATCGCTGGGGCAGCGTAGTCGCCCGCCTGTGGGAACAGCGTGGCGACCACGTCCTCCAAGAAGTCCGGCTGCATGGTCTGCGTCAGTGGTGGCGCCCATGCGCGGAGCTTCTTGCGGACCATCTTGTATGGCCTTCCCCAGGGGTCACGATTGAGGTCCTCGAGCAAACTTGCTCGGGCACCATCAATGGCTCGCGCAATTTCCACCTGCAGCGAGGTGACCTTTAGCCTATACGAGGCGTATAGCTCTTCTTCCCGGACCGGGTTCCGCCGCCGCCGTCGGCGCTCTCTGGCGTATGCACGTCTGGCTGCCACACACTCCTCGCGGAGGTGGGCAAGCTCAGCCGTCCACCAGTACACGCTCCGACGCGGCGGCAGTGCTCCCACGCGGGGCATGGAGGCATCGCAGACCTCGGTCAGCGCCTCCCGGAACCAATCCGCCTCGGCGTCTACCTCGGCTGCATCCGTGGGACCTGGTACCCACGCCTGCACAATGGCTGCCTCAACGAGGAGCTCTCTGTCCATGCGGCGCAGGGCCCACCGCGGCGACCTCTCTGTCGGAGGACGGCTTGGACTACTCGGGATTCCTGGGGGGGAGACGGTCAGCCGGATGTACCGGTGATCGGACAACGTCTCCACTCCCTCCAGTACCTCCCAGTCCTGCACACTGCGAGCCAGGGAAGGGCTGGCGAAAGTGAGATCCACTATCGACCCTCCCTGTTGACGCACGCACGTGTGCACCGACCCCCGGTTCAAGAGCAACAGCCCTAGTGCCATTGCCCACTCCTCCACCGGCTCAGCTCTCTCGTTTGCAACAGGCGATCCCCACAGGGTTGACTTGGCGTTGAAATCGCCAGCAATCAACACCTGGTGGGGACGACACTGGTGCACGAGAGACTCCACCTCACCCAGCCAGGCTTCGAAGTCGGCAAGGCTTCTGTTCGGCGAGAAGTAAACACCTATGAAGGCGATACCCCCCGCCAGAACAGCCACGCAGCCGCGGCCAGCCATAACCTTATCCACCGGAGGAAAACCGGCTGCCGCTTGCGTCACCAAGACGACTGAGCCCTCACTATCACCCATCCAGTTGTCCCTGGAGGGGATGCGGTATGGCTCCGCCACAATTGCAATTGGTATCAACCACTCCGCCATGCTCTGGAGCAAGAGATCCTGAGCTCTGGCGGAGTGGTTGATGTTCGCCTGGAGTACTCTGAGGGCCATACTATCCCGCCTCCATTTGCTCCTGCGCGTCCAAAGTAGTTGGAGGCGATGGGCGTGGCTGGGGCTTGCCCTGGGCTGCCACCCTTCTGCTCTTCTTTTTGGAAGCGTGGGCACAAGCCCCGCTCCCTACGCGGTGTCCCGCCGGCTTATTCGCAGCCGCACAAACTGTGCAGTGCGGCACGCCGGTGCACTCGCCCGCCTTATGGCCCACTTGGCCGCACCTGTAGCACTGCTCGCTACGATCTATGGTCGCCTTGCACTGCTCCCGAGCGTGTCCAACTTCTAGACATCGGAAGCAGCGCATGGGTCTCGAGGCCAGCAGCTTGACTTGTGTCGAGACCCACCCAACCAGTAACCGACCATTGCTGGTCACCTTCTTAGCAACCGCCGCTGGACATCGGACGAAAACCGATCCAATGCCCGCGGGGTTGCAGCGAATGTCACCAACCTTGACAAGATCGGTCTGACAATCTGCTACCCTGGCGATGGCTGCAGCAACCTCCTCCTTTGTGACGGAGTCATCCAGGCCGGTTATGCGCAAGTCAGCGCTCTTGGTCGGCCTGGAGACTTTGACGTCCTCCTGGTTGAAGATCTCCCTCAGCTTTGCAGCGAGGGAGTCCGCCTTGTCACCGCTAGTGACACCAGGCACCTCCAGAATGCGACCTCCTGTGGCGGCCTTCCGAAACTGGAGGGCGGTTATCCCGAGCTGGGACAGATCCACCCTCCGTTTAGCCTCTCCCAAGGCGTCAGCGTATGTTACGCCTTTCTCCGCTGCTCCAGGCTGGATAGTAATTACGACAGCCTGTGAGCGCGGGACGCGGATTTTTGGCTTAGCAGCCTGCTTCGCCCGCTGGGGCGCAGCTTTCTGCCGTTGCCTTGCCGCACTCGGCTGTCTCCGTTGAGACGGAGGGGCCCTGGTGGGTGCCTTCTTCTGGCCTCGTTTAGCCACAGTCACCCAGTCGCCAACTGAGGACTTCTGTGGTGCCTGCGGCTTTGACGGACCGGCAGTGGGAGTAACGACTTGGTCCTGGGTCGCTGGGCGGCTGGCCAGCCCGGCTTTCGGGGGCTCAGGCAGGCTGCCCTTAGTCGCGGCCTGTTTGCCCTTCCCCTTGCCTTTACCCTTACCCTTAGGGACTTTGGCAGAGGGGAGTTCAACAGCCGGCAGGTTCGCCAAACCCGAAGGGCCCGACTCCTGCGAAGTGTTGGCGGACTTCAGGAACTCTTTCCTTCTGTCCGCATTCGCAGTAGCCCCAGCGTTTGCCGCCAGCTTGCGATCGGCAGCAAGCGGCGGGCGTATGCGCTTTTCAGGAAGGAGACGGTCTTGAATCGCCTCCATCCGCGCATTCACCAGTCCGCCGACCTGCCGCATGATGGACTGCGTCAGGTCGTCTGGGTCAGCAGCTCCAGTTTCCATCGCCCAGAACTGTCCCGAGGGCGGGGGAACAGGAGCCGCACGCGTCTCCATCATTCGACGGAGCTCCGCTATCTCCTTTCGGAGATCGGAGACCTCGGTCTGCAGGCGCTCGTTGGCGGCCTGCAGTTTGCGGGTCTCATCTGTTGAAGACCTTGTGTGAAGGTCTTCGACGATGTCTTTGATCGTGGACGCCGCCTCCTTAAGGGCCTTGGTGAAAGTCCCTTTAAGCTTACCGGACTTAGTGGCCACAAGATTAATTGTGTTCACGCAGTCCAGCACCCTCTTGTTAAGGACTGAGGCGGGTTCCGCACCCAACTCAGTTGCCACAGCGGAGAGGAGGCATGGGGCTGACCCTGCCGAACGGAGCCTTTGGGTCATCTGAGCAACCTCCTGCTCGACCCTTAACTCCATCTCCTCTCTTTGCGCGGCAATTAAATCCGCTTTAGCTTTGGCAAGACCGACATATTCACCCGTTGTGGGTGGCCGGCCTCTGCCCCGCCTTGCTACGGCAATCGCCTTGGCAGCCGGGGCATCCGACTCACCACTGGAGCTCAGGTTGCCCTCGTCGCCACTTCCATTTTTGCGTAAGCTACGCTTGCGCTTAGAAGCGCCCATCTTCTCTGACGACCGTGAATCTACGGTCATTAGACTCGTGGCTGAGGAGTCAGACTCCTCAGCCGGACTCAAAAAGAGTCCACAACCCTCTTCATCATTAGTGTTTTTATTTTTAGAACTTTCCATAATTGTTCCCACGAGTGTGGGGGAAATAAACAGTCCACCCAGGCAGTGCCCCCTGTACCCGGGTAAGCCTAGATACACCAAGAGTGTCGGCCGGTACTCTGGCGGTGGTTCGCACTCGTGACCAACCCTACCCAGTGGCCATGCATCCCCTCGCCGTGCGCCGCAGCTTGGGATTTGGGGTGATTTTTTATAGAGGTTTTCTTCCTCGCGGTCCGGGCGACCAAGCCAAGACCCTCGGTCCTGCCGCAAGCCACGAGACGTGACCGTAGCCGCAAGCAGGGCTCCGATTTACGACGCTGGCTCGCGAAGAGCCTGCTCGGCAGTAGTGTGAGTACATACCAAGCACGTCCCTCCCGGCACCGGCGAGAGCTCACATCCACTGGCCCCTCTGCTGAACAGAGGGATCCGTGGAGAGCTCACATCGCCAACTGCCTGAGACCACAGAAGGCCTCCAACCCCTGTTTGAGACTATGATTTATCAGTAGAATCTATGACTGAAACTACTGATCCATCATAATCCCAAACGAGCTCAGGACAGAACTGAGCTCCTCCCCCCCCAATGTCTTCTGCACGCGCTCCTCAATGTAAGGTAGAGGGGCGCGCAGAGAAGACCCCCGACCGGACATCTGCAATCACCCGGCAAGAACCCGCGAAGGAAGTTACCAAGTGATTCCCAGGGTGCACCACGAGGAGGTTTCCGGCCACAGCACCCCAACCTAACCTAACCTAACCTAACCTTTTTTTTTTTTTTTTTTTTTTTTAGCCAGGGGAAATCTTTTATAGATACCACCACACCTCGTGGGCAGGCGGGTGGTTATGTGGGAGTCCTGCCGACTGGACAGTATACCCACCAAAACCCCTGGGTGTTCCACCACTGCGCCTGGTGTCGGGGCTACGGGCACGCTTGCGCACTCCTCCGCGGCACCCGACAGCGCTGGCCCAACTCGGGCCCCACCACGGAGCTTCGGCTCCCGCCAGAATGACGATGTGCCGAACACCAGACACATCGTCATCCACCACCTGGGACCAACCAGCACTGGGCGTCTGACAGCACCCGTGTCCGACAGCCCTGGTCCCGATGCAACGGGTCAATTAAAGTGGCCCCGCGCCTGCCACTACGGCTGCAGAGGATAGGGAGAACGGCCGTCGCGATACCGACACTCCTCTTCCCCTGCAGCCCCACCGCCTCCGCCAACACGTTGGCAGCACCCGTTAGGGCCGCTGGCAGGACGGATAGGCAGCGGCCTTCTCACCACCCGTCCATCCCGTCGCCGCCCCCGCCTCGATGGGCTCGGCCGCGGCATCGCGACAAGCGCGACACCGCAGTCCACCTCAGTCGGCAAGCCGACCTACTGGCCAGCCTCCGCACGGGCTTGTCTGGGCCCAAGACCCGGAGAGGCCGGCCCCACCTCGGGTTCCTCTTCGTTCACCAGGCTGGGAAGACCTGGCTACTAAGCCCCCCCGCCACGACAAGGCGGGAACCCACTCGGGGGGGAACCTTTTTTTTTTTTTTTTTTTTTTTTTTTTTTTTTTTTTTTTTTTTTTTTTTACCAGGGGAAATCTTTTATAGATACCACCGCACCTCGAGGGCAGGCGGGTGGTTATGTGGGAGTCCTGCCGACTGGACAGTATACCCACCAAAACCCCTGGGTGTTCCGCCACTGCGCTATGTGTCGGGGCTACGGGCACGCTTGCGCACTCCTCCGCGGCACCCGACAGCGCTGGCCCAACTCGGGCCCCACCACTGAGCTTACGCTCCCGCTACAATGACGATGTGTCGAACACCAGACACATCGCCACCCACCACCTGGGACCAACCAGCACTGGGCGTCAGACAGCACCCGTGTCCGACAGCCCTGGTCCCGATGCAACGGGTCAATTAAAGTGGCCCCGCGCCTGCCACTACGGCTGCAGAGGATAGGGAGAGCGGCCGTCGCGATACCGACACTCCTCTTCCCCTGCAGCCCCACCGCCTCCGCCAACACGTTGGCGGCACCCGTTAGGGCCGCTGGCAGGACGGATAGACAGCGGCACACTCGCCGCCCGTCCATCCCGTCGCCGCCCCCGCCTCGATGGGCTCGGCCGCGGTATCGCGACGAGCGCGACACCGCAGTCCACCTCAGTCGACTTGCGACCTACTGGCCAGCCTCCGCACGGGCTTGTACTCGGGGGGGGGAACCTTTTTTTTTTTTTTTTTTTTTTACCCAGGAAAATCCTTTATGGATACCACCAAACCTGGGGAGGCCGGTGGTTATGTGGGAGTCTCCACCGCTAATCGGTGGCATACCCACTAAAAACCTGGGGTGTTTCCGCCACTGCGCCATCTGTCGGGGCTACGGGCACGCTTCCGCACTCTTCCGCGGCCCCGACAGCGCTGTCTGCACCCGGACCCTCCTCGGGGAGCTCAACCCTCAGGGAGCTCTACCCGATATTGCGACGATGTGCCGAAACACGGAGCACATCGTCCAGTCTCGGGGAACTCTCGAACGGGTGGCGGGCTTGGGGGGGGGAACCTAACCTAACCTAACCTAACCAGTCGCGTGCGCCCTGTCGACCCGAGCGCTCATCGCCAACCCGCTCCGCGCGTCAAAAATTTATTTACATTTTTCTGTGCACTTTTAAATTCAATAACGTTGGGTTTTTCCCCTCAAACAGTGAAGTGTTGCATATCGGTGTGTGCGTAGTGAAGCCACCTATCCAGCGGTACCAGTCCTGGGCTCGAGCGTTGAGCGGTTCCAGAGATATCTCTGGGAACCTGCTCAAGACCTCGCCCAGACCACTTCGGAGCCGCACGCCGCTGGATAGCGATCGACGACCCCCACTTTTGAGGACTTCATCAGAAGCGTATACACGCCCGACACCCTCGGGAATTTTTCGGGATTTTTTCCGGGACTTCTCCCGACGTAAATCCCGAAAGAACAAAAAACCACGTGCCACGTGCAACCCCTTCCCGGACGAACCCACGGGAATCAACTGCAGACTCGGCTGCGGGACGTCTGGAGCAGCCCGGAGCAGTTTTTCCTGTGTGAATCGGACACCGGGAACAGAAACAGTGGACATTTTAAAAAATTCAGGTACTGTGACAGCCCTAAATAAAAAACCAGATCGACAACCCTGATATTAAAAATAGCCAAAAAATAGGTCCCTGTGCCAAGAACGATTGTGCAAAATTATAGATTTTTAGTGCGAGTGGTTCGGAAGTTATTCCAAAAAGTAGTTTCTCGGCCGTAAAACCAAGCAGTTTGCGGTTGGTAAAATCTGTCACTGGAATAAAAAGGCGTCCAGGAGAGTCCAGGAACTCTAGAAAAATCTGAACTTAGTCCAGCAGGAGAAGCAATCCAGCCCGCGCGTCGCTGCAGTCGCAGAATCCGCGCGCCACGCTCCCCCTTGCTGCAGGAGCCCCCGCCGTGAACCCCGATTTTGGCCCCAGCTGCAAAACAAGTAAGGAAAAAACGGTCAAGGGTGAAGCGTTCTTGCACCATCATCATCGGCAGCCCTGTTTTCTTCCGGCTGCATAGCTCGTGAACGCAGGCAGCTAGTAGGACTCTGTTTTCGGAATTAGGGACAGTAATTGACCCTGCACCCACCGATACCACTCCCCTCCCCGAAACGCCCCCCTTTACTTACTTTTTGACGATTTCATTACCCCCACCCTTCCCCCCCCAAAATCATTAACAACCCCAACAGACGGACTAGACATACACCGAGGACCCACTTCTGTCAAAATTTTTTTTCATTTTCATATTTATTAATTAAATTGACCAGTCACTCTTTTGGCGAAAATTCCCCTGACCTACATATTTGACCCAGTTTATTAGAATTCTGACACCAGGACTGGTCACCTGGTTTTGCGAACAGTAAAAAAGTCGTAACTTTTGACCCGTACGTCCTACGACAACGCGGTTTTTTTCAAAAAATAGTACAGGGAAGGCGCTTTCTGGCCGGACCCCTCCCTTCCCTCTCCCCGCTTCCCCTAAAATTTTGAGTCCCCATAACTTGAGAACGGTGCGACTTAAAAATATTCTGTAAACGGGGTAGTATTATAGACCCAATACCCTGCCCGACACCAACCCCCCCCCCCCTCTACCCCTCTTTTTTCGATTTCCCCTCTTTTGCGAAAACGCACCAAACGGACAAACGGACACACTTAGCATCATCTGGCCCTCTTCTCATTAGTCCCCCCGCCCCATCCCCCCGTAACTTACCGACGCACTGACACTCCGTAACCCGGTGAGCGCCTGCTAGCTGGCTGTAACGCGCGACCTGAAACAGAAAGAACACTATTAGTAAGTAAGTAGGTATTGAATAAAGATTGACGTTGTTTATTGTATACTAATTTGTGTATATTGTGTTGTTGAAAAAACGCTGTGTTCTGAAACCGTAGACCGTGCCTTTTGACCGGTTTACTTAGGCTTACAATTTGTTTGTTTTAATTGTGAACTGTACCGTTTTTGCAACGGTGATTTTTGACAGGTATTGCAAATACTCCTAATATCTTATTGTGTTTTTGACGTGTGTATATCTAGGACAGCAATCCGTAGTGTCGCCCTATACACGACAACCGGAATTGTTATTTGTTATTTTTTGCACAAATCCCGCGAGACGATGTTCGCCATCCATACCCCCATCAAAAACAGGGCCTCCAAGGAAGCCAGCAAATCGCCTGAAGCAGGAAATAGCAGTAGGACAGAGAGGGCCGGCCCCTCAGTAATAATTAGGGAAGAGGGAATGACGGTGCAACGTACCGTCGGAGAGATCGAGGCGCGGACGTCGATGACGCCGCCCGCCTCACGCGCGACCTCCGCGCAGCCAGCGTCCAAGCCTAGCCGGCCGAAGGCCCGCGCGACCCCGGCCCCGGCGGCCCCGGCTCCGGCCCCGGCGCCGGTCTCGGCCCCCGCGGCTGTTGGCGGCAGGCTTGAACCGCAGAAGAGGAGGGCCGCGGCATCCACGTCGGCGGCGCCCACGCTTGCGGGGTCCTCGTCAGCGGCATCCCCGTTGGCGGAGACCGCGTCGGCAGCCGGGGGCTCTCCGAAGGTCTACAAAAGCAAGACGATTGAGGCAAGAGGTTGCGTCACGAGCGCCAAATTACACCTCTCCGCCAGTAAAAATCTAAAAACTGAAATTAAGCAAGCGCTAATAGAGGCAGTAGAAAAACTTTACAAATTGGTGAAAGAGCTGGAGGAGGAAAATAAGAGGTTTGGGGCTAGGGATACGATAGGGACAGTAGAGATGGAAAAAGGGGGTGAAGGACAACCACAGACAACCGACCTGATAAAAAGGATGGACGAGCATAGCAAAATGTTAAAGGAAAATAAAGAGGAAATGGAAAGACTCACAGAGACTCTGAAAAAACAGCAAGAAATGTATGAAAAAAGAGACAGCTATGCGAGCGTGGTGGCCGGCTCTCCGAGAAAAAATCCCGTAGAGACGGCCTCTATGCACTCGATAGTGATAACGTCTAAAAATGAGAACGAGACGGGGGACGAAGTTTTTGAAAAAATTAGGAAAGTTGTTAATGCAAGGGAGGAAGGACTGAGGATTGACAAAGTGAGGAAGGCAAGAGACAGGAAGGTGGTGGTGGGATGTCGGAGTCAAGAGGAAGTAAAAAGAGTCAGAGACAAAATTAGACAGACAGACAGCCAACTAAATGTTGAGGAGGTGAAGAATAAAGATCCCCTCATCATACTCTACGGAGTATTGAATAGCAACACTGACGAGGATATAATCAGAGCTATTCAAAACCAGAATAAACATCTTCTGGGGGAGGGGGGGGGGTCAAGATGAGAAAATAGAGATCCGCTTCAGACGGAAAGCTAGGAACAACCTCACCTCCCACGTGGTAGCCAGAGTGTCGCCGCGCATCTGGCAATGTCTGACGAACGCAGGGGCCGTACACGTCGATCTGCAGAGGATCAGGGTCGCCGACCAGTCCCCCCTCATACAGTGCTCGCGCTGCTTGGGATACGGACATGGAAAACGATTCTGCCACGAGACGGTCGACGTGTGCAGCCACTGTGGGGGAGAGCATCACAAAACCGACTGTGCCGACTGGCTTTCTGAGGTCCCACCGAGCTGTGTAAATTGCAGGAAGGCAAAGAGTGACAAAATAGAGCACAACGCATTTAGCAACGAATGCCCGGTGAGGCGCAAGTGGGATGCACTTGCGAGATCCACCGTGGCGTATTGCTAAGGGCGCCCTGTACAGAGTTGTGCAAGCCAACCTGCAAAGGAAGCAGCTAGCCACCGAGGAGGCCCTTATCGAAGCCACCAAGCGTAAATTCGCCGCTGCCATCCTTCAAGAGCCATATGTGGGCAACATAGGACGAATGAAGGGATACCGGGGAGTCAGGATTTACCAGAGCGCTGGTCAAGGAGGAGGGACGGTCAAATCGGCCATAGCCGTATTTGACTCTACACTGGATGTCACACCGTACCCGCAACTCACCACGAACAACATCGCGGTGGTGGGGATCCAGACCAGCGCCTGGAGTATCACCCTGGTGTCCCTGTACTTCGAGAAGGATGAACCCACAGGCCCGTACTTGCAGCATCTGGCTAAGATAAGGGAAACTCTGGGGTCTTCGAGGTTGCTTATAGGCGGGGATGTAAATGCCTGGAGCACCTGGTGGGGTAGCGCGACGACTAATCACCGAGGCGAGGAGGTTAGGTGCGCCCTTGACGAGCTGGACCTTCAGGTGTTGAACAGAGGATCTGTACCAACGTTCGACACGATTAGAGGGGGGATAAGGTACACCAGCTTCGTCGACGTGACGGCCTGCTCCGCGGACCTCCTGCACCTGGTGGAGGACTGGAGAGTGGACGAGAGTTTCACGAGCTCGGACCATAACGGCATCACATTCCACATACGACTACACAAATCTAAAGGCACACAAATCATTAGGACAACCCGGTTATATAACACTAAAAAAGCGAATTGGGCTCAGTTTCGTACGAAACTGAACCAATTCAACCAGGAAAATCAAATCACACACACAGCTATACAACAAATACACGACACACAACAATTAGAAGCAATAGTATACAAATACACAGAATCAATAACACACGCATGCACAGACACCATACCTACAAAGAAAAACACACAGATACTCACCATGCCGTGGATGTCCGAGAAACTCGAAAAAATGAAGAGGAAGGTCTTCACCATGAAGAGGAGAGTCCGCTGCGCCGCACCCGTCCGGAGCCAAATGGTCTATGAAGAGTACCTGAAACATAAAAATGAGTACGAACTAGAAGCCGCGAAGGCGAGAGTCACGAGTTGGAAGGAGTTTTGCGGAAAACAGGATCGGGAGGGGGTCTGGGACGGGATTTATAGGGTTATAGGTAGGACACAGAGCAGGGAGGAAGACGTGCCGCTGGAAGTTGGAGGCATAGTGTTGAGCGCTAAGGATTCTGCCAAAGTCTTGGCGGAAACTTTTTATCCGAGGGACTTTGAAAGCAACGACAACACCGAACACCGCAGAATCAGAGCTAAGGCGAACACCGTGAATGAGAAGAAACATAATGAAGTATGCGACCCACCATTCACGATGGTCGAGCTGATGTCTGCGGCGAATGCCTTCAACCCCAAGAAAGCCCCTGGCGCGGACGGTTTTACTGCCGACATATGTCGGGAAGCTGTTGCAAACGACCCGGATCTCTTCCTGGGGATCCTGAACAAGTGCCTCGAGCTCGGTCACTTCCCTGAACCCTGGAAACAGGCCACAGTGGTGGTACTGAGGAAGCCGGGAAAGGCGACGTATACCGCTCCGAAGTCTTACCGACCGATAGGGCTACTGCCAGTCCTAGGCAAAATATACGAGAAAATGATAGTAACCCGACTCAAGTTTCACCTACTACCAGGGATGAGTCCTCGCCAGTTCGGCTTCGTGCCCCAAAAGAGCACAGAGGACTCCCTTTATATCCTGATGCAACACATACGCGAAAAAATAGAACGTAAGAAAATTGTTACGCTTGTATCGCTGGATATAGAGGGAGCCTTCGACAGTGCCTGGTGGCCGCAGATCCGGGTTCGACTGGCGGAGGAAGACTGCCCCGTGAACTTGAGAAGGGTACTAGACAGTTATATGGATTGCCGCGGAGTCCGGGTACGATATGCGGGAGAGGAGGTGTGTCGCAAGACGGAGAAGGGCTGTGTCCA
Source organism: Hypomecis atomaria (assembly GCA_964007245.1). NCBI lineage: Eukaryota > Metazoa > Arthropoda > Insecta > Lepidoptera > Geometridae > Hypomecis > Hypomecis atomaria. The sequence goes on from OZ023297.1 coordinate 25,357, forward strand.
GGGATCCATCGGGGGCCCGATTCTCTGGGATGTACTGCTGGACCCTCTTCTGAAAATGCTAGACAGCAAAGGCGTGTACGCGCAGGCGTTCGCTGATGACGTCGTGCTTGTCTTCGATGGTGAGACCGCGCAGAGCATCCAAGAGCATGCCAACACCACGCTGGAGGACGTCAGGGCTTGGGGTGTTATGAACAAGCTGAACTTTGCGCCGCAGAAAACAATGGCCATGGTTCTGACGCGGAAACTGAAGCATGACACCCCGCACCTGACGATGGGAGGCGTTGACGTTGACATGGTCAAGGAAGTCAAGCTGCTGGGTCTCACCATAGACGACAAGCTGACATTTAACGCACATGTCGCGAACGTCTGCAGAAAGGCACTCAACTTTTATAAGCAGCTGTCGAGGGCGGCCAAGGTTACGTGGGGACTTAATCCCGAGATCATTAGGACCATCTATATCGCTGTCGTTGAGCCGACAATTATGTATGCCGCGAGCGCTTGGGCAAACGCGACACATAAAATTTGTGTCCAAAATCAGCTAAACGCAGTACAACGGGGATTCGTGCAAAAAATAACTAGGTCGCATCGTACAGTCTCGCTAAACGCGGCTCTACTACTCGCTGGGCTGCTTCCCTTGGATATTAGAATCCGGGAAGCAGCCTCGCTTTTTGAAATAAAGAAGGGCTACTCCCAGCGGATAGTAGAGGACCGTGGCATAGAAACGCCTGTGCCTTTCGTAGAAAAGCCGCATCCGGCAAGTCACATGAACATAGAGTTCACATGTCTGGAAGACGGAGCAGCGTTAGAGCAATACCAAGGGGAGCAGATGCACATTTTTACCGACGGAAGCAAAATAGCGGGGAAAGTCGGTGCGGCACTGTCCATATGGGACGGCGCCGTAGAGACGAGTACCAAAAAGCTTAAGCTCTCCGACCGCTGCTCCGTCTACCAGGCAGAACTACTGGCACTGGTAGAGGCTACAGAGAGAGCTAAAAAGGCAAAATCCCCTTGTCACATATACTGTGATTCGAGATCGGCCCTGGAAACTGTCACTAATAATTCATCCCTCCATCCCCTTGCAGTTAAAACGAGAGCAAATATAAAATTAATTCGGGAACAACAAAAAACTCTAAATTTATTTTGGATCAAAGCTCACGCGGGGATGGAGGGAAACGAAAGAGCGGACCAATTGGCTAAAGATGCGGCTCTGCATATAAAACGCAAGCCTAACTATGATATCTGTCCGGTCTCATTCGTCAAGCGGCAGATCCGAATGGATTCGCTCGACGAATGGGACCGGCGCTATCGTGAGAGCGAGACGGGGTCGATCACGAAAATATTTTTCCCGGACGCTGTACAGGCCTACCCTATTGTAAAAGCTCTCAGGCCAGAAGGCACATTAACACAAATTTTGACCGGGCATGGTGGGTTCTCCCAATACTTGCATAGATTTAAGTTAAGGGAGAGCCCATCATGTACATGTGAACCCGGAAAGGACGAGACGCCTATCCACATCATTACGGAATGTCCGATTTACGGAAAAGAGAGATTCGATGTTGAGCAGGAGATAGAAATGGATGTGAGTAGAGATAACATAAAACTGATATTGAGCGATAGATACATAAGAAATAGATTTATTGAGTACTGTATAAAAATATGTAGCGTAGTAATAAAGAAAAATAAGTAATTAATTATAGGTTAAATTCTTATATTTACAATATATTAATATTAACCTAGTCTTAAGCATTTTGTATAGTTTAAATGGTATAGTTGTAATAGTAAAGTAATAAATAAAAATTATAAGTAAATTAGTTAAGAACAATATGTAAAATAGTTTATAAGCAATAAATAGAAACCCTGTGTAGTCAATCCCCCTGACACTCACTGGTTAGGGACCTAGCTCGCGGGCCCGGTCTATGCACCGGGACAGGAAAAAAAAAAAAAAAAAAAAAAAAAAAAAAAAAAAAAAAAAAAAAAAAAAACCTAACCTAACCTAACCTAACCTATAACACTAAATACAGGATAGGATAGGATAGATGGTTAACTGATAGTATATAGTAAATAGATAATTATAGCAGTTTTGTTTTAAGTTAATAGATATTCCAAATTAGTATTAGTTTTTGAAATAGTTTTTGAAATAATATTGTAATAACCAAAGAAGAAGTATAATAAATAGAGAGACTTTTTTGATAGTATATGAACATGAGATATGTAAACAACAGATGCAGCAATAAATTTATAGGATAAGACGATGTAATAGCATAAGAATTAAATAAAGTACTACAATCCTGGGACACATAACCGGGGAAAGGAGCTGAAAAAAAAAAAAAAAAAAAAAAAAAAAAAAAAAAAAAAAAAAAAACCTATAACACTAAAAAAGCGAATTGGGCTCAGTTTCGTACGAAACTGAACCAATTCAACCAGGAAAATCAAATCACACACACAGCTATACAACAAATACACGACACACAACAATTAGAAGCAATAGTATACAAATACACAGAATCAATAACACACGCATGCACAGACACCATACCTACAAAGAAAAACACACAGATACTCACCATGCCGTGGATGTCCGAGAAACTCGAGAAAATGAAGAGGAAGGTCTTCACCATGAAGAGGAGAGTCCGCTGCGCCGCACCCGTCCGGAGCCAAATGGTCTATGAAGAGTACCTGAAACATAAAAATGAGTACGAACTAGAAGCCGCGAAGGCGAGAGTCACGAGTTGGAAGGAGTTTTGCGGAAAACAGGATCGGGAGGGGGTCTGGGACGGGATTTATAGGGTTATAGGTAGGACACAGAGCAGGGAGGAAGACGTGCCGCTGGAAGTTGGAGGCATAGTGTTGAGCGCTAAGGATTCTGCCAAAGTCTTGGCGGAAACTTTTTATCCGAGGGACTTTGAAAGCAATGACAACACCGAACACCGCAGAATCAGAGCTAAGGCGAACACCGTGAATGAAAAGAAACATAATGAAGTATGCGACCCACCATTCACGATGGTCGAGCTGATGTCTGCGGCGAATGCCTTCAACCCCAAGAAAGCCCCTGGCGCGGACGGTTTTACTGCCGACATATGTCGGGAAGCTGTTGCAAACGACCCGGATCTCTTCCTGGGGATCCTGAACAAGTGCCTCGAGCTCGGTCACTTCCCTGAACCCTGGAAACAGGCCACAGTGGTGGTACTGAGGAAGCCGGGAAAGGCGACGTATACCGCTCCGAAGTCTTACCGACCGATAGGGCTACTGCCAGTCCTAGGCAAAATATACGAGAAAATGATAGTAACCCGACTCAAGTTTCACCTACTACCAGGGATGAGTCCTCGCCAGTTCGGCTTCGTGCCCCAAAAGAGCACAGAGGACTCCCTTTATATCCTGATGCAACACATACGCGAAAAAATAGAACGTAAGAAAATTGTTACGCTTGTATCGCTGGATATAGAGGGAGCCTTCGACAGTGCCTGGTGGCCGCAGATCCGGGTTCGACTGGCGGAGGAAGACTGCCCCGTGAACTTGAGAAGGGTACTAGACAGTTATATGGATTGCCGCGGAGTCCGGGTACGATATGCGGGAGAGGAGGTGTGTCGCAAGACGGAGAAGGGCTGTGTCCAGGGATCCATCGGGGGCCCGATTCTCTGGGATGTACTGCTGGACCCTCTTCTGAAAATGCTAGACAGCAAAGGCGTGTACGCGCAGGCGTTCGCTGATGACGTCGTGCTTGTCTTCGATGGTGAGACCGCGCAGAGCATCCAAGAGCATGCCAACACCACGCTGGAGGACGTCAGGGCTTGGGGTGTTATGAACAAGCTGAACTTTGCGCCGCAGAAAACAATGGCCATGGTTCTGACGCGGAAGCTGAAGCATGACACCCCGCACCTGACGATGGGAGGCGTTGACGTTGACATGGTCAAGGAAGTCAAGCTGCTGGGTCTCACCATAGACGACAAGCTGACATTTAACGCACATGTCGCGAACGTCTGCAGAAAGGCACTCAACTTTTATAAGCAGCTGTCGAGGGCGGCCAAGGTTACGTGGGGACTTAATCCCGAGATCATTAGGACCATCTATATCGCTGTCGTTGAGCCGACAATTATGTATGCCGCGAGCGCTTGGGCAAACGCGACACATAAAATTTGTGTCCAAAATCAGCTAAACGCAGTACAACGGGGATTCGTGCAAAAAATAACTAGGTCGCATCGTACAGTCTCGCTAAACGCGGCTCTACTACTCGCTGGGCTGCTTGGATATTAGAATCCGGGAAGCAGCCTCGCTTTTTGAAATAAAGAAGGGCTACTCCCAGCGGATAGTAGAGGACCGTGGCATAGAAACGCCTGTGCCTTTCGTAGAAAAGCCGCATCCGGCAAGTCACATGAACATAGAGTTCACATGTCTGGAAGACGGAGCAGCGTTAGAGCAATACCAAGGGGAGCAGATGCACATTTTTACCGACGGAAGCAAAATAGCGGGGAAAGTCGGTGCGGCACTGTCCATATGGGACGGCGCCGTAGAGACGAGTACCAAAAAGCTTAAGCTCTCCGACCGCTGCTCCGTCTACCAGGCAGAACTACTGGCACTGGTAGAGGCTACAGAGAGAGCTAAAAAGGCAAAATCCCCTTGTCACATATACTGTGATTCGAGATCGGCCCTGGAAACTGTCACTAATAATTCATCCCTCCATCCCCTTGCAGTTAAAACGAGAGCAAATATAAAATTAATTCGGGAACAACAAAAAACTCTAAATTTATTTTGGATCAAAGCTCACGCGGGGATGGAGGGAAACGAAAGAGCGGACCAATTGGCTAAAGATGCGGCTCTGCATATAAAACGCAAGCCTAACTATGATATCTGTCCGGTCTCATTCGTCAAGCGGCAGATCCGAATGGATTCGCTCGACGAATGGGACCGGCGCTATCGTGAGAGCGAGACGGGGTCGATCACGAAAATATTTTTCCCGGACGCTGTACAGGCCTACCCTATTGTAAAAGCTCTCAGGCCAGAAGGCACATTAACACAAATTTTGACCGGGCATGGTGGGTTCTCCCAATACTTGCATAGATTTAAGTTAAGGGAGAGCCCATCATGTACATGTGAACCCGGAAAGGACGAGACGCCTATCCACATCATTACGGAATGTCCGATTTACGGAAAAGAGAGATTCGATGTTGAGCAGGAGATAGAAATGGATGTGAGTAGAGATAACATAAAACTGATATTGAGCGATAGATACATAAGAAATAGATTTATTGAGTACTGTATAAAAATATGTAGCGTAGTAATAAAGAAAAATAAGTAATTAATTATAGGTTAAATTCTTATATTTACAATATATTAATATTAACCTAGTCTTAAGCATTTTGTATAGTTTAAATTGTATAGTTGTAATAGTAAAGTAATAAATAAAAATTATAAGTAAATTAGTTAAGAACAATATGTAAAATAGTTTATAAGCAATAAATAGAAACCCTGTGTAGTCAATCCCCCTGACACTCACTGGTTAGGGACCTAGCTCGCGGGCCCGGTCTATGCACCGGGACAGGAAAAAAAAAAAAAAAAAAAAAAACCTAACCTAACCTAACCTTACCTAACCTAACCTAACCTAACCTAACCGATAGGGGCGGACTCGAAGTTGGGGAATTTTTTTGACTTTTGTAGCTGAGGATAAGGTATTGATCCTCAAATCAAATAACGTATTCTGACCAATTTTGGACAAAATCAGAACGGTAGTTTTTATACTACAAATAAAAATATATTTTTATAATTTTATTTTGACTTTGCGTTTATTGACGCCAACGACAAATTTATTTACATAAATACTTATACGAATAAACACCTTCAAATACTATCTATATATTCAGCTTACCTTCGTTTTGTTTGACTGATTGGAATCCCTCGTTTCCTTAATATAAAGATGTTTCACACTCCAGCAAAACTCATGACGAGGCAGCAGGAGGAACCAGGCAGCACGGCCGGGACGGTGACCAAGCACGTGGGTCCTCCAAGTCAGAGCGTTCGAAGAAGCATTGGAGAATGGGAGTCTGGGAAACTGGACCAGACAGCCCCGTCACCCTCCGATGCCTCTTCGAAAAGGGAGCCTTCCAAGCCTAAGCCGGCTGCCGTGAGAAAGCTCGCGGTAGGGACGGCTGGAAGCCCACCCAGACCTTCCAACACAACTGCCATGAATAAGCTGAAAGAGGCACGGTACAGCCTTGCTAGAGCAAAGACACCTAACGAATTCCAAAAACTTAAAGGGTGAAATTAAAATCGGCATCGCCACGGAGCTGGACTTCTTATACGGAATCGTTAAGGAAGTGTGCTTGGAAAGAGGACAGGGTCAGCTTAGTCTGACTGGAGAGGTGGAGAGTAAGGGGAAGGGGGAGGATATGAGGGTGGGGCGAGAAGAAGCAAAAGGGGAGGATTTAGAATTAAGTAAATTGTTAAAGAAAAACATAAAGCTAACGGAAGAAAATAACGAGAGAATGGAAACTTTAAAGAAATTGTTAGAGAACGATAGTAGGGAGAGCAGGATAGAGGGCTTGGACGAACTCGTTGCTAAAGTCCAGGATCTGCACCAAAAAACGGAAGAAACACGCAAAGGTGTTTGCTACCTGCAGACCACCATGCCATCATATGCGGATGTCTTGGCTGGAACCCCGAGTGCAATAACTCCAACCAAACGCCCCAAGCACTCCATCATAGTGTCATTAGACATAGAGAAGGACACTAGCGATGAAGTGCTTGGGAAACTGAGGACGGCGCTCGAAGCTAAGACAAATGGCCTGCAGGTGACGCGTGTCCAGAAAGTGAGGAACCAAAAGGTGGTTCTGAGCTGCGCCACTGTGGATGAGTTAAGGAAGGTCCGGGAGAGGATTACGGCGAAGGACAAAAACCTCAGTATTGAGGAGGCAGCTAATAAAGATCCGCTAGTAATGATAAGGAACCTCCTCACCTTCAACAAAGATGAGGACATAGTGGCGTCGCTCAGAAACCAGAATTCGGGTCTGTTGGGGGACGTGAAGGGCGACGAGTTTAGGGCGGTGGTGCGGTACCGACGCAGGGCCAGAAACCCGCACGAAAATCATGTCGTCCTACAGGTCTCCCCAAAGATCTGGCAAAGGCTCACATCGGCGAAAAGGGTCCACATTGACCTGCAATATGCGGTGGTCCAAGACCAAAGTCCGCTCGTACAGTGTACAAGATGCCTAGGGTACGGGCATGGGCGCAGGCTGTGCAAAGAAGTTGCTGATGTGTGCAGCTACTGCGCCGGCCCACATCTCCGGGCAGACTGTCCCTCTTACTTGGCGAGCGAGACTCCGACCTGCCGCAATTGTAGGTCGGCGAAGAGCCTTGACACAGCCCATACCGCTTTTGATACTGAGTGCCCAATTCGCAAGAAATGGGACGCAATAGCGAGGTCCAGTGTCGCCTATTGCTAACGCAGAGGGCACTCAAAATACAACACACGTGCACATAGGGGGCGCTGCGCGCATGTATAGAGGGTTGCAGGCTAACCTGCAAAGAAAACGACTGGCGACTCAAGAGCTCTTTCTGGAAGCCCGAACGAGACGGATCGGTTTCGCGCTGGTACAGGAGCCCTACGTTGGAGCTGTGGGGGAGCTCAAGCGGTACAACGGCACTCGAGTCGTACAATGTGAACAAAACCGCACGAAACCTGTAAAGGCAGCCGTGGTGGTGTTTGACGACGAAATAGAGGTCCTTAGCAACCAGACCACTGCGACCGAAAATATAGTCCTCACCGTTTTGAAAACGGACAAGTGGGCGATCGCAGTGGTTTCCGTTTACTTCGAGGACAGTGAGCCGCTTGAGCCGTACCTTGATAAGCTTAGAGAATTCCTAGGATCGGTTGGAACTGATAAAGTCTTGATTGGTGGTGACATAAACGCGTGGAGTACGTGGTGGGGTAGCGTGTCGGAAAACGAGAGAGGTGAGCTGTACAGAGAGTTTCTGGACGAAATGGACATGCACATACTAAACTGTGGGACCGACCCCACCTTCGAGACAGTCCGAGGCGACCGCCATCTTACAAGCAACGTCGACGTTACAGTCTGTTCTTCTCGGCTGCTGAGGCACGTCATGGACTGGAAGGTCGATAAGTCGGTCACCAGTTCGGATCACAACGCCATCGCATTCCATCTCTCTCTAGAAAAGCCCTCCGAAAAGAAGAAACCCGCAACTACCCGTGTTTACAACACACGGAAAGCTGACTGGACTCGGTTCACCAAGGAAGTACAGGAATCCCTGAAACAAAACAAAATAACTTTAGAACACATAAACACAATAGGAAGTAGGGAAGAATTAGAAAAACTAGTAAAAAATTTCACGGAAACAGTACAAAATGCATGCAAAAATTCAATTCCTATGATAAATAGAAATAACAAGAAAGATTACTTACCTTGGTGGACCGACGAACTGGAACGCCTTAGACGAGATATGAACACGAAGAGACGCAGGCTCCGATGCGCGGCACCTCGAAGACAGCAGCACGTGATAGAAGAGTACCTGAAATCAAAAGAACTATATGAGATAGCAGCCAACAAAGCACAAACCAGCAGCTGGAAAGAATTATGCACTAAACAAGAAAGAGAAAGTATGTGGGATAGTGTGTATAGGGTGATAAGAAGCAAGACAGCGAAACACGAAGACCAACTGTTGATGCAAAACGGGACGGTATTGGGTCCAGAAGACTCGGCGGCAATGCTAGCAGACACATTCTTTCCAGTAGACAATTGTGGAGTGGATTCTGACATCCACAAAACAATTCGAAGAAAATCTGAAACTATCTGCGAAGCACTGCCAAACGACCGCAACGACCCGCCTTTTACAATGGCCGAATTGAAAAGGACAGTCAATAGTTTCAACCCTAAGAAGGCCCCGGGACCGGACGGCTTCACTGCGGATATTTGTGCTAGAGCAATATTCGCGGAGAGGGACGTCTTCCTGGGGATTCTTAACAAGTGTCTCTCTCTGTCTTGCTTCCCATCACCTTGGAAGGAAGCAGCAGTCGTAGTGTTGCGGAAGCCCGGGAAAAGCGACTACAGTCAGGCAAAGTCATACAGACCGATTGGGCTATTGTCAGTCATGGGGAAAGTCCTTGAAAAAATGATGGTGAGAAGGATAAGGTGGCACCTATTTCCAAGGACTAACCCCAGACAGTACGGCTTTGTCCCGCAGCGTAGTACCGAGGACGCGCTCTACGACCTAATGAAACAAGTGGAAGAAAGACTAAAGCGTAAGGAGATACTGGTCATAGTGTCACTTGATATCGAAGGAGCGTTTGATAGTGCATGGTGGCCAGCGATCAAAACCCAGCTTATCAAAACGGAATGTCCACTAAACCTAAGAAGGCTGGCGAACAATTACTTTGACGAAAGGAACGTAGTTGTTCATTACGCTGGTAAAGCCATTAGTAGAGGCACAGGAAAGGGTTGTATCCAGGGCTCTATAGGTGGACCCACTTTTTGGAATCTGCTTCTGGATCCTCTGCTCTGCGGCCTGCAGGCTCGAGGCGTACATGTACAGGCGTTCGCCGACGACGTTGTTTTGATGTTCTCCGGGCAATCGGCCACCAAATTACAGGACAAAATCAACGACACTCTTGCGTATGTGCATGGGTGGGGTATCGAAAATAAACTAAAATTCGCGGCCCAAAAAACAAACGCCATGATAATCACGAATAAGCTGAAGTTCGATGCCCCAGTCATGCGCATGGGCGGTGTGGATATACCGCTAGTCGAAGAAATTAAGCTGCTTGGCCTTACGATAGACAGAAAACTTACCTTTAACAAGCACGTGTCAGTTGTCTGTCGTAAGGCGGCAGGGATCTATAAGCAGTTAGCAAAGACGGCAAAGGTTGAATGGGGGTTGAGTCCGGAGATCATTAAAACAATATATATAGCTGTAATAGAGCCAATTATCATGTACGCCTCGAGCGTATGGGCTCCAGCGGTTGATAAAATAATGGTCCAGAAGCAATTAAACGCAATCCAGCGTGGGTTCGCACAGAAAATCTGTAAGGCATATAGGACGGTGTCTCTCAATGCAGTACTTGTATTAGCTGGGATACTTCCCTTGGACCTGAGGATCCGGGAAGCCGCTCAGCTCTACGAAGCGAAAAGAGGCATACCGACTGCGCTGGACTATGGAAAGCGAGAAATTGAAAAGCGTGTAAGCTTCCTACAGGCCCAGCATCCGGCCGAGGAAGTGGATATTGAGTTTGTCTGTCTGAACGATATGCTGCCCGAAACCCTTGAACAACATCAGCTCCCGGAAATCCAAATATATACGGATGGGAGCAAATTGGAGGGGAAAGTCGGTGCAGCATATTCATACTGGAAAAACGGGAGGGAAGTTAAGACGAAAAAGATGAAACTCGAGTCGTTCTGCACAGTCTTTCAAGCCGAATTATACGCTCTCTACCAAGCCTCAGAGCTTCTGCTAAAAGAGAAGCAGGACGTCGCGGCTGTGCTGAGCGACTCGAGATCGGCCCTCCAAATAGTCCAAAATGCGGACAGCTTTCACCCCTTGGCCTTCGAGATTCGACGAAATATCGCCGCCTTGGGGGCCAGGGGCTGCGAGGTTCGACTGTTCTGGGTGAAAGCTCACGCTGGACTACCCGGAAATGAAAGGGCAGATGAGCTAGCCAAACAAGCCGCGCTCAAGATTAAAACCTCTGCACACTATGATAAGTGCCCCGTTTCATACGCGAAAAGTGAGATAAGAAGAGTCACAGTGGAGAAATGGGGTGCTAGGTATAAGCAAAGCGAAACAGCTGGTACAACAAAGCTCTTCTTGCCGAACGTCTCAGGAGCACACCGTATAATGAGAAAAGTCCTGCTCACCCCTATCCTTACTCAGGTGATGACCGGCCATGGAGGGTTCTCTGCATATTTGAATCGCTTCAAATGCAAGGATAGCCCTTCATGTGTCTGCGAACCTGAAAAAGACGAAACGATTCAACACCTACTGCTGGAGTGCCCCAAACACGATGCTGACAGGTACGACCTGGAAACCAGAACAAACATGGAGTTGACGGAAGCTTCATTGTGGGAAATGATGGCCGATCGGGAATCCAGGCCGTACCTGTTAGAATACTGCACAAAAGTAGCAAAGGATGCGGTATATAGGAATAGGACAAGGGAACCATGACGGTTTCCAAGTTCTATCCAAAAATAAAATTTATGAAAAATGCCTACAACGCTTAGTTCTCCGAACTATGAGTATGTAAGCATGACGACAAATCGGAATAATAAAGCAAATAGTGTTGAAATGCGTTGTTGAATTAAAAGTAAAACGAATATACATAAAATGGAAGAATATAGAATAAAGTAAAAATGTAAAAAAGTTGTTATGACGAAAGTATAAAAAGTTTAGAATTTATTAAAATAAATATCTTTTTCAAAATTTTAATATAAATTACCCCTGTAATATATCAGGGAAACGTTGGTATAAAAAAAAAAAAAAAAAAAAAAAAAAAAAAACCTAACCTAACCTAACCTAACCTAACCTAACCTAACCTAACCTTTTTTTTTTTTTTTTTTTTTTACCAGGGGAAATCTTTTATAGATACCACCTCACCTCGAGGGCAGGCGGGTGGTTATGTGGGAGTCCTGCCGACTGGACAGTATACCCACCAAAACCCCTGGGTGTTCCACCACTGCGCCTGGTGTCGGGGCTACGGGCACGCTTTCGCACTCCTCCGCGGCACCCGACAGCGCTGGCCCAACTCGGGCCCCACCACGGAGCTTGCGCTCCCGCTAGATTGACGATGTGTCGAACACCAGACACATCGTCATCCACCACCTGGGACCAACCAGCACTGGGCGTCAGACAGCACCCGTGCCCGACAGCCCTGGTCCCGATGCAACGGGTCAATTAAAGTGGCCCCGCGCCTGCCACTACGGCTGCAGAGGATAGGGAGAACGGCCATCGCGATACCGACACTCCTCTTCCCCTGCAGCCCCACCGCCTCCGCCAACACGTTGGCGGCACCCGTTAGGGCCGCTGGCAGGACGGATAGACAGCGGCACACTCGCCGCCCGTCCATCCCGTCGCCGCCCCCGCCTCGATGGGCTCGGCCGCGGTATCGCGACGAGCGCGACACCGCAGTCCACCTCAGTCGACTTGCGACCTACTGGCCAGCCTCCGCACGGGCTTGTCGAGGCCCAAGACCCGGAGAGGCCGGCCCCACCTCGGGTTCCTCTTGGTTCACCAGGCTGGCGAGACCTGGCTACTAAGCCCCCCCGCCACGACAAGGCGGGAACCCACTCGGGGGGGAACCTAACCTAACCTAACCTAACCTAACCTAACCTAACCTAACCTAACCTTTTTTTTTTTTTTTTTTTTTTTTTTTTTTTTTTTGACCCAGGAAAATCCTTTATGGATACCACCAAACCTGGGGAGGCCGGTGGTTATGTGGGAGTCTCCACCGCTAGTCGGTAGCATACCCACTAAAAACCTGGGGTGTTTCCGCCACTGCGCTATGTGTCGGGGCTACGGGCACGCTTGCGCACTCCTCCGCGGCCCCAACGCGCTGTCCGCTCCCGGACCCTCCTCGGGGAGCTCAACCCCTAGGGAGCTCCACCCGGCATTGCTACGATGTGCTGAAACACAGAGCACATCGTGCAGTCTCGGGGAACTCTCAAACGGGTGGAGGGCTTCCCCAAGCCCAACCACCCAGAGTTCCCCTTATGGAGGCAGTCGGTCATGAGCTAACCGCCTGCCCCGAGGTCGCCTTCTGCGCATGGGTAGGCTCGCCATGTCTTCCTCCCTCATGCGCTCATCCGCCTCTTTGCGCCCGAGGACTTCTTCACAGAAGTCCCGAACCGCGCTCCAGGCGGTCTCGCTCCGCACCATCGCGCGAGCAATGGTCGGCAGCGAGAGGTCGACCCCCACAGTGGCCACAAGCTGGGCACGCTGGGTGTTCCACTCTGGACACACCTCCAGCGTGTGCTGCGCCGTGTCTTCGCGGTCGCCACACTGGTGGCACTCCGGTGTGGGCTCTCTCCCGGCGACTCTGTGCAAGTACTCGCCGAAGCATCCGTGCCCCGTCAGCACCTGCACGAGCCGAAAAGAGAGGACCCCATCCTCACGAGCCAACCAGTCCCGGAGGATTGGTCGGAATGCCTCAACGGTGCGGCGACCAGCAGACGGCTCTTCCAGCCTGCGGTCCCATCGCTCCAAGGACGCTTGTCGGCCACGTCTCCGCCAACGCCTTATCACCTCGGGGGGAGGAAACTCACCCCCGGACCGTGCATCGGCTAGTTGGCGGTACACGCCGGCCAACATCTCGGCGTCCAAGTCCCATGGAGCAGTCCTGGCCAGGACGCACGCCGCCTCATACGATACGGTGCGGTATGCCCGTATCACTCGGAGCGCCATAACTCGTTGCGGTCTCCGGAGGAGTGCAACGTTATGGGCGCTCAGAGCATCCGCCCAGATCGGGGCGCCGTACAACGCCATCGACCTGACCACCCCCGTATAGAGGCGGCGGCATGCGGCATTCGGCCCTCCGACGTTTGGGAGAAGACTTCCCAAGGCCGAAGCCGCTCCGACGAGCCGCGGAGCCAATCGCTTGAAGTGCTCGCGGAAATTCCATCGACTGTCGAGGACGAGACCGAGATATCTCATAGTCGTCCCGACAGTGATAGGAACACCCCCAACGATTAGCTCCGCTCCGGCTGGCGGCGCACGCCGAGGACCGTGGAAGCACACGGCCTCGGACTTCTCTAGGGCCACCTCTAGCCCTAGGCGCCGGATTCGGCTCACTATCTGAGCCGTGCCCGCCGTGGCCAGGATTGACGCATCCCGAAACGTCTCTCCGCGAGCCAACACCAGCGTGTCATCAGCGTAGCAGACTACGTCGATGCCACGCAGGCGGCCGCCTCGAAGCACCCAGTTGTACCCGAAGTTCCACGAGACTGGTCCCAGGACCGAGCCCTGTGGAACTCCAAGGCACATAGCCCACCGGCCCCATCCCTCGATCGTCGGATAGACTACGTCTCTATCCGAGAAGTAGTCGTCGAGGGTCCGGCATAGGTAGGCGGGTGCCTCGTGGCAGCGCAGTGCCATCTTTATGCAGCCCCAGGGGAGGGTGTTGAAGGCGTTGGCGATGTCGAGCGACACCGCAACGACGACCTCTCCCCGGGAAACGGCCGCTTCCGCGAAGGCCCTCACCCTCGATATGGCATCGATGGTGGACCTGCCCCTGCGGAAGCCGAACTGCGACTCAGCCAGGTTTGGCCCGACCTGCTCCAGGTGCTTGTTGAGACGGGCGGCGATGATACGCTCTAAGAGCTTCCCAGCCTCGTCCAACAGCACAATCGGGCGGTAGGCCCCCGGCGAGTCAGCAGGTCTACCCGCCTTGCGCAGCAGTACAAGTTTTCCACTCTTGTACCGCCGCGGAAAGCGGCCCTGCCTCAGGCAGTCCGTGAGGAAGCTCCTGAATCGCGGCTCCAGGGCCTCCAACGCCAGCACCCAAGCCCGTCCGGGGATTCCGTCCGGGCCAGGAGCCGTGTTCTTGGCCCTGAGCTTCAGGATTGCCGCCGCGAGTTCCCCCTGGGAAACGGGCGGCACTTCCTCAGCCTCTGCATTCTCGACCCTCCCACGATTAGAGGGGAATGCCATCCTCGGGGTTACGTGGTCGCCCGCCTGTGGAAACAGGGTGGCAACCACGTTCTCCAACAAGTCCGGCCGCATGGTCTGCGTCAAAGGTGGCGCCCATGGGCGGATCTTGTTCCGGACCCACTTATATGGCCTTCCCCACGGATCGCGGTCTAAGGCGTCAAGCATGCTCTGCCTGGCACTGTCCTTGGCTCGCGCTATCTCGGCCTGCAGGGAGGTGACCTCCTGCCTGTACAAGGCGTACAGTTCCTCCTCCCGGTCCGGGTCCCAGTGCCGGCGTCGGCGCTGTCTGGCGTATTCACGCCGAGCGGCAACACACTCCTCGCGGAGGTGCGCCAACTCAGGCGTCCACCAAGACACGCTGCGACGCGCCGGCAGGGAACCCACTCGGGGCATGGAGGCGTCACACACCTGTGTCAACGCCTCGCAGAACCAATCCGCCTCAGCGTCTACCTCCACTGCATCCGGCCTCGGGATCCACGCCTTCACGATAGCCGCCTCCAAGAGGACCTCGCTATCCATGCGCTTGAGGGCCCATCGTGGTGACCGCTCCGTTCGGGGGCGGCTCGGACCTCCCGGGATTCCTGGGGGGGAGACGGTCATCCGGATATACCGGTGATCGGACAGCGTCTCCACTCCCTCCAGTACTTCCCAGTCCTGCACACGGCGCGCCAGAGTAGGGGTCGCGAACGCGAGGTCCACAATCGACCCACCCTGTTGCCGCACACACGTGTGCACCGTCCCCGTGTTGAGCAGCAGCAGCCCAAGGGCAGCTGCCCATTCCTCCAGTGGCTGGCCTCTCTCATTCGCAACAGGCGATCCCCACAATGCTGATTTGGCGTTGAAGTCGCCAGCGATCAGCACGTGGTATGGACGACACTGTTGGACGAGAGATTCCAACTCGGAAAGCCAACCCTCGAACTCGGCGAGGCTCCTGTTGGGGGAGAAGTAAGTGCCTATATAGGCGACACCCCCCGCCACAACAGCTACACAGCCTCGCCCCTTCACTACCTTCTCGAGTGGAGGAAAGCCCGCTGCTGCTTGGGTGACGATCACCACTCGTCCCTCATTATCGCCGGACCAATTGTCCCTTGGTGGCACGTAGTACGGCTCCGCCACGATTGATATGGGTATCAACCACTCCGCCATGCTCTGGACCAAGAGGTCCTGAGCCCTGGCGGAGTGGTTGATATTGGCCTGAAGTAGAGTCAGGGCCATATCAATCGGCTTCCATTTGCGAAGCCTCTCCCTGTCTATGGGGTGGGGAAGGTCGCTGCTGGGACCTGGCCGCAGCAGCTACCCTCCTTCGTCTCTTGGAGGGCAAGGCACAACCCTTGCTCCCCACGCGGTGTCCGGGTGGCTTCCCAGCCGCAGCGCAAACTAAGCAATGCGGCGCACCCGTGCACGTGTTCGCCTTGTGGCCAGGCTGACCACACCGGTAGCACAGCTCGCTCCGGTCCACCTCTGAGGAGCACTGCTCCCGGACGTGCCCCACTTCGAGGCACCGGAAGCAGCGCATCGGCCGTGTGGTCAGCAGCTTCACCTGGGCTGACACCCACCCCACTTTCAGGCGGCCACCGCTGAGCACCTTCTTCGCTACCCCCACTGGGCAGCTGATGAAGGTGGCTCCTATGCCGGCCGGGTTGCGACGGATGTCACCGACCTTTATCAGGTCGACCCGGCACTCCCCAACGCTGGAGACGGCTGCCACTATCTCTTCTTTGGTGACCGAGTCATCCAAACCGCTCACGCGCAAGTCTGCGCACTTGGTCGGTCTGGAGACTCGGATCTCCTCAGAATTATAGATCTCCCTCAGCTTGTTTGCGAGGGAGTCCGCCTTCTCTCCAGTGGTGGTGCCGGGTATCTCCAAAACCCGACCACCAGTGGCCGCCTTGCGGCCAGCCTACTGGCCAGCCTCCGCACGAGCTTGTCCAGGCCCAAGACCCGGAGAGGCCGGCCCCACCTCGGGTTCCTCTTCGTTCACCAGGTTGAGGCAGACCTGGCTACTAAGCCCCCCCGCCACGACAAGGCGGGAACCCACTCGGGGGGGAACCTAACCTAACCTTTTTTTTTTTTTTTTTTTTTTTTTTTTACCAGGGGAAATCTTTTATAGATACCACCGCACCTCGAGGGCAGGCGGGTGGTTATGTGGGAGTCCTGCCGACTGGACAGTATACCCACCAAAACCCCTGGGTGTTCCGCCACTGCGCTTGGTGTCGGGGCTACGGGCACGCTTGCGCACTCCTCCGCGGCACCCGACAGCGCTGGCCCAACTCGGGCCCCACCACGGAGCTTCGGCCCCCGCCAGAATGACGATGTGCCGAACACCAGACACATCGTCATCCACCACCTGGGACCAACCAGCACTGGGCGTCAGACAGCACCCGTGTCCGACAGCCCTGGTCCCGATGCAACGGGTCAATTAAAGTGGCCCCGCGCCTGCCACTACGGCTGCAGAGGATAGGGAGAACGGCCGTCGCGATACCGACACTCCTCTTCCCCTGCAGCCCCACCGCCTCCGCCAACACGTTGGCGGCACCCGTTAGGGCCGCTGGCAGGACGGATAGACAGCGGCACACTCGCCGCCCGTCCATCCCGTCGCCGCCCCCGCCTCGATGGGCTCGGCCGCGGTATCGCGACGAGCGCGACACCGCAGTCCACCTCAGTCGACTTGCGACCTACTGGCCAGCCTCCGCACGGACTTGTCTGGGCCCAAGACCCGGAGAGGCCGGCCCCACCTCGGGTTCCTCTTCGTTCACCAGGCTGGCGAGACCTGGCTACTAAGCCCCCCCGCCACGACAAGGCGGGAACCCACTCGGGGGGGAACCTAACCTAACCTTTTTTTTTTTTTTTTTTTTTTTTTTTTTTTTTTTTTTACCAGGGGAAATCTTTTATAGATACCACCGCACCTCGAGGGCAGGCGGGTGGTTATGTGGGAGTCCTAAACTGGACAGTATACCCACCAAAACCCCTGGGTGTTCCGCCACTGCGCTTGATGTCGGGGCTACGGGCACGCTTGCGCACTCCTCCGCGGCACCCGACAGCGCTGGCCCAACTCGGGCCCCACCACGGAGCTTCGGCTCCCGCCAGAATAACGATGTGCCGAACACCAGACACATCGTCATCCACCACCTGGGACCAACCAGCACTGGGCGTCAGACAGCACCCGTGTCCGACAGCCCTGGTCCCGATGCAACGGGTCAATTAAAGTGACCCCGCGCCTGCCACTACGGCTGCAGAGGATAGGGAGAACGGCCGTCGCGATACCGACACTCCTCTTCCCCTGCAGCCCCACCGCCTCCGCCAACACGTTGGCGGCACCCGTTAGGGCCGCTGGCAGGACGGATAGACAGCGGCACACTCGCCGCCCGTCCATCCCGTCGCCGCCCCCGCCTCGATGGGCTCGGCCGCGGTATCGCGACGAGCGCGACACCGCAGTCCACCTCAGTCGACTTGCGACCTACTGGCCAGCCTCCGCACGGGCTTGTCTCCGGCCAAGACCCGGAGAGGCCGGCCCCACCTCGGGTTCCTCTTAGCTTCACCGTGGCCGCCCACAAGCCACGGCTACTAAGCCCCCCCGCCACGACAAGGCGGGAACCCACTCGGGGGGGAACCTAACCTAACCTTTTTTTTTTTTTTTTTTTTTTTTTACCAGGGGAAATCTTTTATAGATACCACCGCACCTCGAGGGCAGGCGGGTGTACCTGTGCCATACCCTCGATGACTACTTCTCGGACAGGGAAGTAGTCTACCCCACGAGAGAGGGATGGGGCAGGAGGAAGATGTCTCGCGGAGTTCCACAGGGCTCGGTCTTGGGACCAGTCATGTGGAGCTTCGGCTACAACTGGGCGCTTCGTGGTGGTCACCTACGTGGAATCGAGGTTGTATGTTACGCCGATGACACGTTGGTGCTGGCTCGAGGAGAGACGTACCGAGATGCGTCAATCCTGGCCACGGCGGGCACGGCTCAAATGGTGAGCCGCATCCGGCGCTTGGGGCTGGAAGTGGCCCTCAGTAAATCCGAGGCCGTGTGTTTCCACGGCCCTCGGAAAGTGCCGCCAGCCGGAGCGGAGCTGGTCGTAGGAGGTGTTCCCATCGTCGTCGGCAAGACGATGAAGTACCTCGGGCTTGTCCTAGACAGCCGATGGGACTTCCGGGAACATTTCACACGACTGGCTCCGCGGCTCGTCGGAGCGGCTTCGGCCCTGGGCAGCCTTCTCCCAAATGTGGGAGGGCCGAATGCCGCATGCCGTCGCCTCTACATGGGCGTGGTAAGATCCATGGCGCTCTATGGAGCGCCGATCTGGGCGGACGCTCTGAGCGCCCACAACATCAAACTGCTGCGCAGACCGCAGCGGTTTATGGCGCTCAGGGTGATACGGGGCTACCGCACCGTATCCTATGAGGCGGCGTGCGTTCTGGCCGGGACGAGTCCATGGGACCTGGACGCTGAGATGCTGGCGAGCATATACCGCCAACTGTCCGATACACGGGCCAGGGGTGATTCTGCTTCCCCTGAGGTGGTGGACGTTGGTTGACGCCGTAGCTAGGATTGACGCGTCCCTGTACGTCGCCCCGCGAGCCAACACCAGCGTGTCATCGGCATAGCACACGATGTCGATGCCACGCAGGTGGCCACCACGAAGCGCCCAGTTGTAACCGAAGTTCCACGAGACTGGTCCCAAGACCGAGCCCTGTGGAACTCCGAGAGACATCTTCCTCCTGCCCCATCCCTCTCTTGTGGGGTAGACTACTTCCCTGTCCGAGAAGTAGTCATCGAGGGTCCGGCACAGGTAGGGGGGCGCTTCGTGGCAGCGCAGTGCCTCCTTGATGCAGTCCCAGGGGAGGGTGTTAAAGGCGTTGGCTATGTCCAACGACACCGCCAAGACGACCTCTCCCCGGGATACGGCCGATTCCGCAAAGGCCCTCACCCTCGATATCGCATCGATGGTGGACCTGCCTCTGCGGAACCCGAACTGCGATTCGGACAGGTTCGGCCCAACTTGTTCCAAGTGCCTGTTGAGACGGGCGGCAATGATACGCTCTAAGAGCTTGCCAGCCTCGTCTAACAGCACGATCGGGCGGTAGGCCCCCGGCGAATCGGCGGGTCTGCCTTCCTTGCGCAGCAGTACGAGCTTACCGCTCTTGTACCGGCGCGGAAAGCGACCCTGCCTCAGGCAGTTCGTGAGGAAGTCACGAAAGCGAGGCTCGAGGGCTTCCAACGCCAGCACCCAGGCGCGTCCGGGTATTCCGTCCGGACCTGGGGCTGTGTTTTTGGCCCTGAGCCTCAGCACCGCCGCTGCGAGTTCCCCCTGGGAAACTGGCGGGACTTCCTCGGCCTCTGCATCGACCTCGGCGCGACGCCTAGGGAAGGCCATCGCTGGGGTAGCGTAGTCGCCCGCCTGTGGGAACAGTGTGGTGACCACGTCTTCCAAGAAGTCCGGCTGCATGGTCTGCGTCAGTGGTGGCGCCCATGCGCGGAGCTTCTTGCGGACCATCTTGTATGGCCTTCCCCAGGGGTCACGATTGAGGTCCTCGAGCAAACTTGCTCGGGCGCCGTCAATGGCTCGCGCAATCTCCACCTGCAGCGAGGTGACCTGCACTCGGTATGAGGCGTAGAGTTCTGCCTCCCGGACCGAGTTCCGCCGCCGCCGTCGGCGCTCTCTGGCATATGCACGTCTGGCAGCCACGCACTCCTCGCGGAGGTGGGCCAGCTCAGCCGTCCACCAGTAAACGCTCCGACGCGGTGGCAGTGCTCCCACTCGGGGCATGGAGGCATCGCAGACCTCGGTCAGTGCCTCCCGAAACCAATCCGCCTCGGCGTCCACCTCGGCCGCATCCGTGGGACCTGGGACCCACGCCTGCACAATGGCTGCCTCGACGAAGAGCTCTTTGTCCATGCGGCGCAGGGCCCACCGCGGCGACCTCTCTGTCGGAGGACGACTCGGACTACTCGGGATTCCTGGGGGGGAGACGGTCAGCCGGATGTACCGGTGATCGGACAACGTCTCCACTCCCTCCAGTACCTCCCAGTCCTGCACACTGCGCGCCAGGGTAGGGCTGGCGAAAGTGAGATCCACTAAAGACCCTCCCTGTTGACGCACGCACGTGTGCACCGACCCCCGGTTCAAGAGCAACAGCCCTAGTGCCATTGCCCACTCCTCCACCGGCTCAGCTCTCTCGTTTGCAACAGGCGATCCCCACAGGGTTGACTTGGCGTTGAAATCGCCAGCAATCAACACCTGGTGGGGACGACATTGGTGCACGAGAGACTCCACCTCGCCCAGCCAGGCTTCGAAGTCGGCAAGGCTTCTGTTCGGCGAGAAGTAAACACCTACGAAGGCGATACCCCCCGCCAGAACAGCCACGCAGCCGCGGCCAGCCATAACCTTATCCACCGGAGGAAAACCAGCTGCCGCTTGCGTCACCAAGACGACTGAGCCCTCACTATCACCCATCCAGTTGTCCCTGGAGGGGATGCGGTATGGCTCCGCCACAATTGCAATTGGTATCAACCACTCCGCCATGCTCTGGAGCAAGAGATCCTGAGCTCTGGCGGAGTGGTTGATGTTCGCCTGGAGGACTCTGAGGGCCATACTATCCCGCCTCCATTTGCTCCTGCGCGTCCAAAGTAGCTGGAGGCGATGGGCGTGGCTGGGGCTTGCCCTGGGCCGCCACCCTTCTGCTCTTCTTTTTGGAAGCGTGGGCACAAGCCCCGCTCCCTACGCGGTGTCCCGCCGGCTTATTCGCAGCCGCACAAACTGTGCAGTGCGGCACGCCGGTGCACTCGCCCGCCTTATGGCCTACTTGACCGCATCTGTAGCACTGCTCGCTACGATCTATGGTCGCCTTGCACTGCTCCCGAGCGTGTCCAACTTCTAGACATCGGAAGCAGCGCATGGGTCTCGAGGCCAGCAGCTTGACTTGTGCCGAGACCCACCCAACCAGTAACCGACCATTGCTGGTCACCTTCTTAGCAACCGCCGCTGGACATCGGACGAAAACCGATCCAATGCCCGCGGGGTTGCAGCGAATGTCACCGACCTTGACAAGATCGGTCTGACACTCTGCTACCCTGGCGATGGCTGCGGCAACCTCCTCCTTTGTGACGGAGTCATCCAGGCCGGTTATGCGCAAGTCAGCGCTCTTAGTCGGCCTGGAGACTTTGACGTCTTCCTGGTTGAAGATCTCCCTCAGCTTTGCAGCGAGGGAGTCCGCCTTGTCACCGCTAGTGACACCAGGCACCTCCAGAATGCGACCTCCTGTGGCGGCCTTCCGAAACTGGAGGGCGGTTATCCCGAGCTGGGACAGATCCACCCTCCGTTTAGCCTCTCCCAAGGCGTCGGCGTATGTTACGCCTTTCTCCGCTGCTCCAGGCTGGATCGTGATCACAACAGCCTGTGATCGCGGCACCCGAATTTTCGGCTTAGCGGCCTGATTTGCCTGCTGAGTCGCGGCACTTCGTTGTTGCCCGGTTGTACGGGGCTGGCTGGGCGCAGCTGGAGTAGCTTTGCCCTTTCCCTTCTTCGAGCCCTTCCTTACAACATCCACCCAACCGTGGCTTGTCGAAGGGAGGGGCTGCGGCTCCACTGCTGGGCGGGTGGCCGGCTCTAAGGTTGCTGGAGCTTGACTGCCCTTGGTGGCGGCCTGCTTGCCTTTCCCCTTACCCTTGCCCTTACCCTTAAGGGTCTTGGCACTAGGCAGGCTCACGGCTGGCAGGTCCGCTAGACCCGACGAACCCTGCTCCTGCGACGCGGACTTGAGGAACTCCCTCCTCCTGTTCGCAACCGCGGGGGCCCCTTTGTTAGCCGCGTTTTTGCGGTCTGCGGCAAGTGGCGGCCGCATGCGTTTCTCTGGTAGGAGGCGATCTTCCAGCGCCTCAAACCAGGCACCTACAATGCCGCCGACTTGTCGCAGAATCGACTGCTCAAAATCAGCAGAGCATTGAGCTGGCCCATCAGGAGAGATTCGCGCAGGCGCATTTCGGGCCCGCATCTCCTTACGCAACTCCTCCATCTCCTTGCGGAGATCCGACACCTCCGCCTGAAGGCGCTTATTTGCAGCCTCCAGGGTTCGAGTTTCCTCCGTTGAGGACCTCTTGTGAAGGTCCTCTATCACCTGTTGGATGGTGGATGCCGCATCCTTGAGGGCCTTCACAAATGGGCCCTTTAAGCGTTTGGACTTGGTGGCCACTGCATTGATAGTGGCCACGCAGTCCAAAGCCCTCTGGTTGAGGTCGACCGCTGGTTCCGCTCCCGAATCTAGGGAGGACTCCGAGAGAAGGCTCTGTGTTGAGCCAGCTGGACGGAGTTTACGGGCAAGTTGAGCAATCTCCTGCTCGGCCCTCAGCTCCATCTCCTCTCTTTCTGCAGTCACAAGGGCCGCCTTGGCTGCAGCGAGGCCAACGTACTCACCCGTAGTAGGTGGTCGGCCTCTGCTCCGCCTGACTACGGCGACGGCCTTGGCAGCCGGAGCATCCGACTCACTGCCGGAGTTAGCCTGCTCGCCATCGTCGCCCTCCTTCGACGCGGCTGCGTCTCGCTTGCGCTTAGACGCCGCCAATCTTGAAGATGACCGTGAACTCACGGTCACCATACTCATCGCTGAGGAGTCAGACTCCTCAGCTGGACTCAAAAAGAGCCCCGAACCCTCTTCTTCATTTTGGTTTTTATTTTTTGAACTTTCCATACTAGTCCCACGAGTATGGGGGAAATAAAAAGTCCACCCAGGCAGTGCCCCCTGTACCCGGGTAAGCCTAAGTACACCAGAGTGTCGGCCGGTACTCTGGCGGTGGTTCGCACTCGTGACCAACCCTACCCAGTGGCCATGCATCCCCTCGCCGTGCGCCGCAGCTTGGGATTTGGGGTGATTTTTTATAGAGGTTTTCTTCCTCGCGGTCCGGGCAACCAAGCCAAGACCCTCGGTCCTGCCGCAAGCCACGAGACGTGACCGTAGCCGCAAGCAGGGCTCCGATTTCCGACGCTGGCTCGCGAAGAGCCTGCTCGGCAGTAGTGTGAGTACATACCGAGCACGTCCCTCCCGGCACCGGCGAGAGCTCACATCCACTGGCCCCTCTGCTGAACAGAGGGATCCGTGGAGAGCTCACATCGCCAACTGCCTGAGACCACAGAAGGCCTCCAACCCCTGTTTGAGACTATGATTTATCAGTAGAATCTATAACTGAAACTACTGATCCATCATAATCCCAAACGAGCTCAGGACAGAACTGAGCTGACCCCCCAATGTCTTCTGCACGCGCTCCTCAAGGTACGTAGAGGGGCGCGCAGAGAAGACCCCCGACCGGACATCTGCAATCACCCGGCAAGAACCCGCGAAGGAAGTTACCAAGTGATTCCCAGGGTGCACCACGAGGAGGTTTCCGGCCACAGCACCCCAAAACCTAACCTAACCTTTTTTTTTTTTTTTTTTTTACCAGGGGAAATCTTTTATAGATACCACCACACCTCGAGGGCAGGCGGGTGGTTATGTGGGAGTCCTGCCGACTGGACAGTGTACCCACCAAAACCCCTGAGTGTTCCACCACTGCGCCTGGTGTCGGGGCTACGGGCACGCTTGCGCACTCCTCCGCGGCACCCGACAGCGCTGGCCCAACTCGGGCCCCACCACGGAGCTTCGGCTCCCGCCAGAATGACGATGTGCCGAACACCAGACACATCGTCATCCACCACCTGGGACCAACCAGCACTGGGCGTCAGACAGCACCCGTGTCCGACAGCCCTGGTCCCGATGCAACGGGTCAATTAAAGTGGCCCCGCGCCTGCCACTACGGCTGCAGAGGATAGGGAGAACGGCCGTCGCGATACCGACACTCCTCTTCCCCTGCAGCCCCACCGCCTCCGCCAACACGTTGGCGGCACCCGTTAGGGCCGCTGGCAGGACGGATAGACAGCGGCACACTCGCCGCCCGTCCATCCCGTCGCCGCCCCCGCCTCGATGGGCTCGGCCGCGGCCGATTTTGATAGCGGACTTAGCTGGTAGTGTTGCAATTTCTGGAATTGTTGTGGATTTTTTGGAGCACCAGGAGGCCCAAAACCGGGATTTTTGTCGTGGTTTGCGGTTGGTAAACACCAACTCGTCGACTTCCCGGAAGTCCCTGTCGGTCCCGGGTGACCCAAAAAATCCAGAAATTATTGTTTTGGGTAGGACAGTTAGTCGGCCACACAGCTGCACAAGCAGAACCCACGCGCCGCAATTCACTACATAGTAGGAGGCCCCGCCGTAAAACTCAAATCTGCAAAAAACGGCAAAAAAATTTATTTTTGAAAATTTCCCCCCCCCCCATATCTCGGAAACGGTGCGTCGGAGGTCAATTTTGACCCCATTTTTGTACATACTTGTATGTACGAGTTTTGATTGCGGTCCCAATATCCCCCTCTCCATAGCCCTAACTTTTTTAATAGTTTTAGTATCACTCTCGGACATAGGCCCCCCTAGTTTCGGCTGAATATCTCGCAAACGGGACGAGGAATCAAAATTCTGTTTGTGGATTTGGGAGCAGGGTCCATCTCCGCTTCCATTAGTATCTTTCAGTTCCCCCCCCCGCACTCCATCGAAATTGTCACTTTTCATACACAATAAATAAATTAAATTCTTTTCTCGATCGACTCGCCCTTGACCGCCTTCCTGACCTAGTTTTTGGAAATTTCCCCCCCCCGTATCTCGGAAACGGTGCGTCGTAGGTCAATTCTAACCCCATTTTTGTACATACTTGTATGTACAAGTTTTGATCGCGGTCCCAATTTCCCCCCCTCAACACCCCTAAAAAATTTTTTATCACTCCCGTACATAGGCCCCATAGTTAAACATAGTTTCGGCTGAATATCTCGCGAACGGGACGAGCAATCAAAATTCTGTTTGTGGATTTGGGAACAGGGTCCATCCCCGCTCCCATTGGTATCTCTCATTTCCCTCTCCCGCACCCCATTAAAGTTCTCATCTTTCATACAAGATAAATAAATTAAATTCTTTTCTCGGTTGACACGCTCTTGACCGCATTCCTGACCTACTTTGATAACATTTTGATAACACAGGACTGGTCACCTGTAAAATAGCTGTAACTTTCGACCGGTGCGTCCTACGAAAGCGCGGTTTTTTGTGCTGAGTAGGGCAAAGAACGCACTATCTGGCCGGACCCCTCCCTCCCCTCTCCCCGCTTCCCCTCAAACTTTGAATCCCCATATCTTGGGAAAGGTGCGACGGAGAAAAATTTTGAAAACAGGGTTGGTATTCGACTCTGTTCCCCGACCCGACACCTACCCCCCCCCCCCCCTCCCCGCATCTTTCGAATTTCCCCTCTTTATTGGAAACGCACCTAACATACTTACAGACATACGTAGCATCTTGTGGCCCACTTTCACTCGCCCCCCCTGCCCTCTTCCCCCGCAGACGACCTACGCACTGACACACCGTAGCCCGGTGGGCGCCTGCTGGCTGGCTGGAACGCGCGACCTGAAATAGAAAGCAGAACGTTATTAATATTAGGCATATTGAAATTATACTTTATTCTATTACTTTATTTATTTTATTATCCTTGTGTATATTTAAATTGTTATAATTGCTTTCTTGTGTTTGTGACCGTGAACCGTGTCTTTTGACCGGATCACTTAGTATTAGATTGTCGACATATTACTGTTTTACAACAGTTATTTTATTCTATATTACTTTAATTTGTTTAATTCTCTATTTTATTGTCGTGCGTGTGACTGAGTTTTTTGACTGGCACACTTACTAGATAGGATAACTAGACTGATATAGTTTTTTTGACATATCAATTTTAACCGACTGACGTAGCTCCCCCCGACCAATAAGACAACTAGACTAGACAATTAGAATAATATTGTTTGATATAATATTTTAAGTGACTGACTTACTCATATCCCCCCCGACCATGCCTATTGCACACACCCCCGTTAAGAAGAGCTCCAACAGGGGCGAACCGGTCTCTCCTGAGGCCCTGGAAAGGGTACGTCCCTCTCCTGAGCGCAGAATGGCGCAGGCTCCTAACGTGCGGAGGAGCATTGGAGAATGGGAAAGCGGCTCCAAACCTAAACCATGCAGCTCGACGTCGCACGCACACTCGCCGCGCAAATTGACTCCGGCCCTGGCCCCGGCTCCGGCTCCGGCCCCGGTTCCGGTTCCGGTTCCGGCCCCGGCCCCGGCCCCGGCCGCGGCCCCGGCTTCGGCCCCGGCCCCGGCCCCGGCCCCGGCCTCGGCCTGTTTGAAGAAGGCAGCGCCTCTCGCCGCGAAGCCGACAACGCGGAGAGTTTCCGCAAGGAGCGCGAGCGTGTCCCCGAAGTCGTCCAGCGCCCCCAAACCGGTCGATAGAGTCGCAGAGTGCAGGATCTGGCTAAAAAAGGCGAAGATGCACCTGAGCGAATCCCGGAACTTAAAAGGTGAAATTAAGATGGGCATCGCAGAGGCGCTGGACAAGATGTACCAACTGATGAAAGATGAAGCGGCATCTGGAGACAAAATAAAAAATATTAATATTGAGGAAAAAGGGGAAAAATTAATTAGTAAACAGGGTAATTTAGAAAATGGGATCATGGGAAAGGAGGGAATAGAACTTGTTAAAATTATGAAGGAACAGGGTGAAAAGATAGACAAGACAAATTTAGAATTGGAAAAGTTAAAAGAAACCATCGCGTTGCATCATGTGACCATGCAGCAGCAGGCCACTTACGCTGCCGTTACAGCCGCCCCCCCCGCGAGACTGGCGCCGGAACGAAGTGCATTGCACTCCATTGTCATCTCGTCGAAGGACGAGGCGCATACTGGGGACGAGGTGATGGGTGAGGTGCGGAAGGCGGTCAACGCGAAGGACGGGTGGGTGACAGTGGAAAGGGTCCGGAAGATAAAAAACAAGAAAGTTATAATAGGATGCAAGACGGAGGAGGAGAGAAAAAAGATCAAGGAGCGACTCGAGAGCGCAGGCGGTCGACTTGTTGTCGAGGAAATGAAAAACCACGACCCCATGGTGGTACTTAGGGATGTATTGACGTACATCAGCGACGAGGACGTGTTGGTCGCACTGAGACGCCAGAATGGGGATGTTTTTCAGGGCCTCGACAAGAAGGACGATAGAGTAGACGTCAAGTTCAAGAGACGTGCTAGAAACCCGCTCATGAACCACGTAGCATTGAAGGTGTCCCCGCAAATTTACAGCCGACTGATGGCCAAAGAGGCGGTCCACATTGACATGCAGAAGGTGAGGGTTGCAGATCAATCCCCTCTTGTGCAGTGCTCGATGTGCCTAGCCTATGGCCACGGTCGGAGGTTCTGCAAGGACACTATTCCAAAGTGCAGCCATTGCGGCGGCCCGCACATGCGAAGCAAATGTGCGGACTTTCTAGCATCTGCAGTGCCGACCTGCTGCAATTGCGTGGCCGCCAAGATGGAGAATGCAGAGCACAACGCATTTAGCTCCGAGTGCCCGGTGCGTAGGAGGTGGGAGGCGCTGGCGCGGGCTAAAGTAGCGTATTGCTAAGGTGGTTCCAGGGCGCTCCAGGGTAGGCAACCACCCCACCAGAAGCTATGCAGTAGCCCAAGCGAACCTCCAGAGGAAAGAGCTAGCCACCACGGAGCTTATGACTCATGCCAGTAGTCGGAAAATCGCGTTTGCACTGGTCCAGGAGCCGTATGTGGGTGGGGTTAGAAGGATGAAGGACTATCGTGGGGCGAGAGTCTTCCAGTGCGCAGCAGTAGGAGATGGGACTGTGAAGGCGGCAATAGTCGTCTTTGATGACGAGCTTGACGTCGTCCAGTGCCCGAAACTCACGACCAACAATATTGTTGTAGTGAGGATCCGAACCAGCGCCTGGGAAATCGCGGCGGTCTCCTTCTACTTCGAACCGGATCAGCCCATAGAGCCATACCTGGATCAGATCAAAGCGATTAGAGAGGAGCTGGGCCCAAGAGGACTGCTTGTTGGAGGCGATAGCAACGCCAAGAGTACCTGGTGGGGCAGCACCATAGAAGACCACAGGGGCGTAGAGATGTCCGGGACCCTGGAAGAGTCTGGATTACATGTACTCAACAGAGGCGATACACCTACGTTCGACACCGTGAGAGGTAACAAGGTGTACACCAGTTATATAGATATAACAGCCTGCACGGAAGATCTACTTGAACTGGTAGACAACTGGAGGGTAGACCAGGAGATGACGAGCTCCGACCACAACGCCATTCTGTACGATATAAAGCTCCGCAAAAGTAGAGGCCTGAGAGTCCAGAGAACGACGAGGCTCTACAACACGAAAAAGGCGAATTGGGATCATTTCGATTTAGTACTTTCGGATTACAAATTAGATAAAAATATTTGCACAGAGACCATTAACAACATTCGATCAAAATTAGAGCTGGAACAAATCATTACTAAATTCACAAATGCAATCACGGACGCATGCAAGGACAGCATGCCAATTAAGAAGAGTACAGAGATACTCAAGATCCCATGGTGGAATGACGAGCTCGAAAGGCTGTTTAAAGTTGCCACTACCTTCAGGCGTAAGATTAAGAACGCGGCACCGTACCGCAGAGATATAGTGGCAGCTGAGTACATGAAGAAAAAGGAAGAATATGAGTGCGAAGCCAAGAAAGCCCAAATAGAAAGTTGGAAGGAGTTCTGTAGAAGACAGGACAGGGAGGGAGTATGGGACGGTATTTACCGTGTGATCCGTCGGACCACCAGGAGACAAGAAGACTTGACCCTAACCAAAGAAGGTGCATATCTAAACCCAAGAGAGTCGGTGAACTTACTTGCGGAGACATTCTACCCACAAGACCTGGAGGAAACTGACAATGACGAGCACCGCCGCGTTAGAGAAGCGGCAAAGCGGGTAAACGAATGGAAGCATGATGAGCTCCATGATCCACCGTTTACACTGCTGGAGCTGAAGACCGCGGTGGGGAGTTTCAACCCGAAGAAGGCCCCAGGAGCGGATGGCTTCACATCAGATATCTGCAGCCGAGCTATCTACCAGGACCTGGACGCATCCCTTGCCCTCTTCAACAAGTGCCTAGAATTAGGCCACTTCCCGGACATCTGGAAGCAGGCAACCGTGGTAGTCCTGATAAAACCGGGCAAGGATGACTATACGAACCCCAAGGCTTACAGACCAATCGGTCTATTGCCGGTCCTGGGGAAGGTCCTGGAGAAGATGACAGTAGCAAGGATCAAATGGCAGTTAGCACCGCGGATTAGTACTCGCCAGTTCGGATTCATGCCCCAGAGGAGCACCGAGGACGCCCTCTATACGCTAATACACCGAATCAAGGGTAAGATTGAGCTGAAGAAGCTGGTAACCCTAGTGTCATTGGATATAGAGGGGGCCTTCGATAGCGCGTGGTGGCCGATCATTAGAATACGTCTGGCTGAGGAAGAGTGCCGCGTGAACACGAGGAGGCTACTGGATAGCTATATGGACTGCAGAAATGTCAGTGTAAGATTTGCCGGGGAAGAATGCACCAGGAGCACCAATAAAGGATGTGTGCAAGGGTCAATAGGTGGTCCCATCCTATGGAATCTTCTGTTAGACCCACTACTGCAGGAACTGGAGGGGATGGGGGTGTACGTGCAAGCCTTCGCTGACGATGTAGTGTTACTGTTTGACGGAGACTCTGGACTTGACGTCTCGATACAGGCCAACGCTGCGCTGGCTCATGTGCAAGAGTGGGGTGTTCGGAACAAGTTGAAGTTTGCGCCGCACAAAACTTGCGCAATGGTCTTGACCAAGAAACTTAAGTACGACACCCCACGATTGACCATGGGAGGAGTGGGCGTCGGCATGTCTCGGGAGGTTAAGATCCTAGGACTGACGATTGACGACAAATTGACATTTAACACGCACGTCGCATTGCAATGTAGGAAAGCGCTAGATATTTATAGGCAGCTTTCGAAGGCCGCAAAGGTGGACTGGGGCTTGCATCCCGACGTTATCCGCTCGATTTATACGGCCACAATCGAGCCAATCATAATGTACGCCGCGCCAGTGTGGGCGTCCGCAACGAAGAAGATCGGGGTGCGTAAGTTGCTCGATACGGTCCAGAGAGGATTTGCACAGAAGCTCTGCAAATCGTATCGGACTGTCTCTCTACACTCGGCGCTGGTCTTGGCGGGGATACTACCTCTCGACCTCAGAATACAGGAAGCAGCCGCACTGTACGAGGCGAAGAGAGGGTCGCCCCTGCCGGACCTAGGAGACAGAGAGCCTGAGTGTCCGGTAAGATTTGCAGAGACTCCTCACCCAGCCGAGCATATGTATCTGGAATTTATCCGACTGGAAGACCAAAGCCTTGTAGACAGGTACAACGTGCAGCAGGTGAGAATATTCACCGACGGCAGCAAGATTGAGGGAAAAGTCGGAGCCGCGCTCTCCCTGTGGAACGGCGAGGCCGAGACCAAGAACCTCAAGCTAAGTCTGTCCGCGTACTGCACAGTCTACCAGGCGGAGCTCCTAGCCATATGCAAAGCCTCGGGATTGATCCTCAGCAGGAAGGAGGTGAGTTATGGTCTATATAGCGATTCGAGAGCCGCACTGGAGACGATCGTTAACCATAGCTCCCTCCATCCCCTGGCCGTCGAGACGCGGAGTAATCTGCGAATGGCCAAGACTCAGGGCAAGGAGGTATCTTTGTTCTGGGTCAAGGCTCACGCGGGTCTGCCGGGCAACGAGCGCGCTGACGATCTAGCGAAGGAGGCTGCGTTGACGCTGAAGAAGAAGCCTGAGTACGACCGGTGCCCAATCTCGCATTTAAAACGGCATATTCGTGGAACATTTTTGGAAGAATGGGATAGACGATATAAGGCTGGAGATACCGCGTCAATAACAAAACTGTTTCTTCCAAGCGTAGGTAGTGCGTATAGGTTCGTTCGTGTAGCCAAGCCAGCGGGTATGCTCACCCAGATCCTCACGGGGCATGGTGGATTCTCCCAATACTTGAACCGATTCAAGTGCAAGGAGAGTCCATCATGCCTCTGTGACAACGATGCTATCGAAGACATCCCTCACATCCTTATCCACTGTCCCATCCACGAAACGCTTAGGTACGATTTAGAGCAGAAGCTAGGTGTCAAAATTGACATAAGTACTCTAAGCGATCTCCTAGTAAGCAAAGCAACCATGGTGGAGTTCGCAGACTACTGCACTCAAATCTGCAAAGTTGTAAATAAAAGAAATAAAACAGATAGATAACCTTGCTATAATATATATTGATACATATATACCTATAGCAAAAATAAATGTAATAGATTAATAATTTAATAAGCGTAGATAAGAGTTAAGTAGTTTAATTAGTATTGTATTAGTATCTTTGTATAGGATAGTGAAAAAAAACGATATAAAGATATAAATAGGATAAATAGGATAGGTTAATGAGATAATATTTTCACCCTGTAACGACATTTTAGTACAACGTGTGGCTCTAATGAGCCACAAGTATGTACATGTCAAAATGTCGCTGCCTCGAAATCTCGTAGATAGATGTGTACACGATATAAATTATGTAGTATATATGTAAATGTAAAAATAGATTAATAAAACTAAGTCTTCGTCCCCGCAGCAGGCTACTGCTGCACCAAAACAGGTTGAAAAGGTCAGCCATAGGCCAAAACCCACCTCGTTCACAGTCATGGTCCCGAGGGCCGCTGCTTCAAAAGGCAAGGAACCAGTACTGTGTACGAAACGAATGCAGGAGGCTAGGGCGAAGATCAATGAGACTAAAAAGAAAATGGACGAAAACACGAATATGAAAAAAGAGGTTAAAATTGTGATCCAAGAATGTATCGACACCTTACTTAGACTCTTGAAGGACTCTGAGGAGGAAAAAGAAATGGGACAGAAGCTGGAAGGAAAGAAGGAAGTGACGCCAACTAACAGAAAAGACGTAGGAAGAACTGAAGAAGAAAAGAAAATGATACTGCTTATAGAAGAACATAGTAGGCTCCTTAAGGAGAGCAAAGATAAGATGGCGAACCTCACAGAGGCCTTAGCGAAGCATAACGAAATAGTGAAGGATAGTTATGCGAGTGTTGCTGCTGCGCCTCCTGGAGGAAGGTCAAAGACAGGGGCTACAGTTCATTCAGTGGTCGTCAGTTCAAACGACGACAAGGAAACGGGTGACCAGGTCCTAGAAAAAATTAGGCAGGCAGTAAACGCTAAAGAAGAGGGAGTCAGGATTGAAAATGTTAGGAAGGCAAAAGACAGGAAAGTGATTATAGGATGTGGGTCACGTGAGGAAATAGGAAAGATTAAGGAAAAGTTGAAGGAATCTGGCAGGAATTTAACTGTGGAAGAGATTAAAAACAAGGACCCTCTTGTAATTTTAAAAGATGTGATGAAATATAACAAGGACGAAGACGTAATAAAAGGAATCAGAACACAAAATAGACACCTGCTTGAGGGCATAGAAAAAGAAGAGGACAGAATAGAGGTGAAATATAGAAAAAAGGCGAGGAACTTACTAGTGGAGCACGTAGTCTTAATGGTGTCCCCGAAGATCTGGACTCGCCTGACTAGCACTGGCGCAGTGCACATTGATCTGCAAAAAGTAAGGGTTGCGGATCAATCCCCTCTGATTCAGTGTGCGCAGTGTCTTGGATATGGCCACGGGAGACGATTCTGTCGCGGCCCCGCGGAAGTCGTCTGCAGTCACTGCGGAGGTCCGCACCTGAAATCAGAATGCACACAGCGCCTGGATGCGCCAAAATGCGTGAACTGCGTGGAGGCCAAGATGGACCGGGTGGATCACAACGCCTTCAGCGAGGAGTGCCCTGTCAGAAGGCGTTGGGATGCACTGGCCCGGGCGAACGTGCAGTACTGCTAAGGGCACCCAGGTGGACAACGGCGCGTTGGTCAGGAGAGGGAGTGGTCCATACCACGTGATGCAGTCCAACTTGCAGCGCAACAAGATTGCAACGGTGGAGTTTATTTCGGAAGCGGTGACTCGGAAAGCAGCATTCGCATTGGTACAGGAGCCTTACATCGGGGCGGCGGGTGAGATGAGAGCCTACCCTGGTGTAAGAGTTGTCCAATGTCTCAGTCGGGCTGCAGACCGAGTGATAAAAGCAGCCATCCTGCTGGCTTAGCATACGACCCGACAAAATATTTCGTCCGAAATACCAATTCGTGTGAAGTAAATTCTTGTCATAGAATCGTGATCTATGGTCACGAAAAACTAGTGTCGCCATGTGAAAACCTACTTTGGATATATAATTTTGCAATTAAGCAACACTGATTTAGTTCATTCAAAACACCGAGATTCCAAAAGGGATAGTGTGGTCTCTCGAGATAATCTGAAAGAGATTCATTGATTAAATACAACACAACTCAAAAAGAAATAAAAAATATCTCGATTCCCAATGGCTTCTGCCAGATTTCTGTTTGAAAAAAATTCTATTGATCAACAAGGGAAAGAAGAAAAACCATTATATGTGAGAATTATAACCAAAATAAGAATTTTGATGTTAAATCAAATTAAAATAATATAACAGAGGCCCTTAAATGGCAACATTTCAACGTGCTGATGCTATTTATTATTTATTTATTTCTGTCCCGAACTTGGGGAATTTGTCTTTCATTTTTAGGGAGTTATGGACATGAACATAATTCCCCAAAAATTAAACTCACATTCCCCAAGTTGGTGACATAAAATATTCCGATTCCCCACTTAGTTAATTTGACTGAAACAGGTACTTTAAGCACATTTAACGCAAGTTTTGCTTTTCGCGATGCTGAAATCGCAATCTTATGGACCTAGGGGGCATCCCAGCGTACGAATTCTGTCATTGCGCGTTTGTTTTTTTTTTCTTTGAATTTTTCGTATTCCCTACATTCAATCAATCCTCACACCAATCCCCAATGGAAGCAGGATTCCCCACAAATGGGCAGCGGACGCGGCTGCCTCTGTGGATTCTAGTAATTTTGAATCTGTGATTCAAAATATATTTTTGAAACGTAACTACAGTTCGTTCACAGTTATTTTACCTCTGACATTTGTGCTATCTCTATCTTACCTGTGATGGTTCATAATGACTAAACAGAGACAGTAAAAGGCAGTTAGAAATGTTAGAGATAAAATAACTGTGAACGGACTGAACATGAATAGTCAATAAGCCAATGTTGACAGACCTAATTATTGATGACGGATTAAGTTACTCTAACGTCCTCTTTAATAAATTAAAATCCCACTGATTTCAATTAACCGTACCTCTATTGCCCTCTTTTACTATTGAAAATACAAAAGAGAAGTATGCGAATGCACATGCGATATAATGCAGACAAAATAAGCTGGATCTCAGTTATTACATGGTTTATCTGAATCACGTTTTTATGTTTTTTCTCAAATTGTCATAACTAGAATGTCATGTAATTTTTTCAAAAGTAAATGAAAGTAAAAAAATATCCTTATTAAAAACATGCTTTCATTTAAATAGTTTAATTCTCCATTATTAGGTCAAAAATTATCCCGATCCCCCATCCAAATTGATACCTTACCAAATTCCATTTGAAATCTAGGGATATTCTCCGCACGGAGCCTGGCTTTACCAAAACTACCTCGCAAAATCGGTACAACAAAATATCAATCTCCACAACAATCTCTAATAGAGGTAACTCCCCTCAATTTGGCTAATCCTCCACAATTCAGCAACGCTGATAGTTAATTTTAGTTTCTTTTACCTATTTCGTAGTGTTTCGTCCTCAAAAAGTTTGACGAGAAAATAATCGTGGTGAAATGTCAAAACTCGGCTAATTTCGCATGCACATGTTAGAGTTTGTCGACAAAAGTGCCACAAGTACGTAAATCGTTCGCGAGGATTCTTCATCACAGAGTAAAAATAGACGAATTAAGTACGTTGTCATGTTAGAGGAGGTAGACATAACGAAATATTGCTATTTTACTAGAAATAAAATCGTTCTCGTGGGTCGCATCTTAGACGGCCTGGTCTTTGACGGGCAGATTGACGTCACTCAATGCCCGACACTAACAACGGAAAACATTGCAGTCGCAAAATTACGTACTAGCGCATGGGAAATTGTGGTGATGTCAGTTTACCTGGAAAAGGATAAACCGATCGAACCATACGGCGATCAAATAGCGAAGGCAGTGGAAGGCATAGGAAGGGGTAACGTTGTGTTGGGCGGGGATGTCAATGCCTGGAACACGTGGTGGGGGAGTAGGGAAGTAAATCATAGGGGAGAGGAATTGGCTGGGTTATTGGAAGATTGGGATCTACAAATTCTCAACGAAGGCACAGAACCTACCTTTGATACCTACAGAGGAGAAGTGAGGTACTCCAGTTGCGTTGACATCACTGCCTGCTCCACAGCCATGCTCGGACGGATTTGCAATTGGAGAGTAGCTGCCGACATAACGGTCTCCGATCACGCGACGATCCTGTTTGATCTGAAAATAGATAAAAGTAAAAGTACAAATATTAAAAATAACACACGAAAATTTAACACAAAGAAGGCAAATTGGGAACAGTTTCATGAGAAATTGGGACAAATTTGGGAAGTAGAAAACATAAATAAGGTAGAAATAGACAAAATTAATAACACAAATGATTTGGAAAACATGGTGAACAAAATTACAGATACAATTACAAAAACATGTACAGAAACCTTACGCCAAATAAAACAAAAGATACAAACAGAGTTTCCGTGGTGGACGACTGAGTTGGCAGCGATGCGCAAGGACGTCATGCGCAAGAAGCGCAGAATCTCTTGCGCAGGTCCAACTCGCCGGGCATGGGTCAGGGACCAGTACGAGCGAGCAAAAGCCGAGTACCTGGCGGAGGCCGACAAGGCCCAGACCGCCAGCTGGAAAGACTTCTGCTGCAAACAGGACAGGGAAACGATGTGGGACGGGATCTATCGAGTCATAGGCCGAACAACTGCCCGACACGAGGATGTTCCCCTCGTTCTAAACGGGAAGATCCTGGAAGGCGGTGAGTCTGCGAGTCTGTTGGCCGACACCTTCTACCCGGAGGACAAACCAGGAGAGGACGCCGCATACCATACGCTGATGAGAGCAGTAGCCGATAAAGTGAATGAGGGGGGACATAATGACTTGTTATGCGACCCCCCATTCACGGCGGAGGAGTTAAGATGGTCCGCGGCGAGCTTCGACCCGAAGAAGGCGCCTGGACTCGATGGTTTCACTGCCGATATATGTGGAGCGGCAATTACCTGTGACCCCTCGTTGTTTCTCGCCTTGTTCAACAAGTGCTTGTCTCTGTCCCATTTTCCGGTAGCGTGGAAAGAGGCCGTGGTAGTGGTGCTGCGAAAAAGCGGGAAGACAGACTACACACATCCCAAGTCGTACAGGCCGATTGGGCTTTTGCCTGTCCTTGGGAAAATCCTCGAGAAAATGATGATGAGGCGTATCCGGTGGCACATATTACCTGGCATGAGCAAGCACCAGTATGGGTTCACACCACAGCGCAGCACCGAGGACTCCCTCTATGTTATGATACAGCACCTCAGAAAGAAATTAAAAGAGAAGAAACTCACCGTTGTCGTATCACTTGACATAGAGGGGGCCTTCGATGGCGCGTGGTGGCCAGCGATGAGGTGCAGGCTCGCCGAGACGGACTGTCCACTCAACTTCAGACGCCTCTCCGACAGCTATCTGAAACAAAGAAAGGTACGGGTTAGATATGCTGGAGAGGAGTGTGTAAGGAGCACCACAAAAGGATGCGTGCAGGGCTCCGTGGGAGGTCCAACTTTTTGGAACCTCCTGCTGGACCCCCTACTGAGTGAGGTAGAGGATATGGGAGAGCACGTACAGGCTTTCGCGGACGATGTCGTCCTGATCATTTCCGGTGATACCGGTGCGGAGGTCCAGAGGCGGACCAATGCCGTTCTTGCGCGTGTCCGGGAGTGGGGAGTCAAGAATAAACTTAAGTTCGCGCCCCACAAAACACAAGCGATGGTCGTGACAAATAAGCTCAGATTTGACTCCCCAGTTCTGGACATGGGCGGGGTGAGCGTTGAGCTGTCTCACTCCATTAAGATTCTGGGCCTCACAGTGGACGACAGGTTGACGTTCAACACTCATGTGTCGAACGTCTGTCGCAAAGCGCTCAACCTGTATAAACAGTTGGCGAGAGCAGCGAAAATTCACTGGGGCCTGGGGCCGGAGGTGATCAGGACGATTTACTTAGCGGTGGTAGAGCCGGTTATCATGTATGCCGCGCCTGCATGGGCTCCAGCGGCAATAAAGATTTGTGTGCGAAAACAGTTAGACGCGGTGCAGAGAGGGTTCGTACAAAAAATAATTAAAGCATACCGGACGGTCTCTTTAAATGCGGCGCTGGTACTCGCCGGGCTGCTTCCTCTGGACTTAAGAATCCAAGAAGCTGCCTCACTTTATGAGATTAAGAAAGGATATTCCCGGCGAGTACTAGGAGATCGAGAAGTAGAGAGGCCGGTGGCTTATACGGACACACCTCATCCCGCGCAGCACGTCGAGTTGACGTTTGCGAAAATGGTGGACGGAGCAGAGCGGAACCGGACTGGGGCCGGTGTTGAGATCTACACCGACGGCTCCAAAATAGAGGGCAAAGTGGGAGCCGCGCTGTCGATCTGGGACGGCAATGTGGAGACTCAACACCGGAAACTTGGCCTGGAATCGTTCTGTTCCGTCTATCAGGCGGAGCTCTTAGCTCTTGTGGAGGCCACAAAAATGGCTGCAGATAACCGGTGGGAACGGTGCAGCATTTTTAGTGACTCGAGGTCGGCACTCGAAGCAATAGCAAATAACGTTTCCCTTCATCCCCTAGCAACCAAAGCCAGATCGAATATAGAAACAGCAAAAATTCGGGGGGAAAAGTTGTATCTTTTCTGGGTGAAGGCACATGTGGGGATTGAAGGGAACGAAAGAGCAGACGCTCTCGCTAAAAGTGCTGCACTAGAGTTAAAAGATAAAGCTGATTATAGCGGGTGTCCGGTTTCATATGTCAAGCGCCAGATACATCTGGGGACGCTTGACGAGTGGAAGAATGCCGTTGGAAAACACCCCATGGTAATAGATGCCACAGAGATCGGTAAAAGTCGTTATAGACGGCCCCGCAGTAGTCGATGTCACGGAAAGCTGGCCAGTCGATCACAGGAGAGCCTCTGGAGAACGCTCCATAGCAGTAAATACCACAGCAAGTTGGAAAATCCGTTGCAGACAGCTCCGTGGTATTAGGCGTTGCGAAGAGCTAACCGGTTGATAACAGGAAAGCCGCCGGAGAATACCCCGTAGCCGTCGACACCACAGGGAGCTGGAAAGGCCGTTGCAGACGGCGCCAGTGGTAGTAAGTGCCACGGAGAGCTGTCAAAAGGAGACCCGTCGGGTCGGTGCAGGCAGTAGGGGGGCTTACTGAACGCGATGCTCAGAATAGGTAGCCTAAAGTCGTACCAATACTCAACAGTTTACTCGTATTTGACGCCAATGAGGCAAAGTTTCTCGACATCATTTTTTTAATGTCCTGTATTAGTTTAAACAAAACATTTAAAAACGTTCACTAAAAACTGACACAGACATCTTACATGTTAGAAATTTTTATTTTTGACAATTTGTCAGAGTTGAAATTAAGATTTTAAATTAAATACCTACAGTTATTATTTATCGATAGTTCGTAAAGAATGAGTATTTAATGTTGAATAATATTTAAAATTGTATAAATACATAAAGTTGTACAAAATTGTATTATAATGAATAAATAATATTGTATTGTCATCGGAACTAAAGGTGTCTACCAAATATCAGATTAATCTGTCAAAGGCCAAATTTCAATTACCTACTAGATTTGACCCAAGCAACTCCCGAAGAAAGTGGCGCCGTTTTGCCTCTTTTTGCCACGGCCCTCGTATCTTCGCAACCACTGAATAGAAGATGCTCATATTCGAACTTAAAAATTCTTTAAAATATACGTGCGCGCTAAATTTCATGGAGATAGCATGAGCAGTACTTGAGTTATCGTCGAACAAAAAACATACAAACATACATTTGTAAACACAAGTGCCGGCTCGACCCGGTAGACTATGAGACCTCGCTTACGCTCGGTCAATTAAACAGACATCGCAGCTGAATTTCCTTGAGAATATTAGCTTCAGACGCAAACGAATGGGTCTTCATCAGTTTGTTGGTGATCTCACCCAAGCCCTTGTATCGCCGGAAGGCATGGAGTAAAGGTAATGCGGGACGTATCCAGCAGCGACATGTATCCCAGG
The DNA here is from genome assembly GCA_964007245.1 of Hypomecis atomaria. Lineage (NCBI taxonomy): Eukaryota > Metazoa > Arthropoda > Insecta > Lepidoptera > Geometridae > Hypomecis > Hypomecis atomaria. The sequence goes on from OZ023297.1 coordinate 65,235, forward strand.
AGCGCAACCTCTTACCTTTCTGTAATCTGCGAGTACCTACTCCCTACCCCTACCTACACGGTACCCCTACACGGAGTAGGTACTCGCAGATAATCAAGGAGTTGGAGTCTTTACACTACAATTCGCACTGGATTAAAAATAAAATTAATGTTGTTTTCAAATCGTTTATTTCATAAATGTGTTAAGGAAAGTCGCAGTAAAAGTCACGAGACTCGTTAATAAAAAATGTAAACCATATTGCTATTGCATTGCAAATACTTTAGGTACCTAATCATCAAGTAAATTATTTTAATTCGGTTCACAAAAGAAAATATTAATATACAACCAATTTGAAATATCATCAAAAAACGATGATAGTTATTTACATTTTGTTTTCGGGCACAGTGGCCGTCGTTTTTGTAGTTATTGAACATAATATTTTAAAGGAAAACTACAAAAAAAACAAAAAACAGAAATAAGGTAAACTTAGTAATTATCCTAGTTAAGTACATAATTTATCAAAGAGTTAATTATTTACAATCCATTTTATGGATACCGAGATCAAAGAAATTTAATCGAAGTTTCAACTGAAATACCTCTGCATTTATTGAAATAATAGTATTACGAGGGGACCGCGGCGAGACCGCTCGCTTCCGCGTACTCTGAAACATATTTTTTTTACTAAGTTAAAGTAGCTACGCGTCAAATGAACTCTCGGTAAACGGCAAGTCGTTCTCGTCGCGTTAGAGCCGAGCCCGCAGCGGCCGGCGCTCCCCGCGTCGGGCCTCCTCGGATAATAAAACGGTTCGTACCTTATTATCGAATTAATACTCATTCGAAATCATTACAGCCCGGGAGGTAAGCGCAAAAAATGCAACTACTTTCTAAAAGCGTAAGCGGTAAAAACGGAACCCTCTTACTAAGACTCCGCTGTCCGTCTGTCTCAAGGCTGTATCTCATGAACCCTTACAGCCAGATAGCTGAAATTTTCACAAATTATGTATTTCTGTTGCCGCCATGACAACAAATACTAAAAACAGAATAAAATTAATAATAAAGGAGGCTCCTATACAACAAACCTAATTTTTTAGACGTTTTTCGGTAACAGGTAGATGCTTGAAATTTTCACAGAATATTCAGTTTTGTATTGACTTTAATAATAAATAAAAAAAAAAAAAATATTTAAGGGGGGCTCCCGTACAGTATGGAACCCTCCGTGCGCGAGTCCGACTCGTACTTTGCCGATTTTTTTGGAATGAGGTAGTCATGGTGGTGTACAACAATACTCCGGATTCAGTCAGTTGGGATGCTTAGCGTTTGATGGGGATACCTGTTTGATTTTTTTTTTTCTCAAACAAATGAGTATCTTGCAACTACTTTTAAAAGCTGAAAATTGGCGTGCGTGTAGTATAATAACTAAAAAAAAAATTAACCGCAGCAAATTACCTGAAACAAGGAACAAGGCCGGTCAGTCAGGTTTTAAAGTAGCGCCGCTTTAAAGCCTGACTGAAAAACTGTGTCACATGTTTTGGGTGATGATGGCTGTGGGTAAACTCTTTCTAAATTACTCATCTACCCGTACACCAATTTTCAGCTTTTAGAATTAGTTGCAAAACACTCATTTATTTAAAAAAATATCAAACGGGTATCCTCACCAAACGCTAAGCATCCCAGTTGGCTGTATCCAAGGTATTGTTGTACACCACCATGACTACCTAATACCAAAAAAAACAAGCTGTTAGAAAGTCGTTGCATTTGTTGCGCTTACCTCCCGGGCTGTTAGTATATTTACAATTCCACAGAGCGGAGTGATCGAGCTGAGGAATAATTATACTTATTAATAAAAAACGCTTTTTCTCAGCGCGCGTTAGTTTTCACGTGTCGTCACTCATCACTATAATAACTATCGCCGCGGGTCGCCCGCCCGGCGAGCTCACGAGGCCGCGCAGAGCGCTCGCACCGCCAGAAGCAGCGCCGCGGCGACCAGCGCGCCGCCGTCCGCGCGCGCCGGAGCGCACGCGTTGCGGCTCAGCGTGGCCGCCATCTTGTCACCTGCAACAGTCGGGTGGGTCAGCGAGCAACACGCGGCGAGAGAGAGGAAGGTTCGGCTCGCTGGAGAGATACTCACTGCCCTCGGAGACGTAGACGTAGATGTGCGCGGGCTCGGTGTTGGCGGCGCGGCACGTGTAGTTGCCAGAGTGCTGCGGCGCGGCGGCGCGGATGGCGAGCGCCGACTGCGTCTTGGGCCCCGGCTCCGTGTGCACGGTGACGCCGCGCGCTGCGTCGTAGTTGATCATGCGCGCGTTGTGGTACCAGAACACGTACTGCGGCGGCACAGGGCTCTGCGGGTACGAGGCGCACGGTCAGCAAGTCACACTCAGGCAGCCACTGTTACAAGTCAATTAGATCGAGAGCCGTGGTCTTGGAAAGTGTGAGGTGGAGGGCAGGGGGGTAGCAGGTACCTTCTCGATGATGCAGACGAGGTTGAGCGTGGAGCCGGCGTCCACGTGGTGCTCGTCGGCGCCGAGGATGAAGGCCTCCGGCACCGCGACGTGGAGGTGCACTAGCCGTGATAGGGTGCCTGACCCCGTCGACACCTGCACACACACATGCATACTAGGGTGGGTCACTGAAGTATGGAGAAAAAAAAAACTGTAGCTTTTCTTCGGGCACTGTGGAAATATGGTGCCAAAGCATAAGTGTGAACAGACTGTGAAGTTTGGTAGTAATCAGAATTAATCTACTGTTTCCAGTTCCATGCCAAAAAATGTGGTTAGGGCGGTTTTAGCAAATGGCAATTATATATGAAATAGAATCATAAATCAACATTAATTCAGTTTAAGAAAGGGAATAACATCGCAAATAATTAATAAAACCGATGAAAATATAAAAAAAAATGAAAGTGAAGCAGTGAATATGTGGCAAATTGCTTTTTGTTGAATTTTGGTATTGATTTTCTCACTCGATTAAACGGAAATGCGCTGATACTCGTATATTCAATTTTTCCTTTGGTAGCTCAAGCTCAAGTTAGCTAATTGTTTTGTTGTTATCTGTTTAGTTGTGCTTAAGTCGAAAACACTTGAATGTCATAATTTGCCTAGCTATTTATTGATCTATTATGAAGTACTCTTCTTTTGCAGGTTTATTTTGTTTTTTAGATAAGCACATCTGAGTAAATTTTGACTTTTGCAAGCTGAAATATCAAAAATCAAACACAAATGTACTTCCGAGACGAAACTTTACCTACTGACTTTTATTCAGATATTTTTAGTGAGATTTACAAAAGTTCTCTCATTCTAAATAATAAATTTACACATTTTATTTGTTTTTTAGAATTATTCTACAACAAAGGGATTTTCCTTATTATATATCAATTTTGCAATAAACATTTTAAAATAGATACATTTTAATAAGGCTTCGATTTCGTTATCATGTTGGCTTTTTTATTCGTATTTTAACTTTTGTCAGAACTACTCTTAAAATTCATCATGGTTTCATAGTTTGGCAAAATATTGCCTTTTAAATCACAAAAATCAATCATCAGGGACGCTTGTAATGATTTGGAGTTATTTCAATCTTAAAATGAAGTAAAAAAAATAACTGCACTCCATTTACGCAATGCGCTACTTAAATGTTTTTAAGATCAACTTTGCGCCAATGGTTTCTTCAAAAATCCCACCTCTACCCCATTCCTTATTCCTGTTCTTAAACTCAACTAAACAAACACATTTATCTATCGTTATTAAGTCTTGTGCTATTACGTACATAATCGGGTATCAATAACTTGAAAAAAGTATCTGAAACTCGACATCAGAAATCTACTTTTACAAAAATTTCGTTTACAATCTGGAGACAAATTTCGTGTAAAATAATGAAAACAAACTTTAAGTATAAATCACCTCGACCATTTGGCACCTTTTTTTTCTGAGCCTCTTGAAAAATAAAGAAAACATTTTTTGATCCACCCTAATCCATACACAGTTACACAAACACGTGGCGTTTTATACGAAATCTACCTGTGTAGGTAAACCTCGAGATTCACATGAAGAAAATAAAACAAGCGTTTTTATTTCTTATTACAAAAACATAAATAGACATATTTAATTTATTTATGGGTATATTAGCAAGAACCCCTCCGCGAGCGAAGGCCTCGCCCATAGAACTCCAGCGTCCTTTATCTGAGCAGTTTGCAGCCGGCTTGAGCGAGCTTCACACAAGACGAGTTTTTTAGACTGCTTTAAGGCTACTAAAGTGCAGTGGTCATGCAGAGAGGGTCGTTCAGAAAGGGTACACTACACGCACAAAGATAGGTGCACTAAGCCAAAAGGGGAAGATTCAGGCCTTCGTTGCGAGTAATTTTTACTGTAAGGCCAACCCAGAATTCGATAAAAAGTCAAATAATTAAAAAAACAAAAAAACAAAATTACAATTCAGACAAAATATATAAATCAACTATTTTTTTTTTTCAAATCAAATTAATCAAAATGTAGATATAGCAGGTAGACATACCTGACACTCGTATGTGCCATTATCTCTTTTCTGTACATATTTGATCTGCAGGATCCAGTCATCGGATCCCTCGCTGTGCAGCACCTGAAACAGTGAGGAGTTGAGTCAGCTCGAGTCGTGGGACCGAGATACAGTGAGGCGGAGTGCGGGGTGGGGGGTTCGGGTGGTGTACCTGGAAGCGCTCGTCGTTGGTGTACATGAGCACGCCGGAGCTGATGATGTGCCAGTCGCGGCGCCGCACCCACGATACCTGCCACAGCACAACACTCGCGTCAACACACATTCAAGGCCGTGGATCTATGTATTGTGTCTGCACTTCTTCTCAGGACGAGATAATATAGACCACATGCCATCATGCTGACAACATACCCATACGTTACACTTTACATGTTCGAGTATTACACTCTGAGAATATTAGTTTTTCAAAAATGGCACAATCGACTTTAATTAATTATTAGAATCTACGTTTTGCGCGATCTACCTCTTCTAAGTTTTGTGGCAACTTCCAAAAAAAAGATTTACTTAAAATTATAAGCACAAAATCCATCCATCCATCCATCAGCCATAGGACGTCCATTTCTGGACATAGGCCTCCCCTATAGATCTCCAATAAGACCGGTTGGTAGCGGCTTGCATCTAGCGCGATCCTGCAGTCTTAATGAGGTCATCCGCCCACCTTGCGGGTGGACGTCCTACGCTGCGCTTGCCGGTGCGTGGTCTCCACTTGAGAACTTTTCGACCACCGAGATGAATTTTATTGAGACAAAATATGATGAGAGAAAACTTATTGTAAACGAACCGAATAAACTGATAGTGGCATATTACGTCTCACAATTGCACTCCGTATGTTCTGGGCGGGTGTGACGCTCGAGTTGGTAGTGAGGTTTGAGTATGATATAGTGTAGCGTAGAGCAGCGTGCTGTTGGAGTACATGTTGTGTAATGAGTACTGATGTGGTGTAGTACAGTGTGGGGTAGTGTAGTGCAGTGTGGGGTAGGGTTAGGTAGGAAGTACTGACCCCGCGCTCGCCGAGGTTGCGCACGGGGCAGTGCAGGAAGGCGAGCGAGCCGAGCTGCGCCAGCACGTCTTCCTGCGTGTTGTTGATGGTGGGCTCGCGGTGCAGTGCCTCCAGCGAGCCGTACCACAGGTCGCGCCACGCCGGCACCTCCAGCTCGGCCGGGTCCAGCGCAGGCAGCTCGGTGGGCGCGGGGCTGGCCGCGGGGGCCGGGGACGGCGGCGCCTCCACCAGGCCGGCGGGCGGCGCGGCCGCCGCGCAAGCCGCCAGCACCAGCGCCGCCACCGAGCGCGCCGCCCGCTCGCGCGCCATGGGGCCCTCCTCGCGACTCCCGCCTCACATCTGCAACGCCACAAACATGTTATGGACATTGGCTACCCCCGATACGGAACAATTAAGAAGGACTCTCTAGATACATTTAATTTTGAGATAAATAAGCTCTATCCGAAATTGACATCTGTCAAGAGTGCTTTACTCCGATTTGAAAGACAGAGAGTGCTCTACTTGTCTCTTACAAGTTGAGCACAGCCGTAAGCATACTTTTCCTGAAGCCATTCCGGCAGGATTTTGATTTCTCTGTAACTTAATAATAACAGTATCTGAGTAGTATTCTGATCAACCACGTAGATAGGCGTACATAGGCATGATGACTGGGTAAAAACATCATTTTTATAATAAGTCCGTTAGTTAGATTATTAAAACATATTGGACAGGTATTTTTAGGGTTCCGTACCCAAAGGGGAAAACGGGACCCTATTACTAAGACTTCGATGTCCGTCTGTCTGTCTGTCACCGGGCTGTATCTCATGAACCATGATAGCTAGGCAGCTGAAATTTTCACAGATGATGTATTTCGGTTGCCGCTATAACAACAAATACTAAAAACAAAATAAAATAAATATCTAAGGGGGGCTCCCATACAACAAAAAATAATAATAATATAACGACAAATGTTTCTTGACTAGGTATTTACGAAAACAGGAAAATAAAAACAAACCTCTTACACGTTTGCCTTCGACTTTCTCGGTGACCCGCGACTTCACCAAGTAACAACTTAATCCTCCTCAGGGCCAGCGCAGTGGATATGAGTGGATAGGCCTAGCCTATGTTCAGCAGTATACTTTTAAAAATTACAGATACATGAAAGGTAGATACATACATATACCGTGTGTCTCTCAGAGATCTAATAATACTGAAACCACTTACGAGTATATGTAGTACCTACGTTATTGTGAACAACTGAAGATTGCTGTTGGCCCCATAATAAAAAAAATCAACGAAATAAATGAAATAAAAGAAACGTATAAAGTCTTGATCGAAGTATAAAGTACCTATAAACGTATCAATTTGATGTATCATTAACGTCTGAGAAGTTTTGCTAACAAAACTAAACTCTTCAGTGCATTTTTTACATGTAGGCTATTAATTCTATGTAGGTTATATAAAAAAGGTTATATGTGACCAAAATGGCAGTAATTCAATAACTGAGAAAAAATCAAATTGGAAAATGTGCAATTACTCATAAATTAAGCATTTAATGCGGTTGTTTTACTCTGCGCATTTATTTATCATAGTTTATCGGATTTTTTGAGCTACTGTACCTAGTCTTAGCCCTTTTTGCAATATCACCTTTTAACCTTCCTATACTCGCGCCCTTGGTCTGTGAGACCGACGAAACACATTTACGTCATTATTTTTATGCTGGTTAATCCTGCGAAGTTGCATTTCTTGCTAGCTGCCGGATTTGTAGCTAGCTTCAATTTAGTGCACGCCGCGCGTTCGAGCGTAACGTACGTGTTGTAGCATTTGGTGCCAATCGGTCCGTGAGACCGACGCGAGTATACGTGCAACAAAAAATGTGAATGAAATGTTTGTATTGGTTATACATTAATTGGCATTTTTATATTCTAAAATTTTGATAGCTACATCTCGAGTCTCAACTAATAAGGTACTAAACTGATTTTTTACTGAGTACAGATTTTAGTCAGTTTTTTCTACACTTGAACAAAAATTTGATATTTTTGAAGGCTGTTACGCGAAGTATGATAGACAGTAAAATAATAAATTATTTGTACGAAAAATTAAGTTGATTTTGTAATTAAATTATATGGCTACCGGAAAAATATACCTATGTAGCTTTTACTGCTAATAATAGTAAAAAATAGGGACCCGAAATTACGGTCTACGACACCGTGCGCGAGTATAGGTGTTACAAAATTTTACGCGAGTATAGGAAGGTTAATGTTTCCCTAAGGATAAATAATAGGAACTTATTTTACATTATTTGGTAACTTCCTCTTGATATTATCTTACAAAAGAAGTAGATCGGTTACTTTTTGTTAAAATGCTTCCAAATTAAGTAATTGTTATACTTTTTTAAGCACTAGATTAATATTCATGTTTGCAAATTAAGTACGCAACTGTCTCACTCACGCGGCATGTCGTCACGTTGTGGTGATCGCTGACAGCCATAGACGTTCCGCACACAAATGCGCGTGTAGCGACCGTGCGTAAGTGTGTTGTCTGTGAGTAAGTACTGTGTAGGTGTGCGTAAGACAGCAGATTTTGTATGAAAAATCGCGGAGTGTCCGGGCTGTGCTACGAGTAAGGGCTCTGGTTATCTATGTAGTAGTATGAATTTCTGCAAAAAAGATTCCGATTGCGGCTCCGGCAGCACGTGCTACCGAGCCTCAGCTGCGAGTGTTGTTCACCTGTTTAGACAAGTCCAACGTGCTGCCTGTCGCAGCACGTGTAGCCAACCTCGGAATCACTCTCGACTGCGGAAGCAGGCAGTGGCTGCATTTCAGATGTGTGTTACCTGCAATCGCGACCTGCATCCGCAGGCTGCGGCCGAAGTTCGAATAGCAGCAAGTTGTGGTTCTTATACTATTGCTAATGAAGTGGATGAATAGGTACCGAAATTCATTATAATTTATTTTTTCGTAGTACCAGTCGTCGTAGTTACCATTTAGCGCTTCTGGCGCGTTTTTGACGTGCTGATAGCGAATTTTTTCAAAAGGAGTTGGCAGCACTGCTATGGTCTATAATTATATAGATCAAAGTAGGTACCTATAGCTTGAAAATTGTTTTCGGTTTTTCTTATTTTAACTTCATTTTAAACAAACTTGTACATATCAGAACAGTTTTAGAAGCGTCATAAATTACTCTGGTGAAGATAACATTTTTATAAATGAGCTTGGGAGAAACTGAGTGTATTCGTACACAACAGGTATTCGTATGTATGAGCTGTCGACATCCTTCTTTTTGACATACTGAAAAATTTGAATATAACCAAAAGATTCGTTTGTCGTACCATCAAACGATGCAATGAAGACTCTAGTGTAGATGACAGGTCAAAAAGTGGTCGCCCTCGGTCTGTTAGGACTCCAGCAGTGATGAAAGCTGTGAAGGCGCGAATTCAAAAAAATTCCAAACGTAAGCAGAAACTGCTGGCCCTTCAGATGGGGTTAAGCAGAACCACGGTGAAAGGGATGTTAAATGAAGATATTGTTTAAATGCACGTCTAATGGACCTGAGACTGAAGAGATGCCGCGCTTTGTTGAAGCGGTACGCGGGTAAAAAATATCGGGAAATTCTTTTTTGGATGAAAAAATTTTTACCGTGGAAGAGAGCTCTACAACAAACAAAATGATAAAGTGTACGCACAAAGTAGTGAAGAAGCGAGCAACCGTATTCCGCGTGTCCAACGAGGTCATTTTCCATCCTCGCTCATGGTATGGTTGGGAGTTTCTTATTGGGGCTTAACAGAGGTACATTTTTGTGAGAAAGGTGTAAAAACGAATGCAGTTATGTATCAAAATACAGTCCTGACGAACCTTGTGGAACCTGTTTCTCATACCATGTTCAATAACAGGCACTGGGTATTCCAACAAGATTCGGCGCCAGCTCATAGAGCGAAGAGCACACAAGACTGGCTGGCGGCGCGTGAAATCGACTTCATCCGACACGAAGACTGGCCCTCCTCCAGTCCAGATTTGAGTCCGTTAGATTACAAGATATGGCAACACTTGGAGGAAAAGGCGTGCGCAAAGCCTCATCCCAATTTGGAGTCACTCAAGACATCCTTGATTAAGGCAGCCGCCGATATTGACATGGACCTCGTTCGTGCTGCGATAGACGACTGGCCGCTCAGATTGAAGGCCTGTATTCAAAATCACGGAGGTCATTCTGAATTAACATTATTGTCATAAGAATCTATGTTTTGTTAAGTTTATTTTGGTATATAAATGGTTACATAATGAATAAACTTGTTTCAATTATTTTATATTAAACATGTGACAGAATTTGATTTGATGACCTCACTGTGTATTTTTTTTTTATGCATAACCACGCATAACTTTTTTCTTAGGAGTCCGATTTCAATAATTCTCTTTTCATTGAAAAGAATATACTTCAAAATTGGTCCAATTAATTTTTTATTGAAATCAGCTGAGCCACTTTCGATAAATCATCAATAGTGTGAAAAATGCTAAAATCCGTGCGGAATATTCGCGAATTCTGTACACGGGTGAAGTCGGTCAGCTATTTTTTTGCAAAAAATAATGATGGTTTTATTTAGTCACCTAGCCAATTGTCAGTCATACTATCGAGGGTATTGATCTAGGGTAGTTCTGCCGCGAGGCAGCACGTGACGTGTCGTTGCTCTAAAGTCTACGCGGGGCCGAGCGCCTCGAGACGGCGGAGTCTGCAAATGTGAGCCGCACGTGCTCGAGCGCGTATTATCCATGTGTGTGCAGGTAGCGGGTGATGGATCACCGCGCGCGAGATTGATGTCTTTTTAGGGTTCCTACCCTATTACTATAAGACTCCGCTGTCCGTCTGACTGTCACCAGGCTGTATCTCATGAAGCGTTATAGATAGAAAGCTGAAATTTTCACAGATGATGTATTTCTGTTGCTGCTATAATAACAAATGCTCAAAAATGCCACCCTCAAAAATTCTCTGTCTCAATGGAGACTTGTCAAAGGAACCTTCATTTCAAAAACTTTGGGACAATCCATTGGTACAGAGAATACACCAACATTTGATTCAAAATTCTTCCAGTGATCAAGACCGCGCAAGGCTTCTTGCAGTTTCAGATCATGAGTCTGGCCAGTGGCTGCACGCCCTTCCATCGGCTAACCTCGGGACACTATTCGACAACGGCAGCTTATGTATTGCAACCGGACTTAGATTGGGTGCTGCCATAGTTGAACGCCATGTGTGTCCGTGTGGAAGCAGCGTCGACAAATATGGACTCCACGGACTTTGCTGCCAGAAAAGCGCTGGTAGATTTTCCCGCCACGGCTCTTTAAATGACATCATCAAAGGGCGCTTGCCACTATCAACATCCCAGCTATTTTAGAGCCAGCTGGCATAGCTCGGGATGATGGTAAGTGCCCTGATGGCTTAACATTAATCCCCTGGGAGCGTGGAAGGGCGCTGGTATGGGACGCAACATGTGTCGATACCTTGGCCCCTTCTCGCCTCAGTGGGACAATTCAAAGAGCCGGAGCCGCGGCGGAGGCCGCTGAAGACGCTAAGCGCAAATACGCATCACTCGCAAGTGAATATGTGTTTTCGCCGCTTGGCGTTGAAACTTTTGGTCCGTGGAGTCCATCCCTAAAAAAATTCATTAATACAGTTTCGCCAAAACTTGTTGACGCTGCTGGTGACAAGAGCGTGGGAATGCAGCCAGCGTTCTTGGCACCCTACCACACGGACACAGTATTTGTTTCGATTTTTAGCCTCTGTTTATTTATTTATTTTATTCTGTATATAGGTACCTAGGTTTCATATTTTTGGCGCATTTGTATATAATTTGAGACAATTGAACGTTTTTTTATAACAAATACTAAAAACAGAATAAAATTAAAATTTAAGGGGGCTCCCATACAACAAACCTGATATTTAAGCCATTTTTTGCTCGATATTTATAATGGTAACAGGCAGATGCTTGAAATTTTCACAGAATATACATAGGTATATTCACTGTTTAAGTATAATCTAGTCACTATTATATGTTGTATGTTCACTTTAATTACAAATAATAATTTAACGGGGGCTCCCATACAATACGGAACCCTCCGTGCGCGAGTCCGACTCGTACTCGTACTATCGTACTCGAGCAGCCTGGCGCGGGGCTTTATCTACGGGGCTTTCAAAATTTGTTACACTAATAATAATAGTTGGATAATAAAATCGGTCTTAGAAATAGTTCGATTGGTCGGTGAATTAAAACGTCGTGAGAGGACCTGTGGAAATCCATCTTTTTAACCGACTTCCAAAAATGAGGAGGTTCTATGTTCGTCTGTATGTATTTTTTTTGTGTATGTTCATCGATAATTTCGCCAATTGTGAACCGAATCGTAAAATTCTTTTCTAGTTCAAAAGGGTATACTCCCGAGGTCGTCCCATTTAAATTTTACCGAAATCGGCTGAGCCGTTTTTGAACAAACCAACAATAATGGAAGCAATTCAAGCGAAATATCTGAATTTTGTATACGATGAACATCGATAATTTCGCCAATTGTGAACCGAATCCAAAAATTATTTTTTAGTTCGAAAGGGTATACTCCCGAGATGGTTCCATTTAAGTTTTACAGAAATCGGCTGAGCCCTTTTTGAAAAATCAACCATAACGCAAAGAATTCTAGTGAAATATTCCAATTTTGTACACGATGGAAGGCGGTTTTGCCATTTTTTACGAAAAATAATTATCATAATTGCTGAACATGGTTTAACTTCTCCACCGCTTGCGGGGCAAAACGCCGCAGAACCCGTTTCAGCGATGGACCAAATAGGTCTAGCTTTTAACAAAAATCTGGTCTCGAAAGGCAATTAGCTGCACTGGCCCAGTTGTTGATTGGTAGATTCGCATTAAAAAATCATTTAAAATTAATTAATCATCAAAAAGCCTCATACCTATAAATTGGAAACTGTTGAATAAGGTCAACTGGAATTTCGAAAAAGATCAACTGAAAGCAGTTTGTACTCGTATCTGGCGTAATTCCGTGGCTTTAATTTCCTGTCGGTTAAATATCTACTGCAATACATATTATATAGAAATACCTGAGTGTATTGTATGTGTGTGTGTAGTTATAATCTCTAATTTCTCGGGCAGAAAGCTCTATGTTAGCATTTAACTCTATTTATCTCAATAAAAATATGTACTCGTAAGGTGCATTTTATACATACGAGTACATCAGTGTGTGAAACGTTTTTTAGGGTTCTGTACCCAAGCGTAAAACAGAACCCTATTAAGAGTACTAAGACTTCGTTATCCGTCCGTCCGTCTGTCTGTCTGTCACTAGGCTGTATCTCAAGAACCGTGCTAAGTTGAAATTTTCACAGATTGTATTTCTGTTGCCGCTATAACAACATAGCTATTATAACACATAGCTATTTTCAGATGTATTTCTGTTGCCGCTATAACAACAAGTACTAAAAACTGAATAAAACGAATATTTTAGGGGGGCTCCCATATTTTGCTGTTTTTAGCTCGACTTTAACTAAAACTAACTAAAGAATTATTACTTGTTCAGAAACTGGCGAATCACGCTGTCTACTTATTAGTTAATAGACATTAGAATGAAAATCATCGCAGAGCGCCGTGGTCACAGGTTGACTGGAAATCCAATCCGAGCCAGACAGCTGTGGTTTGTTAAAAATCCGTTACTAAGCTCAAAAGTAACATAAAAAGAGCTTCAGACTACCCTATAATATAATAACAAGCAGCATAGGTAGTTCATATTCCAGCAATATTGCGCACCATACATTAATTATTATGGACACATTCACACTGTGCTGTAGAAACTACTATAGCACAGGGAAGTGTAAACGTGTCGATACTTAGTGTATGGTGCGCGATATTCTTTTGCTATGAACTTTTATATAAATTATGATTTGTGCTAGTATAATAGCGTAGTCTGAAGTTGCCTTAACAGGCGAGGAAGGGCTTAAAGGTTTCATTCTACGCTACCAACTACAAGTGCTTTTAGTCTTAAAGTGGCCGGCTTGGGCGTATCAGCTAGCAAGAAAACACATTGAATGGTGATGGGCAACACACTCAAAATCAATCTGTCAGTGGTGCTGAGTGAATCTCCACGAGAGACGATAGCGGATAGACCGAAGAGATGCTCAGCATATAATGTATAAAATGTTACTCTACAGAAGCCAGTGGCTCCTGGAACACAGTCTTAGACTAGTTCAGGAGGCTATGGATCATCTAATATTGTACAGCATTCACATAAGTGTCAAAAATAAATAAACGATTGACTGATTTATTGATATGCCGCTGAAGGCGTATCCTACTTCAAGGTGAAGTGACGATCAAACGGAATCCGCCGGACCATGTGTGTGATAGTAAAAGATTGTTGTGGACAGTCGCAGTCCCTCTATTATATACATAAGTCGAACTTAATGCACAGTTCTAGCCCTGATTCTATGGCTATAAAAATATTTACTAAATGCCAAATCATTTAAAAGATATCGAAAGAGAAAACTGTTTCATAAAACAACTAAAAATTATCCTATTATTGAAATGCTATTAGGTATACATTAGACGAATTTTTAAACGTTAATCTAGAAAACAAACCTAATTAAATCGTTCCAATACAAATAGTAAAATTGCCATACCCTTATAGGGTCATATGTATAACCTCATGTGAATTTCATGTGTTGCTATAAATAACTTGAGTTTATATTTTTATTTAGGAGAAGCACTGAGATTATTTGTCTGAGATGGAGTGATTTTGTTATAACAATGTTCTCAAATAATAACAAAATTAAATATTTGTCAAAACAGTAGATATTATTCACGAGTGTGTTAAAACATTGATCGTACACTGTCCTGTTTATTTTATCGTTTCTTTAGCGGCAATATTCCTATAGAAAGCGGTGATATTAAAACATCCACGAAAGGTCCTTTCAAAGCACGAATAAAAGTATTGGAAAACCACAATGTCGTTAAATCTAAGTTTTCCTCAATAAGTGGATTTTAGACGTATCTTATAAAAGCGTTGAATTAGCTGGAATTTAGGTGCTTTCTTTTTAAGTAATTTTATCAAATGACTTGGTATCCGTTATAAACAAGTAACGCGGTATCAGCTTGTGCAGGCACAGCGACTGTGTTTTTTTTTCCTTTTTACTATTGAAAGTTTGTAAACAGCCTTAACAAAAAAAAATGAACCTAGCTTACATAGAATATAAACTAATAATAAACCTGTTTTACAACTATGAAACTTAATGAAATGCCACGATTAAAAAAAAAACAATAAAAAAAGAACCCAATTAGGAATTTACTACACTTTAAAGAATAGAAAAAAAATAATCGACTAAATGCGAGTCAGACTCGCGCACGAAGGGTTCCGTACCGTATGGGAGCCCCCATTCCTCTTGCCGTTATTAATAGTGAGCAAAAAACTCCTCAAAATCACGTTTGTTGTATGGGAGCCACCCTTAAATATTTATTTTGTTCTATTTTTAGTATTTCTTGTTATAGCGGCAACAGAAATACGAGTACACCATCTGTGAAAATTTCAGTTTCCTAGCTATCACGGTTCATGAGATTACAGCCCAGTGACAGACAGACAGACAGACGGATTTCGAAGTCTTAGTAATAGGGTCCCGTTTTTACCCTTTGGGTACGGAAACCTTAAACATCAGTCAATATCCATCTGTCCAGTAAACGTTTTAAACTAATTTTGAATGAGGCTAGCGAACTTGATTTAAATAAGTCGAAATTTTTGCGTATGGTTTCATTGTCGTAGCTAGAACACATACGTACTAGGGGAGAATGCAACAATATATTTGTACGAAACCTCCTAATTTGAACGTATTTTTCCAAGGCAGTCTCCTTGCTGCTTTGCTCCTGCTTTGGTACTTTAAAAGTTATCATCAACAGTTGTTGAGGTATCAATTCCTTTCAATATTAACAATTGATACCTGTACATATTTGTATAAAACTATCACTGTATTTAAACAAGCAAATTGAGCACACACCACAGATTTGTAAAATTTAATAACGCCAATTGTCACAGCCGAAACTTTTGAATGGCAGCGTATCATCCTCCGAGCACGTGACGTGTATTCCCGACGCGCGTGTTCAGCCGCTCATCTGACCGAGTAGCGAAGTATAACGAGTCACATTAAGGAGCGAGCGGTCGCGAGGCAGAGCGGCGCGAGGTCCTGGCTGGAGGAGGAGGCACTACGTCACATGTTCCGCGCGGCACGAGCGAGGGACGACGACGGACAGCACGCTACAAGCCGGCGGCGCGCGTCGGCTCCGGCGAGAGACTGCCGCGCGCCCCCGCCGCGCCGCCCCCTCCGGTGCCGGAGCCGACACTCCGGCCCGCGCGCGCCGCGAGCCCGCACGCTGACACTACACTCCTCTCGTGTCCTATACGCACTCGACTCATTCACAGTCCTAATCGCGATAACTTTATATTATGCTATAACGCATTTGTAACGATAATCCAAATTTAATTTTGCCAATGTTTTTTTTTCGAAATTAATTAATATTCTTATTTTCAGCTTATATATCTTCAGCTAAGACCTTTAAACGCGCTTGTCGTTTATTAATTGAAAGTAAATATATTTTTAGAAGTATCGTAATGCTGGCACATTACGGTAGAGTTAAAGCCGTTGCGGGTCAGAGCGGGCTCCGACCGGCGCGGGGCGCGGCGGCGGCGGGGGGTATGTGACGTCACCGGCTCCCCCCTCCTCGCGCCACGCGCGCTCCACTAACACCGACATAAATCCTCCATACCATATAATAAATCCGCGAATCGACGACTTTTATTTTTTTTCTCGAAGAGAAAATAAAAGATTATTATGCGAATCGGCGGAATAAATCAGCGTCGTTCGGGTGCGATACCGTGGGCCGACGTGCGTGCCGGAGCAGAATAAATCCGCCGGAGCCGTCTACCCGACCCGTCTGCCGGCGGCCCGTGGCGTACGGCGTGCGGCCGCTCGGCCTGCCTCGACACTGCGTGTCGCATTCTGCTGCTCTAAAAAAGCTAGCCATGTCATGTGTTAATTTTACCGAGTACGCAGTAACATTGCATATACCAATAAAAAATCGGCCAAGTGCGAGTCGGACTCGTACCGTAAAGTTTCCGTACCGTTTTGGAGCTCCCTTAGCCCCATTCCTCTTTCTATTATTAATAGCGAGCAAAAAAACTCCTAAAATCATGTTTATTGTATGGGAGCCCCCTTAAATATTTATTATATTGAATTTTTAGTTTATTTTGTTATAGCGGCAACATAAATACATTATCTGTGAAAATTTCAGCTGTCTAGCTATCACGGTTCATAAGATACAGCCTGGTGACAGACAGACAGACAGACGGACAGATGGACAGACGGACATCGGACCTTAGTAATAAGGTCCTGTTTTTACCTTATGGGTACGGAACCCTAAAAATGAGAAACACTGTCCCAAAAATTTCATAAAAGTGCTTATCTTCGTTCGTTTTCAGTTCAGTTTGTTGCTAAAGCCAATTTTGCTCCTTGGAAATCACGAACAAAAATTAGCAGCAATTAAATAGCGTTAGAGGCCTAGCAGGAAAACACTAACCTTGTACACGTGAAGCGCGTGTTTACTCGTAACACCCGATCCTTATTCTAATTCAAATTAGAACCTGGTCCTATGCCGATGAGTTTTCAAGTGTTTATGTTTGGATTTACACATATGTGGTGAATATTTCTGGTGAAGGAAAATATGGCAAGGCATCCTGCATACTTTTTTAAAAGAAGTTCGATGGTAAACGTATGTCAATCCACCAACTCGGTCGGGTGGACGGCGGCGCCACCCGCGCGCGCTGCGGTCCATCACAATCAAGAAATATAAACTGTACATTTGAGTGGGACGAGCGATTCGCCACGCGCTTCTCGCGATCTCGGCTGTACTTTGATTTACGCTTCAACTAGCTTTGTCCATGGTTTCTGGAATAAATGTTCCAACCTTTAACTATACCCTTGCAAAAAGTCAAGTCGACCCGTCACTCTGATGCTTTGTTGCTGCTTTAAGCGATCGGCTCGAATAATTAAATTAGAAACAATTACCTCCAACTTCACGAAATCGCCACTTCTAAACGAATTTATTGAAAATCTATAAACGAGATATTTGTCCATCATTAGCAGTTCCACTGCTGAGAATAACATGTCATTGAGACCATTCCCATCGCCGACTGTAGGCGCTTAGTAACTTATCACATGACTTGTGGTAAAATGCAAGGCGATTTCAAACGTTAAATTATATCAGTATCTATATAATTTAACATTTTGTTTCTCTATTGGCTCAAAAGTTTATAAGTTGACTCTATTCTCTTTTTAGGCATTAAATCGTGTCAATTCAGCACGCATTGCTTTTATTAATCGTCGTATCGATACATCGTGTTGTTTACGACTACTCGTATGTGTGACAGTGATCACGCGGCGCTTCGCAACTCTACGCTGATTATTTCCCTCACGCTCTACGCCGCTTCGTAGCACAGAGCTACGTGCGTAGCATCACACGTGTAGACGTAAAGTCTACGAACAGCTACAGCGCTGTCCTTAAACAGGTTCAGAATTAAAAATCTGATGTCTTATAATAGATCCAAACGTTTATATTCTTTTTGACAGCACCATTTTATGTAATGTATAAAAAAACTACTGCACTTATGGCCTCAATTCATCAAAGATGTTTATTATACGGGATTAAGGAGCAAACTTAGACAGTTGTCATATTTTTAATACCTCGCATTTTTGCGTAACATGACGCAGTTACGTTCTATTGGTGCTGTCAAAAAGAAAATAAACGGTTGGATCTATTATAGTGAACACAACTGCAGAATGTAAGGTCATAGTCAAAACTATTAGAAATAATAAAAATGTGTAACATTACCATAGTCATTATTGTTCGTTATATAAAATTATATGACTTAAAAAAATTATAGTTTAATTTAAACCAATGTTGGGCAATTTGTTACTTTGTTGCAATTTGTTGGGCTATTTATTTTTTGCATGTACAAGCATGAAGTATTTATATTAATAGCTATGTCATCTATCGCCAAAATTCATAATCGAGTCACCAGGATTTGCGTGTTATCGGGTACTCGTAGTAAGGTAGTAACCACCCCGTCGGCGCAACGCAGCGCAGTGGCGCGCGGAGTTTCATGACGTATGCGAGAAAAACAAACCTCGACGAGTCACATAAAAGGGAAGCGACTCCGACCGCACGTCGATCGAATCGACTTCATAAAATGAATAGTTCGGGACATTACATCCAATCTGGACGTTAAATGATTACGAGGGCCGTTAAAGTTTAAGCACCGCTCACGGATCGCTCAGATATTACTTTACGCGCGCCGATAAATCTATTTATACCGAGTCGTGAGACTGAACGTAACGAGCTCCGGCTCAAGTCATTGGGAATGCGTGGACCTGATTCGTTTCTCTGTGCATATGGGACAATTTCGGCGAAATATAGCACATACTTTTTTTTGTCAACAAGTTATCATGAGTTAGAAAACACGAATTTAAAAAAGAGTTGTAAAGAAAAAAATACTATCCCAAAGTAATTCTTTTTACAAGTATAAACATTCTAAAAGATCCAGTCAGAGTGGCCAAGGAGGCTTTAGTGAAAAGTTGAATAAAGTTTACATTTAGCAGGAAGAAGAAAAGTTACGTTTTGTGTTATGTGTTCGATTGAGTATAATATAAACGCAAAATTAATTTGATTGGAAATCAGCTGTCCCATACAAAACTGCAACTCGAAATCGACAAAATGTATGAAACAACAATTTTTTTTTCTTGAGTTCCGTTTTGGCCCATTGTAGAAGTTGTTCACAATGATGGTCTGAATCACTTACTTAATGCTTAGTAGACCAGTTTTGGATAAATCTGCAAATTGGACTCAATCTATAGTCATGACGATAGTAGTAAAACGTCCAAGAATGAAGCAGTAGAACCGTGGTGCCGTCCCGCAGAGAGATCAGGAGCCATCAAGTACTTCTGGCAAGCTGATGATCGTCCCAGCCAGCTGTACCGAAATAAATGAAAACAGTTATTATTTACCAACATCATAAGCACGGTACTTCCTGCGCGGGCGGGGCGGATGACGCGCGCTGTTTGTTGTGTGACGATTTATTCGTGTTCAGGCTGTTTGTTTCAATAATTCACGGTCAGCAAGCTCCGCGCGGGAGCGGGCGCGGGCGAGCGGGGGAGGAGGGGATCACTTCCTACCCAGCCTCGTTCCGGTTGATATTTAGAATTCCGCTGTACTACTCCATGTTCGACGACGTACACTCACGTTCTGGCCTACTTTGAGATCATATTCTGTTTTGAACGAGTAAGTTCTTGTTAATAAGAAATGCTTTAATCATGTTTTCCAATCCAATTTAATTTTGTAACTAGGTACTTCATGTTTTACATCATCATCATCAGAATCCTTTCTTATCCCACTGTTGGGTATAGAATCCATATTTGTTTATATTGCATTTAAATATATAGGTAATAATACAAGCTATACGCATAGCTTGTATTACGACAGTTTGAGGTCAAAGACTGTGTTTTTTAAATTTTTTATTTAATATTTATATTTATTTAATTTTTGATGTGAAAACTGTATCGTAAACGCATATACAAGTGTATTAGCTAAGCTAAAATGCTCTGGTAAACATGCAGTCAGAAAATATGAGACAAAATAAAATGAACTCGCGAATTTGATTGAAAGAAATGGCTCCGCGGCGGTCAGCTTGCTACCGGTTGCAACCCGCCTCTTCACTGGATTACGTATATGTTACCGCTGAGGCCTTCATAAGAACTCTAGTGGTGTGCTTAAGTAGTATCAACAAGTGACAGGAGTAAGAGCTACGTCCGACAGACAGCAGCAGTAAGCAGCGCAGTTCCTCGACCCGATTCAGCTCGTGTGTCGGTCGCCGCGCCTTCGCACAACTTTGTCGCTGAATTTTCCTTTCAAATGTGCTCGCTAGAAATTATAACACACTCTGTTACAACTTCTGTCTATAAAGTTTTAACAAATTTTCCGCTCGGCTGGCCCGTCGATCTTGTAATTTGTTATTACTCACTTCCACTCCTGAGCACGTGTGCGTAAATGTCTAGCTGGAGATAATTACAGAGCCTTTATTCTATGGCTTATTTAAAAACGAAACCGTTTTAAACATTGTACAGGTTGTTTACTATTTTTGAAATCATTAGTAGATCGTTCTCCGTGCATTACTGCATGATACTTGTTGATGGATAGTCGACATTCGTCGTAAAGCTACAATATGCAAATTCAGAGTGCTTGTACGTTGCAGGAACCGGCTGGATGATATTGAAGTATGTTGGCGGCGGCGGCGGCGTGCGAATAGTTAGCGCATGTTTTTTTGCGGCGGGCGGTGCCGGGGGTGAGGGTGAAGAGGAGAGGGGAGGGGTGCACCGTCGTCACTGTCACGGTCTATTTCCCAGCGCTAGTTAGGCCCGACCTGAACATCACCGATCCAACTTAAAACAATTATTTACATAATATGCTCCCCGTGTCAGAATTGCGGGCATGTCACGTGCCTATGTAAATTTTTAAACGTAAACTGCTTAAACATTAAACACTCAACACGCGAATTTTCGACCTATGTGTGCCTACACAGTTTATTGACTTTGGAGGCGAATGCTAATTAAAAGCACCACGCGACTGATACCCTAGAAAGCTGCTAGCTTTCTTTTCCCACTGATTTATCGAATTGGTTCTTTCGAATTGATTAACCAAAAACACTTTATAGTGTGCACCGTAGCAAATTGCGGCACTGTAGCGGGCCTCGGGACTGTAGCGCGTCGCGGCACCGTAGCAGTTTGTATCAAAATAATAATTGACACGCTACTCTTATACTAATACGATTTTGCCTATATTTTCAGTTTTTTTAATGTTTATACCTCCCTACTCTTAGTTATTATGATTAGAGAGAAACCAAAACAATCCTCTTAAATGAATAATAATTAAATTTGATTATTTACTTACAGGAACATTTATGTTTTCCGTCTATGAAAATTAAAGACCAATTGTTTTTAAGCAGATACAACAAATTAAACAACGCATCTACTCAAAACATTATAATTTAATGGCTATATAATGCTATTCCACGTCAGGGAAGCTTAATATTAGCGATTTGCATAATACGCGGTGATAATGTGTGCGCCAAATATGTATGTAGTATCGGCCGCACGCAGCTATCCCGAGCCCGCGCGGATCCGAAGGAACACATTTGGCTGGAAATACGACCATTTGTGGCGAGCGCGGCCAGCCGCAGGCCGCAGGCCGCGACTGTGCGTTCAGCTGCATATTGCACATTACGAACACTATAATCTAGTGTTTTAAATAATGTACTCGTAATGTTTCTAATTTTAAATTGTATTTTATGAAAGTACATTCTACAGGTATATCTAACAGGTATGTCTACGGAGGTACCTTAAGCGAGAGGATAGCGAAACAACCTTGCGGTGCTTTCAGAGAAACCGTTTATTAAAAAAACTTACAAAACAGTGTCGTGTGCATCGCAAACCAAACGTCACCGCGAGCTAACTCGACGCACACGCCATCTAGTTCGATTATGTTAGAACTAATCAACAAACTTAACGTATTATCTGGATAACAGTTTAGACATACCGCCCACCAAGGACGAGTCGTCCTTCATAATGAACAAAACTAAGAAATTCCATTGCTACTTGTATACAAATCAAAACATTCAAAATCTACTATTAATACTACGATTAACAAATAGGGATATCATTTTAAATAGACGCTGTATCACCGAGTCTTTAGAGTGTGAATGAAAAATAAGCTTGAAATCAACTGTTCAGCTTGTACATAAAACAAAGTCATTTTGCTTGTACAAAAGTGCTCGTTTATCAAAACTACGTTATGAATTCACGATTCTATCCTACAAATTAAATACTCATGTGACCAGTGCTTCATCCAATGTTTGTAACCGAACCATCAGAGAAGATCAAAAAATTGATCTTAGAAATTCAAACATATTTTGCAGTAAGACGTTTCAGGTGCGCTGCTGTTTTACTCAGCAGAACTGGTTCATGCGCCTCTGAAACTTTGCTATCATTGCGGCGAAACAACAAGATGTCGCATGCAATCATCCAATGGTTGGTAGTTTCAAGTAAGTCCGTTTTTCTACAATTTATTCTTGATAATTATCTTCTTAGAAATGTTTTTTGTAATCTATAATTTAGTTTTTTTTGTTACTAATGTTTTTCTTTTCAAGGAGACAGATGATTTCTTCAGGCAACAAGCAAGCATGAAGAGGGTTGGCGACAACATGTAAAAAGTCTTCGAGTTCCAGTTCAGTAACGTAAGTATGTCGTCATGTCCAATTCTTTTGATTTCCAGGTATGAAACACTTTCGTCGTGCATCCATAATGGACCGTACTTCCACAGCACGTTTTTCGGCAGCTCAGCAGGATGTATCCCGTGGGATTAATTGTATGCTTGATTGTCAGTGGACTGTATAAATGACCATAGAGTTGCTTCTAACCTCATCATTGCTTCAGAAGTCCGGTTGGGGTCGAAAGTCTTCCATCTACTTGGATAGTCACTCAACCAGAAGAAAATAATGGTTGAATCTATCCAAGCGGTCCAATTATTCTCATTCAATATTTCAGCTACTTCCAGAATTAATCTGCGGAACACTTCTACTCTAAACGACTCTAACCGGAGAATGAAGATCTGCGTTATAACTAAAACTTTCGTCGGAGGAATCACCAGGTGAGTCGCAATTCTATTGTCATTAGAGATGCTTCCAAGATTCACGAAAGCTGCATGTGCGGTGTTAGAAGTATCACTAAAGACGTGTAGATCCAGACAAGTTTCATGATTCGTAACTTGTACCCTCGGTGATGTATGAAAGTTTACCACTTTAATTATCTTCATTCTTCTATCAGTTTTACTGTCTTCTGTGTGAAATCTACTTCTTTATTTACCTTATCTTCATGTGTTTCTTCATTTTCATTGACATTCTTCTATTATTATTTTCTCTTAATTTTGTAACTGTTTTTGTTTCAGATTGGCAGCTACTGTGAAGACCGTAGGAGATGAAACATCGCTTATCTATTTTGGCACCTACGGGACAGTCGTGATCTTTATCTTTGCTAATCTGCTGTAGGCCTTTTCCAGATAGGTATGGGGCATTTGAAGTTCCAGGATTAACTACCATACACCGGAATTCTTGGACTTCATCGTGAGAATCTTCTCTCCATACTATATTCGGAAAATGTTCGTGTTCTTCTGCAGATCTAATCGGTGCATTGAATCCTACTCTCGTCTTTGTCGTTCTTTCATCAGAGTGAACCATAATATCAGGAGGCCAACGTACCATTTCATCATCATCAACATCGCGATCCGCGTTTGGACAGAATGTTAGATCAACTATGTTGGGATCCATGGAAACTCTTCGCGTTGTTTCCGCAAAATGCTGCTCACTCGCTTGTTCTTCCGAGGATAGAATTTTCGACTGCAGTAAGTTTGGCTCAGGCTCAAGCTCCCACTTCTTCTTCTTTGCATTATTATCTTCGAGCTTGACGAGGGGATTCACTACTACATTGTGACAAACTTGTAGTTTGTCATTTTCACCATCGACCTGACCCGACAGCACCCATCCAAGGTAAGTGTTCTGCGCAATCGTGGAACCAGTACGGCTTCTAATCAAACCTTTCTTCAGAACACGACTGTAAACCTCGGAGCCTAATAAGATGTCAATCCTATTAGGAGAATCGTACTGTGGATCTGCCAGTTTCATCTGAGCTAATTCGTTCCAATCTGGAAGGATGAAATTCTTCTCTGGCAGTAACGACGTGATTGTGTTAAGCACATAGGCTTGAACTTTCAATTGAAAGGTAGGGTCGTAGAGCGACTGAATAGTCACCATAACCACATGATTTGCGGTTAAGTCACTCTGGCTACCACCTAATCCCGAAATCCTACTTTGAGTTGCTACCTTTTTCAGCCGTAGCGATTGCACAGCTGCTTCAGAAATGAAAGATGCTTGCGATCCTTGGTCAAGAAGAGCTCTCAATCTCTGAGGATAACCATTGCTGGACTCAGCCTTAATCAAGGCTGTGGGTAATAAGGTCTGGCTGTGGACCTTTCCTGTCACGAAATGGTTGGCAATCGTAGCAGTCTCGTTCATACCGGATGACGTTACCGGCAGGCAATTTTCACCATCTTCTGCTTTGTTCGCATTAGCGACGGTTGCTGAAGTGGACTTCCCATGAAGCAGCGTATGGTGTCTTCTTCGACATAGACGGCAATTCGTAGTTACACGGCAAAACCGTCCCGTGTGACCCTCGCCAAGACAATTAAAACAAAGTTCTAGTGACTTAGTTATCTCTTGCCGCTTACCAACATCTTCTTTGGCGAACTGGCCACATGAGTATAACCTGTGGGTTTCCCTGCAGAGAGGACAGGACATGACATAATTGTTTGAAGTGACGTGCATTACTTTAGTAATCGATTTACTAGAATTAAACTTAGGGGTGATGGGCTCTACTAACTCTAACGCGCGAAACCGTGACTCTAAAAACTCTTTGAATTGAGTGAACGAAGGCAATTCCAGGCAAGTTTGGTTCACATAAAACTTCCATTGCTTTCGTGTCTCGGCGTCCAGTTTCGAACTAACAATGTAAATGATGATTACATCCCATGACTCAACTCCTACCCCTAGGTTCCCTAACTCGTGAATGCAGTCTGAAGTGGTATCTAAAAGATTTTTTATGCCTTGAGAAGATTCAGTGTTTAAAGAACGTTGACCAAATAGACGCTTTAGAATACAATTCGACATGAATCGCTTATTGTCGTATCTACTTTGTAACATGTCCCAACATTTTTTATAATTAGCCTGAGTGATCGGAATATGTTTTAGCAATTGTTCTGCTTCGCCTTTCACTTGAGTCTTCAAATAATGGAGACGTTGAACATCGTCAAGTGCTGCGTTATTATGAACTAACGAAAGAAAGAGATCCTTGAACGACGACCATTCAGAATAGGAACCACTAAAAACCGGTATTGAAATGGTCGGTAAACGAACTAAGGACTCAGTCTTTGAATG
This sequence comes from Hypomecis atomaria, assembly GCA_964007245.1. NCBI lineage: Eukaryota > Metazoa > Arthropoda > Insecta > Lepidoptera > Geometridae > Hypomecis > Hypomecis atomaria. The sequence continues at coordinate 90,831 of OZ023297.1, forward strand.
AGGCGACTCAGAACTAATGCTTGCAGAAGGCTTAGCTACGCGAATATACGTCTTCAGTTCTCCCTTGTACATCAAGTAAGCTTCATACGCCGTGTCGAAACTGTCATTCTTCATGTAGGAACTGGCATCTAATTCTACCATCTCGTACGACGAAATAAGCGCTTCATGTTTCGCAGAAAACTTGTTCATTAGCTCTTCTAAGCTCTCCAATCTAGCTGCAACATATGGCTCTGTAATCCGCTCTTTTGGCGACTTTCTAAAGTTTCTTATTCCTTTTTCTATTTGTCCTTTCAAATCCTCTAATATTCTTATATCTTTTTCCATATTTTTATTTGTATCACTATTTTTCGACATAACTTTCTATTTCTATCTTCAAATCGTTGTGTAAATTTTCTATGTTTTCAAACTCGCCGAAATTTTCTATGTTCAAAATAGCCGTATTTTTTCTAAGTGTTTAGGACTTGTATAATTTCGCTCAGAAATCGGGCATAGGTTCCCCGTCTTGTCGTTTTTAGCGAAATTATTCTAAGTCCTGACTACTTCTTGAGAATTTTACAAGTCCATACATTATTTTGAGAAATTTGACAAGTCCAAGATCTTGCTACCACTTTTAAACAACACAATAAAATGTACTCACAGTTTTTTGTGCACTTTACCACTTTCACTTTCGCGGGTCCAAAGTCCAGTTTCTGATCCGGTGCAATCTTCAATTTCTGCTGAAGTCCAAAGTCCAATGAGGTCCGGATCCGGGTCTGCCCTGCTGTCCTCTACCGCCCACCGTGCTTTCCTCTCGACTGCTTGGTGCTTTATCTTCACTACTATCGTCCGACCAAGGGATCTCCTCCACTTAAGTCATAGAACGGGAAAACAACTTTTCCAAAAATTATCCGACTCGTAAGGTCCTTGTCTACGGAGGTACCTTAAGCGAGAGGATAGCGAAACAACCTTGCGGTGCTTTCAGAGAAACCGTTTATTAAAAAAACTTACAAAACAGTGTCGTGTGCATCGCAAACCAAACGCCACCGCGAGCTAACTCGACGCACACGCCATCTAGTTCGATTATGTTAGAACTAATCAACAAACTTAACGTATTATCTGGATAACAGTTTAGACAGTTATATGATTATTATGTTTCTCAAATTCTTTTGTTATTTTTTGGACTAGTCGGTAAAAGACTAACGAAAAAGCCGGCGGCGCGGCATCTGGCGCGACGCGCACAAAGTAGCGTACATTCCGTGAACAAGGAACGAAAATGTTTAAAAACAAATATCGGGAGCCGATTAAATATTGAATAACTGGCGGCTGAGCGCTCTCCTCCGGGACCTGCAATCAATACACAACATACATACATGTATAGTTATTGGTACCACGTAGGGATATGGCACAGAATATTGAGGGGTTAGTCCAGATTTACACGTAAATTGAAACTATAGTTACTGTTGTTTCCGTGTGGCTCTATACATTTTTGTATAGCGCCCCTGGCGGAAACGAGGGAGAACCAACCAAAATGTATGGAACCACACGCGAACGCGAAAGTTTAAGTAAACTACGTAAAACCTGGACTAAGGGCTCTGGTCCGTGGTCGCCGAGTGTTCCGTACTGCACCAGACCTTCACGAAGGGCATCGTTCTTCAGATGGGTGACTGCACCTGACTTGTTTTTATTTTTCGTTTTTTAACCGACTTCCAAGGAGGTTCTATTTTCGTCCCTAAGTTTTTTTTTGTGTATGTTCATCGATAATTTCGCCAATTGTGAACCGAATCGAAAATATATTTTTTACTTCGAAAGGGTATATGTACTCCCGAAGTGGTCTAATTTAAATTTCACTGAAATCGGCTGAACCATTTTTGAAGAATCAACAATAATATAAACAATCCGAACGAAATATTCGAATTTTGTGCACGATGGAGGGCGCTTACTCTACTCACATACTTTAGCACGGAAGTGCAGTTAGAAGCTGAGGATTATATACATCTGGTATATTTTTTTCTAACGCAAATAATTCCGCGTTTTACCACCAACTCGCCTGTTGTAAGTGACTTTGTAATCTGTTGTATTATCTGACGTTGTATTGTACGTGTTTATTGCGTAAAAAATGAAATTTTAGAAACCAGCGACCGTACGTAAACGTAGCTCGTAACTAAATATTGTATCTCAGCCACAGGTGAAATTGTTTAATTATATCTAAACTTGTGTTGCAATGATTGTGGAATATAGAAGATTGTTCTGCGAGTTGGTTATTAATGCATCCAATTAGGCTGCGGCAGGGTTGGAGGGGTTAGGGAGGGGGTGGGCTCCTTTATTACTCGGGATTCGATAAATTGTGCAGATTTGAATGTTAAACGACACTAATTGGCCGCCGTGGGCGTAATCTGCGCGATTCATCGTCCTACTCGGATCATCAGCTACCGTTTCTTATTGATTGTCTTACTGATCGTATTTTGACGTCATTTTATACAACACTCTATGAGCGCCGTAAAACAATAATTACTTTCAGTATTTATTTATCTCAAAGTTTGTAGAAATCAGGCGCGATTTTAAAGTCTTTTTGGCAGCTCTAAATATAATTTTTAAACTGTTGTTCTCCTTGTCTAATAGACCGCAACTCAAAGGACAGATATATTTTTAAGTTAGTTTAAATCTGTCAAGTCATGCTTTCAAGATTGAGCACATCAAATATATCGGAAAAATAATATTACAATATTTTCATCGACTCGCTATCGAAACAGTAATTTATACTAAAGCAATGTACAAAAGAGCTACGAATTTGTTGAATAATCATTCAAAAATTGCATCATATTTATCTCACAAACAGTTGGTTGTACGAAAACATTGTACCTTGATTGCCATTACAATAGTTCGTTTGAAATTGAGCGCTGTCCGAAATATCTCATCGAACAGTTTCACATTCATAATTTGGAGTAGAGACGACGGCTGCGGTTAATTATTACTGACCAAAACGCAAATACAACTCTGATTTCACTGAAAGCAACTGGACGGCAATACATGCGGATGGCAACTGGGTGGCAAGTGGCGGCAAACAGTAGCTGAAATAGCGGCAATAAGGTGGCAAACTGTGAGATGAGATGCATCATATTGCTACCACCTGTCGTATACATCACCCGACAGCCACCAGAGTGACGCACGTTCGCTAATTAGCAGCTCGGAGAGCTAGCAGCTATTAATTGGCGGCTCTGAGTTTCCGCTTCAAGAGTTGCACGGAAATACATTCTCCTGTCACGCGACAGACGGCACTGCACAGGACTTATTTGATGACGAAATGAACGGCTTTCATTCAAGAACTTAAAAACTCCATCACTTATCAGTTTAGTTCAACGTGCCCTGCCAATTACTTCAACTTGCTACTCCGATGATGTCTGACTGTTTGAATTTTGGTTTGCTTACGAATCGTATCATTTTCATAGTATTATGTTCCTGGGTTTATTGTCCTCATAAAATGGCCACCCGACTTCCAACATATTATAGGTACATACATACATATAGTACAATTATGTTAGTATAATTGTAATTTTTTCAGACGGTTTTCTTCACGGTAGATTTATAGAGCTGAAACAAGAGCTATTAATCTTGAAAATTAGTGTTCAAGTTTCGACGCTTTGTTTTGTTCATGTTGATGGAGCTTTAAGCCTTAGTCGGTGGATTATGTTTAGAAGCATTACGATTTCTTTTTTAAACTATGATTCTTCGATTTTAACCAATTAATCTACGTCGTTATGTTTGGAAAGTTGTGGTCTTTCTGCAAGAACGGAAATAGTTTAGGATAGTGAAATAAAGTCCCGTGGGTTCTTGCTGGCCGCGGGAAGGTGGATGTTAAAGAATTCCTTTCATCAGAATGGAATTTAATTACACCCGTGTTGCTAATCACCCTCCACCCGCACCCTGCTGCACACCCCCGCCCTCCTCCCTGAGCTGGTCGACACCTAGCCAGTTCGACAAAATATCCAATTGTTCGATTCATTTGGTTATAGGCTTAAAAATAGTCAGCAGTGTTAGATAGTGGTCTTTTGTAAACAGATTATACTAACTCTATGTAAGCCATCCAAACCAACAAGAATACACAAAATTAATAGATAACGTTGTTTGTGAAGCTGACTATTTAAATGGTTTTCTTCCATTTATCTTTCAGCTTTAGGTTTAGTATAATTAGCGTCGATATATTTGATTAACCAACCGATTGATTGGCGTTTTACTGAAAAAAAAGTTTGAACTGCGAGCCATTTCTGTTCATGTTCTATTTATAGCAAGTCCTTTTACTTAGTGCACAAATTTTTATCGCGCAATAGATATCATTAATAGAAAATATTTCGCTCATAAAAAGATCAACTTTTTTTTTCCATCAATTTTCTGTCAAACCATCCCCAAAATAATAAAATTGCATGCACCTTACACTCCATACAATAACTACTACCTAAAACGTATAGCTAGCTCTCTCAAGGTCAGTGCTACCGGTCAATGGCCCCTCACCGTAGGTAAATATTCGGCGCGTCGTACAACTCGCCTCCCTCGGTTCTTAGTAGGTACAATACCTACGTCTCGCGACGCAGCCGTAGGTTTTCAGACGTAGGGTGACATTGATTACCCCGTATAACTGTATACTTTCCCTTGAAGTTATTTCAATATTTTTGTACCAAAGTGAGTGAAAGTAAAATAGATGTTTAATTGTTTGTTTATTTCGATACGATTTCAGCTTAATAATTGAGGTAAGAAAAGTGAATTTAAGACTGTTAATATCTTAACTAACTATGACACAACTAAATACAATAACGTTTCATTCTTTTAGTTACGTCTAAGTTTACAGTTGTGTACTATAGGTACATAGTATGGTTGCAATTTTACTGTAAACTTAGACATAACATGGATGGACATTTTTTCGGACGAAGAAAATTCAAAATTGTACTTTTGAATGCCGTGGGTAGTGTAGGCAGCTGTACTTACACTGAAATTTTAACTATCCTAGACAAAACGCGCAGATGGCTGAGTAATAGAGTTTAATGTTAATTAGGTATTTCACCCCAAATATTAAATTTCAAACTTGATCCATAAACAAAAGTGAAAATACTGAAGTTGGTTGCCAAGGCGGCGAGTTGAGACCACTTGAGACCTGCCAGCTTTTCTTGGGTTACAGGAAAACCGTTTTAGTGTGGATTGGTTCCGGGCGGCTTCGCTCCGCTGGCGTGGATACTGTGAGCTCCACTGCTTCCGTAGCACCACAAACATATAGAGGTACACATGTACAAACATTATTGCTAATACAATCAACAAATATGATAGACATAGAGGAGTCCTAGAGTGTAAGTGTATTCTAAGCTTCTATTTGAGTTCTAATCTAGGGTCAACCTCTACTCTCTTTTTTAGTGACAGTTAGTGAGTCATCTCGGATAGCATCAGGTAAGATCAGGTCAGACGTAAAATTATTTGAAAAAAAATTGTTTTTCGCAAAAAAATAGCACGACCGCCTTCAACCGTGTACAGAATCCGCGAATGTTTCGCACGGATCGATGTAGCATTTCTCACATTATTGTTGATTTATCAAAAATGCCTCAACCGATTTCGATACAATTTTATTGGGACCAATTTCAAAGTATATTCTTTCCAATAAAAAAAGAATTATTAAAATCGAACCATTACCTAAAAAGTTATGCGTGGTTATACATAAAAAAAAAATCGCGTCGAATTGTGTACCTCCTCCGTTTCGTCGGTCAAAAAGGCGACAAATCTCAAACCAATCGGCACGTAAATACAAAAATCGTTTATTTGTCCACTTAATAAACAAACATGTCCACTTAATAAACAAACATCAAAAAGTAAAAGTTTTCTAAAAAGTTGATAATTTTGATGATTTTATTGAAGCTTGGATTAAATACGCGTCAGGTCAGTTTTTGCTCGAATAAACACATTCCAAACATCACGTGGATACTCGTATAACAAAACACGCAAACGTACCGGTAATAAGGAAAAGCTATATTTTTATTCGGAATTCTTTCCTCGGATTCGTCAACGAAACCAATGGAGAAGATGCGCGTAGAATACGTTACCGTCTCCCGAAGTCAACACTCAAATGGCTCTTAGAAACAGAATAATTTAATTTCGTAGTTTTGTAGACCATTAGTAGGTACTTTGTTTTCCCACTTTTTACTCTATGATGTCTGTTTTTAGCTATCCGTGATTGCGTAAAGTTATATTAATCTACAATAATATGTACCTGTACGAGATTAAAATTGCCCTGAATCAGCTTAAGAACAACAAGGCGCCAGGTGACGGTCTCACATCGGAGTTTCTGAAAGCGGGTGGAACACCGGTACTGAAAGTCCTTCAAAAGTTCTTCAGCCCCGTCATCTTCTAGGACATAACGCCAGAAGCATGGAACAGAAATGTGGCGGTATTGTTCTTTAAGAAAGGTTGTCACCTTTAGTAAAGTAGATATAAATGTACGAAAACCATGTTAAAATGTAGTGTAAGAAAAAGTCCATATCCTTGAAATCATTGGTTTATTGTTTCACTTCGTACTTCCTTTAAACGTCACTTATAAACCATATCTCACTTATATATAACTTATATGAATTTGGGCAGAGTAACAGTGTAAACACTGGAGGTGCACATCGCACCGCTTCACCGAACAGACTGCAGACTTTCTTTCGCTCCTCTACGGCCATGCTTTTTCCCCTTCCAATTTTAAGTCGGGTAGTCCTTCAACCGACTAGGTAGTCAAATCAAAGTCTCCAAATCAAAATAAATAATCGATTAATATCAGAGTCAAATTAAATACTTATTTTTAAAAAACAAATACCATTAAAATACTTAAAACCTAACACTCGTCCGTCCTGACCCCGTGCATGTCCTCATGCACGTTGCCAGGAGAACCTAACACATGGCCAGTCAAAAGCGAAAGAAAGATGCAACTGATGAAAACAAAACCATGACAATGAGTTTAGTCTACTTTAAATGGTGAAAAACATCAAACTTATATATAGAAACTGTCAAATCATATTGAAAAACACATCCATACAGTGTTTTTAGTTACTTTTACATTGCAAATCGAATATCTTTGAATATAATTTATAGGTAAAATCAATTATGTTGCTGCGTTTTCCATTCCTTTATCGCGGCAAACATTTCTTTTTCTTACTCGCCGTATTTAAATTTCATTCATTTGTTAGAAATCGATTTGCAATACAAAGTAATTCCATTCTTATAATATAGATTTAATAATTAATCGATCGATGTATTGGTGAAAATATAACATTTTAATACAAGTTATATTTGAAAAACTTATATTTTATCAATACACTGTATTTTGTTACTTCTACATTGCGAATCAATCAAATTATTTATAAATAAATCAATTGTGTTGCTCCGTATTCCATTCCTTTATCGCAACAAACATATATATTTTTCTTACTAGCCGTATTCCAATTCCATTCATATGGCTGAAATCAATTCGCAATGCAAAGCAATTTCGTTCTTATAAAATATAGATCTTTAAGTATGTATTTTTAAATGTTTTTAGTAAAATTGCTTTCGCTAATTTCATCACTTTTGTATCACTCTTTTTATCACGTTTTGTATCACTTTTTGGTAGCACTTTTGGTATCACTTTTGGTATTACTTTTGGTATCACTTTTGGAATCAATTTTTGTATGTTTCGGCGCGTGATTTACTGGTCGAGACCAAATGCCGTCTACGGTGAGGTGAGTCACCGTGCGACATTCGGATGTTGTTTGGAGCGCTGTGGCGCTTTGGCGCCCCGATGACCGCCGGCCATCGACGCACAGCTGCCTCAGGCGCCAGCTGCCACAGGCGCCAGCTGCTACAGGCGCCAGCTGCCACAGGCGCCAGCTGCCACAGGCGCCAGCTGCCACAGGCGCCAGCTGCCACAGGCGCCAGCTGCCACAGGCGCCAGCTGCCACAGGCGCCAGCTGCCACAGGCGCCAACTGCCACAGGCGCCAGCTGCCACAGGCGCCAGCTGCCACAGGCGCCAGCTGCCACAGGCGCCAGCTGCCACAGGCGCCAGCTGTCACAGGCGCCAGCTGTCACAGGCGCCAGCTGTCACAGGCGCCAGCTGTCACAGGCGTCCAGTTGCTACAGGCACCCAGCTGCTAGATCTTGTTGGAGGTGCCCAGCTTGTTGTAGGCGCCCAGCTTGTTGGAGGCACCCATCTTGTTGGAGGCGCCCAGCTTGTTGGAGGCACCCAGCTTGTTGGAGGCACCCAGCTTGTTGGAGGCACCCATCTTGTTGTAGGCGCCCAGCTTGTTGGAGGCACTCCGCTGCTCGAGGCGCCCAGCTGCTCCAGGCACCACTCAGCTGCTCCAGGCACCATCCAGCTGCTCCAAGCACCATCCAGCTGCTCCAGGCACCACCCAGCTGCTCCAGGTACCCAGCCGCTTTAGGCGCCCAGCCTGCTCCAGGCGCCCAGTCTGCTCGAGGCACCAAGCTTGATTCAGGCGTCCAGCTTGCTCCAGGCGCCAACTGCTCCAGATGCCCAACCGCGTCGTGTCCCTTAGTCACACGCTATCGCCTGGCGGCACTATTGTTTCAGCCGCGCCCAAAACCGTTTTACCCGTTTCAGCTGCCCGCACAGAAGAACTATATCGCCCGGCCGCGTCGTGTCACCCAGCCGCTATTGTCGCTGATAACATGTTTTTTTTTAAATGTTGAGTCTGTTATACTTGAATAAAATTATTATTTATTTATCCATTGCTGCGTAATCCATTACGTTTCCGCAGACCCATTTTTTTTTTTATAAACTGTATGCCCATTCCATTCATACGGTTGAAAACTATTCATATTGCAAGCCTATTCCATTCTTGAATTACCAATATGAAACTATATGTGTGATACGAGCCTGTCCCATTCTCGTATCAGGAATATCTGTGAACAAAATTAACATACCATTAAAACTGCATTTTGTTCCATGAGATACTGTAATGCCATTACAACATGAAATTCAAAATGATATTCAAATTATGACGCTAATCATAGTTGTAAATTACAACCGAAATGCAAACCAGTTCTATTTTTGCATTTCATATAATTAAGTCACTGCTCTAAATTTTCTTTGATTACCTATTTACTCAATTAATGCGCTTTATAAATTCACTGCAACATTATAAAGTGCCAACTTTAGTATGGATTACTGTTAGGTACTCAATTTTACGTTGCAAAACATGAAGATATCTATCCAGTCACTGTGGAAGTTTAAATCTTTGTGTAGCTACCATAATTTACACATTGATTAGGTGTGTATGTTTTGAAGAACAAAGACTATTTATTTTGTTGCACTGACACCGTAAGCAGCATTAATTTGCTTTCCTTTAATATTATGTGAAGTTCACATTAATATTCAAATCATGGCAACATCAATAATTACCATGAAAATAATTTACACGATGTTATTATATACAGACAAAACAATGTTTTGCAAATTCATCGATTTTATTTGATGAATTAAATTTTGTTTATTCAACTGAAAACATAATCACAAATTTTTCGTGAATCCATTGACACCAACTAGTATAAGAATGTCTAGTTATTTCTTGTAACTTGTTTGTTACTTATATTCTATAAATATTTCATAAAATACTGGCAATATTCCAATAAAGTTACTGGAATATTTGAAACTGCCCTAAAATATTGGTACGAGTATCTTTATCTATAGTTAAGTTATTATGTGTAGGCTGTGAAGCAATTCTCACAGAATACTCATCTGTAGCCTGAAGTATCGACGTGCAGTCAATTCAAGTATTGCATCCCTTCCTTTTTTTTTAATTTAGAGGACTATTACTTATTTGAACATTCAAATCATCACATTAATGGTTCATTTAACTGTTTAATTTAATTTAAATATCCATTGTATTCCCCTGAATCAAATATTTACCTTTTTTTTAATATTAAACCTGCAGACACACTTTAGGTAGGTAAAGTTATCTTTCAAGCAAGTGCAAGTGCTATATTTGTTAATTGTATCACTCATCAAATAACAACGCCGTGAGGGACAACGTCGTACTGAACATTATGATCAATACTAATCAATAGGGTGACACTGCTCCAACGTTATTACAACAATTTCACCCAGATTAGATACGTTTAGTTATAGTTATAAACATGATTTAGAAAACTTAGAAATAAATCAAATAAAAAAAATACACAAAAACGATCACTAAATTATAATGTTAAAAATCAAAGTACAAAACGATAAGCAAGGCAACTACGTCCGTCTGGCTCGAGTGTTGGAGGCGAAAGAGGCCCGCCGCTTGACGAGTCCGATGCTCGCTGGCTCCTCGCGCCCCTCCATGCGCCATCACACCACCACAGCTGACGTGACGTCACAGCTTCAAGCCACGCCTTCTTGCTCAGCTAAATCGGCTTCTCCTGACGGCGGCGCGACCTCGCCCGCTGGATGGGGTGACGTCACTGGGGTATGACTAGCCACCTCGATATCATGGCGCTCTGCAACTGTAGACTGGTTGTCTTCATCGTCAGACTCGCCTAAAAATACATTGTTCGCATTAGTTAAACAGTCAAACTTTTGAGGCTGAAAGAAAGAGCGAGTCATTTATACTTTCAGCGGTTTTGGATAGAGCCCGCAGGATATCCAGGACGAAAATTAAATCGCCCCCGGGACATGGAACGTGTCCGCTGTGAAGAGCCCTCGGGATCCACAGCCAAATCACAGAGCTCTCGAGGTGTGATGCTGTCGTCGACTGCAGAGCCGGATGCAATACGTACTTACTACTGAGCGCAGAGCCCTCGGGGTGCGGCTTCACTATACAGAGCCCTCGGGGTATATTGTCACTTTCAAAATGTAGATGTAGCAAATGTATGTGTAGTGATGTAAGTGTAGTGTTATGACTTATGTGTGGGACTTGGCAAGTGACAGATATGTGATTTCGCAGCAACAATACGCCTAGGAGAGCCCTCAGGTTGCTAGGTGCCTGTGCAGAGCTCTCAAGATACACAGCTGCGTTGCCGCCACATATCAACAAAGTACTCACAGTTAAAAAATGCTGAGCACACATCGGGGGTCCATTCCCCGCGCCATGTCATCATATACTCGGCGGCAGCTTGGGTGGTTTTGCCATAGGAGCCCGCGACCAATTTCAACTCGTACCGACCATGAGGAAGCGCTCGTATTACTTTGTAGGGGCCACGCATACATGAGTCCATTTTTCCAGTGGCTTGGCTTGTCTTACGCACGAAGACTAGGTCGCCTTCTCGGAACGTACGCGGTGGTTTACGCCGTTCGTTAACACGAGCATCTTGACGAGTGCGATTTTGGTCCAGCAGCTCAGTCACTCGTTGTCGAGCCATCTCGCGAGTGGATTCGCGATTCGGACTAGTTGCGTTCAAAGCCACGTCACGCACTAGGGACCGTATGACGGGCGTAGTGCCATTGCTGCCGATTAACAAATTCATTGGTGAACATTTAGTAGATTTTTGGAAAGTAATGTTCAAGGTGAGCTGCAACTTCCACAAAATATTGGACCAACTTTCTTGTCTAAAGTTTGACTCAACTCTGATCATATTCATAACTGTTCGACAGTAGCGCTCAACTTGGCCATTACTTTGGTGCATTTCAGGGGTTATGAAATGAACCTCACAACCTAATTCTTTAACCCACGATACAAAATGTGTGCTCTCATACATCCGACCGCGATCAGCGACTATCAATTTCGGGGTACCGAAAAGAGAAACAGCATTTTCGAAGATCTTTTTCAGCTCGTTAGCATCCTGCTTACGCATCGGATATAAGAGGCAGTACTTACTAAAGGCATCTATAATAAGAACTACATATTTGTACCCATTTGAGTCAGGCAGACATCCCAAAACATCTGTGTGAATCGTGTCAAAAGGCAAACTGGGCTTGTCCCATGACTCAATTGGCTGCAAAGGTTCACGTGGAACCTTCTTGTGAGAAAGACATACTACACAGTGCTGTATGTACTTCCGCACAAAATGTCTGAGTTTTGGAAACCAAAAGTGATTAAGGATTAGATCGATGGTCTTTTCGACACCCATATGGTGGTGTTCGTCATGAAAAACGCGCAATAAACTAAGGCGGTGACCCTTAGGCACATAGCATAAGTAACGAGACTGCTCCCCGACAATGTCCATTTTGTAGTACAAAATGTCGTTCTTTTTCACATATCTAGACGAGTCTAGGACACCATCATTTAGTTTCTGCAGTAAGTCATGTGTTTCTTCGTCAGCGGCTTGCGCTATCTGAGCCCAATTAAGTGGTTTACGGATCTCGCAAATATTGACAGGGTTTCGACTCAGATAATCAGCGTGAGATAGCGCAACCCCCTTTCGATATTCAAGTTCGAAGTCATAATCTTGAAGAAAGATCCACCACCGAGCGACCCTAGGAAGCAGATCTTTCTTGTTTTTGGTTAGTTTCAAGGCATTGCAATCGGTTACAACTTTAAATTTGGAACCAATGAGGTAGTGCCTAAAATGTTGCAATGCCTTGACAACTGCCAACGTTTCCAGCTCATAAGAGTGGTAACGCGGTTCTGCCCCTTGCGTTACCTTGCTGAAATAAGCCACAGGATGCTTATGTCCTCCTTCATGAGTCTGAAGTAGAACAGCGCCGTAACCAAGGGATGACGCATCCGTGTGAACTTCAGTTGGAAGATCCGGATCGAAAATAGCTAGGATTGGATGGTTCGTTAGGCGTTCTATAATGTCCTTACGCACTTTTTCTTGGTCTTCGCCCCAACTGAAGGTCACACCTTTGCGTGTTAAATTTGCTATGCACGCTGTTTTCAACGAGTAGCCCGGGATGTAACGCCTAAAATAGCCAGCAAGGCCTAAAAACTGTCTCACCTCCTTAACGTTGCTCGGCACGCGTGCTTCGACCAGAGCTTGTACCTTTTGCTCGCTCGGTTTCACCTGACCATTACTAATCGTGCGGCCTAAGTATTCGACCTCTGTAGTAAGAAACTTACACTTCTTTAGGTTAATAGAAAATCCTGCTTGCGTCAACGTGCTGAGTACGTCACGCAGTGTCTGCAGACCTTCCTCTATCGTGCTACTTGGCAGTAATACGTCGTCTATGTATACACAAGCCTTACCTGCATCTATATAAGAGCGCAGCGTGTTTGAAATAATACGCTGATAAACAACAGGCGCATTAGCTAGGCCATATGGCATCTTCAAATATTCGTAGTGGCCTTCGGGAGTCACGAATCCTGTGCGATGTATTGACTCCTCATCCAGCTTGATTTGGTGAAAGCCAGTGGCCATGTCTAGACTAGTAAAATACTTGGCCTTACCTAGCCGGTCGATGTGGTCATCTATCAACGGCAAAGGGAAATGATCTTTTTCAGTGTTGGCATTGAGAGCACGGAAGTCAACACAGAGCCTATCGCTTCCGTCCTTTTTCTTCACCAACAGTATTGGGCTCGAAAATTGGGACTCGGACTCTCTGATAATTTTTTTATCAAGCAGATCCTTAATAATTTCCCTGACGCGTAACTTTTCGTCATGAGACATCTTATACGGTCGGTAGACTACCGGAGTCTCATTATGTAAGCGAATATGCATAGATCCCGTACTCACTGTGGTCGAGGCAGTACCCACCACAAGATGACTCGCAAACTCGTCTATGACGTCCATCAGTTTCTCTCTCTCCTTACCTTGTAACGGTGTGTTGACTACGGGCAGGCATGCATCGGTCAGCTTAATCTCGAGAACGGTATCGGCTCGGGTCAAACGTTGCACGCCCCGAGTGCGGGTATAAGTTACACCGTCCCTATTTAATACATCCGTACCAACAAGTACCGGCGTATTCATGTGTTTATCCGACACCACATGAAAGTCTATTTCGAGAGTTATATCAGCAAACTCAACAGTTAGGGTAGTGCGGTATGATGCTTCTACCTCTTGACTACCTATACCTCGTAGAATTCTATACGAAGGCGTTTGTGTACACTGAAGGTGTTTCGCTACCGACTCAGAGATCAAAGAAATCGTTGAGCCGCTGTCTATAAGTACGTCTACAGCAACTCCCTGTATAACTGCAGTCGTAATATCGTTCTGTCTGTAGGTGTCGGCAGTCTCACGACAAAAGTTTACGTTAGACTTACCTCGCGACTCTGATCGCTGCTTTGCAAAACAATCTTCAACCTTGTGGCCCGTTTTCTTGCAAAACGAACATTGCTCAATTGCACGTTTTTGTTGAGCAGGGGTCGTCGATGTACTAGGTAGGTTGTTAGAAACTTTTTCCACTTTCGTGCGTTTGGTACACGTCATTTGTTTGTGACCAAACTCGCCGCAATTAAAACATTTAGTGCGAGACTCACCATATTCGCGTTTTCGTGGATTAGGCTTCGAATAACCTCGACCGCTACGGCCACGCGGTTGAATTGATGTAATGGGAGTTGGTTTTGTGTAGATCGATAGGAAGCTTACCAGACTGTCCGGCATTAAATGCGCATTCGATGCAGCTGCGCGAATTTGAGCGTCGGTGATGCCGCGAATGATTATTGCGGATATCAATTCCTCAGTCAAACCTTTGACAATTCGGAGACGCAGTAAAGATCGCCTAGCATATTCAGCATAAGTCGCGTAATTGTCTGAATCAGTCTTCATTACGTCGAATAGGATGTTAGCAATGTCTACGCGTTGCGGGCACAACGCTTTGAAATCGCGTTTGAAACTTGACCAGCTGCGATCATTACTTACCCATTCGTCTAACCAAAATTTGGCGTCACCTTTCAAACAATTACCGACACGTGATAAGCACTCACGATCGTCCCATCTGTTCAAAATGCGCACGTGATCGACCTCGTCACACCAACTGTCAAAGTCATGTATTGAGGGATCAAAACTAGATATAAAAATATGGTTCGATCTCACCGGTAAAGCTGTACCAATCGCAGTTGCAAGCTTCTCAGCCATCTCCGTCATAGCCATTTCAACGGCGTCCGACGGTGTCGCGGTGCTGGCTCGCTGCGCAGGCTGGCCCAACCTTGCAATGTCTGGCTCAGCACATGTCACCACGGCAGGGACAGCGACTTGCTCGCTTACAGGTGGCGACAGCGGCGGCAGCGCCGGCATGGAACTACCCGCAGATGTCGAGCCATCCGCGCTGGTACCGCCTATACTGGAATTTTGTTCAAGCACAATTAACCGGTCTAAAACACGTTGAAGCTGCGCTTCCACACTCTCGGCAGACGTATTTTGAAGTTTTTTACCACTCCGCGTATTTCTAGCACTCATTTTGGAGTTCAACACGGTTTTAGAACGATAATTTTAACTACAAAAAAAACATGTGGGTACTTCGAAAAATTTTTAGTCACTAAAATAGCCAAAAAAATCAAGAAACAGCCGGCAGAAAATGGGATAGGAATCCCACTTCTGAATTTAGAAAACTTAGAAATAAATCAAATAAAAAAAATACACAAAAACGATCACTAAATTATAATGTTAAAAATCAAAGTACAAAACGATAAGCAAGGCAACTACGTCCGTCTGGCTCGAGTGTTGGAGGCGAAAGAGGCCCGCCGCTTGACGAGTCCGATGCTCGCTGGCTCCTCGCGCCCCTCCATGCGCCATCACACCACCACAGCTGACGTGACGTCACAGCTTCAAGCCACGCCTTCTTGCTCAGCTAAATCATGATTAATTTCTTTTATAAATTTTGTACTTATTTTCATAACTAAACGGTGTTTTTTTTTAAATCTGATCCATATTATATAGCTTCTATACACATAATATGAATATATTGATGTTTTATATTAAAAGAATTGCCTTGAACCAAATGAAACGACCCGATAATCATAGTTTGCGATTTTCCATGCTAATTAAACATAACTAGTCAAAATCTGTACGAACAAGTGTGAATGCTAGTATATTCTTGCAATGTTTGGAATCAAACTCATTAAATATGAATTGTGACCCTTAAATGTATGTGTATCAATTTAATATAATGTTTTTCCATAATCAAGTGAGAAAATAACAGTAACGAATATGAACAAAGTTAAACAATACTGTGATAATGTCAGTTATCGAATGTTAATTTCATAAAACTTGCATAGCCTTCCTAACGTAGGTACGCATTGAATTTCCCTTTTTTTTCACGGCATAGGTGTGTATCATTCATTAATTTAGACTTGTAATCATTGCTATTATGCAATAAATAAAATTATCTATCATAACTCGCGGCAAAGTTGCTGAAGCATTTGCTGCCTATGATCTTTTCTATCTTGTGAATCTTGTAATATTTGTATTATCCAATTTATAGCTATATGAGCTTAAAGCAAAACAATCTTGTCCAATTATAGTTTTGTATCTGGTGTACATGGACCTTAAATCGACTCACTAGTGTGTATAATGTTACTTTATGTTTACTTTCACAAATGTAGGTAGGTGATCAAATTTTCTTCAGTTTGACAACATTATTCAAGGCTTCACACTCATTAGGTACCCCAGAAGCCACAAATCAAGAATTGATTGATTGATTAGGTACCCGTTTATTTTGACGAAGATTTAGGTTTTCCTCTTATCTTATAAACTGATCCCTGAGACTTATTAGAATTTCACAACTAGGTATAGTTAGAAGAGTTCCCTTTGACTACTACTCATGGTATATGTCACGTCATGATTTACATTGAATATGGTGCTATCTATAAAATATAATTTCATTATATATTTTTCCCAACATAATGTATTTTGTCGTTATTGCAATAAAATACACTAATTTATCCCAATGCTAATGATTCTGCTTACAGTTATTTGTTTTATGTTTCTGTAATACAATTATAGGTACTTATTTATTTCAAACTTATAAATTTTTAAACCACTAAATTATTCATTACTATTATTTTTCGAATTTGAATTATCCGAGTAGCTACCTACTCATACCATGAACATCAGTTAATACATTTTGGCATACTGTTGTGAATGAAAGCTCTTTTTTTGCTGTTGTCAAACACACATTTCTTTTCTCAATGATTTCTCAAGAAAACTCACCCTGTTTTGGAGGCCAAAATGAATAAGACATAATTATGCGAAGTCATTTTATAAGTCTGCTGAGGTTGTATAACACTGGACGGTGGATACCAAGATGATTGCAAAATCAAGTATTTGCAACTTGTTTTTGCAGTGAGTAAACTCAATTAACGGTAAAATAGATTCAAGTTTGTACGATCAAAGGTTTGGTCTTAACCATTAGAATGTTAAGGTAAACAAAACTAAATGCAAGTCCACTTTTTTCATTGTAATTAAACGGTTCCATGAATACTTTACATTATCAAAGCCTTATGACGTCCACTGCAATTAGTCAACCTATAGAGCCATATTTGGTAGCTTTATCTCTTCCACGGATCTTGTCTTTTCTTATTCGATTTTGATATAATCAATATTTATATATTATTTTAATCACTTTTCGTCTCAAAGCCCGTCGTTCAGCATAGGACTATTAAAAAGCTGAACAGTACACTCCAACTACAATAAATTATCAATAGCAATTATTTATCTGATAAGGATATGATTATGTATAAGCGTTTTTTCCCCATTCTTTCATCAATATCAATAAAAACACATTTTCAATTTTAAGTTATCAAGTCTACTAAAATTAAAATGGAATATGCATCTTTAATACGTAAATTACTATTTTTATTACAAATTTGTAGGTAACTAGAAATAATTATTTTCCCTCATATACCACTGTGAGCAATGTCGGTTACGATTGTATGCTATCATACGCTATTTGTCAATGTAGGTACCCATATAATTTGTATGAAATGAAATTATTCAAATAAAATCTTAGATCTATAATAAGAAAATTGGAACGCATATATTCATCTTATACTGTCAATTTAAATTACGCGAACTCTCAAAGGGGACAAAGAATCAATATTAATTGGCAAATATGAACACTCTGAAGACGTCTGCTGAACAACTACAATTATGAGACGATTTTTCCTTACCCGATGTTCCATTTCGGAAATAAAAGGTTGAATTAGTTCCAGCACAGTAAAGTAGTTGTATTATTATTTAATCTATCAATTTTGCACTAAAATTCACTATAATACAATCTTAGTTGATTTTGTCACATATCTAATACTTGCAGGTAGATTGGAACTTTAACGTTCTTTGTTATTTTTTGTTTAATTATAATGATACCCATGAATCAAATTTGTACAAACATAAAATACTGCAATAGATTACTGCGTACATTTTTTTTTACAGGTTATAGATCTTGTTATTTTAAAAACTTGTTCCGAGTGAGTATTTATAAATTACATTTACATTTATTTATGTAACCATCTGCAAAAATTGCAAGAGCCAGCTAAAGGGTCCAAGATGTATTTTTTGAAGGTGCACTTAACATTTTAAAGTACCCGCTACTTAATACTGTAATTGTATGAATTTATTTCTGACAGTTATGTCAAATACGCTATTATATAATGCTATTATGCCTTCACTTTTATTAAGCGCCGATAGACAAAGGTATGGGACCTTTGCCTACAGCCAGCTGTCCATGATTATGTAGTTTGTTAGGCATAAAAGAGCTCTTGACTTCGTAGATATCATAAAGGAACAAACTCACAGTTAGCTCTGCAGACGGAGTATACTCAGGCTCGGTTACTCCGCGTTGACCATGATCCGCATGAGGCACGTTGGTCTTGGCACTTCTGATTGTAAGAAAAAGTCCATATCCTTGAAATCATTGGTTTATTGTTTCACTTCGTACTTCCTTTAAACGTCACTTATAAACCATATCTCACTTATATATAACTTATATGAATTTGGGCAGAGTAACAGTGTAAACACTGGAGGTGCACATCGCACCGCTTCACCGAACAGACTGCAGACTTTCTTTCGCTCCTCTACGGCCATGCTTTTTCCCCTTCCAATTTTAAGTCGGGTAGTCCTTCAACCGACTAGGTAGTCAAATCAAAGTCTCCAAATCAAAATAAATAATCGATTAATATCAGAGTCAAATTAAATACTTATTTTTAAAAAACAAATACCATTAAAATACTTAAAACCTAACAGTAGTAATCTATTTTGCGGGCCTAACAAAAATATCAAAAACCTCCCCGTGTGAAAATAAGATAAAATATGCAAAACAAATATCATGGGATTACAATGATTAGAATCTGTGAGCGATCATGCGTGCCGCTAGTCGTGGGGAGTCACCGCGCCGTGTCGCGGGCTGTATGTCGCGGCGCGTGTCGCGCGACATCACTCGTCAGTCGACGTGACGTCACTCGAACCGCAAGTTCATCAGTCGCACCGCGCCACCATTGATTCTCGAAGCTGTTTATCTTATACTTCGGCAGGAAATCGATGCGTGCGAGTCGATTCCTTTCATGCACTCACGAGAAAAATATTACACAGAGATTTCATGAGAACAATCAATATTTTAAAACCAAAATAATGCTAAGTCGATGAAAAAAGCATACTATTTAAGAAACTAACGACATTACAATAAGAATGGGTCAATTTTATTGCAATTGAGATACGAGACGAGCGTTATCCACACCATGATAGGTCTGCATCACTTACAATTTTAAACTATACCAGTGCAAAACCCTACGCGGCATAGCACTGGGCTTTTCAGTTTTATTTTAAGACATATCCATGTTTACCAGAAATTATTAAATATAAAATCTAGTTACTTCTTGAAGGCAGTTCTTGCCCCAAATATTAACGAGCCGTAGAGAGCTAATTTCAATTTTCCCAGTAATCGATGTTCCCTTTTCACCTTTTTGTAGAGCAATCCTGGAGCTGTTAGCTTTTGAAATAAAGTTAGAGGCGACTGTACAACCTTTTTTCAGAGTTGAAACAAAATTACAGATACGAAGAAAAGTAAATTAATCTAAGTCAAGTAACAACCTTGATGAACTTCGATCAGATCAGGGCAGGGGTTTCAATTTACGGCTTAATTCTAAATATTTTAATATAAAATAATAAATGAATAAATAAATAAATATTTAGGGACATCTTACACACAGTCTCTGACCCCAAACTAAGCAATGCTTGTGATATGGCTGTCAGAGACTGATATACTACATATACATATGGCTGTTATTATTTTAGTACAGCCTTAGAACACGAGTTGAAAAAGTTTCTTGGTCATATAACGCCTTTCACTTATTACTATCTGCTGGAAAGCCGACTCGCCAACAGCTGAGTGTTAGCCGACCGCACGCCGCCGCGGCTGTTTTCAATGTTGCGTTCGAGCGCGAGCGAGCCGTCTCTCTCTCTGCATCATAAACTCCAGCTCATTGTCTGAGGCGCGGATGGATGCGATAAACCGATGACGATATACGGACTCGGTTCCTCGAGGAACATTGGCTCTCGGAGCAGCTCTAGATTAGATGGCGTTTGTTCCGCTTCATTTGCCATTCGGCATTCCTCGGCGAATTCATTTATTTGTTCGTATCGCGTAGCAATTTATATCTTTTCTTTCGTCAAGACTATTTGCTCTGAGACTTAGGTTTGAGTACTCAGGACGGTAGTATTTTTAGACAGTGATAACAAAATACAATATAAAAGAGACAGAAAAAATATTACTTGGATTCGGGGCAATGCTGAAGCGGTATTGCTTTAAGGCTTATACTTTATTGATACTTGACGAACTGCTGTGAGTGCGTAGTGCTATAATTTATTATAAGACTGCTAAAACTATTCAGTCAACAGGAAAAATCTGTTTTTCTTTAAAAAAAACATCGCAGTAGGATAGGTAGGTACGTAGGGCACTTAACGCACGGAGCCCCGCCACCGCAGGGCGAAGCGTCTGCGACCCGCGATCCTTCCTGCCATACTCCCCCCCCCCCACTTCCCCTCTTGCTCCCTGTCTCCACGTCCTCCGTCCTCCGGCGGAGATCGCACCAACATCACGTCCCCACGCAGCGAGCCTCACGGCGACGTTACCCCATTATATAACGTGACATCATTAAATGTGACAAAAATTGTTTTTTTTCGGAATATGTAAGAAATCTTGTTTAGGTAGTCCTAAAACGTCAATTATAATGCAGGCATTTAAGTCACGTGATATAAGATTGTTTGAATTTTCACACTTGCAACGAGTATAAAATATGCATGAAATTCGCGAGGAATGACTTCATATTATGGGACTTGCACATTATGCACATAAAAGAACGACAAACAACGAGTAAGCGATTCCTAGCTCACAAGTTGTATTCTGTCACGTATGAAATATGTAGGTCAGTTTTACTCTAGTGGTGTTACTGATCGTAATAATCCCGGCCGCGTGCGAGCCTCCCGAAACCGCGGCGATGAGATGAAATGTATCATGCGGCCATAGCCCCAGGACGCGTGGTATTTCCCGCGGGACGAACCCGGCCGAGCCGGGGCCGGGCCGGGTGTCGCCGAGCCCGGTTATTGAATCCCGATATACGCCGCACACCGCCGAGACGACGCTCCAAATATTTTCGTGTTATATTCTGTAATAACATTTGGCAAGATAGTTTGCATTCAGCTTTTTCTCGGTATCGCAGTAACTCCGGCCGGCGAATATTGCGGGCTCGTATTGAGGTCGATCGCGGCGCAGCCTGTTTTCGGAACTAAAGTTGCGTGTTTATTTTTGCTCGGTATCAGGTGAACTTATACAGTTGTGTCGCATTTCTTTGATAGCATTATGATTCCTTCTACATTGATGGAATTTCATCTGATGTTAAGTAACAGTGTGGCCAACGGATAAACATAATGTGGTTTTTAAACTTTCGCGATTTGAACACATTATTATTATATAAGGGACTAATCGCAAATGATAAATGATGAGGTATTTATTTATCTCGTAATTTGAGTACGCGATTAGTCCCGTAGTATATAATAATAATGGATAAACATAATTTGGATTTATATTATCACACCGAATATCAACAAAAACACTTAAGTAATAAAACCATTACTGCTTTTTAAAGTAATTATACAGATTACATTATTTAAGGCACGTAATCAAGGATTAACAGCACTCGACTCAAACCAACTTGGTCGTCCAACTGTGTCCTGTAGTGTGTTCTTTTGCAGGCTTTGAACCTACATAATTGAAACTAGGGTTTCCGTTCAAACAATTTTTTGAATTCCTTATCATCAAAGAACTCTTTGGGATAATAACGTGGCGTCATAAGCCCTACAAATTAAATTATTTAGAGTTTTTCCTATTATAATCTAAATAATAAATATAATCTAAAACTTATTCATTCAAAATTTACATTTTGAATGAATAAGTTTCACTAAATTATAATTGATATTTAGCGCTCATTGACTTGGCATTTTTTAGGGTTCCGTACCCAAAGGGTAAAGACGGGACCCTATTACTAAGACTCCGCTGTCCGTCTGTCTGTCACTAGGCTGTATTTTGTTTTATTAACACTCGTTAAGCTATTTTAATTTGGCAGCATCTGCTTCTCAGTGCATTTTCTATACAAATTAGTGGGTACTGAATATCCAATTTTCGCACTCAAATAAGAACTTCTTAGCGACTTTTTCCAATTTTCTCAATAGACAACACGTCTCGATAGAAAACCATTGAATCAAATACGTAAATTTATACAACTCTTTGTTTGTGATAATGTAATTTACAAGAGACCTGCTTGAGCATGAAGCTTTTTATTCTTAATAAAATATGTATAAATTTCGTATCGCGTAGTTTGTCCGCGATGAACTCCTCAACTACTGAACCGATTTTCACCAAATTTTGTACACTGTGTGCAGTTTCATCCAACTTGAGAGATAGGATGTTTATATCTCAATTTATTATCGTGATTTCTTGTTAGTGATATTTTTTACTATTAATATGCCAAAACAACGTTTGGTGGGTCAGCTAACCCGGTAATTATTCACGCTCGGTTATGAGGATCGTGCGGGGGAGGGGTGCAAGGGTGCGGGAGGGAGGAGTCCCCTCATTACTGATGGATGAGTAACACTAACAACTAATAGACGGTAAACGCTCCACGAATACATAACGCGACCGTTACGAGCCGGCCCACAGCTTCACGTTTGTACTGATTGATTATCGTATCTACGAAATTGCGCCTCAAACTCTTAGAAAAATGATTTTTCATTTCAATAAAAGTACTTCATTAAGTGATCTTTCACAGCACGTGTGGGGAATACGGGCGCGGGCGGGCTGTACATACTCGTATTATGCGTCGCTTTAATCTCCTCCTCCTATAACAAGTTTAACAGGAGCTCATTTTTCTCGCGTACGAATTATTCGGAGCGTGCAAATTCGCAATTCGCGAAAAATTGGCAACACACCTAATTGGGTTTCCGTTACAGCGATGAAACCTTAAAGACGCTATTCACAATCTCGTCTAGTTTCAAAGGCTTGGAGGGACATGGAGCGAGTGCACACAGAGGCGGCAGCCACGCACATTCCGCAACGTGTGAACATAATACATATTTATATAATATAAATACGTAACTCCAACAGATCTTGTGCCATGAATTAATTCGTGTAACTGTGACTTTTAGGGAGGAGTTTTCCTAACGCATAGCGCCAAAGCAACAACTTGTCTTTCTACTAGCTTTTCCTAGTGCACAGCTTGGCACAAAAATCCCGGCACTTTGCCCGCGTAATATTTTAACCTTTGTGCTATCCCACAGGAAACTTTCATTTTTCCGGGATTAAAAGAAGCCTACATCACTTTTCGATGTTTTAACTACATAATTCATACCATACAAGTAAAAGTAAAATTTACTGCTCAAACTGTGTAGAATGGTGGTGGGTACAATTTTCTTAGTATCAACAGTCTGTCCTAGCGGACATGCAATTTTTGGCTTCATCTAGCCTAGCCTAGCAAAAATCTAGTAAAGCTTGCAAGAAAATATTACATTCATATCAAAATAGAGAACTTATTAAAAAAATCTTTTATATACATATATTTACCAGACATGGTGTTTCTGATACGGCTTGTGCTGTATCAAACTACTTTAAGACCCTCTAAAAACCCGAAAAAAAGGCAAATATGGCTCGGCTCCCCTTTTAAAGTAGTATTTTTTTACATTAAAAATTACACATTTTTTTTTAATACGCCTTATTCAATCAACTTTTCTCATTTAATTTCACTAAAATACGGCGATTTTGAGGTTATACGAACAACACTGATCCATAGATACCAATAAACAAGTGGATCTGTTAGTTGCTGCATGAAAAATTAACAAACCAACAAACTCACCTTTAAATTTAAACCATTAGTAAGGATAGATTTGACAAACACAGCGAGCGCTCGAACGGGGGCCTCAGTGGCGTCGTCAGAGCCGCGGAAACTGCTAATGCGGCGGGAGGCTTCACGCGCTGAGAGCGCACACGTTATACTTACCTACTGCATATTTCATCCGGCGCGGCGGGTTCCGAACACGACACTCCAGTGGCTACTGAATTTGTTGGCGCACCGAATGGAATTTAAGTGCCACAGCTCTGATAAAGCACTCGGGATATACGTTACAGTTTCTAAAGCAGCCAAACCCCTAATATTTTAAATGTGCCTAGACCCAGCGGGAACATATATCTGCGAGATGTACGAGTGATGCAGATGATTAGATCTGGATAATTATGTTCTACTGAATTACGCTAAAAACAGAATTTGTTCCGTGTACAAAACGGAAATATATAAGCTTTTCTAACCGACCTCCAGCCAATGGGATAATCACCAAATTTACGTCTGATGAACTATAAATTGGCACTAACTTTTAGATCTCTATTTGTTCTGTTTACCGAAACAAAAATCATTCTTATAACGTCCTTATTTTAGCCACAGTCGAGCTGCAAAGAAACCTCCAGTCAGCGGATTTTTTCTCTCAATGTCATTTTTTTGTAACTTTTACACTAAATTAATAAAATCTATAACTATGCTTAAATTCGACGAAAAACTATTCGTAAATATTCTGTTAAAATTTAAAGTATCGAGAAAGTTATTATGTGAGTAGAATAAAAAAAATCTTATTTCCTGATACTTTTATATCGGGGATACTATCCTAGAAAATGCAACATAATAATTATGGCGAGTGTATGTGTGTGCCAACAAATTCAGTAAGTAGTATCCACTAAAGCGTCGTGGTCAGAACCATTCCGCACCGTATGACTCCACTGATAGATAAGGGTAGGAAAATGATGTGAATTGTCAAACAGAACAAATAGTAGAAATAAAATAGGTAAAGATTAAAATACAATACATAGCATTCGATAGCGTCACGAAGTATTCAAAATCCCGAGGTGTGAAAGCGTTGCCGTTTGTTTGCATTCCATCCCACCGTCTGCGGGAGTTCCCCGTTTCAATTACTGCAGAGACGCCGCTGTTTTCCAAAACTACCACCGAGCGTAAGTTCGTAATGTTTATTTATTCTAATTTTGTATTTACATTCCCATATCTCGGGTATAGTTATGTGCAAGTTGTTTAAATTCCATTACCAGTGCCACCAGCGAGTGCGACCGTTTAACATGCTAGGAACTCACATGCTGCAGAAATAAGTTGGATTTTACTTGTAAAGTTCTTCATTTTCATGTCTTGTGATAACTTACTTTATTCAGAACTAGTCGATAATACAGTGACAGAAAAAAAATCAGCTGTTTCATACAAAATTGTAGCTCATAATTATTTTTGCAAAAAAATGTTAAAACCTTGGCCCTACATCGTGTACAAAATTCGAATATTTCGCTCGAATTGTTTACATTATTGTTAATTTTTCAAAAAGAGCTCAGCCAAATTTATAAAATTTAAATGTGACCACCTCAAGAGTATATCCTTTCGAACTAAAAAATAATTTTTCGATTCGGTTCACAATTGGTGAAATTATCGATGAACATACACATACAGACGAACATAGAACCTCTTTTCTGGAAGTCGGTTAAAAATCGACAATATGTATGAAACAACTTCATACCTACATCCAATTGGCTCCATAGTAAACGTAGCTTATGATGGCCTTAATCACCCTGTTTCGGTTTAATACAGGGCAAGCAGATAACCCTGTATCGCATCGTCATCAGACTAAATGTAAATGTTACTTATGTAGGTATGTATGTACGTTGGTACATAATAATTATACATTAAGAAAATTTTCAGAAGCTCATTCGGATCGCGTCGTCGCCTCGCGGCGGAGGATGTAAGAGGGTGTAAACAATTAGCGGCAATTAGAGCGCATCTCGCGGACAATCTCCGCACAAAGCGCCGCCGACAAACTCCGCGAGGGAGTGCGTCCTTACATACTTATATGCATAATCAGCAACAATGGTAATGAGTAAGTCGTAATGGCCTTGTGGGAGAAAGCTCGCCTTATAAGCTAGAGGTGTGGGTTCAGAACCGGCCCTGTGCCATTTAATTCTTTGGCATTTGTGTACGTATTCATGCACCACTGACATATCGTTGAAGGAAATATACCAGCCCGTGCTGCAGCGTGATGGATTTATATCTCGTAGGCCGGCTTGTGTTCAGCAGAGGATTTTTAAAGACAGGTATAGTGTACAGATAATTATTATTAAACAAAATTATTTATAAGCCGAAACATATTTAATAAATAAAAATCGGCCAAGTGCGACTCGGACTCACTCACGAAGGGTTCCGTACCGTGCTGGAGCCTCTTTAGTCCCATTCCCCTTGTCATTATTAATAGCGAGCAAAAAAACTCCTAGAAAATCACGTTTGTTGTACGGGAGCCCCCCTGAAATATCTATTTTATTCTGTTTTTAGTATTTGTTGTTATAGCGGCAACAGAAGTACATAATCTGTGAAAATTTTAGCGATCTAGCTATCTCGGTTCATGAGATACAGCCTGGTGACCGACAGACAGAAGGACAGACGGACATCGCAGACTTTGTAATAGGGTCCCGTTTTTACCCTTTGGGTGCGGAACCCTAAAAAGCAGCTAAACTGTAAAATAACCTGATTTCAGGCTTCTCAAAACTTCAATACCAGGGTAAGCTATATAGGTACCCGGCCTACACAAACTTATTTACTTGACTTCAGATAGATTGAATGAACTTTTTTCGCACAGATAGAGAAGTCAAAGGCCCCGGGAAAACATAAAAGTCAAGCCACGTGAGTTATAATGAAGTAGGTATTTCCTGGTTGTTTTCTTAATGTGGCAGCTACCGTGTGGTTGAGACGCGCGTCACGCGGCTTTCATGGCGGCTAGAAATCCGGGACAATTAATTCTGAGTGAGAGTAGAATGGCGTGACTTTATTTATTTGGTGAAACGAGTCCGAAACCGACGGAACTCGAATATGTAGCATTTTGGATTGAGCATAATGACAAAAACTAGAATAATCTGCCAAGTACGAGTCGGAATCGTGCACGAAGGGTTCCGTACTCTATGGGAGCCCCCCTTAAATATTTATTTTACTTTAATTTTATTATTTATTACTTACTAAAGTGAGCATGCAGTTAAATATTTTGTGAATATTTCAAGCATCTACTTGTTACCATTATTGATATCGAGCGAAAAACGGCTAAATATTTAGATTTATTAGCCCTCCTTAAATATTATTTTTATTCAATTTTTACTATTTGTTGTTATAGCGGCAACAGAAATACATCATCTGTGTTTTCAGCTTTCTATCTGTAGCGGTTCATGAGATACAGCCTGGAGACGGACAGACAGACAGACGGACAGACAGACAAACGGACAGCTGAGTCTTAGTAATAGGGTCCCGCTTATACCCTTTGGGTACGGAACCCTAAAAATATAATTCGTCTGTCAAACAGATTGTTAAAAAATATTAGAACGTATTTTTTTTTAGCAAGATGATGAAGATATAGCCCGTTATTCCGCGTGACGTCAAGAGGCACATCCAAATGTATAGACTTCAGTCAGAGAAGTGACGTCACGACCCCCACTCCCAAACTTTGACAAGGTTTATCTTTGTCATTATGTTGTTTTATAACTGCACTATTATTTTTTCTTTTAGTAACTGAACAGAAGTTATATTATCTAAGGTTCACTTTTAGTAGAGGTAGGCGTTGAAATTAATAAATACCAACATTCTGACCACAAAAGTTTTACGCACGCTTTAGACAACGTTTAACAGAACAAATTGCACGGTTAAACAAGGCAAATTGCAAGGCTATTTACAAATATCTTTTAAAATTCACCAAATAATGTTTAAGTTAAATAAAATGTTCAATTCATCGCAAGAGAAAATTTTCATCTTACTGTCAAAACAAAAGAAGATCACATTCTCAATTTCGCTCCGCGGAGGTCGGTAGGCTGGTGACAGCCAAGGCCCGCCACTGTTTCATTGATAAAAGAAAAAATATATGGGTAAGTACAATATTTTTTGATAATCTTGCTCACGGACTAATTACAATAATGATTTTATTACCAAATCATGCCTAATTTGACTTAATGAATGCCAACAACTATCTCAATATGGCTTAGTTACTCGTAGTAAGCGTAGCTAAGATAAACAAAACACGAAACATTTAAAGTACCTAGTCGTGTAATAAAATACAAGGTACACCCTGTCTGGTAAACTTTACTTTCGAGATATATCCCTTTTGCTGTGCAGCGGCTTCACCTCACAAGAACGCTGCAGAGAGGTTACTTCCACAAACTTTGCCCCCACCACGGTAATGATATCTAACAATATTCCGTCTTCATACAAACGGTCAGAACGCGAATTATACCGACGCGCCTCGGAGCGGGGTATGCTCTCGGTATGCTAGTCAGCCGCGGCGCGCAGTAGTGATGAACGAATTTGTGGGTTTGCAACTAGTAAGCGTGCGATTTACGTTTTTATGGTTCTTCGTTTTACTAGGAATCATAATAACATCAAAAACGCAAAATTATGTATTTTTATTATACACTTCCTTTTTAGGGTTCCGTAACCAAAGCTAAAATTTTCACAGTTGATGTATTTCTGTTGCCGCTATAACAAGAAATACTAAAAAGAAAATAAAATAAATATTTAAGGGGGGCTCCCATACAACAAACCTGACTTTTTAGACGTTTTTCGCTCTATATTAATAATGGTAACAGGTAGATGCCTGAAATTTTCACAGAATGTTTAGTTTTATATTCATTTTAATAATATATAATAAAATTAAAATAAAATAAATATTTAAGGGGGGCTCCCATACAGTACGGAACCCTCCGTGCGCGAGTCTGACTCGTGCTTGGCCGATTATTAATTTTATTCACAACGGATTTCTTTTTTGAAAGAAATATAATAATATAAGGTAGGTTTATCATAATAGGTACAATACTCGTATTATTCAAAACTAGAAAGAAACTCTAGTTTGCCGGGGCGCCAATGGATTAAAATAAGATACTAGTCTGACTGAATGAGTCTCTCTATATACTACCTTATTATCGAATAACAACAGCTTATATACTAAATTAAATCTACACATTGTGATTTATCTAAGTCACGTAAAACATCTGTATCACGAACTAGTTAATCACGCTATACTTATCTAAAACATTCCATCGAGCTGCAACAGTACTTCCCCCTTGGAAAAAAATATTAATATATATACATTCACAAACTCGTATTACCTTAAAATACTTAGATAAATCAAAATTAACAAAAACTCCGATCATTCATGTTGCAGCGACTTCGCGATTTTACAGTGCGTCAGCAAAAATTAAACCCACTGGCTTAGTCAGCTCCGTAGGCACGTGCTTCTACTGTCTTTAAGTACATTCACTGATGAACCTTAACCTTTACTTATCAATTGACATAACTCTATTAAATAAAATATTCTAAACATTCCGCATAATTACACGATTCGCAGTATGACGCTACTCGAAATGTGATGACAAAGCTCGAACTAAGCAAATACTACCACTATTGATCTAATTACCTAGTAAAATATAGTTTACAGCAAAATTAAACTGAATGTAACAATACAAATTGTACAGATATGCCTATAGGTAAAAACAAAAATATTTTGCAAAATTCGCACAAAAATACTATCTTATCACTTAATCAATGAAGTTGGACTTCGACATCTTTAGGCAATACACAATTTCCGTTTAACTTCACGTTCCTATATACTGATTTCACTGATTTTATCCTAAATTTGCACAAAAGACTAAAACAATGTTGTCACAACTTACAACACACTTTTTCCGTAATATCTGAACATTTCAAGTATCTTCACGCGTTCGCAGCTTCAGCCATATTTCCAGTTTCACATATTCTCTATATATCACTGACCAGTCGTTTGGCAATGGAAACGAGCCTGGGCAAATCCTACAGTACTACGCAATTTTCCGCCACCTTCGATTTGTCTTCGTACGAGTACGGTGGTGCCAACTTCGAAAAAATACTTGCAGATCCAACCTGAATTTTCGGCGGCAGCATTGGCATCTCAAGTTCCTGTGGTCCTATACTCGGCTGCTGGCGACTGCTGATTCGATTTCATCAATTCACGCCTAAACAACATACCAAGGGTTATTCGCGTTTCATTGCAGCTACAGAACCCTGGATTTGGCGTTTACTCATAGCTTCGAAAATTGCGTGACAAACTGCTTCTAGTGAACCATGTGATTTGTGATGTTATTTGTATATCTTGCTTGCTGAATTATGTGTATATGTCGTTTTTCTGACTTGCCAGGTGGAGATGTCCCGTACAAAATGTCCTCGAATTCCAAAATAAGCTTCCAGAGTCTTCTTCGCGCTCGCCAAGTGTCGTTGGTTACCGTTGTGATGAATGTGAGGGTATAGGTATGACGTCATCCAGCGGATTTATCGTCAACCCCCAGATCTTCTTGCGTGCTCACTACATTTCGCGTCACTTGGGTCGGGGGTCACCACTGTGCCGGTATGGCAGTGGGACCCCAAACTGATACTGCACTCGGGGTCACCAATTTGCCGGGGCGCCAAGGGATTAAAATAAGATACTAGTCTGACTGAATGAGTCTCTCTGTATACTACCTTATTATCGAATAACAACAGCTTATATACTAAATTAAATCTACACATTGTGATTTATCTAAGTCACGTAAAACATCTGTATCACGAACTAGTTAATCACGCTATACTTATCTAAAACATTCCATCGAGCTGCAACAGAAATAGGTAAAGAGTAAGTAGCTGAAATTAAAATACTGAGGGGCTGCCCCTAGCGCGTGATACGTTCTGCGTGGCCACGTGGCGCTGTAGTGTATATTTTAAGGACAGGGCCGAGTTACAATACTGTTAGATATGATTACCGTGCCGCACTCGTCAGTTCCGCGGTCGTGTACGAGTAAATAAACGCAGAAGTCCGCGTCCCCTCCCCCTCCTACCCCACACCGCCCGCGCGGCCGCGAGCGGATCCAACTCTTTGATATTTTGATTACGGCGCGTAAAGCGTTTCCATATTGTAAATTTTTGGCTTTCCGCCAACTTACTTATGGGAGTTCACTCGCTCGGAATACATTACCGTTTGTGGGAATGTTCGCGTCTTTGAGAGCCGAAACTCGCGGGCTGGAGGCGGCGGCGGCGGCGGCGGCGGCGCGGGCGGCGGGCGGCGGGCGGCGAGTCTAAGAGACATGCCACATGGGCGATATCGGCCGCGACCAGTGTTGCCTTAGACACTGATGACATCTAGACATTTAGCGAAAAAAAGGTTTTAGGGATAACCTTAAGCTGAAGATGAGTAAAATCTCTTAAATACATTCTGATTTTGTGTGATCCAACCGCGAAACCAGATCGTGTGTATC
The DNA here is from genome assembly GCA_964007245.1 of Hypomecis atomaria. Classification (NCBI taxonomy): domain Eukaryota; kingdom Metazoa; phylum Arthropoda; class Insecta; order Lepidoptera; family Geometridae; genus Hypomecis; species Hypomecis atomaria. The sequence goes on from OZ023297.1 coordinate 122,486, forward strand.
GTCAGCGCTCCAACTTTTTCCCCGCTAACTCTTACTAATTTTATAAATCAGAAAGTGTATATGTTGGTTTTTCGTTTGATCACAGATACGAGTATACTAGAGGAATTCTGTGGTCATTCGATAAAATCTGAAAGAGATGCATTCATTTAATATGGCACGCGTTAGAAAATGACATGAAAAATATCTCACAGCCCAATCGAGTATGGACTCGTGTGATTTGTCACGAGTGTCACACTAACAGCTGTCCAAGTGACAGCTGTCAAACTTTAAAGTGATTTATCTCGGTTACTATCGATTCTAGATCATTGATGTCTTCAGAAAAGTGATAGAGCTCGACGAGATCTACATTTTGGATGACAGCTGTCAAATTTCAAAGTGATTTAACTCGTCAATTATCGATTCTAGACTACTGCTGTCTTCACATAAGTGATAGAGCTCGACGAGATCTTCATATCGAATGACAGCTGTCAAACTTCAACGTGATTTATCTTGGTCATTTTCGATTCTAGACAATTGATGTCTTCACAAAAGTGATCCCGCTAAGCAAGCAAAAGTTGCAATAACATTACTGAAAGTAACATCAACGAGCTTGTAACTTACAAATATAAGGTTGCAACGTTCTTGCAAGCTTACAGCGAGCTTGAAACGAAGCCCTAACGGCCGCGCTGTAGATGAACCTTGTAACTTGCCCAGAGCTGATCATCAAAACTTTTTATAACTTTAACCGTGAAGTTGCAGTAACATTACACAAGAAACATGTCTGAAAGTTGTAAAATAAACTTTCAGCAAGTATAACGTGTAACATTTCCACAAGTTTAAATTTGAAAGTTAATAGTAACTTGTCTCAACTATCTTGCTTTAAGGTTACAAATGAAACTTGCACGTTCATTGCATTTATTTAGTTGTCGCAATGTTAGATATCTATCTGTATGTTTTCAGTTCCAGGTTCTAAAAAAAACATCTATTTTTTAATTTTTTTGAGTTCTAAGTAAAAGTCCGGGAGACGCGTTTGTGTGAGGAAGAATTAGAGACTTTATTTTTTTATCTGCAATAAGGTACGTTTTAATCAAATTTACTAAGTGGGATACTAATTTTTGCAAACACAACGTCATCGCGATGCAGAAATTCAATGTGCGATGCTAACGCCATCTAGTTTTTTAATGTTAACTGAGACATTCCACAACTTTCAAAAATTAACTTCCAGCAACATTACATAGGTAATGTAATTAACGAGCCCAATTCGTAATGTTCTAGGAACGTTGAAAAAAAATTAAAACAAAAGACATATTGTCGCGATGTTACAGTATAACCTTTCAGTAACTTTCATTTTTAAGGTACAGGCAATGCCAGACAGTGAAGTTAGTAAAATTATATTGCTGCAAAGTTTTATTTGTAAGTGTGCGTGTGCGTAAGAGTGTGTGGATTCCTTTCTTACCTTTTGATTACCTAAGGGTACCAATCTGTTCACTGTCCTAGTAAACTACACCACACATGGAAGTTTATTTACCCACCTTAGTCTATAGTAGGTATCTACTTCAGTTATATTAATGGCTTTTAAGTACCTACTCATGCCTGTATAAAATATTATTGTTATGTCGGTACTTTGACGTTTCGCGAGTCCGTACTTTTGTAAAAGTAAATAATAGTTTAGCTATGTATTATAATAATTTGTGTTTACACTTGCTATTTAATCTAGCACTAATCTAGCATGTATTTTCTCTTGTAAGTGAATTTTATGTAATTCTTTGAGAGAATAAATATCTTAAAACAGAACAAGTCCACGCTTGACCAGTGACCACCAGCTCGCCTGTTGCGACGTTGTGAGCGAAGTTAAAACACGCAGATTTAGAAGATACCTATTCATGCTGACTTTGATTATGTTTGATTGATTGTCATTTCTTATCACATCGCAGTTTATAATTAAAATCTTGATGAATTAAAGCCGTCCTTTACGGGCCGCGGTCGCGCGTTTTTGCTGTGAGCCGAGTCCGCGTGTCGTCACGCGCCCATATTTCGTATTTTACTCGACCTTTTAGCTTTTTTCTTTCATCCAGTTTATGAATGTCAAACACCGAAGGGGTGATTTCAATGAATACGAATAGAAATGGGGCGATGATTAGAATTTTGATTGAATGCATTTTATACAAAGTAAATCAATTTCTATCTACGCAAATCAATTCAGTTATTCATACACATTGACAGATTTTGTTACCCGCCCAATGATATATGTTTTGCAATACAATTAACGATATTATCACTACCAGGATCGTCTAATAAGCAGAGATTCGATGTGTGACGACCATTATCTATTTAGAGGGTTTTTAAAAAATGGTATTTAAAATTCCGGACAGAATAGTAGTAGGAGGTTTGGCTATTTTACCTATCGAACAAAGACCATGCCCGCATTTTTAAGAGGTGGATTGTACCTGCATAAAAGTTACCATACATGTAATTGAAATAGGTCCCTTTATCAATCTATGCGACACAGAGTGGGCCATGGTAACTTTTTAACAGGTTCAATTCACCCGTTCGAAAGTTACCATTCGAAAGTTACTTTGTGTGGGTTAGGTAGATATTAAAGTAAGTAATTTCGTATAATAGGTCTCTTTATCAATCTACGCGACACAGAGTAGGGCATGGTAACTTTTAAACAGGTACAATTCACCCGTTCGAAATTAGTTACCATTAGAAAGTTACTCTGTGTGGGTTAGGTAGATACAAAAGTAAGTAATTTCGTATAGGCCGGGTGGCTAGTCCTGATGTCAGAGTTTTAAGGCCTTACATATTTAGATTGATAAACGCATCTATTTCAAATCCAAGCATCAAGTTTCGAATTCATGAGACGTAGAAACAAAATGCTGGAGATAGACACGCATCATAATGGCACTGAGATGAGGCGTGGAACTGTTGTCCCGCGGTGCTGCGCTGGCGCGCGCGACGTGGCCCTACATGGTGGGGTGAGGAGCGACGTCCCGCGAGTTTGACCCACATTACGCGAAATCATTTCTCCTCCGAATATATTAACCGTTTGACAAACCCGCGCGGTCGGCGCCCGCCCCATGTTTAATTCATGCTTAATAACAGGTTTCAATCAAACCATCCTCTGACGACGCGTACCGGAACTAGGCCAAAGAGTCGATGACTTTATTTCAGAAAAAATAAAAAATAAGGCCGTGTGTGCTTTGAACTTGTATAATGTATACCGTTTCGCACTGCAGTTTGTTTCTATGTTCGGTTAGGTTAGGTTCGTTTTCTTTTTCTGTGAACTTAAAAGTAAAATTAACTTAATTCTGCGCTTGAATGAAAAATAAAATAAAATATATGTTAAATTAGTAATTAATTAGTGTTACCTTTAGGGCTGACCTATAATTTTAACAATTTTCAGGGTTCCGTACCCAAAGGGTATCGTAAACGCGACTCTATTACTAAGACTCCGCTGTCCGTCTGTCTGTCTGTCTCCAAGCTGTATCTCATGAACCGTTATAGCTAGTAAGCTGAAATTTTCACAGATGATGTATTTTTGTTGCCGCTATAACAACAAATACTAAAAACAGAATAAAGTTATTAAAATTAATAATCAAGTGGGGCTCCCATACAACAAATCTGATTTTCAGCTTTAGCTTTGCTTGAAATATTCACAAAATATTTATTTGTAGGTACATTCACTTGAATAATAAAAATAAAATATGTATTTAACGAGGGCTCTCATACAGTACGGAACCCTCCGTGTGCGAGTCCGACTCGTACTTGGCCGATTATTATTGTTTTAATTTTATGACATAATTTGTATAATTGAATCACTATCACAACATAGTATAAAACAAAGTCCCTTCTCACTCTGTCTCTCCCTATGTATGTTTATATTATCTTTAATATTACGCAGCAGATAATGTAGCGGTTTTTTTTAAATCGATAGAGTGATTCAAGAGCACGGTTTATAAATATAATACACCTGTGCAAAGCCGGGTCGGGTCGCTAGTAAACTATACATTAGAAAATTATTTTGTTAGTATATTTTACTTGCTTGATAAAAATAACGTATTTTTCTGACTTAATCAATTGTAATCTTTTGTGAACATTCCAACAATCCTTGTGTAATTACTATTTGCACTGCATAAGTACTTACCAGGGCTGGCAGAGTTTAATTTAAGACGGAAATTAATCGGCTAAAATTATCCAACATTGTATTGATGTGATTTAAAAACATAAATTCTTATTCCGTCAGAGATGACCTTAAAACAAAAATAAGCGAAGTAAACATCATTAGTGAAGAAGCGGATCTTATGGCGGATGCCAGCGGCCTGAGCCGGCGGCGGCGAGGCTACGTCAATTTACTACAACTTTTAATAAATTCAAACTTTATTCTCCTAAGAAAATGTTTCGAATTTAAGGAAAATAATTGTACTGTCTCATAGCCCTAGAAATTCAATTTAAACTGTTCACTTTCCCTTTGAGAGGAACGTTTAACGTCGCTTGTGTCGTGTCGTATGCAGACTCGACAAACAGAAAGCTCTATATTCATACACATATGTATTATACAGTATACATGTATGCTCCACTTACTGTACATTTGTAGCTACTAGATACATTCATAAAGATCAGAAGTTTTTTCTATTCTAAAACAAACATTTTTGATAGATTTTTATGGTCGGGACTAAAGGCTCTGTAGAATTTTTACGGTTTGCTTATGCATTTTTATTTTTCATGATATAATTGACAAACAAGATGGATTGACAAGCCTTAAAATCTAAAAAAAAAATTTGAGCTATCTATGAAAAAGTACATCATCCGACCCATCGACTTGGCATGTAAATATCGACTTGGGGTTATTCAGATCCGACCTTTAGGGGTTGGTCCAGGCTTACACGTAAATTGAAACTACAGCTGTTTGCGTATGGCTCTATACATTTTTGTACAGCGCCCCTGCCGGAAACGAGGAAGAACTAACCAAAATGTGTGGAGCCAAAAGCGAGTAAAGTACGCAAAACTTGGACTCTTACCGTTCATGAACAAAACGGTGGCGCAGTTTTTAACTGAATAAAATACACAAACTGAAAAGTTTAATTTGTCAGGTGTTTGAATGCCGGAAAGGTTCGTCAACCAATAGTTCCCCCGGGGCCGAAACTGAACAATACGGTTTTACTAACATCAAACGGTATCTAATTATCGATGCAAATCTATAAACATGGCTTTCACATTTCGATTCTGTTAACATGGAAGTAAAATTAATTTCAAAATTTAGAAATTAGACAGAGACTAATTAAATTAGACTCTACATCAAGCAACTTGGAATGAAGACAAAATTTAAATTCAAAATAATTTAATTATTTATGACTGCAAAAACTTTTGATATGTCGAGAAGTGATTAGATCGGAAAATCTTGTTTCAATTGTATTTGCTGTCTAAAATATAAGTAAAATTAATATATAAAAAATACGACCTCATATTATATTTTGCTTCCTTTTATAATGGTCGGAGAGTCGGAGAGGTGAAAGCTGCATAAAATTTGTTAGGTATAAAACAAGGCGCGGTGACGAGCTCCCAAACAAGCCACGTGCGTCAACAGAGAGGCCCAATCAACGGCGGGAGCGAAGGTAACAGCTTTTTAGCTTGTTTTGTGGCTGAGTCTTCATGCTGTCGAGTTGACGCCGGATTGTAGAGCTGACAGCTAGCCTACTAACTGACTGCCGGGGAAACTGACAGAACAACGGCCTTCGACGGATGACTGATTGGCAGCTCGAGTGGTTCACTGTGTTTTAACAACCACTGTCCAATAAGTTGCCGTTCAGAAGTGCAGTATTATCACCACCGCGTCCGCCGTGACGGTCACGTTCCACTCTAGTTACAAATTATAAGTCGTCGCGATAGCGCGTCTCCAATGAACACAAAATGACGGGTTACGAGATTCCCCGCTCAGTACACAGACATTAATTTTCTCCGCAGATTATGTTTTCATCGAGTGACTCTTTCGTGATGTAAAGCGCTTGTTTTTACAACAGTTTGGATCTCGCTGAGCCGCGCTAATCTGCCGGAATCTTCGAGCGGCCGGTATTATGAACTTGTTTGTTCTGAAAATAATTAACATTTATACACAAAACAAAGAAGCCGTCTTGAATGGTTCTAATTGTTGATAATGGGTGTATTGTAAATAATTAAGTAAATTATCAAAGGATTTCAAGTCATATCTGCGACTGTTTACGACAACAAGAAAACACTTTGATTGTATAAGCCATTGATATAGTCATATAGTAGTATAAAACTCTGCAATTATTTTATTCGAAAATATTTAATACTTTTTATCCAACCGTATCACTACATAGTATAAAACAAAGTCGCTTCCCTGTCTGTTTGTCCCTATGTATGCTTATATCTTTAAAATGACGCAACGGATTTTTATGCGTTTTGTGTTATAGATAGAGTTATTCAAGATGAAAGTTTATATGTATAATACACCTGTGCAAAGCCGGGGCGGGTCGCTAGTATAATATAAAAAAATCCGCCAAGTACGAGTCGGACTCGCACATGAAGGGTTCCGTACTGTATGCCGAGCCCCCCGGTACCGTAAGGTGACACACAGACAGACGGACAGCCGGGCGACAGCGGAGTCCTAGTTATAGGGTCCCGTTTTTACCTTTTGGTTACGGAATCCTAAAAATGTAGGTAATAATCCTAAAAACTTCCTAATAATTTGGTGGTTTTAAAATGTAAATAAAAATGTATCTTCAGCGAGTAGGACGGGGCGGCGCGGCGCAGCGGTTGCGTCCGCCGGCGCGCATTACTGCCGCTCCAGTTCTCAGCCCGGCGGCGGCGGCCGAGGCACGCGCGCATTGAGCTTCAGCGGATGCGCTGCAAGCGAGGAATGACGTAGGTACCGGCTGAAGTAAGTTGGTTGTCGCGCCTGATTTTTTACTAATATTAGTAGTTCTCCGAACAGTAAGCTTCACATCTCTTTAACTAAATCTTCATTAGCCAATATCTTGGCTTGTTATCGCTCTTGACCGAGACCAGTGTGTTTGATGGTTTACCTCTGTCACGCTGCGACAGAGCAATGGATAAACTTGATTTTTGGCATGCATGTAGTTTAAAGGTTGGAAAGAAACATAAGCGACTAGGCAACAATCTGTCCCGGAAAAACAAATGGTTCCTATGGGATAGCACAAAAACTATTATATTAGGCGGGCAAAGCTACAGGCAAAATTTTGTTAGTTAGATCTGCTATTTACAAACCCAGTGACATCTCTCCACGTCCACATCAGAGCAGTATCGCGTGCAAAGAAACGTCCGATGTAGTTCTATGGACGCCTACCCTAAAGTCGCGCAGATTTCCAGCCGATATTTGTAGAAATAACGTCGCATTTGACGCCTGCCATAAATATGGATCGGGTGATTTCCATCGCCAGCTGCGGCGGCTCGCGCCGAATACACTTCTAAATATTATACATTTTTACATCAGCTGCCTATTTACATTATTTATACTCTATATTCAACCCTTTAATATTTACGACTACCATTATCTCTATCACACTTCATTAAAGAATATTAGTATATTTATTACTTTGTGAGATGAAATGCATGAACCACCACAAATGTGTTGTTTACAGATTCATGGTGCAATAATTCCATTGTAAGTAGTAATTATTAATGAGCTGTTGTAAAAAATATAGTAAATGTAAATATGTTGTAGTAAATATTTTGATTTCACTTGATTTGAGATTGATATCTTTTGACTTGATATACGCATGCATCATACACGTTTTGTTTATATGTGTGACGTTTTTGCTTAGATTTTAAATAACATGTTACGAATCAGAACTGTAATTTACAAGCTGAGCTCAAAAGACGCTCGCTCCAGCTCCAGCGCGGCGGTGGCGGTTGCAGGCAGCTAGTTAGGCATTCAGTTTGTGTCCGTCCGGAGCCAGCAGTTACCGGCAGATCCGGACACTGGCACCGGCATTATCCAGTACACACCGGTGTTCACCGGTATTATCCGATACGAACCACCGCTCGGTGGTATAAAGATCCTCACTGACGATGCTTCTGAAAGGACGGCGTCGTTAATGTTAGCAATTTATTGTAGTCAAATTTTGTCTTCATATTTTTATACTATCATTTTTGAAGTTAGGGGTAAATAAAAATACAACGTACTTATATCACATCCACATATATCTTAGTCTCAAATTAATCACATTAGTACTCAAACCTTAACTGTTTTTGTGTCAACTTTTTTGTTCAAAGACTTTTCGTTTTAGCGACATATTCACTAAACTCTTTTTTTGACGTCGTCATTCGAAAGCAGCATCAGTGGGGATCTGAACACCGGCCACACCGCCCGTACCCGCTGGCGACCGCAGGCTCCACTTTACATTGTGAGGATTTACCTTACAGTGTACGTAGGAGTCTAGTGGAATTCTAAATGTGGAGGAGATGGATATTCACCCAATTTATTTGCTGGCTTTTGTCATAATATCAGCATTTGGATAGTCTTTGAAAAATAAGTGAAAAAAGTCTCGATACCTAACCTAACCTATTGTTGTAATTTTCAGCGATATTACGCCCACTACCACTGCTAGACACGATATCATTACCGTAAAATAGACGTCCTATATAGATCTCCAATAAGACTGTTTGGATGCGGTTTGAATCTAGTTCCATCCCGCGGTCACAGTACGAGTAAGTCCATCTTGTTGGGAGACTTGTCGGCTTTAAGAAGAAATTAAAGAGGAATCGTTTTAAAAATGACCAGCTAGATTCATTAGGTAGCGTTCAATGGTAGCAATGATCACTTACCGTCAAAGTAGCTCGTATCACTTTTCGCCACTTTTTTCTTAAAAATTCTTAAATATTTGGAATATGAGAATAATTTTACGATTTTATTAAAATATCTTACAAATAGAATGTAAAAGGAAAGAGACAGAGAGCGCGGGCTGCATGTCGGTGATTTCATTAACAGGGTGATGGATGGCGCTGGCTGTACTCGTATTCAAAGAGTCGCAGCAATCTGGGATTTTTGAGTCGCAACAAGCAAGATTAATCGAGCGCCCGTCACAGTCATGGCTGCCACCAGTCATGATAAATACTTACTCACATTTGTTTATTTACCATCTGACTCAAAAAGAGGGCCGTTGCAACTTTGACGTATGTCTAAATATCTGCTGTATATACTGCTTTTCTCGTCTAATTCCGGGTTGGCCCCATAGTAAAACTAGATTGTAACGATGGTTTGAACAACTTTCTGATATCAAGTCTAAACATGACGTCATGGTCTATCTTGCTTGGTAAGTACAGGAGTTCATATCGCCACCCTCCGATTCCATCATCAGATCAGCTCCATAGTACCATATTATTGCATTGTCACGCAATATACATATGTATATGTGTGCAAAATTTCAGCTCAATTGAAAACCGGAAAATTGGTCAAATTTAACTTGCAAGATTCCACCCGAACTCACATACGTAGGTAGGTACATCAATTACAAATTAATTAAAAGCTTCTAAAAAGCAGTAAGTATTATATTATCAAAACGTTGTGAGTACGTGCATACTATTTTATATATTATATAGGTATGTCAAAAAGTTTAAGTTTGTAAAAGTAAATATCCTTCCTAACATCTATACCAATATCTACGAGTATACCAATATTATAAAGAGGAAAGATTTGATTGTTTGTTTGTTTGCATCGAATAGGCTCCGAAACTACTGAACCGATTTGAAAAATTATTTAACTGTTGGAAAGCTATGTTATACCTGGATGCCATAGGCTTTATTATACTTTTTAAATAATTAGGGATCCTCACAAAAACTCCCATAACGTAACCCAAGGAATACAAAAATTACCTAAAATATTATTTACATCGCGTGCGCTGCGAAAACTATTGATGATAGAATAAACTAATGTAACACGACTTTTTAAAGCACATCATTATTTACAAAAAGTGTCGCGACAGAGTATGTCTAACTATTGTAGTTAAGCTACAATAAGTGTTCTATTATTTGAAAATTTTAATTGAAATACCGCCGCAAGAAATGTCTCTTAATTTAATTCATAGTATGAACCCTAATCAAAATAAACCACTTTATATTCAAGAATAATTCAGCACCTTTATTTAACTTTTTAAATTGTTCAATTTGAACGTTTCATTCGAAAGATATCATGAGTTTAAAAATGTAAGTAGGTATTAGAAAAAAATCGCGTGATCGCCGCTGGGGTGAGCATCACCATATTTTATCTCCGCTATTCATGTAGGTACCTGTACCTATTCCAGCCTTTTTTAATAGTCAACTGCAGGACATAGGCCTACCCATGAAGTGTGATTGGGCCATATTCACCACGCTAGTCCAGTGCGGGTTGGCGGATTCATATAGGGCATCCTATGTAAATTTATCGTCTAAAGTGTTTTTGTTCCAAAGAAACTCATTGATACGGGATCGGGATTTGAACCTACCAACTCACGATTGTAAGATAGGTGTTACTACCACAACTACCACAAGACCACCACGACTATATAACTACCTCCTTTATTAATGCGTCGATTTATGTAGTACCTACAGATTTGGAAAACCTAAGTTAGGCAACCGACATACAGACGATTAATTTATAATTTCTGTTGTAGTGATGGTGAGTGGAGTGAGTGTCCTGACACATAATACGTAAAACGAATGATCGATGGGGCTTTAAAGTTCTCGAATGTAGACAATGTATTGGCAAGTGTAGAGAAGGTCTTCACGTGAATCTAAGATCTGGCCGAGACCATCGGAACACGTTGGATGCCAGCGCTTCCATCGGTTCCATCACAGTTTTTTTGGTTAGCAAGTTGAAGAGGCCTTAGGTAGGCACACAGTTCGTTGAAGTATAACAGATGGCGAATATATTACAAAGTACTCGAATAAAGAAAACATCAAAAACAAGTGTATAGTAAGTTAGTCAACTAACTTACTTTGGTAGAATGTAGATGGACTGCGGGGTGCGGGTCTCTAATATTCTAACCGCTTAAAAACTCTGAAGCCAGGGATAGCCACCCGACCCATACGAAATGACTTTTATTTAGATAGGCAAACACTCTTTATTTTATGTAAATAGTAGAACAGATCGATCGATTCTACTACAAAATTGATTCATAATTGACGGAATGAATGCGTAACATACATACAAAATGAAACACACAGTCGAATTGCGAACCTCATTTTTTAAGTGGACACATGGATGGACACTGGATGCAAAATTCTTGCAATGGTTTTATTCGGTGTTATTCAAGATCTCATAAGGGAGCCCTATGTTAGGCAGTGGGTGTTCTATGGCAAAAATATTTGCTTATAGTGATACTGTAATATGAAAACGCGCTAAAATAACTGTGTTCATGTGAGTGACATACTCATAAAATCTAGGTCTTCTTTAACGAATCGTACCCGGGCGAAGCCGGGGCGGGCCAGCTAGTTATTTATAAATCCGAAATTGTGTTCATTAGCTTGTCTGTCACTTGATCACGCAGCAACTGAGAGACGAATTGACTTTATTTCATTCATCGGATCAGCCTGATCCGGCAAAATTCGTTTCACGCAATATATCTTTATAGATTATAGCCTATATTTTATTCGTATTGCAAAGTTTCATTTCAATTGGTTCAGTAGTTTTTGCGAGAAAGAGCAACAAACATCCATACATACAAACTTTCGCGTTTATAATATTAGTAGAATTATACTTTGAATATTGACGTTTCATAAGCTATTTTTATCGGCTTTGTCGTCGTTTCGCCCCGCAAGCTTCCCTAAAAATAAAGTGAACGGGAAAAACCGCAGGTAAAAGCTAGTATGGATATAATTCGTCCATTGAGCGCCGCATCGCACCATACTAGAGCTGAATTGCGTTGAAGCATAATTGCAAATATATTGCGCCGTTCCCGCTCGCCCGCTGAGCCGCAGCCTGTACTGCAGTGCTGCTGTACCTACGTATACAGCGAAACACTTTCAAAGCTATTTGAAAATGCTTTTTGAAATTGCCATATTGACTTACTTACTGTACTTTCTTACTACAGCGGTACTCCCCACTGCTCTACGACCCAGTTTTTTTTTTACGTCTCTCCCGCTATTGTAATGTAATATTGTATTACTCGTATAATTTTATTGACCATTGATGGCCAAAGAAAATTCAAACTAAGATCTAGTTACTTTAAGTTTTACCTGTTCTTTAAAATAAAATAAAAACTAGTAAAACAATAAAAACTTAATCTATTTGAGTATTAGCATTACACCTAAAACACGGCGAACTATTGCTACAAAGTGGTGCTTAGTTTTAATTAACAGACGTATTTTAATTCTATTTTGGTCTACAATTACTATTTATCTCTCAACCATAATGCCAGGTAATCTAGATTAAACGATGCTATTAAAATAAACGAAATTCTTAAAAGAAATCTTTACGTAGCCAACTACTGAAATTGTGAGAGGTATTATAAGTTAAATTCAAAGCGTCCCCACATTGCTATCGTAGTCGTGTTCTCATTGAGTTCAGATAATTCTAATGAAACCGCAATAAAGTCGGCTCGAGCGAAATGATGAGAGTTTTTGAGTCATTCCTTAAATGATAATTTAAAATGATCGCGCTCATAGGAACCGCGACAAGTTTGTCTTAATTAGGTGCGCACTTCCGAGAAGAGCTACTGCGAACACACTCACTCACTCACAACAAACAAAAACGACTTGAAGAATCCCGATGGGGCCGTTCTCCGATGGAAAAGAAAACCGTGATGTCACGTGAAACCACAATACGGATTGACAACTTGATTATGAATGCAGATGAATAGATACGATTCAAGCAAACATATTCCTATTGATTATAATAACACGTGTATGGGTAAAATTACGTGAAGTAGTGGGCTGGATAACTTTAATGATGATAAAATATTGCATTGGTTGCCCTTTGATTCATAATTTCATCTCCCCAGCTAACGGCCAGCAATGTCCCGGGCCGTCCCGGCGGGCGCAGCGACCGTGTGTCTATCTGACATATTTCACAGGTTTAAATCTACAATTGTGTAATAGGAGTGGGTCAGCGGAGGCAGCCGCTCGAGCGTCACGTCTTCGGTGATTGCGTGCTCCACAAACGGTCGCCAAAAAGTTAGATTACATTTCTGAGGTAGTTCTCCCGCGTCCCACGAATTCAGCTAAAGTGATATTTATTCTCGAGAACTTCCACTTTCAATCATAATCAAGTTAATAACTGAACTTGGTGTTTTTCCTGGAGTGGGGTAGTGCGGGGCAGGAAACGGGGCACGCGGGGGTGGGGCTCATTACCCCGGATAATATTCACACAATTTATACGCTTCATCAAAGGGAAAAATATTCAGCAATTTGAGCCCGGTACGTTACGTCCAATCGAGTTCATTAATACATCTGAGTTTCGAGGAACGTGCTGCTTTTTGTAAAGTTCTTTTATTAACTTTGGAACAATTATATTATTCGCTCTACGTGCCGTGTTTGAATATTCGTACGTTTTGTTATTTTTTGTACTTTATAAAGGATTTGTATTTAAATGCAAAATGGGCCTCATGAGTTGGGCCTCTGTTAAGAGGCCCAATTAATGAGTATGTGATATTGCTGAAAGATTGTTGCACTGAAAATTGGCCAAAATAGTGTCTCATACTGCATTTGAACGATGCTGCCACAATAGTTTCTCAGATTCTTGCAATGTCACTTATTTTTATACAACCAAACATATTTTCAGAGAAGCAACGCGTCATTCAATTTTTTGAATTACCTACTATGTAAAACAATATCACTGATGTGCGCATAGACTGATAGAACGTATGAAAAGACTGTGTATTATACCTCTATTTTCCACGCACTTTAGTTTGTATCGTATAATATGTCATACACGCAAAAATGGGGAAAATTTTAGCTTTTAGTGCTAAAATGGTATAACTGTCGAATAGCTCGTCGTTCGTTTAATGTTGCGCTGGCAGTTAGGTAGTGACGGCTATTGAGAGCGCGTCCGATATTTATTGGCAGTTTCGCCGCGCCGGAGAGCACTGAGCTGGCAACACTGCGTTTAGGATACATTGAGGGAAATGACGAACGTAGGTAGACGTCCTACGCTACGCTTTTCGATACATGGCCAGTGGTTTTCGACTCCATCGGTCATTAGTTCTCCCTGCTATGGCAGTGGGCTAGACTATTTTAGTTTGGTTTTCCTGTGGATCTTCTCATTTCTGATTTGATTCCGCTAAGAATAACCTTATCCACAGCTCGTTGCGCCACTTGGAGTTTACTCACAAGGCCAATAGTAAAAGACCACGTTAGTTTTATATAATTACAAGGAAAGTTTTCCATTGTAAGTAGATTTCGTCAGATGTAAATGTAAGTTACAGAGAAATAATATCGTCCCTCCCATGTATCACGAGGGACAATGTAATATGCCGAGAATAATATCAGAGCCAGGTTGGGCGGAAGGCTATTTCTAGGAATCACACTTATTATATCACCTTGGAGAACCGACGACCCTTCGTCCGCTGGAAATTGTTACTCCGGAGATATTCGTGATATTCGAGCTCGGCCAGAACGCGCGGAATGGCGGCGCCTTTACCAGCCGTGTCTTGCTTCTGCACGATAATATCAACTAATAACCAAGATAATATCAACTAATAATTGGGACCAGATTCATAAAATAGATGAAAGTTATTAAAGAAAATGTTGATCAGTTTGCCTTGAATCTTAAATCAGGAACATAAAATTAATGCTACCTTATCATTAATGTTCTATCCCAGGTACCTCCTACTTGCTAGTATATTTCAAGTATTATATTATTATATTTTTTAGTGTAGGTACCCTTAGATTTGGTTTTTTATAAAATAATTTAGACTGATTTAATTTAAAATAAACTGGACAAGTTTCCTTTTGAAGCACGGAACCCTAAAAATCGACCAAATAACTAATAATATGGATAATCTAAATTTCAACCTGGCTCAACCTGGCACTATTATCGGTCTGCCGGACTAGTTTAAGATAATCTTAAAGATAAGTGGTCTAGTGGTAGTGACACCGCCTTGCAATCGTGAGGTCGTGGGTTCGAATCCCGGTCCAGTACCAATGAGTTATTTGAAATTTAAATACGGAATTACACACCATTAGCTTTTCGGTGAAGGGAAACATCGTAAGTCAACCTACATACTTCCGTAGAAGAAATTCGATGGCGTATGTGAATCCACCAACCCGCACTAGGCCAGCGTAGTGGATATGGCCCAATCACCCTTCGTGAGTAGTCCTGCAGTAGACTAATAAAAGGCTAGTACAGTACAGTAAAGATAATCTTTACCTTTTCTGATAAAAAATAAAAATATCATAAAATTGTATCCTTGAAAATACTCAGTCAAAAATAATAATTACAAAACGAGCTGCTTTCCAAAATTTCCTGGTTTTGTAAAAATTGTACGTTTATGATTACAATCTTTGACATAAACATAGAAAAATTCTAACGTGAAATAAACATTCACGACGCAGAAAAAAAATACAAAGGATTGTAATTTAGCATCGAACGAGGAAATTAAGCCACAAAATTGTGGAAATAATAACCATGCTTTCATTTACATTTCCTCCGGCGCGGGGCAGGCGGCGGCCTTAGGGCGGCCTCGACTATTACAACAGTGTGATATTATTCTGATTACCGCCGCGACACGCGCTTTGCCGGTGCGGAGTGGTTGCGACAAACCACGCTATTAGCTTTATCTAAGTAATTCAATCATTTCCAGTAATACGAGTTGACATGATGACTGTGTAAAAAAATCGTTTTTGTAATTATTTAGTCCGTGAGTTAGATTCAAACAACATCAAACAACAAATGACAAAGATAAACCTTGTCAAAGTTTGGGAGTGGGGGTTGTGACGTCACGCAGAACTTTAACGGGCTATATTTTCATCATTTTTGGGGTTCCGTACCCAAAGGGCAAAAACGGGGCCCTGTTTCTAAGACTCCGCTGTCCGTCTGTCCATCTGTCCGTCTATCTCCAGGCTGTATCTCATGAACTGTTATAGCCAGAAAACTGAAATTTTCACAGATGATGTATTTCTGTTGCCGCTATGACAACAAATACTAAAAACAGAATAAAATTAATAATTAACCGTTGCTCCTATACAACAAACCAGATTTTTTAGACGTTTTTTGCTCTACATTAATGATGGTAACAGGTAGATGCTTAAAATTTTCAAAGAAAATTTAGTTGTATATTCACTTCAATAATAAAATAAATATTTAAGGGGGCTCCCATACAGTACGGAGCCCTCCGTTTGCGATTCCGACTCGTACTTGTTCGATTTTTTGTTTAATTGACAAAAGTAAAAATACGTGTCCAATATTTTTTGATATAATCTATCTGACGGTCTGAGGAACTAATTTAAATTTTAGGGTTCCGTACCCAAAGAGTAAAACCGGGACCCTATTACTAAGACTCCGCTGTCCGTCCGTATGTCCGTCTATCTGTCTGTATGTAACCAGGCTGTATCTCATGAACTGTAATAGCTAGAACGTTGAAATTTTCACAGGTCACGTATTTCTATTAGCGCTATAACAACAAATACTAAAAACAGAAATAATTGAGGGCTCCCATACAATAAACCTGAATTGATAGCCGTTTTCACTCGATATTAAAAACGGTTACAGGTACATCCTTGAAATATTCACAGAATTTTAAGTTAAGCATTTTTATTTAAAAATAATGATTAAAATAAAATAAATTTTTGAAATGTAAGAAATAATGACAAGATTAGTAGTTCGACTAGCCCGGAATACTGAGAATTTTAAACTAATCTCTCTAAATTAACTAGTCCAATAACACTTCACCAACTGCAAATTAGGATAGAATTTAAAATCACGAATAACCTCGACGAACCTCGGTCAAGTGTTTTCTTTGAAATTATAAGTTTTTAAATTAACCCTAGCAAAATACACAACACAACTCGTCTCGTTGTATGAATGTCCGCCGGCCGCTAAACATGCCGGTCACGCGACCGGCTACAATTAATACATATTTAACCTTGTTCGTGGTGACCCGGAACTACTCGTAAAGTAATAAAAACATTACACGAAAGCTCAAATTATTTAACCAAATACGCATGCATTACGCAAACTTAACGTGGCCTACGAGTATAATGATGCATCTCCGATTGTGCTGTCTTGCATATGTTTCTATTGAAACATGCAGGGAAATAGTTTTAGAATACAGTATTATTCTAGAATGATCGACTTTTCCAGTTTATTCATAACATTTTTTCATTTCATTTGAATTACAATCGCGATCATAACACGCAAATGAACATGAATGTATTTGAAGCTTGAGTACTGGTAATAATGCTACAACAATATCGTCTACGCTGCCGTAGATGTCTACGCCGTAGCATATCCATTGCGGCGTAAATTTGTCACCAGAAGTTATCAAAATGCGTTGAAAAATACAATATCAACAAAAAAAAGTTAATTGAAAGAGTTTTTGAAAAACTGTTAAAAGAGTTGTCCATTACTGACGCACATGTAGCTCGTAAACAAGATAATCCTTTTAAGGTAATAAAATGAAACAAGCCCATGAATTGTTATCCGCCGCAAATGATTTCCAATACGCGGATTACTGCCGGCCTGCCGCGCCGCGCGGAAACTTCCGCGCCAATAGCTCCACCGCGCGGAACGATCCGCACCAACGGCCCCACCACGCGGAAACTTACCGCTATATGGATGCGCTGGAAATTAAATTTAAGCAACAAACTTACCACTATATGGATGCGCTGGAAATTAAATTTAAGCATTTATCGGACTCACGAACATTGTTACTATTACTCATGTGTACCTGAATTAATACGTGCATTGAATGCGCAGTACTTTTTAAACAGCTTTAAAGTTATTGCTGTCTAATTTTGTTTACTTGCTGTTGCCTGAAACATTGCATTTATTGAATTCTCAAGCAGGGAACACTAGCCCAAGTAGAGAGCCGTTGTACTGCCAGGAGCTTACTAATAAGGCCCATATTGAGATACCTCGTTACACACTCTGGTTAAACGCTTTCGAATTGAAACACTGATTTATTTTATTTTCTTAACTCTACCCAAACGAGTTAAATTTGTTTTTTTTTTCTAAAGTCGAACCTATTTCGTTGGATCTTGTTTTAGATAGACCAGGTCGACAACCTAAAACTTCAAGAACCAAGTTTTGAACAGTTATCAGGGGTTGGTACAACTTGCATTTGCAACATTGTAATGTTGCAAACGGGGGAGCCGTTTGCAGCACCACAAGTTAAAAGAGAATTAGAGAGGAACCCGTAATGTTGCAAGCGGGGGAGCCGGTTGCAGCACCACAGGTTAAGAGACTTCAAAGAACCTAACCGAAGAGTCCTGCCTAGTGGATAGGATTCCTAACGGTTCAGAGAGAGAAGATTAAAACAGAAAACTAACCTTAGTATTTACACATTTATTTACACTAACACACACTGCACTTATAGTCAATTAAATCTTCAAGAAACGGAGAGAGAGAGAGAATTTTGAAGGAGTCCTTGGAAAGTTAGCCAAAAAGGAAAGGGTAGCACTCGTAGAACCACGCTGGAGGCTGGCCGAGGATTTACTCTAGCCTGAGCTGGTCCCGCCGATAGTGTGGCGCCAGCCAGGTAGCGCTAGGTGAGCGCTAGCGTGGAGACATCTGTCGACTGAGGTGGAGGCGCCGGCCCAAACCGGCCGACAGGCGCCGGCCCAAACTGGCCGACAGGGTTCGAAGTCAGCGCCAGAAATGTAGAGAAAATAACCTTTTTGTTAGCTTCTCTACATTCAGACTCTTTCAACAATAACACTGCCAACTTACAATTCTAGTTATAAAATTCAAATTTTTGAAATGTTTTTTTCAGACAGGATCAGCGATCCTTGTTTTGTAAAATTGGGCAATCTTGAGTTGAAAGAGTCTGAATGTAGAGAAGCTAACAAAAAGGTTAGTTTCTCTACAACATCACATTCTAAAAATAATAATAATTATACAGTCTTAAGAATGATGAGAAACCGTAATTTATAAATCAGAAAGTGTGTTTGTTGGTTTATTGGTTTGTTCTTCTTTTACGCAGCAACTAAGCAACGGATTGATTTTTGACATGGACATAGTCTGAAAGACGAAGAGTGACGTAGGCTAATTTTATCCCAGAAAAATGAAATGTTCCCATGGGATAGCGCAAAAATTAAACTACCACGCGAGCGAAACCGCTGAGAAAAGCTATATGACATAAATACAATACTCTACAAAATAACACTTAAAAAACACACACACAAAATACAATAAAGTTTATCAATAGTCATCTGCCACACATGATTCCCATTACGTTGAACACAGCGCGGACCGCGGCTCGCATGTTGGCTGCACATAAATATCGCTCCTCCGCGAGCGAACTCCAAATTAAATTAAACCATTTATCGAGAACGTTATCACTATTACTCATACATGAATTGATACCTGCAATGTGAATTGATACCTGCACTGAGCAGTGTTCAGTTTACGTTAATACCTATTGTATACGTTCTAGATTGTATTGAACTTCTGAAAAATGTTTTGTGAGATCCTAACATTCAGTCCAACAGTCATTTTCGACAGTGAAAACGGACTGTTTTTTTTATTTTTGTAGGGTTCCGTACCAAAAGGGTAAAAACGGGACCCTATTACTAAGACTCCGTTGTCCGTCCGTCTGTCCGTCTATCTGTCTGTCCGTCTGTCTTTCTGTCTGACTCCAGACTGTATCCCATGAAACGTGATGGCCAGGCAGCTGACATTTTCACAGATGCTGAATTTTTGTTGCTGCTAGTGTTCTAGCAGCAACAAAAATTCAGTTTACTCGGTTGGGTTGAGTTCGGAAAATAAATAAATCAAATACTAAAAACAGAATAAAATAAATATTTCAGGGGGGCTCCCATACAACAACGTTATTTTTATTTTCGTTTTTTTGGTCCATATTAATAACGGCAACAGTTAGACGCTTAAAGTGGGGCTAAAGGGGTTCCCATAGGGTACGGGACCCTTCGTGCGCGAGTCCAACTCGCACTTGGCCAATTATTTACTTAAAGCAAACTATAGCGTACAGGATTATCCTGAAACACACTATCTAGACACGCGGCAGCGTGTTCAGCCAAAGTGTTCAAAGAAAACTGGCGACGCAGCGGCCGTGTGTAATATTACACGAACCATTTGGAGCTACTTTTGACCCCCTCACAACTCAAAAACTATTTAGCCTACATACATGAAATTTACTAAAGTCTTTTAGCTTATCAAGAATACAAAATTTCATAAATTTTGCTCAATCAGTTATTGATATATTAACGTTTAAAAACTCGTGTTTCATTGACTGATTCACTCACTGATTATATCACTGACTTATAGATCAAAAACCTAACCCACTTCCAGATGACCTAGAATCTTGATATTTGGCACCAAGGTAGACTATCGGGCATAAATAAAGGAAAAAATCTAAAAACAACTGAA
Source organism: Hypomecis atomaria (assembly GCA_964007245.1). Taxonomy (NCBI): domain Eukaryota; kingdom Metazoa; phylum Arthropoda; class Insecta; order Lepidoptera; family Geometridae; genus Hypomecis; species Hypomecis atomaria. The sequence goes on from OZ023297.1 coordinate 142,965, forward strand.
AAATATTGATAATTAGTACTATTAACAAAGTAATTGTAAAATTTACCTAACCAATACTCCAATAAATGGCGGTAGCGTCGCGAGGCACTAAGATTTTCGATAGATGAACCATGTCATTTGTGATAGTAATATAATTAATACTAGATAACTTTTTCAGACATAATAGTACTTTGATAATCATAATGTAACTAATAATTATTTCTGAACAAAAAGTTATGATATCTCATCAAAAACATAAATGTGAAATGGGAGCCAAAGTGTCGTCACCAAAAGAATTGAGATCTAACAGGGGGCCAAGTGTTCTGTAGAAAATCCTAATGTTTAAGCTACAAGAATATACCTACAACATTGAAAAGAAATTTACTTATGTATTTCAAGCTCAAGATTTGATTTGGCTAGTTTACACGTACAGACAAATGCTTATTTGCACTGTACTTATTCTTAAACTAGCCAAGTCAAATCACGAGCTTGAATTACATAAGTAAATCCCTTTAGAATGTTGTTGGTATAATCTTGTAGCTTAAACTTTAGGATTTTCTACAGAATACTTGGCCCCCGTGTTAGATCTCAATTCTTTTGGTGGCGACACTTTGGCTCCCATTTCACATTTATGTTTTTGATGAGATAGGTATATTAGTACGATCGTTTGGTTGCCCTGTACTGAGCAATTTTTCTAGAGTTCCAGGCTGATCCCGTAGTAAAAGTTGGTTACAGTGATGATCTACATATTTAGATTTAGTTTAAGGTTAGCAGATAATCCTATGTAGTATATACAATTATACATTATGTAGAATACGTTCACTGATATTATAGCCAGTGATTTCATATTATTTTATTCTTTACTAATTACAATATGACAAATATTGTACATACTTTTGTTTCTAGAAATCGAAATGCGTTTTAATTATAATTTAAAATTGAATAAGTATCCATACAAAACAAGGTAGGAACGTGATCTGGCAGGGTGTGATCTATCGTGCCGCGGAGGAGTAGTCCGTAGCCCCGACACCAGGCGCAGTGGTGGAACAACCAGGGGTTTTAGGTATACCGTCCAGTCGGCGGGATTCGCACATAACCACCCGTCTGCCCGCGAGGCGTGGTGGTATTCATAAAGGATTTCCCCCGGTAAAAAAAGGGTGTGATCTAACGTAAAGTTATATGACATTGTAGACTATTGACATTTAATTGTTTTTTTTTTTGAATTTATTTTTTAACGAATTTTGTATTGGATTTTGTTAAATGCACTTTTATTTCATTAATAACGAATCATACTATAGTGTTAGCTGAAATATGTTAGTATCTGTAATGACGTGTAACTAGTTGTTATTAATAAAGAGTATGAGTATGATTTTTGTATTTATGACAAAAAATTACAGAGCTATTTATTGCCTATCGTTATTTTCATTGTTAAAGGAATACAAGAATTACAAGCGATCTAGGTCATTTCAATATTCAATATCCAAAACTGCTTGGACTAGTAGGTACGTAGTATTTTGTTTTATGTATATGCCCAATTTGTGTGTATATTATTGTGGTTACGTAAATGTCGAAAACAGTTTCTGTTTAAAATCCAATTTTAATTCCCGTTCCCGAGCTCAGCAACGAGTTGGAAATTCTACGCAATTACACTAACTTCTGTTGTGATAATAAAAGAAGTCACAACTCTCCCATTTGTCCAAAGAGTAAAAAATCCACATGCAAGATCTGCACAAAATGGCGGCTATTACCTAAAACAAGCCACCGGGGGGTGGCAAGGGGGGAGGGGGGAGCCCTAATAATATAAACATCGCGCGAAATGACCCAAGACGGAGATACAAGGTGCTTATTTTTAGGGTTCCATATGCAGAAAATAAAGGTAGAATGCTTTTACTCTGCTAATGTTAATTTTTACTAAGCTTATGTTGTATTTTCCTTATATTTAACTTACATTGTCTAAATGGTTGTTAATAACTGTCAACTTGCTAAAATATTTGCATTATCAACTTTTTAAGAAATATTAATCGAACGAAAAAGATATCTTTATAAATTTATTTTTGCAAGTCCATGATAGTAAATTTAATTGCTTAAATCCATGTCAATAGCTACCTACACATATTTATATTATTATATGATCACTTTAATTTCTTAAAACTACGATACATTACATGTTAATTGGTGTTATTAATAAGGAACAAACTAAATGTTTTAAGTATTTCTATTTCAACAGAACCCTCCGTTTAAAAGCCCGACTCACATTTGTACAGCCTTTTCAGGCTGAAAACAGGGAGCCCATTACATCGTAACAGATAACACAAACGGCGATAAGAGCGAATAATCGTGATAGTGAGGAGTAACGGCGCGGCGTTACGCCGTTAGCGGCCGATCGGCCGTTGGCGTGCGAGCGCGTCGTAGCGAGCGGCGCGGCGGCGTGATGAGCACGCGCCAGTAATGGACTTCCGAACGAGAGTGCGAATCATCTGGCAGCCGTGCTTTATGCTACCACTCAGGACTTCGCTCTTGGCTTAGCTAGTCAATGAGGCGTAGCTATTACTGCTACTATCTTTAGCCTTAGCAGCCTCTCGACTTTTCAGCCAGATAAAATTGCTCTAGATATATAGCGATACTTGTTTCTAAGGTAATAAACTTCAGTATATTTGTACGAGATATACCTAACATTGTAATAAAAATGTGACCTTATTTCCTCTTCATTAAATGCTTAAATATCAAGGCAATGATATTCCAGACATTAGCTGTAAAAATATATTGTTAAAAATGTTAACAACATCCTTATAAGATAAAAATACATATTTGTAAAGCGGAAATAGGAATTTCCTCGTATTCCTCTCAAGTAACAAAACGTGAGGCCTGACATAGAACATCAACGTGGTATATCGAGTCGAATAAATCTTTCCGTTCAGTTAGTGAGTAAGTCGGGTAAAATCATCTTCGAGATGATGCAGCTGTATAAGCTCCGTAGCGAACACCAACCAACACCCGCTATTGAGCCGTTCCAGCATTCAGCACCATTCATCATTCGGGGCTATATACTGCGTCAGAGTTGCCGGTTCGCCGGGTCGTCGGACCGCCGGGTCGCCGAGCCGCCGGGCCGTCCGTCACCGGGCCACTGAGATACTCGTAGCACGCGGCACGCGCGCTGTGCGTGCCACAGCTCAGTTAGTGCGCCGCATTACGCTGTGTTGGTATTATTAGGTATAACACTAGAAATGGACAAAGTCACTCTTATTATATTTATCGAATTGAAATTGTAACTGTTCCATGCTGTGTGTGTGTCTAAGACGAACTGATCCGGTTATAAAATCTGTTTTTTTGGACTGAACACATTACTTATATACTAAATCCAAACTCGAAATAGGCATAAGACTTCTCAATCAGTATGGTTAGTATGTTTGTAAATAACTTTAGTAAAGCTAAAGCTCGTAAAAAGCTATCTCTATCTTAGCCAAAAGTAGATGGATATAACGAGGTGATATCCACCTTCTTATTTACGACCACGTAGCCCGGGATGAGTGGCGCACAAGAAGAGAGGTCTATGCTCAGCAGTGGGCGATTACAGGCTGACGATGATGATGATGATAACGAGGTGAAAATGCAGTTTTCATACATGGGTTTAGTCATACGTATTTCCCTAAACAAACCACTAGCACGAAATGCCGCAAACTGTTATATTTAATCATCATTTCAGCCGCAGGACGACAGACATGATAAAAAATATAAGATAAGCTAATACCTAATATTTTCACCATCATTACCACTATACATTTACCACCGTCCATGTCAATTACACGTTTCCTTTTATCAAATTTTGTCTGGAAGAAATCGCTGATAGCGTTAAGCCTTTTGTGCCTTTTTTTCTATTTTCTGTAGTTTTTTTCTTGTGTCGTTGCGTATCTAAATATATAATAATCACGATCACATCTCTCAAACAAAAATAAATCACAGAATGGAAAAAAGTCGTTCTCCCTTCAGCCAGATATCAAATACTTTCCGATATCAAATTTCTTTCCCAGTATTTATTCCTTATTTTATTTTACACAGCTCTACGTGACCGCGTCAAACCACCCGTTGATATTACTGACCAGATTGTTGCCACGACAATTACCATTATGAAATTACAATGGCTGCTTTAGAACGGTTATAATACTTAAATTTATTTTAATAGAGTAACAAAAGTTTATTCTTCATAATCAGATTTCTTTTTATTGCTTCCGTTTCAGCAATTTTTTACTTTCATTTCAATCCCCGTGTTATGATGAAGCAAGTCCTTTGTAGACTTTTAAGTGTGTATTCATGTTAATGAACATTATGTGTTTTTTCTAGTTTTACCCACTAGGTTTTTTATTAGAATTCGAATAAAACGTTGGTTTTAAAGTCATTGTATTTCACATATAATTTAGGGAGTTATTTTTTTATTATAAATCTTAGGTACCTCTATGCAATAGTATAGTTTTATGGTTGGTACTTTGTTGAAGGCTAAAAAAACCTTTGCGAAGATATACAAGGTTTTGGAAAATTGTTCATGTGTTGAAATATGTTATACTGTGTAAGTAATTACATTTCAGGGTTAATTTTGATTGATGACTTTCTGTAAGTTTTCCAATGTATTTCCAATAGTTAACATCTTTAATAACAACGTTTTAATTACAACGGTACTCGTCACACTTATAAACTGTTTCCTAAACATGTAAAATCATTAGGTTACTATGCCAACACACACCCAACGACACAAATTGTATATTTTCAAAAAGCCAAGATAAACTAACAATATTCGAAAATAGACTCAATAGTTGTTATAGTAATTATAAAATAATAAACCTTGTGTAGTACATCACTATTTCAGTTTGATACTTTGTCACTGCACTATCATGTTTGTCTATGATAGCTAACTGTTGCTCGCTCTCACACGCATGCCTCTCTCTCTCTCTCATCTAAAATGTCGTCTGTACTAGTGCGTAGAATCTTTCATTAAACAGTTAATTGATCAGTTTGTCGTTTCAATAGTCTTTTTACGTCAGGTTATGGCCCAGACGCGCTATAAATTCAATTAGTCAAATAAAATTCTAAGTATCAGTGCTAAAAAGACTAAACAAAAGTGAAATCAAGTGTGTTAGCTCAGGTCAACCAGAGGTCAAAGACCGCATGCCGGCCGCGTGCCGAACAGTGATAAAAAGTTGTTAAAATGGCTTCAAATAACAATATGGCTTTTATTGAAAAGCTCAGTGGCCGTGAAAATTATGCCACATGGCGTTTTACCGTAAAAACTTATCTCGAACACGAAGATTTATGGAAATGTGTCGAAGGCACTGAGACCGACCCGAAATTGAACACAAAAACACGATGTAAGTTGATTTTACTAGTTGATCCGATCAATTACATACATATACAAGATGCAAAGACACCAAAAGAAATATGGGACAATCTATCCCAAGCTTTTGATGACAACGGATTAACCCGCCGTGTCGGTTTATTGAAAGACCTAACCAACGTAACGTTAGAATCTTGTCAGAATATTGAAGACTACGTAAATAAAAAGATGGTGACTGCTCACAAGCTCAGAAATATCGGTTTTCATGTCGATGACGAATGGCTGGGCACATTATTACTGGCAGGGCTGCCGGATGTATATCAGCCCATGATAATGGCCCTTGAGAGCTCTGGTGTAGCGGTTACTGCAGATGCTGTAAAGACAAAATTATTACAAGACATTAGAAATGAAACATCTGCATTGTATGTCAATCAAAGTACTAGTAAATCAAAGACGACTCCGAAGAACATGAAAGGTCCGAGATGTTTTACTTGCAACAAGTATGGGCACATTAGCAAACATTGTCGAAACAAGAAAAGCAAGCAAAAACATGTTAATAATGAAAATTCAGGATACGTGGCTGTGTTATCTGCATCGACTAGTAATGATGGTGGCTGGTATATTGACTCGGGAGCATCTATGCATCTGACTATGCACCGAGAGTGGCTCCATGATGAAACCCCACCTCCGGTTACTACAATAAGAGTCGCCGACGATAAAAGATTAACCGTGAAAGCCTGTGGGAGTGTAGATCTACAAATTTTGAACAAGAACGGAGAAGTAAGCAAAATAAAAGTTCAAAATGTTCTGTATGTACCTGAATTAGCTACAAACCTGATTTCAGTTAGTCAGATGATTAAGAAAGGTTGCCACGTTCAATTTGACAACCAAGGCTGCAAGATTTTTAGTAAAAATAAAATCCTAGTAGCGGAGGCTACCCTGACTAACAATATGTACCGGCTGCATACTCAACAACCTGCAGCATACATATCACAAGTAGAGAAGAATGATGCTTTTCTATGGCATCAGAGGATGGCGCATTTAAATTTTGAAGATTTGAAGAAACTATCTGAAAATTTTGAAGCAAATTTTGAAAATAAAGATAAGATGATATGTGTTACCTGTTCTGAAGGAAAACAGACGAGAAGGCCCTTCCCAGTGGATGGTTCCCGAGCTCAAAGTCCGCTAGAACTCATTCACTCTGACGTCTGTGGACCTATGGAGGTACAGTCTCTCGGGGGAGCCCGGTACTTCGTGACATTCATCGATGATTATACCAGGAAAGTTTATGTTTATTTCATAAAGAATAAATCTGAAGTTTTTGAAAAATTTACTCACTTTAAAGCTCTTGTAGAAAATCAACTCGATTGTAAAATAAAGAAGCTCAGAACTGATAATGGTACTGAATATCTCAGTAATGAATTCAAAAGATTTTTAAATAAGGCTGGGATAATACATCAAACATCAGTCCCATTCACTCCACAGCAAAATGGTCTGTCCGAACGCATGAATCGCACCTTGTTAGACAGAGCTAGATGTATGCTTGTAAATGCTAAATTACAGAAGCAGTACTGGGCAGAAGCCGTTGCGACTGCAGCATATGTAACAAACAGATGTCCAACACGCGTGCTTAACTATACATCACCGGAAGAGAAATGGACTGGTAAGAAACCAAACATCTCACATATGAAAATATTTGGTTGCGAAGCGATGATGCACATTCCTAAAGAAAAATCAAAGAAATTTGATCCAAAATCAACCAAACTGATATTTATTGGATACTGCGAAAATACTAAAGGATATAAATTATTTGATACAAAAACAAGAAAAGTATTAATCAGTAGAGATGTAATATTTATTGAAAATTCAGTAAAACGAAATTATGCCTTATTACCATTGTCAGAATCACAAAATGTAGAAGAAAATGTAGATACTACTCAGGATGACAGCTCAACTATTACAGGCACTAGTGATGATGACTCATATCAATCTGTGGACACATCTGAATACATCCCTGAAAGAAAAATAGATTTAACAAACATCACTTTAAGAAATCATGTCAAAAGACCACAAAGTAAATTGCAAAATGCAGCAGAAACTTACCTGAGTGAAAGTAATAAAATAATTAGTATTCCAGAAACTTACACAGAAGCCACTTCATTGGACTGTGCCGAAGCTGAAAAATGGAAACTATCAATAGAAGAAGAATTAAATTCACATGCCAAAAATGAAACATGGGAATTAGTTGAAAAACCTCATGGAGTGAAACTAATCAACTGTAAATGGGTATTTCGTATAAAGAACCAGCCTTCAGGCCCTATATACAAATCAAGACTATGTGCTAAAGGATGTGGGCAAAGACAAGGCTTAGATTACACTGAAACATTTGCACCGACTGTTAGATATGATTCTGTACGTGTATTGCTTTCAGAAGTCATACAACAAGATCTCCAGATGATACAATTTGATGTAAAAACAGCGTTTTTATACGGGGTCATCAGCGAAGAAATCTATATGAAACCACCGGAAGGTTTGAAAGTAGCACCAAACCAGTGGACCCTCACACAACGTGACTCACAACACCTTAAAAGTTGGTTACATATAAATAAATTCACTGAAGTATTTTTGTTGGAAAGCGAGTAATAGAAGTACTAAGTTCCATTGTTGGATGTTTCCTGAGAACCTCGCGGGCGACAACAACAGGTCAGAATTAGAAAGAATTCAGGAAGCGAAGGATTTCCTCGACCTCTCGGAGCAACGTGACGTTTTGTCACGTCGCCACAATGATGTAAAAATAAATCTCAACACCAAAAGTAGAACTTTTACGTAACGACCTTAACTGGAGTAAGTATGGGACAGATATAATAAGGACGATTTCGTGTTGTTCACGCTTTTATAAAGAAATATCTCCACAATTGTTGTTTGTTATCGCCGGTGTAGGACTGTAAACATCTACACGGATGATTCCGGAGCTTTTGTATTATATTTGTTCATGGTTGAACACACCAATACAGGACTTACAATTACGTCAGCATGCTCACTATTTTTTTACTGTAATAAGTACCTACTGTTATAGATAGTAGGTATATAATGATATTAGACCAGTATGCCGATAGCAAAATAAGCGATGATTTGTTATTTCAATTCTTTGCGCAAATATCTACAGAGCCACAGTCTCTAAGTGAAAGTAGTAAAAAAATGTCCAAGCGCGGTCATACATACCGATTTAGATCTTTACTTTAAATATTTCACAATGACCCGTTTTCTCGAATCTCGACGTTATGTATGTCACCTGATTAGTGCTTGTAACCGAGCACTTTGGCATCGCGCGCAGTGTTGCCATCACCATATGACTAACTGAAAAGCCTGCCCACTACGTAGCTTTGGCAGGGTTTTAGCTCGGATAATTTCTTGAACGTTTGTGATTCTATAGATATTTGCTCGAAGTTTCAATTCAAACAATCACCTGCCATCGTTATAGATATCTCAATTATTTTGATATCTCTGTAGAGATTTAAATGTTTCTGGTGGGTTCATTAATGTGGGATCTATAGAATGTCAAAGACAAAACTTCCACCTGCCATATTTAAAGGTAAGTATCTAACCTTTCGTTTATTACCCTCTCCCATTTCAACAAAACTCCATTTACAATACAAACAGTCTGTGAACTCGGAGCCTGCGACAGGGTTGTTACCAGGCGAGCATAAACCGGGTCCTTTCGTCGCAACTCGAAGGTTGGATTGATTACGCCGTGAGCCGTAAACGTAAACATTGTCGGTGTGACGGAACAATGCTCCAGGAGCTCTAGCTGTTCTATTCAAGTGACTAATTGTTTATTTGGTCGTCGGGACACAATCGAGTGGGGCTGTACAAGCCTGGCCTGAGGAAACTGGCCCACTGTCAGCTATAAGTAAAATATTGTGGCTATCATCATCATAATCATCACATTGACCATAAAACGTAGGTATGCTGCTGGTAATAGGCTTCCCGTATGGATCAACAAGACCGTTTAGAAGCGGCTAGCATTCAGCGCATTCTTGCGGCTTTGATCAGATCGTCAGTCCATGTTGGACTTGTAGAGTGTACACGCACGCAGCACTATACCTACGTACATGGTAAGCAGATAAACCTGTACAATACGAGTACTCGGCTATAGGTATAAGCGAGCGGGTAGGAGGGCGACTGGCGCGCGCGACACTATCCTGCGGCCCCACAGACAGCCGCGACACATTACCGCCGTTACTCCGCCGCCTGTTCACTTTACGAGCCGCCGGATGACTCGCCGCCATATCGTAGCCGGTTCATTGCCTGACGCGATATTCGCACCTTTGCGGCTTTAAAATATATCTGCCACTTTGCATTACGTCTATACCTATCTCATGTAATTTTGTTTGCAATGGCGTGGTATTTTTTTCAGCTCGAGATAATTCGTATAGATAGGTAGTTGCATTTAATTTTTTTTTTCATAGGAATTGTATGCCTGAAATAAATTTAGCTTTTAAAATAAAGTGAAATAACTGTTTTTTTATTAGTGTATGTGTAAATACTTTTACAGCTTAACCACAGATAGCAGAAATGTTTTTCATCGTTTTGCCGTCGTTCGCTACTTCGCTTGAGTGGTATTTTATTTTTTGTGCTATCCTATGTGAACATACTATTTTTCTGGGATAAAAAGTAGCCTTTGTCACTTTCCGTCTTTCAAACTATGGCCATGCCAAAAATCAAGTCCGTCATTCAACGGAGCAACGGCAATCCGTTGCTACGTGAACAAGAAACAAATCAACAAACCAAATAACACTTTCGGATTTATAATATTAGTAAGGATATAATCACTTACCTATAAATGCAAGTTATGGCGCTATAAACCAGTGCTATAAGCCAGACGAACGTTTCAAATTCATTAGAGTCAAGAGCGCCGCTGTAAAGTGCTTGTGTTTGCAAATCGTGTTTAGTAGGTAATTGAAAGAGCGACCCCGCGGCCGCCGACCTCCGAGACTAGCTTGTTACTTTAATGATACAAATATTTCTATTACAATACAGATTTAACTTCGAGTTTCATAAATGAAACTGTTTCAAGTTCTTGCAAATTAATTTTATAAAATACTGCCAGATAAGCTTTAATTTCTATTTATTTTGTCTACCTATGTCCAGAGGCATTCTTATTCAATTTCGAACGGCTTGGACATACTCGTATACAAAACTTTGACAGATTGTATGGAGAATCCGTAAAGTTCCGTATACCTACGCCCAAGCTTTAAGGAAATCAAAAATATTTCCCCAGCAGAGAACATCCTACGACTAATAAATGATTATGTTGACAAGTTTTCCTGATTGTAAAATACATAGGTATACTACGAGGGCTATCCATATTTGAATTGTCAAGAAGATCACAGCTTTTATTTCTTGTTGAGAATTCGGTCTACAAGAGTTTTAGTTACGAGTACATAAGAAATAATACTTTCAAATGGTAGGTAAAGAAATAATATGTGTGTGTAGGCATTATTTATACGTAGGGTGACATCTGTACGATTCTTGCAAGGGTGAAATTTTCAGTTTTCATATACATACATACATACAAACAAACACAATGTTGGCTGCCGTATCTCCACACTCATTGCAGTATTTGGGCCAATTTAGAGAATAATTGCCGTATACACTTGCCAAAATTGCAAAGCCTAGGATGCAGGAGTCCCTCAGTAGGTGCTACGAGATTCTAAAATTGCTGTATATTAGTAAAAGTCTACCGTATTGTACAGAAAATCAACCTGAATTGCCGTGTGTTACGGGAATTGACGAATCAATAATAACGCTGTACAGGCAGCAATTATTCCGTTTTGTGCCGCAGCTTTATGACTCGCAGTCGTGCGACCTGCGTAGGTTGCAAGTGTCGCAAAATCCCCAAAAGGCCGCAGCGGCGACATCTCCCGCGCCTAACTATCGCCTCGCCGCGGCGCGACTCACTAATTGGAAATATTTTGCACATCGATTTATTTAACAGGAGTTGCAAATGCAGCTCATTACTATTATTTTTTATTTGCGCTTTCTTGTTGAAAGGTTTCAATTACACTAATAACTAGTAATTCTCCGAACAGTAGATCTCGCGACACACCTCTCTCGACTTGCTCTTGACCCATTAGGTGTATAGTCGCAAGTCTCGTTAGAATTTATTTACTAAACAATCTTGCCATTATCGAAATTGGCTGATAAATAGCGTGACAGCCAATTTCCCCTTTTTTGAGGGAAATTTTCCTCCCCCCTATCAAAAATCTCTGATGACATAAAAGTCTATCAATATTATATAGACCTTGTGTACAAAATTTCAACGAGATTCGTTGAAAATTGCGACCTGTAGACAAAAACCAACATCGGGACAGACGAAAGCATATATAAGACTCTTATGTTTTTTTAGGCTCTATTCTCCATTTACTAATGAGGATTTGTAACTCAAATAGTTAAACGATGTGTTTCTCTGAGAACAAAGATTTTATTTTAGTTTACAAAACTTACATAGAAAGCTTATGTACAACAAAGTACCTAAATAATAACTTACCTGAGAACAAAGAAACGACATTAAAGCTTATATTTCAGATTACAATCCTTATTAACCATATCTTTTTATACGTTTCTTTAAAATTCAATAAAAATTAGATAAGTCGTTTTATGCGTTTTAATCACTGTTACTTGACATGACAGCTGGCAGATCTACTACTGTTTTACCAAGCATGTTGGCCGCCATTATGTACAGCGCCATCTACAGAATACACATACATACATTATTACTTTACCGACAGTGTTCAGCACTGTTTAAACTAAAGAAATCTAGTACCTAGATTCTATTCTATTTGCCGTGCTGAACTGTTGAGCTGAGCTGTCAGTCTCAGTCTCAGTCGAGCTGTCACTCGATCAATGAGAAAATACACTGTATGATTTAGATATTATATTCTGAGTACGAGCGCGCGACCGTCCTACGCATACGCGCTACGACTTATTTTATGCTATGATAACTAAATTTGTCAGTGAACCGTACCCACGCCCACGTTAGCTATAAATATATCATTGAAGTTAGATTAATATACTCGTATCTCGATTCATCTTCTGGCCGTCGAGTCTTTGTGCGCAGGCAAAAGTTGAACAACGGGTCAGATAACAGACCGGTGGCGGTTTCAAGCGGTAGTTGGCTTGCGGCCAACCACGGCCAGTGCCCGACACTGGCCGAGTCTTGGCCGACACCAGCCGACAGACCAACGTCAGATCCGCCTGACGCCTGACATCGGTCGAGCCTTATCTCTCGGAGCCCGACATCAGGAAGGAAACGAACTCTTAACTTTGGGAAACTTTCACAAATCTTTTCAATTAATATTGTAACTGAATGGCAGTCGGTTTTTAATAACCTTGGTGTGGATTGTATTTTTATTCCATCTTAACCTTACAAATATAGGATAGATAGTTGAAGTAAGATAATAATATTATGTCATATTTGTACATACTCGTATGTGTGTTCTATGAACAAATTAAAATGAAATAAAAATGTACTCAGAGAATCCATTTACTTTTGCTCTGAATAGTCTAAAGTAAAACGATAAAAAGAATCAGGTTTTCAATTTGTCTATGTCATCCATCCATCAGCTCCAGGACATCCACAGGAAATGGTTCCATAAAAGTTTAAATTACTTTGGTTCCGTAGTTTCGAAGCAGTTCCAGAAAATTTTTGGAAATATCATCGCTTGCCACAACACATCAAGAGTTGCCACTTTCGCTAAATAATACCAATTTGGTTCGGGAAGGCTTGTTTGAAGTTAGTTGTACTGTTTTTGTCAAAAAATAATAACACTATTTATATGGAAAATATAGTTATAAACAGAAAACGAATCTTGATAGCGTTGTAGCGCTAATTTGTATTCACTACACAAACGCAGACGAGAGATATTGTGCACATCAGTTATATGCAAAACGTCACTTGCACAATACAGTATGTAAATAGATGCAGATATTATTATAAAACGTCTGTCCAGCAGAGAAATAAACGAAAAAGTCACGGAATCTTTTAAGTCCAAAGAAAAAAAAATTAAATCATGGAGTAAATAGAAGAAGACATTTAAAGGTAGGAGATACTATTTTTAGTAAACTCTTACACCTGATATTATTTCACATTTGTAGGATTACTTGTATATTCTATTTGAACAAAAAATGCACATAGTTAAACAAACTCTAACCTACAATATACTCGATATACCACTTGTGCTGTTCTTCATTTGCTCCTTGTGCTATTGATGTTCATAAAAGTATTTATTTAGTTTGAATCTAAAACTGTGAATACTCTGCAGGCTCCGTATTGGAGGTGACAAATTGCATTCCAGCACTGGGAGGCAGCACGTTTTTTCATTATTTAATTTTTCCGTTTTCTGACATATTTTAGGTATTAAATTCACAGAGTATACCAAACAGAGTTTAATAGTTTGAATAGCCTATGGAACTTCATCAATAACCCATACAGGTCATTATCCTTTGGGCGAGCCGAAAACTTCAATACCTACTACAGTTAGGGCTATTCCGCCATCGAGCGCTCCCCCACGTGGGAGCTAATGTAACACTAGGGCCCTGACCACACTAAAGAGGAGCGGGGCAGATTACAAAATACGAGTAAATGTGCACTGAACATTGTTTGACTGAGCTAAAATGCCATATTTACTGTGATTCCTTCGCAAGTATGCCATTTTTGAAAGAAAAAAACAAAAACTCTTACGATTAAAGCTTGATTCTCGATAAGCAAAAATGACATAATATATAATTATTATGTACATGCAAAATACTCACAGACTACAATGCCGTGCAGATCGCAGATCATTTCTCCGTGAGCGCTACCGTGGCTCGGGTGACATGTTAAATTGTAGGACCCTGTTGTTTTAACCGTTTAGCCATGCCAGAGGGTTTCATCAGGCGGCTTAAAGGCTCTGGCACCAGGGCTAGCCATCCGTCCTATACGAACTTACTACTAGCTCCCCGTCCCGGCTTCGCCCGGGTACGATTGGCTAAAGAAGACAAATAGTAAGGATCCTGTATTTTTTTAAAATAGTACAGCTTATGTTCACCGGGGATAGCGTAGCTTTCCAACAGAGAAAGAATTTTTCAAATCGGTTCAGTAGTTTCGGAGCCTATTCGATGCAAACAAACAATCAAATCTTTCCTCTTTACAATATTGGTATATACTCGTATAGCTCCGTGTCACTTTGGTACAGTGTGGTCCCAACCCAGCGGCCAATCCAACAAATTCATTACCTCCAATTGAGCCAACTTTGAATAACTCGCCTCCGCCAGGGGTGGACAACATTTACCGACAAACAGGCATGCGGTATAATTACGCAAGCTATTCCTTTCGTTCGGTATTTTACGTTGTATTATTTATGTTGGCGTTGTAATGGGATTAGTTCACTGTAAATATTTAGTCGATATGGGCACAGTTACGTTATCGCAAATAACGAAATTGTTATATGCCATTTTCTACAAGCTACTTATTTTTTATCTGTACTCTTTTTTTTAGGGTTCCATACCCAAAGGGTAAAAACGGGACCCTATTACTAGGACTTTGCTGTTCGTCTGTCCGTCTGTCTGTCTGCCTGTCACCAGGCTGTATCTCATGAACCGTGATAGCTAAAACTTTGAAATTTTCACAGATGACGTATTTCTGTTGCCTCTATAAATAATAAAACCAGTAAAAAAATAACTTAGGGGGCTCCCATACAACAATCCTGAATTTTTAACCGTTTTTCGCTCGATTTTAATAACGGTAACAGGTACATGCTTTAAATATTCACAGAATATTAAGTTGTTTATTCCTTTTATAAATAAATAATTAAATTAAAATGGGGCTTCCATACGGTTCGGAACCTTTCGTGCGCGAGTCCAACTCGCACTTGACCGATTATCCTCGTTGACATTTTACCGGATATTGTTATTTTGAATGACACTGACATTTACGTTTTGTTTATCTTATTAATCTGAATTTTGAAATTCTCTTTTATTAAGACATTATAAATTTAATCGGACGATTTTAAGCACTACACGTGTCTACGAAATAAACAGATTTGACTTAGACTGTCTCAATGATAATCGATAATATCTGTTCATCGTTTTCAAATTTTAAATAAAAGTTAAATCGTCGATTTATATTTTTTACTGTGACATAATATATTTCAGCATATGTATAAAGTTAAAAAAAAAAATTAATAATAATTTATCCTTATCCTTACATAGTATAAAATAAAGTCGCTATTTTCGTTTGTTTGTTTGTTTGTTTGTCTGTATGCTTAAATCTTTAAAACTACGCAACGGATTTTGATGCGGTTTTTTTTAATGGATAGAGTGATTCCAGAGGAAGGTTTATATGTATAAAAATTCGCGAAATTCCCACGGGAACGGGCACAACGCGGGTAAAACCGCGGGGCGCTGCTAGTAATAAATAAATTCCAAATTTGTAAAAAAAAAAAACAATTAGATATCCCACCAATAACTAAAAATATAGCTGTGTTTCTGCTGGCGGTCTAATAGACAAGGAGTTTTAAATTATTTACACTTTTAAATTATTTTATTTAGAGCTGTCGATTAGCCTTTAAAATGACGCGTAATGAATCCTTTTTTTGCAGTAAAAATAATACTGGATAAAATTAATTAATTTATTTGAGAGACTAAATACTTCTCTCTGTCTCTCTCTCTATCTCTCTCTCTCTTCCTGGCTATATATCCCACATGGTGATAGGGTCAGCTTTCCTCACTTTGTTCCTCCACTTCGCTCGACCTTCGACGTCGTACACTGTACTCTCTCATGTCCCACAGCACTACATCCCTCCTTGGGTCTGCCTCTGGTTCTTCGACCTACATATATACCCAAGTCATGAAAAACACACTTACAAAATCAATATCTAGATAAACTTGTTAGAAATTGCGAGATTGAAATATCTGTTTATAATTGTAAGAAGTGTGGAGTGCAGCCGCCGCGAGACCATTTATACCTCCAGGTGGATGACCCGCAACGAACAGCTTCAATATTTCTAACCTTGTTTTAATCTCTTCGCTGAAAGGCGCAACATTGCGAATTGAGTGCTGGAATTTATTCAAAATTTCGGAATGTTGGCGACCCCTGGAAGATTGTGCTTTTAGATTTTAAATCGCCGCTTTAATAACAAACTAATGGATTTGACTAATGGATCTCAGGAAAAATGTACAGTTTTTGAGGGTTTCGTGGCAGATGGATAAAAATAGAAATTTGTTACTTGTGTACTGTACTTTTTTATCATAGTCAACTGCTGAACATTATACATCCACGAAGAGCGACTGGGCTATATTCACCACGCTCTCTTGCAAAGTACAAGCGGGTGATTTCACATCGTATTTCTTCTACAGGCTTATGCAGGATGTCTCACGTTTTTCTTCACCGAAAAGCCAATAATATAAATTAAACCACTCATAGTTTGGAGTTTGAATCTACGTTCTACGCCTGTCAGGCAAACGTGGTCAAACCTAGCCACCACGGCTCTTGTTTTTTTATTTTATTTCATAAAGGTTCGCGTTTGACCACACACTGCCTGATGTTAAGCAGAAATGCGGTCTAGGTTGTAACAAGCTTACCTAGAAGATACTTAAACAAAAAAAAATTTTTTTGAAGTGAATAATTAACTAACAATTATGTGAATATTTCAAGCATTTTCCTGTTGCCGTTATTAATATTGTGCTAAAAACGGGTACAAAATTCAGGTTTGTTGTATGGGAGCCCCCTTAATTTTTTCTTTCTGTTTTAATTTTTGGATGGAAAAACGTCATCTGTAAAAATTTAAAGTTCTAGCTATCACTATTCATGAGATACAGCCTGGTGACAGACAGACAGACGGACAGCGGAGTCTTAGTAATAGGGTCCCATTTTTCCCCTTTGGGTACGGAACCCTAAAAAGTGGGATTCTGTCGTAGAAAGCGGGACATATTAAAAACGTATATATTTTTTACTATGTCCCGCTTTAGACTAATGAATCCCGCTTTTTTTTACACTAAAAGGTTCAAAGTCCCGCGACGTGCCAAAAAAAATCTGGCAACGCTGTCTACAATAGAGACTTCAAAAAAAACTTACAGATTCCAATGAATGAACTATTTTATCGCTGTTGTAAATTAAATAAAATAAAAATAAAAAAAAAAAAAACAACACCAATCTTTAGAATCAAAATTGAGAAATGAAATGGAAATATACAAAATTATCGCATTTTTATAATACTTGTTTTGACAATATCGCAAAAATATCAGAATGCGAATTTGTAAGTAATAAATAGAACAGACCATAATATTAGTCACAGAACCATTAGTTGTACAATCCTGAATCACACTGGACCAGATTTTCATCATCCATTTAATACAGAAAGCTAGATGCTAAGTATAATGAAATATTAATTAGAGAGCGGTTATTAAATTAATGAGGTCTCGGAAATTCATCAAAGTAATTGGTGTCGTTGAAAAAATATTTGATATTAATAGGAAATTATTGCTTTGATGTTTTCCAATATTATGATGTTAAAAAAACTTAAATGCTAGCTTATGAGAATATAATTTGATATTAATATCAAACTCCAAAAACTTCAAAATATTTATTTTTGGCCGTTACAGGGTAATATGATTGTTTTTCAAAATTTCGGAGGTATTCGTGGTTACTCTCTAATCTCCATGGCAAATAAATGGTTTTATTGCAACTATTATTTACGAGTAGGTACATTTAAAAATCATATAGGTCTTAAAAAATGTCGTATTTTGTAAACCGTGTAAAATATTATTGTTTTTTTTTCTTTTCCTGAGTAGTATTTTCTATCTGAAAGTCGATATAATTATAGTCTCAGTAACTGGCGAATAGTTTCGCGGGTGTTCAGACAGGAGATACTCGTACCTCAGAGTTGTTACGAAGTTACACGGATCCGGGACACGTCCGGGTTCCATAGCCATCATGTTAGCTCGGGGAGACGGGTAGCTTTCACCGAGGAGTTGTCTCTGTCAGCACAGAGAAACAACTGATATGAAAGATGGTTTACTCTATTTTTAACCGTGAGAAGAGGAATTACTCTGAATGTGACACTCTGAGGAATCATAACAATAATAAAATCGGCTGTACACCCACTTATGTGACAACGGCCGGGCCTCGGGGTGCCCGACTAGTTTCGAAGTAGGTAATTAGCACTCCTTGATTAGGGAATACGCGCGCCCTCACCGACTGCTGAGTGTGAAACTGGCTTTACCTATATTATTTTATTAATTACAATGGATTCTCACGCGGGAGTTTTTGGCGGGAACGCGGAAAAATCAGGTCGCCACATTGTAGTAATTTGTAAAACTTATGTTTCTATCAGTGATAATTAGTGAAAAATTGTGGCATTTCGTTGAGTATGCGCTGAATTGCGTGCGTAAGTGTAGACAAGTGATTTAATGTGGTATATCCTGTTGTTACCAAAACTCCATAGATGCCTCTAGTAAAGTCTCCACTGTTTTACTGAGGTATGATTAGGACTATGCTTGGACTTAACTGCGACTTTTGTGGACTATGACGTGACTACGGCTGTGACTATTTTGATAAAATATCACACATTTTAAAAACTTATACTTGACACTGGCAAATGCATATGCAATGCGACGCCAAAATATAAAAGAATATTCTCGCTCGAGTTTCTGAAGAAGTATTTCTTACGAAGGTTTAAAAAATAACCTCTTAAAAGTGAGGCAAAGCTATTCCAGATCCTAAAATAATTCTTACTAGTAACTTAAACTCACGTAGTGCCTTCACGCCTTCGTAGACTAACAATTTTGAATTCCTAAAAGTTATTATCACTGAGTTGGTACATATACTCAAAATATAGGTTTAATCATAACTTTAATACGGCACTAAAAGTCAACATTTTGATGCTAATAAATTCTAACATTACCTTTAACAGATGTTTCTGGTTCTAAAGTCGGACGACGTCAATCGGCTAATTTATTATGTTGTTCGAAACCCGAAGGTCTGGAACAACGTCCGCGATACGCGGAGCTATAATTTAATTTCTAATGTCGGTACCTACAAAAACAGTTCGAGAAGAAAAAAACATGCACTCGGTACCTCATGGCTTGATGGTTTACCCAGCCTTGAAAGTAAGTAAAAAAGTCAAAATAAATAAAAGTATGGTAAAAGTTTAATCAAAAGACCTGAAATATAATTATGGTAAACAAACACGTATTGTCTGGTTTCTCATCGTAATGTCACAATTTAGCAACACAGTATAGTTTGTGATCACCGTAGGGACAAAAATGCATCTATTTACACAGATATATCACCGAAATTCATAATGAAAAAAATATTCAGAAGAATTTCGTAATACGAAAACAACAACAAAAAAAGTTCGCGGCCAATAAGTGAAACTAATTTTGATGATTGGCAATGCGATTGTGGTGACGCGTTTGTTTACCTTTTAATATGTGAAAATTAACGGAGAAATTATAATTCTTGTTTTGAATTAATATTTAGTGTATTTCCGCTCTGTCGTAGTCATATAAATTAAGGGTACCATTCAAAATCCAAATTAAATCACAAACAAAATTAGTAATTTATCATCAACCTGTATCATGATTCGACTATGGTTAGGCTAAGGTTAGGTCAGGCTACAAAAAAAAAAAAATGGCTTAGGTATGTTTACAAACCCCCTCGAGTGGGTTCCCGCCTTGTCGTGGCGGGGGGGGCTTAGTAGCCAGGTCTTCCCAGCCTGGTGAACGAAGAGGAACCCGAGGTGGGGCCGGCCTCTCCGGGTCTTGGGCCCAGACAAGCCCGTGCGGAGGCTGGCCAGTAGGTCGGCTTGCCGACTGAGGTGGACTGCGGTGTCGCGCTTGTCGCGATGCCGCGGCCGAGCCCATCGAGGCGGGGGCGGCGACGGGATGGACGGGCGGCGAGAAGGCCGCTGCCTATCCGTCCTGCCAGCGGCCCTAACGGGTGCCGCCAACGTGTTGGCGGAGGCGGTGGGGCTGCAGGGGAAGAGGAGTGTTGGTATCGCGACGGCCGTTCTCCCTATCCTGTAATGTTGCAAACGGGGAAGCCGTTTGCAGCACCACAAATTAAAAGAGAATTGGATAGGAACCCGTAATGTTGCAAGCGGGGGAGCCGGTTGCAGCACCACAGGTTAAGAGACTTCAGAGAACCTAACCAAAGAGTCCTACCTAGTGGATAGGATTCCTAACGGTTCAGAGAGAGGAGATTAAAACAGAAGACTAACCTTAGTATTTACACATTTATTTACACTAACACACACTGCACTTATCGTCTATAAAGTCTTCAAGAAGCGGAGAGAGAGAGAGAATTTTGAAGGAGTCCTTGGAAAGTTAGCAAAAAAGGGAGAGGGTAGCACTCGTAGAACCACGCTGGAGGCTGGCCGAGGATCTACTATAGCCAGAGCTGGACCCGCCGACAGTGTGGCGCCAGCAAGGTAGCGCTAGGTGAGCGCTAGCGTGGAGACATCTGTCGACTGAGGTGGAGGCGCCGGCCCAAACCGGCCGACAGGCGCCGGCCCAAACTGGCCGACAGGGTTCGAAGTCAGCGCCAGCCCAGTGCTCAAGGGGTAAGGGGTCAGTGGCCCCAAAACAAGAGATCCACCTGTAATCAAAGTCAAAGGGACCGGAGCCTCTCACCCTGACTGTTACTCGACGCTCATGTCTTTTACAGGACTCGTCCACGCAAACTCAAATTTACACAGTCACTATTATCTATCTATATTAAACATCTTTATAGAAAAAATGGTGTCTTCCAGATCACTTCCAACTCAAGACTGCCCGAATTTTACCAAACAAGGATCGCTGTTCCTGTCAGAGATAAACATTTCAAAAATTTGAATAATTTCTCAATTAGAATTGTAAGTTGGCAGTGTTATCGTTAAAAGAGTCTGAATGTAGAGAAGCTAACAAAAAGGTTAGTTTCTCTACAATAGAGATATAATATAATAGAGAAGCTAACAAAAAGGTTAGTTTCTCTACAATCCTCTGCAGCCGTAGTGGCAGGCGCGGGGCCACTTTAATTGACCCGTTGCATCGGGACCAGGGCTGTCGGATACGGGTGCTGTCTGACGCCCAGTGCTGGTTGGTCCCAGGTGGTGGATGACGATGTGTCTGGTGTTCGGCACATCGTCATTCTGGCGAGAGCCGAAGCTCCGTGGTGGGGCCCGAGTTGAGCCAGCGCTGTCGGGTGCCGCGGAGGAGTGCGCAAGCGTGCCCGTAGCCCCGACACCAGGCGCAGTGGTGGAACACCCAGGGGTTTTGGTGGGTATACTGTCCAGTCGGCAGGACTCCCACATAACCACCCGCCTGCCCACGAGGTGTGGTGGTATCTATAAAAGATTTCCCCTGGCTAAAAAAAAATTAAATAAAAAAAAGGTATGTTTACAAAATATTAATGAACCTGAAACAAAATTATAATTAATCCGTTAATAATAATAAAAAATAATTAAACCTGTAACAAATATAGTGATTTGTGATCTCTTTAAAAAATGTAGTAAACCTGAAAATAATATTTAGTTAATATGTTAAAAATTACAAATAAAATTTATTTAAATACAAAATAGTTGAAAAAAAAAAAAATACTTAGTCAATAAATAGCACCCCCATTCTTACTGTACTCTATTCGACACGTGTTTCGCCTCTAAACGAGGCATCTTCAGGTTTTGTTGACTCTTCGAACTCACTCGCAAGAATGACGGCTCACCGCGCCGGCGCTTCTTATATACTCGTCGTGAAGCACCGAAGTAAAGGCGATGTGACGGTAGTTTGATCATTCAGCAACTCGTTGTGTGTGTTTTGATGTTTCATTATTTCTAAATGCTCCAAAACATTTAAGCGAAAACCTTTTTCACATACATGTAGAATTTCAAAAGTGTTGTTGTTATCCAAATCGTGTCCAGTTTCTAATAAATGTTTCGCAAAATTCGACTTCTCTGGGTGATTGTAGCTGCATCTAGAAACAATTAACCTAACCTAATCTAAGCCTATTTTTTTTTTTTTTTTTTTCTAGCCTGACCTAACCTTAACCTAACCATAGTCGAATCATGATACAGGTTGATGATTAATTACTAATTTTGTTTGTGATTTAATTTGGATTTTGAATGGTACCCTTAATTTATATGACTACGACAGAGCGGAAATACACTGAATATTTATTCAAAACAAGAATTTGAAGATGAACTTCCGCAAAGTAACGCCTGATTCAATAAACTATCTGGAGAAATTATATCTTCTAAAAACCTTTAATTCATCAAAAACCATGATCTGTAATAGACGAAATCCAATTTTCTTGGCTAATATTTGCCTATGAAGTAAACGTATAAAATTGCAAAAAAATACGTAAAGCAAATAAACAATTGTTTTCGATCTACCTTCATTACGATTTGATGAGTACTTTGTTTATTTTAAGACATGCAGCCTTGTTCCAAAACACGTTTTAACTTTAGTATTGGACTTAGTACTGAACTAAAACCTTGAACTAACAAAAACATTATAAAACGAAGTTTATCACTAAACCACTGATCAACTATGGTACTAAAGATAAACCTGTAAAGGCTAACTTCGGTATTAGGAGAATTTAAACTTAGAATTTGATTTGAATTATTTCACTCGGCACTTTTATTATAAACTAGAATTTAGAAATAGGAATTTTTGTATAATTAATAGCATAGAAAACAAATTAAAATACATTATTAAGTTCAAACACGACATTAACAAAGTCTCACTTTTTTCTTGCTTGGGTGTTGGCCTCACATACACTCGCATTTGCAATGAACGTGGAAAAATAAGTAAAAATATCGAATTAAGTTTAATTACTCGATGGATATTTAAATAAACAAAAATTTGAATATATTTGTATGTTAAAACGCAATTATTTAAGCATTTGAAGTGTGTTCTAAAAAGTTTTAAACCTTTAAGAACGAATTAACGATTGTGATTTTTAGGGTTCCGTACCCAAAGGGAAAAACGGGACCCTATTATTACGAGTAAGACTTCGATGTCCGTCTGTCTGTCCGTCTGTCACCGGGCTGTATCTCATGAACCATATTAGCTAGGCAGCTGAAATTTTCACAGATGTTGTATTTCGGTTGCTGCTATAACAACAAAATTTACTAAAAACAAAATAAAATAAATATTTAAGGGGGGCTCCCATACAGTACGGAACCCTCCGTGCGCGAGTCCGACTCGTACGTCTTGGCCGATTATTATTTTTTATATGTGGCTAACGCTTAAACCATGGATTAATGTAATGTTTACTTTTTGACTTGTAACAAATGGTGTTATGAATAAATGACTATATGACAATCATTGGGTTACCTGATCTTAGGTTAGTCTTTGATTTGTAATAGGAACGTATTTTAATACTTGGATTAAGTTTAATACCGTAACAACCGTGGATCTGCTAGGCCTGGTTTAAACCTGGTACAAATGAACTTTTTTGGAATAAGACTGCAATGTTTACCTGCAAGTTTAAATAACTTTGAATTACAAAACACTGAATTGTTGTACAGTGGGACACTATAGTTCGGCCGTTCAGAGAATGCGTTCCTGACACGTCATCTTGAAAAAATGTTTTTGGCCGATATCTCGGAATCTATGTAGGTACTTAAGGGCAAAAAACATTACGGTCATTATTCTAGAAAATAAAATTTCGGATCTTTTGTTTCCAGTAAACTTTTTTGTAAAACTTACCGTTTACGATTTATGGCCCATTTAATGAAATTTCATTAAATGGTCCATAAATCGTAAACGGTAAGTTGTTTCTGTGCGGATTGGTCTATTCTGTGTTAGAACGAGTAGAGGACCGGCCGCGAGCGACAACGGTAGTTCCCCACATAGCCTCGGCTTGTTCGAGATATTAACATACACTATATCCAGTTTGCACAGGTTTAAGCTATACATGTAACATATAATTTTGCAACATCGTTCAAACATTCAACTGAATCAGACAAACAAACTGCTTGACATGAACGTTGAGTGGAATAAAAATAAATTACGCCGCTTCATTTTTCGGGATAGTAAGTACATGGTAAAAAAAACGGCCAAGTGTGAGTCGGACTCGCGCACGAAGGGTTCCGTACCGTATGGAGCCCCATTCCTCTTGCTGTTATTAATAGTGAGCAAAAAACTCCTAAAAATCACGTTTGTTGTATGGGAGCCCCCCTTAAATATTTATTTTATTCTATTTTTTATTTTTATTTTATTTTTAAAAATAGCGGCAACAGAAATACATCATCTGTGAAAATTTCAGCTGCCTAGCTATCATGGTTTATGAGATACAGCCCGGTGACAGACAGACAGACGGACATCGAAGTCTTAGTAATAGGGTCCCGTTTTTACCCTTTGGGTACGGAACACTAAAATGAAATTTCCTTAGAAATGTATATTGTAAATCGTATTTGATAGATCTTCCGCCTCCACTAAAGTAGGTAAATCGTTTCCTAATAAATACCGTGACGTGCGTACTTACTCCGCGACGTGCGTACTCCGCGCCACGCGCGCTCGCGCGTGATATTGGCGTGGCGTGGGCGCCGCTCTCCAATACACTGCAAATACTATAAATCAAAAGAACCCGGATCTCATTTTGAGAGATTTATTTGGTAATGCTCAACACACTCAATCTTTCACACTACTTCACGGTGTACGCGTTCAGACAGTCGCGTCGTCCAGTGACACTCTATAAAACACGAATATTTTATGAGCGTTTTATAGCTCATGCACTCACTCTCAGGGTGGTATCATTACAGTTATTTTTATTACATTGCGAGTTTTTTTAGTGCACGACTATTACAGGGAATACCGTAATATGGTGCTGTGAGAAATTTTAAAATATTTTTTAGATAAATAAGGAAAAATTATGTTTCAATTCATATCAATCATTTATTCATCAAATACAATTCAGATACAGGTAAATTTTTTTCTGTCCGTAGTACCATTGATCAGTCCCACTGATGATGGCACCACCCACGCATGTACAACTAGCTAGTACCATTATGGAATGGAACCAGAGACGAAGAATTTCTATGCCGCTAGTACCACTGATTAGTATTACTGATGGCACAATTCACATACCCACACGTGACCAGCAACGTGAATGCTGTCAGACCCGGAAAATAGAATTAGCCTAAAGATTAATAAACAATAAAAAATAGTTTCAAAGTACCTATGTGCACCAAAAATCTGCTCGACTACTCGTATTAAAAAACCAGTAGGCCTTTTAATACTCCACTTTGCAATATTTTGTCGGTAAACCTCCAATATTTGCAGACGTTACAAAACTGCTCGGTTGTTCCACTGAAAGCTGTGGCGCGTGTTGTGGCGCGGGGGCCGTCGAGCAGAAACCCATTACTGGGTCGTGTCGCGGGACTCGCTCACTCCTCGGCGCGTAGCGGAGGACTCCGAGCGGAACTCTGCAGGGAGAGAGTAGCGACATATGATCGAGTTCTATGGGTTCAAATTCTACTTGGCTTACGTCATATACTGATAGTAGTTTATCCAAGTTTTCCCCCACGGCAGTGAAAGCGGCATGAAAGGGCGCGGGTGCCGTGGAGTGGCTCGATTCTCGCGTTCGCGGCGCGTAGCGGACAATAAGTAAAGGTAGACCGCATATCTGCTCAACATCAAGCAGTAGGTATGTAGTCAAACGCAAACCTATACGGAATAAAAAAAAAACAATACCGAGCGGAATTGTGAGACAAAAGAACATTGCTATTATTGCTTGATTTTAACTTAAGCTTTAGCACAGTAGGTTAGGATTTTAGTTGCTATATCCACAGCACCTTAAACATTTTTCGTGCAAGTATAGCGTTTGCAATAATCTAGACTGTAACAACATCCTTTTAAATCATTCGTGGAGTGACTTAGTAGGATACAAAATAAAATTTAGATACTTTGATACGAGTAGAAATTTATCCGCGTATCGGTAGGTATTTTCATCAAAAATCAAACAATACAATTAAACAATTCACAATTCATTCTTTGAACGAATGAATTCCTAATAAATCCTGCAATTACTTCTAATCTAAATTATCTTACACGTCATAGCTTACACAGCAATACCTACCCATGTAGGCTTGTTATCTAGGCCAATGGACAGCGAGATTAATTCGTAGGTGGCGACTTCCAAAAGCTAACTGTACGTTGGTGAGATAGTGAAGGGCAGAGCAAAGCCACTGACTCGTGACAACTCGTGCGGCTCAAAGCCGTCGCTGGCTCTAAGACACAGCTTGAGCTCATCCCGCGACGTGAGCCAGGACTTCCTGAGCCACGCCGGAAAATTACGGCGGGGAATTTGGAACGAAAACTCAAGCAGCGGGTAAGTGACTAAAGCTTTTGACGCGAGTAAATCTCACCAGAATATTGGTATTGAACATAATAAATACTGACGAAAAGAAAGAACAATAAATAATAATAGAGTACAAATTGATTTATGGATTTGTCTCCTGAACTATAAAAAAGTTATATGTTTCATGAAAAATAGTAAAAACATTTTTAAGTACATAAGAAAAACTTTTTTGTTACTATTAAATTGAAAATTATGACCCTCTTTTTAGCTCTTTTTTTTCTTAGTAGCATAGGGGCAACTACAGGCTGAAAACGATTATGATGTCGAAGTATATTGTAAAATAATAATTAAGCTGTCAAGAGAAATGCTAAAATATGGTTGTTTACCGACAATTGTGACTAATTATTAATTTTTTGTAACAGTCTGTTCGTGTCGGCCAGGAGAAGGCCGAGGTACTGCTCGCGCCATAAATATGGCTTTGATCTTTTAATTGTCTTATTTTACGGAAAATCATTTCAAGTTGACACAAGCGCAGACTAACATAGAGCATTTTTTCATTTGGGACTTTGGATTGAGCAACAAGAACTTTTGAAATAATAGATATGAATGAATAGATTTAATAGTTAAAAGTGCGGCGATTTCGTAATTTTTCAAGTAAGATATCTACGTTTTTAGGGTTTCGCACCCAAAGAGTAAAAACGGGACCCTATTACTAAGACTCCGATGTCCGTCTGTCCGTCTGTCTCCAGGCTGTATCTCATGAACCGTGATAGCTAGAGAGCTAAAGTTTTCACAGATGATGTATTTTTGTTGCCGCTATAACAACAAATACTAAAACCTGAATAAAATAAATATTTAAGGAGGGCTCCCATACAAAAAACGTGATTTTAAGGAGTTTTTTGCTCGCTATTAATAATGGCAAGAGGAATGGGCCTCAGGGAGCTTCAACACGGTACGGAACCCTTCGTGCGCAAGTCCGACTCGCACTTGACCAATTTCATTTGTGTCATTGTTGTGTCTTTAAGGGAAGTTTATGTCTAGATATGGACGTCCTACGGCTGAAAATGGTGTTAATGACGATGTTGTTGTCTCTACGGGTCACGTAAACTTTTCGAACCCTTCAGATTGTGACAAAATTTTGTTGTCTTTCAGGGTCACATAAATTATTCGAACCCTACAGATTGTGAGATAATCTAAAAAATACGTAGCATTTTAATGGAGTAATGAAAGCACTTTAAAATTGGAATCTTTTTACCCTACCAGTACATTTATTCGGACCTAAACCAACTAATAAGAGTAAAAATAAATCTGCCAACATTTTCTCTTTAGACAAAGCCGTTGAACATGAAATCCGAGTAAAATCCAATTCAAATTTCAAGGCCTCCGAATACAAATACGTGGAACGGGCGAAAGTAATATTTTAAGAAAAAACGTAAAAGCCTCAGTAGAGGCGGGTAATGGCGGCTAACAGCGGTCCTTAGCGCGTGACCTGCCTACCGATACCTAGTGTTGTCACTCAACTATTTTTGAGCTAGATTTAGCCCTTTTAAACACGTTAAATTGTAGGTTCCAGTTGAATTAATCGTAAAAGTATGTTAAAGATCTTCAGATGGCTTAACAATACTGAATCCAGGTCAAGCTGTCCAGGCTCTACGAATTTACTTTTTGTTATACTACCTACTAACTTACTATTCCTGATGAAAATACATGACAACGTGGGTATGTTTTTGTTATCTCCTTTTAATTTTCTTTGTTTTAATATCCTACTCGATAGGTTTGTTTAGAAAAAACTTTAAAACTACTTACAATTTGGCGTTTTTTTCGCCATTTGTTTTTTTTAAACCTATTTAATGAGACTTGGGTTTTTAAGACAAATCTATACTTTATTTGTCGAAATCAATGTAGCATTTTGTAAGATACGCGGGAATAAAGTACAAGATACACGCAAAAAACAATGCCCTTTCTCGGCAGTCGGGTAAAAAGGTCGGTCGTGTCACAAAACAGCATCTCGTTTGCCCGTGATTTAGACAGTTTTATCAACTTCCAAAAAGAAGAGAATATTTTTATGTCATATTTTGCGCGCCGATTTACTTATTTTTGATTTTATACAGTGAATTAAGTAACATAATCATCAAATATCCAATTAGAAGTATAATTCGCGCAACACAAGTCATTTCGCAAGCCAATTAGAGTACTAGGCGGTAATTATAAAAAAATGCATCAAATTTTAATCTACAAAAAGTGGTAACACTGTGAATAGAACTCAGATCACCTGACACTCTACAAGTACCCGATACGTATGGCGAGGGGCACTCGGAATGTACCCGACGCGACGTACCCGCGTACCTGAGCACATGTACCGTACGTACCTGTGCCCACGCTCGTACGTGTGAGTCCGACCTCTGTACTTTTATTAAAATTCCGACACATTTTCAGCGAACAAAAGCTCTCGAAACTACAAATTGCCGCAGTACAGGTACGAGTATATACGTATTTTTTAGGTACATTTTTGTGTAATTTATAAATAAATCATCATCATCAGCTTTTTTAGGGCCCACTGCAGGGCATAAGCCTCCTCCTCGTTGTGCCAACTATGCCAACGGTGGCGTGATGACATCCAAAAGTTTTGCGGCAAAACCTGGATGAGACTAGCACAGGGCAGGCATATTATGTGTGACCTTAATAATAACGAGGTTGAATGTGTGTTGTTTACGTATTTATAGTATTTTTACCGTTGACAGTGGCCAACAATCGACGTAAAAAAATTATCATCGTAGGAAATCAACTAATTTCAATATTTAAGACCTGTACTTTGTCCGCGCTACCCATGTTCAAGCAAATAAATAACTTTGACTTTGACTGATTTGTACTCAGACAGATTTTATTATTAAATTGCTTGAAACCGGTTCGTATTCGCTATTTCAGTTTGTGTTGGGTTGCTCAACGAATGCATAGTGGTGATTTACCAAATGTTTTGATTTACTCGGATCGATAAAGATAATTTTGTACTTTGAGATGCGCGAACTGATGACTGGGTAAAAAATCAATAATATAATTAGTCTGTGAGTTAGTTTATCAAAAAATATTGGACACGTATTTTTTCTTTTGTCAATCAAACAACAAATGACAAAGACAAATCTTGTCAAACTTTGGTAGTGGGGCTCGTGACGTCACCTCTCTTATAGAAATCTACTTTCTATGGCACTTGTGACGTCACGCGGAACTTTAACGGACTATGAAATATAGCGTATATACATGTACTGCGGCAATTTTTGTTTAATTGGCAAAGAAAAAATACGTGTCTAATACCTATTTTTTATAGTCTCTCTCTGACGGACTAATTTTATTTTTTATTCATCATGCCTATTGCCAAAAAATATTTTTTAGTAGTTTCCCACAGTGTGATATCTTTAAATATCGGATATCAAAGTCTGTAAAATGTACTAGGACATGAAATATATATTACAAAGTGTAAAGTAAAGAAAACAACCCGTGCTAGAGTATGCACATCCCAAATGGTTTCTTAATGTAGTTTTACTAACAGTGAATTGTGCTGTTTCGTCGGGAAAGCGCTGTAGTGACCTGACGCCGCTTCTCCCGAAGTAGTTCTATCACAAGTAGTTACATACCTACGCCAAACGGCACGCAATTGGATAATTTTCTCAGAAAGTGCGTTATTAGTTCATTTTCCAACTCATAATAACTCACCTTCAACTCGAGCCGTTCTCGCAACTTGTAATTTACATGGAAATGTTATAACACTTCATATTCCTCGATAAAACATCAAAAGTTTTGCTCAAGAACCACCGACATTTTCATTACCTACTCCAGTGTAGTGACGGAAAAAGTAAATGTTTTCTTAGAAGTCAAGCGAACGTCTTTGGAAGTCAACGGCAGAAGTAAAATTACGTCATTTGTTAAACTGTTTGATTTCATGCTCAGCGCTCTTTAAAAAACTTCACGCAATTCGTAGAATTTGTGAAATGGGTAATTTTCTGGTAACTGTATTCAATATACATGATATTAAATAAATAAATAAATATTAGGGAACAGAACAAACTTGTGATATGGCTGCCAGAGACTGTTATACTACATATACATATTTTAAATATATACTTAAATAGATAGTACCTAAATAACACCCAGACACAGAGCAAATACCTATGTTCACCACAGAAATGCTTGCCCTGGGTGGGGATCGAACCCACGCCTCTTTGATCCAGAAGTCAGGGTCACCAACCACTGAGCCACCGAGGCAGTCAGATATCGTTAGACTAAGTGACACGTGCACCAACAAAAGACTAATGAAGTGATTACGATGCAGAAACGCGCTATATGCAAGCTGTTCCCAGCTAGTACAAATGGAAATCTAAAAGAGAAGCCTAGCTTTTAGCCTTTTTACTATAGGACAAGTAGAAAAACTTAAGACGCCACATTACCACCCCTACACTGTCAATTTTCCTTTGATACGTACGAAGCAGTTTGACTCAACATTTCTGATTCGTACCATCAGGGAATGGAAAGGTTTTCCTGTTTCCTAAGAGATATAATCTAAAACTTTTCAAGGTCAGAGTGAATAGGTAAATTCTAGGTCTGCGTGCTTCGTCTTCGACCACAACGTCGCTTATCATCAGGCGAGTTGGTGGTCAAGCGCAGACTTATTCGCGATAAAAAAAAGCTTAAAGGTGTGAATTTCCTAAGGCAGATATGATGACGTCTATCAAATGTATATTTATCTTAAGGCGATAAAGTTACACTAATTTTTGCGCTAGTATCACAACAGTCACTTGTCTTCTATTGATGGCGTAATGTAGCTCTTATCCTATATCATTTACCGAACACAGTTATCGGAGCAAATAAATATATAGCCAGATAGTTTCGTAGTCTATCGACACAATATCTGGGCAATTGTATCGGCCGCATGTGGTGGAGTGTCCGGCGATAGGGACATATCGGGGATTAAGGTCGATCGGCGCAGTTTGCTGATAGTTGCCGCCGCAGCGGTCGGCTTCATAGCCTTTGATCGCCGAGGGTCGCTGCCGGCGGCATTATGTGGCTGCCCCAAACATGCCATATCGGCAAAACTTTCCTCCCTTTTACTTTTTAACAATATCAATAAAAAATTACGATAATGATTATGTTTATTATTAGGAGAGTCCGTAAAGAGCAATGGGGTTGCGTAAAGCAGTTAAATTATGCATAAATTCATTAGTACCAGCTGCTAGGATGAGTTTTTCATGTTACTTAGAATTTTTCATCGTAAGATTTTCACACTTGTAAAATTATTCACGTACAACCTGCCCGCTACAGTGGAAGCTACATAAGTGCTACGAGAAGCTACAGAGTGCTACGTTGTTTTAATATTGTTAATGAAGAATAAAATTGTTTTGCGCCAACTTTGTTGCCGGTTTATGTTAGTTGCTAATTTCATTAGGAATTGATTAGAAGATTAAATGCAAATAGTAATTAAATGGAGTGGTAGTAAATGTCAAGTTACTTATTGTAACTACACTGGCATTTTTAAGCTCAAACGTAATTCTTAGTAATCTACTACGTAACCTTGTCTTAACCTCCTTTGAGACAGTGGTTGAAAAATGTCAGAGTATGAGGCAAAACATATCAAGGTTACAAAAAGCAGAACAAGGATACAAGAAGGAGAAGCGACGATAAATGTATTCTAAAACAGAAATACTACACATTTTTGGGATGACAAGCGGATCTAAAGACGTCCCGCCCAGTCCGCCCTCGAGGTGAGCAGACTTTCTGATTAAGACTTCGAGTATAAATGAAATACTTGTCACTTTTTAGGGTTCCTTACCCACAGGGTAATAATCGGCCAAGTACGAGTCGGACTTGCGCACGAAGGGTTCCGTCCTGCATGGGAGCCCCCCTTAAATATTTATTTTATTATAATTTTTATTATTTATAATTGAAGTGAATATAAAACTAAATATTCTGTGAAAATTTCAAGCATGTACCTGTTACCATTATTAATATAGATCGAAAAATGTCTAAAAAATCAGGTTTGTTTTATGGGATATTAATAAATGTTTATTTTATTCTATTTTTAGTATTTGTTGTTATGCGGCAATAGAAATACATCATTTGTGAAAATTTTAGCTGCCTAGCTATCATGGTTCATGAGATACAGCCCGGTGACAGACAGACAGACGGACAGACGGACATCGAAGTCTTAGTAATAGGGTCCCGTTTTTCCCGTTGACTTACTAAGACTCCGCTGTCCATCTGTCTGTCACCAGGCTGTATCTCATGAACCGTGAAAGCTAGGTAGCTGAAATTTTCACAGTTGATGTATTTCTGTTGCCGCTATAACAACAAATACAAAAAACAGAATAAAATAAATATGAGGGGCTCCCATACAACAAACGTATTTTTTTTGCCGTTTTTTACTCCATATTAATAACGGCAACAAGTAGACGCTTGAAATGGGGCTAAAGTTCCCTTCGCGAGTCCAACTCGCACTTGGCCAATTATTATGTATAGGTTTACATATGACTACGTACTGCCTGATGTTAATTAGATATGCGGTCTAGGGTGTAGCACGCTTACCTAGAAGATACCTATTTACACGGGATTTTTAGACACCGACGTTGTACTTTTGCGGGAAGTCAGACCCAGGCAAAGCGTGCCAGTTTCTGGCTTTTCGTATGAGGTATGTGGAAAGAAACATTTTTTAAGAAGAATGTTTGTCGAGTACTAGATTTAAAATAATGATAGGTAATAGAGGCAAAAAGAAAACGGACGAAGAGTGGACAGATTTCTTTACTTACAATATTTTCATCTAACTGGCCGCACAAAGAGCGGGCATCGAGAGTATTTTGTGTGGAAAGTTACCCACATACAAACACAAACTTTACAAAGGAATTCTGGCGCACTTGCTTTCATGTCCTTATTGCTTCTATATTTGTATATTTTTTTGTATATATTTTTAGAAACAATAGACACCTAATCCACAGAAACAAAATCACAAGCTCAAGAATATTTGAGTTCAATTCCATCGTTCCGAAAATAAACAAGTTATATTTGAAGTGACGACGTAAGCCGCGTGTCGTGATTACGGGAACTCGACGCAACAATCCGCGAGGCTTACACAAACGCAATAACACAATAAGTAGAACGTTACTTCCCTTAGCTTTGTGTAATCAAGGCGACTCAACGTCAGCGGCAGACGGGATAAAGGTGCCTGCCC
The DNA here is from genome assembly GCA_964007245.1 of Hypomecis atomaria. NCBI lineage: Eukaryota > Metazoa > Arthropoda > Insecta > Lepidoptera > Geometridae > Hypomecis > Hypomecis atomaria. The sequence goes on from OZ023297.1 coordinate 176,796, forward strand.
ACTATAAGATAATGTACGATGAGGCCGCCTAGTGTTGCACTACCTTAAGAATTTCACAGATGTTTTTATTGTGATTTTTATTTTGTGTGTACAATAAAGAGTTCTTTGTTTGTTTGTTTACCCTACCATAACCGTGCTTAGAATGTATTAGGTACGAAAAACAACACGATAGGTACGTGTGACTATGCCGACTACAACGTCCAATTACTCTGTACATTAGCTCTCTACAATAGTCGTCAAAAATATTTCACCGGTGTCGAAACGTTCCCTAAATGGGACATGACCGTGCTGGTTGGTAACGAATTGATATGGTGGGCATAGTCTTATACTTTTGAAATAAATTATTATTAAAATATAACTTTTTAAACTTTTTAACCATACAAACTACATATAACTTTTTAAATTTACAAACTTTCAGATCCTGGGTGTTATGTAACAGCACTAGATAAGACAAGTAAAACGAACCCAAGCACGACGGGTCTATCTTGTTTAGTACAGGAGTTTCTATGGCCACCTTCTGACTTCATCATCAGATCTGCTCCATGGTACCATTTTATTACTTTGTCACGCGATATGCATATGCGTGCAAAATTTCAGCTCAATCGGAATCCGGGATGTTGGTCAAATGTAACTTACAAGATTCCACTCGAACTTACATAGGACATCCGTTGCAAGTTAAAAAACATATATTTTGCCTGACACGTGGGAAGGTCATGCTATGGTACATTATAGTGGACAAACACCTTTACCGGTACAAGTAAAATCTTTACGTAACATGCGACTAGAAATAGCACCGTAGGTTGTTGTATTTGGTATTTTGTGGTAACCGTTATATTGGTAAAATTCTTTCGGAAAATATTTTTTTTTTTAAATTCACAACCTGCGGACTCCGCCGTGTTTTGAACAAAAATATTGGTATTCTGAAAAGTCGGTTGACCGCCGATAATTTTTGACCGACGAAACGGAGCAGGTACTCAAGTAGACACGCATACATAATTTTTAATGTATAACCACGCATAACTTCTTACATTGTAATACGAATTCGATAAAAAAAAATGTAAGAAAAAATATACTTCGAAATTGGTTTCATTTAAATTTTATCGAAATCGGATGAGCCATTTTTGATAAATCAACAATAGTGTGAAAAATGCTACATCGGTCCGTGCGAAATATTCGCGAATTCTGTACACGGTTAAATTAAATTTTTTAAATTAAATATTCATTCATTCAAGACTCAACATTAAAGAATTAAAAAAAAAAAATACATTATCAGTCACATTAAAAATACAACAAAAATGATTTGGAAACACATTTAAAAATCATTAAAAATTACTAACATAATTATACAACATTAATTTCATAATTTACAACATTAACATTCAATAAGTTCTGGCTACGACTTCATCTCTGTGTGCAAGGTGTAACCCACACGCGTGCTGTACATACGGGCAGTCGAGCCTCTCGGCGAGCGCGGCCAGCAAGCCATTGGTGCTCCCTCGCACTCGCCGCACCAGGGACGCGCCTCTACACGAGCTTCGGCAAACATCCCCGATGCACTGCAATAGCGAGGGAGCCCCAACAACATCCTGAACGCGTTATTGAATTGGACGCGAAGGGCGTTGTATGATTTCTGCGTGAAACAAGACCACAGGCTGCAGGTGTAAAATGAGGTGCAGTATGCTCTAAAAAGAGTTATTTTAACTTCGGCGGAGCACCGAGCAAACCTGCGGACCAACATATTCGCTCTGATCGCCATCGCCCTCCGCTCCCGCTCAACGTCCGCATCGTCCTTCAGGGCAGATGTAACCATATGGCTTAAATATTTAAAAGCATCTACCTTCTCGAGAGGTGAGCCATTCAAAGTGTTAAAGTCAGTCACGCTATTTTTTGCAAAAAAATAATTATTCGTGATAATGTCATATATATGCGTCACAAGACAAACGCTTAGGCCGATCGAGCCTCTCTATCGCTTGTTTCGTGCTCTCGCTTGCACGCTCGACTCAGGCGGAACGTGACAATGAGCTAGGATTTTTGTGCGTGCAGCTGGCCTTCATCGATTTAAAAGACGTCACGTCAAAAACGTTAAACCTCTCTTTGTTATTTGCTTCATGAGGCCACAATCCACCACATCGTCTGCAATCGAAGTAAATCAGTAAGACTATGAATCAAACATAGTTGTACAATATTAAATTGAATTACAACCGTTCGCAGTCTCTCAACTTATCGAATAACCCGGGGAGTTTACCGACTGACGCATGCGATTTCGAGTCAATAATACCACGGTAACGGTATCTATACAGTATTACAACTCGGCCCTGTACTTGAAAAAAATACCTACAGACGTAGGCTGCCCACCTGCACGGGAAGCATGGCAAAGGGACTAATAGTCTTTCCACCATTACATCCCCTCGAAGAGGAAATAAAGTATGGATTGACAATTACATCTGACATTAAGAGTGGATAAAATGGTTTTCTCCCCTTGCCGTGCTACCCGGTCTGGTAGGTAAATTGCACGTTGAATGATTACAAACCGTTAATTCGTCAGTACGGCACGCCTGTGACTGCTGGTGTATCGAACTCCGAGGCGCGTAGGTATGATTGTGTTCCGACCGTTTGTATGAAGGCGGACTGTATAGATACCATTACTGTAATAATACTCCATCAGATAGTTGTAACTTGACGCAAGTTCCGAGGACCGCAACTTAGACTCCTTCCTCCGCATTTTGGAGAGTGGCACTAATCGTGTGAGTTAGTCAAGGTTTACATACCGTATCTTTTACTCTGAGCATATCTTCTTATCATTCATTAAAATTAGGTTAACCAAAAAAGTAGTGTGGAGGACGCGACCTGTGACCAAAATGCTAGTGTTTTTTGGCTCAACGCATAATCACTGCCATTCAGCGTGGCAATGCAGCCAACATGCTGGGCACGCTGCCAACTGGTAGTGGGCTTGCATTTGGATTATCTTTAGACCTTCAAGGGTCTGTGGATGATCCAATGTTTTTTTATGTACTAGTCGTGTAGGTAGTTTTAGCATATAATATAAGGTAGTACCTATCGTAGTTTGTTGTAATTAATAAAGGCACTTTTGCCCGTTAAAAAAAAAGTTGTAACTTAGAAACAAAACATTTGATTACACGTAGGTACACAAATATTAATTTCCATATTTGTTGAATTTGTTGTGTGTAGCATTTAAAATAAAATAGATGAAGTACGTTTTATATGCGTAGGTCAGACAATACAAGATGTCTAAAAATTCACACGCAGTCATTATGTGTATGTGTTAATTGTACATTGTTCACCGAGAGAAGAAAGTGACCGATTACCGTCGAGGGTGTCGTTTGAAACACCCGAGATCGGGAATCGCACTTTCTCTCGAGTGATACGTAGTGCTTTATACTACACCTTCGAGGAAAATAAAAAACTAAATCTTTACTAATTGAAATTTATATTGAATGGCATCTGCAATTTTCACATGTTCTTTTTTCAAATTGTTTGACACCATCCAACACACAGCTAGTGGCCAGTGTCATTTTGCGAACTTGGAGATAAAAACTCACTGTAAAAACTTTTTGGCTTTTGATATTTAGCTTACCAGCGCATAGTCTTACCCAAAATTAAAAAAGAAAAACCACGTAAGAAATGGATTTTCATACACTTTTCTCTCCCGCTCAGATGCGTTTTCTCCCCGCATTTTTGTTCGATATGCAATGACGTACTTTCTACCGTAAATTTGAAAAAGTATCAAGGTACTTTCCGGGTAGGTGTAGTATAAAAGTATTTATTTAACCTATTTAATAATTAGGTTATGACAAGTTAGTAGACCGATAATCATGACTTGTGTCTTGTTTGGTTATTGTTGATTGACTTGAAACGTGTAAGTTACCCCACAAAGTTCTACTAACCCGAGATGAATTGAAATGTCTGATTTGTCTGAATGAAAATACTGACTTTGTTACGAAATTTTATGTTATAGTGAACTGAAATGAGCTTCTCACGAAAATGAAAATTGTAACTGAACTAAAATAGCCTATATCACGAGGTAACTTTGTTACGTGAATATTCTACTGCACAGAAATACCGAGGGCGACATCTCAGTTCAGTGAGCAGTAGCTACCAACTATTTATCAAATTATAGGAAATCAAAGCGCTCGGTTTGTGAAGTTAGTTTTTAGTTTTTCTGCCAGTTTTTAGTTTTTTTTTTAGTTGTATTTATTAAGTGCTGTTTATTGTTGTCAAGGAATTTCCATACGAGAACATCGTTGTTGAAATAGCGAACTGCTTCATCGACGGGAAGATTTGACATTAGCATCAATTTTGATATTTTTATTTGTGAACGGTTATTTCATATTGTTTTAAATTTCACTAATTATGCGCTAAAAATTCCTTCTGAAATACATCATTTGGGAACTTTAATCTTTTCTCAACGTGTGTTGCGGGTAGTGATTAATTCCTCTATGTGTTGCGGTGTTAAAGAGTCATACCTACACTTGAATTGAATTTGACAACTGAGTGTGAAGTGAGTTGTACATGACTTCTTTGCGTGAATTGAATTTTGCAAATCAGACAATCACGACATGATGTCTAGATTTTAGAAAAAGCTGGTCGAGAGAACAGGTGTCGGAATAAGGGGCCTGATTGGAAAGGCTCACGAGTCCTGAATCATCCTTTGATTGATATGGGAGGAAAAAAGAACCACGAAAGGTGAGATTATGTGATGGAATTATTTGTTCAAATCTCGACATTTTGATGTCGTTGTGACATGGAGTTGCTTTGAATATCTTCTTTCGTTAATGTTTTGCTTTAATTTCCTCTTCCAGCTACACGATGCTGGCCGGATCCAGATGATCTGATGAGAGTTTAATACCTCTTGGATAGACACCTGCATATTTTACCGGGTGAGTGAATTTTTCACTTTGTCATTTCATTTATTTATCATACATAATACACAAATAGGTACACATAACACACTCAACCTATTTACATACACAATATAAAGATTCAGAAACTTAAAGATGTGGGTACTTAGAAAACTTATCTTAAGGTAGGTATGCATGATAAATATTGGCAATAAACATAATTAATAGTAATGCATAATAGTAAGCCTTGCGAAGCAACCTCCACTAGGAAAACCCGTGACGAGGACTACTGCAGCCCGCTTATCCCGCCGCATTGCCGAGCAAACGTGTGCGCATACAATTAGGTATCTATTCTTCATACACTAAATTTTAAAATCTTTGTAAGAGTTATTTAAAAGATTGAGAATCCATGGAACCAGTTATTTGAACTATCTAAGTTATCATATTTATTTGTAGATAATTATATAAAAAATAGTAAATAATAATAATAAATCTTCAATACGGCCTTGTCGAGTCTGAGGTGCCTTACTATAAGTACGCACCAGCGCCAGTTCTTGAGAATGGTCGTACGTTGCTCTACTAAGACTGCTCTATCATCACGGACAGGACTACTTGTCGCCAATAGGCCAGATATCGTGGTGGTCGACCGGTCCCAGCGCCGGGCAGTGCTCGTCGACATCACCATCCCGCATGAAGAGAACCTCGTGAAGGCCGAGAAGGACAAGCTCAGCAAGTACCTTGACTTGGCTCACGAGGTTACCGCCATGTGGGATGTTGACTCGACGATCATTGTCCCGATAGTCGTGTCGGTGAACGGTTTAATAGCAAAGAGCCTCGACCAACACCTCAAGAGGCTCTCGCTAGACGGTTGGGTCAAGGGCCAGATTCAAAAGGCAGTGATCCTGGACACGGCGCGCATTGTCAGGCGGTTCCTCAGCCTGTAGCCCCAACCACCGGTAGCTTGGGCCCCGCCTCGCTGCCGGCGGCACTCTAGGTTTAAGTTTTTTAAAGTATTTTGTTCTTTTTTATAAATATTGTAAAAAACTTAAATTTATAAGACATTAAATGCAAATGTGAATAATAATCATATACATAAACGAAAATAAGTAAATACGTATACAAAAATAGATAAAATAAGTAAATATCGAGAAAGGCTATCCTAATAAAGTAAATACCCTATCTTGCGGTTTAACACGTGTTTTACACAGAGTGGTTTTACACGTGGCGTCATGTGGAGTCATTTTATTGGTGGTCATGATTTAAAATCAAGCTTCATTTCCTAACCTTGTGCGTCACTAATTTGTTCGTTTGTTGCAATTTTCAGGGAATAACCCCGTCCTCTGGGGACGAGCAATTTTGAGGATTTTCCTGAACAACCCTGTATACGGCTGCTTTGCTCTCACGCTTTTCACGAGTGGTCTCCGGGACTCCAGAAGGTCACAATAGTTTGTTGTCCACGGGATGCAGCGATTTGCAGGTGAAATCTTTCCTGTTCTCGCCTAATATACTTTCGATGATGCGGTTTGCATCGGTTATTTTCATGCACAACTTGGATCTAGATTAAGACGTTTATCTTTGCCAAAGGTTCAAAGTAATTAAGTTTAAAATATAGAAAGTTGAAGTATTTTATTGTGTGCCAAGAAACACCAAAACAAGACGGTGTTGAGTTAAGGGTGAAATCTAGTTAAGCGTAGAATATTCATTGGAAACATGATAAAACTTTGGGTTGTTTGTTTTTCACCTTAACATAGTATTTTGTCTTTGACGGCTCCATTATTATTAGGAGGGACCGATAATAACCACGTGGGATTTTTTTTCGTGAGTTTCGTGTGTAACTAAATTGTGATATTTTGGTCGCAAATCAACTAATTTGTTCAATTAAGGTTCGGGGCTCACATGTTCTCGTGTTGTGCACCTCGCTATCGTGTTAATTTTATGTTAGAAAAATTCTCAATTTAAATAAAATAGCATTGTTTGAAGACAACTCTTTCACTTCCAGACCTTTTGCCCTTTGGTTTTAAAATTAAAGGTCATGGCGCCCACACTACCCTTAGTTCCTAGGAACCCACAGCTAGCCGAGGAACAACACCTGTCATCTGGGAGTGAAATCTCAATTTTTGGAAGACAGTTATAATTGTTACAACTTCGGCGTTGTTTATTATGCTGAGCTGGTACTTGTAACTTGTAATTGTAAGTTGACAACTAGAACACTTTTGTCAAACCTAAGCTAGGTTTTATAGTGTTTTAAAATTTATAACTCGTGTAAATTTTATTTACAATAAAAAAAATCTGTCAGAATTTCTAAGCCGTCTGAAGGCTTCTTACATGGCTAAACGGTCAAAACAACCGGGGCCTACAATTTAACGTGTAATCCGAGCCACGGTAGCACTCAGTTGTAAATACCACCCGCCCCGCAATGGGTGCCCCATCCGAATACTTACCGCGCTGAACGTTGCCGCGTTGCTTAACTTATTAAGTTAAGCAACGCGGCAACGTTCAGCGCGGTAAGTATATTGCTAGCAACATCTAGTCGAACTACGCTATGAGCTTAAAATAATTGATCACTAACTATTAAATTGTAATAAGTTGTAGAGATACCGTTACTCCCAGCGCTGAGCCTCTAATACAAATTTTACATAGTTTACCTAAACTTGCGCGTTTGCGTGTGGCTCCATATATTGTTGTTAGTTCTTCCTCGTTTCCGTCAGGGGCGCTGTACAAAAATGTATGGAATCATACGGAAACTATTGTAGTTTCAATTTAGGTGTAAATTTGTACTAACTCCGGTCGAGTTTTGATGCGCGATTTCCACAGCGCGAGTGGAGCTTCGTTAATAATTCTCAAAGCCCAGATTAGATCCGCTTTACAAAAGCACTTCAGGCATCGGACATTATTTAGAACTAGACTAACAAATATATAAATAAGAAAAGATAGTTTTGAGAAATAATTTACAATTTTTTGTAAATTTCCAGACGCAAAACGCATTTCTCCCAAATTTTAAAATGCTCAGTATGACAACACCATATTTCAGTTAAATGAGTTCAAGTTTCTGAGGTTCAAGTTGATCTATACTTCACGGTTCTATCAAACACCCATTCCACGGAATATATTAATTAATATGTAATCTACACACTAACACTTAATGTATTATTACAGTTCAGTTACGGTGAAAAAAAAGTTTATTTTTAAACTTACGGGATCAATCGCGCATTGAAAATCAACCTATGCAAAGCTTTGGGATAGTGAAATATTTGTTTATTGCGTATTTTTTGTGCTATTATTAGTAACTATTAAATCCGAGATACTCACGACGCCTGCTGAACCTTGCAAAAAAGACAGACTTCGACGCTTGGCTTCACTGGACATTGCCCTCTAAACAAACACCTATTTAAAATTGGTGTTACAGACAGTCCCCTATGCAGAGGTTGCATGGAGGTAGAATAATCAGACGCGCACCTGATGCTAGAGTGCAGAAGCGTGGCAGAACAACGTGAGAAGATCCTCGGGTCGCCGAGGACGCGGGGTAGGCCTGCGCCGGCGTCAGCGAGCTGCTGGACTTCCTGGAGGACACCGGATGGCTAGACTAGCAGCCAGCCGAGGGATCACGCAATTAAGGGCCCGAAGAGGCCCGTCTTGCGGAAAACGCCCGCCCACCAAGTACCAAGTAAGTAGTAACCGTTATATTACAGGATAACGGTTAAAATACCTTAAATTTAAAGTGACGCTGAGAAAAGGGGAGCTGAATAAATAAAACATGTTAGAGTCTGGGCCGCCCCCGCGCTGGACGGGCGCTCGCCATCAATAGTCTCCAGCTCGCGGCGGCGGTGGAACCGACAAAACAGGAAACGGGTTAAAAAAACATCGTCATTAGGCAGCAGTTTGTGGGCGTGGGGCCTAAAACGCTGACTGTTGACGGCTTCATGTGTGTGTACTCGTTAATTTGGAAAAAAAATCATATTTAATATCATGCAATGTGTTTCAACTTAGACAATCTATACAGGAAATATCTTCAAATAAATCAGAAAAACAAAGCTTATCCATCCAAAAGAGAATCGAGTTTATTTATGTTACGGATACGCATAATATTGCGCAAAAAGCTCATGGTAAAATTGTTGTAAAGGTCAGTAAAGGTTGCTGTGGTCACTGATACTTCAATTAGCTATGTTAAGGTACTTGTATAGCCTATGTCATAGTATTGCTAATTTTATTTGACAAATATAATTCAAATTCCATTTTGGAATTTTCTAACATAAGATAAGTATACCTCGGTTTAAACTTTTGATTTTAACTCGTATTTAAAACCAGAAATGAAAATTTCAAATAAATAAAACATTTGAACCATTTTCACTATTGCTGGATATTTAAACAACTCAAACTTCCATAATCTGAAAATCCAGCGTCAATCAACACACACAAAAATCCAGTTATATCATGAGGTTTATAATATGCTTCTTCAACAAACCAGTTTTCCAATTTCCACCGAGTCAGCGTGAGGAATGTGCCTCTTCGTGGGTCGACTTATATTTAGTAGTGAACAATTAAAAGGCCGGTACAATACAGACAACTTCATAACCATACATTATAATTATTTCCGGATAATAAACGCAACGTTTATACTCCCCAAGATTAAGTTTAAAGTGATAATAATAAGTTATCTGAAGTAAATAGCGGCAGCGAGCGTTGCCCGGATAGTGCCGGACCCTCGCCATTTGCGTAATATACAGCGTGGCCTGTATTAAATTCTCATCGGACGGCTGCAGTAGGAGCTCACTATGCTGGCTACTAACATTTTTAACCGACTTTTTTTTTTTTTTTTTTTATTCTGAATAGGTTTGCGTTTGACCACATACTGCCTGTTGTTAAGCAGATATGCGGTCTAGGTTGTAGCACGCTTACCTAGAAGATACCTATTTACTCGGGATTTGAAGAGGAGGTTCTATGTTCGTCTGTATGTATTTTTTTTGTCTATGTTCATCGATAATTTCGCCAATTGTGAACCGAATCGATAACTTCTCTTTTAGTTCGAAAGAATATACTCCCGAGGTGGTCCCGTTTAAATTTTACAGAAATCTGCTGAGCTGTTTTTGAAAAAACCAACAATGTTATTGTGGATATTCAATGAAACCAGGTGCGCGGTAAAATCAAGACTGATGTATTTTTTACATAAACAGGTACATGCAATAAGTATTTATATCTACCCTACACTACATACATCACACTTCCCTCCTTATTGAGAAATAATTTATTAAACCTTACAATAATATTAGTATGAACATATTTTAGAATATCATTACAGTGTTATAGATAAACAAAATTAGATTACTATTATTAGTATTATCATTATATCCAATGCTGTTGTTGTTTTTTCTTAAATTAAGAAAGAAAAACAAAACAACCATATTCAAATGCATTGCATTCCTGTGTTGCTGTGGAGGCTAATATATTAACCCAGAGTAGGTAGATATGCAACATGTTCCTAATATAAACAGAACATTCTGAATAGTCTACTAGTGCTATTACTGATTACACATTTTCAATTTCATGTATGGTATATAGCAAGGTATATACGTACGTAGTTTAAGTGATTGCTTAATTTAACATTTTACATGTTGGTATTGTGATACCTACGTAGGTACCTAAGTTCCTACTGGTAAACCAAGTAAATAACATACGAACATAATAGATTTATTACAGATACATATTATGTCAGTATGGTATACCTAGAAAAATTATCATATATCCATAAGTATCTAATCAAGCTAGGTTAACACAAGTAATTATTGATTGCTTATATCAAAATGATTTAGTTCGGTTACGTATCAACACACGAAAAATCTTTCAGGACCCTTGCACGAACGTACTTTACTGTGCTCAATATCTACTTGACATTGAAAAAATTTCTATAATTCGGCTTGGGCTTACGCGGACGCTTAGTAGGTGTGTCCTGTACGGGCGGCGGCGAGCCGCGCGTTGCTGGCGCGGCCGGCTCAGCGAGCGCGACTGGCGCGCTCTGCGCGAGTACGGGCGATGCTGGCGCATGCACGCTGCTGGCCGAGCTCGGCTCCGGCGACGAAGTGTCCGACGGTAGCGGCTCGTATTGGCCGTTATCGACCAATTTGTTGCCGACTCCTACTGCCCATGAATAGCGTTTAGAGCGGTTAGGCATCAGTTGGTCGGTGTGTTTGGTACTCATCCTATTGCCCTCGGTGACCACCTTGTAAGTCGCCGAGCCCGTACGTTCCGCTACTGTCCCTTCGTCCCACTTGGGTCCCTGTTTATAAAAGTTTCGTACCAACACAGGGTCTCCCGCGGCAAACTCCCGCGGCGTGCCTCCCGCGTGTGCGACTTGTGCGTGCTGCGCCGCGGCGGCGCACTCGGCCGCGCTGGGCGCGCGCAGCCGGTCCAGCCGTGTGCGCAGCCGCCGACCGAACATGGCCACCGCGGGCTCCTTCTGTGTGCTGCTATGTGAACTGTTCCGATACTGTGTTAAAAATTTACTGAGGGCGACCTCAATTCGCTCCCCGTCTACCGTAGCTTTTTTCATAACTTTCTTAATAGTCTTGACTGCGTTTTCCGCCGCTCCATTACTCGACGGATGATAAGCGGCCGTGAGAATATGTTGGACGTCATTATTATTAAGGTACCTTTCGAAGTTCGTCGACGTAAAAGGTGGTCCCCCGTCGGTCACGAGCTGCTTAGGGGCCCCGAATCTGGCGAACATTTCTCTGAACTTAGCCATCACTGGCTCCGCTGAGGTCCCCGAGGTCATTGCGGCTACTTCAATCCACTTGGTATGAGCATCGATAACGATCAAATAATAAATACCTTTGAAATAGAGAAAATCAGCGTGTAGCCGCGTCCACGGCTCTTGCGGCCAGGCGAAAGGCACGGGCGGCGCGCGCGGCGGTGCGTCGCGCACGGCGCGGCACGCGGTGCACGTGCGGGCGCGCTCTTCCAGCTCGGCTTCTATGGACGGCCACCACACATAGTTTCGGGCGATATGTTTCATGCGCACGATACCCACGTGCCCCTCATGCACGTCTTCTATTACGCGTTTGCGTAATTTGTTCGGGATGACGATTTTATAACCCCATACAATACAGCCGTGGTCGATATGTAACGTTTCCTTTCGATGAAAGTACGGTTTTTCATTTTCCACTTCCGTCTGGTCCGGCCAACCACTGATAATGTACCCATAAATTTTCCTCAACGTGCTATCTCTCATGGTCTCTTTCGCGACGTCCCTGTGGCTCAAGGGAAACGTGTCTTCCACAAAATGTATATATGCCGCCTCCTCTTCGCTGACTTTTAACATACCTTTAGCCGCCAGAGGAAGGCGCGATAATCCGTCGGCGTTCCCATTGTTATGTGTCGACACGAAAGCTATCTCGAAATCGTACGCGGCGAGCCTCACCGCGTATCTCTGCAAACGGCTGGCGGCCGTCTGCGGAATCCCGTGTTTGGGACCGAATATGTGCGTGAGCGGTTTATGATCACTACGTAATATAAACTTACGCCCGAATACGTACTGGTGATGCCGCGTGACACCATACACGATGGCTAGGGCCTCCTTGTCTATCTGGCTGTACTTACGATCGGCGGAGTTGAGCGTTCGCGACGCGCAGCATATGATGCGCTCGGCGCCGTCGGGGTACACGTGAGCCAACACCGCCCCCAGACCGTACTCGGAGCTGTCAACCGCCAGAACCAGAGGCAGCTGCGGCTCGTAGTGCGCCAGCGCTGGCCCGCTCACCAGCTCTTCTTTTATTTTCTCGAACGCCGTTTGACACTCCTCGGTCCACCGCCACCGTGCGCCCTTGGCTAATAAGGAATACAGTGGATGTAATGTTGTACTGACATTTCTTAAAAACCGTGAATAATAATTCACCAACCCGAGCGCTGCCCGTAACTGCGACACGTTTTCGGGTGTGGGCAACTTTGCTATTGCTGCCACTTTGTTTTCATCCGAGTATAGCCCGTGCCGATTTATACGATAGCCCAAGTAACAAACTTCGTTTTTAAAAAATTCACACTTCTCAAATTTTATGCGCAAGCCGGCGTCTTGTAGCCTGAACAACACTGCCTTTAAATTTTTCATGTGTTGTTCCTGATTAGGCCCCGTTATACATATATCATCGATAAAACATACTACATTATCTATGCCACACAACGTTTCTTCGATTACCTTTTGAAACATTTCTGGTAAACATTTTAAGCCGAAAGGTGCCCTACGGTATACAAAAATCCCGACATGAGTGGTTATAGCTGTAAGAGGTTGAGATTCCTCATGTAACAACAATTGTAGGTAGGCGTTTTTTAAGTCTAATTTCGTGTATTGCTCCCCTCCACTTAGCGCTGCAAATAACTGTTCAATACGCGGCAAGGGATAGTGCACATCTTTTAATTTTGGATTTACTGTTATCTTATAGTCTCTTTTAATAACAGCCACTATTGGAGTTCCGTAGTCTGACCGTTCGACTTTCGTTATCACTCGCTCAGATTCTAAGCGTTGTAATTCAAGTTCAACAGGTAATCGCATCGCTAATGGTATCGGGCGCGCTTTACAAAATACCGGTTCCGTGTCTTTTAGATATAACTTTATCTCTGTTTTAAATGTTCCCAACCCATCTTTAAAAACATCCGGGAATTCGTTTTTTAACTGTGCTACGACTGGATCGCAAGTTTCGTTCACACTAAAAATATTAATTGATTTTAGGTTTAATTTGCGCATCCAATGACGCCCCATTAACGGTTTCGCGCCATTCGCAATAATAAACAATGGCAAAATGGCCGTCTCTCGGCCGCGTGTCACCGCCACCTCAACGCGACCGAGGGGCACGATTTCCCCGCCTGAATATGATCGGAATTTGGACTCGTCTTTAATGATGGGTAAATGGGATAAATGCTCGTCATAAAATTGTTTCGACACGGCCGATATCCTACTACCGGTATCTACTTCAAATAATACCGTTCTATTTTCGACCTTAAGTTCCAGGTAATACGGATCATCCTTACGCTTTGCACCGGCGGCTACTGCAGAAAAATGGTATAGTCCATCGCTTGCATCACTTTCCGAATCACTGCGCTCGATGTAAAATTGAGACTTTGACTGCTCATTATTAAGATTTTTCCCACTTTTCGAACACTTAGAGGCCAGATGGCCTTTTAGATTGCACTTGTTGCACGAATAAAATTTGTACCGACACTTATTAGGCGCGTGGTTCCCCTTTCCACAACGCCAGCAAGCGGTGCTGCGCCCTCGTTCGTGGCCCGCGGCGCCGGCCGCCGCCACCCGATGCAGCTCGCTTCCGCCCTGCCCGAGTCCTGAGCTCCTCGAGCCCGGCGCTCCGACGACGGCGCCGCTCGCGGCCGCGGTGTCCGCGTGCCGCTCGGCCGCCTCCAGCGCTAGCGCCAGCTCCACCGCCTTCCGGTAGTCGAGCGTAGGGTGTGCGAACAGGCGAGCTCTCATCTCTTCACTACGTAGGCCCGACACAAATTGATCTCGTAAGTTCTCCTCGAGCGACGCACCAAAATTACAATGCGTCGCGAGGTGCTTGAGAGTTTGTAGGAATGTGCCGACATTTTCGGTATCCGCCTGCCGCCGTTGTCGAAAGATATGCCTTTCAGCGATCTCCGATCGCTTCGGTTCCAGGTGCTCGCGAACCAACGCCACCAGCTCGTCGAATTTCTTGCTTTCTGGGTAGCTTGGAGCACAAAGGTCGCACATGAGTTCGTATGTGGCGGGGCCGACATGCGTCACCAGCGTGGCGACCCGTAGTTCTGTTTTGATTTCGTTCAACAAAATAAATTGTTCTACGAGTCTCACATACGAGCCCCAACTCGTCCCGCCATGAATATCGAACTCATGAAGTTTTCCGTAAGGCATTTTCCAACACTTTAACTAAAAACGACTCCAGTCTGCGCCACTGTGGATATTCAATGAAACCAGGTGCGCGGTAAAATCAAGACTGATGTATTTTTTACATAAACAGGTACATGCAATAAGTATTTATATCTACCCTACACTACATACATCACAGTTATAAGCAATTCGAGCGAAATATCCGAATTTTGTACACGATGAATATCGATAATTACGCCAATTGTCAATCAAATCAAAAAATATTTATTTAAGACAACAACGATCCATGGTTAGTTAAACACATTATTAACTTAGAACACTATGTTAGTACTTAATACTTAATCGAATCGAAAAATTCTTTCTTAGAACGAAAGGGTATACTCCCAAGGTGGTCTCATTAAAATTTCACAGAAATCGGCTTAGCCGTTTTTGATAAATCAACAATAAAGTTAAAAATTCGAGGGAAACATTCGAATTTTTTATGCGATGGAAAGCGGTTTTGCCATTTTTTTGAAAAATAATTATTATTTTAACTAAAAGTTTAATATGCTAGCTATTTTACTAACATTGCTGGGAGATAAAGCAGCGCTCATAAAGTAGTTTGAATAGGTGTTCGTTAGCGCTCTTCCATTTATGTCACCTATCCGAAGACTGGATCGGTTAGTATTAAAACAAAATCGGCAAATACCTCTAATATTGAGAGCTCTAAATTTTGCAGCTATAATTTTTTGTAACGTTGTCATTCATATACACTGTTATAAAATATTTCAGCGAGTAGTTGGAAGTAGCCAGTATGTGTAGAGCTTTACAAGCCGGTCCACATACTTACCCTGTAGTTTGGGGCCTGTATCGTCGAGAGGGTTCATAAAGCCACCGTTGAAAATAATGCTCTACACGCTGCTTAGATGGCTAAGCTTGTTTAAATGGGCGTTTGCTTTCAAATCATTATGAGACAAATAAAATGATTATGATGTGTAATGTGAATAAGGCTGTGGTTTACAGATGTCACAACAGGCAGTGGACAATAATTCGTTACAAAACTGGTCTACAACAATTAAGCTATCAAGCTCAAAACATGAGTATAGTGCATCTTCCCGAAAATGGTCCAATGGAAATACAATCGATCGAAAAGGTTCTGAATAGTGATCAAAAATTGTGTAGTCGAGGAATTTTTATCATCATTTTAAATTGTATACTTATACTGTACTTATGAAATATATTTAGGGAACTTTATTTTCGCGTAGTTTGGCTCATGACTACAAACTCCTGAAAGTCTTCCCTGCTCGCCGTTATTAGAATAAAAACGGCGATCCACTGCATGTACTGCGTACTGTAAGTAAGGCCCGAACATGCTAGTGACAATAAATTTTCTGAAGTTAAAACTAACCCATAGATATTTTATATAGGTACCATAAAAAATAGAGTGTGGTTATCTTTTCACCCAGTTCGCCAGATATTTTTATGTAACAAATACCTGTGTACCACAAAATGTATGTTCCATAAACACATATTATTTGGCGGCACATGAGTATTGTTTCAAAGAAAATTTATGTTTCTAAAGTACGTCCTTTAGATAAATTCCTTCTCGTGCGACCTGTGTTTCAGTAATTCTCAAGTATCTACATTTATACAGTAGATAATATGTCTACCCTCAGGTAAAGCGGCGCGCGGCTCTCCTCTACACGGCGGTAACTCAATCAGCCTGCAGACACATCGAGTGCTTTCCCCGGTTCTCGCCGGTAACACAATAACCGACTGCCTGTGGGGTAACGTCCCGCTAATACCACTCCACTAACCTTTTATTAGCAAATACCGCCCTAGGGATGCCCGGTAATGTATGCAAAAAGACCTCACTGCACTTAAGTGAGGTCTTTTTGCACGTTTTCTTTTTGACGTGATAACGTCTTATAAATTGGTGAACGCCGTCTGCACGCATGATAAAGTGTCACTTACACCTGAGCCGAACGTGCAAGCGAGAGCGCGGAACAAGCGATAAAGAGGCGCGATCGCTCTAAGCATTCAGCTTGTTTCAGTTGTTGATTCTACAATGTTTCCTTATGACGTTATCACATAAAATTATTAACCGACTTTACAGCATTCACTTTTTTTGTTAATTGGATGGCTTGGACTTCGTCACGTGCTGTTTTATACAAAAATGTTTCTAAGGGTAGACATTTTCATAGGAAGGGACGGAATTGTAACTGATGACACTAAAACTGAAAACAGTAGATTTAAGTAAAGTTCCGGACACTTGTTGAATCAAATTGCTGTGTGAAATTAAAACATATATCTACGAAATATATCAATTGAAGGTTACTAGGTCCCTAATCTGGTCCAGTCGGCTATTTCTTAGAACACGGACAAAATAGTGATCATGAAGCTCTTTCAGCTTTAGTATTTTAAAAAGAAAACCTTGCGAGCACGGCGGGAAAACTCTATTAACTACACGTTCAAAAGGAAACGAGTCACATCCTAAAACACTCGTATATTACGCGTTTGAAAAATTGTTTCACAAAATTTATATCAAAGGAACATTCCTAGAAGTATTCATAAATTGTTTGGAAGAAAATATGGCGCAGAAAATAGACCAGAGCACCGGAGGAAACTAGGAAACCATATTTCGCAGGAGATGGCAGCCCTGCCCTGCCACTTGATATATTCCACCATTCTTTCTTACGAGCGATGTTTTGTCCTTTTCTGTCTGTTTGTCAAGTTGTAGCGCTGTCCTGCTCTAATTGGTAGGAATCTTCGGAAGTGTTTATGTCCAGAGGAAGTATTTAGCGGCAGTTATTTGCTTGTTCAGAGAATATTCGTGGGATTGGTTCTCGATTGGCGCGCCCTCTCGGATTACTTAATAAAACTCTCCTAATGATCCGATATGGGTATTGAATTATGTAACTCTTTTTATGGTTTTGTTTTTGGAATAATTTCATTTCATTAACGTTAATTTGGGTGAAGTATGTTATATTTGGGTTGCTCAATTTTAATGGATATTTGATTTAATACCTAGTTATGTATCATAAATAGCATATTCAGCTCATTGAATAACTGATATCATTATATACTTACTCCAATTTTCCTGTTTTTCGACCCCATATCACTCAGGGATTTTCCCAAATTCTAACTGCTCATTCTTGTAAATAAAATCAGCCAATATACCGCTACAGGGTTATTTCTAATCAATTAGCATCCTTTTAGGGGATTATTTTGTACATCAAGACTAACAACTTTTGTTCTGTGACTTTTGCCAATACTCAAAAAATAAATCAGCTGTTCCAAACATTTTATCGAGGGTAAACGATGTTTTTCAATGGAACAACAACTTTTTAAAAGTTTTTTTTTTTAGAGAGATAACTTGATAAAAGTCTTAAAACAAAAGTTGTTAGTTTTAATGTACAGAATAAGCCCCTAAAAGGGTGCTCATTGATTGGAAATAACTCTGTAGGTACAACATTAGATTTATAAAATTTTGAACGACATTGTTCTGTAGTAAATAAATACACACAATTATATTTGCCAACTTAAAAGTTGCTCTCTGCAGCGTCTTTTTTTATACAAGTTTGTAGTGTTATTTTCAGACCATTTCCGCGAATATTATTTAAAGAGAAAACCCAACAAGTAGCAAGAACGTTTAACTGTCAACAATGGCAAGAATCTTTCCTCAGCAGTGTTTATTTAAGCAATTCCGTTAAAAGCGTGCAAAATGATACGTTTATAAACAGAGAGGCGAGGAACGCAAACGGAAAGTGTAGCAGGATGGAAAGTTTTGTTTGATTTCGTAACTGCCTCCCGCACCCCTCCCCCTGACCTTTTGTTTTGATATTTTTTGTCGCTTATACGAGTACTGACTCGGTAAAGCCTAAGCCTCAATCATTGGATAAGCCACTTCTTATTATTTGAGTCTGTGTTTTCGGTAAAATACAACGGGAGTGGTTGCCAACATTAAAATGCTAGGTTTTCAGTAGTAAGGCGCTTTAGCAAAACTTGGAAATGTAACACATATTTGTCAGTTATTCAGTCAGTAAGCAAAAGCGTGTGTTTAGGTTTTAAGATGAAGTAGCTTTATTGCAGTATTGTTACGAAATTTCAGTACCTACGTAGGTATGATATTGCTAATTGCACTATTAGTATACAGATTATGAATATGATGATATTAAAACTACAAAAGAGCATCACAGACTAAAAGAACCAGAATATTTACATTGTTATAACCCCGCCTTTACCCGGCTCTTTCAAGCTGGTCCCTCGGAGTCTCGCTGTTGTTATTAATATTCGTTTCAATTACGGCGACTAATTGATGTAGCGGCGACCCAGCGCGACCCACTGCGACCCACTGCGACCCGCTGCGACCCACCGCGACCCGCCGCATGCGACGCGCATCGTGATTCAAAAACTCATTTACTGAGAGTGGGGACTGACGGAACTTCACAGACTGAACACAAAACCATTTACAAATTACGTTTCTATGGCGAATCATTAATGTTTTAATTGCTTCTCTTGGCTCGTGCCACTTTGTCACATTTGACATAATAAGAGAACTGGCGACGTGAGCTGTATACAGGGTTATTTCTAATCAATTAGCATCCTTTTAGGGGCTTATTCTGTACATCAAAACTAACAACTTTTGTACTGTACATTTGTCAGAACTCAAAAAAAAATCAGTTGTTCCATACATTTTGTCGTGGGTGAACGATATTTTTCAATGGGACAACAAAATTTTTTTTGTGAGTTTTGACAAAAGTCGCTGAATAAAAGTTGTTAGTTTTGATGTACAGAATAAGCCCCTAAAAGGATGCTAATTGATTAGAAATACCCTGTAATTTAATTGGTTTAATTGGTTACTATTGTCAACTTTATGCTATGATCTAATGTTGTTGAAGAAATGGTTATTTATTTATTGTTGGAAGAGCTTTGAAAACTGACACTGTTGCGATATATGGGTAGGACAGGTATTGGAAAACGATTCTCGTTCTAATTTGCACACCAACTTTGCAGCCTTTAGAATAGGAAATTTCCATGAAAATAGTTTCATCATTTTTGAAATGCTAAATTCATGGTTACGAATTCTTTTTTAAAAATTTAAACAGCCATAATAAAGAAACAACTTACAAGTCGATTTATTTTTCTGTAACTCATTTATTTTGAAAAATTTAATGAAAGAGCTTTGTATTATATTTATACAATTTCTTTACTGACTTAAAAATCAAACTTGACTTCAGAGAGGTATCACCTGTATAGATTTTTATTGCGAAGAAAACATAATAATTGTCCGTCTTAAGTAAACGTAATTGGCCTTAATATTTAAAAAGCTCCAACAAGCAAAGAAGGAGTCCTGACGGGAAACTAATTTATTTGGCTACTGCCGTAATAGGGCGAGCAATGGAGCTTCAGCGGAGATATTCGTCTGCGTCACTTAGAATTCCGCCCCTCTATAAATGATTTTGACAGCAATTGCTCGCAAAATAGAGCACTTTGAGGAAACAAATTCTCGGCCGCGAGGGGCGGGGGCGGGGGCGGGGGCATTTACAAATAAAAATGAAAGGCATTTCTCTCCCGGCCAGTGTTGCCACCTTTACTCCTTTCACCTTCACAAAGGGCTGAGTTTTGCTTACAAATCGCGAGGCGATGAAGTGCAGTTGGTGAGTATAGTTGGATCTCTACAGCGCTAATTTTTTAGGGGGTCAGACTTGGTGACAGTTTTTAGGGAGATGTTTCGGCTCATAATTGTCAAAACTTTGAACGGTCATACTCATAGACACTATTAAAATGGATGAGTTCACGAATATTGTGTAATTTTCGATAATTTTAACCGAATCGAAGCGAATTTGATTTAACAAAGGGGGAAAAGCTGCCGTCGCGCTATAATATTTATCAGCCGATTTCGATAATATATGACAGATTTTTTAGGATTTAAGTCCTAATAAGATTTGAGAGTATGAATTAAATCGGTCAAGACTGAGTCGAGATACAGGCTGTGTCACGAATTCTACTTTTTGGAAAACCAATAGTTTTATTTGCTTGGTTTGTTTGCTTTATTCCCTCGATAATATAATGAACACTCTCCAAAACGAATATAAATATTGGTGCGCCATTTTGCTATGAAGTGTTTACACTGTATTTCAAAAAATGTTGCATCTAGCTCCAAAAGAGGTAAGATGGAGTCTTATTTCGAGCGCTGCCTCTCCTGTCCTCAGGCTTGGCTAAATAAATATTGAGCACTTTGCAGGTTTTCCTTCGCGGCTCCGCTCAGCTAAGTCCACATTGAATTTGAATTCAAAAGATGTATTTTGAAACTTAAATAAAACAGATAAACAGCGAATGTCGAAGTCTTTTGTCTGAATTAATAAGTTTCAGGCAAAGCCTCAGAAAATGTCCACACAATGAAGGTATTAGAACATCGTGGCCTTTCAATAGGTTCGCCTGAAACAAAGGCTAAGAAAGTTGAATGTCATCGAATAATAGGTATTATTAGTTTGGAGCGTGGAACTAGGAATTAAAACTAGTGATAAGTTTTAGACAACCTTTTGAACATTGATGCTTATATCTGACTAATTCAACAACAAACGAAAACTAAGGTATATCGTACAACTTATTACTTAACCAACTACGCCTGAAAAGAGGGTTCAATTGTTTAAGTCCCTAATATTTTCTTTTATGATACGTAACTTTTATATTAATCCAGACTATACGCAAATCACAAATTATCGTTATGCATCTTATGTGATGTGCCTAAATAAATTTGCAGTTGCATGATTATAAGCGAGTAAGTTAAAAACATTTCCTGTAAGCACATGCTAGGTTTTACGTTACTGGCTTCGAGTGAATATCTATAGAGCAACAGTCTCGTAGTCAAGTGAAAGTAGTAAAAAAATGTCTGAGCGCTGTCATACGTCAATTACCGACTTAGATATTTACAGTAAATAATTCACAATGACCCGTTTTCTCGAATCTCGACGTTATGTCACCTAATTAGTGCTTGTAACCGAGCACTTTGGCATCGCACAGCGTTGTAGTCGACTTGCAATCGCCTCAAAAAGCCTGCTCACAACGTAGCTTGGGCAGGGTTTTGGCACGGACACTTTTTTTGCACGATTGTGACTCTATAGATATTAGCTCGAAGGTACTGGCTTATAGCCGTGCCTCGTATGTTTTATTTCTAGGACATAAAGCAAAATAAACTAAATAAATGGTCCATGTATGACCCGAGTATTCGCAGTACGAGCAGCAGAGATTTTCCTGCGGCTCGAGCGACTCAAGCGGCGACGTCGCCGAGATTTCCTTAAAGTGGCCACTTACTCAGATATTATTCTTGGAGATTCTCCATTTAAGGCTCCTCGCCGCCAGCCGCATAAAAATACAACGGCTTATTCAAGGGAAATCAACGCCCACGGCGACGCGGCTAAGTGCCTCTTAAATTAATATATCTTGCGATAAAACGAAAAGTCAAACGAGATGAGCTCTGTCACACTTTTACTGCAATGATTTTTCTTAAAGCATCAATAAATTTAGTGATGTTAAATAAAATCATTTACTTTAGAGATGACTATGCGCAGTGTACACGGAGGTACAAATGAAACCAGTTGGTCAATGGTAATACGTAGTCATTTTATAATATCAACCCGAAGACTACAGGTACAGACTTAGATGCTGGGCGAAAAACGTTTGCGCGTTTTAAGCATGCCCAACGCCATGTACAATTTTAGTACCGAAACTTTACACACTGTTTCGATTGTGTTAGGAAAAAATCGCTTGCGCGTTTTAAAAACGCACAGCGCCATCTACAATTCGTAACCCGAACTATATACTTAAACACGCAGAGACTACGGAATTAAATCAATCATGAAGGAACTCTTGGACGAACTAAGTTACCAACTAACTCGCCGTACTATTAGTAAGTTCAACTGGCAGTGGGCAGAACATATTATTATGCCCTGCCCCAGTGGTGCTTTGTGGCCAAAAATTAGGGAGACCAATTGGGAGTTGGGGTTTGTTCCACTGTAAATGTGCAATGACTCATTTTATCTTACGGTTGTTCCACACTGGTCTCCGTTTTACTTATCCGTTTTACCGGATTTTAAATGTACCAGAATACAGTATCACAATACTGTGTCATGTGTGAAGTCGCTCATAGAACTTCATACGCCATCGATGAAAATAAACGTATCCGATAAAACAGGCCGGTAAATAGGAGAGTATGTGAACCGGCTGTGAGTTTTCGCTTTATGTAGACATGGCCACTTGATATACCACCACCAGATTGATTTGATATTGGGTATTTCACACACTGTACCAACACACGGTAAGCCAAATTTAAAAGTGCGTGAGGAAGATTGCATTCACGGTTCACCGTGAATGTAGTTATAATTAAATTACGTTGTTTACATATTAACCTACTTTTTATTGCAGCCTACTTTTTATGCGGCCGATTTTTCCTGTATTTTTTATGCGCTCTGTGGATTTAATCGGCGTGAACAACAAAAGGTTTATCTATCCCTCCCCGCTTCAAAACACCCCAGGAAATGTCTCGCAATCCTGTTCCCGAGCTGTTGGATTGCATGCAAATAGCGGATATGTATTATTAACCAGCTGCACTCGCGCCGGTATCGGCTTAAGCGATGTTTTATTTACGTTGTAGCACGTTACATGTTACTTGTTCTCTTATGCACACGAATACGTGATGCAGGCTGTTTGGGCGCGGCGGCGCATCACTGTGTGCCGTGCAAATAGCTGGTAGCTGAATGGTTATCTGTAAAGCCAGCTTACGGACGATAATTTTACGTGATTACGTCATAAGAAAACATGGAAAAGTGGAAGAGAGATAGATGCGTAACACGCCGAACAATTAGAACGATCGTCTCCTCCGACCGAACGACGATCTCCTGTACCGCTTGTTTCGCGCTCGGCTCGGTGCAGCTCGACACGACAGAACGTGACATTTTTTCGAACGTGCAGCCAGGGTTCATTGATTCATAAGACGTTATCTTGTCAAAAAAAGTAATCCGTCAGGTACATTGTCATAAAATTAAATAATATTGTAAACGTATTTTCTCTTTAGTCAATTAAACAAAAATTATGAAGATAGTCTTTTCTCTGCAATGGGACACTACAGGCTCATGTATTAAGATTAAATGTAACACCATTTTTAGGGTTCCGTACCCAAAGGGAAAAACGGGACCCTATTACTAAGACTTCGATGTCCGTCTGTCTGTCTGTCCGTCTGTCCGTCTGTGATCATGATAGCTAGGCAGCTGAAATTTTCACAGATGATGTATTTCTGTTGCCGCTATAACAACAAATACTAAAAAGACAATAATATAAATACTTAAGATAATACTTAAGGGGGGCTCCCATTCAGTACGGAACCCTCCGTGCGCGAGTCCGACTCGTACTTGGCTGATTATTATATATAACGGGACAATAGCTTTAAGTTTAATTTTAAATAGTGCCACTTAGTTTAATTTCGAAGGACTAGGAATGGAAGTGGCAACATTCCTGGGGTAACGCTTGTGACAAACGCTGTTGATTGATTCTAAGGAGGTTTTAAGTGACACTGACATCGCATGATCGGCCGATGGGCGGGAAAGTGCGAGGGGACATGTCAGACAGATGTCAGTGAGTTGTAAGTTGTAAACAGAGTTTGTTCGGAAGAGGTTGTGGAAAACTGAGATTAGAACTGTTCAAGTCTGGTGATTCTTGATAGAATGCTGGCAGCGTGCGTTACGCTGCGGAACGCCATGTCCTTCGCTTAAAGTTCTCTCTATAATTGTAATCATACGTAATCTTCTATGCAATAAACTGGTTGTTCATGACGTCGCCTTTATCTCCTCGCCCGCTAAACCCACGCCACGCCACACTGAAGCATGGTTGGGTCAGTGGTATAAATCATTACCACATTGAAGCAGAATCATAACTGATGCGGTGCCTTTTTATGGATCCGACATCAGAAGGTGGGATCGAAGGGCTAGATCCTGAGGAGATGCAGGATTACAAGAAAAATCCTTCGACTGCATTAATCATTGTCGCCTATGAATCAGAGCAATATTATCAAGCAAATCACAAAAGAAAACGGCGAATGATAACAAAGAAGACCACTATGCTACAATACAATCTACACCGAAAGAAGAAGAAGAACAGAACTTGCTTCGTGTACTGTTAACCAGAACAAATCGCTCCAGCCTGTTTGGAGAAGTGGGTCCAGGGTCCAGGGAAGCTGGGAAGGGTCACCTACAATAACTACCAATCTGCAAGAAGCTATTTGACAAAACCCCGGGTGAGCTCGTCCAATTTTAGTTAGAAAGTAGTTCTGCATGTTTTTGACTAAATCTGACTTAGTTGTGTTAAGTTTCCTAGTACTACCGCGCGCAATGATTGGATTTAAAGTGAACCTCGCGTCGCGTCGCCCGGATCACGCATGTTAGATCAGATCGGAAATATTGGTCACTTTTAAGAGAATATAAAGAACCTTACACAATAATGAAGTAGACAAAGTCCTTTCGTACATACTTTAGAATAATGCGAACCGTTGTTAAATTTAATGATAGCCTGTTGTCATGGCGACCCTAGATCTATGATTGGCTTTTTCAACATTCGGTCAGTCAACTTTCAGTTTCCTCAAGGAGGTGGCAGTACCATGCAAGAAGTTTATTGTTGACTCAACAAACTTCTTGGTACAATGCTGCCACAGATTTTACTTTCGGAGGTAGGTCAAGGAAATATTTTATGTGATTCTTAAATTCTCTGTAATAAGAAAAGCGAAGGTAAGAAAAACTGAACTCATTTAATTTTTGTTGGTGGGTAAAATGAAAACTGCATCTAGGATGAGTCGAAGGGATGCAGTTGTCCGGTTCTTGCGAAGATCGAAGGGACGCTGTTATCCGGTCTCATGCCTAGATCTGGTATCTGATAAGTGTAGATGGGTTGTACGGATGTTGCGTCTGGGCTGAGTCGAAGGGATGCAGTTGTCCGGTTCTTGCGAAGATCGAAGGGACGCTGTTATCCGGTCTCATACCAGATAGGCTTGAGTGGAAGGGACGCAGGTGTCAGATTCGCGCAGTCACTGAGTGTGGGTGGTGATTGTGATTATGAGAGACACTGTTGTCCGGGCTCAGGCTTGATGTGTGGTGGTTTAGTGAGACTCGAGTCGAAGGGACGCAGTTGTCCGATTCGCGCATTTACTGGGTGGTGAGTTGAGTGCGGTTTGGAGGGACGCTGTTGTCCGGTCTCGGGTATGGGATTTGGTGGTTTTGGCGAATAAAATTCTTAATGAGCGCTGTTTTTCAGACCCTATGCTAATGTAAAGAAACCTTGTCTAGTCATCTCTTATTTACCTTCATAGTTAGTTATCATTTCGAACACGTCTAAAAGTAACATTATGTCAGGAATGGACGAGCGGTAAACGAATATTCTATACCGACATTTTCGAATAGTCCAATGTTGAACATACGCCTCGCCACGCTAGCCCAGTGCGGGTTGGTGGATAAATAAACATTCACATTGCTCTTTTGTTACAGATACTGATAATAATCGCCCGAGGACGTGCGAATGTCAAGATGGCCGTAACGGGACAATAGCTTTAAGTTTAATTTTAAATAGTGCCACTTAGTTTAATTTCGAAGGACTAGGAATGGAATTGGCAACATTCCTGGGGTAACGCTTGTGACAAACGCTGTTGATTGATTCTAAGGAGGTTTTAAGTGACACTGACATCGCATGATCGGCCGATGGGCGGGAAAGTGCGAGGGGACATGTCAGACAGATGTCAGTGAGTTGTAAGTTGTAAACAGAGTTTGTTCGGAAGAGGTTGTGGAAAACTGAGATTAGAACTGTTCAAGTCTGGTGATTCTTGATAGAATGCTGGCAGCGTGCGTTACGCTGCGGAACGCCATGTCCTTCGCTTAAAGTTCTCTCTATAATTGTTATCATACGTAATCTTCTATGCAATAAACTGGTTGTTCGTGACGTCGCCTTTATCTCCTCGCCCGCTAAACCCACGCCACGCCACACTGAAGCATGGTTGGGTCAGTGGTATAAATCATTACCACATTGAAGCAGAATCATAACTGATGCGGTGCCTTTTTATGGATCCGACATATATGTCCTAAACAAGCAGTTTGAATACATGTTATTCAATCTGGTAAATATAGTTAAAAATGTCGTAGAACATGTCCAACGTATAGAGAAACACACGGACTCACACGGTAGAGACAAGCGGACTGAATATGAACACAGATATACGTAGGAGTACATACATTCTAACATATTCCTCTCATTTTTGGTCAGTCTCATTAAAATTGGATATAAAAGTTATATTTATTTAACTAGCTAAAATTACACCTAGCAAAATGTAAAGATGAAATTCCCCATAACAAAATAACATTTTGTAACTACCCTCATTTCGCAAAGAGGCCGTGGCTCTAATTAATTCCCACCTCCCCCTCCACCCCGCTCGCCCCTCCCCTGGTCGGGTCGCCGGGGTGCAATAAAAACTACGTGGCGTTATAAAACTCGTTAGTTTAAACTACTTCGTGTTTGACCACATAGTTCCGAGTTGGCGTCACTTTGAAGACTCGTCCGTTCGCTGCTCGTTTCTAAAATGCGTTTTGGTGACGATAAAACAGCTGCGTGGTATTCAGTCGCTGCTTTGTGCAGTTGCTATGTTTTGTGTCACTGATTCTCAAATAAGACTAAGAATTTAAAAAAATACGAGAGGAGAATCATCATCAGGATCAGAGAACAAATTGCCACTAATCCAAGCCGTAGTGTCGAAGTGATTTTCGGACTTGCCTTAGAATCCAGACGTCGAGAGTTGCATTTGCGATCCCATATTATTAGGATATTTGGATTTTTTGTACAGGTTCGTAAGCCACTGAATTTTTGGTGAAGGAAAACATCACGTGAATAATTATTTTTCGCCAAAAATGGCATAACCGACGTTAATCGCGTACAGAATTCGAATAGTTCGCACGGATGTGTGTATCATCAATGTAGTAATTTTCACATTGTTGTTGATTTTTCAAAAATGTCTCAGCCGATTTTGAAAAATGTAACCATTTATTTTCACTCTTAAGACTGATCACTTCTGAAATATGATCCACAAAACAAAAAAGGTTCATCAAAATCAGTTTATAATTGGTTGAGTAATTGCGTATAAAACAATTAGTCGAATTTAGAACCTATGTTATGAAGTCGGTTAAAAACAGTGAGCTGGAGTTGTGGAAATGGCCCAATCGACCTTCTATGTCCATCAGTTGAAATATATTTCAAGGCGCCAAAGTTTGGGTACTAGGGAAACAGTAATGCCAACAACTTCAAAATAAAGTCAAGTAAAGTTTATTGCACCACCCCGTCCGGCAGATTTTATGTATCCGGTACAGGTGTTAGTGCATTTAATGCGCAGAGTGTCCTTTCAGTGTAGTTAAGAGTAATGAGAATCTTCATTTAATGTTCTTCTACGTTGTTGG
This sequence comes from Hypomecis atomaria, assembly GCA_964007245.1. Classification (NCBI taxonomy): domain Eukaryota; kingdom Metazoa; phylum Arthropoda; class Insecta; order Lepidoptera; family Geometridae; genus Hypomecis; species Hypomecis atomaria. The sequence continues at coordinate 204,977 of OZ023297.1, forward strand.
CGGGAACTACCGGGTCATTAAGGTTTCCCGGATAAAATGTATTTTGTGTTTAATTTAGATTAGTGTGTAATCTAAATTAAAACACAAAATACATCTACTTATATGGTAAGCCGTGGTGGTCTAGTGGTTGTAACACCCGCCTTATATTGTAGGGTCGTGAGTTTAAAACCGATCCCGAACCAATAAGTTCTTTGGAATTTATGAACGGAATTTCACACTACTGGCTTTTTGGTGAAAGAAAATATCTTCAATCTGCTTACGTCTATAGAAGAAATTCGATGGCGTATGTGCATCCACCAACCCGCACTGGTCTAGCGTGATAGATATGGCGAAATCACCCTTCGTGGGTAGTAAGCCTATTTTCAGCAGGAGATAAAAGGCCGTTACAGATACTATCTATAATTTATCTTTTTCAATTAAAATTCATTAAAACATCCCCATTGAACACATACCTAGTAATCGGTAGTATTGTTATATTTTATTTGAACAGTCTTATTGAAATGAAATACTTTGTTAACCAATTTACTTTTATAACTATTGATCTTTTATTGAATCAGGCGTTACTTTAGGGAAGTTCATCTTTAAACCCTTGTTTTGAATAAATATTTAGTGTATTTCTGCTCTGTCGTGTGCCATATGTTAAGGGTACCATTCAAAAAACCAAATTAAATCACAAACAAAATTAGTACAATAATTAATCATCTAACTGTATCATGGTTAGGTTAAGGTTAGGTAAGGTTAGGTTAGAAATAAAATACTAATTTTGTATGTGATTTAATTTGGTTTGTTGAATGGTACCCTTAACTTATAGGCCCACGTTAGAGCAGAAATACACTAAATATTGATCTATTTTTATAGTGCTTTCCACACTAGGTTTATCTGCAGTGTGGCGCTATCCGAAAGAATTCTGATTCTTTGGTCGGTTACCTAGCGCGCGTCAGTAGCGATTACAAAACGCGCGTCAGACGCGCTACAAATAGCCGCCGTGGGCGCGGACCCTATAACTTGCATTTTACTTTTTGAAAGCTCACCCCCAGTTTCAGTGGCTGTAGTATATTGGCTTCGGGTAAATAATGAAATTCAGTAGCTTTCACCGAAGTTGGACGTGTTCAGTGGCTCTAGCTGCAGTTAAAACGGCTTAATGTTCTAACTTTATAAATGCTGCGATTTTGTTTGCATTCTGCTTACTGGGAAAAAGTAATGGCCATTAGATTTAAAGTTTTGTGCTGATTAAATGTCTGAGTTTCTTTTTATTGGCGGGGACGACCGAAAAAATGTACTAATTTTCGTAAACAAATTTTATTGCAAAAGTATTATTTTTATTCGCGAATACCATTGCAATCATGAGAATGGTTAGTATGACATTATTTGCAAGTGAGTACAGCGGTTTTCTTGTAATGCAACATTTTCTAAAAATATTTTTAGTTCTTCTCTACCAAAAGTTAGCAAAACGGAAACAATAATAGTTTTTGTTTACTATGAAAACTCTTATCATATCAAATACCTTTTTACTGATTTAATATATCTAATTTGAAAGATGCTTGCACGTGGAATCTAAGATGCCTTCAGTGAACGCCTTAAGGCTGAACTTTAGTAGATACTGAAACTTTGTGCTCTATGATATAAATAAATGAAATGAAATGATGATGATGATGACGATAAGCGTGCACATTCGAAACATGGCTGCGTCCTTGTTTTGTTTAAAAACAACATTTCGTATAATAACAAGAGTATTAACTTTTCATAAGAGAGCAAGGATCGGGCCAATAATAAACGCAGAATAAACACCGACAATATAACATGCATATTTTGATAAAATAGCTGTGGGAGGGAAACTTCCTCATATACGAGTACAACATACGAGTATGAATGGATACAAACAGAGCGCAGATACAAATCACAGAGCAGTGACCGTTGTCACGAGATGGGGCAAATCAGAACAGAGCGCTGATGATACATAATAGATTTCAATTATGTATCACCAGTGTTCAGCGCTCTGTTCTGATTTGCCCCATCTCAACCACCTCAACCACCAGTATACCCATACTCCCGTACTCGGGAGTATGGGTATACTCCCGAGGTGGTTGATGGTAAAAAAAAATACATAAAATTTAAATGGAACCACCTCGGGAGTATACCCATACTCCCGTACTCAGGAGTATGGGTATACTCCCGAGGTGGTTGATGGTAAAAAAAAAAAATACATAAAATTTAAATGGAACCAAAATGGAAATGGAAAGTGGTTCCATTTAAATTTTATGTATTTTTTTTGTCTATGTTCATCGATTTTCAACATCGATTCTCACCTCCACCTCTTGGGGAGCCTCAGCCCAAGTGCTTCGCACATCAGGGTTGGCACTCTGCTTCTCAGCTGGGGAATACGCGTGCCCAGTGTGGCACCGATCAGCCCACGCTAAAGCGGTAGATGTCGCCCTCAATGAAACGTGTCGAAAGATTACTGGCTGCCCTCAAGCCCACCCCTCTAAGCTTACTATATCCGCTCGCCGGAATAGCCCCTCCAAACGTCCAACGAAATATAGCCTGCTCTATTGAAAAACAAAAACAAGAAAATGACCACAGACACCCTCCCTACAAGTCAGTTCCGCCTGCCAACCGCCTCAAAAGCCGCAAGAATTTCCTAAATTGCACAAATCCCTTAATCGGTCACCCCAGCGAGGCCCGCTGCAAACTCTGGCAAGAAACCTATCCCCCACCACAAGACTTCTTAGAGCCAGCGGAAGAACTCCCCCCGGGGAATTACTTGGCGTGGCCAACGTGGAAGTCGTTGAATCGACTCCGGACCCAAGTTGGCCGCTGCAAGTATAACATGGCCAAATAGGGTTTCTCTGATGTAAACTCAGTGGAGTGCGACTGTGGAGCTGTGCAGACAATGCAACACCTGCATTGTCCTGTCCTCAGTGCCCAAATACTTGCACACTGAGCGACCTAGTGGAAGCCAACCCTCCTGGAGTAGCAGTCGCTAACCACTGGGCGAAACTTATCTAGATAGATCATTACCATCTAGATCTATCACCTTAGAACCATCGACACGAAGAAGAAGATCGATTTTCAAACTAGAAAATAATTTTTCAATTCGGTTCACAACTGGCGAAATTATCGATGAACATACACAAAAAAAACTTACAGTAATCGGCTGAGCCGTTTTTGAAAAATCAACAATAATGTAAACGATTCGAGCAAAATATTCGAATGTTGTACACGATGGAAGGCGGTTTTGCCATTTTTTGCGAAAAATAATTATTATTGTAACGACTTTAGTCCTCTAACAGAACTAATGATCAACAATCCACTAACCGGCGCGATCCAACCTGAATATGAAACAAGGATTGTGATCGCCACTAAAATTTCGTAGTCACTTAATTCGACCCATAGCAGTTCAAATTATAGTTTTTACACAACAATATGGAGCAGGGTTTCTCAAACTATAGGTCGTGACCCACTGGTGGATCGCAAGCGAATATTGAGTGAGCTACCACATTAAAATAACACACAGCTATTAAAAGTAAAAGTACTCGTAACTACAGTTGAAGTTTATGTCAAAACTGTAAATTAGCAAAACATAGGAAACAATTTAATTTTACCCGTTAAACTTTTTTTAGTGTACATACATAGTTCATCCATCCATCCATCAGCCATAGCACGTCCACTGTTGGACATATGCCTCCCCTACGGATCTCCAATAAGACCAGTTGGTAGTGTCTTGCATCCAGCGTGATCCTGCGGTCTTAATGAGGTCATCCGTCCACCTTGTGGGTGGACGTCCTACGCTGCGCTTGCCGGTACGTGGTCTCCACTCGATAAATTTTCGACCCCATCGGTCATCAGTCTTCGGCGCTACATACATAGTTATTAGTCTTTTATTCATATTGGTAACGGTTAAATTTCCTACAAGTGGGTTACGGGTTTGAAAACTTGTAGTAGATGAGTCGCAGCTCAGACAACTTTAGGAACCACTGATATAGAGTAAAGCGCGTGTTAGTGAAACATGAAACTGTTACACCGCAATAGCAGATATTATTATAATAAACATTTGAGTAAAGTGGCTGGAATGTAGGCCACTAGGGCGAGTCGACTCGAGGTGTAAACACGCCTACAGACCCTGCACACAACCTTGGGTTGCCAGCGCTGGAATTTCAAATCTTTTTTTAGTAATTTTCATAATAATGTGTCTTTATCTGAAGTGACTCTACGTACCGGCAAGCACAGCGTAGGACGTCCACCCACAAGGTGGACGGATGACCTTATCAAGACCGCAGGATCGCGCTGGTTGCAAGCCGGTTCCAAAAAGTCTTATTGGAGACCCTTAAGGGAGGCGGAGGAGGGAGGGGGAGGCCTATGTCTAGCAGTAGACGTCCTATGGGTGATGGATGGATGGATAACCTGAAATGACGACTGACAAAAATGAGTGAGTCATTTTTCTTTTGAAATTAGCAAAGTAAATGGCGCAGACTGAGGCGAGGGTTATTCTTTCAAAGATGATGATAAATATTCTTTCTCGGAAATTATCTTTGGTATTCATCACAATGTAAGGGGTCATACAAATTCATCACACATACATAAATAAAATTAGGGCTACCTCACAAATAATTAATGCCCAGATATTATATATTTTTTTCTATTTGACGACACGAATTTCTAAATTGAAATTCATTTAGAATCATTATTGGAAAATTGTTATTCACCACCATGTGTAGGCCTCTGAGAAGTTAGAATGGGTGATTTGCTTCACCTACTCAAAATACATTTCTTTTGTATCCAATTTTATTATGAACCACACGTTACTTTTTAAAAGAGCTGGCAACTCCCACGCACATCGACATGACAATAAGAATAGGAAAGAACGGCCCATTGTTCGCGTCGAGGTGACATGGGACATATGCACGCTGGTTTATGCATAGCGCAAGACAATTATAGCGCCACCTTCGCAATCTCGGGGCAAATTGAGGCAGATAAACTACGAGACGAGGGTGCAGCCCTTTCTAATATTTACGGCGGGGAATTGTGTGCGATATAGTTTTGACTGTGTACAATACACTATATTAGCGGAAGTGTATTGTTCGAGAAGGAATTTCGACCTAGCAATTATTAAAGAGTTTTTTTTGTGATAAATATTTCAAAAATTCGTCGCGAATGCAGGACTCAAACCTGCGTCTTCGGATAGGATTTAGGTAATAATTCCTAATAATATGTACTTAATAATAATGATTTTGCAAGATTGTTTTTTAGGGTTTACATCAAAAGGAAAAAACGGAACCCTTACAGAATAAGTTTAGTTATCCGTCTGTCCGATCGTCCGTATGTCAATAAAATATATTAACGCGTAAAGTTAACAAGTTGAAATTAAAACCGTACACGTATATATATGGTCTCTTGCAGATGTGAATAATCGAAATTCTCAGTTAGCGTAGAAAAAAGTTAGAGCCGTTTGGAAGTCGGTTAAAAAGAGAATAAAATATATAGAATAAACTACACACTAAGGTTCAATAGCCATGTACCCAAGAGAATGTCACAGCTTTTCTACCGCGTAACGTAATGTATGCAAAATAAGCTGTCACCGCGCGTCGCGGTAACGTATGCGGCACGGGTCTATCGCAACACCCATACGCGCACTTTCTCGGCGTGACAACCCTACACACCTCTATACTTCCAACCTTATATCAATGGAAGTGAGTTTAAATCTGATTGCAAAGGAAAATGAGGAATATGTGACATAATGAGGACGCTGACGGGCAATTTGCAAGTGCGGTGTTATGAAGCGCGCGACTTTGATTGCGTGTCTTGTAGCGGAGCTTTATCACGGGACCTCGGGAAATATGAGCTTTATAGTGTAGGTACATTCATTTACATAAATAGGCTTTAAGGGGTTTACAGCCTTTACAAAAGGTATCTAATATTATAAAGCAATAATTATTTTTGGCAAAAAATGTTAAAACCGACTTCCATCGTGTTCCATTTTTCGATTTGGTTTACAAATGGGGAAGTTATCGATGAACATACACACAAAAAAAACATACATAGAACCTCCTCCTTTTTGGAAGTCTGTTATGATTTTACGTTCCTGTGTATATGTAATTATGTAACATTAAAACAATAAAATGAACCATCAAAACAATAACCAGCAGGCAGGCGGTAAGTGCAAGTCAAACAGAGATGGGCCCGAGCGATGTACCGTTGTTTGAACTGCACAAGTGATGGATCATTTAGCCACTAAAAAGCTGTATAAAATATACTGAACAATAGATTCAATTCCCTTTAACATGGATCGTTTCATTTTTAACAAATTGTAAGATAAGTACCAATAAACGTACCGTACCTAAAGGGTAAAAACGGGACCCTATCATTAAGACTCCGCTGTCCGTCTGTCTGTCACCAGGCTGTATCTTACGAACGGTGAAAGCTAGAACGTTAACATTTTAACAGATGATGTATTTCTGTTGCCGCTATAACAACAAATAGTAAAAAAAGAAAAAAAAATTAAGAGGGACTCTCATATAACGAACCTGAATTTTAGCCGTTTTTCGGTCGAAATTAATAAAAGTGACCTGTATATGCATGAAATATTCACATAACATTTAGTTAAATATATTATTTACTTTAATAATAAATAACTAAATTAAAATAAAACCTATATTTAAGGGAGCTCCCATACAAGAAACGTTATTTTTTTGCTCGATAATAATGACGACATTTTATATTCCCTTCAAAAATAAACAGTTAAATTAAACTAAGGGGGGCTGTACTGTACGGAACCCTTCGTGCGTGAGTCTGACTCGCACTTGGCCGATTATTTTATTACATGTAGTGAAAATATGTATTTAAAAATATTGAAAAATATACTAAGGGGGGCTTCCATACTGTACGGAACCCTTCGTGCGCGAGTCTGACTCGCACTTGGCCGATTATTTTATTACATGAAGTGCAAATATTTATTTAAAAAATATTGAAAAAAGTCACATTAAAGCGCCTCAAAGATTGTATTTAATTAAATTGCACTTTATGTATGAACATGCTTGACATTAATAGCCGTAATACTAAGCCTTACAACGCATTGAATTAAATGTGGCGCACATCCTAGTTGCGGACCATTACCCGTCGCATAAATCGGGAGCAACAGCGACGTCCCGCGTAATGTATGCGACACACGACACGCCCGTCCGACCGCAATAACTACCTCGTTGTTCTACCATAGGGCGTAGTAATTGTGTTATACTGTCTGCAAGTCTTTATTAAAACATTAACAGTAATAAGTAAAGCATAGAGCATATTAGATTAATACGGACCATTACCCATCGCGTAAATCGGGTGCGACAATGACGTTCCGCGTAATGTATGTGAAACGCGTCATACGCCCTTCCGAGCGCAATATCTACCTCGTTGTCCTACTATAGGCCCTCATATTAATCATCATAAGTATCTTCTACAAATCTTTTTTAATAAAATTTAAAGCAGGTAATACATTTAGAGCATGTTAGATTTACTTTTTATGATAAACATTTCAAAAAATTCGTCGCGGATGCAGGATTCGAACCTTGCGTCTTCGGATCACTAGCCCGACGCTCTGGACCACTAAGCTAACCTGCGAAGACGCAAGGTTCGAATCCTGCATCTGCGACGAATTTTTGAAATGTTTATCATAAAAAGTAACTCTTTGAGATAAACCTAGTGTGGAATGCACTATAAATTTAAAATCATTTCATGTTAGATTTAAAGTCGTAGACAAAGACATCCTAGTTGCGGACCATTACCCATCGCATAAATCAGGTGCGACATTGACTTCCCTTGCAATGTACCTATGCGACACACGCGACACGCCCATGCGGTCACAATAACTACCTCGTTATCCTACGATTGGGATTTGTAATTATCTTATACAGGGTTATTTCTAATCAATTAGCATCCTTTTAGGCGCTTGTTCTGCGCACCAAAACTAACAACTTTTGTTCTGCGAATTTTGTCTAAACTAAAAAAAAACAGCTGTCCCATACATTTTATCCCGGGTGAGCGATATTTTTCTACGGAACAACAAGTCAAAAATCGTAGAACCAAAGTTGTTAGTTTTGATGTACAGAATAAGCCCCCAAAAGGATGCTGATGGATTAGAAATAACCCTGTATATCTTATAATAATACAAATGGCTATTTTGATAAAGTATAGAGTGTGTTAGATTATACGTCGCTCACATCGTATTTGCGAGTCACGACCGGTCACATAAATCGAGTGCGACAGCGACGTCCCTCGTCCCTGTAATGTATGCGACACATGCCGGCTCATGCGACACGCGCTCCGTCCATCTACACTCGCTGCCCTGTCCTCCAACACTACATGACCCGGAGAACTAGGACGGTTTAGCCGTTTCGGTCGAGTTCAATAACATATAGGTACTATGATATGAGATTCCCATTCATTGGATAATCCAATCAACCTGTAAGTGTTGTAGCCGCGGTGGTCTAGAGGTAGTGACAGCCGCTTTACAATCGTGAGGTCGTGGGTTCAAATCCCGGTCTCGTACCAATGAGTTCTTTAGAATTTATGTGCGAAATTACACACCACTGGCTTTTCGGTGAAGGAAAATCGTGAGGCAACCTGCATATTTCCGTAGAATAAAATTAATGGCGTATGTGAATCCACCAACCCGCACTGGGCCAGCGTGGTGGATATGGCCCAATCACCCTTCGTGGGTAGGCCTACGTCCTGCAGTGAACTACTAAAAGGCTGATACAGTACAGTAAGTGTTGATACCAAGCTGTAACCCATCGTTCAGGCAGTGATTGAATTTGGGTGTGCCAATGATCTCTACTTATATGTCTACCATTTGTGGATACTAAGTGATGCCTATGTAAATAGCCCTGCCTGGCAGATTACATGCACTTTTTGTTGATTCACACATCGCTATTTCTACAAAAGGCTTATAATTTGAGAAAGAATAGGCACAATTTTTCCTTGCCACCAAAAGTGATTATTTTATTGATTAAGCCGGTGCATACTATCATCATTTTTAACCGACTTCCAAAAAGGAGGAGGTTCTATGTTCGTCTATATGTATTTTTTTGTATGTTCATCGATAATTCCGCCAATTGTGAACCGCAATGAAGTTCAAAGGGGTATACTCCCGAGGTTGTCCCATATTTAAATTTTACAGAAATCGGCTCAGCCGTTTTTGAAAAATCAACAATAATGTAAACAATTCGAGCGAAATATTCTAATTTTGTACACGATGGAAGGCGGTTTTGCCATTTTATTGCGAAAAATAATTATCATAAGAAAGTAGACAGATTTAAAAAAAAAATCATTAAACACGCTATAGGTTCGATTAAACATTCGATTAAACCACAGAAATATGTGGCTTAAGACTTTTCTGGCTGACTTTTTAAATAAAAATTCCCGACATTACCAAAAAGAACTTCCATAAACCGTATTTTATAAAACTTGAAATTATGTCCCTAGTGTCTATCTATAGGTATATTCAAAATATGTAAATTTGTCAAAAAGCACCCTGACTATTTTAACAAAGCGTCTGATAAATCGCTCAAAATTAGATCACAATACGGACATAAACTCGTGAAATCGTCCCAATACGAATCATACGAATAATAAAATTGCCATACCCTTATCAGGGTCTTATGTATAACTAAACTATACAATCAGCAAAATCTTTGCTTCTGGCGGATCCCTTAGGCGTCTTCGAAATTTTCTACCCACTGCCACTAAAGTTACGCTCGCTCAGTCTCTTCTTCTTCCCATCTTAGACTATGCAGACGCTTGCTTCATTGACCTCACCGAGATCCAGCTTGAGAAGCTTGAGCGCCTTCAAAATTATTGCATTAGATTTATATTTGGTCTACGCAAGTATGATCATGTATCTCATTTCGCACAAAGCTCAAATGGCTTCCTATTTGACTTCGCCGGAATGCTCATGTTCTTTTCCTTCTTCACAATATCCTGTTTAATCCTTCTACTCCACGTTATCTTAAAGAACGGTTTACCTACTGGCACTCCTCCCACTCCCTTCCCCTCCGGTCCAAAGAAAACCTTACCCTCATGACTCCTTCTGCCCGCTCCGAATTATTTTCTCCTTCTCTTGCTGTCTTTAAGGAGCAAGTCATAAAATTTTATTTATCGCAGTTGCCTCCATGTTAGACTAGTTGATTTATTATATTTATTTATTATTAAATTTATTAATTTGTATATAGTTAGCATTTTTTTTTTATTTTACTATAGTATTAGTATGTGTATGTATGCATTATTATTGTAGTATTTGAATGTACATGTGTATATTGATATGTATGTTTTTTTTTGTATATTTATGACTCTTTATTCAAGTATTCTTTATTTCGTTTCAATTAATGTCGCCATTATTGTACACCCCGTCCCTTACCTTTCTCATAATCCTTTCGTCTCTTAATTAGGTTGCCTGGAAGAGATCGCTCTAAGCGATAAGGCCGCCGATTGTCGCACTATTATAATTATATTGTACTCTTTTATTGTAATATTTTCATTGTGTGAACAAAAAGCGTTTCTATTCTATTCTATACAAAACATGTTAATTAAGAATCTCATGTAGATTTCATATGATACAACAAATGCTTTGACTTTGACTGGCGGTACTTTTGCAATATTTTTCATTGGTTTACTTTCACATTATAGTAGCGCACTATGATCACAAAATCCTAATAAGAACTACTGAATAATTGTGATTACTATTCATACCATTACCTTCTTCGTGTTAATATTATACCTCAATAGAGTTAAGAAACTATATTTTTTGCTAGCTTTTTAAAAACCCATATGGACTTGACAAGTTTCTTGCTATTGTCTTCATATGTTTATTGAAAATACTCGTAGCAGTCATTTTACGTAAAGCGCAACGCGTGCCTTCTTTTTTCTTCTGCACCTGAAAAAGTTTGATTTTTTTGTTCGAAAAACTTGTTATTAAATAGGCAAAGCAAAGCTGCCATCAGAAATGAGAGGCATTGCCCTCACCCACGAACTCCAAACAAACTATCTGAAGTTTGTTTTAAGTTACAATGAAAAATACTTGCGAAACTTTCTTTGAATATTTGATTAAACCAGTCTGCGACAGCTTTTACAACTGTAATAAAAAATAAATCTTGAAACATTTTAGCTAGAGAATTTCCAAGGCTTCAGAACAGCTGAGCTGTCCCGTTTTAATATTTATTAATCTTCGCAAGCAAAATAAACTCGTTCGATATCCGATTGGAGAGGAAATTTATATTTCTTTGAGTGGGGAGCAGTCAGCCGAGACGCGGCCGTCTTTGCTCTTTCAGGAGAACTCTTGGAATTGGGGCGCGAACACAGATAATGTACAAAGATTTAGCACTAGCTCCGCGTTGAGAGATCATTGATTAAAGTGTAAAATTGAAATAAAATACAAGCCTCTCTAATACGTACGGCACACAAAACATCTAGTCAAATATATCATAAGTTTTAGATAAAAACCATGCATTTCAATTGTCACGAATTGAACAATCTGGCTTGAGATTTTGACTGTCATATGATTAGAACAAAGCAAACAATTATTTTTCACCAAAATTGGCACAACTGACTTTAATCGTGTACAGAATTCGAATAGTTCTCTCGAATCGATGTACCTGTCATCGATGTAATATTTTTAACATAACTGTTGAAATTTTAACAAACGACTCGGCTGTTTTTGTTAAATTTTTATTGGGACCACTTCTGAAGTATGATCTTCTGAAAAAGAATCATCAAAATGGGTTCAGAATTGGCGGAGTAATCGCCAACATACATACAAAAAATGCAGTCGAATTGAGAAAAAATTTTTAAAGTCGGTTAAAAAGCATAAAAAACCAGCGACAATGCATAGCTCAAGATAAATCAATAGTAATTTTAGCAATATCGTTTTTGAAATTTAATGATCTTCGAAACATTTTCATTTCTACTTACGATATTTTTGTCTGACAATTGAATTTGCATTTGTTCAAAATTATCTTAAGACTTTTGGGCTTTGTCGCGCACAATCGTTGTAGGTACCCTCTGCAAATAATATTTTGTCTGTTCCTGTTCTAAAAGCACACAGAATGAAATAGAAGCCACAGCCATAGATAAACTTGATTACTTTGTAGTAGTGGTATAGCTTCCCATTTATTCGCTTATCTCTAATTCAGAAGGAAAGTAAAATGAAACCAGTTTCGTTTTGTTGGAATTAACGTTAACGTTCGTTAGAGCTAAGAAAACAAGTATTACTCGTACATTAAAAAAATCATTTTTTTTAAAACAACCTTTACTGAACAAGAACTCGCCAAGACAATCAATACAGCCGAAATTCGAAAGGGTTGCGTCGTTTTATTACAAAGTTCCTATAACCACCTTCCAGTTTCATCATCAGACCCTGGTTACCATTGAAAAACATACTACTCGCCAAGACTTTTCAAATGAACCCAAACTCGATGAGGTTGTGTCGTTTCATTACTAAGTTCCTTTGGCCACCCTCCAGCTCCATCATCAGATCAGCACCATGTCATAACAATAATAATTGCATTGTCACGCGATTTACACATGTATGCAAAATTTCAGCTCAATCGGTAACCGGGAAGTGGATGAAATTTAACTTGTAAGATTTGATTACAGAACGACATACAACGGGACAGGTGAAAGTAAATAAAAGCTCGTAAAATAATACGATCGCAGCGTCACGTGTTCGTGCGTCGGGATTGATGATGATGCTATACTTTAATGCCAAATTAAACTGAATGTCATCTGTAAAGTTTCCTCACCCCTGCTGACATATGAATTTACAACTGCGCAACGACTCGCTTCGTGTTCACAGGCGTTTTTAAGTTTGATTCGGCATATATGCACTGTATCTATTTAATTCAAAAATATTTATAAAAATTATACAACTGTTTTGCAGACACTATTCCTCAAACTGGGTACAATAAAGCGCCTGTATCTTGGGGCCTAGGCGTATTAATGGCGGGAAGAGAGAATTGCACGGCGCACGCGTGCTCAAGCGACTCTTCCCGATCCGATCATTTGTTTTTAATTAGATATTAAGTGAGTTATAATGTAATTGGTTTTGCCGTGTTATAAGCTCAATAAATGAAATTTAATTTAATTTAATTTAATCCCTGCCCTCTTGATGTTGGGGCAAGAGGGTTAGACAACGCTATATAATGACTCGAAAATAGTTCAAGGAAAATACCAAAATCCGAGCACTGAAGTCGTTATCCTAGGAACCATTTTAATAAATCATTTGGGAAATTGTGTGGGATAAATATTGCGTTATTTTAATGTCATAATAGCGTGGCCTATTTTTGACAGTGCGGTATTTCTTATTATTATTTGCTGGTGGATTTGTAATGACAAAATTTAATTATTAAAATCTTTTGGCACTATTTACTATCGTTGCCGTTGGTCCCCAATATGAAACGGATCCAACAAAAACAATAACCTCTCTTGGCTGTCGGGTAAAAATAAAAATTCCAAATCTACTTAGATCATAGTTCATTTAGCAGGTTAAATACTGATTCGCAATTTCAGATGTAATTTAGAAAATCCTCCCAATATTTCAATCAATTCTTCAGATTGACTGATATTTAATCATTATCATAATTTTTCATAAATGTAATAAATTTATAGCTTTCAAACAAAAAAAAACTTCAAAATTAAAGCTGCGGCTTTAAAGACACAGACACATAAGTTACCACGCCAAAATCGTCTCATTTTAGACCTGAGGCTAATAACTTGTTCCGTTAGGTTTGTCCTCACGATATAGAAATAATAAGCTCTGCTAGCTAGTCTTCACATAAAACGTACAAAGACAGACCCTTTGCTTGTCCCGAGATACAAAGTAGGTCGATGATGGAGGATTACGTCCCCCTACAAGTCGCCGGAATGGCCTGCATTTATCTTCACGCCTCAAATTGAACCTCCAAAATGCCATTTAATATTATTATCGTGGACATATTTCACTTTCTAATGAAGCCTCCTTAATGTAGTGTTGTTTCACCGCCGCGCCGGCTACGTGACTCGATTTTCTTTGTTATAACAGTTCAGTTTTTCTATTCTTGTTTTGATGTTTTGTAGAAAAAATCTTTTAATTAAGCTGGGAATGACAACAACACGGCGGAAAATAAAACAAGGAAAAGGAACAGAAAACAAGACTAAAAACTTTATTTAAGTCTGTTGAGAAAATGTTATTTTATAATAGGCTTAGAGCGTCGCGTTCACAGCGAAGGTTGATTACTGGAGTTTCAAAACAATTACCCGTTGAACAATGATTAGCTAAGAGTACCTATACATATATTAAATTGTGAACCATGGTTGTTTTATCAGGAAAGTTAAAAACAATTCTTGTTTATAGCATGGTGTCCCTGTAAAGTTCCTTTGTTTTCGCAAAAAGTGGGTGAGATCTCCCCAAATATTATTTATTATTTACTAGCGACCCGCCCCGGCTTCGCATAGGCAGGTATATATTGTACATGTAAACCTTCCTTTTGAATCACTCTATCTATTAAAAAAACCGCATCAAAATCCGTTGCGTAGTTTTAAAGATTTAAGCATACATAGGGATACAGGGATATAGGGACAGAGAAAGCGACTTTGTTTTATACTATGTAAAGATTTTGCTGAAGCAAAAAATTGTAGATTCACAAAGGTTGAGTTAAGTGTGTTGCTGTGTATTTTGAGTAGTTTTTGTTATGTCCTGAGAAAATCTTATGTTATATTCACCGCAATGAAAATTCACGATTTTAGCAAATTCGACCTTATGAACCCTGAAGTCTAAAAAACCCTGAAGTCTACAGAAGAACTACCGTTTTGTAACTGTTTAGAAAGCTAAAAATTGTTTTGTTTTATCCCTGAAATTTGATTTTTATGTAATGTGGTTGGCTAATAGTGTTATTGTTGTTGTTGTTTGTTACCGGTAGTTCTACGATGGAACTATCAATACAAATTGTACCGTTATTTCTATTACTAGAACTTAATTAATTAATTATTTTTTTACTATTTTCTACTAACAGTAGAACTTACGGGAACGACTCGTCTGTAAGTTGCAGTTGCTTAAGCTGCTATGTCTACTATAAGTCGTATTGTAGCGTATTATAAGTGAACCGTTCGCGGCAGGCGCCGACAGTGCTCGGCACTTGGGCTGCTTCTTTATCATGTTGAGTTAAATTTAGTGTCTATAAACTGTACTGCCATGAAACTGGAAACTTGAGCTGCCATGTGTAATATAAGTCGTAAAACGGCGTATTATAAGTGTTGACAGGTGACAGCTCTCTGTACTCGGGCTGCCTCCTTATCATTTTGAAGTAAGTGTCGTGTCTGTAAGCTGTAGAAACCTGAGCTACCGTGTAAGCTATAAGTCGTATTATAGCGCATTATAAGTGATCCGTCCGCGGCGGGCGCCGACAGCGCTCGGCACTCGGGCTGCCTCCTTATTATGTTGAGTTAAGTGTCGTGTCTGTAAGCTGTAGAAACCTGAGCTACCATGTAAGCTAAAAGTCGTATTAAAGCGCATTATAAGTGATCCGTCCGCGGCGGGCGCCAACAGCGCTCGGCACTCGGGCTGCCTCCTTATTATGTTGAGTTAAGTGTCGTGTCTGTAAGCTGTAGAGACCTGAGCTACCATGTAAGCTATAAGTCGTATTATAGCGCATTATAAGTGATCCGTCCGCGGCGGGCGCCGACAGCGCTCGGCACTCGGGCTGCCTCCTTATTGTGTTGAGTTAAGTGTCGTGTCTGTAAGCTGTAGAGACCTGAGCTACCATGTAAGCTATAAGTCGTATTATAGCGCATTATAAGTGATCCGTCCGCGGCGGGCGCCGACAGCGCTCGGCACTCGGGCTGCCTCCTTATTGTGTTGAGTTAAGTGTCGTGTCTGTAAGCTGTAGAGACCTGAGCTACCATGTAAGCTATAAGTCGTATTATAGCGCATTATAAGTGATCCTTCCGAGGCGGGCGCCGACAGCGCTCGGCACTCGGGCTGCCTCCTTATTATGTTGAGTTAAGTGTCGTGTCTGTAAGCTGTAGAGACCTGAGCTACCATGTAAGCTATAAGTCGTATTATAGCGCATTTTAAGTGATCCGTCCGCGGCGGGCGCCGACAGCGCTCGGCACTCGGGCTGCCTCCTTATTAGGTTGATCCCACACTCGCACACCATAACTTGAGTCGCGTCACATTGCCCCCGGACCAAATAGAAGGAAAGATACTGTATCGATGCATAAAACATTTTGTTTCTGGAATGGAATGTTAGTCTAAAGTATTTTAAGTTCCCTTCTTCTTCTTAGTCGTTACGCTCTTGACAGAGCGGTCGTGGTCATCACGTAGTATTTATGGTAGGGGCAGATGTAGCACGCCTCACGATGTCTCGCCATCTCTCTCTATTAGAGGTCAATCGGGTACACTCATGTACGGGCCCGCCCACAGCTGATTTGATTTGGTCGGTCCATCGCATGGGTGACCTTCCGCGTGGTCTTGTGCCTTCCACTTTGCCCTGGACAACTAGACGCTCTATGGACTGGCTACCTCGTCTCGAAACGTGTCCGAAGAATGCGAGTATACGAGACTGTACTGTGGCCGACAGACGCTGCCTGATGCAGAGTTCTTCAAGTATCGAGACATTGGTGCGAAATTCCGTCCACGATACCCCAAGCATTCGTCTCCAGCACCACATCTCGAGAGCATCTATTTTCTTCTTTTCAATATCTCGTGGTGTCCACGTTTCCGAGGCATACAAAAATATGGGTAAAATTAACGTACGCACGAGTCTGGTCTTCGTGGTTTTGGTGATGTTTCGGTTCCTCCATATTCTTGTCATTTTGTCCATTGCAGTTCTAGTAATCGCCATACGCCTCTTAATTTCATCAATGCATCCGCCTTGACTCGAGATTAAAGCTCCAAGATATATGTAAGATTGGACTACTTCGCAATTTGCAATCTGAGTTACTTCCGGCAAGTTATCGTTCGTGCGGTTTACAATCATTATCTTGGTCTTGTTGCGATTAATCTTTAATCCGAATGCAAGGCTCACCTGTTCCATTTTCCGAAGCAGTTCTTCCAAATGGAGTGCACTAGTTGCAAAAAGCGTGGTATCATCTGCGTAACGCAGGTTCGCAATCTTATAACCACCAACCGTAACCCCATCTGTCCAATCGTCCAGAGTGATGCGCATTATAATCTCGGTGTATATGTTGAACAGAAGGGGCGATATTATGCACCCTTGACGAACTCCAGCACTTGGGTGAAAATTACTGGAGAGGACGTCATCTGTGCGCACTGAGGCTGTGCCTTCTTCGTACAGGCGCCTTAAAAGGTGTACAAGATGTTTTGGTGCACCCATTTCGAGAAGGGTCTTCCATAAAATTGGCCATTTTACTGAGTCAAACGCCTTGGAGAAATCAACAAAGCAGATGTATGTTGGCTTGTTAAATTCTCTAGCCTTCTCAATAATTTGGCGGACAATAAGGATTTGCTCTCGTGTTCCCTTTCCTTTAACGAATCCGGCCTGTTCTGGTGCAATCTCCTTGGACAGATACGCCTTCAGTCGTTCGTTGAGAATATGTAACAAAATTTTGCTAGCGTGTGATATGAGAGCAATAAGGCGATAGTTGTTACATTTCTTCGTTGAACCCTTTTTATGTAAAGGAGTAAATACTGTATGTGTCCAATCAGACGGCCACTCTCCTGTACGCCACACTTTATTACAAATGACGTGGAATATGTTTTCACCACGTTCTCCCAAAGCCTTGATGGTCTCTATGGGGATACGATCTCTATCCGTGGCTTTTTTAGTTTTAAGATGTTTTATGGCGGCTCTCACTTCAGACAGAAGAATATCCGGTTCCAGATCTTCGTCATTTGGTTCCGTGTTTGAGAAACAACGCGACAGTGGGTCTTGGAATAGTGACTGACAGTAGCACTTCCATGTTTCTGAGATCTTATCCAATTTTGTGACTACTTCAGCACTCTCGTTCTCGATTGCCCAGGTTTTGGATGGAAGAGTTTTCGTGATTAGGCGGATTTTACGGTACAGGTCTCTGGATTCATGTTTCCCTGCATGTGCTTCGACTTCCTCACAAATTTTGCGAATATATGCGTTGTGGTCTCGTCTGCAGCTGGCCTGGATTTGGGCAGATAACCTGTTAATTTCTCTGACATCCGTTCTTCTTGCCTTTATCTGTCTTCTCTCCTCAACCAGAGCAAAAATATCGCCTGTCATCCAATATTGTCGTTTATGGGTCATTGCAGTTGGCGGTCCAGACCGCGCGATCGCTTCCTGAATGAGATGTTTAGCCTGGTTCCACAACATTTCTGGTGTTGCCTCATTATGGTTTACATTAGCCCAATCTGCCCAGTTTTGTTCGACAGCGTCAGTAAATTTTTCCTCATCTCTGACTTCGATTCTCCTTTGATTGTTGCGGGGTCTCGCAGCTGTTAACTTCAGCCTTAACTTAACAATCAGAAGTTCGTGGTCTGATCCACAATCAGCGCCAGGCAAAGTATGGGCATTGAGGATAGACGTTCGCCAGCGAGACCGTATCAGGATGTAATCTATTTGGTTACGATATTCACCTCCTGGAGATGTCCAGGTATACAGTCTCCGTGGATGGTGTTGATACAGACTGTAAGCGACTACCAAGCTGTTTTCGTCCGCAAATTGCATTAGTCGTTCACCTCTTTCATTACGTCTCCCAAGTCCAAAATTACCCACACAGCTGCCAAACTGTCGAGAATTTGCCCCAATTTTGGAATTGAAATCACCCATAATTAAGAGAAGCTCTCTGTTGGGCATCTTGACGATGGTGCTCTCTAATTCTGCATAAAAGCTCTCTATAACATCTGGTTTTGCAGAGCTTGTGGGAGCATAGACTTGAACGATATTCAGGTTTACAGGTGAGGCTTTCAGCTTAATAGTCATTACACGATCACTTACTGGCTCATAGCCCAATACACAATCCTTTAGATGTTTTGAAATCGCAATCGCTACTCCATTCCGGCTATTACTGTCATTTCCAGAAAAGTATATGGCATGGGTGTTGGTATAAAAATGTCCGCTGTCTCTCCAGTGGGTTTCGGCTAATCCGCAGATATTTAAACCACACCGGGTAATCTCTCTTTCTAAAACGTCTAATTTCCCCGTTTGTAGTAAGCCACGAACGTTCCACGTTCCTATCGTCTGGATTTTGCGTAGCTTGATAGGATTTCCAGTAGCAGAGATTCCATGAGAAGCCTGGTTTCCTACTCCTACATGGCCGGTAGTCCATTTCTCACCGCACGCCCCGGACGCAGCGCGGCGCCGGTTGCTAAGCGGCTCGCATGGCAATCGTGATTCATTTATTTGTACTGCCATGATGATTTTCTCGGGAGATTAGTTGCAGTGGTTTCCCGTTGCCTTCTGCACCAGACTTTTTTGAGGTTATTTAAACCTCAAGGTTGCTGAAACCTCTTCCGACCAGTTTCCCAGCCAGGCGTATGGTTATACCGCCATTGCTCGGTCGCCAGTGCCTCGTCAGTTATCTAGCAGGGGGACCGCGGTCGCCCAAGGGCTACCGCCGCAGATTCAACATCTGCGCGTGCAGGTGAAGATGACAGTTGGGGCCGGAAAGATGTAAAGTCCGTTCTCCCCCATTCCCCCCACCTTAGACCAAATAAAAAAATCAAGACGGTTTAAGTTCCCACCTTAGACCAAATAAAAAAATCAAGACGGAACGTCGTGAACAGACAAGTGAGGCTAGTTTTTATTATACATGTGGTGAGTGCGTCGGTGTTGCGCTGCCATAGTTCGACTGACGAGCAAAGGCGTAGTTTCATTGTACGTGTTTGTGTGTGTAATTGTGTCTGTTTACGGTGAGGCGTAGTTTTGCCGGCCTCACTTGTTTGTTTCTCAACATTATGTCTTTATTTTTTTTATCTGTTCTGAGGTTCCCACGCCAAAAATATTTAAGTTCAGTAAAAGTGTTTTTTTTTTTTGGTGATAGCATGTTCAAAATAATATACAATAACAATAATTGTAGACCATAGGAAGCGCCAATGTATTTAATTTCTACATTTTTTACTGATATATTTGCATACTGTGAAAAAACTACATCAAAAATGTTTTTAAGCAAAACCGAAAAAACAACAAACTCGTAGCCACAAAAGATCAACATTACACATTGTACAATACGGATTTCTTTTTAAAAGCAGCGCAATGCAAAGTCACCTTACATCGCGAATATTCTGTTTTCAGTTTTCGAAAATCCAAAAAACTTAATGACACCAGCATCTTACATCGCAAGGTCTCTAATAAAATAAATATATCTATGTAAAAATAATGTTTTCAGCTGCATACGAAATCATTGTTTGCAACTTGCCTATGATGTGTTCAAAATGTGCAAAAAATAATAGATAAATGTACAACGACTTGATTAAGGCTGCTGGGACGCGCTGGTTGCAAGACATTTTCACGTCTTATTGGAAATCTGAACTGACTTATGTCCAGTAGTGGACGCCCTACGGCTTATATAATAATGATGTTAACATAGATCTGGGATCAAACCTTCCATCTCTTATTTTCTCCTCTCCTCGCGCCGCGAACACTTCCCAGAATCATTAATCACGCCGGCAGGTGCGGCCACTGCGTTATGACGTCACACGTGACTTACCATTACTTAGCTCGCCTCGTGACACCTCACTCAACCTTCGCCTAGCTTTCATTTATAAAAACCTTTGGACGTTTTCAACCGACTGCCGGAAAAGGTTTTTGTAATAAAAAATATTCTCTGCAAACTTTACAGTCCATATTCTATTATGACCACAATAATTATTATTACGATGTAGCTATTTTTAAGTTTAAGCTAACGTAATTTAACTGAGTAATGTTTCGTACACTATGTAACCTTCTTATTAAGAAGAGCCTGGACCCCACGACACAGGCTGCTGTAGTGTGAGGTCTAGTGTACATCATAAATTTAGCATATAATCTTTATTGAACAATAAACGTATTGTTTATTACTTTTAACGTGATAACGTCTTATAAATCGATAAACACCGGCTGCATGCACAAAAAAATGACACGTTCCGCTTGAGCCCAGCCAGACCCAAGCGAGAGCGTGGAACAAGCGATAGAAGCACAATCATTCTAACTATTCGGCTTGTTTCCGTTGTTGATTCAACAATGTTTTCTTATGACGTTATCACATAAGATTATCGTCCGTAAATCGACTTTCCTCCTTCCTTTCTTTCAGCCATAGGATGTCCATTGCTGGACATAGGCCTCCCCTAAAAATCTCCAATAAGACCGGTTGGTAGCGGCTTGCATCCAGCGCGATCCTGCGGTCTTAATGAGGTGGTCCGTCCACCTTGTGGGTGGACGTCCTACGCTGCGCTTACCGGTACGTGGAAACCGACTTTACAGACAACCAGTTTCTTACCTCTTCATGGACTGTAGACAGTTTGTTTAAGAACTATTTAAAAAAACGTTTGAGATCTAATTTATGTAAAAACTAAAGTACTAAACAGCTACGCTAGATGTAAAAATAACAATGAGCAAAATAGAAATTCAATTTTATAATGTTATCGCTACGAACCTAGTAAATGCCCTATGTAAATATTAAATTTTATCAAATTTGCTAGGCTGTTCCCGAGATTCAAATTTTATCAAATTTGCTAGGCTGTTCCCGAGATTCAAATTGGAGGTTTTGTAAAAGCAAAAATAGAATAAAATAAAAATTAACCAGCTAAAGTGTAAAGTTTCGTGCTCCCTAAACGCTGTTTTCCTCGTTCCCACAGCACCGACCACTAAAGTCGTTCACTAGACCCCGAGTTCACTAACGCTTGTTTAAGTTAAACGTGTGATTACTGTGTTTAACCACCGGTTTTTGCTAGCTGAACAGCAAAATTTCAGCAAAAGCTGTATAAGATTTACCCAACGGTTGATAAATTAAACATCTGTTGGTGAACTAGTCTAAAACACGAGTTTAATCATTGTTTAAATATAGTTATCACACGTTTAACTTAATCAAGCGTCGGTGAACTTGGGTCTAAACAAAACACGTAGTCGCTGTCCGTTCTATCGCTTGCACTTCCTTTGTATCTATTAACTACTGGTTCTCTAAACAGTAGATCTAAATCTCTTTAATTAAATATTCATAAGCCTATATCTCGACTCGCTCTTGACCAATATCATTCATACTCGCAAATCTTGTTAGAATTTAGATACGAAACAATCTTGCCGAATATTACCTAAAGTAATCGGATAATAAATAGCGCGACAGCGATTTTCCCTCCCTTCAGAGGGAAATACCCCGAAATCAAAAATCGCCTAGGAAAATAAGTCGGTTTATATATAGAACCTGTGTATCAAGTTTTATCGAGATCCATTGAAAAATGCGACCTGTAGACGAAGACCAACATCTGGACAGCCGGAAACAAAATCGCTGTGTGATTTTTAGATCTTTGCTTACGCTGTATAAATAAAAATCGGCCATGTGTAAGTCAGACTCGCGCACGAAGGGTTCCGTACCGTTTTGGAGCCCCCTTAGCCCCATTCCTCTTGCCATTATTAATAGCGAGCGAAAAAAACCTAAAAAATCACGTTTGTTGTACGGGAGCCCCTTTTAAATATTTATTTTATTGTTTTTAGTTATAGCGTTTTAGTTAGTTGTTATAGCGGCAACAGAAATACATCATTTGTGAAAATTTCAGCGGTCTAACTATCACGGTACATGAGATACAGCCTGGTGACAGATTGACAGACGGACGGCGGAGTCTTAGTAATAGGGTCCTGACCCTTTGGGTACGCAACTCTAAAAAATACAGATATACGAGTAGGTTTTAACAACTAAAAAATATACATAATAGTATCAGTTATGCTGCCTGCATGCTGGGCAAGTTGCAGACTATCAGTGGTCAAGTATTTTCCTAAAAAAATATCATTATTATATCTCACTGACGTACTGAGTACCGAAAAACTCTTTCAAAGTATAGTGAGGGCTTTACTTATATGAAATGTCTTTATGCTTACTTTATAAAATACTTTCAGACGTGGTTCTTTTTCAAAAACATAACAGCATTTTTTGTTCAGTTGGTAAACTCTCCACACAAAACAACTTGTTTGAAGTATACCCATAAATAACTTCGCAATGAACATAGCGATCGCATTCTACATAATAAACTGTAAATGAAATTGGAACTAATTGTAATGAAATTCGGCATCGTAGTCCGCAGCCACTCGCTTATCTACGGAACTCGTAATGACGCGAGGTCGGGTGCTCCAGGTTTTGTTTGTTTTGGAGTGAAATGTGCGCGTAGTTTATCGTGCTACGGTGTAAACTTACTTAAGAAAGGATTTATAGCAGCGAGCGTGTCTGTGTTGTCTTTTCAGATCATTTGAGGTGTTTAGGCGTTCTAGAATATCTGCTGTCAGATAAAATTTATAGGTAATATAGTATTAATTTACACCTATATTATTTTCTAAAAAAATATCCAAAATCCACCAATCCGCACTGAGCCAGCGTGGCAGATATGGCCAAATACCCTTCGTGGGTAGGCGTACGTCCTACAGTGGACTATTTAAAAAGGCAGGTACAGTAATTTGTAATCAACTTTCTAATAAAATTACTCTATCGAATTAATAGGCACTGGTTAAATGTAAATAAATACACATATTTTTATTGTGAACATGATTCTTATTTTTTACGTTGCAGTAATATAAAGAGAGTTTTTTTCTATTCTGTTCATTTTAGTATCGTAATTGCTTTTAATCACTTATTTATTGTTAGTTTGAAAATTAAGTCTGTTGCCTATTGCAAATTGAATATAACTGTAAGACTAGGTTCATTATGTTTTTTTGCACCTCAGATTGCCGTAAACAATGCAATTCCAAAACTAAATTACCGCGCTGTGCTTCACTTCAAAGTTTATTTAGCTGGCCAGCTGGCTAACTGTGTGACTGTATCAACATGAAAAATTAAAACAAACAACGGTTTGTTCACACAGCTTTCCTTCATTTTCGGATCTGTGTCAAACATAGTATGGTTACATACAGCTACAATTGATCGTCGACTCAAAGCAGCTTACAGCGCGAGTCGCTCCGCCATATATCGCGTATCATTGTACCGTACGATGCGCCTCCATCCCTGATCCGGCCTAAAGCAGACTAAACCGGTATAAACCGGTATACACCGATGTCGCTCCGATAACGGTTTTGTTCGACGTGCGCTCGCAACGCCATCTGTGTTCCGCTCAGACAAGCATGCTGAAAAGCTTAGTCGAGACGCAAACAAAAGTTAAGAATTGTATTTTATTCTTGTAGTTGTTATTTATGAGGCAAGGAGAAAATTTGTGCTAATACGATAATTTAAACGTTGATCTACGTTACAAAATGCTTCACAATTTTTTGTAGCTGGGCGCTGGAGCATGCCCTCTCCGTAATAATTTGGCACTTTCTCATTACCTCTGCAAGCTGACATACACGTTCCGATTTGGCTGGAGCCAACCGTCCGACCATAACCATGGTTCGTATGAAAGATGGTCGGCCCATCACACTTGATCAGAATTCTGGCATCTACATTCAGCGAGGCAATGCTACCAGTATTCTGGCCACGTTACCCTCTGCGACAGGGCTTTTAGTATTTTGATTTCACTGTTTCCTTCAAAGCCCTTCAGGCGGCATAAAACTCTGACACCAGAGCTAGTCACCCGGCCTATATGAACTTACTTACTAGTTTATGTCTTAGTGATTTTAGTGAAGTTTTTTTTTATCATGTAGCTAGCTGTAAATATATTAATAACTTTTCAATGTTATTTAAGTTCGTGCAATTAAATATCCATCATTAATATTATTAAAACCAGCTGGCGGTCGGCTTCAACCAGCTGTGTATCGGCAAATTGTCGGAAATCTGTACCAATGTATGATAAATGACCACCCCAATTTTATTTATGTTTATTTATTTATTGTTCATCACACATATTTCAACGCCAAGGCTTATGACGAGTCATTATTCTTTTGTTATTACAATATAATTAATTTGGTTAGATTCAACAAAATTGCAACGTACTTGAGGGCTTTTTCGCATCGAAATCTGTAAAAAATGGTTTGGTTAATACATAAGTACCTAAGTGAGCAGTATCCACGAGGGCGGTAGTTCACGATAAAGCAGCCCCACACTGGGAGCCCGAGTGCTCGGCGCGGACTGACTCCCACTTCATAAATACTCCGAGTTCGGCTGCCAAATCTCCATTGAGGTAGTCAACTAGTCAGTCTCTGCAGATGATGTGAAGAATTCACACTTTTTAATTCACGGGTTCCGTACCCAAAGAGTAAAAACAGGACCCTATTATTAAGACTCCGCTGCCCGTCTGTCTGTTTGTCTGTCTGTCACCAGGCTGTTTCTCATGAACCGTAATAGCTAGAAAATTAAAAATTTTACAGATGATGTATTTCTGTTGCCGCTATAACAACATATACTAAAAATAGAAAAAAAAAAAAAACAATTTAAGGGGGACTCACATATAACAAACCTGAATTTTTAGACTTTTTTTCATGATATTAATAACAGTAACAGGTAGATGCAAGAAATTTTCACAGAATATTTAGTTTAATATGCACTTTAAAAATAAGTAAATTAAAATTTAATAAATATTTAAGGGATAATAAATATTTTATTTTGGTGGTTAATATCATACACACACCCTTTAACACATATTGTACCTACGGTAATAAAAACTGTAAAGTTTTTAATATTAAGCATGTTTAAATACTTTTTATCACGTTTTAATAACTGAATTGAAACTCAAAAGTACATCATATCTTATTGAAAATAGTTACATAATCACGTAGCGATACAGAGTGTGCCTAGTGCAGAGATTACAAACATTCATCTTCGACCACAACGTCGCTTACCATCAGGCGAGTTGGTGGTCACGCGGACTTATTCGTGATAAAATAAAATAAAACTTTCATGCACTTGTCGATTTACTATAAGTTCAATATGAATGTATCTGCCTGGTCCTTACAGAGTAGTAAGTCGGTGCAAATCACGCACATTTCCCCATCGGTCTCTCGAGTGAGCTGACGCGGCTCGCTTCCAATCTTCATCAAAACTGCTGAATATATTCATTTATTTTCTGCCCTACTTCTTTATGTACTCACTCACTTGCAGCTACTCGTCCTTATCAATACTTTGTGGACAGAGATTTATTGATACAGACTGCGATCTAAGGTGTAGAACTGAGTAGTACGTCTGTGTTTTAATTAAGCTTACATCGTAGGTATGTTTGTGTACTTATTGACGTGATAACGTGTTATAAATCGATGAACTTTGGCTGCACGCACAAAAAAGCATCACGAGAGCGCAGAACAAGCGATAGAGAGGCACGGTCGGAC
Organism: Hypomecis atomaria; assembly: GCA_964007245.1. Lineage (NCBI taxonomy): Eukaryota > Metazoa > Arthropoda > Insecta > Lepidoptera > Geometridae > Hypomecis > Hypomecis atomaria. Next base: position 231,349 of record OZ023297.1, read on the forward strand.
TAAGCGTTTGGCTTGTTTCAGTTGTTGATTCAACAATGTTTTCATTAGACGTTACCACGTAAAATTATCATACGAAAACCGACTTTAAAGACAACCAAATTTTTTAAATGTTAAACCATATTACATTTATTTACAACGTAAACAAACAGCCAAAATATTTTCTGGGCTACTACGCAGTTTACACATATGTCCTTACTTAAAATTCAATAAAAAACTTTACTAGTTTTGGAGTACACTTTCAAACTGAAATAAAACATGAACATAAAAGTTTTCGGCTCCTACACTCAACCAATACAAAAAGTTGGCCAACGTAAGGTGGAATTACGTATTCACGGTACCTCGTGTGAAACGACCACCTAACAAAACAACAGTGTACTAAACCACCACCAACTAAACTTACATTCATATAGCGGTGACACCGTTGTATTTCCTGAGATAAACGCCTATAGTAGCCTATAGTCTTTTAGTTCTCTAGTTTGGTCTATTACAGCAGGTAAATTTAGTTCGTAGGTATCTCTGTTAGTAGCATGTAGTTTGTATACTCTTTTTGTCCCTCAGATAAGGTTTATAGAATGCTTAGCTTGGATTATTATAATTAAGCTTCGGGTTTAATACTAAATTGTCATAATAAAGAGTAGACTATTTGATATTATTAATAATTATTTTTGGCAAAAAAATTGCAAAGGGTATACTCCCAAAATGGTCCTATTTAAATTTTACAGAAATCGGCTGAGCCGTTTTTGATAAATCAACAATAATGTAAACAATCGAGCGAAATATTCGAATTTTGTACACGATGGAAGGCGGTTTTGACATTTTTTGCGAAAAATAATTATTTGCAGACTTGTTTGATTCTGGCCTAACGAATAATCCAAGTTTGTGACCTCTGTGTCTTGCAAATACCGCCATAATGGATAAGTAAACCTTTTTTTAACACGGAATCTTGGATTGATGACTGATCTCGCTACGCTCGACAATACCAATCGTTAATCTAAGACAAGAATTTATAAGTACAATATTAGTGAATTCAAACTCAACTCAAACTTGAGTGCGATTCTTGAAAACGCGCGCGTTACGTGTGACTCAAGTGAACCGGTTTTTAGGGTTCCGTACCCAAAGGGTAAAAACGGGACCCTATTACTAAGACTCCGCTGTCTGTCTGTCTCCAGGTTGTATCTCATGAACCGTTATAGCTAGAAAGCTGAAATTTTCACAGATGATGTATATCTATTGCTGCTATAACATCAAATAAAAACAGAATAAAATAATAATTTAGGGGGGCTCCTATACAATAAACCTGATTTTCGCGCTATATTAGTAATGGTTACAGGTAGATGCTTGAAATTTTCACAGAATATTAAGTTGTATATTCACTTCCATAATAAAATTAAAATAAAATAAGTATTTAAGGGGTTCTCCTATACAGTACAGAACCCTCCGTGCGCGAGTCCGACTCGTACTTGGCCGATTTTTTATGATTTATCTGCTTCAAAAAGTAAGGTATGATCAGTAAGCCACAAATTCATTACCAAGTCGACATTTATGACGACAAAGCTCCTTTGATTCCCGACAGCGGAGTGGAAGCGCGAAGCGCCGAACGGAGCGTAGAGCTGGAATCCCGGGATCCCGCTTAAAGGCATTGTCACTAATCAGCTTAGCCCCCCTGCTCCCCTTGCACTCCCCGCTGCCATCTCGGTCACTGCATTTACCTATAGTAGTTATATTTTTAACCGACTTCCAAAAAAGAGGAGGTTCTATGTTCGTGTGTATGTTTTTTTTGTGTACGTTCATCGATAATTTCGCAAATTGTGAACCGAATTGAAAAATTCTTTTTTAGTTATACTCCCGAGGTGGTCTCATTTAAATTTAACAGAAATCATCGGAGCCATTTTTGAAAAAAACTTTAATAATGTGAGCAATTCGAGCGAAATATCTGAATTTTGTACACGATGAATATCGATTATTTCGCTAATTGTGAACCGAATCGAAAGATTATTTTTTAGTCCAAAAGGGTATACTCCCTAAATTGTCCCATTTAAATTTTACAGAAATCGGCTGAGCCGGTTTTGATAAATCAAGAATAATGTAAACATTTCGAGCAGAATATTCGAATTTTGTACACGATGGCAGGCGATTTTGCCATTTTTTGTGAAAAATAATTATCTTGCAAAGACACGTAGAAATCGTCTTGAACATTTGTCTTGAGTTGTGTTTTGAAGCCGTGGTGGTCTAGTAGTAATGACGCCCGCCTCACAATCGTGGAGTTATGGGTTCACATCGCGGTCCCGTACCAATGAATTCCTTGCAATTTATGTACGGAATCTAACACCACTGGCTTTTCGGTGAAGGAAAACATCGTGAGGCAACCTGCATACTCGTACGTCCGGAGAAGAAATTCGATGGCGTGTATGAATCCACCAACCCGCACTGGGTCAGCGTGGTGGATATGGCCCAATCACCCTTCGTGGGTAAGCCTACGTCCTGGAGTGGACTATTATAAAGTTTGTTACAGTACAGTACAGTGTATTTGTCTTATTTATAGTATTGTCTTATTAAATCAAGACTATCATTTGCTACACGCTGCAGCCCGCCATCACCCGCCAACTTGAGAAAAATTACAGGATGCGTTCAATATTAGTCGTTACTACTGTTCAAAAAGTATCAAAATGATTCAATCTCTAAGGGTGCAAACAGATTAAGTAATATGTTGTATAACTTGGTTTCCTTTAGACCTGCATGTGGATGATCCAATTGCTTGTTATGTAGGTTTTAGTAATTTATGTGGTTTTAGGTTATGTAAGCCTTGTATTTAGTGGTAGTCAATAAAGGCACTTGCTCTATAAATAAAGTTAAAAAAAGAATCTTTATTTATATTATTACAAAGTAAATAAAACAAAGTATTTTTACATCACACATTATACAGTCCATATTACTGAACCTAAGCTTAAAAAACATGACGTCAAATAACATTTCCATACAACGTGTTGTACAATATGTATGCACAATTCAAGTGTTGAGGAAGTTTTTGTAGAGCGGCAAACCACCGCTAAAGTTCACAGCGAGTATAAACCACTATGGTTTGTCATGGCGCACGTAAAATGCTGAAATAAATATGTTAATGAACACGTCATTACTTTTCTGAACATCAGTCAGAGTACGTACAGTGTACATTGTTTAGTCTAGTCTTTTTTGACAGCAACAAAAATGGTAATTAAAATGTTGATAAATAAAACTCAAAGCTTTTAAATTGGTATCTAGATGGAAACTGATATTTGTTACAACTCGTATACAATACGCAATGCTTATACCTTTCTAAAACAAATACCGTATCCGTATACATATTACGAGTCCACTTGATTAACTCGATTCGCCGAATTGGTGATGTGACATACAAACATATTACGTTATGTATGTATACTATGTATGTATGCTAATACTCGTATTTTCAGGTCTGTGAATAATTACAAAATACTAACTAAGGTTTCAAAAGTGTCTCACTAATTAATCTCCATTATCGTATCAAATACGTGCCTAATTCCGTCGGGGGAAGTTAAAGTTGAAATTGTAAATAAACATTGATTACCGGATTGTTCGACCATATTTCAAGGGCTTATTACCGTCTTCTGGGAAATAATTCGCTACTCGTGTTTCGGTCGTCGCGTAATTAATTTCTTAATACGAGTGATTTCCCTGAAGTCCTGGTAAATTGGCCGGGGTTTAATCGCTGGTGTGTGTGTGGCAGCTTTGGTGGAACGTCATGTGTACTCAGATTTACAAGCTTCATGCTTGAATTTATGCGATACGTGATAGGAAGATATTGTAATCGTAGTAGGACATCAACTACTTGAAATAGGCCTCGCCGTATGGATCGCTTGTATTTACTTTTCGTGTGTTTTATGATCTTCATCAGATTGTTGGTTCACCTTGTTGGCGCTAGCCATCTCGTGGTTTGCTATCGAGAACCTTGCTGCCGTACCCAGTGCTACTTCAACAGCTAATCCAATAGGACACGTAACGGTAATTTCATTTCGTCCAAAGATCTTTTCACTTCTGATCCTGATCTCGTAGAAAGACTCCGAGCATATTACTCTGTAACACGTTAAATTAGACTACATTGAGCTTAGTTTATAAGGTCCACTGTACAAAAAAAGGCGTAAATTAGGATGGATAATTTTAAGGCATTTATTGCTGTAAGTCTGTAATTTTTAAACCTGACAAGAGACGAATAAATGTTTAAGCGCCTCATTTTACACAAAAAATTGTTTTGATTTTTTTATCTTTTATTTATTAATTTCGGTCTCTAAAAGATTATTTTTAATCGATAACGCACTATTGTACTATAATTATTTCACTAATTGAAATAAACCGAATTAATTAAATGTATTGATCTATCCAAATCCATCTCTTTATAACTGAATAATTATCTAATCACACTACAGAAAGCATAGAGATTATAATTAAGCTGCTTTAGCTAAATATAAACACAATCATACCATGTAAAGCGTATACCATAGTTCCTATAATACTCGGATTACGATCGGTACGTACGGTGCTTAGTTACGTACGGTATTAAGTACACATTACCAGCTTGGATTAGCATCATCCGGTAACGCAATTTTGCAGTTAACAGATGGTAATAAAACGTATCGCTTGCAAATGTGTGCACTGCAGAACTGGCATGAACTTTTCACCGAATTTTCGAACAGACCTTTTGGTCGTTTTGGGAGTAAAATTGAAGTGTTTAAAGGTACGATTTCGTGTACTGTAGCAGTAGGTTGCAGTGTCGCTACTATGCTGCTGGTTATAAAATGGAGAGACGATGGATCTTGACCAAGTACTCTCCTTCTTGATTTATCATTTTTTCTACCTACGATCGATTGACTGTATGTTGCTTCTGGATCAGAGAACAAGCGGTCGTAAAGCAAATAAACTGACGGAGCTATGTCGTCGCAAATGTTATGGTTTTTGTTAATTTCTCTTTTAAATTTCATCAAACAGATCGAATAAAAAATAATGTATATTTCGTAGCTAGCGACGTGTAATCTGCATTTGTCTGCGAGTCACATTGTAGTACTGTAGTTTACTGCTGTTGCATGCAATCGACTACGAAAATGTACCTTTAACAACCACTTCAATAAAAACTTATTTGTTGCAACTTGAATTGCTTACCAGCTGCGTCAATGTTAACGGAGCCTTTTGTTATAGTGTTGTTTTATTAAATTTTCAGCAAATAACCAGGTCCTTTTCGTTAAATGACCGTGTGGACAACTGTTGTTTATAGGGGAAAAAAAATGCTGTTCCATACAAAAATCTCATCAACTTTTGACAAAATGAACAGCTGTTTTTTTTGCAATCTATAGATTAATTTCATAGTAAAAGTTGATCAAAATTATGAGTACATTGATATCTTAAAAAAAGCCTGTCGTCTACAGAAACACTCACTAGAATCATTTATTCTGCGTGACAATGTTTTATTCTTCCTAACTTTTCTTCTATTATATTTTTTTCTCTGAATAATAATGATAGATATGACAAAGTACTAAAATATGTGACGCATTAGTAGTAGAGACCCTTATGCGACGTGACCTCACCTGCCCACCGGAATACGAGCGCTAGTTAGTTTAACACCAGTATACGTTGAGGGTTTGTGACAAAGGTAAATCAATAAGTTATATGTTATTCGTTTAATTTTGTTTTATAACAGTAAACAATTGTCTAATACCATAGGTGTAGGTATGCAGCGTGAAACGCCCATGGCGCGGCGCTCGCGAGCTCACGAACTTTGACGGCCAAACTTATTCCCCGTTGATAAATAACGCAACAATAAATAACAATTGGAAGTTTTATCGCGCGGCAAATTGCCCAAATTATTTTGTGTGTGTGAGAGACCCGCACCGTCCCTTGCCGCCCTCGCCCCGCTGCCGCGTTGCACGCGGCTGGAGAGCGTTTACATCACAGAACTAATTATATTCTTTCTTCTGTAGCTTGAACCAACGATCGACGTTTAGTGACCATGACTCTTGGTTCAAAGAGGGATGGGTTCTATTCCCAGCCAGGGCAAGCATTTTTGTGATGAGCATAGGTGTTTGCTCTGTTGGATGCTATTATCTATTTACCTAAGTGTGTATTTAAAAATATGTTTATTTAGTATATCAATCTCTGCCAGCAATATCACAAGTTTACCATATTTCCGTATGTAAGATGTCTCCTAATGTTTATTTATTTCATTAACAGACTGCATTTAAGACTTAAATCTAGTGGCTAAATATCTAGGTTAAGGGATATAAACCTTTGCAGATTGCGTCTCATTTCGATATCTGCGCGTTATATTCGTGTGAGACATGTGACTACCTACGTGTGTGTGTTAAAAAAAAAAGAATATTAGTGTTTGAAACTAAACAGTTGTGTTATGTACGAAAAAAGTTGGAACTAAACAATTCCAATTTTTTTCTTGTTTTTAACCTTTGTAAATCAAACTGTTTAACAAATGAATATGAAACTGTCAAAAACCTACATAAAATATCTCCCTAACCGAGCATCGTAATCATTACATATTAACAACAGCCATAAAAGGGACAGATTAAAATTTGTGATGTCGTAAATGGGTCGTATAACAATTATTACCCAGTTTAACTTTTATATTAGTCGGGAACCGTAAAGGCATCCCCTGGTGACCACCTCCAGACATGTTCATTTTTTATTTAAAACATAACTACAGGATGACGCCCACGGGCAGATTAACATATTTACGGTTTGACACAGTAAACCATAATTACTATATCTACCTATACAGGTTTGTTCCTAATCAATTAGCATCATTTTAGGGGCTTATTCTGTACATCAAAACTAACAAATCTTGACAAAACTTAAAAAAAACAGCTATTTCATACATTTTGTCGCGGATGAACTATGTTTTTCTCTAGAACATTTTTTTTTTATTTTTGACAAAAGTCGCAAAACAATAGTTGTTAGTTTTGGTGTACAGAATAAGCCTTTAAAAGGATGCTAATTGATTAGAAATAACCGTGTATAGCTGACAAGGTCAAGAGAAAGCGACGCAACAATGGCCCAATTCTGTAGCACAGATTGCTTTCACACGTACTTCCGCAAGCGGAGCGCGTCCCTGGTGCGCAGGGTGCGGGCGACCAAGCGAAGCGTCTATGCTTCGTCTTGGCAAAATAATCTTTCATCAGTTCGGGTGTTAGTTTGTGATTTTGGATGTTACAGGTCACATTTGTCCATAAGTGAACGTCCTATGGCTGATAATGATGATAATGATAATAGGTCGCATTTTAAACAAATCTTGATAAAACTCAGTACACACATTCTATGTATATATTACATTTATGAACATAGGTGTTTGCTCTGTGTCTGGATGTTATTTAGGTACTTATAAGTATGAATTTAAAAATGTATGTGTAGTATATCCGTCTGTGGCAGCCATTTCCATGTGTAAGATGTCTCATTATATAAATATGTATTTATATTTTTATGTTTGTTTCAACGTCGGCAATTTTTGATTGAAGTATTTATTATAAATCAGGTTTTTTCCATTCAAAAAGACGTAAATTTACTATAGAACTATTTCGTTGTAGTCTTTTCAGCCATATGGCCATTATGGCCGTACTGCTGAACATGAGCTTCCCATAAAGTTCTCCAATAAGACGCGCTATTTATCACTCAATTTTTGAACAGTGTAACATTTATATCATTTATATATTTTATTGAAGTTTATTGGAAATTACACATTATAATTATTCCACAAATAAACATTGCATTTAAAATTGAACGTTAATTATTATCAAAAGCTCACGAGGCACGTCATTATTATAAATTTGAATTAATTTGCAGACTAATTCAGCTCTGTATCAGTCATTTATCTACCTTTTTAATTATCTGCCTTCATTTGAATCTCATTTCATAAAATCCAGTTAATTACATTTGATGACTTTATACGGAGCGTAATTTAAGATTTTAGATAAAGTGCTTTTAGTGTTCCTTTAAAGATATTTTAATTGCCTTACTTTCGAGTGGCTTCAAGTATGGGTGTACTCGTACCTATGTATATGGCGTGATGAATGCATGAATACTTACAAGCAAACCGAAATTACCCAAGAAATTCGTAAAAAAAACGAAATGATGTGTTTTTAAAATAAACAGGTATCTTCTTGGTTTTGCGTTCTGTGCATTTTTTTTATTGATGTCAAAAAGAATATATTAAGGTCAAACGTGTTTGTTTTTCATATGTAAGTGATCTTATAACCTGCTACTGAGGACACGATACACAATTACACACTCGCGAGAGTGTAAATTTTGTTACTTTTGTTTTTGTTATAGGCTACATTTTTAAGTAATATTTATCAGTAGATTTATTTTTGACTAAGTTTGTAGTGTTTTATACTTTTCTTACAATACTAACTTGACTACTTGTGAGTTGAATAGCTAATAAAACTTCCTCACTTATTTGTTTTAACAAGGAAGTTTTGCAGGAGGATGAAGAGTGCTATCACAGCAAAAGTGCCATTTTATGTATGACGTAGCAGTGTCTACGTCATAACCCCGTAGCTCCGTAGCTGTGTCGTAGTGCCGTAGTCCAGCTACGAGCGCTGCACTTTATTAAATTTGATAATGTTTGCGGAAGTTGACGTCCCCGTCGTAACCTGGTGTTATACGGTTATATGGTCGTTAGATATGTTTCGGTTTATTTTCGACTTTATAGTTTCTTCTCACAGTTCAAGAAAAATAAGATTTTGTGCCCCTAAGTGTTTCCTTTACGTTTTTGGTAGTATTAAAACGCTGCTAAATCTGCATTTAGCAAATTATTGACGTTTAAAAAACAGTTAATTTTAGCTAGGTAATTAGGTGGTAGGTAAGATGCTTTAACAAGAGCTCTGACTTTATATGGTTGTACACGATTATAACGTTTCAACAAATAAATTGTCTTGAATCTAGACTTACTAATTTTACAGTAGTAATCTTAATGATACACAAACGTTTCATACAAATTAAAATAAAACACGTCAAGTTAAATTTACCTTTCGTGCGAATTCGTTCACAAAGCGTCGCCTCGCTGTCACTCGAGCTACGAGCGCCGTGTCGTGGCGGAAGCGGCGAGACGCGTGACAGTCGCGCGTCACCGATGACGTGTTGCCACCTTGGCTGGAAGAATAATTATTTTTCGTAAAAAAAAGGTAAAACCGCCTTCCTTCGTGTACAAAATTAAAATATTTCGCTCGAATTGTTTACATTGCTAATTTTACAAAAAGGGCTCAGCCAATTTCTTTGAAATTTGAACGGGTCTACTTCGAAAGTATACCCTTTTGAACTAAAAAATAATTATTCACACACAATTGGCGAAATTATCGATGAACATACACAAAAACAAACATACATACGAACATAGAACCTCCTTTTTGGAAGTCGGTTAAAAAAGATAAATCACATGTGTATAGGCCAAATCATACAAATCAGCGAATGTGAAGTTAGCTACAAGCTGCGCAATCAATCAACGTGCACGCAGCACTATGTGAGCTTCAGTCACGATTTAATATTGCGCAGCTTAGATAAGATAAGATAAGATAAGATATATTTATTGGCCTTATAACTACAAACGTTACACTAGGCAAGTCAAATTTACAATTGTATCACAATGCATAAAATTCAAAACTAATAATAAAAATAAAACAAAACTTAAGTAATACAATGTCAATTAGGTAGAAACAATTATTATAAAAATTAGAAAAATTTAAAACTGTTAGGTAATACTAGGGCTTAAAAATAGGTACTAAAATACAATATCATGTCACGCAATTATTAATAGAATATGAGAAGTCGAATAAATTAATGAGATTATTGTTCTTCCTCATCATACAAGAATGAAGATTCTGTCAAATGCATATTCATAAATTCATTAATTGAGTAGAATGGACAAGACTCGAAAAATAGTTTCAGTTTTCTCTTGAAAGCATTGAAATGTAGCTTTGTTATGGCACGGGGAAGTTTTTCAAACATAATAATTTTATTGTAAACTCCTTGTTTTTTTACTTTCGTCAACCGTACTTTAGGCAGATGCCATTTATCGTTATTTCTTAAACTATAGTTGTGCTTATATTTTTCCTTATTAGTTATTACAAGATTTCCCATTTCTTCGTACATTTCAAGTAAGCAGCTATAGATATAAAGCGATATGACCGTCATAATTTTGTTTTTCTTGAAATGAGGTCTGGCCGAGCAGCGTTTACGCAAACCAAACATCATTCTGATAGCTTTTTTTTGGACTTTTAGGATTCTATTTATGTCGGCACCATTTCCCCATACAGTTACTGCATACCTAAGTCTTGACTGCACATATGCGTAATATACTGATATAATGGACTTTTTATCTAATAAGGGCCGTAATTTTAATAAAGCATAACTGGCACTATTTATTTTTTTGCATAATTTATCAATATGAGCAGAATGGCTAACGGTATGGTCAATTGTATATCCTAAAAATATATTTTCTTTTATATCGGGGTTTTTATCAATTCCCTTTCGCGATTGATATTGCATAACCACGCTTTTGTCTGCATTTAATATTATGCCATTATCATAAAACCATTGTTTTAGTTTAGTCATTACTTCAGAAATTTTGGCTTCGAGTGTGTTCTTACGTTTGTCTTTTATTCCTACATAAGTATCGTCAGCAAATAAGCTGATATAAGCAAAATCAGGTATAGCTTGTGCGAGGTCATTTACATATATTAGGAATAATAATGGCCCTAGTATTGAGCCCTGCGGCACGCCTATATCTACATTTTCTATCTTTGAGTTTACTGCATTTATTGAAACTGTCTGATTTCGATTCTGTAAATATGTACGTAACATGTTAAATTCAGAATTCTCAAAGCCATAACGTTGGAGTTTACATAACAGGATGTCGTGTCTTAAGCAGTCAAACGCTTTAGACAAATCGCAATATATGCTTGCACATTTTTGCGAATTATCTAATGCGTCAAGTATAAAGTACACAACTTTTCTGATTGCCATTTCGGTTGATCGGCCTTTACGGAAACCGAATTGCGCTGCTGTAAAAAGATTATTATCTTCAAAATACTTTAATATTTTGTTCTTCACCACCGATTCCAAAATTTTCGACAGTATAGGCAATATGCAAATTGGGCGATAATTACCGAGTTCGGTGCTTTCTCCTTTTTTGTAAATAGGCAATACTTTGCCAGGTTTAAGGCAGTCAGGAAATACGCCTTTCTCCAAGCAGTCATTAATTATTAAGTGTAGCAGTTCGATAAAACATTCATTGTCTAGCATCAATTGTTTTATAGTTTTACAATTCATATCATAAATGTCCGATGTTGTTGTTGGTTTTAAATTTCTTATAATAGTTAGTAATTCTTTAAGATCTATTGGGTCAAATTTTATCGCCTTCTTAGGTTTGTCTATATTGTCTAAATATTTCATACATTTGTCAATATCAGGTCTTATATTACATGTCAACTTGCTTGCAATATTCTTGAAAAAAATATTAAAAGTGTCTGCTATGTCTTTACAATTGGTTAAATTTTTGCCTTGTTCGTTTTTAATTAATTTAATGGTCTTTTCGTTTTTCTTGTTTCTTTTGTAGCTCACCTGTTCATTAATTATCTTCCAGGTTTCTTTTATTCTATTTTTGGAAACTTTGATCCTGTGACTGTATTGTAATCTTTTGGAAGCAATAAAAACTTTTCTTAATACTTTTCTATATTTTCTTATATGCAATGCTAAATCTTGACTCGGATGGATTTCTTGCAACATCTCCATATTTGATAACTTGCTTTTTGATACCTCAATACCCTTAGATACCCACTTTTTTGTCTTGTTCCGTGCTACATATTTCTTTTTTGGGAAAGCTATATCATAGTAAAATTTAATTGCATTCTGAAAGATATTCATTCTTGCATTTGGACAATCACAAGCCGTTATTTGGTTTTTTAACTTAACATAGTCATTTTTTAATAAATAGTGAAAATAATTAATTAGTAGCTTGTAGCTTACTTCACACCCGCCAACTTGAACTCATATGATTCGGCATATACTAAATAACCAAACACAGAGTAAGACGAAGAAGTCTTGGGTCAGTGCGTGGATTCAAATTTTCTTATTTTTTTCGAGCCTGCAACCAGTTCTAGTACTGTACTGTATCAGTCTTTTTTTTAATAGTCCACTGCAGGACGAAGGCCTACCCACGAAGGGTGATTGGGCCATATATCCACCACGCTAACCAGTGCATGTTGGTGGATTCACATACGCCATTGAATTTCTTCTACGGACATAGGTTGCTTCACGATGTTTTCTTTCACCGAAAAGCCAGTGGTGTGAAATTCCGTACATAAATTCCAAAGAACTCAGTTCAACCCACAACCTCACGATTGTAAGGTGGATGTCACTACCTCTAGACCACCACGGCCTCAGTTCTAGTAACTATTGAATATTACCAGACTATTTGATAAGTAATAAGTTGACGTAATTTAGTGAAAGTCTCTAATGATTCTTGCATTTCGTATTATAAAAATCGGTTGAAAAATTGTGGTGCAGCTAGTATTTCCCTCGTTATGAGCGAAATAGCTATGTATTCCAAAACCGCTGATGAGTAAAAAAATTAGGAGAAGCTCATTTGTACATAACCACACATGTCATCATATTGAACAACATTTTACAATGGTGCCAAACCTAAAACACAAAAATAAATTAAACTAGCCATTCCTTACAATCTCATCCGAAAGTTCCTGCATTTTGTAAAGCAATGCAACATATATTCTTAAGTTCATATTTTATTAAATCTCCAAAACAATTTTAGTTTACATGCATTTCACAGCTACAACAAAACGTATTTATACTACACCTGCTCGGAAAGTACCTTGATACTTTATCAAATTTACGGTAGAAAGTACGTCATTGCATATCGAACAAATATGCGGGGAGAAAACGCATCTGAGCGGGAGAGAAAAGTGTATGAAAATCCATTTCTTACGTGGTTTTTCTTTTTTAATTTTGGGTAAGACTATGCGCTGGTAACCTAAATATCAAAAGCCAAAAAGTTTTTACAGTGAGTTTTTATCTCCAAGTTCGCAAAATGACACTGGCCACTGTGTTGGATGGTGTCAAACAATTTGAAAAAAGAACATGTGAAAATTGCAGACGCCATTGGCGCCATTTTCAAGTGTTACATTAAGCTTCACTAACTGCAACAATTTCAATATAAATTTCAATTAGTAAAGATTTAGTTTTTTATTTTCCTCGTAGGTGTAGTATAAAGCACTATGTATAAAGCACTATGTATCACTCGAGAGAAAGTGCGATTCCCGATCTCGGGTGACGACGACCGACCGAAACGACACCCTCGACGGTAATCGGTCACTTTCTCCTCTCGGTGAACAATGTACTATTATGTAATTGTTAAACTTTTGCAATTTGAGCACATTAAATGAACACTTACTACGGCACTAATTATCCCGACTTTTCAACCGAGTTGCATTGATCCAACCGTTTTAAACGCAAAACTCATACTCAGAAAATCTCATGCTCAGAAAGGACCCTATAGATTGAATCAGTATGTTTTAGCGGACATACTAATTCCACAAAACAATGCAGCTAATTAAGTTACCCAAATCTTGGCATCCAATAAACAGTCCGCCCAATGCCTCCCAGAACATAACTCAGACAGCGTATCAGCCGGAAGTTCATTAAATCGAGATATCGCGCGTATCTCCGGCGGCGGGCGGCGTTAGAGCGTCGTTACCGCGCCGTTACGCCGTTACGTCGCTACGGCAAGCCGCCGCTGAAAACAACAACAGTAACCATTTTATTTCCTGTTTAATCACGCCTTGCGCTATGTATTAGCAACATTGTCGCTAAAACGACACATTTTATTTATTTTAACGTAAAAATAAAAATAATCGGCCAAGTACGAGTTGGACTCGCGCACGAAGGGTTCCGTACTGTATGGGAGCCCCCCTTAAATATTTATTTTATTTTGTTTTTAGTATTTGTTGTTATAGCGGCAACAGGTATACATCATCTGTGAAAATGTTCACAGATGATGTATTTCTGTTGCCGCTATAACAACAAATGCTAAAAATAGAATAAAATGAATATTGAAAGGGGGGCTCTCATACAACAAATGTGTTTTTAGGAGTTTTTTGCTCGCTATTAATAACATCAAGAGGAATGGGGCTCCCGTACGGTACGGAACCCTTCGTGCGCGAGTCCGATTCGCACTTGGCCGATTTTATTTATGTAATGTGGTTACCAGGCTCACGGAACATATACGTTCAATGAACAATTTAGGCTCACGGAACATATACGTTCAATGAAGAATTTAGACAGAAATGGATCTGCGGTAGTGGAACACACTCTCGATTCCGATGCACAGCACTTCATCAGATTTGATAGAGCGAAGGTGCTAGCACGAGAGAAGTTTTTCGTTCCCCGTAAAGTTAGGAAGGCTATTGAGATTAGCAGACGCCCTAACTTCAATAGAGACGGGGGATGGACACTGCCACCGACGTGGAGACCGTGTCTTCAGGGAACCAGAGGACTTGACCGTGGGACTGGTGGAGACATAGTGAGCTCAGTGTGCAGGAGTATCCCCGACGGATACCGTGATATCGATGAAGAGGATATTCAGTGCGCGCCGACACAACAATCCTCTATACCCGCCCCCGCCCCGCCACCGCAACCGCTGTCATCGCGAGCGCTACGCGCCGCAGCCCGCAGTGTATTGCGAGACGGCTCCGCGTGCTAGCACTCGCCAACTTGAGAAAGGTTGCCGAACGCGACCGAAACTATAGTCGTGTGATGACTATACGAACACGTGAGTGAGTCCCGTTATATATCGTTTAAAATGTAATGTGGTTGTCTAATAAAGTGTCGTTGTTTGTTTGTTGTTTGACTGCTTTCATTTTGTTATTTTTATAATGTTACCTGAATGACTGATATTATTATTATAATGTTATCTGAATAGTAAATAGATGACTAATAAAGCGCATCGCATCGCATCATTGTAATTAATAACCGCTCAAAATACCACTACAATGGCGCGGCGCCACTACCGCTAATTTATACTACTACAGTGCCGCAGATTTATCTATATTTGTTCAAACTAAAAGCAAACAAACCGTTCTCGCTGCGACGTCAAAAACGCAATGAAGCGAAAATGATCGTGTTTTTGTTCAGTTCCATTACAAGCGAGCGTGTGATATTTTGTCTGTTTGTTTTTAATTACTATGAAATATACACTTTAATCATGTACATGATTTTTAACTGTGTAAATAGCTTCAAAGAATATATTTGTGCACAACATGCTAGTACACAAAGTTATTTTAAATGTCCAGGCTACTAAGAAGTGCTGAAATTGTTTGGGTTCTTTCTGAAGGACGGAACAGTTGAAAAAAATGTAATGTAATAAAAACGAAATTACATTTTCATCGGTTTAGGTATTAGTTAACTAACAACCTAAACTCAATTCTGCCCTCCGTGCATTATTGCTGCGAACATTTACAATGTTATTTATTTATTACTTTCTCGTAGCAAGATATCGCTCGATTAGCGCTCAGAGCGTAGTTTAACCAGTCTGGCTAGGATGCGCACCACGAAATATTTCTTTCGACGTGTCAGAACAAGACAAAGTTATGGCGAAGTATAATTATATCTGTCACTCTTTCACACGTTTTTCTTTTCGTGGCTTTTTGTGGTCGCATGTTAAACTAAGCTGGTGTTCGTTAGCAATCATCGAAGTTAAGCAACGTCCAGCACGGTTAATCTTCCGATGGGTGAGCGCGAGTGGTATTTACAACTGAGCGTTACCGTGGCTGGAATGACACGTTAAATTGTAGGTCCCAGCTATTTGAACTGTATAGCCATATCAGAGACTTTTAGGCGGCTTTAAATCTCTGACTTTAGGGCTAGCCACCCGGTTTATACAAACCTACTTATTTATTAGCCAGATTCTCCTGTAACAGTTTCTCTTGCAGTAAAAACGCAAAAAATACATAGCCAACTTAGACGATAGCACGTTGTCTCGTATGTCGCCGCTGTCGTGGAAATCGCAAGTGATATGCCGTAGATAGTCGTTACAGGCGCGAGCGGTGCCATCTTCCGACAGGGGACGAATTGGGACAAGGGATGTAAGAAAATAGAAGATAGTTATAAAATCCATGACTTAAGTTGTAATTTTATTTTAAAACATAAGTAGGTACCTATTTTCGTTTGTATCCCATCTCATCTAAAGATAGACCGTCTTAGCACAAACGTTTTACGCACGCTTTAGACAATGTTTCACAGTAGAAATTGCACGGTTAAACGGTGTTCAAAGTGTGTTTAAATCTTTTGTGGTAAGGCAGGGAATGTTTAAAGAAGATAGCTTTAAGTTGTAGCTAACTCAGTTACACGCGATTCTTTATGATTATGACTAAGTATCTATTATAATTTATGTGTAAAGACAGTGTGTGAGATGTCCCCTAATTTTTATATTTTATGTCACGGGAATGACAAAGAAAAATAAACGTGAGTACATTCCCGTGATATAAAAAATTAAAATGTGTGAAAACCATGTTATTTTCCATAATAAAATGTCCCCTAATATGAATAAAAAAAAATAAAAAAAAATTGTGCGAATTTTTGACATGAAAACGTCTTATAAATCAATGAACGATGAGCGATGCGCAAGCAAAAAAGTGTCACGTTCGGCCTGAGCCGGGCGCGCAAGCGTAAGCGCGGAACAAACAAAATCGGCTTATGTGTTCGGTTTGTTTCAATTGTTGATTCAACAATGTTTCCATATAACGTTATCGCGTAAAATTATCGTTCATAAACCAAATTTACAGACACCCAATTTTTTATTTAGAAGTTAGATGATTTTTACAATTTTATTATTTTTTTGATATTTTACATTACAGCTAAATTACATAACAGTCTACGTATAAACGTACGAAAACCTACGTACGAAGCGAAATCGCTTTTTGTATATCTGTTTGTGTATTCCCTTAGATCTTCCAAACTATACAACAGATTGCAATACTATTTTCATTATACAAATACAAAATACAAATACAAAAATATTTATTTACCATAAAATATGTACAGATCCAGATTGACAATAGTCCCCGCACTAGGGCTAGCCTGTATCGCGGGAAATTGAGGCCGATTACTTAATATGGTAGAGAACTTGTACTATTAATTTAGACTACGCGATTACAAATTTCATGAACAACTAAAGGTAACACAGCGAAAGATGTGTGTGTGTGTGTGCGTGTGGGCAGTTTCAGGTATTATTATACATTAGAACATTTCTTCCGGGAGGTTTAAGCTATAATTTTTTCGTAACCGAGAAAAGCCAAGACAAACTAACGCTAACTAAGCTAACTATGTCGTTAGAAATGAGAAAAACTATGATGTATTTTTTTACATTCATGTTCGACACCCACTCTCGTGTCACGCGGAATAGAAAGTGACACGTTTTATTGGAGCTCGCGAGGAATCTTGACACTGTTTTGTATTATTTCGTGCAATTTATATTTTGCAAAATTGCTTACTTAACGATACAACGAATGTAACATTCAAACGACTTACTCGTACCAGATTGTTTTGAGTCATTGGAATCTAATAGTCATATTCGATTTTCTGATAAAGTTTTGTTATAGTTCTTAAAAGAAATGAAGTTACGTTATTACTGATTTAAATAAATGTACGATTACTGTACTTTTAACATTCATAAAAAGACAATCAATCGAACTTAAATATCGATGGCTTGTGTAAATCCACCAACCCGCATTGGGCCAGCGTGGTGGATATGGCCCAATCACCTTTCGTGGGTAGGCCTACGTCCTGCAGTGGACTATTAAAACAATGCTGGTACATACTTGCGCAAGTGCCTACTATGTTTTCTGACTTTACCTGATGATAAGGTTGTCTATGTGAACATGAGGTTCCCGATGGGAAAACGGCCTCAACAGCACCAGAAACATAGAATTAGACTTTCATTTGTAAATCTAACTCACCGGCTTAGTTGTTTATTATACGAGTACCTATATTATACTGCGTTAGGGAGAATTTTACGCGAACACTATGAATTTAAATGTAGAATTGTTAAAAAAAAAAATAGCTAGAGTACCTGTAGGCTACTCGTAATTCACTCATCTACTCCTTCTATTTATTATTTGTAATACATGTATGGTGTGTTATGTCTATGCGGATACAATAAATACATGATAATTGTATAGTGCAGTTGTTATTCGACGACGCAACCTACCGCCGACGCCCACCACATACGAGTATCTTCATACCTACTAAATTTTACATTCTTAATTCTTGTAAGAAAATTAAAAAAGAATATACATATGCGAGGATAGTGTGTTAAAAGTAACTGGAAAGCGTATAGTAGCTGATATGATACACGGCACACACTGTTAAAACTGAAGAAAAATTCAAATTCTGTATCTCTAAACTCTTTGAAATAAACTTAGTTTGTAAAAGCACTATAAAATAAAATGTAGATAAATAATAATATTACAATGTATATCCTTAGCTACTTATATTCAACTATCATAATATTTTACACTAGCTACTTAACTTAATAGACTGCGTTAGATGCTTTTAAAGATCTTATTGGCGATCTCTAGAGGAAGCCTATGTCCAGCACTGGACGTCTTATGGCTGAAACGACGATGACGAAAACGAAACGACGATGACGACAACTATACGACAACTATGTTGTCGTCATCGTCGTTTTAGCCGCTATATTATTATGCATTGACTTACTCGTTTTGTTTAGGATATAGTTTTTATTCATTATCAAAAGTCTTGATTAATGAAGTTTTAATGTGGGCCTTATGAATAAGCTCAAGATAGCCCAACGTGCTATGGAGAGGGCTATGCTCGGTGTCTCTCTGCGGGATCGAATTAGATATGAGAAGATCCGCAGATGAACCAAAGTTACTTATATAGCCCAGGGGATTAGAAAATGAAAGTAGCAGTGGGCAGGCCACATAGTTTGAAGAACAGATGGCCGATGAGGCCGTTAAGTTTTCAAATGGAGACCACAGACCAGCAAGCGCAGCGTAAGACATCCACCGACTAGGTAGACTGATGATATAATAAAGATATTGAAAATCCATGAGGGAGGTCTATATCCAGCAGTGGACGTCCTACGGCTGATAGATATATAGAGAGAATATCAAAAGTCATTTTATACAACACACTTTCATATTTAAACCAAAATAACGTGTGCTTCAACTCTTTTTCAGGAAATTAAGGGAGCTAGTTTAGAGCTCACATTCGGATGACAAATGGCTACTCGCAGGTCTCGGCAATCTTCCTCCGGTACACGTAAAGGTCACGTCACGTGTCGCGACGGAGAATTTAGGTAATTTGCTCCACAAAGGCTTCTGAGAACTGATCTAGAGGGTGTTGTGACGTCACTCTGTGCTACCTGCGTGTGTAATTTATTATGAACTTTAAGACTCGACATCAATGTTGTCAAAATAATCATCTATCAGCTATGGGACGTACACTGTTGGATATAAACGTCTCCTAAAAGTAAATTCGTATAAGCCAGATGGCTAAGCCTTGTGTCAGAGTTTTTAGGCCGCCGGAAAGCCTCTGACATGGCTAAACAGTACAAAAAACCGGGATTGACAGTTCAAAGTGTCATCCGAGCCACGGTAGCGCTCAGTTGGAAATGCCACCTGCGGTCACCCATCCGAAGACTGACCGTGCCGAACGTTGGTATTGCTCATACTCATACTATTTATTGATAACAACTAGTTACACGTCATTACACATATTAACATATTTCAGCTAACACTATAGTATGATTTGTTATTAATAAAATTAAAGTGCATTTAACAAAATCCGATAAAAAATTCGTTAAACAAATAAATTCAAACAAAAAAAAAAAAAAACAATTAAATGTCAATAGTAATATTTAAATATACTGCATTTCGTTATACGATAAATGGTAGAAGAATGTCAAACAATACAATAGGTAAGTCCGTACTATTATACAAACTTGCTGACAAACACTTATTATAGCTCGGGAGGTAAGCGCAAAAATAGATCGCCATTGAGATCGATTGGAAGCAGTTTGCCAGCTGCAAACTTGACAAATATTTCCGTTAAGAGGGGTTAGTCCAGGTTTACACCTAAATTGAAACTACAGAAGTTTCCGTATGGCCCTATATATTTTTGTACAGCGCCCCTGGCGGAATCGAGGAAGAACTAATCAAAATGTATGGTGCCACACGCGAACGCGAAAGTTAAAGTAAACTACGAAAACTTGGACTAAGGGCTCTGTACTGTACTGTATCAGCCTTTTGATAGTCCACTGCAGAACGTAAGCCTACCCATAAAGGGTGATTAGGCCAAATAGTTCTGTACAATTAGTGTTTTTAAGTGCATTTACAAGTGTGTTTAAAACGTAGGTATATATTACTAACTGACGTTTACACAGTACCCTCTATTCTTATTAGGTAGAAAATCAAACATTGAAGCAACGAGGGATGAATGGCGCTAGCTAGTGAATCAGTTTTGGACCTCAATTTTTAAATCGATAGAATATGACTTTTCACAGTCCCGTTTGCACTAACACAGATCTTCAATACCTACCTACTTACTTCTGCTCTCACTCAGTCTGATCATTTACGCACGTATGGGTTCAAATCCCGGTCCCGTATCAATGAATTAAATGTAAATTCCATTTAATTCATTACGGAATTTCACACCAATGGTTTTTCGGTGAAGGAAAATATCGTGAGGCAACCTGTAGTTCGTAGAAGAAATTCGATGTCGTATGTGAATGGCGTATGAGAATCCATCAACCCGCACTGAGCGTAGTGGATTTCGCCCAAATATCCGTCGTGGGTAAAACCTAGGTCCTGCAGTGGACCATTAAAATTGCTGCTACAGTACAGCACTGTACAAGTACTTATTTCCTTATTACAAAACAACGCTGTATTACTACCATACTTTTTAAAGTCAACAAAAGAGCTTTTATTATCTGACCAGATAATTAACAAAACCTTTAAAAAGCTGCTACTTGGTGCCATGAAACAAAAGCTGTGTGTTTGAAAATAAAAACACAATACAAATGTTCCCTTGCCAAAATAACCGGCCAAGTGTCTGCAGTCTTCGTCCACTGAGAGTTCCGTGCTAACAAAAATTAGTTTTGGTTTATTTCCGTTTTACCCATTTTAATAAACAGAAATGAAAATTTGTGACTTGTTACCTGATGTTACAAAATGAAAAACTCACTAAACTAATAATTTCGAATTACATTTTAGAATATTAAGAAAATGAATGTCATTCAGTGAGTTTTGTATATAATTTCTAGATGTTGTTTGATGAATGGTTTCAAAATTAAGAGAAAATAATCGGCCAAGTACGAATCGGACTCGCACACGGAGGGTTCCGTACTGTATGGGAGCCCCCCTTAAATATCTATTAAATTTAATTTTATTATTTATCATTGAAGTAAATATAAAACTAAATATTCTGTGAACATTTTAAGCATCTACCTGTTACCGTTAATAATAAAGAGCGTAAACGGCTAAAAAATCAGGTTTATTGTATGAGAGCCCCCCTTAATTATTAATTTTATTCTGTTTTTAGTATTTGTTGTTATAGCGGCAACAGAAATACATCATCTGTGAAAATTTCAGCTTTCTAGCTATAGCGGTTCATGAGATACAGCCCGGTGACAGACAGACGGACAGACGGACATCGGAGTCTTAGTAATAGGGTCCCGTTTTTACCCTTTGGGTATGGAACCCTAAAAATATACATAATCGGCCAAGTGCGAGTCGGGCTCGCGCACCAAGGGTTCCGTACCGTATGGAGGCCTCTTAATATATTTTATTTTCATTATTTATTTCTGAAGGAAAATACAAAACTTTATATTATGTGAATATTTCAAGCATCTTTGCCTCTCAGTTGCCGTTATTAACATCGAGCAAAAAATCACGTTACTTTTATGAAATATTCACAGAATATTGAGTTGAATATTCACTTGAAAAATAATTAGTTAAAATAAAATAAAATAAACATTTAAGGAGGGCTCCCATACGGTGTGGAACCCTTCGTCCTCGAGTCCAGCTCGTACTTGGTCGATCATAAGTATTTGTTGTTCTAGAGGCAATAGACAAACATAATTTATGAAAATTTCAACGTGCTAGCTATCATGGTTCATGGGATACAGCCTGGTGACATACAGACAGACGGACAGTGGAGTCTTAATAATAGGGTCTCGTTTTTACCCAAAGGTACGGAACCCTAAAAATGGCCCAATCCTAACACTGAAATTCAAATTCAAGCTATTATAAGCGTATCATAGCCAACAAGATGACATACTATATAATCCAATCACTTATTATTTGCGACTAATAAAATAATCATAGATATTTATTTGTTTGCAAGATCACATACATGAAGTTATAATTAGATCTTAACATAAGATTGAATAACTATAGGTACATTTGTCAACCTATTCATAGCAAAGTTCTAGCTAAGCATTTATGCTAAACAGTGTAATGGAAGAAACATTGAAAACCAAAAATGACACCAATAGTAACAGTTTTAGTTCACAATTTCTGGTAACATCATTATGTTACTTACATTTGTTTAGGATTAGAAACATATCTACATGTCCAGGATATTGTAACTCAATTCTGAAATGGAAATCTTATTTCATATACTCCTTTAGTCAACTAACTAAAAGCTTGTAAGTTGTTCAAACAAATATGATCGCACGTATACTTAGAATTCCTCTGTTGCTGTTTCACATTCACACTAATTCACAGGTTTGTTTTGCTCGTGTTCGTACGGGACCCTAAAAAGAAACAAAAGACCGCATCCAAAAGTAGGTAAAGTTTGTAATCAGTTAATGGGTTTAGGGTTTTACGAAGTGATGATAAAGCTGAAAGCAGAAAACAAACTTTTAATATAACTTTTAATCTTTTTAAAAAGCCGCGAGCTCGCGCCCTGTTGTTGCCACAACTTTAATATTAAGAGTTTTTGAGAGAGTTCGACGCGGCGCTCGTCGTTGATGGATTTTGTACATTTTCGCTGGAATTTCGAGGTTTTTTCTTTGACATGTACTGGGTTTTTAGCTCAGAAAAATAACTGTATTTTAGAGTTGATCATGACAATGATAGTTATTCAAGAATCTGCGGAAACTTTTATGACAAGCACATATGATTAACGTGAAAATGATAATAAAATATTCTAATTTGATAAAACAAAATGAGCAAGCCTACACGACTTCAACCTGAATATAAATTCTAATTATTAAAGGCGTCTTAGACGCCTTTAGGAAAAATAATTTGATCGCTTTGTGACTAGTCGTCACTAACTGTACAATACACATGGGAATAATAATAACCATAAATTTGCGTTTTCGCTTTCGCGTATGAAGAACCCTAGTAATCTAATAGTACCTTTATATCATATGTGCTTACTGTAGTGACCGAATAAGTTATTTTCAAGATGATAATTATGTGTGGTGTATAATTGCAGATTTATAAAATTCGTCACGTCGAGTCGGCCCGGTCCCGGCCCTGTTTAGGCCCGTTATTTCCCCAGGGCGAGCTCCAGAACATGGCAAGCTTCATCATAAGGTACGAGAGAAAATTTCCCTGTTCCTCAAAAAAATCCGATATAATATTTCACAGGTTCTAAATTATTTCAATAATATTTAGCGGTAAATAATTTTATTGTATTGAACTGCTGCTGTAACTACTTGTTATTTGGCAGAGTAATGACTGGACAGTGGACACTTTTCGTATTTCCATTTGTGAAAGTATGCGGTACTAACTAGATAGAGAAACTAAAATAAATCTGTCTTCTTCTCCTGAGACAGTGAGTTAAACTTGATAAATCCAACCTTAATAGCAACAAATTTTACCGCCTTACCACAAAAGATTTAAACACGCTTCATACTTTGTTTAACCGTGCAATTTGTACTGTTAAACATTGTCTAAAGCGTGTGTTAGAATAATAATGTTATTATAATATTTAATTTAATAACTATTACAAGATGTATTAAGTAATATAAGACTTATTGGAAGCTAAATGGAACTGAGAAATATCATGACTTCCGAATGTCGGCCATTGTTGTTTACATACACTATTTATTTAATACTGTGATTTCATAATGTTATAGATGACTTGAAACGTATCAATAATTGTTCTAATAATTCTAATAAGTATGAAATACAGTTTAAGATGATTTTATGTTTAACAATTGTGTAAAATGGAGGCTACCACCGTGCCCGCCATCTTGCTCGTTTCCTATTGGTTGTTAGTCATGTTTACATCGAGCAGTGGTGGTAAGGCATGGTGGAAGCTTGTGATAATGCGTAATGCGTGTAATATCTAAAATCTCTGTGTGATCCTTAATTTAGATATTACACAAAGTACTTAACTTTAGCAACATGGCGACGTCCACTCGGCTTGGCTTCGAATATAAAAAGGTACCGACACTCAGCATAACTAGCTAAGCAAGACTTCAACGTTATTATCAGAATACCGGGAGAACACCAAGAGAGATTCAAAGATACTAAGAGATATTAAGAGACGAAGCCGCGCCAACAGACTATTTTATACTGATTTCACAAGCTTCCACCATGCCTTACCACCACTGCTCGATGTAAACATGACTAACAACCAATAGGAAACGAGCAAGATGGCGGGCACGGTGGTAGCCTCCATTTTACACAATTGTTAAACAATAAATCATCTTAAACTGTATTTCATACTTATTAGAATTATTAGAACAATTATTGATACGTTTCAAGTCATCTATAACATTATGAAATCACAGTATTAAATAAATAGTGTATGTAAACAACAATGGCCGACATTCGGAAGTCATGATATTTCTCAGTTCCATTTAGCTTCCAATAAGTCTTATATTACTTAATACATCTTGTAATAGTTATTAAATTAAATATTATAATAACATTATTATTCTAACACGTGCGTAATGTTTTTGTGGTAAGACGGTTAGTGTTTTCATTTATATTGACTGCCTCGGTGGCTCAGTGGTTAGTGACCCTGACTTCTGGGTCAAAGAGGCGTGGGTTCGATCCCCACCCAGGGCAAACATTTGTGTGATGAACATAGGTGTTTGCTCTGTGTCTGGGTGTTATTTAGGTACTATCTATATAAGTATGTATTTAAAATATGCATATGTAATATATCAGTCTGGGGACAGAGACCGTGTGTAAAATGTCCCCTAATATTTAAAAATTAAAAAAATATATATATTAACTAGCGACCCACCCTGGATTTGTACAGGTGTGTTATACATGTAAACTTTCATCTTGAATCACTCTTTATATTTAAAAAAACCGCAGCAAAATCCATACTGTAGTTTTAAAGATATAAGCATACATAGGGACAGGCAGACAGGGAAGCGACTTTGTTTTATACCATGCAGTGATGATTTAATGACTAATTTTAATAAGGATCTCAAATATCTATCACTATTTCCACATGTATATTTTTATACCTATACTAGCTGACCCGGCGAACTTTGTTTCGCCATATTTTCTATGGAGTCTCTGGAGTCGATTGAGAGGCGAGCCAGGAGGCTGATTGACAACGACACCTTGACTAAGTCGCAGCTGCAAAGTCTCGAGAATCGACGTAAGGTAGCGAGTTTATCGGCCTTTTATCGTATACACTTCGGAGAGTGCGCTCAGGAGTTGCACAGTCTGGTCCCACCTGCCCCTTTCTTCTATCGTACGGCTAGACAGACGCGACCAAAGCACCACTTTTTTATGGTGGACATTCCGTGCGTTAGAACCAAGCGTTTCGAATCCTCATTCCGCATACGAACAGCTAGAATCTGGAACGCTTTGCCTGGGTCTGTCTTCCCGCTAAAGTGCGACGTGGGTGTCTTCAAATCCCGAGTAAATAGGTATCTTCTAGGTAAGCGTGCTACACCCTAGACCGCATATCTGCTCAACATCAGGCAGTATGTAGTCAAACGCAAACCAATACGGAATATTAAAAAAAAAGTCATTTTGCAACTCCACTCGCATATTGGTTAATTTAAGTTTTTTTACGTATCAAGCATTTATTTCATCAGCAGCTGTTCTTCTGCAGCAGCTTTCTATCTGGGAATAACTGGTAGCGTTTGGCGAAAATCACCAGACATTAGAATCATCGCACCGCCGATTCTGATTGCTACGCACCTAAATATTTCAATGTTCGATCGAGTGCTAATGCTCGTTTGTGCGACATCGTACAGATAATTAATTTACAAATGTAGCAGCGATCCCGGATGAAGATATTGCTATTGCTATTTGTCAATAAAAATCCTCCAAAATTAATCCTCCATTGCCATCATTTACTGCTTTCATAATAGTATCTTGAGCTGTTTTTTGCTACCTATTTAAAAGTGGGACTTTGCTCTGTACGGATTGACTCAAAACATATATGTCATATTGCCGTTCTCGTTCAAATTCTCGATTTAATGCATCGTGCATGGGTCGATTAGGTGCAGGCATTCCTAATTGGTGCAACATCTTGCCGGACAACATCTCGCACAAATCTTCTAATGATATTAATACCTCAATATGTATTTCTGCGCAAATTTCAAGTTCAAGATTTTCTTTTATTAAGCATATTCTATGCAAAATGTCTTTAGCCATACTGTCTTTGTATTTGTTCCCCAAATTATGTGTATTTGCTGGAGAGCAGGTTGAAATAAGGATGGCAAAAAGTGACCGAATTCGAAAAATTTGAATTAAATTTGTTTTTATTTTTTTAGATACAAACCTTTTCCTGGATATAACGATCACAATAAAAAAAGAATTAGCGAAATCGGTCCAGCCGTTCTGAAGTTATGCGCGTACATACATTTCGCAGATTCTTTTTTATATATATAGAAGATGTTTGACTAGGTGATTGTCAGCGATCACCGAAATTAAGCAACGTTCCGCACGGTCAGTATTTGGATGGGTGACCATGGATGGCATTTTCCAACTGAGCGGTATCGTGGCTCGGATGACACGTTAAATTGCAGGTCGGGACCTGCAATTTATTGTTTGTTTGTTGGTTTTAACGGATGTTTTAACCGTTTAGCCATGTCAGAGGCCTACAGGCGGCCTAAAAACTCTGACACCAGGACTAGCCACCCGGCCTATACGAACTTACTTACTTAATCTTATATGAAACCCGACTTCGCAACAGCGTTTGCTCAAGATGGATACATTGACCCCGAGTTTATGCGAGTGACCGAAACCCCTGAATTTTAAGGCGCCATAACATTTAAAACGCAGGCATGTGGCGGCTCGGGCGCCGTCGCACAGCCGTTGTAAAAATATAGATTGTATCGTCCTCCGCCTCTTCCCTGTCGCTTTACTGGAAAACCAATAAAAATATTCAAGAGGAAGTGATACTCGTATCCACTCTATTCATTCAGATTTTAAATTGGTCGTGTGTAATTCCTACCAAACTTTGGACTTTCCACGGCTTTGAATATCAATAATGAAGAAATTATAACAAGTAAATTATAGGCAATAATCACCTACTTACGTGCCCACAGTGTCCGAGCCCCTGTACGATGGAAGATCTATACAAGGCTACACCTTGCGGGGTCGCAGTGGCCAAAAAATAATCATTTTTAAAGTGGCAGTGGAAAAAATCATTTAAATAATCATTTTTGAACCATTGACTCGACGAAAAAGAAGATTATAGGCAACATTTTGATAATATTCTTATTTCTTACTAGTGTTATTAATCCGAAAGTGTGTTTGTTGATGATGCTTTTCTGGCCAATTTCAGCTAAGAAGACAAAACATTTCTTTACCTGGGTAATGTTTTTTTTCGTTTGACCACCAACTCGCCTGATGATAAGCGACGTTGTGGTCGAAGATGAAGCACGCAGACCTAGAAGATACCTATTCACTCTGACCTTGAAAAGCTTTAGATTATATCTCTTAGGAAACAGGAAAGCAAAAAGACTGTTCCATTCCCTGGCGTGCGACATTTTCGCTATGCAAAAAACCACTTAAATAAAGATTTAAAAAAAAAAAAAAAATCCCTGGCGGTACGAATCAGAAATGTGTCTTCACATTGCCGATGTTGGCAATTTTAGCTGTAAAAATTCTACGACTGAAACGGTCTAAAAGTTCTCGAGTGGAGACCACGTACTGGCAAGCGCAGCGTAAAACGTCTAACTACGAGGAGAACAGAACAAGACCGCAGGATTACGCTGAATGTAAGCCGCTCTCAACCGGTCTCTTTGGAGATCCATAAGGGAGGCATATGTCCAGCAGTGGACGTCATAATAATATGAAAATGAATAATGATAATAAAAATATGATGGATGGACGAATGTATGGACATCTGAGGACTCCATTATACGAAATCATATAATATGTTGGAAGACAGTTTGTTTTAAAGTGAAACCTTTTGATTTGTTTATTAGTACAACGGAGTGAAAGAACGACATGGTATTTTTCATAGATATCGGCAAATACTGCACTCTACCAGCTTTTATAATAGGTAGTTCACTGCAAGACGTAGGCCTACCTACGAAGAGTGGCGTTTGTCTCAGTAAAATTAAAGTTTTTTTTATATTTGTAAGTTGTATTTACAGTTGTTTTCTGGTGCGATTTCTCTTCATCTGTTTCGTGTTTCTCTGTTCATTTTTATAATTTTATTGCTTTCTTTTACTTACTAAAATAACATAATATTTACCTAAATACATAAAAAATAGAATAGTGTAAGAGTAGATTTTACATCGTTTAGACTGTATAAACTTGCACAATGTATGTACATAATTAATTTGAATTGCAAATACAATACCATTACGTTGAGTGGAGCGCCTCACACATCCATCTAATATTGGGCTTTCAGTGTGTATAATAAAGTGAAGGAATTTAACGCAGGTCATTTTTCTCTGTATGCATAGAAGTGATAAATAATAATAGATAGTCTTAATATAGCTAAAGACATACAAAGTTGCCAACCGTTTTTGGTTAAAAAAATTATTGTGTTTCTCCGAGACCAATTTAATTATAGTTATGTTTTAAAAGGTCATTTTCGTGTACATGTACATTCATATTTAGTCAGAAAAATAAATTTATGAGAGTTTTAGGTGAGATTAAGCTCACTGTAAATCGTGTATTATGTCATCCAAAATTATCGGAATAATAATAATTAATATTTGTTTATTTATTTTGTACTTGCAGCCGTCTGGCAAGTTACATACCACATAGCAGTAGGATACACAACACAGAGGACCAATGATGGTCTCGAAAATTTTTAGTAGTGGAAACAACCTACGGACAGGCTCAAAGTAGGATGTCTCCTCACAACTGTCTCATTTGTTTGAAATACTTTGGAGTGCTGTATTGCACTCGGCTATAACCCTGGACCTTGTTATAGGTCTCCTGAGTGCGTAGATCGTGGCAGCACTGTCAACCGTGAACATGATCGCTTCCTTGGAGTCATCTTTTCCAGGCGATACTAGAAGCTCATTTAGTGGCTCCAGTGCTTTTACGGCCAGTAATAGGCCCATGGCTTCCGCCTGCAAGGCCGTTGTGGTTTTGCTCAGGGCAAGAGACTCCTTGAACCCAAGCTCCGGCGAGTAGGAGAGTTTCAAACAAACACAGAACCATCGTACGCTGGACAAAAAGTCACGGCTTATGCCAGGGTAACAACATAGCAGACACCCTTGCCAAAGAGGGCACGAAAAAACAGGTGGAGGACAAAGCAGCTAGACACTGCAAGCCGACAGCGGTGGAAGTGCGTGATCTACTGCGCCGTCACACTGAAAAAGAACAACAAAATATGTGGGACAAGCGAGAGGATTGCAGGCATGCCAAAGCTGCTTTCTCAGCCCTAAACAAAAACATTACAAACGATCTATTGAGGTTGCAGCGACAAGACCTCCGACTTATGGTAGGGCTCATTACTGGTCACTGTAACTTGAATAGTCACATGTATAAACTGGGAGCCACCGACAGTCCACTCTGTCGTGGTTGCCTGCAGGAGAATGAAACGGTAGAGCATGTTTTGTGGTATTGCAAGGCCACGGCAGAAACTAGAATCGCTTGCGGGTTGCATGACGCTACTATGGCTTTGTCATCAGCATCGACATCGTCGTCCTCGTCGCTATCTAGTACACCATCCAAGCCACTGGAGCAGTTATGCCAGCGGCCCAGAGCCACGCTCCGTTATTTTAAGGAGCTGGGCTGGCTCGGGTAGACGCTGGAGGGGGAAATGCACAAAACACCCCATGCGGGACGTCAGTGCAGGACTTATCGCCCCTACATCGAATAAGAATAAGAATAAGAACTGTCTCATTAAGACCACAGGATCGCGCTGGTTGTTAACTATTTCCAACAATCATATTTTAGATCTATAAGAGAGAAATATATCCAGCAGTGGACATGTTATGGCTGAAGAAGAGCAGGTTGGTCTAGCAGTTATAGTTCTATGGGTAAAATAACATCAATTTTATTATTTTTCACTTGTTGTTTTTCTTTTCATCTTTCCATGAACTAATTCTAAAACAGCTTCAAATAAAGATGCCAACTCTGCACTGGATATATGAGAGTGAATCTGTTTATCCAGAGCACGTTTCCCATATCCCGATCTTGTCGAGTACTGTACAGCGGGGCGGGCGGAGTGCGCGGGGCGGGCGGAGTGCGCGGGGCGGGCGGTGCCGGGCGGCGCTAGCTCGCGGCTTCAATTTAGATTATCTTGTAATGCTTACTTCTAAGGCAGCTTGGAAGAGTCTATTGCATGTATTTTTTTTTTTTTGTAAAATAGTAATTACAACAAAAAATAATTTAATTGACATTATGTATCTACTAAGATTATTATTTGATGTAATTATGTGACGCGTATTCAAAGTCAAAGTCAAAAACATTTATTTCCGTAGGAACACATATTCTTGAACACTTGGACACGTCGATGAATACAGTGTATCATAAAAATATTTTTAATCATATTAATTAAATAGTGTATCAAAATCAATAAAAAATGAGTACGTGTATTTATATTAGTTTTAACAATGACTTAAATTTAGGGATAAAGCTAAATTGTTCTGTACGTTAAAGGTAGTAGAAGCATGTATATATAAGTGTAAAGTGGTATATTAGCATGTGGTATATGTTCTCATTTTTATGCCCAATAGAAGTGAACTGAACATATCATTAGTATTTTATTATTTTTATGCAAAATAGGGGCTACATTTGGCCACCAATTAGCCTGATGGAAAGCGTTGTAGCTGAAGATGGAATTCCTAATCAATAATGAAACTTGTTTTTTTAGTTAATTATTAATACATTGAATTTTAAGCACAGTATTTCAGTTTAACTATTTTTGTGTTTTTTTACTAATAACAAATATTACTTACTAGCGACCCGCCCCGGCTTTGCACAGGTGTATTTTACATTTATACCTTCCGCCTGAATCACTCTATCTATTAAAAAAAATTGCATCAAAATCCATTGCGTAGTTTTAAAGATATAAGCATACATGGGGACATGGGGACAGCGGGAAGCGACTTTGTTTTAAACTATGTAGTGATACGCTAAAAAGAGATCTTAAATAGAATTCAATTTCATGTTATACTTGTATCGAGCGCAGTATGTCTCCACGTAGCACCCCCGCCGTCGCTCGTCCGGTAACGACGCCGTAAAGGTGCCGCGGCGATAACGCGCCGTTACGTCGTTACGTAGCGCCGTTACGCGGCACTCCTTGCTGCTGTTTAAACGGATCTTACGCCAAACTAGCGATTATCCGCCGCTTCACTTCCCTGTAACTGCTACGAGATAACATCCAATCTGGTTTTTAGTTGAAACTACTTTTATCCTGCACGCTTTTATCTTGTCATAGGAACGATTTAGTGAAATAACTACAGCCTGCCAAATCTGATGAAACGTTAGGACCTCATCTTTTAAATTTATCGCAGTTTGTTCATTTTGGTTTTGACTTTCTTTTTAGAGTTCCGTACTCAAAGGGTAAAAACGGGACCCTATTACTAAGACTCCGATGTACGTCTGTCTCTCTGTCTGTCACCGGGCTGTATCTCATGAACCGTGATAGCTAGATAGCTAAAATTTTCACGTAGTTATGATGTATTTGTGTTGCCGCTATTACAACAAATACTAAAAATAAAATAATTGTTTAAGGAGTCCCATACAACAAACGTAATTTTTTAAAAGTTTTTTGCACGCTAATTAATAGCGTGCAAAAAACGGCAAGAGAAATGGGGCTAAGGAGGCTCCAACACGGTACGGAACCCTTCGTGCGCGAGTCTAACTCGTACTTGGCCGATTATTTTTTTAAATAAAGTATCACTTAACATTTCTTAAGTATTCAAACTATCCATTAAGCTTTTAATTTAGTTCACTATAGCAGTTCTTTGTTGCGAAGAAATTAGACTTTCTTACTTACCTACAATTTACATAATTATTTATGTATCTATACTTTTATCAAATTACAGATATAGAAGCTGAAATGGTTAATACGTAACTCAAATAAAAAAATCTTCAATAACATTACAAATAAATTTGTTCAAAAATGTCAATTGGCTATCCTATTACGTCAAAACAACACGTTTAATCGTTATTTCGTCTGAATATTCTGATGAATTCTGTCCATCCACTGCGGAAAGCTTCCCGAGAGGAAAATCACAGCACCGCCGCATGGACGGCAAACGACGCACCAAATTGGCCTCGCCTGGTGATTGCAAGGCTCGAAGATGGCTCGTGCCAGTGCTGGCTCTCTCAGGCTTTTTGGACTTTTTGCAGTACACATTTTAAAGGCCGAATAACACAACTTGGCGGCTGTAATGTTAACTACAAGCTGCGGATAACCCAACCCTCGCACAGCTGTTAAGTGAGCTTCAGTCAGGATTAGGTTATCCGCTGCATGTAGCTAACTTCACAGCCGCCTAGTAGTTTTATTTGGCTTATAGCAGGTGTTGTTTTAAAAAGTGAAGGGTATTCTAACCATTACTTTCACTAAGTAGTTTGATTAGGTGTTTGTCAGCGATCACAAAAGTAAGTATGCAACGTTCGGTTGTGTAACCGTTTAGCCATGTCAGACGCTTTCAGGCGGCTTAAAAACTCTGACACCAGGGCTAGCCACCCGGCCTTTATGAATTTACTTTTTTTTCAAGTATGTACAAAGGGCTGAGTCCCACGCGCCCAGAGCTGGGCGAACACTGCGATCCCACCCCGGGTCATCCGCGCCCTTGATTGAAATAAAGATATTTTTATCGCTCTGAACTGTGACTCACCGATTAGATTGAAACAAATACCTATTATGTAGATTGTAGACTACAACATAACGATTGTAGGCTACAACGTAACGATCGTAGATTAAAACGTATTGTACTTACATTCTCTTTAAAATTATCAATGTTTGATATACAGGGTTATTTCTAATCAATTAGCATCACTTTAGGGGCTTATTCCGTACATCAAAACTAACAACTTTTGTTTTGCGACTTATGTTAAGACTCAAAAAAAAATTATTGTTCCATAGAAAAATATTGTTAACCCTCCGTGTACGAGGTAACTAAAAGTCCCGCGGCGTACAAGGTGGGGTTTTGCAAACCCCAAAAGAAAAATCAAAATATTCAACTGTATCGTGACTTAATTAAGATATTGTTGGTTTTTATGAAAATATGGTGTTTACTAATGGGTTTAAATAAAAATCACGCATAATTATATATTTTTTTAATACTTTTACCAAAATCGAACAAAAACACAACCTTTTGTGACTTAAAATCAAATAACTTTTTTTACTTACGTACTATTTAAAAATGGCACAAGTTATAATCACAATTGTTTCGCAATATAAATCTAAGATATATTATCATACAAATCAACTACTTCTTGAGTCCCCAACAAGTCTCCACCGCATCCCCACCGCGGCCCCACTGACTCCCCACCGAACCTCCCCACGCCCCCACCGTGGCCTTACTGAGTCCCCACCGCAGCACCACTGAGTCTCCACCGAGCCCCCACCATGTCCCCACCGCAGCTCCACTGAGTCCCCACCGTATCCCCACCACTACAATCAATTCAGTCTCTTATTATAATTTATCAGTTGAGATCAACAGCTCCGAAAACACTGCAAATCCATACATTTCGGAGTTTTGTTTTATCGTCGAAAATAAATATTTCAAAGCATTCCAGCGCAGACTTTTTGTCTTTTGCGGCCATTTTTACACCAGGCAGATGAGTGATAATATTTTCAGATCGAGTGCGAGTAGATTTGTATGGATCTTTCTGCCATTTTGTTGTGCCATCTTTGGCGGTGAAAAAAACCTCTGTACTGTTACTGACGAACTTCTGAGAGCGCCACATTGTCAATTTCTGAATCCGAAGAAGTTTCTATATCATTTTCACTATGTGTACTACTCTGCACACTCAAATGATCAGATTCGGTGTCAGAATCAGGCAATGCACTCATAACTTCAGGCTCTAACTCATCCTCCTCCTCCAAAAATGCTATAAATATATCATAGTTCGTTAATATTGACATGATTTGCCAATTTTACAACCTGAAAAATAAGTATTTCCAAAATAAACACATGATTTTACAAAAATAATCATTAAAATCAAGAATAAAAACACGTACCTTTTTAGCGACGCGCCGTACGAGGTGGGGTTTGTGACACCCAACGGAACTTTGAGCACTTGCACCTCTCGCGGTGTATGCCGCTGGACTAACGTTACTACTTTGATCGGAGCGTTGATGTTTTTTGCGAGATTACCAAGAAAACCAACTGCCGTGCTTTTATAATTTTCAAATAATCGTCACTTATACGCAGCTGGGGTCTGTGAAACCCCACCTCGTACACGAAGGGTTAAATCCCGCGACTAAATGTGTGGAAAGCTGATCTTTTTTAGTTCTGACAAAAGTATCAGAACAAAGTTGTTAGTTTTGATGTACAGAAAAAGCCCCTAAAAGTATGCTAATTGATTAGAAATAACCCTATATATGAGATTATCTTAGTTGTTATAAGCCTAATATAAATGCAAACGTTCGCCTTACTAGTTGTGCAAAGCGTGGTTTTTCAAAGCCAGTCTTGGATCAATGAGTTAATTGGAATTTATGAACAGATTTATAAACCACTCTTTTTGGTGACGGAAAACATTGTGAGACAATCTACACACGTCCGTAGAATCCATGGCACGTGTGAATATTGTGAATCCAATTCCTATTTTATTTGCTATTTTGAACCTATATGTGGACGGTAACTATTACCGTTCGTGTTCGTGTTTGATCGCTAGCAGAGAAGTGGTCTAAGGCGACACATATAGTGGGTGTACCGGTTGTAGGCACTGTACCGGTTGTGGTCATTTGGTGTCAAAATTATTGCATTAATGATAATTATAAACAATGTAATACCATAAATATTGTTTGTGTGAATCTTTATGTTTGAAATTTTATTTAACAATATTATTTTTACATAAAATTGTCTTGTTAATCCTTAAAATTCAAAGTGGCCACAAATGATACTAAGATGGCCACAACCGATGCGTCTACCCTTTAATACGATAAAAACCATGTTGAAATAATATCGTTAGACATGGCCACAAAATAACAAATCAGTTCTATACCTGTTTATTTTATTAGTGGGCCAAATTACTAACTGAACTATCAATAGTTTTTACTGACTGAATTCACAAACTAAACATCCGATTCAATGAATATGATATAAATATGAAAGCGACTATAAAAATATAACTCTACGAGTATTAACAATTGCTATACTGAAATAGAAAGGTCTTGCACCGTCCGCTACAGGACACTAATTCAGCTAGCAAAGACGAAACTGAATCTTACTATGTATTTTTTGCTTCTCAAAAACTATCAAGTTACGGTTGGTGACTAAGTTTGAAACATTTCCAAGAAAAATCGGAAAAAAATAAAGTTCAGTTCAGATTCGTCTAATCTTAGCGGGATTATGCAAATGAGGCAGATAACATATGGGGGCGCCAACCCTAAAACGCCTGAAGAGAATCAAGATTTTTGTAAGAAAAACATGTTTTTGTAGACTGAAAAAAACGCGAGAGCATTTAGAGCATATCTTAAATTGTTAAATGTAATCTGTTAAGAACAAAGAATAACTTCGCTTGATCGAAAAAAAAAACAAAGTCACCTCTGTTTTGAACGAAGATCTTGTTTCTTGACGAGTTTTATAAGTAGTCATAGAATTATTATTCTATGACAGTGTGTGAAGTATAGTATTTTTAGGGTTCCGTACCCAAAGGGTAAAAACGGGACCCTATTACTAAGACTCCGATGTCCGTCTGTCCGTCTCCAGGCTGCATCTCATGAACCTTGGTTGCTAGACATCTGAAATTTTCACAGATGATGTATTTCTGTTGCCGCTATAACAACTGATACTAAACTGAATAAAATAAATATTTAAGGGGGGCTTCCATACAACAAACGTGATTTTTAGGAGTTTTTTGCTCGCTATTAATAATGGCAAGAGAAATGGGGTTCAAGGGGCTCCAACACGGTACGGAACCCTTCGTGGGCGACTCCGACTCGCACTTGACCGATTTCTTAAATTATGTTTAAGGTATTAAGTAGTAGCTAAAGTATTGGCAAATAACATAAAACAGTAAAATTGATTTGAAATTTTTACATGAATTTTTATTGTTAATTGCACCTTACGAAAACGCGCCCCCCTCGCCCCTAGCTGCCTCACTTAGCGGAGAGCGTATACGCTCGATACCTTTTTAAGTTAACACTACGACGTCTCATTCATCCTAAACAAAAGTATCTACTCTCGTTATATTTATTAAATCAGCTTCTGACAACTTCATAAGAAACCATTAAGCGCTCGGTGTCACAGCAAAGTGTCAATACAGCAAGACGAGTCAATTATTTCTCTCGGCGAGTATCGACCGCGATTTGTCGCCCGAGACAAATGGGGCGGAACGCGGACACAGCGCAAAAACAATAGTGGAATAAAGGAAGGACATCGATCTTCGTGGCTTGTCGTAGATGCAGAAAATATAGGTAGGTTCTAAAACGGGCCTATTCTGTAAGGAGTGTTTAGTTTTTGCCTTGGTTTTGAAGTCACACACGATTTTAAAGACAGTAATTTCATAATATTAAGCTGTTTGGACATCCTACTAATATTATACACGTGAAAGTTTATAAGGATGGATGGATGGATGTATATGATTCTGCCATCTGCGGGCTATTCTAGCGTGCGCTCCAAGAACTGTCAAATCGAACAAAGGTCAAATCGAATTATTTTGTTTTTTTATTTTACACCTCCTTTATTAAGGGTGGTAAGGTAGGGCCTCGAAACATCATGCGGGCGAAGCCGCGGGCAAAATCTAGTAAGTTATAAATGGAAAGTACGTCTATATACCTTTTATTTTTTGAATATTTTTAAAGGCCGAACAATTAAATATCTTCGTTTCATTTTCAAGTGATATGCCGTCAAGCATAATTAATGGTCAAATATACATTAAAAATATACTCATGGCATAACCAAATTTTAAATTTCACATCCTCAGAGATTTGATGGTTTGCTTGTTACACTTTCGCGCAACAATGAAGCTTTGGATCGACTTGATATTTTGCGTTATATCCACGCAAAATATCAAGTCGATCTTTTGAAAATTGGAGAGCTTCATAAGTTACCGTTTATCCCAGATATATAAAAGAATCCTTTGGGAAACACTGGAAATGCTAGTAACACATTTTGAACCAAGGTAGTCAGTCGTCTATAATTGGTTGTGTTAAGATAACCTCTGCCAAAGAAATACTCCTCCGGACGAGATGTTATGCCCTGATAGCTATCCGACAGTGTAACATTAGGTGTTTATATAGTTCATTCGGTGATATTTTAAGTTAGTTTTAAACACATCATAATAACATAGAAAAACAACATTTCGAATTCAAAAATACAACTTACCTAACAAATTAAATATTAAATGTATAATAATATATTCGGCGATATAAACTTCATTTGCGCGATGCGGGCCTTAGATTGTGATTGGCTGACTGGCGGTGTTAGTTCCGCAAGCAGGCGCGCGTAGATGGCGGCGCCGCAAGTTGCGAAGCTAGCCGCTAGAATATAAGTTTTATTTTCCAACGAGCTTCAATAAAATATTCTTGACGTAGGAAGTAGCCCTACTTTATTGCGCTGTGTCGTTGTCAGCGCAGCCGGCGCTGGCTGCACGCGGCCATTGATCACTCGGACGGCTCCTTTTTATTTATTTTTATAAAAAGCTTCGCTTTATTTCATAAATCGCCGACATGACCCTCTTTGCGAAAGACTCCTTAACTACCTACAATAAGTACTGTGATGGCTATATTATTTAATGATATAGAGTAATATTATTTGCAGCCTAGAACGTCCACCTTATGCACAATGTAGATATGATGACCTAGGTAGAATTTCTTTGGCAATGACTGAACTATGAGCATAGGACCATACCACACTATAATGCATTCGAGTCGCTCGTTATAAGGGACTCATATTTTGTTTCGTAAATAAATGAAAACCATTTCCAATTCATTGTCTAGAAATAGTAAATTAAGGGTCTGGACACCCTCTGAAAAAAGCCTCCTTTCCAGCTATTTTCCTTCTTGCGCTAGTCTCCTCCATGTATGGAAATCTATAGATGAAAGAAAAAAAGATATCTTTATAATTGTTAACTAGGATAAAATACATTTCTGTGCAAGACACGTTTGAGTTTGAGTAGGAGTAAGTAAATGAGTTCCAAACTTGGTACAAAGCTTGTACGAGACAGATAATAATGACGACAGAAGTAAAACAAGCAATATGTAAGAGATAGCTAAAATAACTCGGCGATTGATCCGCGAGCTATCTTTAGAAGTTTACCGAAGCCACGGTAACGGTTTATAACAGTATTCCGTCTTCATACAAATGGTCGGAACACGGATCATACGTACGCGTCTTGGAGCTCGGTATACACTCCTTCACAGCAGTCGCAGGGGCGCGCCGCAGTGACAAACGAACGTGTCGGTTTGTATCAGAGAGCGTGCGATTTATCTACCACGCGGGCAACCCTAGCGCGTGTTACGTCTACGTAGCCGCGGGCGGCTCAAGGTTTTTATATCAAGGATAGAGCCGAGTCACATTACTGTTATATACCATGACCGTGCCAAAGCTTAGCGCGCGTTTGTTCGATAGTTGGCAACTTATTGGTGACGTCAATGCAGAGACAAGCTTATTTGTACAACGAGAAAAACAGTTTCGGCGTAAGATCGAGAGAAATAAATATGCTGCGCTAGGTGAAGCC
This sequence comes from Hypomecis atomaria, assembly GCA_964007245.1. Lineage (NCBI taxonomy): Eukaryota > Metazoa > Arthropoda > Insecta > Lepidoptera > Geometridae > Hypomecis > Hypomecis atomaria. The sequence goes on from OZ023297.1 coordinate 270,657, forward strand.
AGAACTGTGTACTGATTACATCCTTACCATGTTTGACAAACACAAATACTCGTACCAATACATTGCTACAAAATTTTAAGCTGAATCTAAAGAAAAAAGAATTTTGCACGGAGAAAACGATTAACACTTTCACTGTCCCAGTACAAAGTTATAATCTGTATTCATACGTCCACCTACAATCTCGTTCTAGCTGGAAAAAACTGGCAACATTTAACAGAGGCTCCTTTAAAATTTTTGGTAACCTTGTTACTTAGCCATACGTCCATGAGACATTTTTGTTTTTGTTCATACGTCCAGTCAAATAAAAATCATCAATTTTACCTTTAAATTGTGACTCCAACTAGAGTCGTGGACGTAAGCCTTGGGTACAGGTATGACTCCTTTTGGAGTCATTGGACAGAGAACGTGTTAAAACAATTCAATGGCGCAATTATGTAGTACCTAGTTATTGGTTGTAGAATTACTATACGAGTATAAATAAAATCTGAGCCACAGTGAGCGCTGATAAAAACGATGCAGTGAGTTCAAAACTAGCATAAATCTTGTAGGTACTCACAGTTACTCGTAGCAAGCCGTCAAAACTGGTTGGCAAGTCTTTCTTTGTATCGCAGATTGCGTCGCTGTTAAAACTAATTCTGCGTGTGAGATCTCTCATAGAAATGAATGTGCTAATATGACTGGCTGCGTTGAGGTAACGTTGCCATCGCCATCGCGTCAAACATGCGAAAAAACAACAAAGACACTTCAGAATCAACAAAAAATATCATCACATGAGTAATATTAGTGCGTTAATGATATTATGGAAGTTACTATATCGTGTAGAGATTCCAATCAGGGCGCGGGTCCGTAACCATGTTAGGACGTATTATGCGATTCAATCAGGTAATTAGCCGGCCTTTGAAGCGCACTCGGAGGCTTCGTTAATGTGATTACGGCTGATGGAGGCTGCGAGGGCCTTTTTCGTACACTCACACACCTCGGGTGTAGTGTTGACAGCTGTCCGGATAAAACCAGATATAGTTAGGCTTTTTGATTGCGTGTCCGGCCAAAATGAACGGTGTCCGGCTTGTCCGAACTAATACACACTAGTAGTGGTAGTGCCGTGGTGGTCTAGTGGTTGTAACGCTGGCTTGTTATTCTTGAGGTCGTGGGTTCAATCCCGGTCCCGTACCAATGAGCTTCTTTAGAACTTATGTACGGAATTTCGCACTAACTACTGGCTTTTCGGTGAAGGAAAACATCGTTAGGCAACCTGCATACGTCAGTAGAAGAAATTCGATGGCGTGTGTGAATCCACCAACCCGCACTGGGCCAGCGTGGTGGATATAGCTCAATTACCCTTCGTGGGTAGGCCTACGTCCTGCAGTGGACCATTAAAAAGCCTGGTACAATACAATACACACTAGAACTGAAAATTCCTGTCTATGATGAAGTAGGCCCTATGCAGGCCGGGGCTGACCACGCGCGCTGGCCGGCCGCAGTTGCTAACGAAACAAGATGGTGGTCAATCGCACGTCAAAAATATTTTTCTAAATTATACAATAGGAAAATGGACCATCAAAAGTACAAGAACTTATTTAGTACTCTATAACGTAAATCTCGCTGGGTTTTTACATTTCGCAAACAAGCGAGCGCGAAGCGTGGCCAAACGCAGGCAAGTCGACTGTTTGATACACAAAATCCTCAAAAATTTATGGTGTCCGGCTTTTCTACACAAATGCCCGACTAAACTGGTTGATGTCCAGCTATTAGGTTTGGCGCCCTGGCAACCCTACTCGGGTGAATGGGAGTCGGTATGGACATGACATGACGTCGAGAACTCTAGCTGGGATTCGTGGCTCTGCCTGCTATATATTTGTGTTTTTATTTAGCTTGTTGGGATATAATTACGCCTGATGGAGGCCGCTGGGGCTTTTTTTCGTTCACACGCCTCGGGTGAATAGGAGACGGTATGGACATTACACGGTGTTGTGAACTCTAGCTAGGATTCGCGGCTCTGCCTGCTGTATTTTTAAGCTTGTTGAGATATGATTACGCCTGATGGGGGCTGCAAGGTTTTTTGCGTTCACCTACACGTCGGTATGGACATGACATGACACTGTGAACTCTAGGATTCACGGCTCTACCAGCTATATTTTTGTGTATTAGCTAAGTTTGTTGAGTATATTATTATTGTCATCATACCAAATGTAAAATATACTTAGTGCAATCGCAGCACTGTACATAGACTGTACATGTCTTGAACGATATAATTCTACGTAGAGATGAGCACCGTTAATTTGCACAAAGAGGAAAATTTGAACTGTCATCTTTTTTACCGACAGCTCGGTTTGCCAAAAAAACGTAAAAAATAATCCATGTTTCAATGCTACTTCAGTTTTCAGGTTTGGTCGGTATTAATGCGTTAGTATGTATACAATTAAATACACACAGTAGAAATTTGCAAGCGCTACTTACATGCAACTTTACACAATTTGTAACATAAAGACCCGCTCAGTATGCGCCACAATGAGGAATGACTAAGTTTGGTACACACAAAGCACGAAGTTTGAGACACGTTTTACGTCATTCACCTGTTTCATCTAGATACATGTAGTTATTTTCAGAAAATATGACAAACAAGCTAAAATGTGTCCACAATCACCAAAAATATAGGGAAACACTCGCACACAAAATATAATGTCAAATATAATATGTAACTTAAATATGTAAACTTTGTTTCTGCAGTTGCTTGAAGAAATGGTTATATTAATACGCTGAATTTAATTTGTTATATAAATAACTATTTAATTTGGCTAATTACGGATATTTGAAGACTGTAATAGCACGGTAATGATATCTAATTACCGTGGAAATAGCTACTCGTAGTCGTGATATCAGAGTTTCTGAGCCACCTGAAAATTCTTCGCTTAAATAGTTAAAACAGCAGAAATAGTGACTGTGCACTGACATTGCCAAACGTTGGTAAAATTCGGTAATCGCCACAACATACCTCGTTTAACTACGCTAGAAGCGCTACAAAATTTACGCAATAACAACTTATTTAACATTTAGTTAAAGAAGGTATAATAAACAACACTTTTTAATAAATTGTCTTAATCAAGTAGAGTACTGGATAAAAGGCATCAAATCAAGCTACAAGCAGTTACTATTCATGCAGGCTATTTATCTAGAGATGCAGGTACACAGTCAATCGGCTGCAGCGCCTCATCGCTACCATTCGATACCCCACTCACTGATACCCCACTGCTTCGGACAAGTAACGTTCTCGCAGAGAAACAACTTTTTAACCGACTTCCAAAAAGGAGGAGGTTCTATATTCGTGCGTATTTATTTTTTTGTGTATGTTTATCGATAATTTCGCCAATTGTGAACCGAATCGAAATATAATTTTTTAAGTTCGAAAGTTTTTAGTTACCACTGACTGAATTGACTGGCTCGGTGGCTCAGTGGTTAGTGACCCTGACTTCTGGATCAAAGGGGCGTGGGTTCGATCCTGACCCAGAGCAAACATTTATGTGATGAACATGGGTGTTTGCTCTGTGTATGTTGTTTAGGTACTATTTATATAAGTATGTATTTAAAAATATATATGTAGTATATCAGTCTCTCGCAGCCATATCATAAGCTTTGCTTAGTTTGGGGTCAGAGACCGTGTGTAGGATGTCCCCTAGTATTCATTTATTTTATTATTTATTACTAGACCACTACGGCTTTTTGTGACACACTATCTCTTTATAATCATTTCCTACTCAGTGACTCTACTATCTCCGACCGACTGAGCTATCCCTAAATCGAAGCCATCCAGCCGACTCGACACAACTAGGATGCCACTGCGCTTCGGAACGGCCGCGGCTCAGCAAAACAATGGCGACGTTAAACCAAACGACATTGTCTTGCAGCTGCGCTCTACTGTTCCAAACACTTGAATGGGAAAGAATGGAACATTTGGCCCGATTCCTATTCAAACTAGACTTCCTCCGCAGATGCAATAACTATTTGATTTAATCAATAGCCTCCTTGCTATTATACTGGCGGCGGTTGACCCATTTCACAAAATATCGTAGTCATTTCTTTTACCTACCACTACTATCATTGTGTTCATGTCATGTGTCGTTATTACTTCTAGAGTGAGCAGGCCACATAGGTTGTAGGACTGTGGGCGATGGGGCTGTAAAGTAGTCTAATGAAGACCAAGTATTTGCAAGCGCAGAGTAGAATATCGCTCGACAAAGTAGACGAAGTAGTACAGATACAGATCTTTATTGGTGCTAAAGTACATAAAACACAAGTCACAAGAGTAATAATTAATTTCAATACGATACATTGTACATTTGCAAGACATTTGCTATACTTATGTTGTGGGTACTATCATACTCTTTTAAGGAACAGTAAGCTTTACCGATCAGAAACTTTTTAAACCTGCTTTTGAAAATCGAGATAGAAGCCGCATTTCTTATGTCGTCGGGCAGTTTGTTGAAAATATCGGGACCCTTCACATACACCGACTTTCCTGCTTTGGTGAGCTTATGTTCTGTTTGTTTAAATTTATTTTTGTACATACTACGGGGCGAACCATCGCGATTTACTCCTATCTTTTCGAACTTGTCTTGGTTCGTGTGAACGAATATACTGACCTGGTAGATGAGTATAGACGGCACCGTTAGTATACCCAATTCTGTGAAATGCTGTTTCGCCGACACATCCCACCTGCACTATCGCTCTAATAGTAGAAGTAGATGACCTGGTTAAAATAGGCAAATTGCGCTGAATGCAAGCCAATAAAGTTTTTAATAAAACAAAAAATCATTTCGCAAAAATTATTACCCATTTTCGACATATACCGTCTTACCACAAAAGTTTTACGCACGCTTTAGACAGTGTTTACCAGTACAAATTACACAGTTAAACAGTGTTTAAAGTGTGTTCAAGTCTTTTGTGGTAAGTGGGACTAAGTTTTACTATCATATTTTATTCGTAGACAGATCTAATTGGAAATATTATACAGCGCAAGCCTATGTCCAGCAATAAATGCCCTCCAGCTGATAAAATAGTTTAATTTCCAGCTGAACTAGATAGACATCGAGAAGTCGGTGTTTAACTTTCAAGATTTTGTTTTTAGAAAGACAATGGAACACTCGGAATTAAATAAAAACTTGTAATATAAAACTTCGTTGTATTTTCTAGCTAGACGGAGTTGCTACAAAAACTACCTTCTGATACAAATTAAATAGAGCGCGTTAAAAAAACACGTACATGAGTAAATTTTCCAAAGACAATACTTCCCCGGCAACAACCGGCTCTGATAATATAATACAAGGGTTATAGATGTAAGGAGATAATTCACCTTGCTAGTAAAGAAGCTTATTACATTCTCTAGGTTTTAGAATCGTTTTACCCGAGTAAAACAATAGTTATTTGTTATACAAGAGTGCAAAGTTGCTATTTAACCGCGTGCTCAATTTTGATGACCGAGCAAGCGATGGATTCTAAAATTGAAAAATTATAATCCTGAGCGTTAGCGAGGGATACAAATGAGCACAAGGTGCAAAATCTTTGCACTCGAGTGCAACACGTAACTTTTCATCCCACCTCAGCGAGGAAATGAGTAAAGTTGTCTACGTATTAGATAGATAGATAGATAGAACTCTTTATTGTGTGCACTAATATCATTATTGTACAAAGTAGACAACTTATCTTAAATTAGTGCCACAAATGGCGGCCTTATCGACAGCGATCTCTACCAGGCAACCATCATAAGGCATAAGGTATTCTTACTGTTTCAAATACTTCTCGCGTGAATGTTGAGGGAGAAAGCTCATTTGCGCATTATTAACAGTTTCAGTCAATTCTGTTGGTGTCAAATAAACTTCCTCGTCGCTAGAATCACTCATTTTAGGTTTTACACTTGTTTTCAAGTTTCTTGTTTTTATCCAAAGACCTAAGTACAAGACAGTCTTTGTTTTTACCATAAGGTTTTAACAATATTACTTGAAAAGAAAATGGAACGCGCAAAGTAAATTACAAAAAAAAGTACACCAAGAAGATTCCGTGTCTGAGTTTTTAACAAAATAAAGAAGGTTTTATTATAAATTCGGCACCATGGAGGTAGAAGTAAGTAGGTTAAATAATGTTTTGAATTCATGTTCTAAATTCAATTTTACTAGCGGATAAAAACGACTTTGCACTCAGATTACATTATGTATTGTGTTACTAAGCAATCAAATATCTTAATGTATTTTTTTGCAAAACTCCTATTGTTCAATGTAATTGAACATGTATGTATTGCAAAACCTTCAACATGCCGAAAACACCGTCCGCGACCCAGATACGCCGGGCATCGACACCTCCGCGGCCAGCGCACGTGTGCTGACGGTGCTTCACACCGATACGGCACACAAATATGGTTTTTTGTATGTAGATTATAAGTGTTTTAGTATATAAGTTGTTTAGTTTTAAAATAAAATTAATTACTACCGAAGACTGGTTTTGATTCACCACCTCCGAGAAGACCCCACCTGGAGCAGCCAAGAAGAACCCAACTACCTGGAGCAGCAAGAAGAGCTCAGAGGGAAGCCGCCCGCCCAGCCAACCGGCTGTGAACAGAGGCTCCACCGCCCGCCCTGCACGAGGTTTCTGCCCGCCCTACGCTGAGCGCTGCTCCGCCCGCCCGCCTTCCACGAGGTCACGTCCGCCCGCGACGAGCCGACCTCCGCCCTGACGCCGAGCGCTACTGAGAGCAGCCTCCGCGCACCGTCCAGCACTCCCGCTGGACCTAACCCTTTCCCTCCACTGCGGCATAAGACACCTTGTAGCCGTTGCCATCTGCATCGTTCACGTGAGCCTGCGTGAACGGCAGTGGAGTATCATTCCCTGCGCACATTGCACGACGTGCGTATCCCTATTACCTTCCCCCATTCCGCTTGTTGCCTTAGGTCGCCGGCAAAAGGTTTTCCCGTACCTATCTGTATATATGTATATATCGCTCTATGGTTAGGGCTAGGTATCATAGATAGGTAGGTAGGTTAGCTAGGGACCCAGTGGTGAGTATCCTTGTATAGGAGAGTAGGGGTCTCTAACTTAGCTAGGGAAACCGTAGGGAATAGGTAAGTACTGATTTGAGTTAGGACCTAGTAGGGATAGGGTCCTGTAGGAAATCTAGGGAATCTATCAATAGGTACTAGTTTGACATTGTCATACTAGATCTTAGGGTCTTGTAGGTAATGTTAGGTACTACAGATTGATAGGCTCCCTCTTAGAAGCTTGCAGTTTGACTGTTACAGTACTCAGAGCTCACGCTCTAGTGCTTTAATAGTTTCATCAGGCGTTTAGATAACTGCCAGTAGCACATTGGCAGGTAGCTAAACGCTCTGAAAACTGTCAAGTCGCAACCAACCTAGAGTAATACAGATTTACGACCTGCATTGCTCTGGGTTTTCCGTCAGGCGTTAGAGAATTTAGTAGTCGGCGACTATTATTTAACCTAACGCCTGAACACCTATGTTTAAGACGATTTTTTTGATACTCCCAATGAATAGGTATATAATATTTTCCTAAGTACCTACACAATTTTACACATTACCATTTCATCTAATACTCCTGCAGTTGATCATTTATTTTTTGCCAAAAATATGGTGGTCAGATTCCATGAAAACAATCTAAAAGCATTTCCTTTCAAATAAAAAAATCAAAGCGATATACATGTCGAACAATTGATTTAACATAAAATAAAACTTTTCCTTAACGGTTTTATGTAATTCCTCCTGTGTATGTAATTTATGGGTCGAATCTAGTAATGGAATGTTGGGTCTCTTGCCATTTACAGATCTGATATTTGGACACACCTTTTCTTATTTTTGAGGGTTAAAATGTTGTTTTTAAGTTCAGTCTGCCCGTGACCACGATCGATGCAACTCGGTCGAAACGTCGTTATGATGAGGTATTTATTAATCTCGTAATTTTAGTGCGCGATTACTCCCGTAGTAGTATATAGTAATAGTGGGTGAAAATGTTCTTGATACAAATAACAGCTATTGATACAATACCTAAACAATATTTCCCGCTGGAAGTTCCATTTAATCTCTCGGCATCGAGTTGCTCCGAAGCTCGTCAGCGTCTCCGGTGTTTTGTCGGTAATTTCCGCTGTAAGGCTGAAATATTGCTTAATTTATTTGTTTTAATTCCTCGCTCCAAAGATGCTTACACCTAATTACGGTCGGCCATTGTTCCCGGATCCGACAAATCCTGTTACACCGGGATCCGGGAACAAACACGGACGCGAACAGTAACTCGGTTCTTGGCAAATTGCTTCGAAGCGTCTGAGATAGAGGTATTCTATGAAAGAATATTCGGTAAGAATATATAGGTTGTTTTTTTAAACAACGAGTATATTATTGTAGGTTCTAAGATAGTTGATTGAATCGAACGTTACTTTGTTCATCTTCAAATCTTTGTTTTGAATGTATTTACGCTCTGTTGTGTTGTAGGCACATACGTTTAAGGGCCCTTTTCAATAAATCAATTTAATATCTAAAACAAAACTTGTAAATAATAATGTTACTTAAATATTGCTATTACTTAAATACTGCTCTGACTTTTGGGATGGCTCTGCCAAATATCAACTGGAGGCTCTGGAGTCGATTGAGAGGCGAGCCAGGAGGCTGATTGACAACGACACCTTGACTATGTCGCAGCTGCAAAGTCTAGAGCATCGACGTAAGGTGGCGTGTTTGTCGGCCTTTTATCGGATACACTTCGGAGAGTGCGCTCAGGAGTTGCACAATCTGGTCCCACCTGCCCCTTTCTTCTATCGTACGGCTAGACAGACGCGACCAAAGCACCACCCTTTTATGGTGAACATTCCGCGCGTTAGAACCAAGCGTTTCGAGTCCTCATTCCTCATACGAACAGCCAGAATGTGGAACACTTTGCCTGGGTCTATCTTTTCGCTAAAGTACGACGTGGGTGTCTTCAAATCCCGAGTAAATAGGTATCTTCTAGGTAAGCGTGCTACATCCTAGACCGCATATCTGCTCAACATCAGGTAGTATGTAGTCAAACGCAAACCTATATGGAATCAAAAAAATATCATTTGTTTTTTTTTTTTTGTTAAAATAGAATATGCTTGCGACAGTACTATAAATTGATACTGAAACTACAAATCAGGTGTTTCATTATGAAAATCTTTTACAATAGGAATTACTCTAAAATCGCAAAAAGTTAGTTTTGTACATTTTGTTGAAATCCAATACATCTATGTTTTGTTCTTGTCAGTTCGAATTCGTGCAAGGTTGCCTGGAAGAAATCGCCATGGGTGATAAGGCCGCCACTTTAGAATCATATTTTTTTTGTCGTAATTATATGTGTAAATAATGTATATTTTCAATTGTGGTTGTAAATAAAGAGTTTTGTTTGTCTGTCTGTCTGTCTGTCTGTCAATATGTACACCAATACCTTTTAACAGAAATAGATAATATTCTTCCTCTTAATTTCGAAATCGGTCTCATAGCAAAAGTTGTTCGTAATGCATTAATTGATGTTATGATTTTAATTGGAGTGCTTCTCTCTTTTAAGAGAGATAAAACCTAGTGTGGAAGCACTCTACACAACGCTGACTTTAGAGAGAGATTGGGAGAGCGTCGGGCTAGTGATCCGAAGGGGCAGGTTCAAATCCTGCGTTCGCTTCAGATTTTTGAAATGTTTATCACAAAGATAACTCTTTGGAATGCATTTGATGTTTGAATACAGTATTACTGCACCTTTCGTAAACAATTTCTTTAATAATCTGTTTCACCAGATTTATTATAAAACACGTTTTTATTGAGTTTGTTTATTTAGGTACTCACATATCTAGTGGGTAGTATAAAATGTATTTCACTGGATTTGTAATAAAAACACGTTGTTATTGAGTCGGGTTTATTGGCTGGAGAGATATAATTACGGATCTTTGTTTTGTGAGATTGTTATTTGTTTGTTTGAACGCGCGGAGGAAGATTTATGCGAATCCTATCGCAGTAAATACCCGAATTTTGTCCGCTGTCTGCGAGGAGAGTACGGGAACAGTACTACTTTTTGTTTAAATTATAATGGATTTACTTTTTAACAGATATATTAATATCAAATGTATATTTATTAAGGAGATTGACATTATTATTTGTATATTATGACGCTTAATAATTTTTTTTAATTAACGTAATTTAAATTTTACAAAACATGATTAAATTAACAAATTAAATATTTATTTTTACTAATACCAATATTGCACTTAACTATACAGTGCAATTAACAGTGGGTCCCAAACTCGGCTAGACTCGGCTGGGCCGGTTTTTTGGGACTTGGAAGCCCTTATTAGTTAGGACATCTTACACACGGCCTCTGACCCCAAACAAAGCAAAACTTGTGATATGGCTGCCAGAGGCTGATATACTACATATATTTAAATACATACCTACTTATATAGATAATAACTTAATAACACCCAGACACAGAGCAAACACTTACGTTCATCATATATAAATATTTGCCCTGGGTGGGGATAGAACCCACGCCTCTTTGACTCAGAAGTTAGGGTCACTAACCACTGAGCCACCGAGGCAGTCAATATTGATACAACATAAATGATTTAAGTGATTTTATCAAGTCAGCTGTTGAAGATATTTCGGAGATTATCTGGAACATATATAAACAAACAAAATCGACACTCTCTTTATTTTATTAGGACAGGTATTGGGGATCAAAAATCCTTTTCTCTATTTTATCAGCTAAAAATGTAAGAATTAGGATCAGTTAGGTAACTTTACGGATCAGTAACTACACCTCCACATATAACCTCCAATAAGTAAAAACAATAGCACCATATTATTTTATCGAACATTCGATGTTTTCAGACAAAATACCCGTCCGTAGTAGAGGGAGTCGTGGGAAGACAAACACAGCAGTTATTATTCGCGGCTTGGAGATTGATAAACGGTATTATTTCCCGCACAGCTGGAAAACACGGGACTTTTGGAGGACATGTGGAAAACAAAAGACTTTGCGAACAAGGGAAGAAAATATGGTATAGTTTATGTACTTACCTACTTCATCGTTACATGTATGTGTTGAGAAATATTATGTTGATTGGTGTGTATGTACAACACTTCGATTTGACTATTTTGGCATGAAGGTACCACAATGTATATAATATTGGGCATGATGACTACAAAATATAATTAGTCCGTCAGATACATATAAAAAAAATATTAGACACGTATTTTATCTTTTGTCAATTAAACAAAAATTGGTGAAGATATAGCCCGTTAAAGTTCCGCGTGACGTCACAAGTGCCATATAAATGTATAGACTTCTGTGAGATAGGTGACGTCATGACCCTCACTCCCAAACATTGACAAGGTTTATCTTTGTCATTTGTTGTTTGAATGACAAAAGGAAAAATACGTGTCCAATTTTTTTTCATAATACAACGCACGGACTACTAATTATAATAATGATTTGTTTTACCTAGTCATCATGCCTAATGTAATTATTTTAATGTATTAATTGAAGTTTGTTGATAATTAATCAATTGTAATTGCATAATATTAGACTAGTCATACGCCTAGGTATTGATGTGTGGTGAGAAATGAAAATGAAAGAAAATGAAAGAAAATGAAACGTTCCCTGCGCATAAATGTATGCAGGTACGCGTTAAGTGAAACATGATCATATTTTGGCAAAATAAACAAACAAAGACATCTTACACACGGTCTCTGACACCATACGTAGCAAAGCTTGTGATATGGCTGCCAGAGACTGATATACTACACAATAAATGCCTGAACATTTTTAAATACATACTTATGAAATTTTTAAATATATGTAATATAAACTTATGTAGATAATATAATAGCTAAAAGTAAGTAAGTAGAGAGTTGCACAATCTGGTCCCACCTGCCCCTTTTTTTTATCGTACGGCTAGACAGACACGACCAAAGTGCCACCCTTTTATGGTGGACTTCCTGCGTGTTAGAACCAAGCGTTTTGAGTCCACTTTCCTCATATGAACCGCCAAAATGTGGAACGCCTTTACCTGAGTCTGTCTTCCCGGTAGAGTACAATGTAGGTGTCGTTGAATCCCGAGATTCCCATTTAGTATGTTTTAGGTAAGCCTGTTACACTCTAGACCGCATATCATAACATCAGGCAGTGTGTAGTCAAACGCAAATCTATGTGAAATAAAAAAAAATGTATTGGTTGGGTGGTGAGCCCTGTTGTCAGAGTTTTTAAGCCGCCTGAAGGCCTCTGACGTGGTTAAGCGGTATTATAAACGCTATATTTTGGTAACAAGCCGCCAGCCGGTTTATTGTATATCAATACCGAAGAAGTCTATGCGTAGAAGTGATATCCCTGCCTAGAAGAAATCGCTTTCAGCGATAAGGCCGCCGTTTGTTTTATCTATGTTAGGTTTTAATTGTATTTATTTTTCTATTTTCTGTTTTTGGTGTGAAACAATTAAGAATTATCTATCTATCTATCCCATGATTGAAATGATTATGTTTACGGTACAAATTCATTAGAATCAGCACTTAATTCGCTATGACCAGTTATTTACAATTTATACAGCAACAGTTTCGCTCCCGATCCGTTTATCTGAAAGTAATGAATACCTCGGAATGGCAACCGTCGATATTCCGGCGCAGTGTTGTTCCAAATTAATTTTAGAGTGGCCGTATGAACAAAAGCCGAGGTTTAGTGTAGGATAGAGTTTGATAGGTAGGGAAATGTAGGATAAAGTTTGATAAGAAGGCCGTATTTAAAATTCACGTAAAAGAGATTATGCTAAAATATATCGAGGTAAGGCCATAACCTGGTACAGTATCCAATTATTTGCTTTATTTGTTTTGGAAAATGATTTCCCTATTTTTCTCTTTCATAAAAGTCTTCATTTAAAGGAATTTCATATTTTCGGACCTTACGAGTATTATAGTAGAATATTTGGGTAAATATTGGCGAGCGGCAAAGGAAACAAGGAAGTCGGTGATACAACTGGTTTATTTCACGATTTCTCTAACTACCCTACATTACACATAGTACATAGGATTACCTACATTTGACACATATACCACAATTATCTTTTGAAATTGCTTGTAAAATATGGCAGCGTGATTGCGGCCTTGAACAAAAATCAAAATACAAAATATGAAATTCCATTGAAATTAAGCATATTGAATGTGCATGCATTTCGAATGCCATTGTTTTACTTTGCGCATTTATTTACCATATTTAATGGATTTTTGAGCTACTATACATAGTTTGGTCCCATTTTCCCAGACTGCCTCGGTGGCTCAGAGGTTAGTGACGCTGACTTCTGGGTCCAAGAGGCGTGGTTTCGATCCCCACCAAGGGCAAACATTTTTGTGATGAACATAGGTGTTTGCTCTGTGTCTGGGTGTTAATTAGGTACTATATATATAAGTATGTATTTAAAATATGTATATGTAGTATATCAATCTCTGGCAGCCATATCACGAGCTATGTTTAGTTTGGGGTCAGAGACCGTGTGTTAGATGTCCCCTAATATTTATTTATTAATTTTGCAAGACCTTCTTTTATAAAAAAAAAATGTAAATACAGTTTATAATATAACAGCTTTAAAAGTCCAACCGTAAGCCGTATTATGGGTTACTTTTTTTGTTTTGCCCTGATGCCCGGGCACTAGAATACGGTATCGGTATCCCCTGTCTGTAGTAAGAGCCTACTAAAAGGGGACTTCTGGGCTCGTGAATGGTCGGAGTTGGGGCTCTGGCCATCCACTCAAACGGGCCCGGGGAGGACGACATCGAGTGTGGCAACGTTGTCGTAGAGGACGGACCGCACAAGCCTGATTCCAGCAACAGGCGAGTAGTCGCACTAAGTGCTGGGAGCACCGGTACATTCCTTTTGGAGATCTTGGAGCTCCCAAGTGGGCACAAAGGCTGGCCACCGTAGGGGTTTTAGTGAGTGCAGTCCTAGATAACCCGACAACACCCCAAAGCAGTCTGGCAACTTTCGAAAAAAAATCCCTCGTAAAAAAAATGGGTTCCTAGAGGTCCTGAAAACCGTACAATACGGCTTTTGCCGTATCAAGGACATCACTGTTACGGAGAGCGGCGATAGCTTAGTCGCGTTTATTCCATTCAATTACATCGCACGACGCGTCGATGGCGGTGTGCGCTTTCAGGCTGCATTGCATTCTGTGCACTACATTAATTTGTACTGTGTTTATTCAGTGTTATTTTGCATTTTTTTTGCAATGGCTTTCATATATCTATATCACAATAATTATATGCTGTGAGATATCTATGGTATATTTGTTTAGAGTATTTTCTATTATATTGGATGAGTATTGTTTTGATTAGTTTATATAACAAGTTTATTTTTCAGTTCTTATTAATCAAGTTTATTTAACAATGTAAATTTTGAAATTGATGACATAAATGGTTTTTTTGGCATGGAATTTTATTTAAAGATTTATTTTAGATTATTCTGTAATGTATTGGATGATTATAATTTTTGTTTTTACAATTTTGATGATTTATTGAACTTTTTAAATGTTTACAAAATAATATGTAATTTTAATTTCGAGATAATATGCTTGTGCATTTGCTTCCTTTGCTTTAGGAAAGCTGAAATTTTAAGTTATAATACTTCCTTCCTTCCTTTCAGCCATAGGACGTCCACTGCTGTACATAGGCCTCCCCTAAAGATCTCCAATAAGACCGGTTGGTAGCGGCTTGCATCCAGCGCGATCCTGCGGTCTTAATGAGGTCGTCCGTCCACCTTGTGGGTGGACGTCCTACGCTGCGCTTGCCGGTACGTGGTCTCCACTCGAGAACTTTTCGACCCCATCGGTCATCAGTCCTCCGCGCTATGTGCCCTGCCCATTGCCACTTCAATCTGCCAATCCGCTAGGCTATGTCGGTAACCTTGGGTCTTCTACGGATCTCCTCATTTCTGATTCGATCGCGCAGAGAAACTCCGAGCATAGCCCTCTCCATGGCTCGTTGGGCTACTTGAAGCTTACTAATAAGGCCCATAGTAAGAGACCACGTTTCTGTGCCGTAAGTCATCACTGGCAACACACACTGTTCGAAAACTTTCGACTTGAGGCACTGAGTGTGTGTAATACTATTGTTATTATAAAAACAACTGTGATTGGTTAATATTGACTTGTATCTTATATTTTGATATCAATAAAATATTATAAATGGGAATAAACTTAACGTATAGGTTTCCAATGAGACCGGTTAGAAGCGGCTTGCATCCAGCGCGTTCCTGCGGTCTTAAAGTGGTCGTCATCTACCTAGTCGGCGGATGTCTTACGCTGCGCTTATCGGTACGTGGTCTTCATTCGAGAACTTTGCAACTCCATCAGCCATCACTACTCCGTGCTATGTTAATACGGCCTGCCACCTGCAACTTTATCTTGCGAAACCGTCGTCCGCCATCAATGATCTATAGGTACCTATACTCTATATTCATTATGATCAACTTTTACTTGCGACTTAGTGAATTCACATTCGTCATCGTATTTCCTTTTTGTGGAGGTTTCCTCGAGAAAATTTCCTTCGCCAAACTAAACGACGTATTAGTACGGAACCCTCGCTGCAGGAGTTAAAATCAATTTTCCTGGTTTAATTTTTAATGTTATTCCGTATTCACACGTACGATTCCCATTGAGCTAATTTATATTTCATTTCAATGGTATACTCTCTTTTTGAATTGAGCTCGAATTTGAATAATAAAAGCGTTCATAATTTATTATTTTTCTTATCAGAACAGAAAACTAATTTTAAAAATAATATTCAAAAATAATTTTGTAAGAATTAAGGGTAATAGTTTCAATTAGTAGAACGAAATAAACGAAAGTCTCATTATCCATTCGCAAACTTTGTGAACAAACGAAAATATAAGGATTATTACTATGAAATTGCTATACGAGTACAATTTATAATACTCCTAATATTTCCGTTTCAATTAGATTTCGTAAATAGTCTTAATCTTAGTAATCTTTTTGTGAAAGCATATTTTTTTGAACACATTACCCACTGACTTATTATTTTATGAACAGATTTCTTTTTGGATTAATTCTATATTACATACTCTATTATCAAGTATTATTATTGTATCGCGTTACAGAAATAATTTGAAATAAATTAAAATATATCTACATTGTACCTAAGTAAGTAAAATTATACCTTTAGACCTTTCAGGGTCTTTAGATAGATAGAAAGATAGATAGATAAACTCTTTATTTGCACACCAAGAAATAAACAAAAAAAAGAAACAAAGATACATAAACAGTGTAACAATGGGCGGCCTTATCGCTGACAGCGATCTCTGCCAGGCAACGTATTTGATCCAGTTGCTTTGTATGTAGTAGTTTAATTATGTAGTTTTAGCTTAAGTAGTTATTTTGGATTTTGTTCTAGTTAATAAAAGCATTTGCCATTAAATAAAGCGAAAAATCCAATTGTCATGCAGGGAGATGAAAACACTGTCAATGTGGCTTGAAAGTTGCTCTACCGACAAGAACTTTGTATGAAACCAAATAGAAAATATGAAGCTTATTATTTAAAAAAAATAAACACTTGTTAACAGTGTGTTGCTTTAAACCCCATTAATTTCTCATAATAATTCAGTAATTATGTGAGCGGCAGGTATTGTGTTACACGTAACATAATACGCGGCAGAAGAGATAACTTCCAATTTAGATTCAGAGGCTGAAGGTCGTGTCTCCGCGCCAATACTCCTCGAAACGCGACGCCGTCTCCACTTCGACACAGTAATGATATCTAACAGTATTCCATCTTCATATAAACGGTTGGAACGCGAATCATACCAACACGCCTCGGAGTTCGGTATACACTCCTTACACAACGGTCGCAGGGGCGCGCCACAGTGACGAACGAACGTGTGCACGGTAATGATATCTATCAGTATTGGCCCTGTCCTTGTAATATACACCTAGAGCGCCACGTGGCAACGCAGCGCGTATCACGCGTATTAGGGCTGCCGGTCTTCAGTATTTTAATTTCATGTACTTACTCGTACACATTACCTACTTGAGTTTCTTTCTAATTTATATCTATTAAGATGTAACATTATTATACTACATAAAATAAATTGGCTGTAAATGAAAAAGAAGCGTTCAATAAAAATACATATCCGTAGTAAAACGAGGAACCCTAAAAACGTAAACCACACGCTTACTATAGTCTGACCGTTTAACTGAGTCCTCGCCTGCGCGGGTACAGGGGCGCGGGGGTAGACGACAAAGGGGGACTGAGACAGGTGCGGGCGGCGGGTCCCCACCGCCCGCACCTGTCTCAGACTGACTATAGTTACAAATTCACACGTTCGTTCGTCACTGCGGCGCGCCGCGGCTTGCCACCCGGGACAAGCACAAGCTGCAGGCCGTCCCCCACTCCCTCGAGAAGTCATCTAAGTTAACTCATGTCATGGCTCCGACCGTGTACAATAACTTACCGCTGGAAATAAGGTCCGCGATAAGCCTACTGTCTTTTAAAAATAAATTAAAAAATTGGCTTGTCGAGCAATCTTTCTATAGGTACGATGAATTTTATAAACGCTTGACATAACTAATTTGTATTAATTTAATTAATTAATTCGCAGCTCTTTATTTATGACATTTGTATTCTTTTTATTAACTTGTTTTTGGTTCGACTGACATTGTAGTATTTAATTTAACAATTATTATTGAAATTCAATTATTTGTACTTTTTTTGTTTTTTTGCGATTGTTAATCTATTACATCATTGTAATGAATGTATGTTATTTGACGTGTAAATTGACATTTTACCAATAAATGACTTATGACTTATGACTTATGACTAGCATACCAGAGCATACTGCACTCCCAGCCCGGGAAGCATGGCAAAGGGACAAATTGTCTTTCTACCATTATATCCCTTCGAAGAGGAAATAAAGTATGGATTGACAATGACAACTGACATTTAAAGTGGAAAAAATCGTTTTCTCCCATTGCCGTGCTACCCGGGCAGGCGTAGGTATAATTCGCGTTCCGACTATTTATATGAAGACGGGATACTGTTAGATATAATTACCGTGACGTGTGTGTTTGTATCAGTGAGCGTGCGATTTATCTTTTTTTTTTCTGTCCTCGGGCCCGCTTGAGTGGATGGCCAGAGCCCCAACTCTGTCCACCCACGAGCCCAGGGGTCCCCTTTTAGTAGGATCTTACTACCGGCAGGGGATACCGATGCCGTATTCTAGTGCCCCGGCATCAGGGCAAGCGTGCGATTTACCTACCAGGCAGGCAGCCTTAACGCGTTATACGTTCTGCGTGGACACGCGGGGCTGTAGTTATTTATTTCTAGGACAGGGTCGAGACACAGTACTGTTAGATACCATTACAGCGACTTCGATCAAAGACGGCATTAAGTTTCATTTCAATTTCATTCAGCCTTTGTGTGTTTAAACTCCAATATTGAAGTCATCTTTTTTACGTTTAATCAAATACAAGTATTGTGTTGCCTTTCGTATTCAAATGGAGGGTCTGTTGGTTAAGCCACGTTTACTTTTCATTTTACTGAGCCTATTATTTGGTGCTTAGGCTTCGAGAATTAGTTGACGGTTGTTGGCCTTTACGCTTTTAGGACGGAGTATCTTTTAGAAACACAAAATTCAAGGTCAAAGTAACGGCAGGTTAATTTCGAAAAGCACTGAGATTTTTACTATGATTTTTAGAGGATAATAAAAGTCGGTCAAATATGAGTTGGAGTCGCGCATGAAGGGTTCCGTACCGTATGGGAGCCCCTCGGCAAAAAAACACGTTTGTTGTATGGGATACCCTACAATATTTATTTTATTCAGTTTTAAGTATTTGTTGTTATAGCAGCAATCAGAATACATCATCTGTAAAAATTTCAATTTTCTAGCTATTACGGTCATGAGATACAGCCTGGTGACAGACCGACGGACAGACGGACGGACAGCGGAGTCTTAGTAATAGGGTCCCGTTTTTACCCTTTGGGTACGGAACCCTTAAAAGGACGTAGTGTTAATGAATTAGTTAACTTTTCAGTATAGGTCCATTTCAGAGTAACTTGACTTCTTCCCTTCTTTGACACTAGGAGATCCATATTATACGAGTGACTTGTGACAGTCAGAAATAATGTAAATGGGATTCAGGCCATCATAATAAACAACATTTACTGCGGGGTCAACACAGAATACGACAAAAAATCTATATTTTTACTAATATTGTAATTTCGAATGTGTTTGCGGATTTATTGGTTTGTTATATTTCGACGACAGAGCAACGGAACGACCAAATTTTTGGCAATTTAGGTATTTCAAAAGATAATAATCGGCCAAGTAAAAATGTATTATTAATTTTTCAATAACATTACAGTCACTAAAAGTTTGACTCTTAGATAATTTTATAAATATATTTTAAGTGGTAACATTTATAATTTTGCTAAAATGTAAATTTAAGACATCATTTTGATTAGTTGTAAATCTCTATTATACTTGATTATCTGTAACATACTACATCAAGCTTCACTCTAAAGAAGGCTGCCTAAATAAAATGATTTTAAATTTTTATTAAATTTAAATTGTTGTTACAGCGGCAACTGAAATACATAATCTGTGAAAATTTCAACTTTCTAGCTGTCACGGTTCATGAGATACAGATTGGTGACAGACATACGGACAGACGGAGGGACAGCGGAGTCTTAGTAGTAGGGTCCCGTTTTTACCCTTTGGGTACGGAACCCTAAAAAGAGTCATAAACTACTTTTTATTCAACAAAAAATTGAGATTCCTATAGGAAGCCGAGTGTAAAGCTAGTTGTGTAAAACTCAAGTTATTTCGTTCTAAGCTATCTCGTCGTGTTATTTAAAGTCCATATTATACACCATTTTCAAAGACGTATTCTCTACTTCATCTTTATAGCTTTTAGTTTAAGTTTCTCCCTATCTCCAGAGAACTAATAAGTTTCTAGAAGTTTAACACTGAGTCGGAACGAACCGCGCCGGTACACCGTCGTTACTTAACTCTCCTGCCATCACGTTTGTTACCTTACTTCATGCTGCCGAGTGGAAAAGTTTAATAGAAATAATGCTATTAGTTCTTATAAGCTACTCTAATCTTTTGTCTTTGTCGTAGTTTTTGAAGTGAAACTTCTAATGACTTCCAACAAGGTTGCGTTGAACGTTTAATGCTACCATGGAGGGGGTATGAAAGCACTGTTGCGTCGAAGTTTCACTTCTTCCGCGCGGAGGGACTCCACTTGCATTTTTTGAAGTCAAACTTACGACTTTCAACAAGGTTGCGTTGAACGTTTAACGCTACAATGTAGTGGGTATGAAAGCACTGTTGCGTCGAAGTTTCACTTCTTCCGCGCGGAGGGACTCCACTTGCATTTTTTGAAGTCAAACTTACGACTTCCAACAAGGTTGCGTTGAACGTTTAACGCTACAATGTAGTGGGTATGAAAGCACTGTTGCGTCGAAGTTTCACTTCTTCCGCACGGAGGGACTCCACTTGCATTTTTTGAAGTCAAACTTACGACTTCCAACAAGGTTGCGTTGAACGTTTAACGCTACAATGTAGTGGGTATGAAAGCACTGTTGGGTCGAAGTTTCACTTCTTCCGCGCGGAGGGACTCCACTTGCATTTTTTGAAGACAAACTTCTAATGCGACTTCCAACAAGGTTGCGTTGAACGTTTAACGCTACAATGGAGTGGGTATGAAAGCACTGTTGGGTCGAAGTTTCACTTCTTCCGCGCGGAGGGACTCCACTTGCATTTTTTGAAGACAAACTTCTAATGCGACTTCCAACAAGGTTGCGTTGAACTTTTAACGCTACAATGGAGTGGGTATGAAAGCACTGTTGGGTCGAAGTTTCACTTCTTCCGCGCGGAGGGACTCCACTTGCATTTTTTGAAGACAAACTTCTAATGCGACTTCCAACAAGGTTGCGTTGAACGTTTAACGCTACAATGGAGTGGGTATGAAAGCACTGTTGCGTCAAAGTTTCACTTCTTCCGCGCAGAGGAACTCCACTTGCATTTTTTTGTACCGCAACGTTTTCTGGGGAAATTGAGAGAAAACGCTGAGCAAAATCAAATGCTGGAATCCTGTGTGCTGCCGCACTTGCTAACTTTCTCATTTCTTCGGTCTGGCATATTTCATTGCATTTCAGAGACAAAGTTCGACTACATTTTTGACGTGATGACGAGATATAAATCGAAGAACGCCAGCTGCACGCACGAAAAAGTATCACGTTCCGCCTAAGCTGAGCGTGCAAACGAGAGTGTGGAACAAGCGATAAAAAGACACGATCGGCCTAAGTGTTCGGCTTGTTTCAGTTGTGTGTTTCTTGTGACGTTATCACATAATAATATCTTCCGTAAACCGACTATAAGGACAATCAATTTTTTTATTGTTGTATACTTTTGCCTCTAGGCAGCCTCTTGCAGAGTTTGCATTGAGTTGCATTGCATTTGATTTATTTAGGGTTATTTCTAATCAATTAGCATCCTTTTAGGGGCTTATTCTGTACATCAAAACTAACAACTTTTGTTCTGCGACTTTTGTCAAAACTCAAAAAAAAATATTGTTGTTCCATAGTAAAATATCGTTCACCCGCGACGAAATGTATGGAACAGCTGTTTTTTTTTTAGTTCTGACAAAAGTTGTAGACCAAAAGTTATTAGTTTTGATGTACAAAATAAGCCCCTATAAGAATGCTTATTTATCTGAAATAACCCTGTATAGAATTTGCGAAGTCTCGTGATATAATATTACAGATTTTTTAGGCTTCAGACCTAAAAATATATAATGTTGAAAATGTTATAAAAATAAATCGAAAAAATTGTGAGAACTGATTCTCTGTATATTTAGGTACTATCTATAGTTTCACTCCGAGGTACTGCCATACCAGCCATCTTCTCCAACCTAATAAAATGCAGTTATCTATCTATCTATCTTATTTGTAAATATTTTTCACTTGATACTCTTCTAATAATCCAGCACAGCTTGGTAACAAAGGTAAAGCAGAGCAGGAAGTAAGGAAGCAGACGATGCAGGTGAAAGGAAACCATATTGCAGCACAGAAAGCTATTAATAGCTAGTCGATTAACGAATTGTTTCTCTGTACATTTCCCCCTCGCTACTAGAGCACAGACCCGCATTGGGAAGGTTTTTGTTAGTAGTACTAGCGTCCAACTGTAGCTAAACTTTCCGGAATGAAACCGGTGTTTGCTGCGAGCTGCCAAGTACCAGCTTGTTTATTCTACCTCTCAAACAGTTCTAGTTTTAAACTTTTGTCAAACTAATGTTCTTTTGGTATGATATTTACCTTACCTATGTGTCCTTACTTAAAATTAAAAAAAAAATATCTATCCTAAATTACGTTGTTTTATTCATATAAAACACACGGAAACTATTTTGGTTACCATTAGGGTATCTCATACTGGGTAAATAATCATTCTCATACTAAATAACAATTTTATACACAAAATCCACAATTTGTGTAAAAATTGTTATTTATATACCTACTTAGATATAGCTACTTTAGTTACCGTTTAGGTATCTCATACTAAACAACAATTACAAAGTATGGACTTAGTGTTCAAAATTGTTATTTAGTACCTACGAGAATGGTTATGTAGTATGAAATACCCAAACGGAGATTTCGTGTGGCTCCATACATTTTTAGAGAACCTAGCAAAAAAGAGCAGCCAACAAAATATATTATGGAAGTATCTACACGCAAACGATTCCTTTTCGTTTACTATAGAAACTCACACTGAGACTTTAAAAGAGAGAGCTTGCTAGTAAGGTGTTTTACCCAGATGTATACAGGTTGTTTCACCCATAATATTCTAGGATTTCACTATTATCATAATTACTACCACATTTTAGCCGTGGTGGTCTAAAGGTAGTAACACTCAAACACTCACATTACAATGTTAGGTCGTGAGTTCAAATCCCAGTCTCGTACCAATGTGTTCTTTGGAATTTATATACAGAATTTATACTACTGGATTTTCGGTGAAGGAAAACATCGTGAGGCAACCTGCAAACGTCCGTAGAAGAAATTCTATGGCGTATGTGAATCCACCAACCCGCACTAGGCCAGCGTGGTGGATATGGCCCAATCACTCTTCGTGGGCAGGCCTACGTCCTGCAATGCACTATTAAAGGACTATTAAAAAGGCTGGCACAGTGCAGTACCACATTTTACTATAAATAAATAATAAATATAAACAATAAATATTTGGGGACATCTTACACACTATGGGCAAAATCGCAAAAAAAAATCAGCTATTTCATAAAAAAAAGCTCATCCACTCTCGACAAAATGTATTTTTGCGAATTCAGGTTGACCCTATAGTAAAAGTTAGTCATATTGATGAGTACCATAGTATCTTAATATGTCCGACGTCTAGAAAACACTCTGTATAACCTAAATCTTTAATAATTTTAAGATAATAAAATGATTGATACGATATATTACTACGTGGTTTATATCATTTTGTACCTACATATTTACCAGTTCAAAACTTCCGTCTTTCACTCCGCTGGCAGTCTTTTCTTCATAAAGTTTGCAGAAGTTGAGTTTGTTCGTGTCTAACTGGAAAGCAGCGGGTCTGGAGTGCAGTTTAACAGCTCCTCGGCGAACCAGCAACTGGAACGAGGTCTCCAAACTGTTCCAGTTCGTGACAGTAACTGGACGGCAGACTGGCACTGGAACGTTTACAATAAGTAGGCTACAGCTATACTTTTCAAGCATTGTTTTTATATTTTTATCCACTTCCAAAAAGAAGGAAGTAATATGTTCGTCTGTATATATTTTGTTTTTGTGCAGTTCATCGATATTTTCGACAAATACTCGTTTGAACCTATTATTATTTTTATTTTAAAAGGTATACTCCCGGTAGTCCCATATGATTTTTATTTAAATCGGTTGAGCCGTTTTTGATAAATCAATCATAATGTAAATTAATGTCAATTTGCACAATCTATTCGAATTTTATAGGTGGACGGTGGAAGTCGATGATGCCATTTTTTGCGAAAAATTAACTCACTTTGTCTTTATTACAGTGTACTTAATAATGAAACTAAGCAAAAAATAGCTCGAACGGATGAATCTATGTAGATAAGCCTTATCCACGCTCTCTTGACTTTAAAATCTTATGCGTGTATTACCTCAGCTAAGCTACTATCAAATAAAATGGGCTTAAGCAGCTAGGTATAACGAATTTGAACGAATCGAACACAGGGCCCCTATAAAATTCAAAAGTTTTACCTATCAGTTTTCTACGGTTTCAATCTGTGGCTTGGATCTCAAATAGATATTTTTCAATGTTTTAATATGTAATAATTTATGAACAATACCTACTTTAAAATTTTAAAACACTCGTTACTCGTTATCTATTCATCATCCATCAGCCGTGAGATGTCCACTGTTGGACATAGGACTATGGATTTCCAATAGGACTGGTTGGAAGCGGCCTGCATCCAGTGCGTTCCTGGGATCATTATTGTATCGTCAGTCCACCTAGTTGGTGGACATCCTACGTTGCATTTGCTGGTCCATGGTCTCCATTCGAGAACTTTTTCTACATACCTACGTTCCCACGTTCGTTACGTTAGCTATATTCCAATAAAATCAGAACATATGAGCCAAAAAGAAATCAGGAGTGTTCTGTCTGAGGAGTAAAATACAAGCCTACTCAGCAAATCAAGACGCTTGAGAATGAGGTAGCCTTATTGCCGATCTGACTTATTGTATTCCCACAGCTCTTCAATTATACACCTTATTACAACCAACATATATAGTAAATTCCCTCAGCAAAAAATATTGTCAGTTCCGATATAGTACGATAGGAAAACCGCGGAATGAACTCAAAAGTTGCTTGCCGCTGCAGTGATAGGAACTATGACGTTTCTTTCAATAGCCTTATTTTGTTGGAAGTAAGGTTGACGTTAGTTTGGAAACCACTAGACGATATTAATGAATTTCCTTGGAGTGCGAACGCTGTTTGCACAATGCAGTTCAGTTACTAAGGTTTTCCCGGAGTTTTAGACACACTATGGTACATTAATAATATTATGCTTCATAGAGGTAAAAATAAGGTCTAAATTAATAAATTGTTTATTAATTAATCGTTCATTAGTATTTATATTGAAATTCTAATTGTCTAAATCCAGTATCTACGTTTATGAGCCACATAATTCCAAAGATTCCAACTAATTTTCGGTTTCAATACAGTTTGGTCCAAATCGCGCTTAGTGAAAATAATAAAATATCAAATTACATTTCTAATTTAGGTGCTGTTTCAGCTGGAGTCAGATTAGTTTCGAAGCCTTTTAGGGTTCCGTACCCAAAGGGTAAAAACGGGTCCCTATTACTAAGACTCCGCTGTCCGTCTGTCTGCCTGTCTGTCTGTCCATCTTCAGGCTGTATCTCATAAACCGTTATAGCTAGAAAACTGAAATTTTCACAGATGATATATTTCTGTTGCCGTTACAACAACAAATACTAAAAACAGAATAAAATTATTAATTAAGGGGGGCTCCCATTCAACAAACCTGATTTTTTAGCCATTTTTCGCTCTATATTAATAATGGTAACAGGTAGAAGCTTGAAATATTCACAGAATATTTAGTTGTATATTCACTTTAATAATAAATAATTAAATTTAAATAAATAAGGGGGCTCCTATACAGTACGGAACCCTCCGTGCGCGAGTCGGACTCGTACTGGGCCGATTATTATTATTCATTTCACTTTATTTTTGCCAAACAAAAAAACACAAGCTACTTCAATAAATATTCAATATTTGTAAAACATGAAAAATATACATGCAAAGGACTAGTAAGTAAGTTCGTATAGGCCGGGTGGCTAGCCCTGATGTCAGAGTTTTTAGGCCGCCTGAAGGCCTCTGACATGGCTAAACGGTTGAAACAACCGGGTCCTACAATTTAACGTGTCATCCGAGCCACGGTAGCGCTCAGTTGGAAAATGCCACCCGCGGTCACCCATCCAAGTACTGACCGTGCGGAACGTTGCTTAATTTCGGTGATCGCTGACAATCACCTAGTCAAACTACGCTACGAGCGCTACGCATGCAAAGGACTATTTAAGTAACTTAAATGGTGCTTCAAAATTCGAGTTAATAAGTCTCTTCTAGAAAAATAAACGTGCTACACTTTAGACCGTAAGGCAAGGTGATCAAAGACAAACGTATTTCAAATTTAAAAAAAGTTACTAATTACTAATAATATATCGAAATTACTAATACTATCAATTGCGTGCGCCTGCACGCAAGCATTCAAGCATTCATGCTCGTCATCGAAGGTTCCTTCTTGCGGCGGCAACATATTGTCGGGTCGTTCTCCTCCCTTAAATATAGTCGAGGAGAGCGATAGCTGGCACATGCGTCACACTCGTGATCGGGTGCTGCATGTCTGCTCGTGGCATTCACGCAGTGCATCGACTAACCAACTTAGGCTAAGATTTGAAGTACCTACTGACTCTCTTTGTACACTATAATCAAATAATTGTAAGTTTTAGTTAACAAAGGGAACATACCCTGGAGCCTGTGGTTCGTATTTTTATTCAATAAAAAAACACTTACTAAAATTTCATTACAGTTAAGTAACTGTTTCAAACTTCTACATTCGACTGTGAGCAAGTTAAATGGGTATAGTTCCACTGGAGAGGTTTGCGACGAAGCGGAGACAGGTGCGGCAACTAGTTAAATGCCGCGAGAATGATCGAGAAGCTTCCGGGCGGGATTAACCGCTATTGGTGCAAGTTTCGGTTAACGGTTCTAATCCATTCCAGCAATCTATCGACGACACAACCGATAACTTTGTGGTGCTATTCAAATTAATGCGAAGCTTAGTCGGCAGCCTTGGTGTGTTTACTTGCCAAGTACTAGACGTTTGAATAGTGATAAATCTAAAATATATCGAACTTAGGCCTGGTAAAGTTTTTAATTATATTATTATGCTTTATTAAATAGCTGAGATTGCATTATCCTAGACATTACTGCATAATATACAATAATTACATAAAATCTCAAAAGTCTTTCTGAGCGTCTGGTGGACGCAACGCGTGACCAAAATACTGGTGTTTATTTGGCTCAACGCATAAGCATTGCCATTCAGCGTGACAATGCAGCCAGCATGCTGGGCACGCTGCCAACTGGCAGTGGGCTTGAGCATTTGGATTATCTTTAGAACTTCAATAGTCTGTGGATGATCCAATGATTTTTGTGTAGTAGTAGTGTAGGTAGTTTTAGCATATAAATTAGTATTGTATTTTGCTGTAGACAATAAAGGCTTTTGCCTACTTACCAAAAAAAATTATATTGATAATTATGTCAAATTCAAAATTAATCGTCAAGTGCTTGTCACAGACAAGAAAACATGTCAAAGAAGACCCTCGCGTGTGGATCGTGACCCAAACGTTCCCAACACACTAGTGGAATTTTCACGCTGTACGGCTAATGAAATTTGCTGGACTAAAAACCATCCCACTCGAGATCCCGACGCTTCACGCAAACGCTGTACCAGTTTATAAGCAAATTTCTTGGCATCGGAGTCCCACGGACCCGCCGTTTCAACAACAAACAGGATGAAGTCGTACGCTGTTGCCAAAGTGGAATATTTCGTGCACTTGTCTCGGGCCGCTGACTCTGCTCCCGCACCCGCGACTTGCTGAGTGGACGGGAGGTGGCAAGAGGCAAACGTGCATCCGCACGGCGCATCCCACAGGAGGCAACCCCTTCTCCGCCAGGGCACCAGCGTAAGGGCGTCCGGCCGCTTACCGTTTGTACGGGACAAACCTGGGAGCTCTAAGATGCACGGCACCTCTGCTGAAACAAAGACTCGCTTTATTACTTCGTTGATGGCGTGGTGTCGTGGCCTCCTCACAGCACAACGCACGCAGCTCAGACCATGTCGACCGGTTGCTTCGACCTGTGCACCGCAAATACATATGTGCGGCTCGCACAGTGCGCAACCAAGACGTAGTCCCACAGACACCCTCAGGGAGTAGTCGTCTAGCAGCGTGCCCATAATATGCTTTATTTGTTTTGGAAAATGATTTTCCTATTATGTTCTTTACAATCCATATTTTCGGATATTAATATCTTTGACATTGCTTGTAAAATATAGCGGCCTTGAAAAAAATCAAATTAGAAAAATTCAATTTTTAATGAGCATCTAATATCGTTATTTTTTTTTGTGAATTTGTTTACCATATTTTAGAGCTTTTTGGGATACTGTACATAGCCTGAGTCCACTTTGCTAGATCTTTTTTAACTTATATGAGCTTCAGTAGATAGCTAGGTTAGGTTATATTACCAGATTTTGCATGACGACCGCTGGATTCTGCAATAACGAACAAATTATTGTTATTTATCAAAAACGGCTCAGCTGATTTTGATACAATTTTAACGGAACCACATCGGAAGTAGGTATACTCTTGAAATAAAAAATATTTTTAAATCAGTTTAGAATTGTCGAAAATATCGATGAACATAATGTTACCCTGTTTTTTGGATTATAAGTTACTACATCCTAGACAATATCCTAGATAAATTTTTTCGCGTTTCGTGTGCATTGTGATTGTGATGAAAACTACCTACCTAGGTATATTAAATTGGAGCTGCGTAATGTAAGTACTAAGTTTTATGAAGAAGTAATGGTTTTGTTGGCAGTTTCGGCTTTTGATCCAAATTCAATAGGTTGTTTTGGTTAGTTAAAAACTTACGTTGATCTGGTCTTTGTTTTTGGTTCCATAATTTGAAGCATTCGTATTCCATCGGACCGTCTAACATTTTGTAGTTTTGTGTGTAGACTCATTCGTAATTAACTTTTTTCACTTTAATTGAAATTCCATAAGTTGGTTTACAAGTATTGGTTTGATTCTGTTCAGTGTTGACAGTGACAGCCTATATCTCGCGTCATAGTTACAGTGACATTTCTTCTAAACTTGACATGTTGGCAAAATGTGTTGCCACTGTGGTGCATAGTGCATTTGTTTTGCTTGTCACAAGCCTTGTTCATATGATTTATGTTATAGATCGATTGTTTTGATGTTTTTTTTGTGTAGCGGAACGTAATCAATTTCCGGAACGGGGTTTTCACGTTCTGATTGCGACGATGCTCAGGGCGTGTGCCATTTTCATGATCTTGACATGGAAGTGAAAGCAATTAAGCAATGCATTTCCCAAAAAATACTAAAATTACTACTTTTGTCATATTTTGTGAGTAAATTTTCGATGTTCTTTTCGCAAGTGTTCTTTCGCTCGGTTCATCCAGTTTCATGGTCGATATTTGTTTTCAGTGAGAAGTCAGCAGGTGGCGTCAACGCGGTCTGCCTGATGCCTTGAGTTGTGGCTTTGAAGGTGTTTGTGGTGTTTTGTGGTGAGTACTAATTAGCATTTCTACTCCTTGGGGACCTCGCGCTGTTGTTTTTTGAGTGATTTTGTGATTTCAAAGTTGTATTAACTGGTTATAGTGTCTGCGGGCTACCGTGGTCTTCTCCGACAAGTCCGTTGTTTGTCAAGTGTTAAATACTTTTAATTCAATAGTTTCTGGGTGTCTCAGTGGTACTAAACTTAATTTAGATAGTGTGGATACTTTCATCGTGATGTAAAACATTTAATTTTGATTTTTTGTGTTAAAGCGTTAAAAGGTAGGTGGATTTCTGAAATAATTATCAAGCCGCTCCTAAATCCAATTTTTATTCTACTAATGTTCTAAAACGATTTAAAGGTATAGTTAGCATCTTTTGGTTCGGTTTGGGCTATTAACTAAATTTCTCCAATTTTTCCCGACGTTCAGCAAAATTTCCATAATTTGATTGTAACGTTTTGACTCAGTAGCCCTATTTGGACGTGTTTAGAGCTATTTAAAATGTTTTCTGAATTTTCCCAACTAAAGTATTTTTTTCCGATAATTGTTTTTACCGTCAAAGTAACTCAGTAGCAATGTGTAGAAGCGTTTAAGGCTATTTTTGAATTATTTTGAATTTCCCGATTTTCAATATTTTACCCGACGAATGTAAATTTTCCCGAAAATGGTTTTTTGAGTTGAGGTGGTTTAGTTACGTTGCCTGAGGAGTGTAAAGCTGGTTTAAAATACTTTGCGCACCCCTAGTATTGTAAATTCAACAACTTTATTATTGTATTGTTACGCAGTAGGCCGCGCGCGGTACGACGGCTAGTTGTTTACACCTAATCGCGAGATTTATGGTTTTATGACTCAGGCGGCACCGGCCTTTGTGTCGCGTCTATTGTTTGTTGTTTGTTAGATTTTTTTGTGGTGTTTTCGTAATAATTAAGAACAATAGGGTTTCTCGAACTTTACACTTGTTTACTTTGTCAGTCACAATGGCACCGAATATTCTACAGATTTCTAGAGAACCCTTATTCCGATATAAATAGGGCGATGGTTTTCGTTCGTGGCAGTTATCGCGTTTTATACCGGAGCGAAAACATCTCGTGTTCAAGTGCGGTACCAGTGATTGTGAAGTGACTAGTTGTGTGAATATCAGTGCCAGTGTGACGTGTTTGTGCGAACCAGTTGTGTCGTGTGTACTGTGATTTTGTGCAATAAAGTGCAAAGTGAACAATCGGCGTTTTAACTGATTATCCAAGAACCCATCTCGTAACAGTATGAATGTATTGTGAGTTATAGGAGTTGAATACTATAGCTTTGTGTTTGGTATTTTATAGGAGGACGCTCTGTACGAGTCCGCGTTTTGTACAGGTCCGCGTTACCTTTACAATAAGTACAAAAAAAAAATACATACAGACGAACATAGTACTTCCTCCTTTTTATAAGCCGGTAAAAATATTCTCGTGCGCCGATTACGAAAAGACATCTCTAAAACCCTTTATATATCTCTCTGCAACCGCTTCATAGTCCGCGGACCGTGTGTAAATGACCTTAAATTGCCACCACACTTCACAAACTTTTAAACGCCTTTAAAAAAAGTGGAGAGCAAAGTTATCGCGTACTCGAAGAATAAATTAAAGACACACTCGTGTCCCCTGGGAACATGGGGCGGGCCCTTTGTTCCCGAGCGGTTTGTGTTGAGATCGCGCCTGGCTCCGCCGCCTCGCGGTAAGTACTACCTACTTCATAAAAGGGAACTTTTCAATGGTTAGCTTTAAATATAAGTACGTTAGCCGTGTGAAAGAACAATTCAACCAAATGACTCTTATTAGATTTGTGTGATTATTTAAATTTACTCAGAACTTGAAAAAGGGAAGCGTAAATGCGGAGGTCAGTTTCTCAGATATAAAGATGTCCTGAAGAGGCATATGAAGGGCTGTGGTATCGAACCTTCATCACGGGACTCTCAGGCTGTTGACCACACGTCATGAAGACAGCAAGTACATACCAACGTGTTAGCATTTGAGGACCAACGGCGGCGTGATTTAGACCTCAAAAAGAGACCATCTCAAAAACAAACCACCGTCCAACATTAGATACAATTGAATAAATGGAGTCTTCACGTGTAGCCACTGTCCTAGGACATTCACCGCTAAAATTGAGTACATCAGCCATTTGAGGACTCATCAGTAACCATCCCCATTTACGGAAAATCATCAGCCATCATAATATCCATCACAAGAGTAATTGAAACGAAATTTCACTGCCGATTATTTGAGTCAGTTTTATGATATTTTACAGTTTTTAGACAGTTTTTATTAAAAAAAAAATCCTTGCCTTGCAATCATCGAAGCTGAGCACCGCCTGCGCGAGTTCTCGTTCGCTAGGGACAGAATTTTAATTTATCATTCAAGACATTTCTGTCGCTTACATAATGGTAAAAAAATTGTAACATTTTGAAATTTCGTCGTCACACTTCACATAGGTACAAATATGTGTATCTACACAATCAATAATCCGTAAGAAACTAATAAATATTACAAAATTAAGTTAAATAGGACTTTAAAAACAAAATAGGCACATAAACTATTTTGATTTATGATAAGTAGGAACCTACCGGCTTTCTACAACTGGAATCAAAGTTAAGGTTTCAATATGTTTATCAAGGTAGGTTCAACCTATTTGACTCACTTCAAACATTTTTTAAAGTTTTTTTAGGAATAGTGTTATGATAAAGTATACATATGTATGAGGTAGGTATATTTTACGTTTTACGTATTTATGACAATAATTAGACGTATTTAGTCTAACACAGATACGACATATTATTATGGCAATGATTCCTACATATTCTATCATGTCATTAGGCAAACTAACTCCGGTAATATCTACTTCATATTTTGATTAACGCTCTTCGTAGACATTTCGTAACATTTTACCTACTAGAATCCTTTTAATATTTCTAGAATAAGTATTGAAATACTCGCAGACAGACATTTATCTCCGTGACATAATCTCATTTGTTAGAGCGTATCGAGATAAAGGATGTATTTCGGTAGCTCTGCACCAACTACAGTACTAACACAGGGTAGAAACTATACAGTATACAGTAGTTCAACCTTTCAACTTTTCCATTAGGAACCTTCAAGAAAATAGTGGACAAAGCCCTGAAAAGTACTGATAAAACTTTTAGTTCTGGATCTAATCAACTGGTTCTAATCAACTAAGTTAGTATCGATTTTATCTCGAGATGCCATTGCCGGCGGTGACTTTATGCCTTTAAAAAGCTATTTAGAAAACTTAATAGCCTTTTAAGAATTAAGAAGCTTTTTTTTTGATGTCGGTTATTTTAACAATTTTTTAACAAAAAAGAAGCTTCTGAATTTAAATGTTTTTTTTTTTGTATGATGGACATGTAGGTATTTTACGCGATTACTCCGCCAATTTGTGAACCGATTTTGATTTTTTTTGTTTATTAAAACATATTTTAGAGCTTGTCCCGTTTAAATTTCATCGTAATCGGCTGAGTAATTTTTCAAAAAAAAATTACGATAATGTAAAAATTACTGCCTACATCGATGATACATTGATTCGTAAAAGCTATTTAGTAATTTGTGTTGTAGAGCAAAATGCAGGTGCTTTCAGAGGTTAATGTATATTGTGACCAACATAGCAATCGTGAAGTAAAATCAGCTGATCCATACATTTTGTCGATAGTTGATGAACTTTTTCAATGGAATAACTTTTTTTTTTTCGATCCAGGTCTTTTACGTATTTTAACGTGTCATCCGAGCCACGGTAGCGCTCAATTGAAAATGCCACTCGCGGTCACCCATCCGAATACTGACCGTGCTGAACGTTGCTTAACTTCGATGATCGCTAACGAACACCTAGTCAAACAACGCCGCTACATCTTGTAGTTGAAAAAGCTTTGATAGACAAATGTACGAATTTGTCCACTGTGATGGACTAGATATGCTCGTTAGTATCATGGAATATATAATAGTGGCTGTTATCTGATACAGTTCCGAGTCCCGAGCAAACAGTTGCTTTAATGAGGGATTACGGACCAGAGATGAAACTTACTGAGGAGACAAAGGCAGAAGTGTTGCGATCATTACCAGTCTGTAAAACACAACAAAGAAATCCAATACAGCAACAGTGATTGTCGCTGTATTGGATTTTGAGAATCTATAGTAATATATTGTATTTTGAAATAACACTTCAGTTTATATCTTCTTAGGTATGCATTTCTGTTCACCTAGAAATAAACTAAAGAATTATTATGCCTGCGCTTAGTTAAATAATTTATCCATGTTAAGAATCGTTAACAATGTTTGTCACGATTTTGTATAAAAATATACGATAGAACGCCCCCCGCGCCGCTTGTACTTCTATGTCTAGCAAAACTTAAACACATAATCATAACACAATAATCATTTTTCGCAAAAAATAGCATGACCGACTTCACCCGTGTACTTCGCGAATATTTCGCACGCATCGATGTTACATTTTTCACATTATTGTTGATTTATCAAAAATGGCTCAGCCGATTTCAATAAAAATTTAATGGGGTGAATTTCGAAGTATACTCTTTCCAATTAAAAAAGAGTTATTGAAATCGGACTTCTACGAAAAAAGTTATGCGTGGTTACACAAAAAATATATATGCATACGCGTCGAATTGAGTATCTCCTCCGGATTAGATCGTCGGTCAAAAAGAGCCCTCGATCTTACGGGTCGTGTAATTATTCCTTCATTTCTGCTTAATATCAGAAAAGTGTGATCTAACGCGAACCTATCCTGACAAAAAAAAACCGTTAAAAATTGGGAGAAGTCGCACTGGCTTTAAAAAATACAGATGTGAAACTAGTTCGGAGCCAGTGAATTCAATTAAATTGTTATGACCCGTTTGATATGAATAAATAAACATTCGATTTTATGATAAAAATATGGCTGAAAGTTTAAGGGTTTATTTACACCATACCTTACAATACAGTATTCCTGCCTCAGCGTCCGGTTTCACCGACATCCCGGTGGCCTCACGAAGGTCGCACCTACTGACCTACAGGTCACTTGGAAACTTCGCGCTGGCTCAGCTGCCTCCCAATAGATCAAGTTGGGCCAACTCAAACTTGCTTATTGGTAAAGTTAGCTTAACAAATAAGATCAAATAAGCGATAGGCTTACTACTTTCATGCCACTCGGAGATGTTCGATGAGTTGAACAAGAGTGGCTAATTGTAAACATATGTTGGCGTATGAGTTTGGTGCCAAATAGTTTTTGTTTACTGGATGCCAACATAATATTACATTCATTTTTATGAGCCCCAGAACGTCGACTGATGGACATTGGCCTCCCCTATCATTTTCCAACGAGACTTATTAAAATGGCTCCCAACCAGCGTGTTCCTGCGGTCTTGTCTACAATTATTATGATGTCATCACAGATACAGCAATATGCTGATTTAAGCGTTGTGTTTATTTTATTTATATTTCTGAATATTTACAATTTTTATACCTACAAGACGTCAAGTTTTATAAATAAAATGTCTAAACAATAAAGTGCCAAAACGAAAACCATATTGTTATTATTTTTCGCAATAAATGGCAAAACCGAACCAAATTCGAATAGCTCTCTCGAACAAATGTACAATTTTTACACTATTGTTGATAATGATATGTATACGCGAACACAAAACCTCCTCTTTTTTGGAAATCAGTTAAAAAACAGCAAGATAAAATACCTAAATTTAAAATAAAGTCGTAGTTGTGCTCGCTCAATCTGTTAGTGGAATAAATCAGAATATCATAGCTGTCGAGAAGTGTCCTTGTCGCTCCGAGGATCACGTACAAAATGTAGACTGAGAGAATCTGAGCAGAGGAAGATAAATGATAGCTAGCATTAAGCTCAGACTCCCAACAAAGTGAAGCGGTGATATGCGGAGCTATACACAGGGCGTTGCAGTCTGTAAGCTCTAATCAGAAATCGCATATTCATGTTCACTTTTTTTTACTTTACATAATATGCTAAAACTACATACTGTAGAGAAACTAACCTTATTGTTAGCTTCTCTACATTCAGACTCTTTCAACGATAACACTGCCAACTTACAATTCTAGTTATGAAATTCAAATTTTTGAAATGTTTATCTTTGACAGGATCAGCGATCCTTGTTTGGTAAAATTCGGGCAGTCTTGAGTTGGAAGTGATCTGGAAGACACCATTTTTTCTAAAGATGTATAATATAGATAGATAATAGTGACTGTGTGAATTTGAGTTTGCGTGGACGAGTCCTGTAAAAGACATGAGCGTCGAGTAACAGTCAGGGTGAGAGGCTCCGGTCCCTTTGACTTTGATTACAGGTAGATCTCTTGTTTTGGGGCCACTGACCCCTTACCCTGGAGCACTGGGCTGGCGCTGACTTCGAACCCTGTCGGCCAGTTTGGGCCGGCGCCTGTCGGCCGGTTTGGGCCGGCGCCTCCACCTCAGTCGACAGATGTCTTCACGCTAGCGCTCACCTAGCGCTACCTGGCTGGCGCCACACTATCGGCGGGTCCAGCTCAGGCTATAGAAAATCCTCGGCCAGCCTCCAGCGTGGTTCTACGAGTGCTACCCTCTCCCTTTTTGGCTAACTTTCCAAGGACTCCTTCAAAATTCTCTCTCTCTCTCTCCGTTTCTTGAAGATTTAATTGACTATAAGTGCAGTGCGTGTTAGTGTAAATAAATGTGTAAATACTAAGGTTAGTTTTCTGTTTTAATCTCCGAACCGTTAGGAATCCTATCCACTAGGTAGGACTCTTTGGTTAGGTTCTCTGAAGTCTCTTAACCTGTGGTGCTGCAATCGGCTCCCCCGCTTGCAACATTACGGGTTCCTCTCCAATTCTCTTTTAACTTGTGGTGCTGCAAACGGCTTCCCCGTTTGTAACATTACAATACACATAAAAAGCAATTGGATCATTCACAGCCCGTTGAAGGTCTAAAGATAATCAATAAATGCTCAAGCCCACCGTCAGTTGGCAGCAAGCCCAGCATGCTGGCTGCATTTCCACGCTGAATGGCAATGCTTATGCGTTGAGCCAAATTAACACCAGCATTTTGGTCACGCGTCGCGTCCACCAAACGCTCCGAAAGACTTTTGAAAACAAGATGAGCTCCCGGCCCCCACGGACCCAATTTAACAAAAATGGTTTAGCGACTTATCTAACGCTTACTTTTTTGAATTTACTGTGATTTTCTGTTAGACTCTGCTATAACTTTTACTATTCACATGTATAAAATAATCATTAAATCTAAAATATATACTATCATTAATTGATAAGAATAATATTTAAAAAATATTAAGAGGAGGCCAAAAAGACAAGAATCTTGATAGTTACAATATCTTTAAAACTAGTGGTTCAGAATCTTAAAGCCAAATCGACTTGTTCTTGATCGATTTCGTCCATATTTATGGGAGCCCCCTAATTTTTTTTTTGTATTTAGACAAAAAATAATTAGGGGGCTCCCATAAAACAAACCTTAATTTTTTACCGTTTTTCACTCGATATTAAATAACGGTGACACGTAGATGCTTGAAATATCGACTGAATATTTGATTAAATATTCCCTTCAAAAATATATAATGATTCCATATGGTACGGAACCCTTCGTGCGCGAGTCTGATTCGCACTTGGCCGATTATTCCCTAACTACAACGCTCCGCTCATATCCGATTTGCTGGAGTTTAGCCTTTAGGTACGGAGCCTAACTGCCGTAGGTATAACTTGATACCTAAATGCGACTCAAGGTCACTAACTGGATTAGGGGACGCTAGGCAAGGAAGGCTCGAGCAATTTGTTCTTTTAATTCCTTGGTGACTAACTTATTTCCGATGTCTAAAATACTAATTATTTCGTTTTACAATTTTTATTTTTTGCTTCGTTTTTTCTTGTAAACGAAGGAGAGTTTTGTAAGTTATTTTTAGATTTCCGTACCCAAAGGGTAAAACCACGGTAAAACTTAAAGACTCCGTTGTCCGTCCGTAAGTGGCTCAGCCCCTTTCGATAAATTTTAAATGGGCCTATCTCGAAAAATACCACATAGAAAGAAAAAAATATTAATCGGTTCACAGTTGGCAATAATATCGATGAACATACCCAAAAAAACATAGAGACAAACATAGAACATCCTCCTTTTTCGAAGTCGGTAAACATCCTTCTTTTTAAAAAGACAAAACTGCTCAAAATCAGGCAGTATGTGGTCAAACGCAAACCTATTCTGAATAAAAAAAAACTCAATTGCATTTTAAACGTTTTATTAACTACTGTTACTGAAGCAATTGAAGCATTCAAATACGTAACTCTGTAATGTAAAGGCTTAATAAGAAATTGTAGAAGATATAATAAAAGCGAAGTGGAGCGCAGATAAAAAGTCCTTGCAGATACTCGTATACCGGAGAACGCTGCAGTGCGGCGCACCCTATCACGCTCGTATCGCCTATATTATTGTAACTAGGTTATGACGTCCTAGTACAGCCGACAAAAAATATTTCATTTATCACTACATAGTATAGAACAAAGTCGCTTCCCGCTGTCTGTCCCCATGTATGCTTATATCTTTAAAACTTCGCAACGGATTTTGATGCGGTTTTTTTTTTTAATAGAGACAGTGATTAATGGGGAAGGTTTTTATGTAAAATACACCTGTGCGAAGCCGGGGCGGGTCGCTAGTTTGTAATAAATAATAGCTATCATGACAGTTATCCTAATGCAATAGTGTAAGTTCACTTAAAAACGAGATTCACTAAGTAAATTCGTATATGGTCGCTAGCCCTGGTGTCAGATTTTTTTAAACCGCCTGCAGGTCTCTGACATGGCTAAACGGTTAAAACAACCGGAACCTACAAGATTCACTTAAAATATGAAAACCACTCGTTCTTTTTTAGCCTTAGGACAACCACTGAAAGACATAGGCTTCCTATATAGAAGGTTATTCAAAAAAGATGTATTACTCGTAACCCGAAAGAAAGTGACAGACCATCATTCTAGACAATTTTTACTTTGCCAACTAGAAAACGTTGTTAATCCCATAACTCATTAAAAATTATGTATTTCTTTTTTCAAATTACGGTTTGTCTCTGTGATAAATGGTGTTCATAGTTATGATTGGAATCACCCCTTTTTGGTTGTTGGTACACTCTGAGAAAAGGCTATGACTCCGTTTATTTTTCTTTATCGCGAATAAGTCAGCGCTTGACCGCCTGATGGTAAGCGACGTTATGGTCGAAGATGAAGCAGATACCTACGTAGACTTAGAAGATACTCATGACTTTGAAAAAATTTAGATTATAAATAGGTATTTGAAGACCGAATATTCAATAAATATCAATTCATAGTTTTTGCCAAACCAATGTGAAACTGGGTAGAACGCCACAGTTGTTTGTATTTCGCTTAGGAAATATAGATTTTCTGTTCTTGGCTTACAAACTAGTATTCTGCTCAGCTCTGCCCTACTCTATTTCACTTGCTTTGAGCCAAAGGTTGGTTCATCCTCAAACAAAAAAGCTAAAAGAACTTTAAGAAATAAATACAAAGGAAATTTCACATTTTAACGCAAAGTTGCAAGAGAACAATTGTTCTCCATACTTGTATTCTCATAAAGAAGAGAATAGCTAAACATTTTCACAAAAGTGCAATACAATTACACTCACGAGCACAAAGCATTGTTATTTCCTCAAAACGCAGTGCATTGTTTCTTTCACGCAGTAAATTCTTGTGGAGCTAGTGAGAAATGTTCAGGGTACTTCCTCAGAGAACTAACAGGTTTCGTATTTTGTTTTATATTATATCTAGATTTATCTGGAAAGTGGACCTCGCTAGTAGTTGTGATCAAATTTAAAGATTTAGATACAATACATAACATAATACTATCTTGCCCTCTTCCCCCACCCTTTTCAAAAATCATAAACGTTGCCAACGTCGAAAAAATTTAAAACATATAACACTAAGTTTGGACAAGATTTGTTGAAAAATACTGTAGATGAGAAGCCTCAGAAGAATAACAAGTAATTGAAGTATTGATAAATTTTACTCAAATAAAAACTACGTTACAGCTGTCTTATTCATATCTGGTTACACAGTATACGCGAGAGCGAGTGGAACAAAAAAAAAACGCAATGTCTGTCGCAGACGTCAATATCACCAGTTGGATTGTCAAAATGGTTAAAATTTGCTTACACTAAATTGGTCATTTGTCTTTTTCGAAAATTTGAACCCTCTAGTTCCGGTTAGAAGGTTCAAATCTCTGATCATTTTACCTGCCTTCTTTTTACCTTTTTGAATTTGGACACCCGAGATAGCTCAATGAAACCCTTCGAAATTACGGAAGGTGTGTGTGCATCTTTTTCTAACACCTTTTAAATTGCATATTTTAAAAAGGAACAAATTGATGTATTTCTCTTGCTATTTTAGTACTGTTTTTATTACTTTAGTTCTTGTTCTATGGGAGAAGCAATATTCAAACTAACGTCCACACAGATTTAAAAATAAAATGCCAAAATCTTAGCCATTTATGGACTCTTTTTGTCTTTACAGTACAATTTTTAAAAAATAAGCCCTTATGTTCTCAATAATTAGCAGAAAATTTGGGTAACATCAGAAATGTAAAAAATACAGAAATAAATAAAAAGCACCCCCGTTTCAACAGTCGTAGTTGGAAAAAAAAATAGCCGTAATAATTATTGGTCAATACAGTAAAAAGATAACGAAGTCTTCAAGAAAAGAAAAAAAGCATATTTCTTTTAAATCAACTCGCGTTTTAAAATGAACTGTTCAAGTTATTAAACCGTGCAAAAGGCAACGATCGCTAGTTTGCTCTCAGCAAAGAGATTTTTTTTACTGCGATAAAATTAAAAATTGCTGCATTGCAACAGCCCAGCTGAATGGGTAATAACAATCTTCTATCCAGAGCTGCTTAACACAGGGCTACAAACAACTTTTACTGTGGGGCCAATCCAAAAAAAAAGAAAAAATTGCTATTAAAATCCATTTTGTCGATTCTGACTATCCATTTTGAATAGAACAGCTGATTTTTTCTTCTCTAGTTCCGGGTTGGCCCCATAGTAAAAATTTGTCATAATGATGGTCCGTTTTCGATTTCGGTTCGCGTTTCTTTTTGATTTAGTACAGCGCAGGGTATATACAGGGCAGGGCAGAGTATATACTGCCCGGGGTATATACAGGGCCTGTATATACCCCGTATATCTTTAGACGACAGACATTTTTTTATAACATATCATTATAATTATAGAGGTATGTATATCATTGCACTAATCATTATTGCCTTGAGTTACACTAGCATAAGTATTTCTTAAAGTGTTGTCTATCTAATTATTATTTATTTGAGATTTCGGAGTTGGACCCATAGTAAATGTTGGTCATGATGATATTGATGATGATCACAATCATGTTCTAGAACATGTGTTTCGTTTAAACAAACACCCCGTATACTTCTCACCCACAAGGTGGGGGACCTCATCAAAACCGCAGCATCGCGCTGGATGCGAGCCGCTTCCGACCGGTCTTATTGGAGATCTTGTAACAAATGGTGTTATGAATAAATGACTATATGATCTATAGAAGAGGCCTGTGTCCAGCAGTGGACGTCCTAAAGCTGAAGTGACGAAACGATGAAGAAACTAAAAATACCAAATTTAAAATTCTGAAAGTCTAAACGAAGCATCCACAGCCGAGTGAAAAGGTTTGCAAATATTGGCTGTCAGCAACTGGAT
Organism: Hypomecis atomaria; assembly: GCA_964007245.1. NCBI lineage: Eukaryota > Metazoa > Arthropoda > Insecta > Lepidoptera > Geometridae > Hypomecis > Hypomecis atomaria. The sequence goes on from OZ023297.1 coordinate 311,861, forward strand.
AAAACATTAATTTTTCAATGACGTTCATTTCTATAGGCAACATTTTCACCAGCCAGCCAGCATCAGCTCGCAACTCTTCCATTCCACGCGGCGCGGAGATATATTTAAAAATGGGTTCTCTCCCAGGGGAGACTTCCGAGACCCGCTCTACTGTACCTTTACTCACATTTCGCTTGGATTTACAAGAATAGACTTTATTTTAAAAATAAAATATCACTGCTTATCGGTAATGGCACAATTTTATTTAACTGTGAGAAATTATTTTATCAAGTTAACGAACGACTTATTCAATAAACTACATTTAAAAAAAATATGGCTTTCTGGTCTGTTGTCTTGTTCTGGTTCTGATTTCTCTTGCTGGAAGCTTGCTATACCTTAGATTTTTTTATCAGTGAAATCGTAGAATTACTTTGTTTCCTTAATTTAAGTGATTACTTTTAGAAGTGTTATAATTTAATTTTTTATAACAATTTATAATAAACTTAAAAAACATCAAACTTAAATCTAAAATAAATTACTTTTTATAAAGTTAAGGTATTAAATTTACTTTATAAATAAAAAACTGCTTTAAGGTCGCTGTCCGCTGGAAAAGTACCTACCTAAGAAGCTGGTGACATTCCCCGTTGGATAGCGAGGCCGTTAGACCGAGGTAAGCACCAGCTCTAAAGTTAAAATATTTAGTACCTGTACACTTTGTAATGATAAAAAAAATATGTTCGTATAGGCCGAATTGCTAACCCCGACCCTGAAGCACTCTGACATAGCTAAACGGCTAAAACATCCGAGACCTAAAATTTAACGAACCATACCAGTCTATATATAGTGTAAATCAAATGTAAGTCAGTTGTAAATGAAACCCGCGGTCACCCATCAATCATAAACAACGGTGTGTAAAGGTCAACTATCTAATTCAACCAACTTTTCACAGATAAATATGATAAATTAAACAATCTTAACTGTTCTTAAGTTTATTCTAATCTGACTCTGAAAAATCGCAAAACAAAAAGGAAAATAAACATCATTGATAATATTTGATAATCTTTGCCCCGCGACAGCTTTACTGCAAACCTGCATCTGTTTAAGTGCATTTGAAAAACTTCCATTGAGAGCCGACATGCGGCGAGAGCCTCTTCATTTATCACATTTGAGGCGCTAATTAAAAACTACCCCCACCCCTCCGCGATTCCCCCCTACCAGGAGTAACACATGCAGAGATCAAGTCTGGATCTCTGCATATAATACTTATTGATCGAGCGAATGAAGTGAGAGAGATCTTCGTTTTAACACGACGATTTTGATCTGTTGTAGTCGTTAGTCGTTAGTCTTCGTCTACTGGTCGCATTTTTTAATGAATCTCGACGAAAGTTTGTACACAGGCTGTATTTTCTTTTGAGGGGTATTATTACCTTCAAAAAGGGGGGAAATTACTGTCGTGCAATATTGCAATCGCAGTACGTTATCAGCCGGTTTTGATAATGTTTGGCAACATTATTTAGTATCTAAATCCTCGCAACAAGATTTGCTAGACTCGGAGTCGCGAGGTCTACTGTTCGGAAAACTACTAGTATATCTATATTTCGTAAGCACCTTAGTGTATACTTGTTGTAGTGATAAGTAATGGGGTGATGTGTAACTCGCTTACCTATAGTTCGGCCGTTCAGAGAATGCGTTCCTGACACGTCATCTTGAAAAAATGTTTTTGGCCGATATCTCGGAAACTATGTACTTAAGGGCAAAAAACATTAAGATCATTATTGTAGAAAATAAAATTTCGCATCTTTTGTTTTATCTAAACTTTTTTTTAAAACTTACCGTTTCCGATTTATGGACCATTTAATGTTTTAAGGTCCATTTAATGAAATTTCATTTGACGTGTCAGGAACGCATTCTCTGAACGGCCGAACTATAGAAGATAGTTATTCACTAGAAACTTGAAAACATCTATGTTTTTAGGGTAACAAAGACTCCGCTGTCCGTCTGTCTGTCACCAGGCTGTATCTCATGAATGGTGAAAGCTAGAACGTTCAAATTTTCACAGATGATGTATTTCTGTTGCCGCTATAACAACAAATACTAAAAACAGAAAAAAAAAATAAGGGGGGCTCCCATACAGCAAACCTGATTTTTTCCGTTTTTCGCTCGATATTAATAACGGTGACAGGTAGGTGCTTGAAATATTCACAGAATATTATGTTAAATATTCACTTCAAAAATTAATAGTAAATTTAAAATAAAATAAATATTTAAGGGGGGCTTTCATACTGTATGGAACTGTTCGTGCGCAAGTCCGACTCGTTCTTGGTCGATTTTTTATTTCCTGTGAATCTCAATAGTTGTTTCTCTGTAAAGTTGACAAAAATTGAATCTTCCACATTTTTCCGCCCGCGACGGCGCCGGTTAGTTAGTTAGTGTAAAACTTTGTAAGTTTATTAAAAATCAAGTTCCATTCCAACTTGTAAGCCAGATTTGTTTAAGTGCTCGCTATGCGCTTTTATACCAATTAAAAAGTAAAGACTTCAATAGTAGGTAATGCAAAAATACTATGTTTTATTTGACTCCAAACATTAAGAGCGTATCGTACGTAGACGCGCTCCGCAAACAAAGTGAGACAGCGAAGGGACGAGGGGAGCGCGTCTTCGTATGGTGAAATTAACAATTAAAATTCATATAAAATTATTAAGTCAACTTTTTAACCGTTTAATGTTATTTACCAATACTTTAGCTACTACTTGATACAATAAACCTAATTTAAAAAATACTACTTATAAAAACTCGTCAAGAAATTAGATCTTCGTTAAAACAGGGCTGAATATGGCTGTTGGTTGGTTCGAGTAGTTATTCCTTGTACGTATCGAATATTGACATATTTTCGGGGTTATTAAATTGTAAACAGTTAATTAGCAAAGTTTACGAGTTGCCATGGCAGTGTTTCAAAATGGGTATTGTTATTTTTTTAATAGATCTTAGTTAATATAGGTTAAACTCTTTGGATCTATCTTAAAACCTGAGAATTTTCTTAGGAAAAACACTTGTCATTTTCAAAATTATCGTTTAAACGATTAAACAAAATATAATCGTGCGAAAACTGCACGCTTTACAAACACCATCTTATCTTTGTCTTATTTAACACTAGCAATTGATAACAGCGATTTAATAAATAAAACAAAAAGATAAAACTCAAAATCTGCGCCAAGTTCCAAAATATATATCTGCAATGTTTGTAAAATTTTACTGTCTCTTACATTGTGAAAGTATTTTGCATTGAATCTGAATCCCGGTAACTGCAGTATTTATTGTCACCAAACTTGTCCGGCAAAATCCCCGCGTTTCCAACGAAAGTTATTATAAAACATAAAAACTAGCGCTGTGAATCAAACTTTATGGCCTGCTTAAGTTTATGGCGTGTGTTTAAGCGCGCTCATAAACACTCGAACTACTTTTAGAAAGGGTGAGGGTTGAACGGTCAGCAGAACATCATTAGCTCAATTTAGCTCACCAGAAGACAGTGAATGAATGAATGATGTAAGTAATGAACACTTTATTGTTAACACTAAAATACAATGCAGAAAATACACAAAAACAGGAAAAAAGCGATTTAAAACTAGTGCTACAAAGGGCGGCCTTACTGCTTATAGCAATCTCTTCCAGGCAATTCTTTCATCTAGAGAAGAGCAAAATAGAGTAGACAAACAAATATTTTTTTTAAATAATAAATACTTACATATCAAGCTACAATTTGGATACGTTTAGTACTTAAATCCTAATACGTAAATAAAAAATAATATAAGATTCACTAATATATACAATTTGATCAATATATAAATATGTAGCAATAAATTAGGTCAAAATTTAACAACAGAGAAAGAAGTACTACAAAACAGGCAAACAAGCTTTCTCCCTCTTTCGTGAATCATCTCTGTCCTGTGCCTGTCTCTTCCAGAAGTGTGATAAGATGGCATTTTCCGTCACGAGACCACCACCATGACAGTGTCCTACTTACTTTCTTAATACTTTATCCTATACCAAAGAAAACCCATCCCAAACATTTTTAGAATAAATTAAATCGGATTACAAGATCAGAGTACAGAGCAACCTTATCATTCATAGCGACTGTAAATGCTATCATTACATCTGATCAAGTGTCCTACATTATCGCTTAACACTCTTAGTTACACAATAAGTGCGATTACAGAAGCGCCATCGTAATTAGATTAGCTAAATAGCAGAGTTCTGTTTCTTTTTCACTTTAGGCATTCGATAGAGAGAACGCTTTTTACGTTGCTATTAATTTTTTTGGCGCCTCTGTAATCGGGCTTATTATGGTGCCACGTAGGGTACAAATATAAGGAAGATAAGAACTTCGAGTAAATATCTACAGAACTACAGTCCCTAAGTGAAAGTAGTAAAAATGTCCGAGCGCCGTCAGACATAACATATTTAGATAAATATATTAAATAATTCACAATGATCCATTATCTCGAATCTCGATGTTATGTCACCTAATTAGTGCTTGTAACCGATCACTTTGGCATCGCGCGGCGTCGTAGTCGGCTTACAATCATCTTACGACTAACTAAAAAGCCTGTCCACTACGTAGCTTGGGCAAGGTTTTGGCTCGGGCACTTATTTGCACGATTGTGACTATGATACTTATTCGATGGATTAAAACAAATAGTTATTATTTGGACCATAAATTGCAATCCAGAGCTTAATAATAGCTAACCATCCAAATAGTACCACAAGTGGCCTAACAACAATAACCCAGAGTGATCAAAACAAGCGGCGATGTCGCACGAATTACCTCTTTCCAGTCGACTGACCCACACACTAACAACTTGACTTTACTACCAACTGTATTCGTTTACTAATAACTATATTTTTGTACTAAAAACTATATTTTCACGTTAAATACGACGTCCATGTCAAGTTAATGATCGATGCCTTATTGGTGTAAACGGCACTTGATAGTTTTACGTTAAAACTATCGTAAAACAAGAACTAGAACAAGAAATGTTTATTGTCCAAATAGATAAAATTAGACCAACTAAATAAATAATAGTACTTATAGGTAAATGTTAGAGGCAAATTCTGATTTACTTGAGATATCTATAACTCCTTGATATGTTTAACCTATGACCCTTTGTGGGTTGGCTCACGTCCTGCAGAGGACTATTAAAAAGGCTGGTATAGTTATCTATAACCATCCAATGGTCTAGTGGTAGTAACACCCACCTTACAATCGTGAGGTCGTGGGTTCAAATCCCGGTCCCGTTCTAATGAGTTTTTTAAAATTTAAGTACGGAATTTCACACCACTGGTTTTTTGGTGAAAGAAAACATCAGGGCAAACATTTGTGTGATGAACATAGGTGTTTGCTCTGTGTCTGGGTGTTATTTAGGTACTATCTATATATTTATGTATTTAAAAATATTTATATGTAGTATATCAGTCTCTGGCAGCCATATCACAAGCTTTGCTTAGTTTGGGATCAGTGACCGTGTGTAGGATGTCCCCTAATATTTATTTATTTATTTAATGACCCTTCGTGGGTAGGCCTACGTGCTGCAGTGGACTATTGAAAGGCTGGTACAGTACATTACAATGTTTAATCTGACTAGATTATAGCTTACTGAGGTTATCTAATAAGCTTGACAGAAAGATGTCCAGTTTTAGAAATTTTGCTTCGACTACATACGGAACCGACAGTAGAGCATACTTAGCTTTTTTGGCAAGTTACTGTTACTAGTTTGGCAAGTTATAACTTATTTTACAAGTTTGAACTTAATAGTAAGGCTCACAAACATGTTGACGTAACGTTGCAACTTTTTTTACCATATCTACTTATTTCTAATGGTAGATAAGTTACAACTTAGGACTTAAGGCACTGAAATATTTCAGTCTAGTGTAATGTGTTACTATATTATTATTAAATATTATAAATGCACGACCAATGTGACCCGGTCAAATACAAATTCCGAATCTTTAATAAATCTTTATTATTTTCGTTGAGTGACATTCGACCTCAATCCAATAAATATCAGATTATTGCTTCGACTTTAGTCCAATAACAATATAAGATTATCGCGTGTTTTGCCCTAGAAGCGATAGCTGTAAACTATGGAACATAAAATGGAAGCTCAATCGAAAATGTCAGAAAGTGCAACTAAGTAAACTACGCGGTAAACAAAGACATGAAAGTAATAAAAATAAAAAAAGCAATAACGTTAGTACGCGTGACCGCGCAAGCACGACACTGGGTGACATTTTTACAGAGAAGTAACTTTCAACGTTAAAGTTTTGCCCACTTTGCATAAATAGGTACCTATTTTATTGCGGTAAAACACCTTTAATAAGTTTGTACGTCAAAAGTGAAACCGAATGCAATTCATTCATTCATTTCGTGTCAATGACAGTTTTTTTTGTATTTTTTTTTCAATGCAAATAGTTTTTCAAATCGTTTTGCGTCTTTTAACTCATATGTGTTAAAATGCATAAATACTTCCGACTTATTTAAACAGAGTAACAGTAGGCTGTTGAAATGTGCCCGCTTAGGTTTCTAAGCTGCGCCTTATGCTATGACGGCTTTTCTTTGCAATATCCGAGTCACGGAAATACAGTTAGGTATTTTTTTTAGTTTAGCACCTCACTGTTCCGCTGCTTTGACGACAAAAAAGGTAATTATGTAATAATTTTTCGCAAAAAAGGGCACAACCGACTTCAATCTTCTACAAAATTTTAATAGTTTGCTCGAATCGATGAATACAATTTTTATATTATTGTTGATTTTTCAAAAACGGCTTAGCCAACCTTGATACAATTGAGATGAGACCATTTCGGCAGTATATCCTATCGAACAAAAAAGATTTTTTTAAATCGGTTTACTATTGGCGAACATATCGGTAAATTTAAACAAAAAAAAATACATACAGAACATAATAACGAATAAAAAACCTCCTACTATTTGGAAATTGGTAAAAAAGAGTTTCTACTCTGAGCAACATCGTAATGAGGAGTCACGAGGCCCCCGCCGACCGGCTCGCGAGCTTATTGCACCAATAAAGCCATACTTTACCGCCCTCGTAAACTTTGCTAATTAACTGTTTACAATTTAATAACCCCGAAAATATGTCAATATTCGATGAGGTCCCGAGGCGTTTATTATTGATATCGCTAAAGGGGGAGGTTTCGGAAGTTGGGGCTGCGGTAAATAAGCTAGTCGGCTGTTGTGTAGGGCGGATCAAACTGCTTTTAATTTATTGGACCTTAGACTCTTGGTTTACCTTTGATGTAAATACACTTTGTATATCGAAATCAAATTTCAAGTTATTTCATTGGGAATGCCCTAATAGAACAATATTTTGTTCAGAGTTAATACGATATAGTTATTAAATTAGCAGATGACAATAAGTACTAAGATACTAACCGACACTTAACAGAAACTTTTCTTTGTGGTATAAAATAAAACTTGTTACGCTAAGTAGTTTTGCAATTCTGACAAAACACAAATTTCATATCATAATAGGTAGTAGATCTCGAAAAACAGAACTCATTTTCTCAGTTAGCCAAATGCTTTTCGTAGCGCGTGCTACGACTGTAGAAAATGCTACGCTCGTAGCAATTGCTACGTTTCGTAACCAATTCAATGCTACGGTTGTAATTTTAGAATATTTAATTTCTAGACGCTATAGCGCTGTTTGTATGTATAGTTAATTATCTCGTGTGTGCAGCGCTGCACTTATCCAAAATTACGAGTACATTGCGCAAAATGCTTATTGTCAGATTTTAACAATGTTCGCATTCCAATTGCTTCATTTATTTTTTAAACAAAATAAAATTTAAACAAATTATTTCTGATTAATATTTACATAGCTCTGCCATCTACCCGTAAAAATAAATAAGAAACTTTGTTTGTTATTCTTTCACGCAGTTAAATTAAATTTTTCCATGACTCGTTTTTGAAGTACCCGAGTAGTATTAGTTTATAAGTACTGTAGAATTACATGAAGACATACTTTTCGTCGCTCTAAGCGATAATGCCGCCAGTTGTCGCGCTGATTTAAAATATGTCACTGTTTCTATTTTTGAAATAATGTTAAAAATAAAATGTTTATCTCTCTATCTATCATCCTGGGTAAAAAATGCGATGAATGCAGAACTTTAATATTCCATGGGGCCAGCCCAACATTCAAGAAAAAAATAAATTGTTCCATACATAATTGCAACATGGAATTGACGTTTCTTATAATTATGTTCTGAATTAACTTCTTTCAGGTTAGTACATCCGTAAAATGTTGTACATCTATCACACTTCACATAATAATATGTCGTTAAAATGATGTTGTAGTGTGTATTATAGACTGAATCAAACTTCTTGACGGATGTGTTTTTTTTTTTTAAATCTAGAATAATTGAACACAAAATTATAAAAGGTATCTGTTGACGAACTAGGCCAGAGCCTGTGTTTCAGATTACAGCGCCTTCCACTATTTGTACTCTTCTAGCTACAACAATTTTGAAATTCTAAGTATCAAAAACAAAACTAATTTATATTTTACTAGCGACCCGCCCCGGTTTCTCACAGGTGTATTATGCATATAAACATTCCTCTTGAAACTCTATATCTATTAAAAAACAAACGCATCAAAATATGTTGCGTAGTTTTTTTTAAAGATATAAGCATACATGGGGACAGACAGCGGGAAGCGACTTTGTTTTATAAATACTACTAGCTACCCGCCCTGGCTTCGCACAGATATATTATACATATAAACCTTTCTCTTGAATCACTCGATCTATTTAAAAAAACTGCATCAAAATCCATTGCGTAGTTTTAAAGATATAATCATACATGGGGACATGAGGACAGCGGAAGCGACTTTGTTTTATACTATGTAGTGATGATGTGGTGAAGATAGTCACACACAATATTTCACGTTCATATTTTGATACATCGTTTTGGAATGTAAAAATGAGTTTAAAGTACAGCAAGTTCTTTAAATTAGTTTTTGTGGCTAACCGCTTAGAAAAAAGTACTTTTTTTTCTATGTTTATTACATTTTTCACGTACATTATTGTACATTTTAGCTACTAGTTGCAAATAACCCAATCTTGACTGAAGCTCACTTAACAGCTGCGCAAGGTTCAGATTATCCGCAGCGTGTAGCTAACATCAGAGCCGCCAAGCGCTTTGAATCGGCCTACACTTGATCTGTCTCGCTCTTACAGAGTCTTTCTTCAACGTCAACGTTATTTTCCGGCTCGCCCTGCATACGGCCCTGCAGTCCCAATGTTTACAGCCGTCCGTAGCCGACATTTTGCTCTGACGCACGTTTCCGCCATTTTATTGTCATTTTACATCTCTACTCTTTATGATTATTATCTGCGCACATAAACACTAAGCGGACCGGCGGCGGCGCTCGTAGCGGTGGGCACATGCATGTTTTATTTTTGGAGAACATTTTGTGTACTTTATTTTTATAGTACTGAGTATCTGAGGTTAGATGCTCTCGAGATGTGGTGCTGGAGACGAATGCTATCGACGATAGACGAATGGATATCGTGGACTGAATTTTGCACCAATGTCTCGATACTTCAAGAACTCGGCATAAAGCAGCGTCTGTCGGCCACAGTACAATCTCGTATACTTGCTTTCTTCGGACACGTTTCGAGACGAGGTAGCCAGTCTTTATAGTGTCTAGTGGTCTAGGGCAAAGTGGAAGGCACAAGACCGCGCGGAAAGTCACCCATGCGATGGACCGACTAAATCAAATCTGCTGTGGGCGGGTCGGTGCATGAGTGTACCCGATTGACCTCTAATAGAGATAGATGGCGAGATATCGTGAGACGTATTACATCTGCCTCTACCGCCACAAATACTACGTGATGACCACGACCGCTCTGTCAAGAGCGTAAAGATTAAGAAGAAGATCTTAGGTTATGATAGTAGTAACCAGGTAGACAATTACTAAAACAATTTGTATAAATTTAGAAAAGACATCTTGGCCATCCTCGCCGCTCAGAAGATGCCAGGTCATGCTTAGGTGTGACCTGGCATTATCTCATTTGTTTATTTTACGTCTGTAGCATTAGGCTTGCAGCACAATGTAATAGTTAATTAATATTAATTTTTATCATGTTTGCTCTATTGTTAATTGTTTTTTTGCATTGAGATATGTACTGCTACAATCATGCTGTGTATTTCCAGTTCTGTACTTTTGCAGTATGGAATTTAACTCTAAATTAAACGTATCCTGTTTTGTGTACTTTAATAATAAAAAATAAAATAAATAATGTAATAACTTTAACTGTATTGACATTGACTTGAATAGATTAATTTGTCATAAATTAAATTATATTTAGGTAAGATCTAAAATGCTAAATTAGCATTTTGAGTAAGTAATCTGATAGCAAGATTGAATAAAAAATACAGTTAATTACAAATGTGTTGTAAATGTGTGCATGTAGTTACAGTTATTTTATCTTCCAGTCCAAAGGAACGAAAATTGTACATCATTTCACAAGCTATGCTTAGTTTGGGGTCAGAGACCGTGTGTGAAATGTCCCCTAATATTTACTATTTATTTATTTTTACCATTTCACTTTTGACCTACGAACCAAACCGGAGGAGGTACTCAATTCGACGCGTATTTTTTTATGGTTAACCACGCATAACTTTTTTCATAGTATATAGTTTCCGATTTGAATAATTCTTTTTTTGTTGAAAAGAATGTACTTCTAAAATGGTCCCATTTAAATTCTATCAAAATCTGCTTAGCCATTTTTGATAAATCAACAATAATGTGATAAATGCTACATCGATCCGTGCGAAATATTCGCGAATTCTGTACACGGGTTAGTCGGTCATGCTGTTTTTGTTAAAAATAATTATTAACCATACCAATTTAATGTCATTAACACAATTCAGTGTCAGTTTAGTAAGTAGTACCTATATCAATTTAAAAAATATGTATTTCGGACTCGTTATCCTATGTAACATACCAATACTTTTTTATCGGGCGAGTACCTTTATTAACTACAGCAAAAAACGATACTTCATACCTAAGCTACTACTAAGTACAGGAAACGCAATGAAATAAAAAATGTTTTACGTTGAAGTTCCAGGAAGCTTAAAAACACTTTACAATACAAATACAAAACATCTTTACTATTGCACCGAATGTACATGGAAAAACTTAAACTAAAAATAATAACAGTCCGGTAGAATAATGGGCGGCCTTATCGCCTACAGCGATTTCTTCCTGAAACTTACTTTAAAGAGCTAAGGTAATTTGTTGAAATTAAAACAGCTCTTCTAAGTGAGAGTGATTGTTGCTAAATGTAAGTCACTTAGCTTTAATCAGAGTGAATGATCAAACGAGTCGACGCCCACGAGCCAGGCTCCGCGTGGGCGGCCTGTTAGCCCGAGAGGTTAGCGCAAAAAATTGCTTTTTAATAGCTGAATTTTTGGTATTCATTTATTCATATTATTTTATTGATATCAACATACAAGATACAAGTCAATACAAATCAATAACTATTGTTATTATAATAATAATAATATTGTTCCTTAAAATGACAGCTTTGCTAAAGCGAATTACAATTATCTTAAAATTAAAAGAAAGAATAATTGCTTAGTCAAATAAATTATCAAGTATTTATTTGTGTAGATAAAATAATAATCATTCAATATATAAGTCAAATTTACAAAATAATTAAAATAAATCAAAAAAAATATGTAGTTTTAATTTTTCAACGTTAATAATATGTATGTCATAAATTTCAAAAAATGCATTAATTAGGTATTACGTTGTCCTGATTGTGTACAACAATACTACGGATTCAGTCAGCAGTCAGTTAGCGTTTGGTGGGTGGGGTTTTTTTTTGGTGGGGTATTACACCACCATGACAACGTAATCCCAAAAATTCAGCTTTTAGAAAGTAGTTGCATGTTTTTGCGCTTACCTCCCGGACTATGTGTTGTCCGCTCATTGAAATAATGTGACTACTTTCCGTTGAAGTGTCCATTTGATTTAATTTATTTGTAATCATTTAAACAAAGACTAAAATGATTTCGATGAGGTCGAAACTACAGTAGATACTTATGCTGTCTTCCATAAAAATCACACGTAAATAACACCTGTGTTATTTCGTTAAACAACGTTCCGCACGGTTAGTATTTGGATGGGTGACCGCTTGTGGAGTTTTCCAAACGAGCGCTACTGTGGCTCTAATGACAAGTTAAATTGTAGGTCCCGGTTGTTTTAACCGTTTAGCCAAGTCAGAGGCCTTCAGGCGGCCTAAAAACTTTGACACCAGGGCTAGCCACCCGGCCTATACGAACTTACTTATTACGTTGTGTATCTTATATCCTTATTTTTATATTCGTGTATTGTAGGTTTGTAAAGACAGTTTTAAGTTTCTTATATTTTTAATGCACATTTTGTTATTCGATTTTATTAAGATAAACGTCTAATTTAACTCAATCTTTTTCCAAAAATTAAAACAGTTTTCAATACTTACATCCGAGTAAAATGCTAGTATTCCTTATTATTTTAATGTGAACAATTTATTAATAATAATAATAATAATAAAATTCGTTTATTACACAAAAGCTTATGTACTATACATTACACAATGGAGAATGGAATAATTATTTACACAATGGATATTGCGCCAATTTTTCTCCGTAGTATACCTTAGATGGCTTTTTATGTATTTTGTAGTATGACGTGATCTTAAACATATCTTGTCGTTACGTAAGACGATTATATTATTGCTACAGACCAAATAAAGAAATCAAGACGGAACGTCGTGAACAGGCCGGTTTTTCATACATGTGGGTGTGCGTCGGTGTTGCGCCGCCATAGTTCGACTGACGAGCCTAGGCATAGTTTCTTTGTACGATTACATTTGTGTGTTTTGTGTCTATACACAGCTAGGTATAGTTTTTGCCGGCCTCACTTGTTTGTTCACAACATTCTGTCTTTATTTTGTTATTTGGTCATAGATTATTGCGTGAATGAATTGCCAGCCGCTCGACATCGCTCGCTGTGGGTATAATGGCTGTATTTGCTATTAGCTATTCTGCGCTAATACTCAAATTGCTCTATTAGCAATCACAACGGAGCATTTATAGCCCTAATGCGAACACAGTATTGTATATGCGACAATGTGATAAAATCCTTATTGTTAAATTGGAATGTCTTGATCTTGAATACATTTACTACTTAATACTCTTTAGTTGGCAATCACTCATGTTTTGGACCCTGCGATACAGGATTCTCCTAGTGCAGGGCCCGCCATCAACCTGTAAACCTTCTACTTAGCATTCCTAAAGTCTAGCTCTAAGTTACTTTTAAGGTTTAATGTAAACATTATGCTTAATAAATGATTTGTATTTTGTATTTTTTTTTTGTATTTAAAGAACACGCATAGAAAACGCACAGGATAAGTCTTAATTTCAGTCAAAAATTGTAAAATTGAAGTCATTATTATTAATCGAAATTTTTTATTATGCCGTTAGGCAATCGACATTAATTAGTAGCTGTAAATAATAAAAATTGCAACTAGTTGGTTGTGCCAATACAAATATTAATATCTTTAATTTTAATGAAATATTTAAATTCAAAATACCTACTATGAAAAGGCATTAATTATCAATTTGACATTCTATTTAATTTAGTACTGACTGATGACTATCTACCATATTAGATGGATCTGGTAGGTTTCCGTCATTCATACAACTGGCAACTTGTTGTGTTTACTTGTTTTATTATTTATCTAATGTGATTAATGTGATTTAATTGATGGACTGATGGGAATTAAGTTCAAAATAATGGTTGTTTGTTTCGCTGTAATTAATATTTATCGAAAGTATTTGGTTTTTTGCTAAGTTTTTACCATTATCTAGATCTTTATTGACTGTTCAAAAGTGTGTCTCTGACAACCATTTTCGAATAAATTAACTATGAACTAAGGTTTTCTCAAAAACTATTAAGACAGATTCAACATATATATTATTATATTAAACAGACTGCGGCAGTACTAAACATATTACTTTTATCGAATAAACAATCCCTAAAGTTGCGAAATTCAAATAAGAGGGTACTCCATGAATAAATCAATACTGGAGTGGAACTTGTCAACTTGCCTCGTGACTGGTTCTGTTTACCGACTACGTAAAACTTTAGGGACACGTGGGCTAGAAGTGGTGAGAGTATAAAGAGTAGTTTTTCGATTGGAAACCTGTGGCAAAGCTAATTTAAAGTGAGCGAGTGTAAATACACTTTTAATTTTTAAATCATGAAAAAGAGTTTTTTTTCAGTTATTAGATATCTTGACACTTTTTAGGGTTCCGTACCCAAAGGGTAAAAACGGGACCCTACTAAGAGTTTGACGTCCGTCTGTTCGTCTGTCTCAGTCTCCAGGCTGTATCTCATGAACCGTTATAGCTAGGCAGCTGATATTTTCACAGATGATGTATTCTTGTTTCCCCTATAACAACAAATACTAAAAACTGAATAAAATAAATATTTAAGGGGGGGGCTCCTATACAACAAACGTTATTTTTAAGAGTTTTTTTTGCTCGTTATTAAGTGCCTGCGACTGCCTCGGTGGCTCAGTGGTTAGTGACCCTGACTTCTGGATCAAAGAGGCGTGGGTTCAATCCCCACCCAGGGCAAACATTTATGTGATGAACGAGGTGTTTGCTCTGTGTCTGGGTGTTATTTAGGTACTATCTATATAAGTATGTATTTAAAATATCTATACGTAGTATATCAGTATCTGGCAGCCATATCACAAGCTTTGCTTAGTTTGGGGTCAGAGACCGTGTGTAAGATGTCCCCTAATATTTATATTTATTTAGTTTGGGGAATAGTGTCTGCATAAAAATTTAATAATTTGTGCCTTGTGAGAATAAATAAATTTGTATTTGAATTTGAGTTATGGCTTATAAATAAGAATGAAAGAAACTGTTGATTGACAACCAGAACGATACAATTAACCATGCAACTGTTCAAAAATATAGACAGCTCAATCTCCGTGGTAGATACGAAACTCTCCCGCTGTGACTTAATTCCCTCCCCTCGCCGATCGGGAGATAGCGTCGATGAAACATTTGAATTTTAAATCTGCAGCGGAACCGACGGCGGATCAATCGATCCACTTTTTACCGATCTCGGCCTTTTTGAGCGAGTAATTTAATTAATAAGGATTCATTCGCTGATTTCGCTTCTCTGATTCTGTTTATTTAATTTCGTTGAAGACTTTTGAGTTTTTTTCGGGTAAAATTTATTTTGAGATGGATTGGGGAGTGATTGAAGATTTTTATCATCATTTTTCAGCTGTAGTATTTCTGTTTTTGGACATGGACCTGTTTTATTTATATTTGCAAAGGACAGTGGCAAATGGCTTTAAATGACACCACATACTCATAACCACAAACCCGCACTGGACCAACGTGATGGACCATACAGTACGGAACCCTTCGTGCGCGAGTCCGACTCGTACTTAGCAGATTTTTTTTTCAAGCCAGCAGATAAGGTTTTATTGAAAAATTCATACGTTGAGAGTAATATGTAAATGTCATCCATCAACCTTCTGTCCACGCAGAATGAACAAAGGTCCATCCGGTCCGCGGATTGAATCACGTGATTTACGCCGACAGCCTGCACCGGCATCAGCCCACGCATTGATTCCTTCTGGGGATTCCCCGGATGATAGCCTTTGCATACTTCTGGAGTTGTCAGTCCAGTGCGCTCGTGATTTTCTAATTTTAACCAACATCAAAGCCAGTAGTCTAGGCTTTGGCTTTGGCTTTGCAAAGGCTATCATCCGGGGAATCCCCAGAAACTATCTACATAAAAAAACATTTGGCAGTGTGTAGTCAAACGCAAACTTATCTGAAATAAAAAAACACCACCAAAGATTTTTTTGTTATTCGGACTTCTAAGTCCCATTTTAATTTTATTGTAATCAGCTGATAGATAGGAGGCGAGATTAGAAAAAGTGCTCTCTTTCTTAAGTTTTGTAGCCGTCTCGTCTATTTACCTACAATTAGTACCATATGAATCGTTTTTGAAAAATCAATAATAGTGTAAAAAATTACTACATCGATGATAATTTAATTTGAGTGAACAATTCTTATTTTGTATACAGTTGAAGTTGGTTGTACCAATTTTGCGAAAAATAATTATTGCTTATACTCACAATAATTAACTACGAGTATTTCAACTTTTAATTTTATTTTTCGACTTACGAAAAGATTGACGCATAAAAACCTAATTTATTTCCCTTCGAAAATTTTAGCACGTGCCACACTTGCCACTTTTGCTAAAACAACTTGGTTTGGAAGGTCTTGGACGAAGTAGGTTTTGTGTTTTTTGTAAAATAAGAAACATCAAGCCAGCGTCAAATACCTATATATAATTGCCCTGTTTTTGGGTCGCTGTGTCAAAAATACTGCCTACGTTCTGATGGCAACTGCGGTGTATGACGAGGCAATAAATCCCCGTGATTGACGCCCGACAGCTATCGCCGCCATAATTCTCCCGACCGCCTACTGCTGCCTTTTACAGCTGCATCGTACTAGACTAACACCACAGAGATCAAGGGAAAGGTATTTTCCGTACACAAAGTCACAAACCAACAAATTTTCAGATTTATAATATTAGTAAGAATCTGAAAAGTAGCACTATGCGCACTCAGCATTACCTAATGCTGAAGTTGAGTCTTTTTCGACATTTATTAAACAATAAGTTTTACAAACAGTAGACCTCGTAACACATATCTTTAACTGAATGGGTTTATCTTCATAAACCCATATCTTGACTCGTTTTGGACCGATTTGGCTCATATTGGCCTACTTGCAAATATATTTTTAGGATTTAGATATTTAACTTAATTTATCTTGCTAATTATTATCTAATTTTCTGATAAATAGCGTGACAGCAAATTTTCCATCATTTTTAGGGAAATACCCCCAAAATAGAAATTAAAAATTATTGACGATAAAATAAACTTTATGTATGAAACCAAATTTCATTGAGATTCGTTGAAAAATGCACTTTGTAGAGAAAAATCAACATTCGGACCCACGAGAGCAAAATCGTCGAGTTAAAACTAAGAACTCTTTTACTTAGTTCGCTTGGCCAATTAGATCAAAGTAAAAGTATTTATTTCAATGATAGTAGGTACAAATACCTCATACAAAATCCACTAATAACCATAATGCGGTGAGCAAAAAAAGAAATCGTAATTGAAAATTGAAATACAAAAAATTCAAAGTTATCGCCGAAAAGTTCTAAAAAGCAACATATAGACTCCCGCTAGATACAGATCACATGACCCATATTGAAAGATCTGTATCCACCATTTTTAATTTCCATTAAACATGGGTAAATAAAATACGCAAAGGAAATTGTATTGAAGATCCGCTGAACGTCCTTGAAGTGATTTATTCTTCCTACCATTCTGCATTGAATAACCGGCAATATCTTAATATTGAATTGAACATTTTATGAAAATGACTCGTATTTTGTGACCATCGATTTTTCAGCGTACTTCATCATTTTTAACAAATTTAAAACTCCGTAAAAGATAATTCTGTGTTTTGCGTATAAGTCCAAAACAATGACCTACATAAGTAGACGTGCTTGTTTAAATCATCATCATTTCATAATTTTTGTGAACCAATTACAATATCCTACCGAATCATGATCTAAAGTAGAGTGTTTTCGTTAAATAATTTTGCAACTTACAGTCTACTTTGGATTGCATACAGATTTAGCTTTTAAAAATGAAAATATTTAGAACTAATAATAAATCGACACGGTTATCGATGAGCCATAGAACATAAATTGCGAGGCTTTTTAGGGTTCCGTATCCAAAGGGTAAAAACGGGACCCTATTACTAAGACTCCGCTGTCCGTCTGTCTGTCTGTCACCAGGCTGTATCTCATGAACGGCGATAGCTAGAACGTTGAAATTTTCACAGATGATGTATTTTAGTTGCCGCTAAAACAACAAAATAAAATTAATATTTAAGGGGGGCTCCCATACCTACATCTAACTTAATTTTTGCCATTTTTGCTCCATATTAATAACGGCAACAGGTAGACGCTTGAAATGGAGCTAAAGGGTTCCCATAGAGTACGGAACCCTTCGTGCACGAGTCCAACTCGCACTTGGCCAATTATTTGTAACTCTCTTATTTATAAGATCTGTAGACATGTGGTAGTTAGAAGTTACCTATGCTTATTAACTATTATCTATTCTAAAAAAAACGACCAAACAAATAAATAAAACAGGTGGTCGGTTTAACCCTTGTAGAGCGCTAAATCAAACCCCGAGTGACAAAATGAGCCAATCGGAGAGCAATCGTGCAATGCCAAGGTGATTAAATTGTTACAGATACAAACGGCAGTACCGTCCCCGTTCTCGCATACTCGAAAACTTCTATCTCTCTCAGTCTTGGGGAATTTTGGTAAGAGAGACTGTGACCGTGAGATTATCGAGAGCGCGTGAGAATAGCGTTTTAGAAGGAAGTGCTATGTAGCACGGTGCTGGGAATCTTGACAAAGTGCTGACGACAAAGTGCTTTAAGATAAAGCCAATGTCTGTATTCACCTGCGCCGGGATTTAATCTTTGTAAGAATTTTCGCAAAGGAAGAGTACTGCTTTGTAGGATATACTCGTACCTGCCATGTCTATAAGTCAGTTTTTGAATTTTTTTTACGATAGTTGTCTTACAATATAGTATGTTGAGAGCGCTTATTAAAAACTGAATTTGATTATTAATTTTTAATAAAATAATTTAGTTTTTTTATATATTTTTCAGGTGTTACTGGTAATTTTTGAGGTTCCGTACCCAAATGGTAAAATGGGACCCTATTACTAAGAATGCACTGTCCGTCCGTCTGGCTGTCTGTCACCAGGCTGTATCTCATGAACCGTGATAGCTAGAATATCACAGATGGTGTATATTTGTTGCCACTATAAAATTACCTACTAAAAACAGAAAAAAATATACTTGAAAAAAAAAGAAAAAAAATGAAAGTATATTTATTTACATAAACATAGGTTAACAGTAAGTACATGACCAAGTTAATTAAGGTAACACATATGTTTATGGGTGTTTTATATACACTACAGAAATAATGGCGATTCCCGCACTAGGCTGGGCCTGTATCGCGGGAATCTGGTATGATTTAGCTTAATTAAATGTATAATTAATATACATTTAGCATTTACACCTCTGATTTTTATCTTAAAACAAAATCTATTTAAAAATAATCGAAACATATATAAATATTGGAATACTACATAGTCTTTTCACAGATGTTACATTAAAAAATCTAAAAATATTGGTCGCAAAAAAGATGAAATGATTTTTTGAAATGTTTATCATAAAAAGTAACTCTTCGCAAAAAAGATTTTACTATTTATAAATTTTTAGTAAAAAAATGCTTTTCATCACTTGGGAGGAATATAAAGCTTAAGATATAATCCTTAGTAAATCCTCAGTCTCTTTATGATCCAGACTAGACAAAAACTTATGAACTGTTTTTTTGGCTTCGTACACTTTTTTATCTTTTAAATTGCAGTGCTTGTCAATGACATTGTAAATATGAGCTTTAATGAAAAGACCAAATCGACGAGCGAAGCTGGTTTTGACTTGAGGAAATGGCAACCTTCTAATTCTTTTTTGCGTCGTATCTCCATCGTCAGCGGCACCAAGCACAGACTTGTGGGCCACTTAAGGGGCCATACGATAAATCTGATGTTTTAGCCTTTTTTCGTTTGATATTCACTTGAAATATTTAGTTAAAAATGCACTTCAAATGTACACATAATAATTAAAATAAGATATATTAAGGGCGGTACAGAACCCTTGGTGCACGAGCCCGACTCGCACTTGGCCAATTATTATATAGCATTTACTACATACTGCCAAGCTTAGTGTATAGGATATCTGGTTTGCAGATAACCTCTGTGGGTTTGTAGGAGACCTCAGCATCGCGCTGGATACATACTACTTTTAGCACGTCTTGTTGAAGATCTGTAGGGGGCCCGATGTCCAGCGGTGGACGTTTTGCCGGAAGTTTTTGGTCTATAATTACATTAAGAAATATTTACTTTTTAACGTTACAGTTCAATAAAAGCTTCTATGAACTCCTATCAGCATCCTTACTCATGAAATCCTGATAGAAATCCAAGAGTGTAATTTATTCATAACGTAGCGCTCGTTCGTTAGTGTTCATAGAAGTTACGCAACGTTCAGCACGGCCAGTATTCGCATGGGTGACCACGGGTGGCATTTACAACACAGCCCTACCGTGGTTCGGATGACACGTTAAATTGTATGTTCCGGTTGTTTTAACCGTTTAGCCATGTCAAAGGCCTTCAGGCGGCTTTAAAACTCTGACACTAAAGCTAGCAACCCGGCCTATACGAACTTACTGTAATTTATTTCGGTATTTTATTTACAGTGAGCGTAAATCGGGATGTAGTCAGCAAAGGCCTTGGACTTATTAACAAGATTGTGCATCAACATTTTTTGTTCAGCCGAAATGAGATCTAACTGCATAGCTTTAAGGTAGCTATTTCCTTAACAAGTTGTATTAGGCGAAACCGGTCGGAGCATGAGGGTCCGTTGGTGGCTGTCCTTGTCTGACGTCTTAAAGACGTCTTACGTTGAAAGAGACACCGCTACTTTGGAGCCCGCTGATTTTTTTTACTGTCAATCGTGCGCGTTCTAGTTACAATTACAAGGTCTTTGGTAGTCAGTCTTAAATCTATATCCAGTAGAGTAGTTTTCCAGCCGCGTGCCTCGACCGTGACTCCCAGGAGAGTCGTTTGAAACGCGTCTGCAACTCTCACTGGACTCCCTGAGAATCACTACCGTGTCCTATCACGTTCAGGATACGAAAATTAACGTGTTCGTGTTTAATATAATACTTACTTATTTATATTTATGTGATGAACATAGGTGTTTGCTCTGTGTCTGGGTGTTCTTTAGGTATTATCTATATAAGTATGTATTTAAAAATATGTATATGTAGAATATATCAGTCTCTGGCTGCCATATTATAAGCCATGCTTAGTTTGGGGTCTGAGACCGTAAATTAGGGGACATCTTAGAGATGTCCTCTAATTTATTTAACTATTTACTTGAGCTACATATCATGTTATGGAGCCCAATTTTTGAAACGTTCGAATCATTTCTAACGTACTCAAAAAATCGCACGCCATGCCCTCCCGCTAACACAACCATAGATTTTCAATGATCGCTTGCGCTCCTACTCGACCTCGTTACCATTTACGTATACGTTCAAGTGTTTTAATGATTTAATTATAGACTTATACAGCCCATAATCTGTAATAATTTTAAAATTATTATTATTTTATTGACGTTTTTGTAAACTATGTCATTTTAGGAACAAAAATTTAATAGACTTAAAAAACATAGAATTTAACAGAATTGCTATTCTTGGAATACAAATTTAATGAAAACTAAAAAAAATAAAGATGTTCTTCTCGTAAATTTGTCATCTATAATTATGTTTTAGTAACTACAACATATTACAATAAATGCACTAGAACTAGCACACAAAAAGTAATTAAACGGTCCACAGACCACAGTAGGTCTAGACTAGAGATAATTCAAATGCTGTGTGCGAAAATAATTTCAAATGTCAAACCCACTGGCGTTGCAAAATGCATCATCGGCGGAACCTAATGCCAGCGCACCTACATATTATTATACTTACTGTACCAGCCTTTTTATTAGTCCACTGCAGGACGTAGGCCTACCCACGAAAGGTGATTGGGCCATCTCCACCACGCTGGCCCAGTGCTGGTTGGTGGATTCACACACGTCATCGAATTTCTTTTACGGACGTATGCAGGTTGTCTCACGATGTTTTCCTTCACCGAAAAGCCAGGCAGTGGTGTGAAATTCCGTACATAAGTTCTAATGGTGAAACTCAT
This sequence comes from Hypomecis atomaria, assembly GCA_964007245.1. Classification (NCBI taxonomy): domain Eukaryota; kingdom Metazoa; phylum Arthropoda; class Insecta; order Lepidoptera; family Geometridae; genus Hypomecis; species Hypomecis atomaria. The sequence goes on from OZ023297.1 coordinate 333,851, forward strand.
TGGTACGGGACCGGGATTAAAACCGCGACCTCGAGAATGACAGGCCAGCATTACAACTACTAGACCACCACGGCCACTACAAACATATTAAACCTACCCACATAAAACTTTTTTGTCTATTTTAGTTAAGATTATTTTCAACTTTTACACGATCAACCCGCATAAAGCTCTTACCGTCTTATCACAAAAGATTTAAACACGCTTTAAACACTGTTTAACTGCTCAATTTGTACTGTTAAACATTGTCTAAAGCGTGCGTAAAACTTTTATGGTAAGACGGTTAGTGTTCCGCATTCTGTCTCGGCCTCTGAGAGCTGCAAATTAGTCGTCGAGTGGGCGACCGGCTCCATCGGCAATCCATTATTCGAGAAGCTGCTAAACTCCCGTTTTTCATTACGGATGACCCGGATTTAAATTATAAATGATCCGGTATGATTCATCGCTGGTCAAAGTTGCCGCTTCCAGAACTCGCGAGCTTTGAATACGAATATAGGCAAAAGGACTTTCATCTCAGGCATTAAAAAAGTGAAGCCACGAAAATATATATATTATATAGGGTATATAGACGCACCGGTTGTGGCCATCTTAGTACCATTTGTGGCCACTTTAAATTTTAAGGATTAAAAAGATAATTTTATGTTAAAATAATATTTTTAAAGAAATGTTCAAACATTTAGATTCACACAAGGAATATTTGTGGTAAGTATTACATTGTTTATAATTTTCATTAATGCAATAATTTTGACACCAAATGGCCACAACCAGTACAGTGGCCACAACCGGTACACCCACTATATATATTAGGGGACATCTTACACACGGTCTCTGACCCCAAATTAAGCATAGCTTGTGGTATGGCTGCCAGAGACTGATATACTACATATACATATTTTAAATACATACATAATTATATAAATAGTACCTAAATAACACCCAGACACAGAGCAAACACCTATGTTCATCACACAAATGTTTGCCCTGGGTGGGGATCGATCCTACGTCTCTTTGTCCCAGAAGTCAGGATCTCCAACCACTGAGCCACCGAGGCAGTCAAGGCAAAACTACTCCAACATAAATTATACTTATGAAAACTTCGGTTTTATTCACGTATACGACAGTGTCCGAGTCGCTGGCAGCCCGACCGGTTTTGGAATAATTAGTAGATAATCCTTCATCAGGGAATACGCGAGTTCCCGTCGACTGGCACAGAATGGCGGATGCGCACACACAGAGCACGTGCTGCGGCTTGCAACGACAGCTCGCGCCTCCCGCGCATCTGCTCGTGCCGCTCTCGCCTCCACCGCACGTGCTTTGCGATTTGCGTCAGCTTTTTTTTCCGTATAGGTTTTCGTTTGACTACATACTGCCTGATGTTGAGCAGATATCTCTAGGTCTAGATTGTAGCACGCTTACCTAGAAGATACCTATTTACTCGGGATTTGAAGACACCCACGTTAGCGGGAAGACAGACCCAAGCAAAGCGTTCCACATTCTGGCTGTTTGTATGAGGAATGAGGATACGAAACGTTTGGTTCTAACGCGCAGAATGTCACCATAAAAGGGCGGTGCTTTGGTCGCGTCTGTCTAGCCGTACGATAGAAGAAAGGGGCAGGTGGGACCAGATTGTGCCACTCTTGAGCGCACTCTCCGAAGTGAAGCTTGGTGGTGATTGTTCGCTTCTTTTTCTTCTGATAACTTGTCTGACTTCAGTGAGCAAATCGTATCCTTACACTAACTGTATCTAGCGCCCGAATCTCAAAAACATTAGTCCGCTGCGTAGCGTTCAAAACCGGTTTCTAAGATGGCGCCAGCATGCATCCACTGTCATGGTTAAAGTTAAGATGAAGAGAGATCTCAATAGCCATCCCCACTTTCCGTGGAACCAGGAAACTCTCATTGGCTAAGATACTCGTAAACTCTAACGGTTCAAATCAGAGTGAAGCGTGTTGTCCATGTCAATTTTGGACATGGCGTATTTCATTTTATGCTCGACTAGCGACCCGACCCGGCTTAGCACAGGTGTATTATATCTTTAAACTTTCCTCTTGATTCACTCAATCCATAAAAAAACCGCATCAAAATCCGTTGCGTAGTTTTAAAGATATAAGCATACATGAGGACATACAGTGGGAAACGACTTTGTAATGTTTATTTGCGGTTCTTATGTAACACTAGCTGCCCGTCCTGGTGTCGCCCGGTTATGGATGAATTATAGCTACAAACCTTCCATAAGAAATATTCTAAAAGATAGTGAAAACCGCATTGCAATCTGCTGTCTAGTTTAGAAGATATAAGCGGATACACAAACAGACACACAATAACGGTTTTGCTTTATATTATGTAGTGATCTTTGTTACAGTTATAGTTATAGATAGGTATGACCCTATAAAGGTTATGTACATAGGGTTATAGGTAATCAATTAGCATCCTTTTAAGGGCATATTTGGTACATCAAAACTGTACTTTTGTTCTACAACTTTTCCTAAATCTCAGTTTTCATATTCAATCAAACTTTTACCAGTAATCCTGTTTGGTAAAGTATTTTTAACTTCAAATGCATCAAGAGAGTCCTTCTGGTTTCTTCCACACTCAATGCTCGCAAGATATTAAGAACAGCTTTGAAGGGCAATAAAACAACTGCAGATATAAATATTCAGGTGTTTTTCGCTCTGTTTTCCTTTCGCACGGGATGTAATTTATTAAACTTCACGGTGCAGTGATATTACATTGTATACAGGGTTATTTCTAATCAATTAGCATCCTTTTAAGGGCTTATTCTGTACATCAAAACTAACAACTTTTGCACTGCGACTTTTGCAAAACTCAAAAAAAAATTGTTGTCCCATAGAAAAATATCGTTCACCCGCGACAAAATGTATGGAACAGCAGATTTTTGTTTGAGTTCTGACAAAATTCACAGAACAAATGTTGTTAGTTTTGATGTACAGAATAAGCCCCTAAGAGGATGCTAGTTGATTAGAAATAACCCTGTAAATGATTTTATGAGATGTATTTAGAAAATATAGTGAATATTGTTATACGATTTCAGATTGATCTTCATCATTTTACTATTACACGTATATACTAGTGAGTTTCATATTTGTAGATAGATACAATAAAGTACAATTTATTTTGACAATGAATTTTCACGCTAACACAGCGACTAATAGGTAAGTTAGATTTACATTATAAAGCATGTTTTGCTCAAGTAATTTCTTTAAGAGTTCAAAATACAGTCCAAATCAATAAATATCACAAAATCAAACTACTCAACTCAATTTACAAGTTATAACTAAAGAAGATTATTGACTTAAAATTTTCCAAAAAAATATAAAAACATCGTGTCGATAACATTTTTTCAATCATAATTAATTGATACTCATCGATACCCCGCGGACTTCGAGCAAATATCTACAGAGCCACAGTTCCTAAGTGAAAGTAGTAAACAAAAGTCCGAGCGCCGTCATACATACCGACTTAGATATTTACACTAAATAATTTACAACGTTTTCTCAAATCGCGACATTATGTCCTATTAAAAGACTATGACCTTATTAGAGCTTGCAATCGCCTTACGACTAACTAAAAAGCCTGCCCACTACGTAGCTTGGGCAGGGTTTTGGCTCGGACACATTTTTTGCACGATTGTGACTCTATAAATATTTGCTCGAAGCCCGTGGGTAACTAAAGTACAACAACATTTACCAAAAAACCTCAAAAAGTTATTTAAAAATAATATTTTATTTAATAGAGTTGATAAGTCGATTCAGCGAAGCTTATTTTGAGGAAAGTAATTGGCCGCCGCCGCGAGCGCTCGGTTTAAATTTCAAAACAAAAAGGTTTTCTGCCTCTGACACTTTGGCACTTTTTCTAGACTGGAAATATAAAATATTTTCTCCTCTCGCGGATATTGGCTCTCGTAATCTACTTGTTAAGGATTCGATACCGGGAAGATTACGGAGTTATTTATTTTATTTATGAGATGAGATAGAAAAGTGATACACGTGTACGAGATATAGAGAAAGACTTTAATAGGTTAGAAACAAAAAAAAACGTACGTTTTACATCTAAGGTTTATCATGAATCTACAATCATTCATTGGTCGTCGTTTGCTTCCTGACCACTTCTAGTTTTTGAGTCCGAAATAAATCTTCATAATTTTGGCTAATGTTTGCGTCTACACGTCCGATTAACCCTAATGAAATAATGCCTTCCAATCCGAGTACGTTCTGACAACGCAACGATATCAAACGGTAGTACGAATATTGTTTATTACATGTAAATGAAACATTATCGATACCTAATATCGGTAACTGGTTTCCCGTAAAAGAAAATACTCGTTTCGTAAACGGCTAATTCGTTTTTTGAAAGACATTTAACATAGATCCAGTGTCTATTTTTAGCACAATTTTATTACGGTTACAAACAATTACCTCAGTTCATTCTTTAAATAACTTACTGCGCCCTTTGTTTTCACTGATACCTACTTAACGTTGACGAAAAACATTTTGTCCGAGTCCCCTTGATATTCGTCATCCGGATAATCAACGCTCAAATTTAAGACTTTCCGATCGCTTTCTCCTGATAACACACTCAAAAAAATGCCCTTTTTTATCACACACAAAACACATTGCGTTACACGCCGGGCACCGGTCCCCGCCGGCGCAGCAGCCGCCACCGGGCGCGCCGCGGCCCGCGTCCCCCCGACGCTGCCGCCGCGTTGGCCGCCAGGTCGGCGCGGGCCCCGCGCGCCGCCGTTTTGCACCGCGTCAACCTGGACATTTTCTGATGTACTGCCGATTCATTGACTTTCTTCTTTTGATATTTTGGCCGCTTGGCAGATCTGCATCGTTTTGGATAACGTTGAATCATCTGCACGTAGTAACCAATCTCTCACGGTGCCGTCGTTGACGCCGCAAACGATTTTATCTCGCAATAAACTCTCGTTTAATTCACCGAATTCACACTGTTGGCTAAGTACTCGTAGAGCAGTGATGTACTGATCGATGTTCTATGATTAACTAGTTTGAATTGTTTTATCTGCAAAAACAATTCCACCGCTGTCACCATGTAGTGAAACACACGCAAGTTGGTTGAACACTGACTTTATTGTCATAGCCAATAGTGAGGGTAGATCAATAAATACCCTCATAATATAAATATACTACAAAAGGTTTACATTTATTCTAGATATGTCGTTGTTTTTGGTATTTAAGCGCTTCATCACAGAGTTGTTAATTTCGTTGTATAATATTTATATGCTTTATAATTAAACCTACCCTTTAATAAAGAGGCTCAGGAGAATACCAGCGTTTGTAATACGAGTGTTGAGTCCTCCCAGCACTCAACATTGTTAGCTGTGGTGAGTCCCTTTCGACGCTTTTTAGAGTTCCGTACCCAAAGGGTAAAAACGGACCCTATTACTAAAACTTCGATGTTCGTCTGTCTATCTGTCACCGGGCTATATGTCATGAACCGTGATAGCTAGGCAGCTGAAATTTTTACCGATGATGTATTTCTGATGCCGCTATAACAACAAATACTAAAAATAGAATAAAGTAAATATTTTAGGGGGGCTCCCACATCAAACGTGATTTTAGGAGTTTTTTTGCTCGCTATTAATAAAGGCAAAAGGAATGGGGCTCCCATACGGTACGGAACCCTTCGTGCGCGAGTCCGACTCGCACTTAGCCAATTTTTATTTTATAAGTTCTTTGTACCTACCTATTATGTATCTGTCGAATAAACAATAGATTGTATCTGTAATGACCTATCAACACTATGGGACATGTGCAATAAAGCTATCGCGTCCCACCGCTTGCGTTCTCAGCGAGAACATGAAACTGTAGTTTGTTAGTTGTTCACGCGTTTGGAGCAATTAACGCGCTATCGCAGCTTTGCGATTACCAGTAAGGGCTGTAATACAGGGTTATCCAGAACTGTAAGCCGAAAGGAGTTGATTCAGATCATTATCAAACCATTTCTGTCAAGTAACTATATACTTACGTAATTTAAAATAATACCTACGTATTTTTTTAATTATTACACATTCAGTAGTGTCCGGCGCTTGCATCTCTTACCTAGATTTATAGCCTGCCTACTATGCATAATAAATAATAATCGATCAAGTGCGAGTCGGACTCGCGCACGAAGGGTTCCGTACAGTATGGGAGCCCCATTCCGCTTGCCGTTATTAATAGCGAGAAAAAAACTCTTAAAAATCACGTTTGTCGTATGGGGGGCTCCCATAAATTTTTCCCTTTAAATATTTATTTTATTCTATTTTTAATATTTGTTGTTATAGCGGCTACAGAAATACACCATCTGTGAAAATTTCAGCTGCCTAGCTATCACGTTTCATAAGATACAGCCCGGTGACAGACAGACGGACAGACGGACATCGAAGTCTTAGTAATAGGGTCCCGTTTTTACCCTTTGGGTACGGAACCCTAAAAAAAACCTATATACTTAAGATTACCTTGTGTTTCTCAGTTAAATGAATTTTTGTTAATTCTTTTGAGAAATAAATGTCTTAAACCAGAATATTCCAGGTTGGTCTCATAATAAAAGTTGTTCATAATGATGGTCTCTCGGCTTTGTACAGTGTAAGTGTAAGCAGGTAGGAATACAATACAATACAACAACATTTTATTGACACCAACATATAGGAAAACATAACACAAGAAACAAAGACAGATAATTATTTTTCGCAAACAATGGCAAAACCGCCTTCCACCATCATGTATAAAATTCGAATATTTCGCTCGAATCGTTTACATTATTGTTGATTTTTCAAAAACGGCTCAGCTGATTTCTGTAAAATTTAAATGGGACCATACCGGGAGTATAACCGTTAACTAAAAAAAGTTCGATTCGGTTTCCAATTGGTGAAATTATCGATGAACATACACAAAAAAAAAATGTAGACATACAGACGAACATAAAACCTCTTCGTTTTTGGAAGTCGGTTATAAAGGCACAAAAGGCGGTTTTACAGTAAGGAGTCTCAGACAACCTCCTCTGGATGTAAGGAAGCGCGTATAGACGACAAGGACGGTGGTAATGATATCTAAGTGGTGTATAACCGTGTAGAGTTGTCGCATTTTAGCACCGTGTTGGCATCTGAACACTGAACACAACTTGAAACTGTATTTGTTAGTTGTTCGCGCGTTTTGAGTAATCAATGCTGCCGTAACTTCGTGATTCCCTGCAAAGACGCTTCCCGAACACGTATTTAAACGCTTACTATCTGCAAATAGATAGTAAAATAATTAATTATTAACCATCAACACAATGAAACGTGTTGTACGATCTAGTTATCGCATCTCCTGTATTGTATTATTTTCAAATAGTTGAAAGATATTGTACTTATTGTAACGATCATTTTTGAACGACGAACCACCGGAGGAGGTACTCAATTCGACGTGTAAATATATATATTTTTTTATGTATAACCACGCATAGCTTATTTCATAGTAGTCCGATTTCAATAATTATTTTTTTATTGGAAAGAGTATACTTCGAGATTGGTCCCAAATCATCAAAATCGGCTGAGCTATTTTTGATAAATCAACAATAATGTGAAAAATGCTACATCGATCCGTGCGAAATATTCGCAAATTGTGTACACGGGTGAAGTCGGTCATGCTATTTTTTTGCAAAAAATAATTATTGATTCATTTATCCTTACCCTTACTAATCCTGACTCCATACTAATATTATTATTATTTTTCGAATATATAGGTATAATGTTAGAAATTAGGATTAGACTGTTTGTTGGTTGGTTCCTCTTTCACGCAGCAACTGAGCAAAGGATTGACTTGGTTTTTGGCATGAACATCATTTGAACGACGGAAAGTGAAATAGGCTACTTTTTAAAATGTCTACTATCAGGGGAAGAGACGTCGATGAATGACCTTCACCCATCTAATAACCAAGAGGTTGCCAGTTTTTGGTCTCTTAAGCACATTTGATACCACACTGCTTTGTAAATATTGTAGATATATCTGTACGAGTATAAAAAACTACTCAAACTAGCATCATCTAGGGGACATCTTACACACGGTCTCTGACCACAAACTAAGCAAAGCTTGTGATATGGCTGCCGAGATTGACATTCTACATAAACATATTTTAAATACATACTTGTATAGATAGTACCTAAATAACACCCAGACACAGAGCAAACACCTATATTCATCACACAAATATTTGCCCTGGGTGGGAATCGAACCCTCGCCTCTTTGATCCAGAAGTCAGGGTCACTAACCACTGAGCCACCGAGGCTGTCACATTGAAACGAAATGATGGTGATCTAATAACCACATGAGACAAACTTCTTATGAAATGTTATTTACATAAAAATAGGCCTATGATAGCTTGCCTATCGAAAAGTGTTCATGACTTGTTTCTGTATATTTTTTCGGAAATGTTTTTTTTTACCTTTACTCTTTTGACAGCCAGTATTTTTTTATTTCCACTAATAAATTTTAATGTAGTGAAATACCTTGGTAGATTATTATTATATACTACGGGACTACTCGCACACTAAAATTACGAATACATAATGAGAGTAAATAATAATAATCGCGAACTTTTAAGAACAACATACCTTGGTAGTTTTGCCTACTTAATTTAATACTACCTTCATACTACCTGGCAAATAACTATGTACAAATATGTCAATATAATTACGAAACCGATCTTATAATCGGTCGAATGTGGTATCATAAGAAAGATAATTTAATTACAAAATAAATCATGTAGGTTTACCTTGCAAAATCGTACAAGAAAAATTTTAAATATCTTAAAAAATAGTCATGAACACTTTTCGATAGGCAAGCTATCATAGGCCTTTTTGTATGTAAATAACATTTCATAAAAAGTATGTCTCATCTGGTTATCACGTGGGTGAAGGTCGATCTTCAGCGACTCTTAGGCCATATTGTTATTTGGTTCCTTTTTGAAATTTTTTTTAAAGCTTAAAAATCAAAATGTGACGAGGGCGAAACCGCGGTTATTTAGTGAATTTATGAAATGTTTGGTTAATTTCGAAACTTTCCCATTCGTTTCAGTCACAGAATGTCTACAGCTGTACATAGGCTCGTCGTTTCTGTCACAGAACGTCTACAGCTGAACATAGGCCTCCTATACATCTTGAATAATACCGGTAAGAAGCGGATACATCTCGAATCATGTAAATGTATCATGAATGAATATATCCTTGTACGTGAACGTCCTACGCTGTGCTTGCCGGCACGTGGAGACCTCGAGAAGTTTTTGACCCCATCGGTCATCAGTCCTCCGTGCTATATTCCCTCCCCACTGCCATTTCAACTTGCCAGTCTGTTGGGCCATTAGTTTGGCCGTTTAAATGGCTGGTTGAAATTAAAATTACAATATGTTATTTGTAAGACTATGATTGATAACTTTTGTACTTTTTCAGATTAAAATAGAAATATTTTTAGTTCTGAAAAACTAATTTTAATTTGATACGCATAGTTTGCCTAACATCAATCATTGGTATCCAAAAAATAATAAAATGTTATTTAAATTTTCTAAAATATGTAGGTAATGTCATAGAAAAATAATGTTAGAAATAATTTACTGTTTTAAATATTATTTTAACTATTTTGGTGTTGTGTCTGTCTGTACTGAAAGGGCTATAAATTATCTCTCGGCTTTTCCAAAATAATTCTTAGAACTAAACGTAAAACTAATTTAATCTAGGCATTAGGTATTATTATGACTTGACTTGATAAACTTTTTAAATAGACTTTAGAAGTTTATATTTAAATTACAAATACTTAAAATTATGTACTTATAGCCACAAAAGGTTCATAAAGGCCAAAAAAAAGTAAAAAAAAACTCATAGGCATATCTGAGATATAGAAAGCGATCAGATTTCGACCTAAGCGAATCGATGGTCTATGGTCTATGAGAAAATACTCCCAATATTGCTGACGACAAAAAAATGCACAAATGTAATAAAATTGTGTACCAACCTACCATCTCACCAAGTTTTGTAGCGATACGTTGAAAAATGGGATTAGGTTGACAAAATTCCATGAAGCCATAGTGATCTAGTGGTAATGACACTCGCCTTACAATCGTGTGGTCGTGGATTCAAATCCCGGTCCCGTACCAATGAATTCCTTGGAATTTATATACGGAATTTCACATCAATGGCTTTTCGGTGAAGGAAAACATCGTGAGGCAACCTACATACGTCCATAGAAGAAATTCGGTGGCGTATGTGATTCCACCAACCCGCACTGGGCCAGCGTGGTGGATATGGCCCAATAACCCTTCGTGGGTAGGCCTACATCCTGCAGTGGACTATTAAAAAAAAAGGCTGGTATGGTACAGTACAGACAAAAATCAACACGTAGACGAAAGCAAAATCTTCGTGTTAAGCCAGAGACAAAAATTGATGAAGATAAAGCTTATTAAAGTTCTGCGTAACGTTCCGTGTAACTTCTGTGAAAAGTGTAGCACTTTTTTTTAGACCATCGATCTTCTTTAATAAAACCACTTTTACTTCACAAAGTGGGCTCGGGCACCATGGGTTCCATACTGTATGGGATAAAAAGAGCATTTATTTACATAATAATATACAAGACTTAGAGAAATTTTTTAAAATAACAATAACTGTAAATAAAATATAGCAACTTGTAGCAACGTGTGAATTAGAAATTGCGCTTGCATTTTTTCAGGCGTTAAGTTTTATATCGTCATATTGCAAAAAGAACAAAAACATTTCTAAATACTTCGTAAAAAGAATCGGCCAAGTGCGAGTCGGACTCGCGCACGAAGGGTTCCGTACTGAATGGGAGCTCAGCCCCATTCCTCTTGCCGTTATTAATAGCGATCAAAAAACTCCTAAAACTACGTTTTTTGTATGAGATATGATGGTGTCAGAGTTTTTAGGCCTCTGACATGACTAAACGGTAAAAACAACCATTGTTTATTATGGGACATCTTACTCAAGGTTTCTGACCCCAAACCAATCAAAGTTTGTGTTAAGGTTGCCAAATACTGTATAATAATTGTGTAGATAGTAACATCCAGACACAGAAAACACCTATGTTCGTTACATAAAATGCTGGCTATGGGTGGGAATTTATTTTGTCTGTTGAATAAACATTTTCATTTCTTTTCATTTTCATTTAGTTCACTTTACAAATAGAACATTGTTTCAATGAGTTATTTTAATGATAAACGTTTCAAAAATGTGTCGCCGATACAGGACTCTAACCTTGTGTCTTCACAGAAATTCGGCGCGGTGTCATTACTGCGGATTAGTTCAGTTGGCAGAGCGTCGGGCTAGTCATCCGAAGACGCAAGGTTCGACTCCTGCATCCGCAACGAATTTTTGAAATGTTTATCATAAAAATAACTCTGAGATAAACCTAGCTTGGGATACACTAGAAAATTAAAATCATTTTAGAACATTGTTGATTCATTTGTAACATTGTTTTATTCCTGAAAATAACACAAACATAACATGAGTAGTATAATGACTTTCTGTTGATAAACACGTCAAAATGGGTATGTTCAAAGTAAAACTTCGCAGTTCGTCGCCATTACTTTGATTTCCCATTTTCCTGAATAATATGATTTTTCTCCTTTCATGTGACGCGTTTGTGGACGGAATCGAAACTATGATTAGGGAACATAGTGAACATACTTTCACTAACTTATTTATTTAATCCTGAAGATTGACGAGTACTGCGACGTCCACGCTTTTCACTGATTCGACACATTGACACACACACTAGAGTTAGCCAATCAAAGATGCTGCCGCGCTTGTGTTCGATGAATTTGGCGCTCGTTGTTCATCGAGGTTGCAGCCCCGAGGATAACCTCATTACTGCGGCTGGACGCTGCGGCGCTCGTTACATTTTCAGCACATAAAACTCTCACGCTGATGATGATAAAATTAAAACCCTTACCTTTTTGTCAATACGACGTGTTTATACGTTTTAAGGACATACAACGCCATCTATCCGCTATACTTGTCATCGTTTCATCAATCGTTTGTTATTGTTAAAATTTTCACAACTATTCAACGTTAATACCTAGTTGGAACTCATTTAGTTGTATGTACAATTTAATAATAAATATGTTAATTAAAATAAAATAAATATTTAAGGGGGGCTCCCATACAGTACGGAACCCTGCGTGCGCGAGTCCGACTCGTACTTGGCTGATTAAAAGGTTTTGTTTTGTTTCGTTTTAGTTTCAGATTTTCAATGCTTGATCCTGCTCTTAATCGTTCACGTAACCATTGATGCATACGTTCAGTCATTTTATACGACTCTGTTACTACAATCTGTCTAACAAAATGCGTACCTTCCTAAGTTACGTAACTGACTACAATGACTAAGTTTACAGGAACTTAGTTTCCTGTATCTACTTAAACGGGTATTACACCACCCGACCCGACCTGGAAAATCAGGCAGTGTAAAAATAGATAAAGCAAGATAAGAAATTTTCGATCAGGTCTCGTGTTCTGACGCGAGTTTAACATTTTTTAGCCATCTCTTCTAGATAACTATTTGTAGTGTTACGTATCATCTTCATTCATTTTTATGACTCATCAAACCTATTTGTTATTATTTTTAATGGACCTACTTTTGATTGCCAAGAAGAAAAAGAAAACAGAATTCAAACAATTTGATTGAACTATCAGGGAACGAAAAAAAAGATGGAAAACGGGGACTTGAACTTGAGCTTCGCGAGAGAAAGACTCTGATGTTTGGTGGAAAGGTGGAAAACCCAATATTATTTGAGACAGTGTTGTTGAAGTCTCACCAGTTGGTGGCCCAAATACAGGCCTACTCGCCGTCGTCGAACGCCTAAGGAAAGATTGCAACCGTCCCCTGGATTGGGAGTAGTAAGAACAAACCCAGGACAAAGTATACGTTCTCATTTCCCTCTATCGACAATTTTCATTACCCTCTTCGGCAGGCAGAAGAGCTTTTCCTCAGAAGCACTAGTGTTTTATATATCGTATTAAATGTATCACTAAATCAACATAATTTTTATAACAGCTACCCAGTCCCTCTCTCTCTCCTAGAAAGGTACTGTACGTGCGGAGGTCATAGGTAGAGCTAGCCGGGGGACCTTCGTAACGTTACATATTCCAATTTTTAACCGACTTTCAAAAAGGAGGAGTTTCTGTGTTCGTCTGTATTTTTTGTGTATGTTCATCGATAGTTTCGCCAATAGTGAACAAAATTAAAAAAATCTTTTTTTTATTCGAAAGGGAGGTCCCCATTTAAATTTATAGAAATCGGCTGAGCCGTTTTTGAAAAATCAACAATAATGTAATTCGAGCCAAATATTCGAATTTTGTACACGATGGAAGGCGGTTATATTATTTTTATACTATTTTTTTGAACGACAGCTGTGGTATTTTTAATTTATACTAAATAATGATAAGTCTATCTATTGAAAATCGGGTGATGTAACAGTGTATTCAGGTCCCAGTCGGCGCGCCCGCCACGTGTCTCGAAGTAATCATCTACAAACAAAGAAGGAACTTACGATTGCTTTACCAAGTTTTAATTGTTCCTCGATTTAATTAAGCCTCTTGTTACTGCGGCTCATCTGTTGCGGCGCGCCCTAATTCAAGGTTTACCTTTATCCAGTGTTGCCAATGCCCATGAAATTTCCCAAAAACCTGGTTAAATTCCCCAAATCGCCGAGAAAAAAATACCACAATTCCCCACTTATCTTTATTTATAAAAAAATCGTGTCTCTTTATTTATAAAAAAATCGTGTCATGTTGTTTGTCTGCGATTAACACCTCAACTACTGAACCGATATTAACCAAATTTTGAACACAGTGTGCAGTTTGATACAACTTGAGAGATAGGATAGTTTATATCTTAATTTATAATCGCAATTTTTTATTGGTGAAATTTCATAATAAAATTATGCCGAAACAACGTTTGGCGGGACAGCTAATAGTTTATATAACTCTTAGCAATTTTATGCATAATTATTTTATGTATTATAAATTTTGCTTTTCGTGTCGCCAAAATCGCAATCCTTGGTTGGAGGTGTGCCAGTGCAGAGCATGGCTTCACCAAAAGTACCTACCTCGGCAAATTTCAATCTTACGATCCTTTAACTTTCGTTTTTTTTTTATTTGATTTTTTCATTTTTTCTTTGGATATTTTGTATACATCTTCGCATAAAATCTATCCCCAAACCAAGATAATACCCAATGGAGGTAGAATTCCCCAAACGGAAGTAGAATTTCCCGCAATTTGGGGAATTCGCCAAAAATCGGTAACCCTGATTTTATCTCTACAAGGAATCCTATTTTAGTTCTACTTACCTTTGGGGATTTTGTATCTAAGTGGTTGTAATTCGACTAGATATCGGGGCTTGAGGTTTTCTGATATAGGTCGGATTGAGAATGATCGCCCGGTAAGCTGCTAAATTGGTAACGTGGTTGTTGCTAAATTAAGGTGGACTATTTAAGATAGGTACCTAAGTAGATAATTTACTTCACAAACAAATAATATTACCTCACAGGGTAAAAATTACAGAGTAATATAACAGACAAACGGTACCAAGTTAGTAATAATTATTAACTAATTAAATTTCATGTTTTTTAGCTTCGAAGAATTTGACTCGAGATTTTGAACATTTATAACCGATTATTTACCGATGATTCTCAAATTAAGTACAGCTCGATAATGCAAAAAAGAAATTAAAAAAAAATGGTTGTGTGCAAAGTCGGTTTGCAGATGATAATTTTACGTGATAGTCATAAGAAAACATTGTTGAATCAACAACTGAAACAAGCCGAACGCTTAGGTCGATCGTGCCTCTCTATCGCTTGTTCCGCGGTTTCGCTTGCACGCTTGGTTCAGACTGAACTTGACACTTATTCGTGCATGCAGCTGGCGTTTATCGATTTATAAGACGTTACTAGGTACGTCAAAAATATATTCTTTGTTATTCACTAGCCTTGCAAGTTATGGAAAATTTTAACTATTATGCTAGTTAAGGAGAAGTTACGAGTAGTTAGGCGGCGCGGCGCAGCGGTCGGAGCTCTTCTGTCAGCTCTGCATACAAATCAGCCGCCATTGTGTGAGTTTCTTGCATTGAATCGCGACTAATGGCTGCGAGGCGGGAGCTGTACGACAGGACACTAACTTGGAACGGGCCGCTACCCGTCCACCCACTGGCTTAACCCACTGGTGGGTGTAGCGGTAATTTCTATTTACCCGTGCACCTGGAATTAAAACTTAGATAACTCTATCGACTAGCCCTCGAAAGAAAATGAGAGGTGTTATAGTTAATGTTTCAGGCGTAGAAGAAGAGAAGTGAAAAGTAGAACTCGATTCTTCCGACAGCTTGATAGATAGATAGATAAATTCTTTATTGTTCACACCATACAATATAAAACAAAAGAAAGAACAACTTAAAAAAAACTAGTGGCAACAACAGGCGGCCTTATCACTAAAATTTCTTCCAGGCAACCTTAGGATGGAGAAAAGTATTTGAGATAAAAAAGAACGACGGGGTGTGCTTTAAAAAGAATGAAAGGACAATGACAAAGTTATAATAGGCAAATAAACATACATACAAAAATAGTACACACGAATACTTGAAATACTATAAATAAAAAATGAAATAAATAAATAGAAATACACTAATACATAGTTATACAATATACTACATAAATAGAAATAATAACTAAGCAACAAAACAAACACTATCAACTGCGGTTTAGCAACTGTGACAAGTATAAACTCTTTACCTGTTCCCTAAAAACGTCTTGCGACGGAGCTCGTCTTATAGAAACAGGCAAAGAGTTCCAGAGTTGGACAGCTTGGTAAGCAAAGGACTGTAGTGTAATGGGGGTGTGAGATAATGCACCGTAAATACCTGGATGCTTCCTTAGTACAATATCCGGGAATCCAGGCCAACACAAAAACACTGATATCACACAAAGTCAGTTTATTTACACTTCCAAGTAGGTAAACAATGTCTATATCTTAGAAAAGAAGTCTAATGATACACAATAAGTATTAAAAGCGGAAAGCGATTAATAAACACAATATTCACAAAAGAAAGCCGGACTCGAGACAAAAAGTTACCAAATAACTGTCGTAGTTTTATAAACTGAGGGTCGTCGCGCCGGTCGTTGAAGCCGTGCAAAGGTTACAAGCGACGACCGCGACCCGACATTTATGTTGGAAGGTAATTAACATTGTAGATTTAGTTTAGGTAATAATGTTGTTGCTTCTAAGTTTTATTTAGTATTTTAATTTAGAATAATTAAGTTTAATATTGGTAAGTTATTAATGTAAGTTTTGTATAGGATAGATTTAAGTTACATAATAAGAAATTTAATAAATAATGGGGCATCGGCAAGTATGCCACAGTTCTCCCCTCCAGAGGCCGTCTTAGTAGCTAAGACGGACGATAGTAGTCAGGGAATCTAACTTGCCGTCCTGAGCGTGTCTTAGTAATTTTAAGTTTAAAGTTTTCTTCTTCATTTTCCGGTGCTGCCGACTCCGTCTTCGCGAGCGGTTCTTCGGAGGTAAGTAAATATGCAGGTTTTACTCGTTCTATCGACACTGTCTGTTCTTTTCCTTTCATGCGTAATTTATACACTTTCTCTCCTCTCTCTAGTACTTTATAGGGTCCAGAGTATGCTGGTTGCAGAGGTCCACGCACGCTGTCATCTCTAACGTACACGTGGGTTGCAGAAGGTAAGTCTTTAAAAACAAATATGCTTTTTTTACAGTGCCTAGATGCAGGCTGTGGACGGACATTATTCATTAGCGAACGGAGTCGTGCTGTGAAATCCGTTATATCCGTAGTGTGAGTATTTTTGCAGGTTTCAAGAAAATTCCCCGGTAATCTCAATGTCTCACCATATAAGAGCTCGGCAGGTGAAGCTTGGATATCTTGTTTGAATGCAGTGCGCATTCCGAGCAGAACAAGTGGTAAGCTTTCTGTCCAATTCTGGTTATCGTGACACTTTATCGCCGTTTTTAGCTGTCTATGCATCCTTTCGACCATTCCATTGCTGGCAGGATGGTATGCTGTGGTTCTGTTTCTTTGGAATCCAGCAAGTTCAGCGAGCTGTTTCATTAATGCGGACTCAAATTGTTTTCCTCGGTCTGTCACTACTTCCGTTGGGCATCCATATCTGGCAATCCAGTTAGCCACGAAAGCTTTCGCGACAGTCTCGGCAGTGATGTCGGATAAGGGTATTGCCTCAGGCCATCTAGTAAACCGGTCGACTGCAGTGAGGCAATAGCGATAGCCATCCGAAGGTGGTAGCGGGCCAATCAAATCGATGTGAATGTACTGAAACCTGGCGCGCGGTAAGTTGAAATTACCCAACGGTGGTGTCACGTGTCGTGTTATCTTAGTGGTCTGGCAGGCGTGGCATAATCTTGTCCATTCACGACAGTCTTTGTTAATGCCTGGCCAGACATATCTTTGCGTCACTATCCTTGTGGTCGCGTTAACTCCTGGGTGACTGAGCGAGTGCAGGCTGCTGAAAATTTGCTTTCTCAACTCAGCTGGTACGTACGGGCGAGGTGTCTGTGTAAGTCGATCACAGTATAACTCCGTCCGTGTTCCAGGTATAGTCACTTTGACTAGCTTCAGTGATGTGTCGCCTTCGAGAATCTGTCTTAGCTCCGTGTCGGTAGTCTGTGACTTGGCTAAGGTTTCCAGGTCAACGGGTTGTATCAGTTCCTCTATTCTAGAGAGGGTATCGGCTACAACGTTGTCTTTGCCAGCAATATGTTTTATATCCTTTGTAAATTGCGATATAAAGTCCAAATGTCGGAACTGACGTGGCGAGCATTTATCCTTCCGTTGGTGGAAAGCGAAGCATAACGGTTTATGGTCTGTAAAGACTGTGAAATGTCGTGCTTCGACTAGATGACGGAAGTGTTTGATGGCCTCGTATATTGCGAGCAATTCTCTGTCATATGGAGAATACTTCCGTTGTGCTGGGGTCAGTTTTCGACTAAAAAATGCTAAAGGTTGCCATTCATCGCCGACGTGTTGCTGGAGAACTCCACCAATGGTTGAATCTGAAGCATCAGTGACTAGGGCCAAATCTGCGTCCATATCTGGATGTGCTAGCAGTGCAGCGTCGCACAAGCTTTGTTTACAGGCTTCAAAGGCTTCCAGCGTGGCACCAGTGAGCGTCACGGTGTGAGAGCCTTTTGCTGTCCCAGTTAACATGTCGTGGAGAAGAGCTTGTGACTTTGCAGCATCTTTGAGAAAACGGCGGTAAAAATTTATCATTCCCAGAAATCGCCTGAGTTCCCTGATGTTTTTCGGAATGGGGAACTGCTTAATGGCTTCTATTTTGCTGTCAAGTGGTTTTATTCCAGCTGCGGATACGATGCATCCCAGAAAACTGATCTCTTTAGCTCCGAATGTGCACTTGTTTGGATTGATAACCATTCCAAATTCTTTCAACCTGGTGAACAGCTGCCGCAGGTGCTGGAAATGGGTAGCAGTATCCTTGGAAAAGACGAGAAAATCATCAAGGTACGCGTAACAGAAGTCCAGGTCTCTCGTCATTTCGTCGACAAATCGTTGAAACGTCTGCCCGGCGTTTCGAAGTCCGAATGTCATATATGGGAACTCGAACATTCCAAACGGGGTGGTTATTGCCGTCTTCGGTATATCCTCTGGATTTACTGGTATCTGGTTAAAGGCCTTCACCAGGTCGATTTTTGAGAAGACCTGGCAACCAGAGATGTTCTGCGTGAAGTCTTGAATATGCCGGATGGGATACCTATCCGGAACTGTACGGGCGTTCAGCATTCTGTAATCGCCGCATGGTCGCCAGCCGTCGTCTTTCTTTGGAACTAGGTGCAGGGGCGATGACCATGGGCTCTCCGATGGCCTAGCAGTTCCAGCTTTTAGCATATAGTTGAACTCCTGCTTGGCTATTTTAAGCTTTTCAGGTGCTAGTCGTCTTGGCGTGCAATATACTGGTGGTCCAGGCGTCGTCTTGATGTAATGGACTGTCTTGTGGCTAACAATCCTATGTGTGCCTGGTGGGTGAGTAATCTCCGGAAATTCACGAAGAAGTTCATTATATTTAGACTCGCCGACGATCGTCTTCACCGAGGATATGGCATCTGAAGATGGGGCTGGAGCTGCGTTTGTCGAAAGTGTCGTGTGGTTATCGTAGAGGCGGCGGTTGCGACAGTCAACTATCAAGCCGTAATGTGATAAGAAGTCTGCGCCAATTATCGCCTTGCTGACGTCGGCCACGATGAAGCGCCAAGGAAAAGCGCGACGAAGGCCTAAGTCGATATCTAGCTGTGCGAAACCATAAGTGGCAATAGGTGTTCCGTTAGCTGCGAAGAGTTCGTAGGCAGTTTTTAGTCGTCTGTTCTTAGAAGCCGTACGTGGGAAAACACAGAGGTCGCTACCTGTGTCGACCAAGAACTGCATCTTCGTTTTTCGGTCTGTTACAAACAGGCGACCAGATGAGGTTAGGCAGTCGTTTGTCGCCATTAACGAGTGCCGTTGGCTTTTCCCGGCTGGTAATCATATGGTTTCACGCAAGTTCTTGCGTTTTCACCATACTTGCTGTGATAAAAGCAGTTGGGGAACTTGCGGTAACTTGATTGCGACCGGGTGCGATTTCTGTTGCGCTGGTGGCTTCTGTCTCTCGAGCGGGACCTACTTGCATTGTTAGTGGAGAGCGCTTTAACCTGGCGGCTTAGCTCTGCGACTTCCTTAGTAAGTTTCTCCAATAGAGAACCAGGAACGGCGTCTGCGGATGCAACCTGGGGTGTTGATGGCACCAGGTCATGCACTTTGTCTGCCAGATTAGAGAGTGCTTCCAGCGTTGACTCTGGCTGTGACGCGATGACAGTTTGCAAGCTAGCTGGTAAACGACTCGTCCATATAGTGCGGATGAAATCGTCTGGTATGTCTTTTCCGGCCAGATGACGAAGATGGCGCAGGAATTGAGATGGCCTTCTGCCTCCAAGTTCTTCGTGCATCAATAACTGGGTAACTTCTTTTTCTCTAGACACTGACAAGCGCTTTATCAGTTCGGATTTGAGTTTTTCATATTTCCCAGTTGCTGGCGGGTTCGTCAAAATGTCTTTGACTTCGGCTGCATATCGATGATCCAATTGAGTGCAGACATAAAAATATTTTGTATCGTCCTCTGTGATCCTCGATAGGGCAAAGCTACCTTCTACTTGCGCGAACCAAACGGCAGGCTCCTCTGGCCAAAATGGTGGCAGCCGTACTCCGACACGACATAAATCGGAAGGTGTAAAGGGGACCTTTTCGGATTCGTTGGTCGGCGTGCTCATTTTAATCGATCTTTCCTTTATCTAGGGGTCACCACTGTAGTGTAATGGGGGTGTGAGATAATGCACCGTAAATACCTGGATGCTTCCTTAGTACAATATCCGGGAATCCAGGCCAACACAAAAACACTGATATCACACAAAGTCAGTTTATTTACACTTCCAAGTAGGTAAACAATGTCTATATCTTAGAAAAGAAGTCTAATGATACACAATAAGTATTAAAAGCGGAAAGCGATTAATAAACACAATATTCACAAAAGAAAGCCGGACTCGAGACAAAAAGTTACCAACTAACTGTCGTAGTTTTATAAACTGAGGGTCGTCGCGCCGGTCGTTGAAGCCGTGCAAAGGTTACAAGCGACGACCGCGACCCGACATTTATGTCGGAAGGTAATTAACATTGTAGATTTAGTTTAGGTAATAATGTTGTTGCTTCTAAGTTTTATTTAGTATTTTAATTTAGAATAATTAAGTTTAATATTGGTAAGTTATTAATGTAAGTTTTGTATAGGATAGATTTAAGTTACATAATAAGAAATTTAATAAATAATGGGGCATCGGCAAGTATGCCACAGGACTTTCCGTAAAAGTACTCACAATGCGCGGATGGAGTCATAAAGGTGAGGTTATCTGATGATCGAAGTGGGATAGTATGGGAAGTGTGCCAAAAAGTGAAACGCTCCTTTAGGTAAAGCGGGGTAGAAGGATTGAATAGGATGCCATAGAGGATAGAGAGGATATGAGCATTCCGACGAAAGCGAATTGGAAGCCACTTGAGTTTTGCGCAAAATTCAGATACATGGTCATATTTCCGTAAGCCAAATATGAACCGGATGCAGTAATTTTGGAGGCGCTCTAGTTTTTCAAGTTGGTCTTCTCTGAGATTGATATAGCAGGCGTCAGCATAATCAAGAATCGGGAGTAAAAGAGACTGTGCTAGCGCAACTTTGGTGGCAGTAGGTAAAAAGTTACGGAGACGTGTTAAAGATCCACCAGACGCATATAACTTGGAGCTGATAGATTTTAACTGAATATCCCAGCTCAGTGTACGATCCAAGAAAATGCCAAGATTTTTAACCGACTCACTGTATGGTATAATTATGCCCCCAAAAACAATACTCGGAGTAGTGACCCAGTCAATTTTGGAGCTTGCGTGAATCCTTGCATCCAAGAGAGGTTGTATGAAAGAAATCGCTTTTAGCGATAAGGCCAACTTTTGTGCCTTTTCTGTCTTTGTTTCTTTTGTTATGATTTCTTGTTGGTGTCAATAAATTGTTGTTGTATTGTATTGTATCCTCCAACCATCTCCATCATTCAACTGGGCCATCGCCAAATCAGCATTCATAGATAAGTTCTTGGCGTCTGTGAATAGTCATACGTCAAGTGAAATGATTGTAATTTTATAGTTCATCCCACACTAGGTTTATCTCAAAGAGTTATTTTTGTGATAAACATTTGAAAAATTCGTCTCGAATGCAGGACTCAAACCTGCGTCTTCGGATCCCTAGCCCAACGCTCTCCCAACTGAGCTAATTCGCAGTCCTGACTTATGAGTCGAAAAAGAATCACTTTGTCGGGGCAAGTCGTTGCGCAATAGCAATTGTACACATGTTAGCGGCGCAAGAGAGGGGATGTACACGATATGAAGGTGACATGTTCACCTGTGGTACAGTACAAATCCATAGCTGCTTGTACCTTGTTCACTGACAGTGTGTTCTACAGCACACTGTCGCCCACCGCATAATATATCGACACATGTACATACATTAGACAAATTAGTTGCAAAGTGGAGAGGAGAGGACCTTCGTCAGAAGGACGACGTGTCGATAACACGACACGCTTCGGACCCGGTGGTTAGTACCAAGTGAAACCTTACTTTTAAGCCAAACTTTACCGGATCATTCACTAATCAAAATTAACTTCCACAACTGGTATTCGATTTAGTTTACTAATCACTAAATTACTTACCGTACTTATGATAGTAAGACAGTTTTCTGTTTTCATACGTAGGTACTTAATCGGACCTCTGATCATATTATCGTGCATTTATGTAGAAACTGCGCTTTCGAACATTTTTATGTTTCGCGGCAACTGCATCCAAACCAAAAACAAAGCCACTCCCGATCAAAAATCGTCGACGACAAAAAATAATCGGCCAAGTGCGACTTGTGCACGAAGGGTTCCGTACTGTTTTACCGTTGTTTTTGAAGTGAATATGCAACTATATATTCTGTAAATATTTCAAGCGTCTGCCTGTTACCGTTATTAATATCGAGCGAAAAACTGCTAATAATTCAGGTTTGTCGAATGGAAGCTCAGCATAAATATTTATTTTATTCTGTTTTTAATATTAGTTGTTATCACGGCAACAGAAATACATCATCTTTGAAAATTTCAACTTTATAGTTATCACGGTTCCAGTAATACAGCGTGATGACAGAGAGACAGGCGGTTTTAGTCCCGTTTTTACTTTTTGGGTACGCAACCCTAAAACCATTTATTTATTTATTTATACCTACAGCTTGTGTACCAAGTTTCGTCAAGATTCGTTCAAAAATGCGACGTCTAGAGGAAAATCAACATAAGGACAGACGAAAGCAAAATTGACCAATAGAAACCTTCGCTTCGCTTCGGCTAACTAAGTGATTTGTAATTACTCAGTGACGTATCCGTATATCTCGTCTTTCACGTCTACCTGTGACCGTCTTGCTCCACTTCTCATTTCGCCTTATCAAAAAATCAGCCAAGTGCTAGTTGGACTCACGCACGAAGGGTTCCGTACCGTATGGAAGACACTTTAGCCCAATTTCAAGCGTCTACCTGTTGCCATCATTAATATCGAGCAAAAAACGAAAAAAAAAACACGTTTGTTGTATGCGATGTTATTGTAATGGGGGCTTTAAATATTTGTTTAATCAAATTTTTAGTATTTGTTGTTATAGCGGCAACAGAAATACATCATCAGTGAAAATTTCAACTGTCTAGCTATCTCGGTTCTTGAGATACAACCTGGTGACAGACAGACAGACAGACGAACAAAGGAGTCTTAGTAACAGGGTCTCGTTTTTACCCCTTGGATACGGAACCCTAAAAATTACCAGCCGAATCAACATCGAATCAAACGAAATTGTATAGGTAGGTAGGTACACCTCGACGATTCAAGCGCAGTTATTCAAATGTTGCAGCCAGACTTGTTTACGATGTGCAGTTACCTACAGCTGCGGTGCTCGTGTCGCCTCGTGAAGAGTGTTTGTTTGTTTTAAAAGATCTTTGTTTAATTTCAAAACATTAACAAACTAGAGATAAACTACGATAACATGGCGCACCCCTCCAAAATTCAAAACGTTTGAAAGTATTTGTGAAAGTATTTATAACAACAAATCCGTGGATTTGTTTTTGTTTGACGGCCGTCTCATTACGCACACATGCGTTGTGAATCTTGGTGGTGCATTGTAAATACTTTCAAACGTTTTGAATTTTGGAGGGGCGCGCCATGTTATCGTAGTTTATCTCTACGTACATTTCTAGTGTACATTAGATCCTAGAGGTGACAAAAAATAACAAGCAGGTAACTGAACAAAACTTATTGACATTGAAAAGTGGCGAATTTTTATAACATGAAATGAAATGAAATGAAATATCTTTATTCTTCATTATTATCATTATTATCTTTATTCATCTTTATTCATCGTATGTACTTACTTAATTTAGGCTAAAATTGTATTTACATCAGAAATTTTTAACAAAACTATATTAGAAAATAATAACTAAATGAGGGTAAGCAATTAGGATAAGCAGTGGTTGGCGCATCATCAATAGCAAAATAACCTGCGGTGCGTGGAGTGTGTGGCGGCACCAAAGGACAGGATTATAGTTAGAGGCAGTAGCTGACGTATTTTCGTAGCAGGTTGAGTCGTGGCATGTGGTGTCCCGGCAGGCTGGCTGCGCGCCAGGTTCTGGCTGTCACGCCACTTTGCGGCCGGTGAAAAATGAATCCACTGCGGGTTTATACCCATCAATCATCGTTACGTATATCTACCACTGACAATGTTGAACTTTGATTTGTGGATTAGCTTTTTTTAGAGTTGACGTTTGTTATTTTTATATTTTGCTCCTGCTGTGTTAGCCTGTGTTGAGGCAATGGCGAATGAGGAGCAGCGACTGATTAAGAGTTCTGACCGCCCTAGGCTAATAATTGTGAGGACGCGCGCTTTTTAAACTTCTAAATTTTAAAATCAGGGAGGCCCACGGGAGTCCCAAGGTTTTTCAGTTGACAGAGCATTTAGTTTTAGTGTTTTGTCTCGGTCTTAAATATGTATGTAGGCGTGCGGCACAACGATTTCAGCCTAGGGCGCTAGATCGGGGGGAGGGGTCCCCCCGATCTAGCGCCCTAGGCTGAAGCCTAATTAGCCTAAGGGTTAATCAGGCCCTGATGCGGAGATCCGTAAGGAAGCAAAGCTATCAATATTTTGTCGATTCGAATTGTAGGTAGATTGGCAAGCTGAAATGGCTGTGCGCAAGGCACAGAGAACGGAGAACTCACGACCGATGGGGCTGAAAAGTTGCAGAGTAGAAACCACGTACCGGCGCGGCGTAGGACGTCCAACCACGAGGTGGACAAAATGACCTCATCAAGTCTGCAGGCTCACGCTATATGCAAGCTGCTTCCAACCGGTTTTATTGGAGATCCATAGGGGATGCCTGTATCCAGCAGTGAACTTCCTGTGGCTGATGGATGGATGGTGTTGAGTATGAAATCAGTTTCGTTTTTTCTCGAGTTGTTTGCTTTTCTAAAATAACAAAACTATATTACTAAGT
The DNA here is from genome assembly GCA_964007245.1 of Hypomecis atomaria. Lineage (NCBI taxonomy): Eukaryota > Metazoa > Arthropoda > Insecta > Lepidoptera > Geometridae > Hypomecis > Hypomecis atomaria. The sequence goes on from OZ023297.1 coordinate 359,017, forward strand.
CCTGTTTTAGTAAAATTATGAAGGAAAATGCCGGGTTGATCCCATAGTAAAAGATGTTCATGATGATAAAGTTGGACTTAATCACGTCGCTTAATATGCAGGGCAAGCAGATAGCACTACATAATTATTATATGTAAGTAAATAGACTGTCCCTGTGACCCTGACTTCTGGGTCAAAGAGGCGTGGGTTTGATTCCCACCCAGGGCAAGCATCTATGCTATTATGTATTTAAAAATATATAATAATATATGTGTAGTATATTAGTCTCTATCACAAGCTTTGCTTGGTTTGGAGTCAGAGACTATGATTGTGTAAGAATCTGTTTCCCCTATTATTTTGTGTCCCTAATATTTAAACACAAACTTAAATCATTTTTTGCAACATAAAATTTATATACGGTTCTTAATCATGTTCTGTATAGTTATACATATGACCCGATAAGGGTATGACAATTCATTATTTGGATTAAAACGATTTATTATTATGTTTTCTAGATTATCTTTAAAAAATTCGTTTAATGTGTAAAAGCATTTGTAATACAAAAATATTTTTAGTTGTTTCATAAAACAGTTTTCCTTTTCGATATCCTTTAGATTGTTTGGCAGTTTTTTAAATATTTTTATGGCCATAGAATGTGGGCTTCAACTATGCATTGCCAAGTTGGACTTTGATCCCAAGAGTATTGTGTCTGTATTGTCATCTATTTTTTGTGCGATTTGTCAGACGCTTTGTTATAATAGTAAATTCTTTTTGACAAAACTTATTTCGAATATATTGATAGACATCAGGGACATACTTTCAAGTTTTATAAAATATGGTTTATAGAAGTTTTGTTTCGTAATGTAGGGAGTTTTAATATTTGCGAGAATACGAATACATTTTTTCTGTAGGTATTATTAATATTTCTTGTGAGTTTACACCATTCCCCATTGTATAACATTTACAAAGCATTTTGAAAGAAAGCAACACACTTAACTTAAAACGTATTCAAGCTCTGGTTTCAGCACAATATTTTCATTTCTGTAAACAACTACATTAAAAGAACAAGTCGCAACCAATTTCGGAACTGTGCTCAGCCAGTGGCTGTGTTCCGTGTTCTGTTCAGTGAATTTCGCAATCCGCTTTATTATCCGCTTATTGTTTTATTCGATCTAATTTAAAGTTCTGTTTGTCAAACAGCTCTTCGTATATATGACGGAGATAAAAATACAGGCCACGCAGGGAGCAGGAGCGAGTAGACGATATATTTCCTTTACAGGGTGTTTGTTATACTAACGCATTCCTGTTTTGCAGTTTTGCCAATATTGTATTGTAAATTTTCTAGGTTACAATGAACTAAAAACATTGCAAACAAAAACCACGAAAACACAGTAATAGACATATACTTATTATATTACACTGGGGAACAGTATTTACGGCATGGTATATAGAAGTCAATTTTGTATAACTTCAGTAAACGAAGAAATAAATAACTATTAGGGGGTTGGCAGCTAGTTCCATTATAACCCTGTAATAATTACAATCCTCCTCGCACAATATAGAAAGTTCTATTATAATTTAGTCCAGTTTTGTCGATTTTAGCAAAGTTTGACGCGGTCGAGTCAGGAGAACTTTAAGTTCTCTATTGTGATTCCCGAGAAGCAGAATATTGGCTCGGGTGTTGTTTGTGTTCGTCGCGAGTTGCCGGACAACTTGTTCCAAATCAACAGCCCTGAGGTCGCTCGAGAAGGTCTTGCAAACAGAAACAATCCTACTTCTAGTTAGTTTCCAAATTATTTGGGAATTATTGCTTCTTGGAATTTTGTAATTAAGTTCTATACTCGGAAAGTAAGTAAGTAAGTTCGTATAGGCCGGGTGGCTAGACCTGGGGCCTTATTGTGCAAGCGTTGACGTTCGGCTTCTCTTTTTCTCCTGCTCGTGCCAGTTACTCACGCCACGAGAGCGAGCGGGAGGAAAAGCGAAGCCGAACGTCAGAGCGCTTACACAATAAGGCGCCTGGTGTCAGAGTTTTTAGGCCGCCTGAAGGCTTCTGACTTGGCTAAACGGTTAAAACAACCGAGACCTACAATTTAAATCGGGAAGTGATAAAGATATTTAAATAACTGGCTCAGAGGGGTTAGTATAAGTTTACACCCAAATCGAAACTACAGTAGTTTCCGTATGACTTTTTTTGTATAGCTTCAGCCTGGAGACAGACAGACAGACTGACAGACGGACAGCGGAGTCTGAGTAATAGGGTCCCGTTTTTGCCCTTTGGGTGCGGAACCTTTATGAAGCATTAATGGTCACATAACTATTTAAATAATACCTATTATTTATTCAAAATAAATGTATTGGTAATGGATCTTCTCTGTGAAATATTTAAATGTTAAAAAAAAAACTCACCATAGAGGTTCTCACTTCGGCTGTATTTTGTTTGTATGTTATACGGCCAATTATTATGTACCGATATCGATGTTTTTTTGTTCGATAAATCATAGAAGTTGAGATTTTTCGATTAGGAATAATCTAAAAGAATATACTTGTTATGCTCTTCTCATAATTTTGAACAAAGAAATTAAAATGAAATCTAGTTTCGCGAATTGTATTTGTTTTTTATTGACAGACCACAAAACTGAATTTACATAAATAATCGGCCAAGTACGTGTAGGACTTGTACACGAAGGGTTCCGTACTGTAAGGGTTCCGTACTGACAAAAGTCGTTGAACAAAAGTTGCTAGTTTTGATGTACGGAATAAGCCCCTAAGAGGATGCTAATTGATTAGAAATAACCCTGTATATACAAATTCTAGGTAGGTAAATAGTTTGTACAGGGCCAGGACTGTACCTGCGCAAGATCCCCCACCACTAAAGCTCGTCAAGTCTCATCTTTGGTAGCACGACCACTAGATGACTGGACTGATGGCACTTGGAGTTTGGAATATTTACCATCAATTGCACCTGATGCACCTGAGACGGCGCGTACCAAGCAATATCGCGTTTTAAGCGACTTCTGGCGCCATCTAGTATCGTCTCATGAGAAGCATATTTTAAAAACAATTATCATGACGAGACATCGAATTTTTCTGATGCAATTAAATAGTTAACAGACAGACGGACCTACACAACAAGATAAATAAAGGTACTTACTTTGATTTACTACAGCACCTCAAAACGTTTAACCAGCCCGCAATCAAGCAAGGTTGAAGGATTTAAATCTAATTATAACCGAAAGTCTAGTTGTGTAATCAAATGAAATAATTCATGCGAAAAAATATTGGTAAAGGTTTAAACTATTTTTTGGTCCGATTTGATAAAAATCAAATGAAGAAAAATAATGAAATCATTATAGCACAGAATATAGTTTATTTAACCCGTACTAGATGTCGCTAGCGTCGCGAGGCACTATTTCTAGATCGCGGTGGTGAGAGGTTCGTTGGATCAACCATGCGGTTTTTCGAAGACTTCACAATTTGAATTGATATCAGTGTTCGCCTAAGTTGATAGGTGAACACTGGTATCAATTACGCCCCCTCGGGGGGACCCTATACCTCCCTCCTAGGGGGCCCCCTTAAAATACAATGACAATAAGTAGATGTAAATCCGTGATTGAGTGCATGCTGCATCTAGTCAATTACAATATTAAATCGAATAGTATTAAAATTATGTATGTAAGGCGGTTATGAATGCAAGGAAATCATGAAATTATTTCAAAATTATAACATTTGGATGGAGGTTTCTTGTCATTACAGTTCCGGATTATAAATTAATTTGAAAGTGACTCAGTGGCTTTTAATAATCGGCCAAGTACGAGTCGGACTCGCGCACGGAGGGTTCCGTACTGTATGGGAGCCCCCCTTAAATATTTATTTTATTTTAATTTTATTATTTATTATTTAAGAAAATATAAAACTTAATATTCTGTGAAAATTTCAAGCATCTACCTGGTACCATTATTAATATAGAGCGAAAACCGTCTAAAATTCAGGTTTGTTGTATGGGAGCCCCACTTAAATATTTATTTTATTTTCTTTTTAGTATTTCTTGTTATAGCGGCAACAGAAATACATCATCTGTGAAAATTTCAGCTGCCTAGCTATCATGGTTCATGAGATACAGCCCGGTGGCAGACAGACAGACAGACAGACAGACAGAAGGACAGACGGACATCGAAGTCTTAGTAATAGGGTCCCGTTTTTCCCTTTGGGTACGGAACCCTAAAAATCAAGAATCGACTAATTCGATTTATACCTAGATGATGTTGTAGTTGTTCGGCTTGATCCAGTTTTTTAAACTTAAAATAAGTATAGTATAGTATAAACGAAAGTTAGAAGTCTAGTTGTGTAATCAAATAAAATACAATTATTCATGTGAAGGATAGGTGCTTAAGTTAAGACGATTTTATTGTCAAATAAAATACAATTATTCATGTGAAGGATAAGTACTTAAGTTAAGACGATTTTATTGCATACAACGAAAACGAATGAAATCATAATAGCACACAATATAGTTTCGTTAACCCGTACTAGATGTCACTAGCATTGCGAGACGCTATTTTTAGATCGCGGTGGTGATATTTTCGTTGGATTAACCGTACAATTTTTCAAGTCTTCATAAATTGAATTACAACCGATGTTCGCCCAAGTTGATAGGTAAACACCGGTTTTAACTCCACCCCCTCGGGAGGACCCTATACCTCCCTCTGGGGGCCTCCCTTAATATAAAGTGAATAATTAGATGTTAATCCGTGACCAAGCGCATACTGCATCTGCGAGGCAATTCTGTTAACAGATCCCGTTGCTGAGGTGACGCGTTCTTGAGCTATCAAAACTGTCATAAAAGCGAGAGGGGTTCGGTAGCGTATCACTTCGGAGACGAGATCGGTTGACAGAATTTCCCCGCTGGTCAATTTAAGGCAGTTGCCCTTGGTAAGCGCACGAACTTTCGTAGGCTTCTTACCATCGCAGTTCCGAAATTTTAATCTCCATTTAAATTAAATCGAAAGTGATTGAAACTCTAAACTTTGCAATAAAATCGTATAAACAAGTACTTTTTAGAGCTCTGTAGTAAAACGTGGAACCCTTATAACTTCCTCGTGTGCATCCGTCCGTCTGTCCGTCCGTCCGTCCTGATGTTACAAAGGCGAATAACTGCCACATATTATATGAACCTAATTACCTAAACAAAGAAAATAAAATGAATTCGTAATAGCACATAATAGAGTTTAGTTAATACGTACTAGATGTCGCCAGTGTCACGAAGACGCTTTTTTCTAGATCCCGGTGGCGAGATTTTTGCTGGAATAACCATGCGATTTTTCGAAATCTTTTCTGTTTGAATTAAAACTGGTGTTCGCCTAAGTTGATAGGTGAACACTGGTATTATTTTCGCCCTCTTGGGGGGACCCTATACCTCCCCCTTTGGGGGCCCTCCTTAAAATACAATGACAATAGAATAGACAGTAGATGTTCATCCATGATTGTGTGCATCTGGTCAGTTACGGTCACGAGCACGACCAGGGACGTTTTATCTCCGGACCAGAAACGCACTACGATTCGCATTCACTACATTCTGTTAGCTTTACGTGAGGCGCGGGAAGGAGGTGTTAACTGAAGTTTATATGGGAATAAAGTCGAAATATTAACTGGTGACGGGTTTATGGAGCGGAGCGAGCGAGAACAGCCCAGTTGCTGATAATCAATTTTCGCCTTAATTGCTTAGACGCTTAAGTCTAAAATTGTGCAATGTAATGTCTGGTGTCTCGTTCACATGTAGATACATTGTTTTTTATACCACGACAGAGGGGTACGCGTGAATTCTTCTCCGGTAGCTAAATCCTCCAAGGTCACGACAAATTCGAATTAAAAGAAATATTTATATGTTGATCTCATAGTCAGCGTGCAAAATTAAAATTAATGTCAAAAGAGTCCTTAGTCCAGGTTTTGCATAGTTTACTTAAACTTTCGCGTTCGCGTGTGGCTCCATACATTTTGGTTCGTTCTTCCTCGTTTCTGCTAGGAGTGCTATACAAAAATGTATAAAGCCATACGGAAACAACTGTAGTTTCAATTTACGGGTAAATCTGTACTTACTCCTCAGCTCTGAATTTTAAATTTCCATTTGAGTTTAATCGAATTCTGCTAAATGGGAGCCGAAAATCTAATAAATGAACTAATCTATAATTTTACCAACTTTAAAGCCAGTTTGTTTTCTTAGATATTTGCCTGAAGATATAATATATGGTCACTAAAATTGGCCAAATCCATCCCCCAGCAACGGAGCACCATAATATGTAGGTCAAAGTGGAAAAATATACGATCAATCTAACATCGCCGGTACTCACGGCGGAAATAGAAAACCAAAATATTACGTAGGCACTACACATACATAACTATAGATACAAATAGAAATATTTTAATGGTACCAACATAGTTACATGTCAAATTACTTACAAAAGAAAACATACAAATTACAAAAATGCCCCGAGCATTCATTCTCGCCATCGAAGGCTCCTTCTTGCGGCGGCGTCGTGTGTCGGGTCGTTCTCCTCCCTCAAATGTGGTAGAGGAGAGCGATGGCTGGCACATGCGTCACACTCGTGATCGGGTGCTGCATGAGCGGGTCGCCGGTTTACGCAATGTAAATTTGCATTTACACAATGCACTGAAACTACTAACTTAGACTAAGATTTAAACTAACCCATCTCTATTGTACAGTCGCATTCTATAAATTGTAACTTAGTTAAAAAAGGGCACAGACCCTGGAGTCTGTAGATCATTAATTTAATTAAAAAAAAAAAAAATACAAAAATACAGTAAACAGATACAATGCAGTCAATCTCATTTAAAATATAAATTAGATAATAAAAATATTATATCTATTAAAAAGTCAATCAGATAAAATTTCTGGTAATTTCAGAAAATCTTTGATGTCGTAGAATAGCTCATTTTGGAGCCGATTTCTTAGTTTTAAATGACGCGGCGGAAGGTGCATCATGCATTTGACCGGGTATTCTGTTATATAATATGGCGGATATAATAATAAATATATAGACTTAACATGTAATCTTAGGCCGTGGTGGCCTAGAGTTAGTAACATCCGTCTTACAATCGTGAGGTCGTGGATTCAAATCCTACCAATGAGCTCTTTGGATTTTATGTACGGAATTTCACACCACTGGCTTTCCGGTGAAGGAAAACTTCGTGAGGCAAACTGTTTACGTCCCTAGAAGAAATTTGATGGCGTTTGTGAATCTACCAACCCGCACTGGACCAGCGTGGTGGATATGGTTCAATCACCCTTCATGGTTAGGTCTACGTTCTGCAGTGGACTATTAAAAAGGCTGCTACAGTACAGTACACAAGTTTAGTCAGGGCCTACAATCTGTATGTAGTATAGGTACGTATCTCATATTTAATATGGCTGCCATTTCAACATTAATGATGACTGATAAGAAAAATCGGCACAGTGCGTGTCGAACTCGCGCACGAAGGGTTCCGTACTGTATGGGAGCCCCCTTTTAATTTTATTTAATTTAATTATTTATTTTTTAAGTGAATATGCAACTTTATATTCTGTGAATATTTCAATTCCGTTCTGTTACCGTTTTTAATTTACAGCAAAAAATAACTTGTCTTGTATGGGAACCTCCCTTAAATATTTATTATTTACCTATTTTATTTTTTATTTTTTTAGTTATAGCGGCAACAGAAATACGTCATCTGTGACCCAAAATTTCACTATCACGGTTCGTGAGATACAGCCTGGTGACAGACATACAGACGGACAACGGAGTCTTAGTAATAGGTTTCTGTTTTTAACCTTTGGGTACGGAACTCTCAAAAACATCGACATGCACTTATGTATCCATTAGGAAACTGTGATTTTCACCCTTCTTTATGTAAAAAGGCTCACTTAGTGACTAGGTACTACACCGATTATTATTTTTAGGATTATCTCAGTATAGTAAATGCTAAATTTACATGATATGAGAATTGGCCTCCGGGAATAAATAATGAAGAAGTCGGCTGACGTCGTATCAAACAATTTATAACTAGATAAAATAGGTTTTGAGTCGCTCCTCCTTTCTCGTTAATACGCACTCACACACACGCACGTCGCACATACACCACCATATACATATACACACCGGCCGATGGCACTTGATGAAATTAATTAGGACTAACCTAACGTACTCGACTCTCGCTTTAAAATTGAAGCACCAATATATTCTGCGCGCTGTCAAATTGTATTACCAAATTGGCAATGTATATCTTGACAAGGCAATATACCTATACGGAGCGAAAATAAAATTTTAAGTTTGGTATTTTTGAGATGAAATCGTAAAGCTTTTACAGAAATGTTAAAGTCAAACAATTTTGAAAGAGCGCTTTCATATTGAGCGATTTAACCGCAGAGCTGAGTACTGTGGTGTTGTGGTATTTGCATTAACACACAGAGATACCAGAGGGATAATGTGGTCGATCGAGAAATGAAAGAAAGAGATGTAATGATTTAATATGGCATGAGTTAGAAAGAGACATTTATTTATTTATTTATTTCCAATTAGTACATAATTAACAGCATAGACCATATCACTACATAGTATAATTTAGATGAGCAAGAATTATATTATTAAAACTGCCCAAGCTATCACAAAAAATGTCCAGATCAGGTTGTTGAGATAAAATGTTATTAATGAGCACAATGATCGTGAAGTAGGTGCGTTATAGGCACGAGCGGTGTGCAGCCCGGGCGGCAGCGCCAGCAGGCGGTGCGGCCGCCGCGAGCCGCGCGCTCGCTCACACGCGCGCACGTAGCCGTCAGGTGCAAGCAAGCGTAGCTCACTTATCGCATTAGGATTATCGACTTTCTTGTGGAGAAGAAGATAATAATGAATAATTAATTGCATCTTACGCCGTAATTCCAGGGTACTTAACCCTACCATTCCGGAGACAAATTAGGAAGGATACAAGTAAGGGTAAAAACCATAGATTTTTTTATACAAATATCAAATATCGACATGAAAAATATCTCGATTCAGTGGCTAGTTGTCGTGTTTTTTTCTCTCAGTAGTGTCAAATTCCAAATCATTGACAGTTTTGACAGCTCTGGGCAAGATTTTCCGTACATTATTGTGATTAAGAATTGCCTCAAGCTACAACAGCGCTATCTCTCTAGTTGTAATTAAATAGCTCTGTGGCTGCGTTATTAATCGACGTCTAAATAGAAGGAGGTTCTATGTTCGTTTGTACGTTTTTTTTTATTATGTTTATAGATAATATTCGTAAATTGTGAACAAATTTAAAAAAAGCTAAATAATATAAACTCCCGAAGTACTCGCATTGAAATATTTTTGTAATTGTCTGAGCCGTTTTTGAAAAATCAAAAGTAATGTAAATAATACTACATGGATTCCAAATTAATTTCTGCGATCTATTCGAATTCTGTGCAACTTGTGACAGCGGCAGAAGCAAAGCGATCGTTTCTGCTGCTGCTCGTTTGGTAGCAACTCTCCCATGTCTTCTGCGTCAATACCGCAGAAGTGTTAAATTTTTTTTAAATTTATTTCTAGAAGTGCAAGAGCAGTAATAGTATAAGCCTGAGTAATATGTGTAGCTAACATTTTTCAAAATGCGATAGATATTGTCACATTTCGAAAAATGTCAAAGTCCGCAAATGTTCTTCCACCAATATTCATCATTTACAGATTACTATCCTTAGTACTATTTCTTTACAACCGCACAACGTGAGTCTTGCAGCTGCAAAGCGGCTGACATTACAAAAAAAATCTGTCGCTGCAACCGCGGCCACGGCTAAGCAGCCTAATGTTAAAGTCCTTTACTCCAAGCTAGGCCATATCCTACTTAATATAATAAACGGGAAAGTTTGTGACTATGTATGGATGTTTGTAACTCTTTCACGCAAAAACTAGTGAACGGATTGAGATGAAACTTTGCAAAAATAATGTTTATACGTCAGAATAACACATAGGCTATAATTTATTAAGATATGGCGTCAAACGAAGTTCGCAGGGTCAGCTAGTAATCCAAATAAAGTAAACGGAGTCCTACGTTCGTTTGCGAGTGAAAGTAGTGCCCGGGCCGAGGGCGAGTGCTCGGTGCTTGTTTGTATAGGACGCGTTGCCGACGCTTTTCTTACCACGAACAAGTGTGAGGAGGGACTTGAAATAAGATGGAGTTCCATGACGTTATTTCATTTTTTTACCTGACGAAATAGAGAAGGGACAGAAGTCAGCGTTTATTTTATTATGTAAGAACGCATATTTTTACAGGTTTTGATATATTTTTTTAATTGGAAAGGATATAAATCTGTAAAAAATCCATCAGAATTAGTTAGTAAGTTTTCAAAAAATCAACAACGGATAGTCAAAAATCAGCCAAGTACGAGTTGGACTCGCGCATGAAGGGTTCCGTACCGTATGGGAGCCCCTCAGCAAAAAAAAAACACGTTTGTTGTATGGGAGATCCCCTTAAATATTTTAGTATTTGTTGTTATAGCGGCAATCGAAATACATCAACTTTGAAAATTTCAACTCTCTAGCTATTACGGTTCATGAGATACAGCCTGGTGACAGACAGACGGACAGACAGACAGACAGACAGTAGGGTCTTAGTAATAGGGTCCCGTTTTTACCCTTTGGGTACGTAACCCTAAAAACAATGCATTAATTCGAACGAAATCTAATTATGAAGGTGCCTACGTATATTATTATGTTTAAGTCGGTTTTGCTATTTTTGGCGAAAACATAAATTTGTTTTAAAGTTATGTTTATATGTATTCACTATTTTAAATATGGCTATGATAGCCTAGTAAATCGAAATTAATACCAGCTTAAAAATAATTATTTACTTCATTTTGGCTTAAGTACAATTAATCATCCACAATCACAATCAATCGCATTATAACATTAGGAACACATTTTTCGAATCCAAATATAGTATTACTAATGAAAGGCATGTAGTCACTTCATTGAAACTAGCGTGAGGATTCATTATTAAATTTTTATATGAAAAACCAAATTAATTAATTTCAAATATTATCGTGAGTGTATCCGGTTTTTCATATAAAAAATTTAAAGGCATGTAGGTAAAATGCATAATATTGTATCTGCTTTTAGCAAATAAATTACTGAAATACTGGCCAATAAACATATATAAATAGTTCAACGTTAGAATAACGAGCAAAGTACCGAACAGTTCCCAATGAACAGTGCTATAACACTAATCTTTAAACCCTAACCCAATAATTTAGTTTTACAAGCTTGAAGCCCCGTAAATCCGTGTCCCAGTGATTTATTAGTCCAAGCGGCGGTATAATCCGCCTGAGTTACCAAATGGGTCACCAAGTAAGCGAGTACGACCGCCAGGTTCGTTTAATTGCATTATTTATGGGGTCTACCTGACGAGTCATGAGTAATGCCTCCTGCCAGGAGATCCTTTTAAGAGCTTAGGAAGGCTGTAACTAATTAATTCTAAGACAGTTGTGTTAGGGCTGGATCTAGCTGTTTCGAACTGAGCTAGCAAGTAGTTTCACTACAAACAAGATGTTTTCCTTGATGTTTCCAGACGTAGGATACTTTTGCTGTACATTCTTTGTTCAACTAAAATAGCATCACATGATCTATTGACGGTAAAAAGTCAAACAACTGAATCGCTTAATGAAGTAAATTCATATTTCACATCAATCGGCAAAACGCTAGCTAACAAAACCCTAAACAAGCTAAATACCACCGAAAACATCTTAGCATCTAAGGCAAAATCCTTAAATTCCCCTATTTCATCTATGTCCATGTTCCCTACAGATGCTGTAGAAGTGAGAAATGTAGCTATAGGACTTAAGACTAATAGTGCCCCAGGATGGGATAAGATAACGGCTAAATTTATCAAACAATACATAGACATATTAGCTGAACCCATAGCTCACATATGTAACCTTAGTTTTGAAACGGGTAGGTTTCCGGCGATTCTTAAAAAAGCAGTTGTATGTCCAATTTACAAGTCAGGTAATAAGAAAGAACCAACTAACTATCGTCCTATTTCTCTTTTGTCGACACTATCAAAAATTTTAGAAAAATTAGTCAAAACAAGAGTAACGCGTTATCTAGAGAAAAATAACTTACTGAGTGCTAATCAGTATGGATTTAGAGAAGGGCAGTCTACGGAAGATGCCGTACTTATGCTGACTAACAAAATTACCACATATCTAGACAGCGGGAACAAGTGCATTGGTATCTTCCTAGACCTTCAAAAAGCCTTTGATACGGTCTCCATACCTATTATGCTGGCTAAATTAGAAAATGTTGGAATTAGAGGACTGGCACTGGAATGGTTTAAGGATTACTTACTTGGTAGAACACAAAAAATACGGATCGAAAATTATGAGAGTGAGAGTGCGGAATGTACCTATGGTGTACCCCAAGGGAGTACCCTAGGACCTATGCTATTCCTCATATACATAAATGATCTATGTAACACTACGCTAGCTGGCTTGGATTTGCTGATGTTTGCTGACGACACAGTTCTACTTCTCCATGATAAGACGTGGCCAAAAACTGTAGAACTAGCAGAAGATTGTCTCGCTGTGGTCACAAAATGGTTAGAGGACAACTTGTTGTCACTAAACACTAGCAAGACCAAGTACATGTGCTATAGTATGAAATCCCTAGTAAGACAAAGTTCTATGATCAACGTAAAAATACATACTTATCCCTGTAACAGAAGTTCCCAACGTACTCATTGTACCTGTGCAGAATTGGCAAGAGTGCATTCAATCAAGTACCTGGGAGTGTTTATAGATGACCATCTCAGATGGAACACTCATATTGATGCGCTTAAACTAAGAATTAGAAAACTGATCTACATCTTTAAGACTCTTAGGACAGTAGCCGATCATAAAACATTAATAAATACTTATAAGGCATTGTGTGAGTGCATCGTTAGGTATTGCATCTGTGCATGGGGAGCAGCCGCCAAAACTCACCTTATACATGCTGAGCGTGCACAGCGTGCGATATTGAAGGTACTCTTACGCTTACCTTTCAGACACCCCACCATAGAGGTATATGAAAAAGCGGGCGTTCTGAGTGTCAGAAAATTGTTTATCTTTGAATGCCTGAGAAGGTATCACAAAAAAACTGTACCATATTTACCTAAACAAGATAATAAAAGACATGAACTCTTTCCAGCTGCCTCAACTAGGTCTAGATTCGCACAAAAAAAGTATGGTAATATAGCTGCAAGACTGTATACAAAATTGAATAAGGAATTACATATAAAAAAACACAGTAACAATGAAATAAAGAAGGTCCTATTAAATTGGCTAAAAAAATATGATTATGAAGGTATTGAAATTCTACTTGATAGTTTATTTATATAATGTATTTTTTGTTAAACATTGGTATGCGTAATGAAATATATTTATGTAAACATTTTTTTTGTTAATTTTTCAAATTATTGTTTAATGTTTTCTTTATAATCTTTGTTTTGTATTATTTTTTGATGTTAATGTATAAATAAGTATGTTTAATTTATAGCGCAATTCATATGTTTAAATTTAATTTATCAGATTTCGTTTTTGTTTTCTAAATTATTTAAGACAAGTCAAGTTTTTTTTATTATATAATCTTTGGTTTGAAATATATATTTTTTCGTCAATGTATAATTTAGTATTTACAATTTATATCTAAATTCGATTATTTTTTTCAAATAAGTTTTTAAGATTACGTTTTTTTTTTCCAAATTAGTTAAGTCTACTTTTTATTTTTATTTTGGCATGCTTTTTTTTTAAATATTAACATGGAGAAGCCACTGGCTCCTGAGACACAGTCTTAGACTAGTTCAGGAGCCTATGGATCATGTACTACTGTAACACGTTTATTATGTCAAAATAAATGATTTGTTTGTTTGTTTTGTTTGTCTTTATGCTCATATAATTTCTGTTAGTCTTTGAAGCTGCTGCTGCAAAATTAATCGAAAAATTTGTTGTGCTCCATGAAAAGGTCACAAAATCTGTGCTAAGGAGGAATCTCCCTATGTTTTTGACGTGACAACGTCTTATAAATTGGTTTGCCGGGTGACACTTCAAGAAACTGCGTTACGCTCCGCTCACACTTCATGCGCTCACAATGAGAGCGAGTGAGAGGCACGTAAGTGCCTCTCACTCGCTCTCATTTGTCTCAAAGTCGTTGTCACGTAAAACTTTCGCCCGTATACCGACTTTACAGGCAACCAATTTTTAAGTCCATTGGTACAAACTTGATAAAAAACAATGATAGTGCGTTTTAAGCCTTGTTGTGCTTGAAAAAATTATACATCTGTTTTATTCGGGTTAGTGTTGAGAAAAAATGAAGTTTTTTTCTGGGATTGTTTGTTGTGTGTTCTGCGTTAGTATAATTATGAGTCAATACTGTTTTAATCGAACAAAAGCCAAAACACTTTCTTTTTATATCTAAAATACCTGTTGATTTTTTTTTTCTCTAAAGTTACTATTTTTGCTTCTGCCAGCAGTATTTTGTCATGAGAAAATGATGTGTCAATATGCCTTATATACACAAACATACTCACCTAACATCTATATTAATAGCTATGAAACTAGGTAAGTAATACAGTTCATGTTGCTGGTTTTTTTACTAAAATAATTTCAGCTCAACATACCTAATTTGGAATTTTGTTTTATGTGAGCCGTTGTGGTCTAGTGGTAGTACCTACATGACAATAAGCCATCGTGGTGGATATGGCCTAATCACTATACATGAAAATGCCTTGGTTCAGCTGTGAAGTATCAAAAAGGCTGATACAGTCCAGTACAGTAATTATTCTGAGTAACTCTTCACCAAAAGTTCAGTTTTTTATAAACAGCATGTTATAAATAAATGGCCAACCTTTTACACGTGTTACAATATAACATCTGTACGTATAGTACAGTATACTCCGTAGCTCCCGTAGCGCCCGTAGCGCCCGTAGCTCTCGTAGCGCCCGTAGCCAGGTAGAGTTACAAATCTGTTTCGGGAATGGCAGCAAATGTTTACGAACATCATTGAAAGAGTGAAAAATCGCTCCGTACTTCACAGATTACCTAGGAGTCGCGATCATGGGATCGAGTACAAGTTCACAGAAAAGCAACTCGATTTGTAGGAATCTGTATCGTCATCGTCGTTTCAGGCATAGGACGTCCACTGCTGAACATAGGTCTTCCCTAAATATCTCCAATAAGCGGGACCTACGCTGCGCTTGCCTGTACATGGTCTCCACTAGAGAACTTTTCCACCCTATTGGTCATAAGTTCTATAAATTATATAATTACCGTCGCGTTGATATCAAAATAGTATTTTATTACAAGAAACAGGTGGTTATTATACGCATGCTTACTTACATGTTTACTACAATTGATATTCTTGAAATTCATCTACCGTAGATTGTGTAAGTTTATTTGTTCTACCTGAACCCTGAAACGGCTTTGATACGTAATCTGACAGTACTCTAAAGTTTATGGTTTTTAATTTTCAGCTCAATTATTTAATTGAAATCAAATGACAAAATTATTATTTTATTTTGGCCACGACTGTAATCCTAAATTGTAGATAGACGTTAAATAGTAGATGCCTATATTTCCACTACCTAACTATACTAAGTAACCATTGATGTAATTGATGTTATTTCAAATTTGACTAATGGATTTTTACTTTTTTGCCCCAAATGTCCTTCACGAATCCGTGTACTAGTTGCCACAGCCTATTTCTTTACAAGTATCATACTCCGTGTTCACGACTCATCAATAAATGATGAACGAGGCGACAGGGGGTGTTCCGCGGAGGTGCGAGTACCGGGTGTATACAGGGTGTACTCATCAACGCGACATGCAAATACGCCAATAATATTGGCAGCACGCGCGCTAACACCATGTGAATACGGAACCAGCTCGGCGGTTCTCTCGTATGTGAGGAGGATGTCAATGAGAAAACTGCAACATATTTTCGACTTTATGACAATTGAATTTGTATTCATCATCATTTCAGTCCTAGGTTTACTGCTTGTAATAAAGGCCCCATTCACCATCATGCCAAATGGATGACATCCATTCGATGGCGACTTCGTCGTTAGAAATGGCGACTTTTCATTGGTATGGCGAGCGCTTTAGCGTCAAAAATAGTTTAGCAACTTATCTGATTACCTTCAAACTAAATCATCTGTGGATTTATCTTTATGTACATAGTATATCTATATACTGTATATCTATCTATATGTCATCAAAAATGTTTCTGTAAAAAATGAATTTTAAACTTAAATACACTAAATTGGCAACATTAGCCACATTCATTTGGATGTCATCCATTTGGCCTGATGGTGAATGAATCCTATTAGGCTTCTCCTGTAGATCCTCTATATATTTCTCTTCTTTTTACCTTAATCGATATATTTATTCGATATATTTTTCTTCTTTTCAGCTCTATGACGTCCACTGCTGGATATAGGCTGCTCCTGTAGATACTTCGAAGCAGCTTGCATTCTGCGATAAAACGTCTCTCCAAATAAAACTGGAGGCCTCGCCGGCGCTTACCGGCACGTAACTTGTAGTCTTTTGACTCTTGACCACCAACTCGCCTGATGGTAAGCGACGTTGTGGTCGAAGATGAAGCACGCAGACCTAGAAGATACCTATTCACTCTGACCTTGAAAAGCTTTAGATTATATCTCTCAGTCGAGAAATTATCGACCTAGAAGTTGTTGCCCATTGCCATTTCAACTTACCGATACGCTGAGCAATGTTGAAAATTGTTGTTTTTTTAGATTCTAGTAGATGTAATGAAGAAAATCAAAGGAGAGTTTCTTCACCGTTCACGTGATCAGTATTGTACTTAGCTAGATATATTTTCTCAAAATCAAAGTTATTTTTTTGCTTGAACATAGGTGGTAACTATGTACAGAGTACAGACCTTAAATACAAAAATGTTTTAGTCTTAGAGTATGCATACTTTAGTTATGTATACTCTAAGGTTTCAGTACATTAAGCCCGTGTCGAACATGCAAATGTATTCATAAAGTCTCGAGCATCGACGTAGCGTAGCGTGTCTATCAGCCTTCAATCGGATACACTTCGGTGAGTGCGCTCAGGATTTGCACAATCTGATCCTACCTGCCCCTTTCTTCTATCATAAAGCGCCACCCTTTTATGGTGGACATCCCGCGCGTTAGAACCAAGCATTTCGAGTCCACGTTCCTCATACAAACTGTCAGAATGTGGAATGCTTTGCCTGAGTCTGTCTTCCCGCTAAAGTACAATGTAGGTGTCTTCAAATCCCGAGTACATAGGTATCTTTTAAGTAAGCGTGCTACATCCTAGACCGCAAATCTGCTTAACATCAGGCAGTGTGTAGTCAAACGCAAACCTATAATGAAATAAAAAAAATGTCAAATGTTTATAAAATCTTAACCGACAGTAGAAAGAAGATAGACTGCACGGTTAGTGAATGTATGTCTAAATAATACACCCATGGATGAGATATTAGATGGCTATACGTCTTTCAAATGGCCAACTATGTGAACTAAAAGACATTATTTTAAGAAGCCAGTAGCGCCCAACCCGCACTTTCGAGGCCTTCATCAGGAGCTGATCGTTGAATTGTTCTGACTTTAATTCCTTCCTCGTGTTTTGGATTAAGGCAGAAACATTGTTTCTTATTTCGTTTGAATTCTGGAGATGCACAGATCATTGAAAGAGTTTAATGTTTTAGGTTTACTGAGTTTTCGGTTTGAAAGATGTGAAGGTCACTTAAATATGTATCACAATTGGTATATATGTTTAGGAAACATCTATCTTATAACATTGGAGCTGGTAAACGTGTTTTTTGACCGACGAGCCGAACCGGAGGAGGTACTCAATTCGACGCGTATATTTTTTTATGTAAAACCACGCATACCTTTTTTCATAGTTGTTCGATTTCAACAATTCTGTTTTTATTGGAAAGTATGCTCTTTCCTTCGGTCAAAAAACGAAATTGGTCCCATTGATATTTTATTGAAATCGGCTGAGCCATTTTTGATAAATCAACAATAATGTGAAAAACGCTACATCGATCCGTGCGAAATATTCGCGAATTCTGTACACGGGTGAAGTCGATCATACTGTTTTTTGCAAAAAAATAATAAAATTTTTAATTAATCAATGGTACTACTAAATCTTAATTAATGGTTTTTAGTATTTGTTATACATCATCTGTGAAAATTTCAGCTGCCTAGCTATCATCGTTCGTGAGATACAGCCCGGTGACAGACAGACAGACGGACATCGAAGTCTTAGTAATAGGGTCCCGTTTTTACCCTTTGGGTACGGAACCCTAAAAAGCCCACTAGCCGCTTGGGCAGGGTTTTTCACACTTGTTTTCCCCGATTGTGACTATAGATATTTGCTCAAAGGTTAAATACCATTACCGTGTCTAAACATACCCTTTTTTTTCATAAACGTAAAGTTCCTTCTCAATAAGCGTATGGGAACCCACGAGGGAAGCAAGAGTTTGATTAAATAAACCAGGGCCGGCACGAGGGCGGGAGTAAATGTAATTCCCTCTCGGTCCGCTCCCCACTCGCGGGCGATATGTGCCCCAAAGAGATTTATCGCGAGGATTAAATTTGTCTGTTTACATTTCAAATATATTATGTTCCGCGTTTGCTGCCGTTTGTTTTGTAAAAGGATAAAAGGGAAATAAAAGTATCCAGTGCGATAATGTGGTTGTTGAGAGAAATGAGTAGGTTTTGTAACAGAAATAAAAACGAGCTGAAATGAATGGAATAAAAATCATTATGCAAATCGATACCAAGTAGGTAGGTAACGGCAAGCATAGCGTAGCGTAGCGTGATGTTGTTTGATTATCTAACCAAATTAATCTATGTTCCAACACAGATTAATTAAGCGCTTCACGTATTGTTACCTTTGATATTTTCGTATAAATACTGCTTCGGTTAGGACCAAGGATTTTTATGTAATACATCCATGGTTAGAACGGTATGTTACCCATCAAATCTAAAGCAAATTAGTTCAATCTTAAAATCATAGATGGCTCCGTTCATCGAGCGGCAAAATACTGAATCACGCAAATGACTTTTGTAATGAATTTAATGAGCCATTTGATGTATTTTGTTGACATTGAGTTATCGATACTAGAGGTGTGACGTACTAGGTAAAACTCGTACCGAGTCTTGCGAGTACGCGTCCAGTTAAATACTTAGTCTTAAAACCTGTTCCACGAGTATTTACGAGTACAGTATTTATACATACGTATCTAACGTATAATTTCAAAAATACGTTCGATTACGAAGTGTATTTGAATAGGTATTATAGGTATAGGTACTTCAAGGCAAGCGTGCTACATCTTAGACTATAGTGTTTAACATCAGGCAGGCTTTAGTCAAACGTAAGACTATTTAATGTAAATAAAGAGCATTTTGCAAATGTTGCACTGCGCTTTATAATCACCTCTGTCACTAAAATGGTCCCAAGCTATGCTGCGTTTTGGAGCCATATTTAAAATTATTTATTGTTTATATTCTGTTTATTAGTTTAAAAACCACCACCACCCGTCACCAGATAGTTTATTGAAAACCTAACCAAAAACTTAGTTTACTATGTACAAAATATACAAACGAACATTTAAAACCACCACCGTTAAAACCACCACGCATGCAAAATTAGTTTTTGATACGATTACTAACACACCTTTTAAAAACAACACAAGTTAACCTTTAATTCAATAAAAGTTTAAATAAAAGCATCCGCTATTAACCGTTTCGTATAAGGCACTAAAGATTCAAATTTTGAAACATAGGCCGATAGGTAGCAAATAGTTTAAAGTGAGAAAGAAAATAATTCATCTGTTGTTCAAAAATCAGTCTAAACACCAAGCAATAAAGCTCATTTTTATAATATATCGACTTAACAATAACTCACACAAACATAATCAGATGGCGTCTCTATGCTTAGGTACGCGTCTCGTTTGCATTCCGATCCGAGTAGCTCAAGGAGTGGCTAGAAATTATAAGTCTGTGTGCGTTATGGTTCCGCGTCGCGTCAGACTTCTTAATACTCGAGACGCCTTTGGGCGTCTTTAAGAGACTTAGTCTTGAGACGTGGCGGCCGAAACCTAGTCTTGAAACCTGTTGCAGTATATACGTTCCACCTCTAATCGATACGGTAAAATAAACCATCTGCCTCGTAAGTAGGTGTGCTATTCGAGATCGAGAGAAATGTTTGTGCTTTGGAGATCGTTCGTCGCACTCAACTTGCTCGGTCCTTCTTCCTCCCGAAGTTGTGGAAGTCAGGAATCAGCGTCGAGGATTCCCGCCTTGCTGAAGCTGGGTGCTGGAGGACACTGCCGCCAGGGAGATTAGGGGGTGTGAGTTCTTGTATCCACTCGCTTGGGTGGCTAGCGTCTAGAACACCACTAACTGCCATTTTTTAGCCTAGATGGCCATGTCTTGACGTGGTGAGACTTTTTTTCTAGGTTGTCTTCTTGCTTTGGGCCTCATCTTAGTTGCCGCATGTTCCCTCTTCTTCCACCTCTGCCAGGAGGAGATCACGTGGAAGGGCACGCCAGGCAGATGATCTAATCAAGACCATTAGATCAAGCTATGTGCAAGCCGCTTCTAACCAGTCTTATTGGAAATCCATAGAAAGTCCATCCATACACCCAGCAGTGAACTTCCGACGTAAAGATGTTGATGATGATGCTACATGGTCCAAGTGTAAGGTAAATAATTTATATAAAAATATGTTTTATTTAATCAAGCCAAAATGCATATACATAGTTATCTAAATAACATAAAAATAAAAACTTAATTAACCCATCTAAACTAAAATAACTAATCCAAACTTAAATAAACCTATCTAAACTAAATTATCCTATCTAAACTAAATAATTAACTAATAATTTATTGATTACAATAAAGCATGTTCCAAGTACAAGTTAACCCGTGAACGGCGCATGCATGCAACTGTCCCAAAATGATGTTTGAAATGCCAGTGAAACCAAACTGCTTTTATGCATATATATCTAAGTACCTACTTAATTTTAAACGACTTCCAAAAAGGAGGAGGTTCTATGTTCGTTTGTTTGTATGTATTATTTTGTGTATGTTTATCAATATTTTTGCCAATTGTGAACCGAATCTAAAAAATCTGTTTTGGTTTGAAAAGGTATACTCCCGAGGTGGTCCCATCTAAATTTTAAAGAAATCATCAAAAATAATGTAAACAATTCGAGCAAAATATTCGAATTTCGTACACGATGGAAAGCTGTTTTGCCATTTTTTGCATTAAATTATTATTAACTGAGTACTTTATTATTCTTCACAAAATAGACAGGAACTTATTTAAAAATTTCACAAACGCGTATTTTTTTCTACCCCAACCTACTTGGAATTTAAACAAGGGTCGAATCGTTTTGCTGAAAACATTGTATTGTAATTGAAATAAAAGACAAAAAGGCCACAACAAATCGAATGATATCAAAGCCTCCAAATGTTGTGAATATTTTTAATCTTTGTTTATAGAATTACTGCTGGATGTA
Organism: Hypomecis atomaria; assembly: GCA_964007245.1. NCBI lineage: Eukaryota > Metazoa > Arthropoda > Insecta > Lepidoptera > Geometridae > Hypomecis > Hypomecis atomaria. The sequence continues at coordinate 380,577 of OZ023297.1, forward strand.
ACAAGCTATAAAATGCCGCTGGCGTAAATAAATGATATACTTATAATCTTTTTCATTTTAAACTATGTTTTTAATATACATAGATGTAGCGCTCGTAGCGTAGTTTGACTAGGTTTTTGTCAGCTAACACCGAAAGTAAGCAACGTTCCGCACGGTCAGTATTTGGATGGGTGACCGTGGGTGGCATTTTCCAACTGAGCGCTACCGTGGCTTGGATGACACGTTAAATTGTACTTCCTAGTTGTTTTAACTGTTCAGCCAAGTCAGAGTCCTTTGGGAAATCCCTACTAGTATTGTAAATCTGACAGTGTGTTTGTTGGTTGATTGGTTTATTCCTCTTTCACGCAGCAACGGAGTATCGGATTGACTTGATTTTTAGGGTTCTGTACCCAAAGGGTAAAAACGGGACCCTATTACTAAGACTTCGATGTCCGTCTGTCTGTCTGTCACCGGGCTGAATCTCATGAACCATGATAGCTAGGCAGCTGAAATTTTCACAGATGATGTATTTCTATTGCCGCTATAACAACAAATACTAAAAACAGAATAAAATAAATGTTCAAGGTTCCCATACAACAAACGTGATTTTTGGGAGTTTATTGCTCGCTATTAATAACGGCAAGAGAAATGGGGCGCCCATACGGTACGGAACACTTCGTGCGCGAGTCCGACTCGCACTTGGCCGATTTTTGTCATTGACATACCTAGTTCGAACGACGGAAAGTGACTTAAGCTACTTTTTAACCCAGAAATATAAAATGCTCTCATGGAATAGCACAAACATTAAAATACCACGCGGACAAAGCCGCGGACAAAAGTTAGTAAATGAAATAAATTGACCACAGAGTACGTGTATAACATTAGAATATGTCGTATTATGAAATGGAATAATAAACATTATATTTTATACTATAAACGAGGTTGCTTACTTTGCGGTTTTAATGTCACCTGTTCACCTTGAGGGTGAAAATCCTACGCTGCACTTGCCGCTACATAGTCTCCATTTGTCATGTTTTCAACCCAATCGACCAATAGCCCTCCCTGATATGTGTCCTGCCTACTGCCATTTCAATTTGCCGATTTGCTGGGCTATGTCGCTGTCATTTAAAGATAATTTTCCATTTTACCTACCAGGAGAGCATAAATAAACGAAGTACCCATCTAAAGACAATGTAGCCTTCGTATCAGAAAATTTTACTCGAATTTCCTCTGTTTACTACTTAGACTTTCCCTTAATTAAAATTAAAAAAGTTGCTCCCTGCGGCCTGGAACAAAGGCTAGCTCAAGTGGGCATTTTTACTGGAAACGGTTGTATACTGGAGCTGTGGCGAAACCGTAGTAGCTATCAAATAATAAAAGTACAGAGGAACGGCTACCATGTGTTGAATAATTTGTAAACGCAAACTAAATATTTCTGTCTCCTGGTCACACTGGTACTGGTATCCGACTGTCATGGTGGAGCCAATTCCAAGTTCCGCCCTCAGAACAATGAAAAACAGTAGAAGTGACATAAGTAAAAAAGTTGTGATGCATGATTTCAAAAACATGGCTTCGAAAACGCATAGAAACTGCTATGTAATATTGACACAAATGACACTTGAACTGGTGATCAAATGTCAAATTCGAATTAACAATTATTAACTTGAAACGTCTCTTTTAAAGCTTTCATTTTGAACCCTAAATTCATAGTTATAATGCCATGTCAATTCAAACACCGCCCCTGTTCCGCCATTTTATTACCTTTTCATTAAATTACTTCTTCTTCGTCGAGTCAATGGTGCCAAAATGTTTTTTTTTTTCAGTATTTGGCCACTGCGACCCCGCAGGGTGTAGCCTAAATTAAATTACTTTTTAAATCTCATCTCTGTAATTAACAATCAAACAGGCCTTTTCATCAGCTACATGCTAAATAATTTACCATTTATATTGTCATTAGCTTGTTTCCACCCACTTTTGAGCATAAGTTTCTTCTTTTTCTCTTTCACAAGTTTAAAAACTAACGTTACGATAACAGTACATAGACACGCGTGGATAAAAGCGACAATATCCAACTTATTCGTCTTGCCATGACATATATTATTAGTTTGACATTCATCGGAGCTGTTTCTCTGCTGACAGCTTCTCGGTTAAAGTCTCAGCGGTCGCGGTCCGCAAGAGGCAAGTAATTGCCGAGGAACCGGGTCAAGAGCAGAGCCGGCGACTTTCAAGTCTGCACATTTTATACTCGCCACTAAACTTTCGACATAGAATAAAAACTAAAGTAATAGAAACCGTACTAAAATAGCAAGAAATATACATCACTTTGTCCCATTTTAAACATGAAATTTAAAAGGTATTGGAAAAAGATGAACATACACCCGAACTTACGTAATTTCGAAGGGTTTCACAAACTGGCATTGAGCTATCTCGGGTGCCCAAATTTAAAAAGGTAAAAAGTAGGAAGGTAAAATGATCAGAGATTTGAACCTTCTTACTGGAACCAGATGGTTCAATTTTCCGAAAAAGACAAAATTCTTAGTGGACGCAAATTTTAACTACATATTTTGACATTCCAACTGGTGATTTTGACGTATGCGACAGACATTACGTTTTTTTTGTTCCAATCACTCTCGCGTATGCTATGTAAACCAGATGTGAATAAGACAGCTGTATCTTAGATTTTATTTGAGTAAATTTAGCAATACTTCTACTACTTGTCATTCTTTTTAACTTGATTTTCGAACTAAACGGACACTAAATGCGCAAGCGCTCTTTGAATAATGCTTACTTTTGAAACGGTTTTTTAACTTAGTATGGAGGATTAACTGATTCTTCAAAATTTTGGTAATTTATAGTTTTAACATGATTTTAAGTGATATGTGTAAAGGATTGTTCCTAACTATCCACCAAACTAACCACCTAGGGGGTCGGTTAGGAATTTTCTTCCTAGCCGACCACCAGCCATCCAGTGGATCCAACTTCATTTACCATAAAACTTCTACTGCTACACTTAGATCCACCTTCTTCTAGGTCTATCAATCAGCCGTAAGACGTCCACTGCTGAACATAGGCCTCCCCTATGGATTTCCAATAAGGCCGGTTGGAAGCGGCCTGCATCCAGCGCGTTCCTGTGATCTTTATTATATAGTCAGTCCACCTAGTCGGTGGCGTCTTACGCTGCGCTAGCTAGTCCGTGGTCTCCATTCTAGAACTTTACTGCCCCATCGGCCATCCGTTCTCCGAACTATGTGCCCTGCCCACACTATACTCGTAGATAGATTAAACACAATCAATTAAAATAAAGCGGTCGGAAGTGGCTACCCTGCCTGTTCTTGCGATCTTAGTTAAGTCATCTATTCACCTTGTCGGTAGACGTCCTACGCTGTGCTTGCCGATATGTGGTCTCCACATAAGAACTATTCGACTCCATTGGTTATCAATCCGCACTTCTGATATATTCTAACCTATTATAGCTTAACATTTTTTTTTACGGATGAGTCATTTTGAGAAATATGCTCGCTGCTCCTAATCCTTGTGATCAAATGCAAGTAAGTATCAAAGGAAGCCATCAATGTGTCGTCTTCCTTCGGGCTCAAGGGCCAGAGTGGCTTTACGTTATTTATTGTAATGTTGGTATAAACATCCGAGCCAGTTGACCATCAACTATAGCCACTAGTTACTGGCCAGGGGTGCGCCTTATCTCAGATCGCCTCTAAATGTGGTTGAAGTGACCTCTGCCAGGGCTGTCGCTTAATAATTTAAATATGTTTGTTTTTAACCGATTTCAAAAACGGAGGTTATCAATTCGAATAAATGTATTTTTTACAAATACATGTTACGCGATTACTCCGCCAATTATGAACCAATAATGTTTTTTTTTTCGTAGGTCATACTTTAAAAAGGGACCTATTTAAATTTGATCGAAAACGAGATATTCTTAAAAAAAACAACTACGATCAAAAATACGAAAATAACTTAATAAACGAAGACATGACCATTAGCCCGATGGTCCGATGACGTGATCAAACTTGTCGGGAGGCAATGGATGAGGCTAGCACAGGACCGGAAAGAATGACAAGAAAGAGAAGAGGCCTATACTCAGCAGTGGGTGGAACAGGCTGAATAGGCAGATCAAAAAATAGTACACATTATCTTCAGGTAAATTAGGGGCGTGAACTTTTTCGCTATAAAGACCTAAGTAAAACCGTAAGCTAGCGGCAGCAAGCTTAATGTTTTCAGAGACTACTTGTTGTCTTCTAAATCTGCTATCCAGCCCCAGTCAATAAAGTTACTTAACAAAATTCATGTTCACTTCCAACCAAGTTAAACGCAATTCTAAAAAAAAAAAAGTATTTAACTTGAATCGTTTAAAATACAGAAGTCAATTAAGTACCCGGCAGCTCTGCCCCCCTCCCCCCAACCCCCCACCCCGGACAGCGGCCACTCGCAGCGAGCTAAACGATCGAGCCGGAGCGGAGCTATGCGGCTACTAATGCATTATTAATTTGAATCCAATCTGAAACTCTACCATCAAACTGGCTACACGTAGCGTTGATAATACTACTGTGAGGTAGTTACTCGTAGAAACAACTGTGAGTGTTTTGTTCAGTATTTAACCGTTTCACAAGTATAGTACCGAATTATAAAATCGTCTAAACCGATAAGTACTCAATACTGTTTGTACAGGGTCATATGTATTAAACGCAAAACCTTTTAAGGGCGGGTCTAGTACATTTAATAAATAACTTTTGTACTACAACTTTTGAAATTTCGCAAAAAAAATCGCGTCCTCATTTTGCCGCGCGTTGACGAACTTCTTGTATTAAAAGCTGATTTTTTTCTTCGTGATTTTCCAACCAGGCAACCTTAGGATGGAGAGAGATAGGCACAAAAGAAGAATACGACGTGGTGAGAGATGGATTTATAGGATTTTTTTTTTCATTTTTTAGGGTTCCGTACCCAAAGGGAAAAACGGGACCCTATTACTAAGACTTCGATGTCCGTCTGTCCGTCTGTCTGTCTGTCTGTCACCGGGCTGTATCTCATGAACCGTGATAGCTAGGCAGCTGAAGTTTTTAAAGATTATGTATATCTGTTGTCGCTATAACAACAAATACTAAAAATAAAATAATATAAATATTTAAGGGGGGGCTCCCATACAACAAACGTGAATTTTTAGACGTTTTTCGCTCTATATTATTAATGGTAACAGGTAGATGCTTGAAATTTTCGCAGAATATTTAGTTTTATATTCACTTCAATCATAAATAATGAAATTGAAATAAAATAACTATTTGAGGGGGGCTCCCATACAGTACGGAACCTTCCGTGCGCGAGTCCGACTCGTACTTGGCCGATTATTATTTTTAGTCTTTTGAAAAGGGATGATACCAAAAATATTTACGTGTTACCCGTATCGAAACTACCACTTACAGATATGATGTACATTTCCTTGGTAAGTAAAACCTTTTATTGATACAGCGAGAACGAGTATTATCAAGCATTTGGCTGTCTGTAAATCGATAGTAAAAAGCTATGTATGGATAATTATTATTCTTCTCTCATTTTGGACTGCACTCGTTAGACATCAACTAGATTGTAATGACAAATACCAAGTATCGATACCAACATTTTATCCAACTCTTTTTCATAATTTAGGAAAGAATTACAAACTTAAGAGAAACTATAACCGGCACGATCTTCCGCCAGAATAATATTAGTTTTATTGGCAGCTGGATATCGGAGCAATCTGCAACAGGTTTTAACTGGATTTCCGTAAGTTTGCTAGAACGTGGTTTATTCAACGTAGTATTTCTTTAATTTGGTTTTCTTTAGTACTAGAGGGAAATGAAGAATCTATAGCTCTACCTGTGGATTTAAGAGCAAATGAAGTTTTCCTGGTTCCATTGTGGATATAAGGGGAAATAAATGTATACTCATTTTCCTTTACTCATACTGTACTCTACTGTACCAGCCTTTTTAGTAGTCCACTGCAGGACGTAGGCCTACCCACGAAGGGTGATTGGGCCATATCCACCACGCTGGCCCAGTGCGGGTTGGTGGATTCACATACGCCATCGAATTTCTTCTACGGACGTATGCAGGTTGCCTCACGATGTTTTCCTTCACCGAAAAGCCAGTGGCGTGAAATTCCGTACATAAGTTCCAAAGAAACTCATTGGTACGGGATCGGGATTTGAACCCACGACCTCATGATTGCAGGTCGGGTATTACTACCACTAGACCATCACGGCTTTTTTTCTCATTTTTTACTCATACAACAGTACCTAAAGGTCAAAAATCAAGTACCTACTTTAGAAATATAATTCACAATAATTTTAAAACAAATGTCAACATTAACCTTACTATCTATACCCGTGCGTTGAAACCTCGAATCCGTACCTAGCTATGAATCTAATTAAGGTGGGCTCACACGGGGCGATGAACTGATCTGTAAAGTTTATCGCATCAGTCCAACTGGGATCTCATTCAATTAATTCATACCGCTCATAGGGAGATGGTTCGTTTATGTTAAACCACCTCGATGGTTAACCGAATCTTAAATAACTCGCATAATTTATTTTTCATAAGAGACACTTGGAACCAAAGTTGTTCCAAATTTGATTTCCAACACGTTTGTTTTTCATTAACTTTTTCTAGGATCGATATTTTTTTTATAAGGTGGGGGTGTAATTTTGTTTGTTTTATAATCAAAGTTGTTAGAAATTTGATTTCCTACATTTACTCGTATGTGAACTATCAAATTTATTTTTCGAAAAATACATGAGAAAAAGTAGGGATGCAATTTCGTTTTGCTGCTCAGCTGACAAGGTATTATTCGTAATTAAACTTTAGCACTACTGCTTTTCCACAACCACACATTCACTTAACATCAAAGAAAAATGATCAAACGAACGAAGAACCACCCCAAAAAATATGAGAATGTTTCCCACTAAAGGAAACATAAGGAAAACTAGCGGATTTACCACGAATTTAATATTAAACGGTCCAAATGGCAATAATCTTATTTTCTTCGTATAAATGATCACAGTAATACGTGTAAAATGGTATACTTACTAATATTATAAATACGAAAGTGTGTTTATCTACACTAATGTTGTAACATTCTACTTATGTTTCCAATACTTGACTTATAATGACTACTGTTAGCTAGCAACAAAACACTCAATTTAAGCAATTTCACATGATGTTATAATATCCACATCGATATCGTAAAATCTCATTATAACATCGCGCGCTCACTCTTGATTGGCCCTGCGCGCGCAGCTGCGCTCTCATTGGTTAGATTTTAATGGCGCCAAGTTCACTGTGACAATACACGTACGCGTGAATTTAATGTTTCGCTATATGTTTTTTGTTTGTTTTTTTTTTTATTAGTGAAGATAAAGTAGTGTATGCAACTGCATACAACACGGGTATTAAAACACGAGTGTGAGTTTATGAAACGAGCGCAGCGAGTTTCATAATAGTATAGAGTGTTCATTATATGACAGTTGCATAAACTACTATTATTGATTTGCTACCATTTCACGCAGCAACGGAGCAACGAATAGGACTTGATTTCTGGCATGAATATTATAATAAGTGTTGTAGGCTGAGTGACTAGCCTCGGCGTCAAAGTGATTTTTGACCGACGAACCAAACCGGAGGAGTTACTCAATTCGACGCGTATATGTTTTTTTATGTGTAAACACGCATAGTTTTTTTAGTATTAGTCCGATTTCAATAATTCTTTTTTATTGGAAAGAGTATACTTTGAAATTGGTGCTATTAAAATTATATTGAAATCGGCTGAGCCATTTTTGATAAATCAACAATAATGAGAAAAATGTGACATCGATCCGTGCGAAACATTCGCGAATTCTGTACACGGGTTAAGTCGGCATGCTAGTTTTGCGAAAAATAATTATTAAGTCGCCTGAAGGCGAAACGGCTGTAAACGATTGAAACAACCGAGACCAATTACTTTACGTGTCATTCGAGCCACGGTAGCGCTAAGTTGGAGAATGCCACTTACAGTCACCCATCCGAATACTAAAAATATATTCATTATACAAATTTTGTCCCGAAAAAAAAAAGTTCATATGAGATACCGCAAAAATTACAAACCCACGCAGGTGAAACCCAGGCAAAAGTTAGTTTAATATATTTTGCAAACCTTTTTGCTGGCGGATGTAAGAGCCATCCATTACCGTGGTTTAGATCGGATCAGCTGCCGTAAGTGGTTTATCTCCTTCGAATTATTTAATTCACGTGAAGGGAGAGCCGGAAGGAGATATATAGTTAAAATGAAGTCAAAATGCAAGCGTTTGTATTCCTCAAAGTAAAGCTTTAATTTGTAGATGGACGCTTTGATATCATATTATTCTGATTTTTCGTTTCGTAGATAGTGGTTGGCTACACTTTGTAGCTACTGCTACGCCGTAGCTGGGTTACGTCGTAGCGGTATTACAACGTTTATATTCTACGCTGCTAAACAAAAATAAAAAATCAGCTAAGTGCGACTCGGACTCGCGCACGAAGGGTTCCGCACCATATGGAAGCCTCTATTGAATATTGACTTTATAAATATTGAATAACTATATTAATTTTTAAGAGATTTTACAACTTAATGTACTAAACCTAATGTTCCGCACCATATGGAAGCCTCTATTGAATATTGACTTTATAAATATTGAATAACTATATTAATTTTTAAGAGATTTTACAACTTAATGTACTGTGAATATTTCAAGCATCTTCCTGTTGCCGTTATTAATATCGAGCAAAAAATCGCGTTTCTTATATGGAAGCCCCCCTCAAATGATTTATTTTTTCCAACTTTTAGTATTTGTTGTTATAGCGGCAACAGAAATACGTCATCTGTGAAAATTTCTACGTTTTAGCTATTACGGTTCATGATATACAGCCTGGTGACAGACAGACAGCGGAGTCTTAGTAACAGCGTTCCGTTTTTACCCTTTGAGTACGGAACCCTAAAAACCAGAGTAACTATAGAGATGTAATTTATTAGTCACACTAACTTAGAGTAATATTTTTAACACTGTTGTATTGAAAGTCAATTTATTAAATTATCTAAATAATTTTGGTATATTGTATGACGTGTAATTATTTAATCTATTGTATCAATAAAAATGTTTATTTGTTTATTTCTCAATACGTTCGCTATTCATTTTAATCGCCATGTTTTATGGACATAATGCTAAACCAGAATATAATTTGATCTTGAAACAATGTAACATATTAGTAGTAAGTTGCTGATTGATTAAGTTACGAGTAAGCTGCTACCATTATTGTTCTGCACCAATACTAACAAAAACGCCGCTCGCGCCGGGCTGTCAGTGTCACCTGTCAGCGGACTGTCAGGCGACCCCCACTAGACGATTTCCCTCCGGTATTCATATCTGGGCTTCACAATGGTTTCGCTCTCGGTGATTTTGTGCGTGGTCAGCGGCGGCGGCTCGGATCTAATTTGGGTAGGTACAATATTGATTGTAACTAATGTTATAACATATTTGCTCGTAGTGGCTGTAATTACACCAATTTCAATATCGTAATGTATTTCATTACGAACTTGTGCATTATTTTAATGTAAAACGCACGCCGCCACCGATGCAGAACTCTGTGGTCTCGTTTCTCTTACTTTCCCTCAAGAGAGTGAGAGACATTGCGGCACTTGTGCGGTAATGTAATGTAAAACGCACGATGCTTCGACTGATGCACGACTTTCACTCAAAGTCAGAGTTTTATTAATTTCCTCGCAAATATGTTATAAAACAACGTATGACATACGTGCGCTTTGAAAATTACCGCACTTATATCATAATGTACTATTACCTATGCGTCTATGTACAATTTACTACAGTCCACTAGCTATCGCGGTAACAATAGTAGTTTAATAACAAAGCTTATTTGTAACCAAATATAGACAAAGCTATAAATATTTAATAATCACGATCGCTCATACATTGTTTATGCCAAAAATACCTACTTGATAAAATAGTGAGCCAAAATGAGCGAATATTGGAGCGAATTCCAACCGTCCCCGTCCCCAGGCGCGCTCCCGCGACCGGAAACCAATCAATTACTTTCGGATGACGTTTTCCAAAACAACCGACAGCCTCCGCGACCTTCCTCGGATCTCCGTAAGGCAGTGTGTCCACCGGATGACGTGTGTACTCGTAGATGTAACGTGAGCGAGGCAAATCAACCAATGGGTTCACTTCCCGTCAAGTGTACTGTACTGTATCAGCCTTTTTAATAGTCCACTACAGGACGTAAGCCTACCCACGAAGGGTGATTGGGCCATATCCACCACGCCTGCCCAGTGCTGATTGGTGAGTTTACATACGCCATCGAATTTCTTCTACGGACGTATGCAGGTTGCCTCACGATGTTTTCCTTCACCGAAAAGCCGATGGTGTTAAATTCCTTCACCGAAAAGCCGATGGTGTTAAATTCCGTACATAAATTCCGAAGAACTCATTGGACAGGGATTTGAACCCACGACCTCACTATTGTAAGGCAGGTGTATCTACCACTAGACCACCACGGCACCGTCAAGTGTGAGGTGATTTTGTTGGTGAATTTTTCAATTAGCACGCCGGTCGTCTACACATTCTTCATTAACCGACCGAGCTAAGCATCTATGTTTAGGAGACAACATTTTCTTACATTTGTCTCAAATTTCGTTTGTTAGTTTGGCTGAAGTTCCCCTCTCAGGTCGCAATTCAACGAATCTTTGCGAAAGTTTGTTGTATATAACAGAAGCGTGTATACCTACGTGCGCGAATACTTGCGTATCCTAATCAACTAGTATGGTTAGCATTAATAGCAAAAGATGCATCAGTCTTAAGTTTACCTCAGTGCCTAGCTCTTAGTTTCATTTTATAAAATTTGCATTTTGTATTGCAATACGATAAGTACCTTCTTTTTATTTTATTTAACCTGTACTGTCCCACTGCTGGGCAAAGGTCTCCCCCAATTCCTTCTAACAATGATAAAACCTAAGCCTACTTCTAAACAATAATAATTAATAAATATGGAGCAGATACGAGTGCGTTACCTAGCAGCCCGAGCAACTACAAACGCAAACATAGCTTAGTATAAAGTGGTTACCACACCATTTATCTTATTAATTTTTAGTTTAACTGTCCTTATTCCGAGTAAAACTACTACAAAAACTTACCTCTACCAAAAATAATACAATCACGTTTTAATATCACCCTCAACAATTTTGTACAGTTAACGAGTCTTACTATCCTGAGAGTGCGTATTGTGTCGGACCTTAACATTAATCTGCGGGTGCTTGTGTGAATAGGCCCTTAAACTATATCAAAGGACGAGGAAGCGACGGTTCGTTGACATTAACTTGCCAAATGATGTAAATACGACGGGTATTTTTATAACGGAGAGCGCTGGGCCGACGACGGCCGGTTCGTTTACCTGAGGGATGAGATGCTAGCTAGCTGTAGCGATGTTCGTAACTTTACTATTCATCATTATTTAAAGAAAAGTTCCTGACTTTTACTCACTTCGTCTTCGATACAAAAGAACGCCATTTCTCTGGATTTACAAGTGAAGTAATTCAAAATTCAAAATTCAAATTCAAAAACGTTTATTGCAGTTTGCATGTTACATAGGTGTTATTTATAAATATATATATGGCTCAATACAAACTTGCCTGTTAAAGGCGTGCAAAGTTACTGGCAGCTCTATTTATTATTATAAAATCGAATTTATGTCTAAAATTATGTTTAAATTGATTACAATGTCTAGATTAGTTAGTCAATTACAATGTCAAGGATTAGTGTCAATATTATGTTAGTAGATTACATGAATAATTGTACAAAAAGATTACATTACATAGTCAATACATCAGTTTACAATATCTAGTTTTTGCATTTATGTGAGAGTAATAAAATCCATTACTTAAAACATTTGTCATTTAAAAAATCATTGATTGAATAGTAACATTTGTGTGTGAGAAGAGCTTTTAATTTATTCTTAAAACAATTTATTTCTTGATCCCTAATACATTTTGGTACATGATTGTATATAACAGGGCCCATACAGACAATGCTTTTGTTCATTAGTGTAGTTTTTGAAGGAAAAATCCTACGTTTATTTTGGTCTCTCCGATTTCTTACGGTTAACTCAGACAAAGGAGGAAATAGCTCAGGGTGACTTTTTACAAATACTGCAGTTTCAAATATGTACAGAGAAGGAAGAGTCAGAAGTTTATGTTTTTTAAAATAAGGGTTACAGCTGTCTCTTTTCTTTAATTTAAACATACTTCTGATGCATCGTTTTTGTTTTATGAACACATTTTCTTTGTTTGTCGAATTCCCCCAAAAAATTTATACCATACAATTATACCATATCTCAGGATGGATTCCACTAGCCCATAGTAAGCAGTAATTAGAGCATCGGTATTAAGTGTATCAGACAATTTATGTAGTAAATAGGATAGGCTACTGACTCTCTTACATAGATAATCAATTTGATTTTTCCAATTCAATTGCCTATCAATAACTAAACCAAGAAACTTAGCATTGTCAACTTCAACAATTACATTATTGTTATGACTTACATTGATATTACATTTATTAGCACCCCTTTGTGCAAAGTGCAGTATGCTAGTTTTATTTAAGTTAATTTTTAAATTATTATTATCAAGCCATGAGATTACGGATGACAGAGAGTTACCAATATCATTTTTGTATGTTTCAATATTCTTGCATGGTACTGTTATTGTACTGTCATCCGCAAAAAGATTCATGTCTTGTACTGTAGCATTAGGTAAATCATTGATATACAGAATAAAAAGGAGTGGTCCCAGGACACTGCCTTGTGGGACACCGTACATTACATTACGTTCCTCAGATCTAGTAACTTCCTCCCATTTGGACTTAAAATTAATTCTATTTATTTCAGTTATTTGTTTTCTGTCACTTAAGTAAGACTTTACCAGAGCCAGAATGTTTCTTCGTATTCCATATGCCTCTAATTTACTCAGCAGTATTTTGTGGTCTACATAATCGAATGCTTGCGTCATATCACAGAAGATTGAACATATTGGTGATGATTTGTCCATACATTGTAGAACTACCTTAATAAAGTCATAAATGGCCATATTAATATTTTTATTTTTACGGAAACCGTTCTGCTGTTTACAAAGTACATTATTTTTCTCTAAGTAACTATACATTTCTAAATATATGTATTTTTCAAAGATCTTTGAAAATATGGATAAGAGTGCAATAGGTCTATAGCTTTCCATGTTTTCTCTGTTATTTTTTTTGAATAGGGGTTTTATAATAGTTGTTTTCAAAGATCTTGGAAATGTTCCTGTAGTGATACAGAGATTAATCAAATAACTTAAAGGGACACATAATTGTTCATTCACAGATTTAATAATCTTAGTAGAGACATCATCAATGCCAACACAGTTACTATTTTTGAGATTTTTTATAATGTTACTAATGTCCTGTGGAAGACAGGGGGACATAAACATCGAGTCAGAGCGTGAATCAATGGTTGATGTCACCCCGTTTCCCGAGCCAGCAATAGGTACAACTTTATTTATGAAGTAGTTATTAAAAGCATTTGCTATTTCTAGCGGGTCAGTAATTTCTTTATTATCTAGTTTAATCTTTGAAATTGGCTCTTTTGGCAAGTTTAACCTTTTTTCATTGATGATACCCCATGCAGTCTTAGATTTATTATTTGAGGTTTTTATATTATAGTTATTTTGAGAAAGCCTCGTCAATCTTATAATTTTTTTGAATGTTTTAGAATATTTAAGAAAATTACTTTTATTCAATTCTGTAGGTTTTCTTCTATATTTCCATAGAAGATTTCTTTTATTTTTACTACAAGTTCTAATGCCTTTTGACACCCATTTTACTGGTTTTGTGACTTTTTTTACAACTACTCTGTATGGAAAACATAAATTGTAATATAGTTTGAAGTTATCAAAGAAATATTCGTATGCAATATTAGCGTCAGTAATATTATACAGTTCGTGAAATGGTATATTCTCTAAACACATCTTAAATTTTTTTATATTCTCATCAGAGTAGTCCCTTTGCAATTTGCGCCAAGATTTTAGTAAAAGTTGTCTACAAACTGGATATTTCATAATTAAAGCACTGTGATCAGACAGATCCAGCTCATGGACTTCAGTTTTACAATTATTCTTACTATTGTAGACCATGTTGTCTATGCAAGTTTGACTTCTGAATCTTGTGGTTTGTTTTAGTGCAAGTTTGAAATTATAACACTTTAATAAACATTTAAAATCAGATGTGACTTTAGAGTCTCTCAGGACATTGATGTTAAAATCTCCCGCTATGCACACATGTTCATATTTTTTATTGGAAGTCAAACTTAACATTTTTTCAAACTGGTTTAGAAATGTTTGTATATTTGATGACTTAGGAACTCTATATACACAAATAATTATTAATTTATGTCTGGTTAATTCAACTGCGCAACACTCAAATACACTGTTTATAGAGAGCCTTTTAAATTCAGGTAATTCTCTCCAGTCATGTCCGTTCTTTACCAGAATGCACGCACCGCCTCGTGATATATTGTCTCTGCAGAAAGATGAAGCCAAGGTATAGTTAGGTACATTAAGGTATTGTTCGTGTCCATCCTTTATATTGTGCGCAGTGCAGCACAGTACATCAACCATAACATTTTTCTCTGCAAGGCCTTCTAATGCAACCACTAATCGGTCACTCTTGTTGATTAGACCGGCTATATTTTGGTGTAGAATATTGAGATGTTGATTCACGAAAAAAGGTTGACTGTGTTTGTTCAATATTGTCCAATTCATTCTTAGCACACTCCTCAACGAAACTTTGCAATTCCATGATGTAAGTCTTTAATGTTCCGAAAATTGCTCTTACTCCATTGTTACTGATCATGCCGCTGTATTTATGAAACATTGTATGATCATATTTTAGACTTTTGTTTGAGTCCAGTATATAAGCATATTTATGAGTCAACACATCTAGGTATAATAAATTATTGAAGTTTTCAACTCGTCGATTGTATAACAGGTACTCTGCCATGTCGCCACATTTATAGGTTGGAAGGCAGATTATGATGTTGGTATTTTGTATTTTCAGTAATTTTTCTCTAATGTATGTTATTAATTCGAAGTAATTGTTTGTCTTATTAAAATCTTCTTCTCCAAAAAGTAATATGCAATAGTCATTCATAGTAAAATCTATAAGTGTTACATCCAGCTCGTTGATTAATTGCCTCACAGATACATTTGGCTTGAGGTAGTGGCACTTATCATAATCTGTATCCCAGGTGTCTTCAGCAATTGACAATATCCTGTTTTGTTTATTAGAACTTACAATACCAACTTTTGGACGGTCATTTTTTCCTGACAGAAGAGAGTGATGCTGAATATTACTTGTAATTTTTGCTGTTGGTTTTTTTGGAGTATGATCTAGGTTTATTGTCTCTGAGTTTGAACTAATGTTAGGGGTCATTGTTGCCAAGGTATTTTTACTAGCCGAGGACTCATGTCTTTCATGCTGCTTGGCAGAGTCGGGATGTTTACAAAGGCTGGCTACTTTCTTTCTCGGTGTCATTTTGGCTGGGCTGTGTTTAATTCTTTTAAGCAGTTTATTTTTTTGCAATAATTCTTCATTTGTTTGTTTTAAAGTAGAATTTTCAAGTAATAGTGTTTCGATTTCTATATGTGCACTTTTCAGTTGTAATTCTAGACTTTCGATCTTCTCATGGAGGTGTTTGTCATTTATGCTATCGTCAGAAATGTCTGGAAGGCTAACAGTTGACTTATCCATTGTTCCTGATAAAAGATCACTGTCAGTTTGAATCATCGAGTCTGACGTTGTGCGTTTACGCCGAAGAGTGATATTTTCCAAGAAATTCATTGTTGTTTGTAATTGTGAAAACATACGTTGCGATTTAAATTACGAAATTCAGTGAGTAGGTAGGTATGTCAAACTGTCAAAATAACATTTCAAGTCACCAAAAGCAACACTGCTCTGCTATTGGTTCATATCCCATTCATTGGAAAAAATTATGGCGCTTGAAAAATAACGTCTTGCAATATGACGAACATACGATTTCTTCATTAATCTCATGTGTATTGGTAAGTTATTACTCACAGATTCGATGATCTAGTAGTGGATTCGCATAAAACTTCACTTTTTATCTATTTTAACTTGTTTGGATGATGCATAGTCACTTTGAACAGGCTTGCTTTGCCCGGCACTTCTTTCACTTTTATCTCAAAAATTACTGTGCAGATATCGCCACAAACACTTTTATACGATAATTGAGCATAGTTTATCATTATGCACTGAAAATTAGCACGGGAAACTAGATTTTAATATTTTTTCACTTAATTTAATCGTAAACTGATGTTGACAGCTGGGCAGAGTTGCCAGTTCTCCTGTGTAAAGTCTAAGAGTAATAACTTTATTAGTTAGTGTTGTGACGTTGCATCAGCGCAATCACATTTTAACTTACTCATCACATAAATAAAAAAGGAATTAAAAACTAATAAAACATTATAATATTATACGGAACCATTGTACTTCCGTGATTTCAATAAGGCTTCGGTTACGATCCGAGTTTCATACTCGCGCGAACGCGGAACCGCGTAGCCGACCTACCTACCTACCTGGGCGGGCAGTGGGTCACCAAGACCAACGCCGCAGTGTATAAGGCTATAAAAGTCGATTGATTGTTTAGTTTCCTAAACTGTGTATAATTCAAAGAGTTATCTTTGTGATAAGCATTTCAAAACTCTGAAGTAAACGCAGGATTTGAACCTACCTTCTCGGATCACTAGCCCGAAGCTCTTCCAACTGAGGAAGCTCGCCTTCTACGCAAGTGCCAAATTTGTGAAGTGCTTATCATTACCACCAACTTATAGCGTTGGCAAACGTATCACAAAAATAACTCTTTGAGATAAAACCTAGTGTTAAACCTAGAAAGCACTATAGTGCGATGTGCAATAAACGAATATAAATAAACTAAACTAAAATAAAAATCAATATCACTGTGTATGATTATTATAGGAAGTTTTGGTTTCATAGTAAGTTATAAGCTTCGTCTGTACGTGGGCCAATTTTCAATAAAACAAAACATTTTCGATAGTAGAACTCCTTTCTAAAGCCCGCCTGGGGTTTGTAAGCATTTCTGTGTTCTGGATTGAAATGCAATATTTCAAGCAAAGTTTTTGGATAATATGAGATATATAATCTTCACATCAGAGATCTAGCGCACGAATGGATCGTTGTGGATGGTACAGACACGTCATGGCCTCATGGGCAATAGGTATGATGACTAAAAAAATATAATTAGTCCGTCAGATAGACTATCAAAAAATACGTATTTTTTTGGCATTTAAACAAAACTTGGTGAAGATATAGTCTGTCAAAGTTCCGCGTGACTTCACAAGTGCCAATGTATATACTTCTGTAAGAGATGTGACGTCACGACCCCCCCCCAGTCCCACAGTCAGTTATTTGTAGTTTGATTGACAAAAGAAAAAATACGTGTCCAAAATTTTTTTATAATCTCGCACTAATTATAATAATGATGTTTTTACCCATTCATCATGCCTATTGCAACGCTTTGCGTCAGGCACATGCAAACCTAGTGCATCTTGGCACTAAACATCAAAAAAAAAAATAAGAATATGGACTCTGGAAATTGAGTAATCACGAGTTCGCTATCTTCTTAAAAAATTTTGGCTGGACGCCCATTTCTAAGATATCAGTTTCCCGACGCTACTCAAAGGCGACGTTGCCAAGAAAATTCCGAATTTTACAGTAGTTTTCAGTAACCAATGTTTCTTCATGTAAACCATTGACTTGGCATTTTTTCTTGATGATTTAAACATACAGAACATTTCACTTTCACTCAAAGTAAGTATAAATAATCAATAGATGTTCGCTAAAGTGACTAAGGTAGGTTATTTTTAATTGCGTAAAGGAAAATAAATCATGCAAAGGTAATAAAAAAAATCATATAACTTGAAGATTAATTTAACAAAAATATCATGTAAATGTCTTGTTTAAATACAATAAAACCACATAATTAAATTACTATTACATGAAAAAAACACTTATTGGAGATACTATGTCCAGCAGTAGACGTCCTATAGCTGATATGAAGACATAAATTTTATTACCTTTTATGGTGGACATCCCGCGCGTTAGAACCAAGCGTTTCGAGTCCACATTCCTCATACGAACCGCCAGAATGTGGAACGCTTTGCCTGAGTCTGTCTTCCTGCTAAAGTTACAATGTAGGTGTATTTAAATCCTGATTAAATAGGTATCTTCTAAGTAAGCGTATTACACCCAAGACTGCATATCTGCTTAACATCAAGCAGTGTTTAGTCAAACGCAAACCTATATGAAAATATACGGCCAAGTACAAGTAGGACTCGCGCACGAAGGATTCCGTACTGTATGGGAGCCTCCTTTAAGTATTTATTTTAATTTATTTATTTTTTATTGAAATGAATATACAACTAAACATTCTGTGAAAATTTCAAACATCTACCTGTTACAATTAATATATCGAACACAAAACGGTTAAAAATTCAGGTTTGTTGTATGAGAGCCTCCCTCGAATATTAATTTTATTCTGTTTTTAGTATTTGTTGTTAAAGTGGCAACAGAAATACATCATCTGTGAAAATTTCAGCTTTATAGCTATAACGGTTCATGAGATACAGCCTGGTGACAGACAGACAGACGGACAGCGGAGACTTCAAAGTCAAAGTCAAAGTTCCTTTATTCCGTAGACATTACAGTTGCACTTGGAATCGTCAGATAACAATGTTTAGAATACAGTTTAAGTAATTTAAATCTAATCTTAAATAGGTACTTACATACGTTTCAAGATTTCACAAAATATATTTAATACAAGAAATAACATAGAGACAACTTAAAGAAAAAATATATATCAGTCTAATAAAGTAATGCCAACGAAAACAAACATCAAAGCAAGAACAAAAAATAAATGATCCTCACAGATAAAAAAGTAGCATATTACGTTATTCAGCAATAACGGTTATTAACATCACAGTTAAGGACTTAGTAATGGGTTGTTTTTACTCTTTAGGTACGGAATCCTAAAAAAAGCCATTGGATCATCCAAAGCCCTTAACAATCTAGAGATAATCCAAATGCCAAATAATAACATTGCTTTTTCCTTAAAAGCGAAATCGCATGATGCTACTTGTAGTACAGTAACATTGAAGAATATCCAGCGGAGTATACAACGATAGCATTAAGGTAAGCCGATGAAAGCCTCTCGAAAGAGCCCTCCAGTGGAGAGGGTCGGCCATCACTCACCCGGCTCACAATGAAGGAATCTTAAAAATAACTTCAACATGCTGAGTAATGATACAAGTCAGGTTTTGGTATAACTTCTTTAGTTCAACGGTACAATTTTAATTATTTATTATTAGGGAACATCTTGTACACGGTCTCTGACCCTAAATAACTTAATTTCAAATTGTAGATTGTTAAAGTCCCATGATACTGCTATACAATTAGTAATTTTAACCGACTTCCTACAAGGAGGAGGTTCTATGTTCGCCTGTATGTATTTTTATTGTGTATGTTCATCGAGAATTTCGCCAATTGTGAACCGAATCAAAAAAATATTTTTCGTTTAAAAGGGTATACTCACAAAACGGTACCATTTAAATTTTACAGAAATCAGCTGAGCCGTTTTTGAAAAATCAACATTAATGTAAACGATTCGAGCGAAATATTCGAATTTTGTACACGATGGAAGGCGGTTTTGCTGTTTTGCGAAAAATAATTATTTTTTTTATTATTTATCTGGCAGTGGTCATCTCATGATGACTATCCTTACTTATAATATAAATCCAAAAGTGTAATTGTTGGTTTGTTACTCTTTCACGCAGCGATAAAGCAATCGATTGACTTGATTTTTAACATAGAAATAGTTCAAAACTTGGAAAGTAACACAGGCTTCCTTTCATCCCTGAAAAATTAATATGGGACAGTGCAAAAAAAAACAACATCACGTGGACGAAGCCGCGGGCGAAAGTGAAGAGCAATTTAAAGTTTTAAATTATAATTTATTGCAATATTTCGAAAGTAAACTCCTACATAGTTAAATTTGTATATGTTAAGAAATTTTAATATTATTAAGAAAATTGCTGCCATTAGACACTCCTACTACAGCAATTTTCTTAAACTAAACTAGCGAAGGAAATTGTGCTTAAGAGGATCGCGAATCGACCACTGTTTTAGCGTTTCCTTTTTTTTTTCAGAAAAATTTTTAATTTATGTATACTATTCAGCCAAAGTTTTGTTTAAAAATGTGACTTACACGGGGTCATAGGTATTAAACGCAAAACCTCTTAAGGGCGGGTCTAGTACATCTAGACAAACAACTTTTGTACTACAACTTTTGAAAATTCGTAAATAAAATCGTTTCTCCATTCATTTTGCCGCGCGTTGACGATCTTTTTGTATGGGAAAGCTGATGTTTTCTTAGTGATTTTCGAAAAGTCGTAGTACAAAAGCTGTTTGTCTAGATGTACCAGACCCGCCCTTAAACGGTTTTGCGTTCAATACCTATGACCCTGTCATCATCATCACCATCATCTTGCCCTTATCCCACTAGGTGGGGTCGGCACAGCACGTTTCCTTTCGCCACTTCACTCTATCATTCGTCATCTCATCATCAACTCCTTTCTCGCGCATGTCATCTTTCACACAATTCATCCACACTTTTTTTGGTCTTCCCTTCCCGCTTTTGCCATTTACCGTCATAAACCTATATATTTACCTATGACCCTGTATAGGCTTATAACTTTAAGGTCACTTAAAAACCTGTAAAACTAAAAAAAATTAATCCTAGCGATTGAAGTGCTGATAACATGAAGAAATAGTTTGATAATATATAAGATAAAATATTTAGAGGTAGATGACAGCTTATTGTTTTTTTATGGAAAGGTTGGCGCCTCACAATTGCCTTAACGCTACTTATTACAGAATCATAAAATACAGCTTCATCATCATTAAAGTTTTACTGCTTTCCATTTCATAATCCGCCGCAGATCGGAGCCTTAATGAAGGTTTATTTTTAGCCTAGGGCTGCGTATTAAGGCTAATGAACATCGCCCGTAGCTAGAGCACTAATCCTAAACCGGGCATGATGAGAGCACAGCGCTTGGTACGGCACTGACACGGCTCGGCAGCTCGGCCCTGATGTTGCTCTGCTTGACAGTGACACGTCACGGATCAGTTCTGAAGCTATATCTTTCTTAATATATGTTGTTTGTCCGCGATGTACTCCTAAACTACTTAACCGATTTTAACCATTTTTTTAGTTACTAGTGTGAATACAACTTGAGAGATAGCTTAGTTTAAATTCTCAATTTATAATCGCCTTTATTATTTATTATACTTAAAAAATTTGTCGGTACCGGGGCGAAGCTGGGATAGGCAGCTAGCTCGGTTACAAGCACTAATTAGGTGACATTACGCCGAGATTCGAGAAACGGGTCATTGTGAAATATTTAATGTAAATATCTAAGTCTGTATGTATGACGGCGTTCGCCTTTTACTTAGGGACTGTGGCTTTGTAAAGATTTTTGATCAAAGCCAGTTAGTAACTAAATAAATATTAGGGGGCATCTTTCACACGGTCTCTGACCCCAATCTAAGCAAAGCTGGTGATATAGTTGCCAGAGACAGATATGCTTACTACATGTACATATTTTTGAATACATACTTTTGTAGATAACTAGTTTTTACCCGCGGCTTTGCCTCCGTCATATTTTAATTTTTGCGCTATCCCATTAGAATCCATTCCATCCCTCTGTTGCTGCGTGAAAGAGTAACAAATCAATAAACCAACAAACACACTTTCGGATTTATAATAGCTATTAGTAAGGATAGTAATCATAAGGATTACTAATAACATCCAGACACAGAACAAACACCTATGTTCATCACATAAATCCTTGCCCTGGGTGGGAATCGAACCCAGGAGTCAGGGTTACTAACTACACTACAGAACTACAGGTGCAGTCAAAGTCAAAACCATGACCACGGCTCGGTCATGGTTCAGTTCAATGTCTCAATATTGCCACGGTTTATTTGGCAGCGTGGTGTGGTCATGGTTTGGTTTGAAGGCTCAGCACGGTTACAGCTTGGCTCGACCCTCGGCTCAGTCTCAACTAGGTTCGGAAGCCCAGCACGGCGACAACTCAGTCACAGTTCAATTAAACAGCTCAGTCACGGTTCAGTTCATAGGCTCCATCACAGTTTGGTAGAAAAGCTTAGTGCTATGGCATGGCTGGGCTCGGCAGCGAGTCACGGTCATAATTCGGGTAAAAGGCACGACTCAGATTGGCAGTTCGGCACGGCCACGGCTCGGCAAGATTAACCTATAAAGACCTTTAATGTATCAGTTAGATGTAGGTATTCTAATATACATACAAAACCAATTTAAAAATATGTAAAACTTAATCTAAAAGCCCCTTTGTAGAAACGTGGTCAGAATGCTGGCAGCATTGTCTCGCTGAATGGTAATGCTGAGCTTTAGACCAAAGTAGACGCAGCATTCTGGTCACACGCCACCTTTACTAACCGCCAGGCCAAGTCTTTATACAGTGACAGCCCCTATGGACCTAAAGTATTAAGTATTATTAGGTATCCTAGTTATATTGCAAGTCAGGAAGGAAGTTTATCCAGAAATTGTACTAAAGATTGCTGATAGAAAAGTTTCCTTGAATAATTGAAATCAGTGACATTTTATTTATTCTTGTTATTATCAATCGAAAACGCAATGAACTGAATTCCAAATTCAACTTTTTAGCTACAGAATTTGTATTTGAATAAATGTTCTGTTTGAATTTGAAATCTGATTGACCTACTGTTCATTTATGTAATTTTAAACTGTACCAGCCTTTTTAATAGTCCACTGCAGGACGAAGGCCTACCCACGAAGGCTGATTGAGCCATATCCACCACGCTGGCCCAGTGTGGGTTGGTGGATTGACATAAGCCATCGAATTTCTTCTACGGACGTATGCAGGTTGCCTCACGATGTTTTCCTTCACCGAAAAGCCAGTGGTGTGAAATTCCGTACATAAATTCCTAGGAATTCATTGGTACGGGACCGGGATTTGAACCCACGACCTCGCGATTGTAAGGCAGGTGTCATTACCACTAGACCACCACGACTTTTAAACTAATTTTGTTTATATAGCTTCAAACAATCAATTGTCTGTATGCCATTGATGGCGGAGGCTAGAGAACTTTACAAATAATTTATTCGGACATCTATGTATATACCTAGCTTCACAGACTATATTATCATTGTTTTATTGAGTAAAAATGTTCTTTTGCGTTTTGAGTCAAATTTGAATCAGGTTGACGTTTCGGGGATCCAGGGATTTTCCAAACTGTGACGGTTCCGGGACGAGACAGATAAGGTTGTCTCGTCCCGGGACCGTCACAGCTCGGCAAATACCCGGACAGCTAACCTCGACGCCACTTTATGTGGGACATATATACACCGTTCGCAAAGTGTAAAGCTCGCGGCGTCCAATTAAAATGCTAATGTGGCTACCGCGGGTCTCGAGGATGTAGGTTCGTACCCCTGCGCGGGTATAAAACTAACTCAAAAGGTATTGTAATGGATTTGTGTTTACAGCATGGTTAATTGGGTTTTTTGGTTACATTTAATAGAAAAGAAGTCGCAGCTGAGATAATGTTCTTCTTAAAATCATAATAGATCCAAATCCTCTGGTCCGTGTACTGTTCGCATAAACACTAGTTATTATATATTAGGTACTCGTATCAATGGAACACGCAATGCGCTGAATTCAAAATTCAACGAGATGGTTACAAAATCTACAATAAATTTATTTTCTTAAGTCCTCGGATAACTAAGCATCCTCAGCGCCACTTTATGTTGGATAAATATATTTATATATTTGATTATATACACCGTTTGCTGAGTGCAAAGCTCGCGCGGCGTCCAATCAAAATGCTAATGTGGCTGCCGCGGGTCTCGAGGATGTAGGTTCTTACCCCGGCGCGGGTACAAAACTAACTCAACTGAAATTGTAAGGGGTTTGTGTTTACTGCATGATTAATTAGCTTTTTAACCGACGAAATGGAGGAGGTTTTCAAGGAGGTTCTAGTTTGTTTGTCATAGTCAATATATTAAACGATTCAGCTTTTATGAGCAATCAAATCGCTTTCACCCCGTTTATTTGGAAATCTTTTTATGCAGCAGCAGAAAGACTATTTTACCCCGTCTATCCCGTCGTATGTCTACCCGTCACAACATAACTTACTACATCTACACTACCGTTGTAGGTACTTTAGGTCTCTTTGATACTGGGCTTTGACAGCATGATTATCAAGTAGATGCACTGAACGATTTGAATATTCAACGCACATCAATCGCGGGCGCATCATAAATTCCAGAACTACGTTTAAAATGTACATTAGTTATTTTCGGGCCGGGCCGAGTCGGGCCAGGGCACCGGATCCGGCGATTTCCGGCCGGACGCCGTTTGTTTGCCGGTTTAATGATGTAGTTCCCGTAATGGCCGTTCGAATCCGCTGTCCCACAGTCGACGAAGAAGAGAAACTAGAATATTTTCTAGCTTAAAAACACAATACATCAATTTTAGTAATTACTAGCCTTTGCGGCGGCTTCGCCCGCGCTTTTGACATTTGACAATTTTGTAGCCTTTGACATTCAAATAATGTGGCTTTCTATTAATAAAATGATTGTTAAAATCGTTTTAGTAGGTCCAAAGATTACCCCCAACAACCTCACAAATTACAAACTTTATTTTTTATTATGTCATAAGTATAGATAGGTATAAGATAAGGTTACGTAGATTGCAGTTTTAGGCCGTGTGTTAATGACCAAAATGTGTACGGAAATAGAGCAAGCACAGCGTAGAAAATGTACAAATTCAATTAATTTGGCCTTACTGCAACATTCTTCCTATACACGAACAGAACTTTGATGATGAACCAACGCAACGTCAAAGATCAGAAATCTTCGTAAACTAAGAGTCTAGTTACGCGACTATCCGGAATACGCACTTATTGGTGAAGCTATTTATTATTTGGTGAAGCTAGTAAACGGTAAGTTTTACAAAAAGTTTACTGGGAACAAAAGATTCGAAAACTTTATTTTCTACAATAATGATCTTTATGTTTTTTGCCCTTAAGTACATAGTTTCCGAGATATCGGCCAAAAACATTTTTTCAAGATGACGTGTCAGGAACGCATTCTCTGAACGGCCGAACTATAATCATGATATTTTGATCTTACTAGTGGTCGGTGGTGGGACAGTTGCCTCAGTAGGTGGGCCGAGTGCGAGAATCACGCCTCTTGTGATTCTGAACGCGTAAACAAAGTTTATGTTCACGCGATATCAGTATATATTATTAGCTACTATTTTGATAGCTAAGATCTTAATTTTATGACTCAGTTTAATTTAATGCTTAAAACTATCAAGGTTGCCTGGAAGAAATCGCCATGGGTGGATAGGTAAAGCCGCTACTTTATAATCAAACTTTTTGTCGTTTATGTGGTAATAGCGTTTATTTTTAAATTGTGGTTGGAAGTAAAGAGTTTTGACTGTCTGTCTACCAATACGATCCATAAGATGTCCACCAACAAGGACTGATGATCTAACCAAACACGCAGGATCTCGCTGAATTCAAGCCGCTTCTAACTGGTTTTACTGGAAGCCCATCGGAGAGGCCTATGCCCAGCAGTGGATATCGTACGGCTGATTGAGATGATTTTAAATGCCAATATCCTCTGTTGAAAACATCTGGCATTCAGCCCGTCACTGCAGTCTATTTTACCCTAACTCTCAAGGGAGGGTTATGTTTTTTTTAACGCTAACAAGTCCGCGCTTGACCACCAACTCGCCTGATGGTATAGGCCACGCCACACAAGTTGGCGGATGTGAAGTTAGCTACAAGCTGCGCAATAGCCAATTAAGGGCAGCTTTATGTGAACTTCAGTCAGGATTGGATATTGCGCAGCTAAACTTCACATCCGCCAACTTGTATAACGCAGCCTATAAGCGACATTGTGGTCGAAGATGAAGCACGCAGACTTAGAAGATACATATTCACTCTGATCTTGAAAAGCTTTAGATTATAGGTAGGTATCTCTTAAGAAACAGGATAGTTGGAAGACTGTTCCATTCACTGGCGGTACGAATCACAAATGTTAAGTCAAATTGGTTTGTACTGTACTGTACTGTACCAGGCTTTTTAATAGTCCACTGCAGGACGTAGGCCTACCCATGAAGGGTGATTGGGCCATATCCACCACGCTGACCCAGTGTGGGTTGGTGGATTCACACACGTCATCGAATTTCTTGTACGGTCGTATGCAGGTTGCCTCACGATGTTTCCTTCACCGAAAAGCCAGTAGTATGAAATTCCGTACATAAATTCCAAAGAACTCATTGGTACAGGACCGGGATTCGAACCCACGACCTTACGATTGTAAGGTGGGTGTCATTACCACTAGACCACCAAGGCTTAATCGCTAAATCGCTTTGTACGCTATGAAGAAAAATCAACATTTAACTGTGCTATTATTTTAAACCAAAGAAACTATTAACGAGGCTAAAATCACAAAGTTTTCTACTGCTAAACCATTCCTTTTGTTGTTTCGCAATCCACTTGAACGTTAAAAGTAATTAGTGTCCCTCATGTGGCATTAGGCCCATACAGCGAACTAGAGCCAACTTTCTACATACAACTTTAATTTGGCACGGAAAGGTCAGACGGCAGAAAGCTAAATAAAACGGCCCATATTTTATGTAATGTGAATTTTAATAGCATTCCGGGTAATTGAATTGGTTAATTTATACTTTGATAATGATTTGAGTAAAAGTATAATTGTATCTGTAGGTATTGTGTTCACAGTTTAATATTTAAATAATATTGTTAAAGGAATTTTTAAACTTTTACAATCACACAAACACACTATAAATATGGTGTTACGTTGCTTGTAATCAATTTATGCAATAATTACTAATTTCCAAAACTGAGGAGGAACTATGTATGTTTATACGATTGTTGTGTATTGTTTATTGTTCATTAATATATTTGTCAATTGTGAACCATTATTTTTAGTTCAAAATAGTATACTTCCGAAGAGGTCCCATTTAAATTTTATGGAAATCGGCTGGGCCGTTTTTGATAAATCAACCAAAATGTACATCGATTCGTGAAAATTATTCTAATTCGTACACGGTGTAAGTCGGTGTTGCGATTTCTTGCGAGAAATCATTTTATTTTTTGACATTAACGGTACCTACATCTGTCATACCTACTCTTGAACTTGGTCTACGGGTGTTATGGGTGACAACTTGAAGAGATTGTTATACCTTTCTCTGTATTTTTTCTGTATTGTACCTCTATTTTAGTGTTAACAATAAAGTATTCATTCATTCATTCATTCAACTTATTATTATTCTTAGATTTAGTTCTCAAAATTATGACCAACTTTTACTACAGGACCAACCTTGAAACCGCAAAAAATAATCAGCTGTTCCATACGGTTTGTAAAGGTTCGATCTTTTTGTATTGAAGAGCAGATTTTTTTTCCCGAATTGAGAGTAAAAGTTGGTTAAAATGATAAGTAAGTTATCTTTTAGCAAAGAATATATAATAATACTACGCTTTTAGTACATGTCCATCGTTTACATAAACACCACTAGATTGTCTATTTATTTACTATAGTTCTATTACTTTTTTACTAACGAAATGAAATAATATATCCGATGTAATGAAGGAGAGCTTAAAATAAATAAGGATTCATTATTTCGCTCCACCCACCCCTGTGCCGAAAATACCATGACACAAACAACCAGGCATCGACAAAATAATACCTAGTCGGGTCGGGAAGAGCATTTGGATTTCATCGTATTTATAAACATAATCCTTACTAATGTTATAAACCCAAAAGCTTGTTTGTTGATTTGTTACTCTTTAACGCAGCATCGGAGCAACGGATTGACTTGATTTTTGTCATATAAACACAAAACACTCACAAAAATAAAATGTTTCCATAGAATAGTACAAAAATATTAAGCAAAAGCTAGTTAAATGTAAGTTGTGAAGAGATTTACCCCTATGCTACAGCAGTCAGCCCTATGTCAGAAATAAAGAAATGCATAAAATGTACTCAATTTGTTTTAAATTGACTTCTCCTATAGTAAATGGGCAATAGCAGCTAATAATGGTAATTACATACATCATCATTATCTGCATTCAGCTGTAGAAAGTTCACTGTTCAGTTGAGCATTAAATCACATTTTGATCAGACTACGTTTTTGACACGTAATCGTAGCGTAGAACAACCATTCAGGAGGTAGACAGGTAGTCTGATTAATACCCCAATTATTGGGCTGATACTATCTGATTGCAATCAATGCTATTTAAAACAATTAAAGCTTATAATATTCAGCATAGCAAACGTCTTAACTAATACGATAAAGACTCTTCACAGAAATTGCAGAAAAGAAGTTGCACAATCTCGTCCCACCTGCCCCTTTCTTCTATCGTACGGCTAGACAGACCCTTTCACCCTTTTATGGTGGACATCCCGCGCATTAGAACCAAGTGTTTCGAGTCCACATTCCTCATATGAACTGCCAGAATGTGGAACGCTTTGCCTGAGTCTGTCTTCCCGCCGAAGTACAATCTTCAAATCCCGAGTAAATAGGTATCTTCTAGGTAAGCGTGTTACATCCTAGACCGCATATCTGCTTAACATCAGGCAGTGTGTAGTCAATCGCAAATATACGATAACAAAAAAGAAATCACCTGATCAATCAAAATTGTATACGATTGGGCACATAGGAGGTCCGTAGTTACTACGCAAACCGGTACTGGCATGAGCCGTTCTAATTCCTGCCACCAGTTACTTAAGTTGAAGATTCAGTATTGAATTTGTATAAGCTGTCTGTCAAATATTAAAAATAATGGAGCTTCTGGTTCCTGATCTATCAAGTAAGATAGGTAACTCTTTTGCCGAAACCAGTGTCTTCACCTATTTACGACAGAAATTATGCCAAATAAGTTATCAAATCTTGCAATAAGAATATCGCCACGAGGTACAGAATAATAAATATCTCTAGTCTAGGGCTTAGGAATTAGCTTATACATAGTAATGAGTTCCATTTGGAGCCGGCCGAGGTGGCGCCGGAAATGCTTGAGACGGGCACTACTCAGGCATTTTGGCTAGAGGGGCATCTACACCTCGCTATGCCGACTAGAATAGTAGTTCTCCGAACAGTAGATCTCTCATCTGTTTGTTTGTTTTTCCAAATACAAATGTAGCTTAAAAAGTATAGGTACCTAAGTACGTTACGTACTCAAACTCAACAAATGAAATTCACATGTGGTTCTTAATTTATCGAGAATCTAAAATTAATTTAAAGAGAAGATGTTTTGTATAGTTATACATTTGACCCTATCACCCTTAGTGGGTAGGCCTACGTCCTGCAGTGGACTATCAAAACGGCTGGTACAGTACACATTTGATCTTCTCTAAAGGTATGGCAATTTTATTATTTGTATTGGATTTATTGTTATGTTTTCTAGATTATCGTTAAAAAATAGTAGTCAAAAAAATGTGTAATAGCATTTGGATAACAGAATAATTTTTAGTTGTTTTATAAAACAGTTTTTCTTTTCGATATATTTAGATAATTTGGCAGTTTACAAAATATTTTTATATTTACGTATACGTATTTTATCATCAGTAGGCAAACTCATGCATTGAATAATAAAGTAGCCTTAAAGTACAAATAAAGTTAAAGTTCAAATGACATACCAAAGACACAGCATATATCAAGTACAAAATAACAGAAAATGATCCCAATAACTCCCTCATAATCGGCTTAGAGTTGAGTCGATGCAGTTAGCAGTAAACGCCAAGCATTCAGGCTAATAGCACCGGCACGTCACACCCTCGTCACGTCGCGTCACGTCGCGTCACGCAGCGGGAAATCACGCGACGACGTCGTGGCCCCCCGACGTGACACATGTACACCTCACACGAGGCAACGGCAACACAACTTAAACGATTTCGGCCTTAGAATAAGGACAATTAAGTAAATAGAAACCGTAATAAAATAGCAAGAGATACACATCACTTTGTTCTATTTTAAATATGAAATTTAAAAGGTGTTAGAAAAAGATGCACATACGCCCGAACTTAATTTCGAATGGTTTCACAAACTAGCATTGAGCTATCTCGGCTGTCCAAATACACCAAAGTAAAAAGGTAGAAAGGTAAAATGATCAGAGATTTGAACCTTCTGCTGGAACTATAGGATTCAAATTTCCGATCATACCGCAAAAGACAAAGTGGACCAAATATTAACCAT
Source organism: Hypomecis atomaria (assembly GCA_964007245.1). Classification (NCBI taxonomy): domain Eukaryota; kingdom Metazoa; phylum Arthropoda; class Insecta; order Lepidoptera; family Geometridae; genus Hypomecis; species Hypomecis atomaria. The sequence goes on from OZ023297.1 coordinate 411,040, forward strand.
TTTGATATTCCAACTTGTGATTTTGACGTATGCCGACAGACAATGCGTTTTTTGTCCCACTCACGTATGCTTTATAACCAGATATTAATAAGCAGGCTGTAACGTAGTTTTATTTGAGTAAAATTTTGCAAGGTTAATCTATAACTTGTCATTATTCTGTGATTTCGGCAATTCCACGCCTCAGCTTATTATGGAGGCAATGCAATATTCAGTATACGATACGACGCTACGGTATCACAATGCAAACTATTCGGCAACAGACGCCCCAGCTGGTAGTGTAATCGATGCATTATACACATATATATAATAAGCAGTAGGCGCCAAACATGCAGGCTAATTGCCGCGAAATGTAACTCCCGCGGAGTCCCGCGTCACGTCGTGCCCCGTGACGATGACATAATTATCCCGCCCGCCGTAAGACTTTCCGTAGGCAACTTCACACGTAGCAGCGGCAAGGCAACCCAATCTGTTTAGCAAACATACGGACGGGCACTGATTGGCTTCCTAGTGACTATCAGGGGTTCTCCTAGTTTCCGACAACGTGCGTCGTGTGAGAAATCCCATAGAAATGTTACATCCATTACGCAATACGTATGCTGTGGTTACATAACGCAATAGATCGCATGGGCGTACCTATAAAACGTGTTTTATTTTGGTTACCCGTGTGAGATTGGCCTAGCACAATGACTCCCCTGTTTTAATGCAACTTAAACCGAAACGTACGTGACCTTATCAACTTCTCAACTTCGTGATAAAAGAAGGAATAAAACTTAAAAAGTTTTATATAGAATCTAAAATAAGATTACAAATGTATTACGATTCCTATAATGTACCTACCTACATTTTAAACAACTAACGTTAAGCTTTGAGTTCACTCGACTGACGTTGAATTATTATACTATGTACCACAGATATATAGTATCTCTGTGTTGCACAACTTACGTCAGAATATATGGACCGTTTGTTAATAATTATATAATAGGTAAATATAGGTAACTTACACTAACTTAAACTAACTTAAAGTGTTTACGCGAGATAGTGGTATGTAATTTCGTTTCGTGTATTGGAAAAAACAAGTTGATGTTCTTTCAAAGAAAGTTTCTACTTTGGCTTATGTATTGCATCAGCTTGCTGGTACAATAGATATCGATACGTTAATCACTGCCTATTATGGTCTTGTTGAGTCCGTCCTAAGATAATGATATAATTTTGAAACTCAACAGATAATGATATAATTTTTAAGAGACAGAATCCTTGCATAAGTTCATTGCTTGACAGTTGCAAACCATACTTTACTAAGCATAAAATTCTTACACTTCCGTCACTTTACATTATGGAAACAGCAATGTTTGTAAAAAATGATCCAAAATTGTTCTCAGCGCTTTCAGACTCTGTAATCAGAAACCGTAGAGATTGTAACCGATTGCGTATCGGTCCTTCTAAGACAACCCTCCTGAACAAAAGCATTATGTGTATGGGTCCAGTAATATTTAATGAAATAGGTACCCAAATCAATAAGAGACCAGAAATATGACAAATTTAAACAGCAATTAACTAATCTTTTAGTCGACAAATGTTATTATAAGATACGTCATTGGTGTACATACCGTGTTAATTGAAATAAATAAATTGAATTGAAATTGAAATACATGACTTTTTATGTGTTATAATGTTGACTATATTGAAATGATAAATACAACAATTTGATAATAATAACATTGACTTGGATAACTATAACTATAATTTTGCTCGACATTGTTTTTGACATTTTTAATTTTTGTAATTTTGCAATTGGATTGTGAAATTTGACATTTAAGTAGATAGTTTGTTAAACTCGTTTTTTGACATTTTTAATATTTTAAATAATTTGTACTTTATTTGTGACATTTGACATTGTATTTCATTCGTGTAATTGTTACCTAAGTGCCTACTTATTTCTAGCTAAGATACAACATCTTATGATATTGCACGCCCGTTATGGGTCCACTATTGGAACTATTATATTTATTTGTAAGAACATTCATTGTACATTGTGTTGCAATAAACGTTTCTGATTTCTGATTTCGGTTATAAAGAAACCAGTGACTTTAAATTAATTTCACGACAATAGTTTCATCAAAAATCTCACGTGTAAGCATTATATTTCACAATGCATACCTACATTAATTTCATAATACTGATTTAGTTTTATGCTCTGCGCATTTTTGCGAAAACTAGGTTCAGGAAAGCGCATGCGAAGGGTGGACCAATGTTGGACAGTATTTTTTTTATTACTGTTTTTGCAATAATAAAACAAAATAATTATTTATTATTGAAGTGAATGTAAAACTAAATATTTTGTGAAAATTTCAAGTTCTACCTATTACCATAATTAATATAGAGCGAAAAACGTCTAAAAATCCAGGTTTGTTCTATGGGAGCCCCTCTTAAATATTTATTTTATTTTGTTATTAGTATTTGTTGTTATAGCGGCAACAGAAATACATCATCTGTGAAAATTTCAGTTGCCTAGCTGTCATGGTTAATGAGATACAGCCCGGTGACAGACAGACAGACAGACGGACAGACGGACATCGAAGTCTTAGTAATAGGGTCCTGTTTTTACCTTTGGGTACGGAACCCTAAAAAGTATTGAGCAGTGTACGTCCTATGACTCATGAATGTATGGATGGATACAGTAAAGAGTGTTAGAAGCTATTTTTTATCCCAATAAAGTTAAATGTTCCTAAAAGATGAAAAGAAAACCAAAAAAACATTACGATGACTAAGCCACGGATAAAAACTAGTTTAGAATAAAAAGCACAAAGGTATCTTAAGTTTACAAACTCCACACGTATTCAATCAAGTCTAGATTTTGAGATTACTCTTGCAGTAGGTTCAAAATCCCTCTATTAAATATAAAATCCTGGTACTGTCCAGCTTCTGTCTAAAATTCTAGTCATGTCGGGAAATAACAAAAGTAAAATGGCAACATTAAATCCAGTACACATCCACTTTTTAGAGAACTAATGGGGTACAGAGCCATATGATACGACTTTTGAAATCTAAATCTATCGCTGAAATATTTCAAATAGTTTCATTTACAGGAATAGGCTGAAGCTGAAATGAGCTGGCTGAAGATGTGAAGTTATAAGCTGCGGAACATCCAATCAACGCGCAGCTTTATGTGAGCTTCAGTCAGGATCGTATAATGCGCAGAATGTAGCTAACTTCACATCCGCTGACTTGTATGGTTTGACAAATATGGTACTCTAAAATGGATTTGGGTGGATACAGTGATGTAATACTACAATCGGCCTATTCTGTAAATGAAACAATTTGAATTGTTTTAGCGATCGTTTAATCGTATCGTAATCGTATGGTTCTGTACCCTATTAGTTCTATAAAAGGCGGATGTGTACCAGATGTGTAATATTTTACTATTACAACACGTACCTAAATAAACAACAGAATAAAAAATATATAAATTTATGTATTTATAACCTTGGACTTCGGATTTACTTGAAACACTAAAACAATTTGTATTAAATCACCCATATCACGAAAAAAAATCGAATTGATCCATCCGTTTGTGATGCCATAAACAAGTACATTGAATGGGAGCCCTCAAATACATATTTTATTTTAATTTTGTTATTTGTTTTTGAAGTGATTATACAACTTAATATTATTCTGTGAATATTTCAAGCTTCTACTTGTTACAATTATTAATACGGAGCGAAAAACGGCTAAAAGTTCAGGTTTGTTGTATGGGAGCCCGCCTTAAATATACATTTTATTCTGTTTTAAGTAAGTATTTGTTTTTCTAGCCGCAACAGAAATACATCATCTGTGAAAATTTCAGCTTTCTAGCTATACCGGTTCATGAGAGACAGCCTGATAGACGGACAGACAGACGGACTGACAGTCGGACAGCAAAGTCATAGTAATAGGGTCCCGCTTTTTCCCTTTGGGTACGGAACTCTAAAAAGAAAAAATGCTAAGTCGATGATGTACATGTAGAATTCAAAGTTGCTAGCTGTGGTTGCTGGTGCCAATCAGAAAATGATATCTATCGGCATTCTAGTACAGAGATCTAGTACCAAACAAATGAGATATAAACAATCTACAATACAAGTCCGATTGATTCGGAAGCAGGCACCAGTACCAACTAGTCCTAGGAGAAATCACATCAACATACAAGATACCCCAAAATCACCAACAAAAAATATTACAGCAGCCCCTCTAGAATACATTAGCCTTTTTAGTGCCTAAATGTGCGAAAAGGGCCACGGCTGATCGCACGCCGACAGCTTTGACCTACTATGTAAGTTTTTACAAAGCTTTGACCTACATGATGTAAGATTTAAGTAGGGCTTAGGTCGCCTGGAGAATTACCTATGCCTTTGAGAGTTTTACAACCGTCCAGGCTCCAGCTATGATGTGTAAGTACTTGTCACCGCTTCAACGGTAATTTAGTTGCGAAAATATTTGGAATTTAAGTTCAGGTTCCACATAAGCAAAGTGGGGTTGAGCTAGGTGGAGCATTAATCCGTAAGTTCTTTAAGTAAATGTAATGTATGCTGAACGACAAACAAGCCGTCTAGACGGAGTGACATCAGTCTTACAATCATGAGGTAGTGGGTTCAAATCCCGTTCCCGTTCCAATAAGTTCTTTGGAATTTAAGTACGGAATTTCACACCACTGGCTTTTCGGTGAAGGAAAACATCGTGAGGTAACCAGCATATGTCCGTAGAAGAAATTCCATGGCGTATGTGAATCCACCAACCCGCACTGGGCCATCGTGGTAGAAATGGCCCAACCATCCTTGGTGGGTAGGCCTACGTCCTGCAGTGGACTATTAAAAAGGCTGATACATACATACATGCTGAACGAGATTGAAATGTTTCTCAATTAATCTCTCAAATCTTTAAAAGCAAATGCATGCAATGACTATGATAGCACGTTAAATTGTAGGTCCCAATTGGTAACCGTTAATTTACTTTCCTACTTACCAAATGTGGGTATTTGGCTACTGTTTCTAACCGTTGTTTCTCTGCTAACAACCACAAACTTAACGGCCCACATTCGTGTTGTTACTTATTTAAATTATTTACCTATTTCACCTTTTTCAGCTACGTAGCCATCAGACAGACAGTAGGTATCACATGAAAGGGTTTTTCATGTAGAACACAGTGTTTCGTAACAAAATAAAAACTAAAAACACAAAAATAAAATCGTGAGGCGCAACGTACATAAATCTTCAAAGCGACGGCCCCACGACTTTATTTTTGAGTTATAATTTTTTAGCTTTTAGTACATAAAACTGTTTAATTTAAAAAGTTTTTACCAATTTTTTGATTATTTTTTTCAAACTTCGATATTCACTCATACAATATTTATGGTGTGACATTGTTTATTTAAAATCTATTTATGCAATAATTTTAACATCCAATGGCCAAAACCAGGGCAGTGATCGCAACCAGTGAATCTACTATACTATCAATGGTACAAATCTAAGTATAGACCGAATCATACAAGTCGGCGGATGTGAAGTTAGCTACAAGCTGCGCAATATCCAATCCTGACTGAAACTTACATAAAGCTGCGCGTTGGTTGGATTATAACTGCACTAATATTGTTCTTTTAGAAGTTATTATCTCAGGTTCAGTATTCGTAAAGGTAGGCGTTGAAATTAATAAACATTGATGACAAGATGCTATTTACAAATAAATGTATTTAAATTCACCAAATATTTAAGTAAAAAAATGTTCAATACACCGCAAGAGAAAATTTTCATCTTATTTTTAAAACAAAAGATTGCATTCTTAATTTGAAAAGCGCGCACGTGGTCTGTGGCGGTCGGTCGCGTCGCGCGGAGGATGGTGGCGTTATTATATTTTATGATATGTAATTCCTTAATATAAATTACCAATAAATATGTTATCTGTTTATCTGGCGACCGCGAGGCTCGCCACAGGATTTTGCACAGCTTGTAGCTAACTTCACATCCGGTGATTTGTATGATTCGATACGTACTACTACAGTCACTACACAATCTACACATGTCATCTCTGGCGGCAAAAGGTGACAACTGAAGTTGAGATACAACTGGCCCTTCCACCTCATCTACCTGTTAAGTTGTTTACTCTATTTGCTATTTGCCCGCTCAGCCAGCACATTATTCGTAAAACTGGAGCCGCTTTACATAACTCGCCACTGGAGGGAGAGTTTATTAATTGAGTCGTTACTTCCGCTAGATTATGACTGGAATTAATGAAGGTGCAGTGTAAACCCACGTAATTCATTTAAATATTTGGGCCTTGATAGCAATTTGTTTATAATTATCTTGAATTTGATAAGGCTTAAATACTGAACCGGTGCGGGTCGCGGTGAATACCTACATAGACTTTTGTAGATATTATAAATGTAAGTAAATTAAAATCGGGTGGATAGCCCTAAAACATTTATGTATTCAACTCACTACACTAGTCTGAAACCTTCAGGCGGCTTAAAAACTCTGACACCAGGGCTAGCCACCCGGCCTATACGAACTTACTTACTACACTGTCTATACTTAAAGTGCAAGAGCCCACGACGGCCAGACCTTCATTATTTTATAAAATCTGAAAGTTTTTCTGTGCATATCACCAACACAGGTTAGTTCGACCCGCGACTATATAGTATCGATTGTGGTTACTTGGGCAGATAACGGGTAGTAAAGGTGTATAAAATAGTACCTTAAACACATGCACAAAGAAACATTCATCTTTTATAAAATAACGGAGGTCTGGCAGTCGTGGACTCTTAAGCGATTATGACAATCTAAACATTTAAAATACAATTATAACGCATAAGAATTGATATTCGCTACACTAAGTGTACGAACTTTTAGAGGTTTATGCTGTATAATACTCATTATTAGAAATAATAACAACTTCAGTTGATCGTAAAGAACCAAATATTCGTGAAAAAAATTAATCAGCAGCTCCTTTGGCGAAAGTCAATGAACGCTAAAGTACAATGTAGGCGTCTTCAAATCCCGAGTAAATAGGTATCTTCTAGGTAAGCGTGCTACAACCTAGACCGCTTATCTGCTTAACAACAGGCAGTATGTGGTCAAACGCAGACCTATTCAGAATAAAAAAAAAACGTTTTCTATGGCACAGTTGATTTTTTGCAATTTCGGAGTTGGTCACATAGTAAAAGTTTGATATTACGATGAATGAGTACAACCGTATCTATTATATAAAAGGCTTCGCTGAGTGACTGACTGACAGACAGCCTACAGCCCAAACCGCTAAAGATACGAACATGAAATTTGGAACAAAGATACATTGGACCACGAAATGGAGCACTAAGAACGGAATTTTGAAAAAACGACCTCTAAAGGGGTAAAACGGGCCCTTTTCGTTTGTATGTAACTTTTTATTCCCTTTACCGATTGACTTGAAACTTTGTATACATGCTACTCAAACAAAATAAAAGTTACGTTTGTTCCTGTTTTTCCGAATATTCCTTATCTAAGGGGTCAAATTGGGTCCCAAAGTTGGTGAAAAAACCGTCTATTACATCCAACGAGCTGAACGGTTATGGATGAAATCTGGTATGGAGGAAGCACACAACATGTTTCAACACATGAACTATTATTATCCCGGAAATTCTATGGGGATCCTTAGGGATAGCCAAAATTAATCAGTTTCGGCTGCCGCCCAAACCGCTAAAGATATAAACTTGAAATATAGAATATAGGTACATTGTATGACGTAATGGAGCACTAAAGACGAAAACTTTGAACTTTTGACCTTTGACGGGTTAAAACGGGCTCTTTTCGTTTGTAAGTATATTTTGTATTCCTGTACCGATTGACTTAAAACTTTGTTAATATGCTACTCAGACAAAATGAAAAATACGTTTGTTCCTGTTTTTCTGAATTTTCTTTATCTAAGAGGTCAAATAGGGTCCCAAAGTTGGTGAAAAAAACATAAATTACATCCAACGAGCGGAACGGTTATGAATGAAATCTGGTATGTAGGAAGCACATAACATGTTTCTACACAGTAACTATTTTTATCCCGGAAAATCTATAGGGTCTCTTAGGGATAGCCAAAATTATCAGATAAAGCTAAGATAAAACGGGTAAATGAATTCTAACAAAATTTGGTACGATGCTAGACAATAACACAAATTACCACTTGGGGTACCTACTGCTATCCAGGAAAATTTCAGTGGGTCACGATAACAATTTCTTAAAAAAATGCTAAAAATCTATTCGTAAATCGATGCAAAATTGTTTAAAAATAGCCCACCCTTTTAACTAATAGATGACTATATTGACGTTTTGGGAAAAGTCCCGGATTCCTTGTCGAAATCTAGACCAAACGTCCTATAAAAGCATGAAAAATAACTTAAACGCATTTTTTTAGTAATGTAGTGAAGTATATAGAATAAAATTTAGATATTGACTCATCCGTCAATGGGGCAAAATGGGCCCCTAATAGTTTACGAAAGATTTTATTTTGTGAGCCAATAGATTTGAACTTAGGGTACATACGGATAAATAAACTTACTTTACTATGGGTTCTACCTGAAAAAGCGAAAATTACCTATTCTTTACATTTTGCCGCGGGTCGATGAACTTTTTATGTTGAACAGCAGATTTTATTTACGTGATTTCGGGGTTGGTACCATAGTAAAAGTAAGTCAAATGATGAGTATAATAGAATCCTAGAACATGCCTGTCGTCTAGATATAGGTACAATATGTATTTCTCAAATAAAATATACCTACTTGTGTGCTACTTTTTCATCTGTACAGGGTCAGAGAATGCCTGAAAGTCCTACAAGTGTCTCGGCCACTTTTGACTGGGTGAACGGTTTTGGGCAAGATTGTCATTGAGTTCAGGATAATCAAAATTAAATTTCTAATAATTTAATGAAACATGTTGAATACCTGTACTGAGCTTTTTTAATAGTCCACTACTGAACGTAGGCCTACCCACGAAGGGTGATTGAGCCATATCCATCACGCTGGCCGAGCGCGGGTTGCTGAATTCATATACATCGATTTTTCTCTATGGACGTGCCTTTGCAGGTTGCTTCAATGTTTTCCATCAATAAAAAGCCATTAGTGTAAATTTCGTACATAAGTTTCAAAGCTCAGTGGTCTGACCAGGATTAGGACCTTACGATTGTGATGTGGACCATGACATGCGAATGGAGTTGGATATAATTTGGTATGCGAGTGGGAAACTACATGGTTCATGAGTGAGCAATGTACCGAAAAATATTCTTTTTACCACATAAAGAATGAGTAGGTATTTTAACATATAACTTTATTAAGTATTTATCTTCTGACAAGTTATAAGGCAACGCGGGCCAAACCGTAGGCTATTAAAGTCAAAGAACATATTTACTGTTGAACTGTGTTACATTGAGATCTTAATACTAAGAACAAAAATATTGAATTAACCGTTAAATCCAATGCGGCCATAAAATAATTATTTGAACATGAATAAATCATACAATTATTATTTAATTAATTTCAAATATTTTGCAAATCAATTTCATCTAAAAATTGTCGTAGGTACTCCGTAATAAGCTTTAGACACGAGCGAATTTAAGCAAATACTGAGACAAAGCAGGCTAATCTTATCTTTGCAAGTAATACGAAAACCCGAGCTAAACCATGAGCTATTATTTTAAGCAAGAAAGTACTAAAACAACGCGGGTCAAACTGTGGGGAAATACCATTTAAAGTAAGTACTCATTATCATTTTGAGAAAATACTAAAACAACGCGGGCCAGACTATTATCATGGGCTATTATCATTGCAAGTAATACGACAACGCAAGCCAAACGGCAGGCTATTATAATTTGGGATAATATAAATTGCATATCAAATAAATAATCGCCTATCAATACATACTCATCATTTATATTCTTTTTTACATCAAATAACTTACTTCACTACAAATAAACTAAATGTTTAACAAAACTCAAACTGCAGATAATTCGAAATTTTACATCAATATGACATTACTTTTTTCCTCATAATGTAATACAGTTAAATTTATTTTTGTACAAAAATACTACATACATAGCATAAATACTGACTGCACAGCAAATTTTTCATATTTCATAGCAAAATAACTATCCCAGTCGCATAATCCCTAAGTTGACCCTCGCTTCCTAGGGAATGCTCTGTTATCAGGGGTTAGATCAATGGATGGTTTCTTTAGGGTAAATTAGTGAAGAAATTAGATTAGGTGTGATACAAAAAATAGGTTAGGTTATGTTAGAACATGACAAAACAACGCACGAGCCGAGCGAGCGAAGCGAGCGTGCCGCGGCAGCGGCCGGCGAAGTGCCAGAAGCGAATCGCCTTTATAGATTAGGTGTGAAACAAAAAATAGGTTAGGTTAGGTTAGGTTAGTTTAAGTTAGCTTAGGTTAGTTTAGGTTAAATATTAAGACGACTGTGATTAATAAAATGCTGTTTTATTCAGAAAAACTGCTGTAAATAATATAAAAATAGAAGCTATATTTAAAAGAAAAAGAGTTAACAGGTATAATGTGCATTAAGATTATTAGCTGTGCATTGATGAAAAAGCTTTTGCTTTAGGAAAAATCGCTGTACGCTGCGAAAATAAATTGTAGTGTGTTTAGTGATATTTTAAGTTGAATATTATGCTGTGCAATCAGTAATTTTGATGGGAATTTGGAATCTTATTGCATAGAATAAGGATATTTTTTGATTTACGTTTAAATACTACCCTTATAATTTTAAGCAAGTACTACGACAACGCGGGCCAAGCTACGTGCTATAAATTACCATTATAAGCAAGTACTGAGAATGTGCAGGCCAAACCACGACTTGTTATTATTCTAGCCAAATACTGGGATAATTTAGGCCAAACCGTAGACATTATCCCTTCAAGTAATACGTTATACGATAATGCGGACGAAACCACAAACTATTATTATTTTAAGCAAGTGCCAAGACGACGTGGGCCAAACTGTGGTTTATTATCATTTTAAGCAATTACTAAAACAACGCGGGCCAGCCCGTGGGCTATTATCATTACAAATAATACGACAACACAGGCCAAACGGTAAGCTATTATAATTTTAAGCAAGTATTAAGACAACGCGGGCTAAGCTGCGTAATTTATATACCATCTTAAGCAAGTACTAAGAATACGCAGGCCAAACCGTAACCTATTATCATCATCATCCTGCCCTTAGATTTACTTGATGACAATAAATATTATCTTATCTTATCCCACTAGGTGGGGTCGGCACAGCACGTTTCTTTTCGCCACTTCACTCTATCATACGCCATCTCATCATCAACTCATTTCTCTCGCATATTATCTTGCACACAATTCATCCACACTTTTTTTGGTCGTCACCTCCTATTTCTGCCGCTTACCATCATATTTAGGGTTCTTTTCGTGACATTACTCTCTTCCCGTCTCATGCCCTTACCAAGATAGCCTGCCACTCTTTAATTTCTCAGTCACTGGCGCTACTTTCAGACTTCTTCTAACATACTCATTTTTAATCTTATCCATTCTTGTCTCTCCGCACATCCATCTCAGCATTCGTATCTCCGCTGCATGCAATTTCCTTTCATTCTCCCTATGGTGGCCGAACACTCTGACCCATACAATACGTTTTTTATCCAGCCAAATACTAAGACGACTCAGGCCAAACCGTAGGCATTATCCTTGCAAGTAATACGTTATACGACAATGCTGGGCTACACAAGCTATTATTATTTTAAGCAAGTGCCAAGACAACGCGGTCCAAACTGTGGGTTTTTATTATTTTGAGCAATTACTAAAACAACGCGAGCCAGACCGTGGGCCATTATCATTGCAAGTAATATGACAACGCAGGCCATCAGACAGCCTTTTTTAATTTTAAGCAAGTACCAATACAACGCGGGTCTAACCGCGGGCTATTTTCATTTTAAGCAAGTACCTATGTACTAAGACCACGCGGGCGAAGCCGCGGGTTTTAAGCTAGTTCTAAAATATTTTTTGTTGTCTAAGTTTACACCCTAAGAGATAAGCAATTACTAGCTATGAAGAAATCTTACGCGACCCTATATTAAGTTCCCATAATGATTTCCTCCGAGGCTCCGATAGCAAGCTATTCCATTACACCGTTGATACCTTTTTCATCTCGTTATTTGAGTTATTTCGCTTCTGATATTCCAAATATCTGATCTGTTGTTTAACCTTGGGCTGCGATGGCTTTATGGAACCCACTGACGATGCGTCCGAATGGATGACGTTCAAATGGACGATATCTAAATGGATGTGGCTAATGTTGCCAATTTAGTGTAGACATTGTAACTAAATTATAATTAACTAGCAGCGCCCCGCGGTTTTACCCGCGTTGTGCCCGTTCCCGTGGGAATTTCGGGAATTTTTATACATATAAACCTTCCTCTTGAATCACTCTATCCATTAAAAAAAACCGCATCAAAATCCGTTGCGTAGTTTTAAAGATTTAAGCATACAGACAAACAAACAAACAAACAAACGAAAATAGCGACTTTATTTTATACTATGTAAGGACTAGTGGCCTGTCCCGGCTTCGCACAGATGTATTATACTTATAAACCTTGCCTTGGAATTACTCCATCTATTAAAAAACCGCATCAAAATCCGTTGCGTAGTTTTAAAGATATAAGCATACATAGGGACAGACAGCGGGAAGCGATTTTGTTTCATACTATGTAGTGATCCTCTGTGATGAATCTTAAGTGGAGTTGGGCAGGACACTTGGCCAGGCTATGCTACCGGTCGAGAGCATCAGAGTGTAGACGAGGCAAGGCAAGCGGAGGGTTGTCGTCTGGCTGGAAGATGCCGAGACGATATAACGTGAAAATCGCGGCTCAAACCTGGACACGATTAGCACAAGACCGAGACATATGGCACCGTAAGAGCCTATTACCAGCAGTGGGATAGAGAAGGCTGTGGATGATGATAATGATTATAGTTAAAATTTGTACAGGTGTTACTCACTTATTTCTGAGTAATGACTACTCGAGTTTTGACCGCATTTGGCGATCTTTTTAGGGTTCCGTACCCAACGGGAAAAACGGGACCCTATTACTAAGACTTCGATGTTCGTCTGTCCGTCTGTCTGTCTGTCACCGGGCTGTATCTCATGAACCATGATAGCTAGGCAGCTGAAATTTTCAAAGATGATGTATTTCTGTTGCCGCTATTACAACAAATACTAAAAACAGAATAAAATAAATATTTAAGGGGGGCTCCCATACAACAAACCTGAATTTTTAGACGTTTTTCGCTCTATATTAATAATGGTAACAGGTAGATGCTTAAAATTTTCAAAGAATATTTGATTTTAAGTTCACTTTAATAATAAATAATAAAATTAAAATAAAATTAATATTTAAGGGAGGCTCCCATACAGTACGGAACCCTCCGTGCGCGAGTCCGACTCGTACTTCGCCGATTATTTTGATTGTAGACAAGTTTTAGCTTCATAGGTTACACAATTATTGTATGTAGATATAGGTCACCAGTAAATCCAGAAAAACATTGTACTTCAAGATAAAACCTGCGACATTTTAGTTTCAAATTAATAATGTTTATCGCTAAAGCGTTTATTTCTTCCATAAAAACAAAGAAAATTCGTTACTTCTTGGTTCAAAGTCGTTTAGTTGGCAACATTGATTGACCAAGGAGTCCATCGACTCCTGAAATACAGTTATTAACTAGTGCAGGTGCTATTGGGATAATTATTCAGACCATTGTAAATGTATGCCCGAATAAACAATTTTATTTATTTATTTTATTAATAGACGTCGTCCGTCCAGAAGTAACGTCAGTGGGCTTATCATCCAAAGGCGAGGTAATGACGAGCTCCTCTCCGCGCCGATTGGATTTGCATTATGGGTGTACGAAGAGCTCTTGATGCCTCGAGGTCGTGCATTAGGTCAGATGTATAAAGGGAATGCAATACCCGGATTCCAGGATCCCGAAATACCATTAGTAGTATTATTAGTAGAGTCATTTATTTTAGGCACTGTAACCACAAATTTCACAATTTCACGGTGACTTTTGTATTAACATGATCCCTAATAAACGTACTAATGAATCGCAATTATTATAACAAATCAAGCTTAAAATATTACTAAGTTAGTCGTAGTGTGGAGACGCGTAAGTTATAGCAGCGCTTGTCTTCGTAACGACACTATAGTCTGCTGCTGCGTACAGTCGCCTACAAGATTGAACTATAATGAATTTAGAAGACCAGTGAAAATGTTTTTTTTAAACTTTCGCGATTTGAACACATTATCATACTACTACTCGGGACTTAATTAGCTCATATCTCAAGTTTTATTGCGCGATAAGTCCCATGTAGTAGTATGATAATGACCAGTGAAAAAATATCGTTTATGTTTATGTTAAATCTCATCAAAAACATAAATGTGAAATGGGAGCCAAAACGTCGCCACCTAAAGAATTGAGATCTACACGGGGGCCAAGTGTTCTGAAGATAATCCTAAAATTTCAGCTACAAGAACATACCTACAACATTCTAAAGGGATTTATTTCTGTAATTCAGGCTCGTGGTTTGACTTGGCTAGTTTTAAGAATAAGTACAGTGCAAACAGTTAGTACTCTAACTGTCGTATGACTTAAGTATGGAATTTTAAGATAAGTATTTGTCTGTACGTGAAAACTAGCCAAATCAAATCTTACCTCGTTCCTAGATCTGTTAAGGTTATTTTCCATAACAGATCTAGGCTCGACTTGGCCTGACTTTTCAATCACAACAATGTAATAAGTCATAAGTCATAAGTTATTTATTGATAAAATGGCAATTTACACGTCAAATTATATACTTATGTATACACAAACATTGAAAACAATGATGTAATAAATTGGAATTACAATAATCGTTAGTTATAACTTCAATAATAATGGAAAATTAAACAATAATAATGCACACAATGTCATAAAAAATTCAATTAAATAAAATTAATAATCAAAATACGAATGTCAAAATAAATTCAATTAATAATCATGTCAAACATTTATAAAATTCATCGTATCTGTAAAAAGATTGCTCGATAAGCCATTTTTTTAATTTAATTTTAAAAGACTGTAGGCTTATTGAAGACGTTATTTCTAGAGGTAAGTTGTTATAAACGTTCGGCGCCATGACATGAGTCAACTTAGAGGACCCTTCGAGGGAGTGGGGGACGGCTTGCAGCTTGTGCTTGTCCCGGGTGGGATACCTGTGCGCGGAGCCCCGCTCTGGAAACGCAGCCAGGTTCGTCCTAGCATACACTGCCACCTGATAAATCAGGATGCCGGTAAGTGTCAGGATTCCCAGTTTCTTGAAATATGGGCGAGCTGGAGCGTCCCATGCTAAGCGCGCGATGCACCGCACTGCACGCTTTTGCATAATGAAAGCTCGCTCCCAATCCGCGGCTCTAGCCCATATTTCTGCTCCATACTGCAGCTGCGAGTGCACTGTGGCGAAGTAGCCAGCTCGTGCAACATCTTGTGGAACTACTTTTGCCACCCGGCTTAAAGCGAAGCATGCGCTTCCCAGCCTACCACAGACTTTGTCTAAATGAGCGTCCCACTTCAGGCCTCGGTCGATCTCATACCCTAAAAACGTAGTCGTACACCGCTCCTCAATTCTCACTCCATCCACCAGTACAGATAAAGGTCTTACGGCCTTACCCGACAGACTAAATTGGACGAAGTGAGTCTTCGATATGTTCAGAGCGAGACCGTTCGTGTGGAACCACTCAGACAGCTGGAGGGCCGTGTCGTTCAATCTCCGCTCCAGAGCTTCGACTGTCGGCGCCGTGACTACCACGGCCACGTCGTCCGCCTACATCAGCACGTCGGACGCGGGCATGGCGTCAGGCAGGTCGTTCAGGAGCAGGGAGAACTTTATATTGGACACGGAGGACCCTTGGGGCCACGCCCATCTCTGACGTCATCGGATCCGACCTGTGCACGCCGCCACCAGCGACCACCACCTGCGACCTCCCTTGCATCAGATCCTTTAAGACGGCGTGAGCCGGGCCTGCCACTCCGTAGTGCGGCAATTTAACAGCTAGCACGGCATGGTCTGCTACGTCAAACGCCTTCGATAGGTCGCAGCACAGAATCGCCACCTGCTGCTTACACCTGGCCTCTCGAGCTGAAACGATACGTCGAACCACCTCACGTGTGAGTGATGTAGTAGAGCGCCCCGCTCGGTAAGCATATTGACGGTCGGATAATGCATTCGTGTCAGATAAAAATTCAACGAGTCGAGTTCTCAAACCGTTTTCAAAGATTTTTGCTACCGCGGGTATTATAGAGACTGGCCTGTAGCTATCAATGTTTTCTCGCTTTCCTTTTCCTTTATACTACGGCGACACTTTGCTGATTTTTAAAGGTTTAGGAAAAATACCTTCCTCTAAACAACTGTTAAAGAGGTCAGCTAATACTGGAGCGAGGGACGTAATGACCAATCGAATTACTTTCATCGATATATCGTATATGTCTTTCGATGACTTCGGTGGGATTCGCGACATCACAATACGATAAACTTCATCTGCAGTAAATCTACGAAACCTCAGCGATCGGTCGGTGGGCGCGCGCGCGGCCCTCAGCGTGACGAGCGCGCGCGTAACGCTCGCGTTCGGCGCTCGACAAACCGCGGACGCGTCCAAAAAACGGGCGTTCATCGAATTCACGGCAGATTTTCCATCAGGATATTGCGTACCATCCGACTGTTTCAACAGATCAGTAAAGTCTTGATGAGGGGAATTGAATTTTCCTCTCTCTTTATTAACAATATTCCACATAGTCTTAGAGGCATTATTACTCGAATTAATTAAATTGGAATAGTACAATGATTTATTATTATTAATCATAATGCCATAAAAATTAGTCATATCGGAAATTAAAGCATTAATGTCAGAATTATTTGGATATTTCATACTAATTTCAATAATGTCAAAATGAATATCTTTAAACTTACGAACATCCGGTGTTACCCAAGATGAGTCAGGTTTTTTAGTGTGTACTTTTTTTAACGGAAAACAAATGTTATATTTATTTTTAATTATGTTTAAGATCGACGAAGCTTTCTTTGAAGCATTGCTGTTACGCGATCTGACGGCGTCCCAATCAATGCTGTCTAATGACATAACGAAGTTGTGCCGATTAATATTAGAAAAACTTCTAACATACCGAACACTCGATGGAAGCGCGTGCTTATTTGCAATTAGTGTACATTTAACATTCTGACGCCCAGCTGCCGTCTGTGCTGATTTTTGACGTGCCGAATAGGTATCTATCCTAACCGGTTATAATACCTATAGACTAGATAATGTAACTGTAAATAATATCAAATCATCCAAGCTTGTATAGGAAACAATGTAAACCAAACCAATTACAGGGCGATAACAAACCAACAGTTCGATCGTCTATCTAACCCAGTAAATCAATGCACGGGCCGATCACAATTTGATGAGAATTTCAGTTCCAACATGATTTATTTGTCGCCCATGACCGGGGCTCGTAAATTCCAGCCCGCCATCGCATCGTTAGGCGATGTGTCGCTCGTTAACGTCTGTACACGATAAATTATTATTGTTTTTAACAAGGAAGAAATGAACAAGACGCCCGTTCCCTTTTTCCTGGAATACTTTTTCTTTAATTCTTCCCCTCCATTTTAGAGGCCCTGATTTTTTCGCTCAAACGTCGGGGACGTGACAAAAATGATATTTTTATTACGAAGAGCGATATTGTTGTGAAGTATTTAATTGCGTTTTATGTTTCCGGGGCAGACGAAATTTTTACCGCACGACTGTTTTTTAGGGTTCAGTACCCAAAGGGTAAAAACGGGACCCTACTACTAAGACTCCGCCATCTGTCAGTCCGTTTGTCCATCTGTCTGTCTGTCTGTCACCAGGCTATATCTCATGAACCGTGATAGCTAGAACGTTGAAATTTTCACAAGTGACGTATTTCTGTTGCCGCTATAACAACAAATACTAAAAACAGTATAAAATGCTTAGGAGAGCTCCCATACAACAAACCTGAATTTTTAGCTCGTTATTATTAACGTTAACAGGTAGACGTATAATTTAATTAAAATAAAATAAATATTAATGGGATTAATGACGTTTCTTGTGACGGAGCCCGTCACAAGAAACGTGATTTTCTTGATCGATATTAATAACGGCTACAGTAAGATGTTTCAAATATTCCCAGACAAGTTGTATATTCCCTTCAAAAATAAATACTAAAATAAAAATAATAAGGGGGACATCCATGCGGTACGAAACCCTTCGTGCGCAAGTCTGACTCGCACTTGGCCAATTATTTGCTTTTAGGCAACAAGTCACAGATAAGAATTTTAAGAAATTTGGAAATATGAGTTCGTATCTAGGTAAAGTTAAAGTCAGAATCAGAATCAGAATCAGAATATAGTTTATTGCCATAAAACTGGTACATAAGTTGTTAAAAAAATAAAATTTAAAATAAGTATCACAGTCTTAATACCCTTTTCGGGCGTGCAATATTTTACACAATAGGTATCTTATAGCTACTATAGCGGAATACAATACACAGGTTTTTCTTGCGGACATACAATCTTAAGCTAATTAAACTAAATAAGAACAATGTTAAGCTATTTGGCTTTATAATTTACACCAATATCTACTTAAATCTATAATTGAATGGACTTGTGTACTTAAAGTATTCATCGAGATTACAGAATACATTTTCTGTGAGCCATATCTTTAGATTTCTCTTAAATGCATTCCCATGTAGTGACTTTATAATTTGCGGCAGGTTATTGTAAATTTTTATTGCAGTTATGTACGTACTTTTATGAAACATAGAATTATTAATTTGAGGAATACAGATGTTTAGCTGGTGTTTTGGTCGTAAGGACTCAAATCTAACCGATTTTTTGTCCAGGAAATAATCTTGATTATTTTTAACAAATATGCTGATTTCCAATATGTACAGTCCAGTTAAGGTTAGAAACTTATATTGCTTAAAAATATTTCTTACTGATTCTATACTTTTTAATTTATAAATGGCTCTCAAACAGCTCTTCTGCAATATAAATGTACTATTTACATCTGTTGAATTGCCCCAAAAGATTAAACCATACTTAAGATGGGGGTAAACGTAACCATAGTATGCACTTTTTGCGGTTTCTTTATTACATATGCTACTTAGCATTGATAGAGCGTAACAGTATTTTGAAATGGTTGAGTTTAGTTGGCATATATGCTCCTTCCAGTTTAAATGGGTATCAAGAGTAACTCCAAGGAATTTTGAATTCAGTACTTCGTCAACTCGTGTATTATTATTAATTATGTTTAATTGTATTGGTGAGGCTTTGTAATTTCGAAACTGTATAAGTTTTGTTTTCTTTACATTTACTGTTAAGTTGATGGACTCTAACCATTTTATTACGTCATTTAAGGTTTTGTTTACTTCTTTTTTCAAATTCATTGCTATTTAGTTTGTCTTGTGGTATATATATGGTAGCATCATCTGCAAATAGTACAGAAAGATGTTTAGTTACTAAAGGCAGTTCATTTATGTAAATGAGAAAAAGCAGTGGTCCAAGAATACTGCCTTGGGGTACTCCACATAAAACTTTATCAAATCCTGACTGAACTTCTTCAATAGTTTTGGTCGATCTATTGTAAAAATTTATTGCAGTTGTTTGATACCTGTTGGTAAGATAGCATCTTATAAGGGATAGTGCGGAACCACGCACCCCTACAGCTTCCAGTTTATTCAAGAGGGTTTTATGATCAACACAATCAAAAGCTTTTGATAGGTCGATAAATAGTGCAATTCCTTTTTTTTTTGTCGTTTATATCCTGCCATACTTGTCTAAGGAATTGAAATATCGCTAGAGTTGTGTTTTTATTCTTTTGAAATCCAAACTGGTGGTTACTTAATATTTTATTCAGGTCAAAAAATGAAATAAGCCTATTAAAAATTACTTTTTCAAAAATCTTGGAGATACTGGGAAGTATAGCTACTGGGAAGTAAGTCAAAATCTCTTTATTTCGTAGACACATTATATGCTCATAACAATTAATGAATAATATTTTTCTGTATATTATTAAGCAAATTATTATTGATTAATAATTTGCTATCAATTAATAACATAATAAAAAAAAACTGAACGTTCTGATACTAAAATTTTAGCTAGTTTCTATACATCTATACGTCTTCAACTGGAGATATATAGATGTTTGTCATGCTCGACTGATTGATTATTTGCATCCAGTGCGCTTGCATGACATTTACAAGGTACCTACCTACTTAAAATCTTTCACGGACAAAAAAGATTTCGACTCGGTCATTCCATTCATCGGTTATCAGTCTTCCGTGCTTGTTGCCTTCTAATCTATCAACTTGCCAACCCGCTGTGCTATGTCGGCTTGATTCTTCTACGGATCTCCTCATCTCTGGTTTGTTCTCGCAGAGTAACTACGGTCTGATCTGATCTCTGAACTAAGTAGATAAAAGACAGATATTGTTTTTTTTTTTTATTTATTTATTAAGGCTTCACATTAATAACTACATTATTACATTGGTTATAAACACTTACAATCTAATTTAACTTAATGTGCTATTTTTTTAAGGAAGCACAGCATGCATTTTACCTTACAATACAAATAAAGAATATTACTAAAAATAAAATAAAAATTATATGTACATCATTAACTAATTATTAATAATGTACTATACTACTAACAATTCATAATGCACCATACTACCAGTATTTTAATCTTCAGATACTTTACTAGACTAAACTAATCTAAAAATGAATTAAATTAAAACATTAAAATATTGATTCAGACAAAAGTAAAACCAAACAAAACCGCAAAACAAACAACACAGCAAAACAAAACAAACAGCATAAACAATCAATCTTGTATATTTTACAATCACTTAATTTTTATTTTTGTCACAGCCCGGTCCCCGCTCGTCCCCCGATCATCCGTCCACCTTGTGGGTGGACGTCCTACGCTGCGCTTAGTAATACTTAAATATTTTTAATTATTTTTTCAAATACAAATTTTAAAATTGTTAATTTAATCTGGTTTGTAGTTGGTCGGCACTCCGGCGCGGCAGCGGAGTTCTGCCAAAAGAAAAGGAACTTTAATAATTATTTTTCGCAAAAACAAATGGCACAACCTACTTAAATCGTGTACAAAATTATAGCCCAGTTGATTTCGATAAAACTTAAATTGGACCACCTCGGGAGTATTTGGGAATCCAAATGCTCCCGAGGTGGTTTCGAACTAAAAAAGGATTTGGCAAAATGTCGATAAACATACACAAAAAATACATACATCTGTATATAGCAGACAAACATAGAACCTCCTCAATTTCGGAAGTCAGTTAATAACTGCGAGATTTCTCTACAGTACACATTGATACTAAAAAGACCCGTTCTTGGTCCTGTGACCAAGCGTAGTACTTTGAAAACTCCCCTCCGTCTTAAATGGGTCACGTAGTATGAGTACGTTCCCTTATGATGAGATTATTTGCCGTCGCTAAGATACGCGGTATAATTTGTATTGGAAATCAGAACGGGAATCAGTGTTTATTGAGTCTCTAATTTATTATATTTCCGCCACATTCACATGTTCTAATTGGGTATTGACATAGAGCTGTTGATACTCGTATTATAATTGGGACCTAAAATTTTGTTCTAATGAGAAATATACGGAGTTGTTCAGGAAGGGTTCGCTAAGCCAAAAGAGGTGATTCAGAAAATCGCAATAAACAACTAAATTAGTAAGTGGTGCACTTACATGGCACGCTTTCTGAATACTTGCGTATATTCCGAACAATTCGTACTAAATAACCTTTTACAAGTAGAACAGTGGGCAGGGCACGAAGCTCGAAGAACGGGTGGCCGATGGGGCCGTTAAGTTCTCGAATGGAGACCACGTGCCAGTATGCGCAGCGTAGGACATCCACCGACTAGGTGGACTGACGAAATAATGAAGACTGCAAAAACGCGCTGAATGCAGCTCTAACTGGTCATATTAGAAATCCATAGCGGAGGCCTATGTCCAGCAGTGGAAGTCTTACGGCTGATGGATAGATGGATGAATGGATTATTCACCATAGCGTTGAAGAGTCTCCAAAGAGTTTTGTTTCTATACAATCATGCGAAAGAGAGGCGCGTCCCTGGTGCGGCGAGTGCGAGGGAGCACCAATGGCTTGCTGGCCGCGCTCGCCGAGAGGCTCGACTGCCCGTATATACAGCACGCGTGTGGGTTACACCTTGCACACAGAGATGAAGTCGTAGCCAGAATTTATTGAATGTTAATGTTGTAAATTATGAAATTAATGTTGTATAATTATGTTAGTAATTTTTAATGATTTTTAAATGTGTTTCCAAATCATTTTTATTGTATTTGTAATGTGACTGATAATGTATTTTTTTTGTATTTTTTTTTTTAATTCTTTAATGTTGAGTCTCTGATACTTGAATAAATGAATATTTAATTTAATTTAATTTAAAGAATAAGGTGGAGGTGAGGACGACCGACCGACGGCAAATAAGTGCATCTTTCCTTGTAAACAATATCCCGTAAAAAAACGTAGCATGTACAAAATATAGTAACAAAATATTTTCAATACAGTTCTTCTACAGTAAAAAGTTGTGAGATGAAATGTAAACACAAGCCTGTCTATTTATTCAGTAGGTAGGTACTTGTCTAATCGCGGTGGTAATAAGACCACATTTGACTTGTTCTTTGTCAGATCCTCATTCGTGACCTTCCAATTATACTATTGCATGTCCGCTAGGACAAACTGTTGAGACTAACCATTTGTTACACCTATGTACCGACACAGTTTGAAGCAATAAAAATTCAATTTACTCCAAAAACATGCTACTAACACGTTACTCCATAAAGAATCCCCCAATTCCCATATCGCAAGGAAATTCCGAAAGAAAAACTGAAAATGATCGAAGCGCCTTCATAACCCAGTTTCAACACCGCGTGCTAAAGGCCAAATCGGGATAACTGCAAAAAAATTAAAAAATAAACACTTTTTTCATAATATGAATACCGAAAAGGTTTGCAATGTACTACATATTGTGACAATACGATAGTAATGTACAAATAATACTTTATGAGTTTAATTTTGAATTTTATCAAACTATTTTAATTAGAACCATAACGCAGTACAAACGTTTTTTGGAAGTTTTGTGCATTAAAATAATTTATTTCATTATACATAACGAACGAATAACTTTCTCTACAGTCCGTGCAATCCACGAAGACGCGCCCCACTACTCCTCCTAACCGTTTATAGTGTGTGTGTGTGCAGGCTTCCGTCGGTGTTTGGGTGTTATCGGTACACACTACTACACATTCATAGGTAATTAGTGTGTGCCGATAGCACTCGGACGTTGACGGAGGCTTGCACACGTGTGCCATGGACAGTTGGGAGGAGTGGTGGGGCGCGTCTTCGTGGATTGCACGGACAATAGGCATGTAGTGTGCACTTTTTAAAAATAATCGTATGTATTTCCGCAATAAAAAGAGCTTAGGAGATTGAAGAAGTGATAAAGAATCTATCTTTAGTTCAAAAAACCGGCCAAGTGCGAGTCGGACTCGCGCACCGAGGGTTCCGTACAAACCTGCAAGGTTTACAAAGTTCGTTCATTACGACAAAAAAAGTAATAAGTTTATATTTATTAAAAAATATATATTTTGTAATGTAACTAAAAATTTAAGGTTTTCGGAATTTTTCCTTTATGTGTGCTATAAAACGTTGCTTCATGCCAAATTTCAAGATTCTAGGTCGACTGGAAGTACCCTTTAGGTTTTGATTCCCTTGCGAGTACTTGCAAGTGTCGAAAATTTGCGGCATAAACGGCTGTATCTTTTGATTGCGTTGGCTTAGAAGTTTGATTTTTTCACAGCTTCAAGGGACAGTAGACCTGAGTAATTGATATAAATTTCAGCTTCATACCTCCACGCGTTCCTGAGAAAAAGGGTCTTGACAGATGGACGGACGGACAGACGGACAACAAAGTGATCCTATAAGGGTTCTGTTTTTTCCTTTTGAGGTACGGAACCCTAAAAATTACCAGTACGTTAGGTGATCTGTTAAACTATTAAAAAATATTGGACACATATCTTCTCTATTATCAAATAAATAATCATCAATTTTTGTCACAACGTTTTCTAGAAGCTTTTCGGTATTTTGTGTTAAAATTACAAAATTGCGGATGTACTCCTTTTTCGCTAACCTTGCGATTTGAGCCGACAAAGCCGAGAATGGAGATTCCTGCCGCCGTGTCGCAGGAATGTCGACAACACGGCGCATGTCGCCGTTATGACGACAACTTTGGGTACACGCCTAAATTATACCTACTACACTATACCTACTTCAAATATACACAGAAGAGAGATCAGAACATCGCCAGAGAAGGTATAATAGTATCTACGCTATAGGCAAAACTGGATAAAAGATATGGTATAATAGATATGAAGTTAGTTAGATTATCAAAATATATCGTACACGTATTCTATGTTTTGTCCATTTTCAAATCATCAGCCCTATTATAACGCCACGTAATATTATTAGCTCTTCTGAAAAGTTGTAAAATTGCAGATCCTCCGGCGCTAGACCCGCGATATGAGCCGACATACGAGTACGCCTAGAATGGAGATTCCTGCTGCCTTGTCGCAGAAATGTCGACAAGATGGCGCATGTCGCCGTTATGACGACAATTTTGGGTACACGCCTCTACTATACCGTGTATTCCGAACTCCGAGGCGCGTAGGTATGATTCGCGTTCCAAGCTTTTGTATGAAGACGGAATACTGTTTATAGCGAGAGACGGATTTGATCCGAACATCGCCAGAAGATGTACCATACCTATACCTACGGAATGACATCGTTTTAATGCAATGTGGTGATAATACAGTATTGAACTGAACACGGCTGAGAATGCAATTCTTTTGGAATATGTCTCATGTTGTCTTGGATATTACTTCGAAGCCGGTGGTGAAAGGTGTTATAATTTTGTAGCACATACGAGTACCTACGAGTATTGTTTCTCCTAGCGAACGAATTAATTATGTTGTTATTTTTTTTGAAAACTGATAATTTTTATCCTTGTATCGAATAGCGTTAACAATAGTTTTCTAAAATTTTCGTAAAATTTACAAATACATTTTATCTTCATCTGCATGGTAACACAATAGGCCCGATTATAGAGGCGCTAGCGTAAATTAAATAGCAACGTAAAAAGCGTTCTCTCTATTGAATGCCTAAAGTGAAAAAGAAACAGAACTATGCTATTTAGCTATTATAATTACGATGGCGCCTTTATATTCATGCATATATGAATATGCTAGCACAAACTTTTATTACATACAGGAAGTTTAGACGGCAGCTTGTCGCTGGTTTAATCATAAAGTAATAGCTGTCGCCTCGAGCAAAGACAAGAACCACCCACTTGGGGTCTTCTTTGAAGCTACATCTCACGGTAATACTTATTTATATAATATTATTATAAGTAGGAGGAGACGTTTTCTTATAGCACGACTACACGGGTAAATACGGAAGACGGAATCGGATTACGATAATATCTAAAATTATCCAAATATTCCTAAATAATCTTGTTCATTTGTTTTATTTATGAGTCTATTTTCTATGACTTCTAACTTGATTATGACAAAACTTATATGACCTGCATAGGTATTAAACGCAAAACCGTAGAGCAGATCTAGTACATCTAGACAAACAACTTATGTACAATGACTTTGAAAATTCGCAAAAAAAAAAATTTGCTTCTCCATACAATTTGCCACACGTTGACGAACTTTTTGTATGAAAAAGCTAATTTTTTCTTCGTGATTTTTCAAAAGTCCTAGAACAAAAGTTGTTTGTCTAGATGTACTAGATCCGTCCTTAAAAGATTTTGCGTTTTATAAAACTTTTTATGTTATGCTTCGCTTATAGTTTTGATCTCTTACTATGGACTTTATGAATAAGCTCCAAATTGCCGAACGGGTTATGGAGAGGTTTATGCTAAGAGTCTCTCTGCGAGATCGAATCAAAATGAGGGGATCCGTAGAAGAACCAAAGTACGGCTTTGCGGATTGCCAAGTTGAAATGGTAGTGGGCAGGGCACATAGTACGGAAGACTTATGACCAATGGGATCCACAAGTTAACGAGTACATGGAGACCATGTACCGGCAAGCGTATATAGCCCAGCATATATAAGGTGAACTGATGACTTTGTTAAGATACCAGGATATCGATGGATGCAAACCGCTTCCGATGGGTCGCATTAGAGATCCAAAGGGGCGACTATATCTAGTCAACGTCCTTTAACTCATGGATTGATGAAAGTGGCAGAAAATAAGTAGCAATTACTACTGAAAATCAACTTACTCATTTATTGCTATCAAACAAACTTGCAATCAAATTTCCGAAATATTTTCGGATAGATCTGGCTAGTACATAAGTAAAATTTAGTGTTATAAATATTCGGACACTTGACCGTTTATATTCCGATCTTTTCCAGGATATTTCAAGGCGACCGCAACCAGGGGCAAACAAATTGAAAATCAATCGAGAACCGAGAGGGACACAATTAAAATGCATGAGCGAGGAGTGAGGAGAAACGTGGAGGAACTCGGAGTAAATAAGGGTCCTCCGACGAGCTGGTAAAGTAAACATGGAGGAGTCATGCCAGAGGAACAAGTGCGTCAACTACAAGATAGTTTTTTGTAGAAATATAAATAGATATTACACAACATCTTGCTTTGCAAAGTACAGAAATTTCTATCCATCCATCTATCCATCAGCCGTAAGACGTCCACTGCTGGACATAGGCCTCCCCTATGGATTTCCAATAAGGCCGGTTGGAAGCGGCCTGAAATCAGCGCGTTCCTATGATCTTTATTATATCGTCAGTCCACCAAGGACGTCCACCGACTAGGTGGACAGGGATTTGAAGGGTTATTGTATACTCATAATTATTGTCAACTTTTACTACAGGATCGATAACGTAATATAGTAAAAATTGTTCACAGATCATCATCTATACCTACACGCAGATTCAAAGTATATACACGTTTTGATTGTTTCAACAAAATCAAAGTATACAAGTCTTTAAATCACTAAAGAAGGGCACAAAAGACCGTATTACCGCTTCTAACTGTAACTACATAATATATGTACTAGTATTTACATTCTTTTTTACTTGTGTCTACTGTTATATTACAGTAAATATTATGTAGATGTTTTTTTTTTCAAACCAATTTAAAAAAGCTATAAGAACCATCTCGATTTCATTTGTTTTCTAAAAACACATCAAAGTCGTATCCACTCGTTTGAAAAATATGATGCTATTTACAAATGGACAAACACGTATCATCATATCACAGCCTTCTTTTTGGGCGGCAGGTTAAAAATAAATCCGAAAGTGTGTTTGTTGGTTTGTTACTCTTTCACGCAGCATTAGATCAACGCATAGACTTGATTATTGGCCTGAATATAGTTCAAAAATTGGAAAGTGACATAAGCTACTTTTTATCCCGAAAAAATTAAAGGTTCCTGTGGGATAGCATACAAATCAAACAATTCAGGCGGCAAAAGCCAGTCAATAAAATAAATAATCACTTAAAGATGTTTCTCTGCAATTGTAAATATAATTTATTTGATGTATGAGGATCCCAGAGGGAAGTGAGAGCTATTCCTCCTCTTTAAGGGAAGCCCGTTTGGGAGAAAAACAAAACAATTAGAATGAGGGTTGAATTTTAAACGAAATTAGGTCAAATTATTTGTACAAAAGAATGTTTCGTTGTGCCTCAATTAAAATCGGCCGTGACACATTTCTTGTTATTCTTCCTGTAACAATAGCTATTTTGTAAACAGTTACTCGAATTTGTACTTGGTTTTGTTGTATTTATTATTACGAGTGGATTCAAAGCTATTTTGCCATAGCTAGCCTAAGAAACTATATCCATCCAAATAAAATCAAATAGATGCTTCGTTGCCGCGTGTGATAGTAACAAACTCTTCATAAAAAATGCGTGAAATTACTTAAGATATTAATTTTCTAAAATTCAAAAAGGTTTATTTTCAGGTATAGCTACCTAAAATGAGTATTAACCGAAAGTATGCTCATACATTCGAGTTATACTTCAAAAACAATAATGTGTTTTCTTTATTTCTTCTTCCTTACTGTGGAAAAGATTTTTTCGAGAACTTGCAACTGTTGTAATGAAATATACCTTGTATAATACACCAAGATTCATACAAAATCTATTTTTATCAGGTAAATAAAAATTATGTGGCAAAGTATGGTAATGTCCAACAATGCCGAATGAAAAGTGATAAATATGGATTGAACGGAAGCGAGGTTTTAGTGAACTGAACGGAATGATGTGGTGGAACTGAACCTTGGTCTTTTACTGTGGACCTTATGATTAAGCACAAGGTAGCCCAACGCGCTTTGGAGAGGGCTATGCTCGGAGTCTCGCTGCGAGATCAAATCAGGAATGAGGAGGTTCGCAGACGAACCAAAGTTACCGACATAGCCTGACGGATTAGTAGCTCGCAGAACTGATGACCGTTGGGGCAGAAAAGTTCTCGAATGGAGACCACGCACTGGCAAGCGCAGTGTAGGACATCCACCGACCAGGTGAACCGACGATATTATTAAGACGGCAGGAACGCGCTGGATGCAGGTCGCTTCCAACCGGGCTTATTGGAAATCTATAGGGGAGGCTTATGTCCAGCAGTGGACGTCCTATGGTTGATTATGATGATGATGAATGATTAAAGTGCCTATAAAAAACGTGTGTTGACGAGTTCCCTTCAAGCGCCCTCTGTGGTCGTTTAATGACGGAAATACCTTCTTTTGTAGCTGAATGGAATGAATGCGCCTATTGTGGCACGATTGATTTCCGATGGAGGTGAACATGATTCAGGAACAAAGGACTTCTAACTATTGTCTTCGGTTTCTGTTACTCAATGCTATTTAGGATAGAATGGAATCCTTTCACGTATCACAAACAATAACATTGGTTGATTAGGGACCGCCGCAGATAGAGGTCTTGTGTTATGTAAAGTTATGTAAATTGTACTTTGTGTTACGGTTTCGTAGTTTACAGATAATCAAAAAGCCGATGAGAATTAATCTACACTACTTTTTGCTAGCGATTTATTAGGCCTAATTATGAAGGCGTCATCGTAATTATAATAGCTAGGGTAATTAGAATATGTCTGTTTCTTTTTCCCTTTAGACATTCGATAGAGAGAACACTTTTTACGTTGCTATTAAATTTACGATGGCGCCTTCATAATTGGACCTACTGTTGTATTAATTGCAAGGACAGATGTACAATTTGTTCTGTAAGTTTGTACACATTGGCAAACTTTTCTGAAAATTCAGGATTGGGAAGACAAGTTGTGAAAAAATCACTGTCATTAGAAAAACTGACTTTGAACAAAGACAAGACACATAATTATTTTGTGTGGACAAAGCGAGTCGTAGTTACTGTATTTTGAAATGATCAGCCAAGTACGAGTTGGACTCGCGCACGAAGGGTTACGTACTGTATGGGAGCCTCCCTTCTTCTTCTTCTTTTCAGCCATTGGACGTCCACTGCTGAACATAGGCCTCCCCTAAAGACCTCCAACAAGACCGGTTGGTAGCGGCTTGCATCCAGCGCGATCCTGCGGTCTTAATGAGGTCGTCCGTCCACCTTGTGGGTGGACGTCCTACGCTGCGCTTGCCGGTACGTGGTCTCCACTCGAGGACTTTTCGACCCCATCGGTCATCAGCCTCCCTTAAATATTTATTTTAATTGAAATATTTATTATTGAAGTGAATATACAACTAAATACTCTTTGAATATTTCAAGCATCTACCTGTTACCATTATTAATATCGAGCGAAAAACGGCTAAAAATTCAGGTTTGTTGTATGGGAGACCCCTCTTAAATATAAATTTTATTCTGTTTTTAGTATTTGTTGTTATAGCGGCTACAGTAATACATCATCTGTGAAAATTTCAGCTTTCTAGCTATAACGGTTTATGAAATACAGCCCGGTGACTGACAGATAGACGGACTGCGGAGTCTTAGTAATAGGGTCCCGTTTTTACCCTTTGGGTACGGAACCCTAAAAATGACTAGTGAGCAGACTCGTCTCTATTTTGGATCAAAAGTTATACTATAAGAACACATTCACAAAATAATCAGCAAGTTTATACGGGACTAGTAGCCTAACCAGTAGCACTCGACATATAAGAGCCTACTTTGTAGATAGTTACACGTATGCTAGTTCAGACTCCGTTGTTCACGTGAATGGTCAATCATAGAGAAAATGGGTCAGTAAAGATACTTTCACTGAATTGATAGCAACCCTACACACTTACAGCACCCTGGGCACAAGATATCATGCATCGAAGAGGAAATTTCTAGTATTTTTCAGCTGAGTGGAGTCAATAAGCCTTGTGAATAACAGGGGTGGATACACGTAGTAAAGACATTAAACAGTAGAATACTTCGTCAGAAAATATTTAACAAACTTTGAGTTATGTCTACGTAATGTATGTGTGGAGTTTAAATTTTATTTTTAGAATGTTAACACTACATGAAATATAATTATTTTTTGCATAAAATAGCATGAACGACTTCACCCGTGTACAGAATTCGCAAATATTTCACACGGATCGATGTAGCATTTTTCACATTGTTGATATAATATATA
Source organism: Hypomecis atomaria (assembly GCA_964007245.1). Classification (NCBI taxonomy): domain Eukaryota; kingdom Metazoa; phylum Arthropoda; class Insecta; order Lepidoptera; family Geometridae; genus Hypomecis; species Hypomecis atomaria. Next base: position 441,834 of record OZ023297.1, read on the forward strand.
AATTTTTGATATTATCAAAAATGGCTAAGCCGATTTCAATAAAATTTAAATGGGACCAATTTCGAAGTATACTCTTTCTAATAAATAAATAATTATTTAAATAGGACTACTATGGAAATAGTTATGCGTGGTTATACATTAGAAAAAAATACGCGTCGAATTGAGTACCTCCTCCGGTTCGTCGGTCAATAAGATTATATTACTTTGCAATTTGTCTCTGCTGCAGAGGTTCATTTAGCCCATCAGATAAACAAAATTTGAAAAGCTCGAGTGGAGACCACGTATCATACCAAGCCTATTGGAGATGTATGATAGAAGTTTATATAACCAGATGTGAACGTCATAAAGCTGAAACGATCGATCAAACCACTTTTTAAATAACAGTTTAATTTTTAAAATAATTAAATGGTAATAGTACACAAATAATAGTTGAATTTTGTTTTTAATGTATCGCCTATAGCACTGCACTTTTTTTACTGTAATACCGCTTCAGTCGTCGGGAAGGAAAGTGCGTTTGTTTCTTTTTAATTAAGCGCCCTCTGGAGGCTCGCGTCTAATGGGGGACTTGCCCGCTCATTACGGGGGCATGGCTGTGGAAATACCCCCGTAATCAAGCTCACTTGTTTCCCCTAAGAAAGCTGGGAAAGTGTGAGATCGTATATTTTGTTTGTTTCTATCTTTAACTGGTAGATCTCTGACCCGCATTAGGTTAGCGTGATGAATACAGCGCAATCGTCGTTCGTGGATAGCCCTATGTTCAGCAATGAATTGTTGAACGATGCAGTACAGTAAGTGCCCTCTGGTGGCGCGGAATGGAGAACCGGCCTGCTCATCACATAGCATCGACTTGTTTTTATTATTGACTAGCGATCCGCCCCAGCTTCGCACAGGTTTATTTTACATAAAAACCTTCCCTTGAATCACTCTTATCTATTAAAGAAACCGCATCAAAATCCGTTGTGTTTTTTTAAAGATATAAGCATACATGGGGACTGGGGACATAGGGACAGCGGAAGCGACTTTGTTTTATACTATGTAGTGATATTTTTTTTTTTTCGTATTGATGTTACGGGGGCAGGCTGTGTAAACACCCCCTGTAATCAGGCTCGCTTGTTTACCCTTAGAAAGCTGGGAAAGTGTGTGATCGTATTTTGTTTTGATGAGAGTATCGATTGTTGATTGAATCAGATGTTACTTTGCAGAGGTTCATCTTCAAACCTATATAATTTGAAACTAAAAGTAGGTAATATGTGAAGGTGAAGGGAAAATATAAAAAAATGTTGTTATAATGCAAAATCCAACATAATGATACTTTTAGTCTACTTGGTTGCGCAACCAGTTTTAGTCTGGAGACTAAAAGTACCTGAGCATTGTTCTTTCCAGAAAGGAAAAGAAACAGTTTTTCTTTAGTTACTACGTTTTCCTTAACTACTTGTTTTCTTACAACGTAAGTACAAGTCTTATTTACGTAAAATTAAACTCAAATTCAGGCTAGAATTCTAAGTTCTAAAATATATTTTGGCGAAATATTATTGTTTCTAAACCGATTATCCTCGAAATAACGCCAAAAATAACAAACATTTTCTCAGTATCCCAACTGACTTTGTACTTAAAATACCTTGGAAGATAGTCAAGTTACAACCTAAAATCATCTGCCCCTAGTACGAATTTTCACTTACTCGGTTAATTGTACATTGCTATTTCCCTACCCTATCCATGGTTATCCAGAACTGGTGTACTAAGCCGAAAGGAGGTGATTCAGACCATAATTATGAACAACTTTTACTATGGGCCAAACCGAAGTTTGAGAAAAAACATCAGCTGTTTGATACATTTTGTCAATTCTGAGTTGCATTGAAGTGTAATAGCGCAACAGATTTTTTTTCTGGAATTTTGTTTTTTTTTGGCTTAGTACAAGGTAATCAGATAGATGTATTTAGTGGTACTACTCTAATTTCTTGGTAAGATAAAGCCGTAACGCTATCGTATTATAGATACCTAGATCTGTTGACTGTTTTTGATGTTTTAAGCGCTTTGTCACATATTTGTTAATTTTGTATGTAAACATACATGTCCTGTGCTACCATATAAATATTTTAATATTTATATTTATTTAGCACAGGACAGAAAGGAATGGAAGGAATTGGGGGAGACCATTGCCCGTGGGACAGTACAAATGAAACAAAAAATAAAAATATTTATATGCTGTTATTTATATTTATAAATCTACCCTTGTGTTAAAGGGGCTCACCAGAATACCAGCGTTGAGTGTTGGGTCCTCCCAGCACTCAACATTTATAGGTGAGGTGAGTCCCTTTCCACGCTTTTTGTTTTTCGTTATTTTATAAGTTCTTTGTACCTACCTATCTGTCGTATAAAAATATTTCATTTCATTTCTATCGAGCCAAAAAACTCGTACTAAGCTTGATAGGTATAATTTTCCCAGAGGGTTTTATTTACATGGCTTAATATCGCGATGTTTTTCAGCGGCGGGTAAAAAAACCTTCCTCGGGGAGTAAGTAGATGAATCTTCATTATCTTGCTCACGTTCCCGCGTTTTTCCACAAGAAACTCCCGCCATTTGTCTAATTAATTTACATTCAAAGTTCGTCCATTAAGCTCGGCGCTGCAATGGAACTCGCGAGCTATGATGCCAACTATGATAGGTACGTACGCTGGCTCCAAGTCATTAGCGGGCGAGGGGTTACTTAATTTAATCGTTTATTTGGTCATTGCCCATTAGTGATGTTTGTGGATTAACTCGTTTTCTTTGAATTAACTGACTCATCTTATTTTTATTGAAGCACTAGATGGGTATCTAGTCTAGTCCCGGCTTCGCACAGGTGTATCATACACATAAATCTTCCTCTTGAATCACTCTATCTATTAAAAAACGCATCAAAATCCGTTGCGTAGTTTTAAAAATATACGCATACATAGGGACAGACAGACAGCGGGAAGCCACTGTGTTTTATACTATGTAGTGATATAACTTGTAAATATAATTTGAAATACTTTTCTGTTTAGACATTACTTTAAATTAGTATAGGGGATTTCACTAATGATGTAATATTCATAGCCCATCTAAATGATGTGGAACATACCGCTCGGGCACGAGTTGGCCGCTATAAGCGGTAGCTGGCGGGGCGCAGGACTGGGAGCAGTAAAGAACTCTTGTACTAAAATGTGCGAATGACGCCACGACTTCCTGCTTCAAACGCTAGTAGTACCCACCGCTATCGCCGCCGCTGCCGCTAAAATTTGGCTAAGGACTCACGGAGCGGTTTTTAGCCGCGCCCGCTGCAGTTGCGGGCCCGCAGTTTCTGTAAAATGCAAATTTACTTATGTGTAAAAGAATTAAAGCAGATCTAACGACGCCTTTTACGCCGGGGCGGTGTGCGCGGTTGTTTGCGGCTCCCGCTGCACCGCAGGCCGCGGTCAACCGCAGCCTTGGTGGGGTGCTAACGCGCTCTTGACGGTCTGATTTACAATTGATCGACTCGGTCGCGGTCGCGTGAGGATAGAAAACTGCAGTTCCGCCACCGCGGCGGGCACGGGAAAAACAGCTCCGTGAGTTCTCAGCCAAAGCCCAAACTCGCGAATGAGCGGGTAGTGTCCACTCTTCAGTTCCGTGTCTTATCCACCCAACATAACGGGAATTGCATCTTGTGTCTTGTAAAAGAGTAATTTGCCAAATTGTATCAAATCGCACGTTACTTGGTACATTTCGCCTAAGAAATTCACTAAATATTAGTAGGGGCCAGGGGTCTAGTAGGAAATAATGTCTGCCTTCGAATCAGGAGCAGCAAGAGAAGAGGGAGATAATTGAGATAACAGGTACATTTCTTTTACTAGTGTTTGTTCTCTCATAACTTACGAGTAGGTACGTACTTCAGCTTTCTATTCAAACTGTCGACGTAAGATACTTGTACGCAAACGCGACGACAATTTAGTGGAATTTAATTCATCCGTAGATGCTGCTCCGTGAACACGGAATTATATTGCGCAGGGAAACTGTATTGTCCAAATTTCTATCATATTATTTAATTTGTTTCTCGTAAACATTTTCTTGAAGACTTGAAATCGGCCAAACTCTACATCAAAATATTAATTTTGCGGAGACATTGGCAACATGTTGATGTTGAAGTAGCTACATAATGATAACTAACTACCATGCTCTACCAACGTAGCGTAAAAGTTATTATGCTACTTGACTGAGTGAATAAGTGAGCGAAGTTTCAGTTTTGACTCGACAATTTTGCTTTCGTCTGTCTGGATGTTGATTCTCTAGAGGTCACCGTACCGTACCGTATGGGCCATATCCGCCACGCTGGCCCAGTGCGGGTTGGTGGATTCACATACGCCATCGAATTTCTTCCACGGACGTCTGCAGGTTGCCTCACCGACCTCTACAGGTCACATTGTTCAACAAATCTTGACGAAACTTGGTTCTTGTATTTTTGGAATTTTTATTTCGACAACGATTTTTGATTGACGGTAGGTATTTTCCACAAAAATGGGGAAAATTGCTGTCGCGCTATTTATCACTGACTTCAATAATATTTGGCTAGATCTTTCAATCCTAAAAAGAATCTGCGAGAATAAACGAAATCAGTCAAGAGCGAATCGAGGTATAGGCTTCCAAGATTCAGTTAATCAGATGCGAAACTTACAGATATCGGAGTCGTAGAACTACTAGTTAAGCTATTATAGTATAACGGTAAAATAAAAAATACGGTGGTTTGCTCAACTGCCTCATGTTATTGGCCAGGATTTAGAAAGCGTTTTTTCTCTCGGCGGGTGGCAGCGAGCGGCAATGGCGGCTCAAAAACAGCGCGTTTGTATTCATGGCTACCATGTAATGGGTGCTCGCTGCATGGTTTAACGCTGCTCAACTGAGCAGATCATGCTCGCAGAAACAACTCTGATAGTGAACACACGAGATAGAATATGTCGTAGCGATCTAACAGGGATCGACCGAATGGAACTTTCAGTTCAAAAACGCAACTGCATGTACGTAACCTCAAAAATTACACAATTATTCCTCAAAAAACACAAAAAACATTTATTAATAGGCACGCACACAACCCTGCATTCTCAAACGTATATTTCCTAGACATGTAATTTTTAATATTTAAGTTTTTGGTACATAAACGTATCCAAGTGTCTTAATCGCGAAGTAAATACAAAAATCTTTATATCTTTAAGACAGTAAGCTAAGGTTAGCATTTAGGCATTATAGATCCTGAATACCTATATATTTTATTCCGGAATAACCTGATCTACGGAATGTTGTTATATTCTAACTTTTATTTGCAATACCACATTTTATACGCACATCAAAAAGGCGTGTGCTCTTTTTCAGAAGGAATAATGGATGATAAAGAACATCGCAACGTTAAAACAAAATAAGCTCGTATAGACAAGGTGGCTAGCTACAATGTCGAAGTTTTGAAGCCGCTTGAAAGCTTCAGACGCAGTTACTGTTAACGCTTAGTCAGCAGAACTAATTCCAGCTAGATAAAAGGCCTAGAAGATGGATTCAAGTGCAAGCCTGAGCTCACTGCTAGTCTGAAGTTAGAAACGCGGACGAATCGATAAGTCATAACATAATTCTTTTTCGCAAAAAATGGCAATACCGCCTTCCATCGTGTACAAAATTCCAATATTTCGCTCGAATTGTTTACATTATTGTTGATTTATCAAAAAGGCTCAGCCGATTTTTGTAAAATTTAAATGGGACCACCTCGGAGTATGCACTTTCGAACAAAAAATTAATGTTCGTCTCGATTCACAATTGGCGGAAATATCGATGCACAAACACACAAAAAACATACAGACGAACATAGAACCACCCTCTTTTTGGAAGTCGGTTAAAAATGGGAGTAGCCACGGCACAGCACGCAAAACAGATGACCAATGGGGTTGAAATATTCTCGAGTGGAGAACACGTACCATTAAGCGCAGCGTAGGACTTCAACCCACTAGTAGAACCAACAACCAGATTACCGCAAGATCGTACCAGAAGCAAATCGCTTCAAACCGGTCTTAATGGAGATCTATAGATGATATGTCCAGCAAGGTCTTCTATATATGCCTGAAATATAGATTTTAAAAAAAAATGCGTGCGTGTGTGTTTTAAGACCTGGAAAGCAACAAAAACTACTTCATGTAGCTTATATCAGAGTTTTCACTCTGCACAAATTTCCTTATCAAATGGCCCTTCCGTGGGGCGCCGCGTGTGTAGGGATATTTGATAGCACTGCCAGAGCGAGGCCGCCCACCAAACGGTACCTACATGTAACTGGGTTTTAAAGGGCTTTAAGGGTGTACAAAGTAATCAACATGTGAAACGAGAACAGATGTGAGTAAAAGACAAAAGGTTTAAAACTCAATATTTCATTGTCAAATTCACATATTACTTTTCACATATCATCCTGTTCTCCAGTCAGGTCATCTTTCTTCATCTCGAGCGTCGTGATGCCATCGACTTTATAATACTTAGCAGCATAACTGTTTCCATATCTGATATAGGTACATGTCTACATCAACGAAAAAAAGTACCTAAGTATTATTTACCTACGTACGTACTTTTAGGTATATGATTTAAAAGTTACAAATATCAGATTACTCATCAAAGTCCAACTTCCAGGCTTTTCAACATTATTTACGGTCAAGTAATTGCATAACAATTTCAAATTCACGTTAAACAATGAACGCCCGGCTTCTGAAAACAACAAAAATGTCGTGTTGAATTTGCAAGTGTACATAATTCAGGTTTACGCCCCGAAAATCAGGCGTTTCCGCTCGGTCGCGACAACAAAAGATTTTTCCACAAAGTTTTCCGTTTGCCCCTTTGTCGCCGCGTTTAATCTCGTCGCGCTTTTGCGTTACTCTCTTTGTTCTACTTTTTTCTCTAATAAACTTGCCTCCGACTCTTGATAAAAGAAAAAAATAAGCAAACTAGATCCTTGAACCTGTTATAACTTTGTAAATAAAATTACCAAAATTCTAGAGCTTGTGGAAAATGTACGTTCACGCTACGCCAATTCGTCTTCATCTAGAGATGACAGAAGATAACATTTTTATTTTGAGAAAATATAATTATATCTCGCCTTGCAGTTGTTAATTAGGTGTTCTTTAGTAATTATCAAAGTAAAGCTACGATCAGCAGAGTCAATTTTTGGTTGACTGACTGATGAGTAACAAATAGTATTTAAAACTGGCTACCGTGACCTTGAAATTCACCAAGTTATAAACTCTAGTCTTAGAAAAATATATTTTTCTTCTCTTTATCTTTTGTTTAAGCTGTCAACTCGATCAAAATAAAAAGAAGTGATTTTCAACTCACTTTCGATGGTTGAATGGTTCAATCAAAAAATCATCATTATCTGATCATTGTGGGATTTTTTTCCATCTAAATATACTGAAACAAATTAGAACTCGACTTTAAGGCCTAACACCAAGCGCATGAAATTCAATATTTTTTGGGGTTCATAAAATCCAAACAGCCAACCCGCATAATAATATACGAGTATTGACTAAGGTGGGGAGTTTGTGAAGTAAGAGCTTGTAGAGTCAAGGCGAGTAGAGTTAGAAGCTTAGCTCTACATGAGACCTGATAAATTTTTGATAGTGCGAACTATGGTCTCGTCTTGGCTACATTTTACATAATGTCTTTGTGGGATTTCCGTTTTATTACATTAAGTAAGTCAGCCTGACGTACAGTAGAGCTAACGCAGTTCATAATAACCTTACCGTGTCAGCTTTATACGAGCTCGCAGCGCCGGCTTATCGTGGAATCTCTTTATCTTATCAGAATAAGAGAGCTTATTAGATACTCTCGTTGAGTACACGTGAGTAGACTGGATCTAAACCACGAAGCGGCCGCGCCTAACCTAATTAACTGGTATAACGTCGAAGGAGAGGTATCTTTTAGCGATAAGGCCACCTACGAGTAGTTATTAACCTTTTCATACCGCCTCATTTTTTTAGGGTTCCGTACCCAAAGGGTACTTCAACTTGGCCGATTATTTTACATATTATAGAGCTCGGTTTTCTGACGACTATAACCATCGATGGCGACCGGATCAAAATGTTGAGACACTTTTTACAATAATCTGTTTTTATAATGCCGATATGAAAAGTAAATAAAGATTTATCTAACTTTAAGTGCTAATGTAAGTGTGGGCCAGTTTGATTATATTATCCAACAATTTAACAAAGTAATTTAGTTTATATTAGTTACTTTAAAAGATCTCTTTTAGTCGTTCAAAAAAATCAGCGGCAAAAAAACATTGAACGATTCCAATGAAAAGCAATTGGATTTGAATTAATCTGGCATTTTAGCTCCAACACCGCGGGCGCTGTTTTTATTTTGCAACGCAGACATCAAAGGACTTATCAATAAAATTTACAACTCTTTGCAGCTTACGGCTTAGTAAATCTCGATTTTATTCCCCCTCGGGGAGCCCGTCCCGAATATCTCCCAGTTCATAAAAGGCACGACCATAGAGTTTTCAAGAAAGGTCTTCTCTTTACTCAGCGCGTGAGATACTTATGGACCGGATCGAACATGGTGTCGTGACGAGGAGGAGAATAGATAGTAGCGAGTAGAGTAGAACTACACGAGGCAAGTAAATACGTAAATAGCAAATTCATATGTCAGCGCCGATAAGAAGTGTGATGTGTGCAGCTTGTATGTAGTTTTAGAGACGCCGTTAAGTTTGAATCATACATAGGCATGGGTTTTTGAAGTGAAAACTTCTTTAACAGGCGTTGTGCACTTTTTAAGGGATGTGGGTAAAAAATGTTGAACATGCGTCAGGACAGACGCGGTAGCTGATCGAAAATTCGTAAGACGGAGCGGGAGTAGACCGTGCGGCGTAGAGAGGAAGTAATATCCCCTCTCTTTCTACCCTGTCTTTCTACCTTCTCTTTCTAGTGAGGAAGTAATATCCCCTCTCTTTCTGGCGAAAATGATTCAGATTCAGATTCAGATTCTTTATTGGCCTTATAACAACGTTGCGTTATATTAGGTAAGTCAGGTACATGTTGCTTAAAAATTAAATATAAAATACCAGCTTAATAATCTAAATACATTAAACTCAAAATAATAATTAAATCCATAATCAAATGTATGCCTGCTCCTGCTGTCGGCACAGGATGCTTGCGCGAGTGTGCGTGTGTGATATTGTATTTTACCACGTAAATGATAGTACTTTATATGTTCAAGTTTTCACTTCTGCCGGCACTCCCGGAGTGCAACACGTTGTTTATTTTTCCTTGTGAATTTTTAGTAAGCCAAAATATAGTGATTTGAATCATCATTAAAAACAAATTTTACTAGGGCAAACCTGCAATTCGATAAAAAGTATCAGCTTTTTATATCTTGTCGTTTCTGAGTTGCAATTTTGAATGAAAGAACTAAAGGTTTCTCAAAATCCGGGTTAATTATAGTAAAAGATTTACATAAGGTTTATCTAAGCCCCCTTTCAGCTTAGTATTAGTACACCCTTTCTGAATGACTCTCAACTTGTATATTTACTAAACATACGTTGCAGAATGCAGTGTTTGTGAGCGTATACGAATAAGTGAATTGTTGTGTTCTGTGAGAATAATATTTAAATTGTTGGAGTTACGCGTAGTTGTAATTTAAAGCAAAAAGTTTTGTGAGAAAATGGACCCGAGTGATGACTTGTCCTATCTGTTGAGATCTGTGGGCACGACGCAAGTTTGACTTTTATGTGTACTTAATGTACTTTAATGTAGCCTTGCTCGCCTAGCTGAGGTTTTACTAACGATGTTGCCGTTTTATGGGAAATTTCCTAAAATTTGCGGAGTTTAGAACCGAATCACCACGTAATGAAGAAAGTGGATAAAATATAGATATGTGTTAAAAGATATACTGGTAAACATTTGACTTTCAAGGAAGGATTATCGTGTTTAATTCTCTTTTTGTCTCAGTCTGTCGTGTTCCAGAGCTGAGCTAAGGCCTCCCCCATTTCCTTTTCACGCATCCCGGTCTTCCGTCATGTCAGTCCAGTCGGACTAATGAGAGCAAAATTCTCTTTTACTCTTTTCTTCTCTTTTCTTTAGATACTTAAATAAAGATTTATCTGCAAATTACAATACAATACAAGAACACTTTATTGACACCACAGGAAATAAAAATATAATACCTAGATGAAGAAAAAAAGACAGAAGAAAGGTACAAAAGGCGGCCTTTTGCACCGTTTCGTCCAGATTTCTTCCAGACAACCTCTACTGAATGAAAACGTGTAATTGACATGGGAACATTTAGGGATTACGTTAAGGTTTCAAGGGAATTCGGAGCATTGCCACAGATAACCCTGTTTACCAATCCGCAACCACACGACGTAAACATTATACTTAATCTGTAAACTTAGCCACGATAATAAAATGGTTGAGTTATTTTGTTTAATTAAAAAGTCACGAACAGACTGAACTATTTAAAACTAAAAGTTTTGTCCTATTTAGAAATAATAAAATGAGGCGATCATCTCTTTCAAGTTTTTACACATAGTTACGGAGAGTATTACTTATTCGTAGTAGTCCTACTTTTTAGAAGTCGGTTAAAATACGGTGCATACGAGCTTTCTATTAATGGTCATGGTTTTTAGCCGACTTTCAATAAGGAGGAAGTTCTACGTTCGTCTGTATGTATTTTTTTGTGTAAGTTCATCGATAATTTCGCCAATTTTGAACCGAATCGAAAAATTATTACACTCCAGAATTACTTATACACAAAATTAGGTTATACTCCAGAAGTGGTCCCATTTAAGTTTTAAAAATATTGGCTGAGCCATTTTTGAAAAATCATCAATAATTTAAACAATTAAGCGAAATATTTGAATTTTGTAAACGAGGGAAGGCGGTTTTGCCAATTTTTGTGAAAAATAATTATTTTATGCTGTATTTACGAGTACTTATTACAAGTTGTATGTAGCTGTTACAAACCGTATAGCTATTTCAGAGGCTTTCAGGCGGCTTAAAAACTCTGACGCTAGGGCTAGCCACCCAGCCTTTACGAACTTACAAGTTATATTTAGCTTTCCCAATATCCCGCTATTTATCACCGGTCGCATCCTCCCACAGGCCGCGTGCCAAGCCGCCGCCAGGTAGATTTGCATCAAACTTTGTAGTTTATAGCCGTTTTGTGCCAAAGGCGGTCTATCTCGGTGGCCAAAGGAGACCAGACGCCAAGCGCTGAGCCAACTAACAGCTTGAATAAAGAAAAAACAATAATTTTGCAGTTTTAATAAATCACACTAAGTCTGCAATCAATTATGGTGTTTTTAACTAACTTCCAAAAAGGAGGAGGTTCTATGTTCGTCTGTATGTATTTTTTTGTATATGTTCCAATTGGCCCAATTACTATTCGTGGATCGACCTATGATCAGCAGTAGACTATTAAAAAGTAAAGTACACAGTAAAGTACCTAGATCTTAGTCTAGGTGTGTATTGCACCAGAGGCCAGCACATTCGCCTCTTTGTTTACTGTATTGTACCTACTGTACCGTACTATACCATCCTCCTTAATAGTCCACTGCAGGACGTAGGCCTACCCATGAAGGGTGATTGGGCCACATCCACCAAACTGGCTCAGTGCGGTTTGGTAGATTCACATACGCCATCGATTTTTTCTACGGACGTATGCAGGTTGCCTCACGATGGATTCCTTCACCGAAAAGCCAGTAGTTTGAAGCCTTTTTGCTAGATACAAGTTTATTATGATACTGCGCCCGCTGGATACGAGGCGGTGAATCCCGGCCGATACGGAACACCGCAAATTGCGTGTTTATGGACTAGAGTTACGAACCTCGCACAAATAATAAAGATCTACGTGTGGAATGGAGTCAGGTTACAAGGAGGCAAGCTGTTAGCTTGGATTCCACTAAAGCGGAGCTGGTAGAGCTTTACACAGGGTTTATTTTTAATTTTTTTTTTTTACCTATAGTTATTGTTAATAGTACCTATAGTTAGTGTTTGACTGCCTCGGTGGCTCAGTGGTTAGTAAGCCTGACTCCTAAATCAAAGAGGCGTGGGTTCGATCCACACCCAGGGCAAGCATTTATTTGATGAATATAGATGTTTGCTCTGTGTCTGGTTATTATTTAGGTACTATCTATATAAGTATGTATTTAAAATATGTTTATGTAGTGTATCAGTCTCTGGCAGCCATATCACAAGCTTTGCTTAGTTTGGGGTTAGAGACCGTGTGTAAGATGTCCCCTAATATTTATTTATTTATAGTCTGTAAGGCCACTGTAGAAATGATTTATGTATTTCCTTAGCTACGGACAACTGGACATAACTCGCTGTTATTCTTATATTAGTTTTTGCCTTCAGTTTCGCCCACGTGATTTTTGTGGTATCCAACGGGAACCTTTTATTTAGAAGAAATATATAGAAAAAGTAGAATTTCACTCTCAACCTTTGAAATTATATCTATCCGCGTTTTTGTTGCATCGTGAAAGAGTAATAAACCAACTAACACACTTTTGGATTTATAAGTAAGAAATATTAGTAAGGATTACGGGACTAATCGCGCCCTAAAAATGCGAAATAAATAATTACCTCACTACCCCGACGTTTCGACCGAGTTGCATTGATCGTAGTCACAGACTTAATGTGCTATCAGCCCCGTAGTACTATAAGAATTGATCAAGTTTAAGAATACCAATCACAATTGTTTGTTTCTCGCTAAACGGTATTGTGAGGCGCCAACTTGGCACTACAAAAACAATAAACTTTTATCTACTTCTATAAATGATCGATTTTTTTTTTCATGTTATCAGCACTTTAATAGCCAGGATTATAAGTCTTAGTTTTTACAGTTTTTGAGTGAGCTTAAAGTCATAAGCCTCTAAAAGTCATATTTTACGTAAAAACTTTGTTGTAAGGTATACTACTTAAATTACTTAGTTAAAATAATAAACTTTTTGTAAAAAAAATAAGACGTACGAGCATGCATTTTTTTTAAGTTGACATCAAAAACCTATTATTTTGTTAAAATTTAAAGGGTGAAAAGAGTTTTCTCCTGGATCGTAAATTTTATCAAATATGTACCTACCAAAAATTTTCTCGATGTTTTAAAGAAAACGCGAAAACAGAGGTTGATTCACGATCCTCTTAAGAAGTGGACTCACAGACTAAAACGCTTTACCCAACTCCGAGCTGGTAGAGTCAGGGCTTTACAGGGTAGAAGCGGAAGCAAGAATATTTTTCTAATAAACTGACTGCGACTGACACCAGGGCTTATACGAGGCCGCCAGCCAGCTTATTTGAACTTACGAGTATTACACTGTACTGTGTAAGGAATATACTTTGTTTTCAGATTCATCATTTTTCATTCAAAATTTTACATTTTTTTTTCTACTAATCAAAATATACCTCTGAATGTATATGCAGTTATGAAGATTAGTAAAATAAATACATAAACACTACCTACTAAATGTCAGCTTTAAATAATTGTAAACAGATGTGGGTTTTAGGAGATTTTAGAAATGGTTTTGTTTTTTTTATATCTTCAAATTTGTCGGTGAAGCTGGAACTGAATTATTGAAACGATAGAAATGAATACTAACCTTATCGCACTATCACAGATTCTTTTATCTCGCTAAAGAAATGAACATGTCTTTTGTTTCAAAAAATTGGTCAATTTTTAAAGTGAATAAAAAACATTAAGTTATAGTGTCTATATTACCAATACCTTCCTTTCTAAGCACAAAAATAAACAGTCGATACAATACAATAATTGAATTAATAACACCATAGTTACTCTTACATGTCAGATTACAAGAGTATAATATAACCTCATAATGTAACACTCGAGTAAATAATGTCAAAATAATTGTAGAGTCAAAATTATTATCTACGAATTTACGAGCGAATTGGAAGAACGTCTTCAATCATTTTAACTGACTGCTTATTTTCCGAATTAAGTAGCAAATACACTTTATTAGTATTGAATGTTTATTTAGGCGCTAACAAAGATACGATAAGTTCAAACGAGCCAAGTTATACATAACATTTAGTGAAAGCGCCACTATCGCGTTCTAACAAAGCTGTTATAGACAAAACGACGATATTTAAATCTTTCTCTAGCCAACGCTCATTCTAGGACTTATTCTGATATATAAGCTAATTTATTATTGCAAAGTTTCACCTCAATCCGTTCAGTAGTTTTTGCGTGAAAGAGTAACAAACATCCATCCATCCTATCAATAATATTAGTAGGATTGTGCTTCTTTTTTCTGGTTGGCCTAGTAGTTTGTCCAATATCTCACAACAATGATATAACTTTTACATCATTACGCATATCAGTGTTACTTATTACTAAAGACTTTATTTCTACAGTGAGCCAACTGTATTACTAAGTTAGTTGTGTTATATTTTGAAATTCGCTGACTAATATATTATGGCTTGCAAGGTCGAAGTGTCTGTCTGTCGTCGCGTCCAACCTCCGCTGAAATTAATTGCGCTTTTGCTGTTCAAATATTTAGACGTCTAATATTTAAGTTTTATTAAAGGTTGTTTAAATATATTTCACAATTTGAAGCTAAATCTGCAGGTATTAAGCTTATTCGCACCTCTTTTGAAGATTAAATAGATAATTAAGTTGGAGTATCTTCGAAAGTTCGGGCTAAGTGAACATCGGCGTGACGATTACTACTTGCGAACATCGATTGTCTGCGATCTTGGTATTCAAACTGTGAGTAAGATTGAACTTTAAAGACCGTCTAATCCTTCTCCAACAAACTTACAAAAAGAGGGAATATTTCGTCCGATTGTGAATTAACGTTTGAAGCTATTTATTAAGTTGTTGAAGGATGTACTCCTGAACTAATTGTTAGAAACTGTCAGGTAAATACTTCTTATTAGGGTAGTTGACTGGTGTTGAGTTAGTTAAAAGTATTAGGATTAGTGAATTCTGCAATTAATTATGATTCATAAACTGAAAAGTAATTAAAATTAGCTTACCAAGTTCAGAGATATAAGCTTGTAAAGATTTTGGTAGGGATAAAGAGGGGATGCCTTGTCCCTTTCGCAGAAAGCATAATTTAGTATGACGAATGTATATGACACTTACAGGCAGTGACGTACGTCATAGCCTGCCATAGTGCGCTCTTTGTCTAGCAAGAAAATAAAAATATGCTTGTAACTTTCTTTCTAATTTGTTTTTATTTTTGTTTTCGTTCATCGGCTCTGTTTATGGTTAGCTGTTACAAGAGGATATCAAATAAATATTGTCAACTAGCCTGTTGTAACTAACTTGTCTAAAATATGTTTGAAAACAATGTTTGGTTATTTTATACATTTTAACAATAAATAAATACTTTTCGTATAGGTTTGCGTTTGACTACACACTACCTGACGTTAAGCATATATGCGGTCTAGGGTAAAACCTACCTATTTATTCGGGAATTAATTATATTAAATTTATAACTTATCATAACCAAAATTATCCACAAAAATATTATCCATATTACAAGTACTAATTAAATTAAAAATTTAAAAAACCCCCGACACAAAAACACTTCAACAAACATTTGTAGAATTTTGGTTATTCCATCCCCACTTTAACCCACCATAACTCTTAAACGGCTCAATCGATTTTTATAAAACATAGCTAAGAACACTTTCGATTAAGTCTCCTTTCATCCAAAAAAAACTAAACTGAAATCGGTTCAGTGGTTCGGGCGCTATGATGCCACAGACAGACAGACAGACAGACACACAGACAAACAGACACGTCAAACTTATAACACCCCTCTTTTGCGTCGGGGGTTAAAAAGACTTTCATTAAAAATGCTAGCTTTATAATTATTTATGAATGTTTAAAGTGAAAAATATAGAGCCTGGAAGAATTTTTAAGTTTCTAAGTAATACTGAAGACCTTGCCTATTCTTCACGACTTTTCATCGTTCCTCCCATTAGGTACTTAATTGCATAAAAATCTTGTAAGCAGGCTGTTATTAACATTTTATACCCCAACATTCCGGCATAATTAAGAATGTACAATTAAACGAGAGTTTGCACACAATTAAAATATTTACGTAATACTAAACACGTGGAAGTTTAAAGCATACATCATTCACCTGCCATCCTTCCAGGGTTCCAAAAAGAGGTTAACAGAGTGTAGGGAAGATTGGACCTTAAATTCTCCGGTTGTAGAGTCGAAATTGTAGAGTGGTAGTTATAATTGGATCATGAATCCTATTTAATACACGCTCGCGTTACGAGGTACCTCTAGGCGGGTTGTTTAGCAGAATTAGCATAACATTATGTCATACTCTTTCATTCAGCCTGTAGTTATTATTACAGGGGCGAGAATACGGGGGAACACGCACATGTACCTACTTCTGAGGTAATTTAGTAGGTTTTGGTTAAAAAATTGAACGTAAATTAGGCGGTTGGTGTGGGTTATGTATGGTTGGAATGTGTTTGCCGATTTCCTGTTGGATATCTTATGGTATAGGTATGAAAAGATTGGTTTGGGCAATAATTCCGCCAGTTATAGCGTTTATCAGTTAATCTTTTGTTTCTCATCAATTTAAGTACAATAAGTACATAAATATGAAGCCGTGGTGGTCTAGTGGTTGTAACTCTGGACTGTCATTCTTGAGGTCGTGGGTTCAATCCCGGTTCCGTACAAATGAGTTTCTTTGGAACTTATGTACGGATTTTCACACCACTGGCTTTTTGGTGAAGGAAAACATAGTGAGGCAACCTGTGTGTGAATCCACCAACCCGCACTCGGTCAGCGTGGTGGATATGGCCTAATCACCCTTCGTGAGTAGGCCTACGTCCTGCAGTGGACTATTAAAAAAAAGGCTGGTACTGTACAGTACATAAATATGTCTTCCATTACAGTGCAATTATAAAAGCGATAAGTATTATGTCTCGTAAACAGCTGTACTAGGTAACCCTGTGTTACAGCTGCTTCGATTCCTATCCGCATTAGTTTTAAACTACTTTATATAACGCTCAGCTGTTGTATTTTATCAGTGTATATTAATAGTTATAATCCATACATTGACATTATTTACAGAAGACTATTTTACACGCGAGCGCGAAAAGGTAAAAGAAAATAGAAAAATTAATAAGTAAAGTGTTTCAGGTCAAAAATATACACGAGTATGTTTAAACGAAATTTTCTATTTTTAACCAACTTCAAAAAAGGGGAGGTTCTATGTTCGTCTGTATAGTTTTTTTTTTGGTTATGTACATCGATAATTCCGGCAATTATGAACCGAATTGAAAAAATCTTTTTTTGTTCGATACTCCCGAGGTGGTCTCATTTAAATTTTACAGAAAACGGCTATGCCGTTTTCAAAAAATCAACAATAATGTAAACAATTCGAGCGAAATATTCGAATTTTGTACACGATGGAAGGTGGTTTTGCAATTTTTGCAAAAAATAAATATGAAGTAAGTACACAAGAATTTAATAATTTATTCCTTTGTAAAACTGCCAACTTGTTTTATCTTGGAAGTCAAATTCAATTTCCTAGCAATCTATTTTTAACAATAGCTGAAGTTTTATTTCTGATAATTTTCCTGCAGACTTTATGTTAATGAAGTACAATCTTTGATGTTGTAAAAGTAAAATATTTACCAAGGAATAACTTATGACCTTTATTGGCGTCTTCCCTGTTGAGCTTTTTTGATTTGATACGAAGTGAAACGAGAAACAAATAAGAGAGCGATATTTTTTACTTACTGAAATTAAATTTCGCTACTTAATAGTTGATAATTATTTTTGCGTACAAAATGTCACCATTTACTCCCACCAAACCTAACCGTACAGAATTCCCTTTATCCCCCGTGGCTCTACTGCTTGGCTCAACTTCGAATAGTATGCACGAATCGATGTAATATCCATGTACATTCATCATCATCATCATCATCCTGCCCTTATCCCACTAGGTGGGGTCGGCACAGTACGTTTCGTTTCACTTCACTCTATCATTCGTCATCTCATCATCAACTTCTTTCTCTCGCATGTCATCTTTCACACAATTCATCCACACTTTTCTTGGTCTTCCCCTCCCGCTTTTGCCACTTACCATATTAAGAGTTCTATCCATGTACATTATTGCTGACTTATCTGCTCAAAAAATAACGGCTCAGCCGATTTCGATAAAATTTAAGTGAGACAATTTCGAGAGAATACGCATTCGAAATAAAAAAAAGTATTTTCACAAAATTGGCAAAAATTTCGATGAACATGTAACATAAAGAAGAAGAAAAACATTTAGACGAATAAATTACTTCCTCCTTTTTGGAAGTCGGGAAGTAAGTAAGTTCGTATAGGCTGGGTGGCTAGCCCTGGTGTCAGAGTTCTTAGGCCACCTGAAGGCCTCTGACAAGGCTAAACGGTTAAAGTCGGTAAAAACTAGTAAATTTTATATTTTGAAATACTATTATTTTTCCACCAGATATGAATAATTAAACTACATTGCACAGTTTAGATACATCGTCATATAGGCAGGTACAGCTCTACACTTGATGTAGCTATGAAACAAATGTAGGTAAGGTAGCAGCACGTAAATGTAACGCAGAGGGTACTATGGAGGGGATGGCTGCGCATGGGTTTAGTTTGGCGGTCACCATGCACAGCCATCCCCTCCACACTTCGCTCAGCGCTAGACTTATATGACGCGACCTGTATATCTTCAACCGCCTTCCGAAAAAGAAAGTTGTCAATTTGTGTGCTTTGTTCTGGCGACACCTGATTCTTCCACTATTTAAGGCCTGATTCTATTACTGCTTTTCTTCAAACTGTAAAGGAAATTTGCGATATGGTCCCAAAAAAACCTACTAAGGTGGTTCATTGGAAATCCATGGGGGAGACCTCTGTGCAGCAGTGGACGCCCTACGGCTGATGGATGTATGGATGAAGGCGGTTTAGTTCAAAAAATCCTAAAAAAAATAAAAAAATCTGCGCTAAAACGTAATGGTTCTAGATGTCTTGCATGAAGTCGATTATTGTCAAAAAATAAACTTAAATTTTCTGGTGAACACGTACTGTTACGTAGTGCACGTATATTTTACATTTATTCCAACGAAATTTCAACATACATGCATGCAACCCATTCGAGAAAATGAAAACACTGGCAGCGTCTCGCAAGTAACCTTCTAAGCACAGATAGCTGTGAAACTTTAAAACAGTGCTCATGTGCGAGTGCACAGAAAATAGAAGTTTAACTTTTCCGACCTGGCTCGTCCGACGATGCGAGTATGTATGTTCCAAGTTTGACATCTGGTACGATCTTTACTCGCTAAATCCACTTTTCATAGTGAGTAGGACATGTGCAGAGACACTAATCCCTTCAATACTTGGCTCCATCGAGATATTAGTTTTCTTTATAACTAGCGATTGATAGAACAATAAACATAGTTATGTAAAATGCTCCACAAATTTTATACATCTTAAACATAACATATAATTACTTTTCGTAAAAAATGGCAAAACCGCTTTCCATCATGTACAAAATTTGAATGTTACGCTTGAATTGTTTACATTATTGTTGTTTGTACGATAATAATGTAAACAATTCGATTTCTGTGAAATTTATATGATACCACCTCAGGAGTATATTCTTTCGAAGTAAAAATGATTATTTTTGATTCGGTTCACAATTGGCAAATTTATCAATAAACATAATTATACAAAAAAAATACACATGAACATAGAACCTCCTTCTTTTTGGAGTCGGTTAATAATGAGAAACTTTTACTATGATTGGGTCTGGAGTCATGGTATGATATAAATAGAAACAAAGATTTCATTAAAAAATAATATCATTGTCATAGTAGTGATTATAGTCTGACCGTTTAACTGAGTCCTCGCCTGTCTGTCTCACCGTCTCAGTCCCCCTTTGTCGTCTACCCCTGCGCCTCGGTACCGCTCAGGCGAGGACTCAGTTAAACGGTCAAACAATAGAACTTTTATTTTCAAAATTACCTTCTAAATGCATTTTTTGCTCTCTATATTTCTGGCGATTGGGAAATTAAACGGTACATAGGAGTAAGGTGTGGAGACACCTTACTCCTATGTACTACTATTTGCATTTGTAGTTTTACTCGTAGCTGTACAATTACAATATGTAGATCATTGACAAATATTTGTTTATTGATTATGAAGAGATACTTTAATGGGACGCACGTCACATTCCTACTGTTACATAGTTCTGTTTAAAGTTAGTTGGTTCTCTGCGAGTGTATAGTCGCCCGATCCCACATTTGGCTCTACCATAGAGTCGCGTGTAAACTCCACCAATGAGAGTAAAAAGTGTCGGTGGCCGGCCGCCAAGTTGCTCCACGCACGGACGGATAGGACCGGCGACCCGCGAGTCACAACACTTGTGATACAAGCCTAACACAAGCCTCATGCGCATGTTGCTTACATTTACAGTATCAGTGGCCGAGCTCCAAGTCACCCACGCAGTAGAACCTACCACCGAGTCACAACACCTGTGATCAAGCCTAACACAAGTTTCATGCGCATGTTGGTTATATTTACAGCGTCGGCAGCAACACGCGAAGTCACCACCAGCAACAACGCCTACCAACAGAGTTACAACTCTTGTAATAAAGGCCTCATTCGCATTGCCACCTGCATCTACTATCATCACTAATTTGGTTTTTAAGTCTGTACCTCGAAAAACTATTCGTGGTCTCTAAATTAGGTTTTGCAAACTTACAATTAGTAGTTTATATGTAAATTCCAAAAAAAAAAACAAAAAGAAAAGAATTTCGCGCGCTTACCTTGGAGCTTCAGTCAGGATTGGGTTATGCACAGCTTGTAGGCCTTGTAGCTAACATTACAACCATTATGGAAATTAGCGTGGTTTTCGCACATTTTTATCAAGTAAAGCACAGGTGTTACGCTTAATTTTAGTCGAAAACTGCTACTAATTAAATCTACCTTGAGAAGATCGCCAAATGCGATCGAATCTATAGTAGCAGTTTCCTACTAAAATTAAGCGTGAGTAACATCTGTGCTTTACTTAATTAAAGCATTACAACCGTCAAGAAGTTTGATTCAGTCTTTATAAATGCAATATTTGATGTATTGTGCACTGCGAGTATGCCGCTTGCGTTGTCACTTGAAATTGCGCTGTCTCCACCTGATTTAGTAATATCTGTTTCCCTTGCATTGCTGCATTGTCGTGTGCTGTCGCTGTGTGACAAATTGTGTAGATAAACTGTCTTCACTCGCAATTAAAGGCAGGATACACTAAATCATTATCATAACATAGTATAAAACAAAGTCGCTTCCCGCTGTCTTTCCCCATGTATACTTATATCTTTAAAACTACGCAACGATTTTAGATGCGTTTTTTTTAGTAGAAAGAGTGATTCAAGAGGAAGGTTTATATGTACTCGTATAATACACCTGTGCGAAGCCGGGGCGGGTCGCTAGTAGTATACAAAATTCGAATAGTTTGCACGGATTGATGTAGTAGTTTTCACATTATTGTTGTATTGTCAAAAATGGCTTAAGTGATTACGATAAAATTTAAAAGAAACTATCTCTAAAATAGGTTAAGTATACGAAACTAAAAAAGAATTATCGAAATCGGACTACCTACTCTGTAAAAGATGCGTTAAATCATCAAAAAAGAACAACTACATAAAAGAAATGAACAAATCTAATAATAAAATTAAAACAATGTGGAACATAATTAAAGAAACTACCAAGAAACCAAACAACAGTAAAAACCAGAATATAAAGCTAGTCGTAAATAATCAAATAATAGAGGATCCTAAAACTGTGGCAGACACATTAAATAAACATTTCGCTACTATAGGTCAAACAACAAAAACTAATTCAACAGCAAATAGCCACACTACAACAGAGACCATCACCAACTCAATGTTTCTCTCGCCCGTTACAGAACGTGAAATATTTAAAATCATAAAAACTCTCCCTAACAAAAATAGCTGTGGAGTGGATGACATTCCCTCAACTCTTATTAAAACCTGCATCACAGAACTAACACCTATATTAACAAAATTAATAAACCAATCGATAGAAGAAGAATGCTTTCCAGAAAAATTGAAAATAGCCAAAATCAAACCCATATACAAAAAATCAGGAAAAGCTACTGATGTTAATCAATATAGACCAATAGCCATATTACCCGCAATTTCAAAAATATTTGAGCGCGTAGTTTCAAACCAAATTTATAACTTCTTAGAAAAATACCAGCTGTTAGACAAAAACCAATTCGGCTTCCGCAAAAACTCTTCCACTACCCTAGCAATCTATAACTTTACACAACACATCCTAAAAAATATAAAAAACAGAGAATACTCCATTGGCCTTCTCATGGACTTGACGAAAGCTTATGATAAAGTCTCGCATGAAATACTCCTACAAAAATTACATCAGATAGGAATAAGAGGAAAACCGTATAACTGGTTAAAATCATGCCTATCAAACAGGAAACAATTTGTACAAATAGATCACCATTCAAACAACCTTGCCATGAAAAAATCTATAAACTCAGACATACAAACACTGAACTGGTCCATTCCACAAGGCAGTGTAGTAGCATGTGTGCTCTTTCTAATATACATCAACGATTTTCCAAAAATTTTAGATACGCCATGTGTGATATTTGCCGACGATATATCATTACTATTTAACTGCTCATCAAACGGCAACGCACTAGCTGATATTACTAATACGTTTTCAAATGTAAAATCTTGGCTTTTAAAACATAATTTAGAATTAAACACAAAGAAAACAAAACTAATACAATTTCATCCGTATCAAAAACCACCACTAAATCTCTCCACATTAATAAACAGCACGAACATAAATGAAACACAAAGTGCAACACTATTAGGCATCACCGTGGACACATACCTTAACTGGCAAAATCATGTTAAAAATATAAGAACGAAAATGCTGCAATTCACATATGCACTATCAGTTTTAAAAGTTAACACAGACTTAAAATCCGCAAAAACAGCTTACTACGCCTATGCCTACTCTTGGCTAAAATACGGAATCATAATATGGGGAAACAGCACTGACGCAAAAGATCTATTTATAATTCAAAAGAAATGTATCCGGATTTTAATGAATATAAAACAGCGACATAGCTGTAGACCGCACTTCATGCAGCAAAATATACTCACACTTCCAAGCCTATATATACTAGAAGCAGCCACTTTTGTAAAAAAACATCCAGACCTATTCCAACACAACACAAACGCTCGTAGAAAACATTTAATCGTAGCTCCAGAGCCCAAACTAGAAATGATCAGAAAAGGACCTGAATATATGCTAATAAAAATATACAATCATCTACCGAGAGATTTGCAAGAAGAGACAAATATCAAAAAGTTCCAAAAGAAACTCAAATATTTCCTAACAAAAAAATGCTATTACACAGTTGATGAATATCTAGACGAAAAAGTTTCAACCTCACAAAATATATAAGACAATAATAATTATTTATCTGTACCTAATATAAGAACTATCTCCAAAACGATTATGTACTTATATTTTAGTATCTATAATGTACCATTTGCAACACCCTATAAACAGGGTTATAATGTGTATACTGTTACATTATCATAATTATAATTGTAACTAAACATTATAAGGCAATGTATACTTAAATAAAATAAAAAAAAATAAAAATAAAGTTATACGTGGTCAAAGATTATTTGATTTTGTGATGTTTTCATTTTTGTGTTATCCCAGGAAGGTTCCTGAATTATTATTTTACCGTAATAAAAAGTAGCTATATTTTACTCTTCAACATTTGAACTGTATCCATGCCAAATTAAAGTATTTCTTTTGCTGCGTGAAAGAGTAAAACACCGACAAACACAGGGATTTATAAGAATAAGTAAGAATTACGGGACTACTTGCAGACTGATAATACGAGATTAACAAATATTTTATTAGGTATCTCGACGTTTCGACCGTGTCGAGAAAATTTTCATACGCGGCCGAAAGGCATCGGTCGTAGTCACGGGCACACTTCTCGAACGCTTGTTCATGAGAATTTGTTTCACTGGACAACGGGCCGTTTTTTTTTCACCGGATTCGCGGTAGTGTAGGTATGGTTTATTATGTGTATGGTTTATAGTGTGTTGATGCACCAGACATCCATCCTATAAAAAATGGAGGCATTTGATTATTGACGGTCTGTTTAGTATGGTCACACTAAATTTCATAGTTTTAAAAAGTATATTGCTATCTCGCCCTCTTTCGTGAACGGCTTTACGACGCGCACGCGTCTCAGATGTAAAAATTAAAATAATAACTAAAATAGGCTTATTTCATAACCAGTGTCTGTAAAAGTGAGTTAATAAACGTTATTCAGTGAAAGTATGACTTTAAT
Source organism: Hypomecis atomaria (assembly GCA_964007245.1). Lineage (NCBI taxonomy): Eukaryota > Metazoa > Arthropoda > Insecta > Lepidoptera > Geometridae > Hypomecis > Hypomecis atomaria. The sequence goes on from OZ023297.1 coordinate 466,235, forward strand.
TAAATAGAGTGTAGTGTAAATAGCCAAAAACTATACACGGTCCATTATTCGTTAAAAAATACGGCCGCGAACAAACGCTCTATACCCTCCTTCCGGAAATCAATTAAATTGTTATGCTGTTTATTTGCCAACTAAATATAGCCATGCTACATAAAGTGACAGTGCACGGCGTCCCAGCTACAGTCACTTGTAATCCCGCCTTTAGAGTAATGCTTGGTGCAAGTTATAGATACAAAGAGGCGCCCACAACTACAATTGGTTTACATGCTGATTAGAGATCGCAACCCGGCCGGCCGGGCCCGGTCACCGGACCCGGTAATCTAAGTTGTTAAGACACGTTTAGTACTTTAAGCAGCGTTATTAGTTTCTTATTTTAATACTATGTTTTCAAATAGACACTAAAAGGAGTAAAGAGAAAAACCTGCTTGTCTAAACTTATAAAAATGAATAATTACTAATACTAACGTTACTCTTCCGTCCATAAGTATAAGTAATCAATTCTGTATTCAGTAAGTGTGATTTTAAGACTTGAGTAAGAGTTGAGACTGAATGTTGTGATAATTTTCCGCCAGTTTGAAATAAATATTAACCTTGAATCATTGTCTTTTTCCATTCATGTAAATAAAAAAATCATAAATACTTCAAAAGTTTGGTTTAAGGTTCACAACCCGGCCGGGCCCGGCGGGTCCAGCCAGGTTGGCGATGAATTCTGCCGGGCCCGGCCGGGTTGAGCAACAAACCGGGTTGCAATCTCTAATGCTGATGAACTGAAAATGGCTGTCGTTATTAGCGATACTGTACGAATTTGACAGGAACCGTTGTCATTATTCAGGAACAATGGTGAACAAACTAGGAAGAAGATAAGTGTGATATAACGTCAAATTCCATAGTTCCCAAAAATTGTGAGCGCTTCTTTGTACCTCTAATCAGCATGGTGCAAGCGGCCCGCGGGAGTCCATATTGACCGCAGCGGTGTAGTCAGCTGCAAGTGGTGCTAGTTGTATATTTATTTTGCAGCAGTCGCCCGAGGTGCTGTAACGTAATACTAAGTAATAAGCAACTTCTGCAGGCACTGCTATTAGGTTCTTCGTGTTTACCTTCTTAGAATATTAATTCCAGGCCACTAACAAAATGTTCTAAAACTAGGGACTTGTAGATCTTGAAGAAGACGTGCTGAATGCAAGTTCCTTACAACGGGTCGTATTAGAAACTAGCTGCCCGTCCTGGCTTTGCCTGGTTACGGGTGAGTTATAGCCAGAAATCTTTCAGAAGAAATATTCTAAAAGATAGTGAAAACTTTATTCAATCTGCTGTCTAGTTTGGAAGATATAAGCGGATACACAGATAGACACACAAAAATAGTGGTTTTGCTTTGTACTATGTAGTGATGTGAAAGGGGGTTTAATATGTCCAGCAGTGGACGTGTTTTATGGTGTAATATCAGCCAAATGATGCTTCATTATTAGGCAGAATTGAAAAAAATACAACGTTGTAATCAGCGTCAACTGACAATTACCTATTATTTTATTTGTAAATCGGGGCTACAAGTCAGAAGAATCCTTAGAGAATATTATAAATACGAATGTATGTGAGTTACTCTATTTCACGTAGTAACTGAGTGACGTATTGATTTGTTTTTGTTTTGACACCGCAGGAGGTACTCAATTCGACGCGTATATATATTTTTTTTTATGTATAACTACGCATAACTTTTTACGTAGTGGTCCGATTTCAATAATCTTTTTTAATTAGAAAGAGTATACTTCTAAATTGGTACCTTTTAAATTTTATCGAAATCAGCTAAGCCATTTTTGATAAATCAACAATAATGTGAAAATGGCACATCAATCCGTGCAAAATATACGCGAATTCTGTACACGGGTGAAGTCGATCATGCTATTTTTTGCAAAAAATAATTATTCATAGATATAGTTTAAAGGTCGAAAACTTCATTATAGTCAAACCGCTAAACTCAGAGCTGTTATAATTTATATCAGGTATTGTATATCAAATGCGTACATAATACGTGGTTTATGTTACTGAAACAGACGTATCAAAAACGAACATTCGTGCCGGAGCACATAAATTAGCTTCCAAAATCAAATGTTATTTGAATCATTAATCGTTGCCAAAAACAAATGAATGGCGCTGGTCTCTAACTGGCTGGAAATAATTGATGTAACGGTTAAACGAGCGTGGTTTGAATTTGGAACCGCAGCACGATGTGTGCACCGCGCGTGGACGCGTGATCGTTTGGCATGTTAACTACTCGTATAATTTTCGTATGATAATGAGTCACTTTTATTGTAGGATAAAAGCAATTGTGAAATTAATCAGCGGATTTGTATATCTTTAGTTAGGTATAGATATTATTAATATTAGACGTGAGACTTTCATATGAAATGAACTTTTTTATGGAATTATAGCTCGCTCGTAGCGTAGTTTGACTAGGCGTTCGTTAGCGATCATCGAAGTTAAGCAACGTTCAACATGGTCAGTCTTCGGATGGGGGACCGTGGGTAGCATTCACAACTGAGCACTAACGTGGCTTGGATGACACGGTAAATTGTAGGCTCCAGTTGTTTAACCATTTAGCCACGTCTGAGGCCTTCAGGCGGCTTAAAAACTGACACCAGCTGATCCAGCATGCAACCACGAAAAGCCACGAAAAGAACTCTTTAAAACGTGTGAAAAAGTTTTAGATAAATAATTTGCAAACGCTGTCTCGTTCTGACACGTCGAAAGAAATATTTCGTGGTGCGCATCCTAGCCCAGCAGGGTTAGGCCTATACGAACTCACTTATGGAATTATGATTTGGTTCCGCAGTTAAAGTTGCCTACGTTATGTATGGGTAATAATAAAAAACACTTGAATCAAATCACAGATGATGAAAGTATCATGTAAATATACACAAGAACAGAGGTGATTTGAAAAAAAAACTCATTTTGGAAGGTGGTTGACAAATTGTCTGAATAAAAATATTCCATACAACCGCATTCTTAACTGCTATCGTGTGGTTCATTGATAGTAGTAGACACTCTAGCTGAATTCTAAATGAAGCCTTATTCAGATTATGCTAGAGTATCACAAAGTATCACCTCTTTAAGGATTTAGCACACCGGATGCGTTCTGCGGTCTGCGCTCAGGTCAAACTGAACACAGCACGCATTATGTTTGAACAACGTTGTTGGTCTAGTTGTGGAGGATATTATTTTTTAGGATTTAAAGCTCAGTGATTTCAAATTAACTAATGTTATTACAACTTTAAAATCCTCTCGAGCCACGAATGAGGCACCGAGTAATAGGCCTTCTATATAGTTAATCCAGGCGGCATAGAAGGCTCCCTTGTTCCGTCGGTCTTGCTGGCCAATGACCATGGCTATGTGGAGGAGCTTCTTAGTACCACGGGAGCCAACCCTACATCCATTCTGAGCATAGGCCAAAACGTTTTGCGCAACGATGTGCGCGTTAATGTTGATGGTCAGAATCAATCAATCAAAGATTTTATTGACATAAAATAAGGTACATGTAAAATAATGAAACCTCTGATTCCCGAACTAGCCAGGGGCTGTACTACGGGAACCAGCGTCTTCTCCTATATTAACGACAAGTTATGTCAATTTACTTATACTTTCTAATATTACTTATTTAAATTTTATTAATACTATGATAGGTATTATTTAAATATGATTTAAACACTAGTCTAAATATGATTATAATCAAGTACAAATACACAAGTACATACAAATCAAGTTCTATAGGAACCATTACTATGTACTACTAAAAATGAACTACTAATCTATTCAATGTTTTTTTGTGTAATTACAGTTAAATATAGGTAACATAAATAAATCTAATATTATATTAAGCACAAACTATAACCAACAAATAAAATCATGGATGTAAGGAGGTTGTAGATGGTAGAAAAATACGTGGTGGGTCGACAGGTCTTTGCTACTGTGGTACTACCGGACTTATGAGGCTTATAAGGTGACCCCGGAGGCGAAAACGCGCGGCAGAGAACCAACCTCGAGGGATTCCTGGTATTGTGTTGCTAAGCGGTCATGCGAGCATCGAGAAAAAGTATTTTTAACCAACTTCCAAAAAGGAGGAGGTTCTATGTTCTTGTTTTTTTTTTTGTGTATGCTCATCGATCATTTCGCCAATTGTGAACCGAATCGAAAAATTATTTTTTAGTTTAAAAGGGTATACTTCCGAAGTAGTCCCATTTAAATATTTCAGAAATCGGCTGAGCCGTTTTTGAAAAAACCAACAATAGTGTAAGCAATTCGAGCGAAATATCCAAATTTTGTACACGATGAACATCGATAATTTCGCGATTTGTGAACCGAATCGAAAAATTCTTTTTTAGTTTAAAGGGTATACGTACTCCCTAAATGGTTCCATTTAAATTTCAAAAAAATCGGCTAAGCCATTTTTGATAAATCAAGAATTAATGTGAACATTTCGAGCGAAATATTCGAATTTTGTAAACGATGGAAGGCGGTTTTGCCATTTTTTGTGAAAAATAATTAATTATAATAGCATAGTCTGCAAAAGCCTTTAGAGTGCATCGTATTAAATGATCACCGTCTTAGTGGTCTTATCTCGTGCAGTATTGTTTTAGTGGCTAAAGCGCCTGTACGTGGCGACGTAGTCTCCACTTAGTATTCTTGCACTTTTCTCATTTTATATTGCTTGCTCTTGTGTTATATCGCCTGTAGCTTTGTATATTTTAAGCGAAATAAAAGAGAAAGTATCCAAATCAACAGTATCTACACGGATTTTTGTATTACGGTTATTATCATATTTGATTTCTTTAGTGCAATATCAGGATTTGAATTCAGCTGGCTTTTTGCCTTTGTGTGATTTGATTGGACTACAAATTACTCTAAAATTTACTTGTAGTTTATTTATTTTTCTTCTGAATCTCACTGTAATTCTTTCTAATTTGTACATATTAGAATATTGGTCAAGTAAACAATACTTTATACGCAAGTAGTCTGCAGTAGAATATAGGCCTATGAAGGGCGATTGGGCCATATCTACCACCATCTATCCACCTCACTAACCCAGTGACTGCCTCTAAATCGACAATTTGATTGCGTCGGTGGCTCAGTGGTTAATGACTCTGACTACGGGGTCAAAGAGGCGTGGGTTCGATTCCCACTCAGAGCAAGTATTTATGTAATGAACTTTATGTAATGAATGAATTTATGTAGTGTTTGCTATGTGTCTGGGTGTTATTTAGGTATTATCTCTATAAGTATGTATTTGATTATATGTATATGCATTATATCAGTCTCTGGCAGCTAAATGACAAGCTTTGCTTCAGTATAGTATCAGGGACCGTGCGTAAAATGTTCCCTAATATTTATTTATATAGTGACACGCTACCGAAAGAGTTCAATTATTTGTTCCACGATATTTCTTCACAGAAAGGTCAGTAGTGTGGGTGTGAAATTCTCACATTCATTTTAAAGTACTCAGTAGTACTGGGCCGAGATGGAACATAAGAGTTTAATGAGAGTTCTCCCACCAGACCATCTCGGGTCACTAAATACCCTTGTATCCAAATGTTTTCCTAAGCTCTGTAAGTGAGCCTACTTATTCATAGAGCTGAATCTGGTTTGCAAATGAACCGTCGCGCCTCGTTGCCCACAGGCCTCGGGACGCCAATTTCGGACGCTAATAATTACGCCTGTACGTTGGGATTAAATGTCCACACATTGCTAATAATTTGTTATACAGGGTTATTCCTAATCAATTAGCATCCTTTTAGAGGCTTATTCTGTACATCAAAACTAGCAAATTTTGTTCTGCGACTGTTGTCAAAACTCAAAAAAAAAATTAATTGAATGTGTAATATGTGCAATTTTGAGAACTGATTAGGGACTCAAAAAGAAAATTATAATTACATATCGCGAGGTGAACGGTTCGGTTTTAGTTCTAATTTATATCAAACCATAATATCAAAAAATTAAAAATTAAATTAAAATTAAATTTCATTTATTGAGCTTATAACACGGCAAAACCAATTACATTATAACTCACTTAATATCTAATTAAAAACAAATGTCAGGAAGTAATAAATGATAATAAAAATAGAACAGAAGATGTCAATACAAAATGTCAAATAATCAAGCTACTGTCCGCATCCGTCGCCTCGCGTCCAGCCCACTGATCCACTATGGATTCGCAGTATACCAGAAGCGATGCAACAACATGCTTCCAGTCGTCAACTAATATATCTATTTCGGTGTTGGCAGCACGGAGTGAGTTGAGGTGACGACGACAGCGCAGTAGAGGCGACATAGCGCGCGCCACCGTGCGGCTGCTATTGACATAAAAAAAGTCGTGCGGCCGGCCGCGCCTATCCGTCGATACCCCGGGCTTATCTGGCACAAACAATGAGCATAAGATGTTATGTAGATCCGTAGAGTCGACCATCCCCCTGAGCACTTTACAGCACATAGTGAGCTGGTCGACCATGCGCCTCACCTCCAGCGAGTTGTAACCCAACTGGCCGAGCAGAAATTTGGTTGGATACATGTACGGATAATATCCGTAGACCTTCTTGTAGAGTGATCTCAAGAAGGCTTTTTGAACCTTCTCGAGCATACTCGTATATGTGACGTGATGCGGATTCCACACACATGCAGCCGACTCGAGTTTGCTTCTTACCAGTGAGTTGTACAACGTTATAACAACTTGCGGGTTTTGGAAGTCTCGAGCATTACGAAGGACAAAGCCCAAACGACGAAAGCCTTCTTTCGCAAGATCGGTAATGTGGTCGTGGAAAGTTAATTCCCGGTCGAACTTAACCCCCAAATCTTTAACGGCACCCACTCTATTAATAGGAAGATTGTCCAGTCTATAGTCAAAATGAATAGGTTTCTTTTTACGGTCAAAAGTCATTGTATTACATTTACTAATATTAAAAGTCATTTTATTTGTCACACTCCACCGAAATATATTATTAATGTCATCTTGTAATTTGAAACAGTCTTGAAGGGAATTTATCTCCAAATAGAGTTTGAGATCGTCAGCATACAATAAACATTTGGCATTAGATAAAGCTCTTGTTATTTTATAAATCATGATTTGAAAAAGCAGAGGACCGAAAACGGAACCCTGAATTACACCGGATTTAGTAGGATACGAATTGGACTCATGTGTGCCATGCTTGACGTACTGACTTCGATCCTTCATAAGGTCAGCAAAAAAGCGGAGCAAACCCGGACTAAAACCTATGTCACAGAGCTCGCGGAGCAATATGTCGTTATCTATTTTGTCAAAGGCCTTCTGATAGTCAAAATAGATGACATCAACCTGAGAACCCCTATCCATAGCACTAGAGATATAATCAACAAGACACAGCAGGTTTGTATTAACAGAGCGGCCTGGCCTGAAACCGTGCTGCTCTTCACCTATCTGATGTCTTACCTGTCTATATATTTCTTTATGCAGAATATATTCCAATATTTTGGCAGGTGCGCAGAGAATTGCTATTGGTCTGTATTCCTCTACTGATGTACTTTTACTGCTTTTGGGAATAGGGGTCACTCTGGATAACTTCCACTGTTTAGGGTACTTTCCATGTTTAAGCGAGAGATTTAAAATATGACACAGAGGAGATAACAAATATTTTTTACCTGCCTTTAAAACAAAGCTTGGCACACAATCGGGACCAGGTGAGCTACTTACTTTTAATTTATTAAAACCGCGCTCTACATCCGCTTGAGATACCGCAGGCACACTAACATAGCCACCAAGATAACCATGTTCAGGACACGCATCGACGTTTAACTCAGGTGTGTCATCTAAAAAGACGCTGGAGAAGTAGCTTGCAAACGCTTCCGCGGCTTTCACTCCACTATGCATTTTCCCGTTATACGACACACAAGGCTCAAATCCACCCCTGGACCTAAGATTATGCACACGCTTCCAGAAGTGCTGGGGCTGCAGTTGCAGGCTTTCCTCAATCTGAGCCATGTGCGCTTTGTAGGCTTCAAAGATTCTGTGTTTTAGATTAGAGCGCAAGTCCGAGAATAACTTGTACGTCGCGCTACATTTTGAATTTAGCCAAACTCTATGCAACCTAGCTTTGCGCCGAATATCCTTTATGATACTGGCGTCATACCAAACGGGGTACCTATTAAAATTAGCGAGCCGCCTATTCTTTTTAGGTACCGATAAATCGAATAAATTGTAAATAATTTCGTAAAAGGCATCGGTAGCAGCACTCACGTCAGAGGATTCTAACACCGGAGCCCAAGAGGTATCTGCAAGCAGCGAGTTGAAAAGAGGTACATCCATTTTATTGAAATTCCAATCGCGCAAAGAATTTATGTTACTAGGCTGTAATTTAGTAGATCCGAGAGCGTGCAGCCGTAGCGCGAGCGTTATCTCGAGTGCGGGGTGGTAGAGAGCGTCAATCGGGACGAATTCGTCTGTAGCGCGCTGCACGCGCAACGGCCGCGCCGCCGCCCCCTCGCTGCACTCTTGCGCCAACACCACGTCAAGAATTCCGCCGTGTGAATTAAATACATCGTTATAATCAAATAAATTACAATATGTCAGAAAATAGCCGTAATAGTGTTTGATATTATTTGAGGCACTATTCAAGTTAAGGTCACCCAAAATAAACAGCTTACAATCTGGATTTTTAACTGAAAAGGTTTCAATGTTGCTGAATACATTCATATAAACTGAATCACTTGCCTTAGGCTTAATGTATACAACACAAACGTAGAAAGTCCTACCACGGTACGTGAGGGAAGCCCACAGGTCTTCACCAAGGTCGGACTCGAGCTCGGGTCGACGACGCGCGATGACGCCCGGTCTCGCGGCAAGCAACACACCCCCACAGGGAGTCGCGCGATCACGGCGGAACAAAGTCCAACCATCCGGTACCACCTCATTATCTTCAACCGAGCTGTCCAGAAAAGTTTCCGTGGCTGCCACGAACAAATGATCAGATAGCAGCATGCTGGTATACCATAAACGAAGCTTCGTCTTTAGGCCGCGAACATTTTGATAGTAAATGTTAACGGACTCCTTACAAACAGCGGCACGCGAATCACCGCGTGCCGAGTCCGCGACGAAATGATTGGTCATCCTGGGCTGGGCGGCGCTGTCGGTAGTTTATCCATTTTTTGACCCGTGCGTTCTCCGGCCAAACATTTATCGAAAAGCATTTGTCGTAGCAGTCATCTGGAACGCCTATCTTGAAAGATTTGTAGCTATTGGTAGTCTTGAGTTGCTCTACTGTTATCGCTCTCCCCGGACAGAGCTCGTTCAGGTATTGTTTGACCTCATCCAATTCCGACAGCATGTTCCATAGATGGAAATGTTTTCGAGATTCAGCCGCTCTCAGTGACGTCACAGATGGCCCTCCAACACAACGAAGCGATAGGGACTGTCGCGATTTTTTGTAACGCACCTCCTTCCAAGCCTGCTCGTGGTTCACTGCAGACGCTGGTGGCACCGATACAGGCGACGACTGGCTGGGTTTGTCAGTTACGGACGGTTCCAATGATGTGACAGCTGCAGAAGAAGGACGGGTATCACGTACCGGATCGGTGTGCTTGATTTTCTGCGCCAGGCGCGGTTCAATTACACGAGGCGGCGCCGGACGACGAGAACTGAGCTCAGCAGAGATTGCCGTCGACTTTCCCGCAGGCGCCACGGTCATAGGCTGGACCATGTCGGGCTTCTTGCATTTGCACTCACATTTGCTGTACATGTCGAAGAATTTGTCAAGACGTGCCGTGACCTCCATCAATTGCTCTCTCATTTTCAACACTTCGCCACGCAGCTCCCCAACATCGTTGCTAAGACACAGGGATTCATCCGCTTGTCTATCTCTACCTGCGTCGCCGCGAGGAGCCGGTTTGGAGCGGATGGTAACATTTGCGTCGCGTCTTTTAGAACCCCCAACAGGAGTTGAAGAGTTGTCTCCGACTCGCTTGACTCCCATTAGACATTCAGGACATGTCCATGTCTCGGATTGCAATTCCGTCAGGCGCTTTTCACCAGTACATAGGCAGTGATAGTTTTTATTGCAGCCTTGTACAGTACAACGTACATATTGATCCACCTCTTCATTTATAACGGTGCGACATGCTGCACAATCCATTTTTTCGAAATAAATAAAATAGGTCAAGTAGCTTAAAAATCTCTATAATGTTGTTCCATAGAAAAATATCGTTCACCCGTGACAAAATGTATGGAACAGCTGTTTTTTTCGTTGAATTTTGACAAAAGTCCCAGAAGAAAAGTTGTTAGTTTTGATGTACAGAATAAGCCCCTAAAAGGATACTAATTGATTAGGATATCCTGTTTATCATGTATTCATGGCCTAATATCATAAAGCAGTAATAATTTGTTTCCTAAGCTCTATTAGGTGTATGTTATCCTATTTTATTTATAGAAGAGAATTTCATTTACAAATAAAACGCCGTCGCGCCTCACGCCGTAGCCTCGGGGTGCCAATTACGGACGCTGACTGATGAACTGTACGACAGAATCAAATGTCCAAACATGGATATTAACTCAGAAGAATTACAAGCAATAGAAGTATTGCTACATTTTACTCAAATAAAAACTACGTTACAGCTGTCTTATTCATATCTGGTTACACAGCATACGCGAGAGTGAGTGGAACAAAAAAAACGCAGTGTCTGTCGCATACGTCAAAATTACCAGTTGGAATGTCAAAATAGTTAAAATTTGCTTTGATTAGTTCATTTGTCTTTTTCGGAAATTTGAACCCTCTAGTTCCAGTAAGATGGTTCAAATCTCTGATCATTTTACCTTCCTACTTTTTACTTTTTTGAATTTGGACACCCGAGATAGCTCAAGATAGATAGATAGATAGCTAGTTTGTGAAACCCTACGAAATTACGGAAGTTCGGGAGTATGTGCATCTTTATCTAACACCTTTTAAATTTCAAATTTAAAATGGGACAAAGTGATGTATATCTCTTGCTATTTTAGTACTGTTTCAAGTACTTTGTTCTTATTCTATGGCTATTATCCTTTATTCATGGTCTAATATCGTAAACCAGTAATAAGTATTTTCCTTAACTGTATCCGTAAGTGAGCCTATTTCATTCATAGAACATAATCGGATTTACAAATGGAGCGCCGTCACGCTCCGGGACTCCAATTAGAGATATTAATATTATTGGCGTCATTCAGACCAAACATCGCTATTGATCCTACTTCCTACTAATATTATAAACGTGAAAGTTTGTATGGATGAATGGATAGATGGTTGTTACTCTTTCACGCAAAAACTACTGAACGGATTGAGATGAAACTTTGCAATTATATAGCTTATATATCAGAATAACACATAGGCTATAAATTATAATGATATTGCGTAAATTTTCCATATTTTAACAATAAGTGTTAAGTAAGTTGGAAAAATTCTGCCATCTGCGAGCTATTCTAGCGTGCGCTCCAAGAAATGTCAAAAAAGAACTGTCAAATCGATATTTTTTTGTTTTTTTTATTTTCCACTTCCTTTATTAAGGGTGGTAAGGTAGGGCCTCGAAATATCATGCGGGCGAAACGGCGGGCAAAATCTAGTTTGTTATAAATCTTGTGTTTACACCTTAAGAATAAGAATAAGAATAATTTTGTTTTGTGATCATAATGTTGTTCCTTAAGCTAAAGTTACTTAAATAAACTAGATTATTTATTACTAAAGAGATTTAAATACATGCATTACTTAAAATTTATTATTAATTAAATGAAATTAAAATCGAATTGTATTAGGTAGGTACATATTTTAGGGTTAATTATAATATTAATCAAATAGGGTAAGTTATATATTTTAAAAGTATTTATATTTAAGTAAACATTTTATATTTAATAGTAAATTTAAAATTTATTGTATTTAATTTTTTTTTATTATTTATTTAAGTATATATATTTAAATAATAATTTTTAGCTAGTTGTGAAGCACTAGCTTCCACAGTAGGATTCCCTGTGTTTGTGGAAGCTAGTTCTCTTCAGAGATGATTTAGAACAGGGGGTTAGTAGGAGTGAATTATTAATAGTGTGATTGCTGGCGAGTATGTGCAAGAGTTGTATGATCACAGTAATAATAACAATTTAAAAGTTCAAGTCACGTTTTCAGTATGACATTTGTCAAATTAATCCAAAAGAATACCTACTAGTTTGTTGGACGAAGCATTTCTTCTTTGCTTTTATAGCTGAGTGTAAGGAGATATTTTTTAATTTTGTTTTTACATATGTATGCAGTGTCATTTACTAAATTCAGCTTTTTGTTTAGTTGGGCATAAATAAAGCTTCCAAGAAAGTGATAACATTTTTGTCCTAATTTAGTTTTAGTGTTAGCCACTTCCCATCTGTAGGTGCGTTTAGATTTGCAGGTATGTAAAGCCGTTTTATGGAATTTGCTAGTGCATGCCAAAATAAAAAGCTGTCGAACACGTAGCTGTTTTGAGTCCCGGTATAGCTCATCAGTTGGGTACCTGAAAGGTTTTTTGTGGGCTACCTTGAGTAGGAGCCTTTGTGCACGTTCCAACTTTATTAAATAAGTGCTGCAGGCTGCACCCCAGGATGAAATGCAATAGCTTCAAACAGATTTACATAACGCGTTGTACACCATGTCGACGGTTCCACTGTCTGCTACGGCTCTAAGCTTTTTGAACACAAACAACAGTTTTCTTAGGCGGTTACTCATCATTTGTATATGCTTTGTCCAAGACAGTAATTCATCGATAGAGACACCCAGATACTTTATCTCTTTAACCTGTTCTAAAGTCGGGCAGTTACAGGAACATTGTTGGTAGTACTTATCGCTGCAAGTGTGTAGTTGGATACAGAGAGGATAAAGAGGGGCTGAACGGCTAGAAACTCTAAAAGCCATTATTTTGGTTTTCGAAACGTTAAGCGTGAGTAGGTTTCTTTGTAGCCAGGTTGCAACATCACGTAGGCCTTTATTTGCGGCATTTGTAACTGCATCCCACTTACGCGCATGAAAAACTATGGCAGTGTCGTCCGCAAATGCAAATATTTTTGCTTGAGCAATTTCAAGTTGGCACAGGTCATTTATATAAGCTAGAAATAACATTGGACCCAGCACGCTTCTTTGAGGAACTCCATAGGCTACTTCTTCAAAATCACTACACAGACCATTGATTTTCACCCGCTGTCTACGACCAGACAGGTAAGATCTGAACCAATTGAGTGCAGTACCGCGAACGCCTAATTTTTCTAACTTTTTCAGAAGGATAACACGTGACACAGTGTCAAAGGCTTTGGCTAAGTCTAAAAATGCGGCGATGCATCGTTGTCCTGAGTCCAGTTTGCTAGCTACATGGTCAACTAGAGAAGAGACTGCATCCTCTGTGGACATCGATGAGCGAAAACCAAATTGGTTGGATGAGATAATCTTTTCATTCTCTAAAAAGCTCATAAAGCTTTTGGCGACCACTTTTTCCAGAATCTTTGAAATTGCCGTGAGGAGGGAAATAGGACGATAATTTGAAGCTTGTTTTGTGTCGCCTACCTTATATCATAGAGAAGCATAAGCTACCTGACATTATGATTGTTTGATACAGACAAGAACTAAAAACCGAACCATTCACCGAACGATTTCATTAATTTGTAAGTATCATTCTCTTACTAATTACTTATCATTACTTACCTAACCTGTTTTCAAAATAATTGCACAATTTGCACATGCTAACATATTTTGTGTACCTATATGTTATGTTTATATAAATAATAAATAAATAAATAATTTGGGACATCTTACACACGGCCTCTGACCCCAAACTAAGCAAAGCTTGTGATATGGCTGTCAGAGACTGATAAACTACATATATCACGTCAATTTCACAGGTAGCTTCCGATATGCAGCCGCCAAATGCTGGAACAACTTGCCTCCTCCTATCAGAGAACTCAAATCTCTTTATTCTTTCCGGCTAAAACTTAAGCAGTATTTACTGTCTAGACAGCTTCAGCACGGGATGATAGTTTACGATCACTCTTTCATCTGACTCTGTCCGTCTTCGTCTAGTTGTCTGCTGGTGTCTCCTATGGGATAGGAATTATACCTATGTACAATCTTTACAATAATAGTATTTTTTCGTTACGAGCAACATTGTCTGTTTCTCTTGTATTGTGTACGATTTTATTAAGTTTAAGCATGTATATGTATATTTATTAATATGTCACCAATATATGTAGTTTATTTATAAATAATTTTGTATAAGAGTATTGTTTCAATGAAGTACCTAAAAATGTGTATTTGACTTAATATTTTTTTTCTTGTTTGTATTGTGTACTTCTATATGTTTTTTTAGATACCTAGATCTGTTAATAGTTATTGATTTTTTAAGCGCTCTGTCACATATTCGTTAATTTTGTATGTAAATATATTTATATGCTTTTTAAATCTACCCTTGAATTAAAGGGACTCACCAGAATACCAGCGTGAGTGCTGGGTCCTCCCAGCGCTCAACATTTATAGCTGAGGTGAGTCCCTTTCGACGCTTTTTATTTCTTTTTAATTTAAAAGTTCTTTGTACCTACAAACCTATAAGTATGTCGAATAAAAAATATTTCATTTCAAATATTTCATTTCATTTCTTATACTTATTTATAAATACATGCTTATATAGATAGTAACTAAATAACACCCAGACATAGAGCAAACACTTATGTTCATCACATAAATATTTGCCCTGGGTGGGGATCGAACCCACGCCTCTTTGGCCCAGAAGTTAGGGTCACTAACCACAGAGCCACCGAGGCAGTCATATATAACTGCTATAACCATCTCGTGTGCTAATTGCTAAATATTGCTTAATATTTCCTTACAATTTTTAACTGATACTAAGACCCACCATAATTTATAAATTTTTGTGGTCTATTTTGAGTGCCTAAGAAATAAAATAATATAAATATTCTCAATTACATCTTATCTCTGGAGACTGGAAATACATTCGAAGCATTTGTTAACTCGTAATGCTATAATTGTTTTCACAACATAATTATATTTTGATCACACCAATCTCATACAACTAAAATAGAAGTTTGTTAAACTAATAAAAAGCACAAATATTAACCGAGTCGCGTAACGAGCGACGCAACACGGATATTAGAAATAACGGTAAAGCATTACCGTTAGCGCGAACAGTAACGGCGACTATTATAACGGCGTTAAACGGCGCCTGCTGAAACCACTCGTTAGCTTTCAGCACTCACTTTGACTGTTTAATAGTACTGTATTACCAGACTTTCGTGGAATTTTATGTAAATAAGTGTGGCATGTGAATCTTATGATTAATTATGTGGTTTTTGATTAATTAATAAGCTATTTAGCTTATCAAACATCAGAATAGATATTAGTAGTAGTTATTAATAGATATAAAGTATTCTTGGAGCAATAAAGAAAGCATTCGCATATTTCATTTGTCAACCGACTTCCAAAAAGGAGGAGGTTTTATGTTCGTCTATATGTTTTTTTTTGTGTATGTTCATCGTTAATTTCGTGTGAACCGAATCGAAAAAAACATTATTTAGTTCGAAAGGATAAACTCTTGAGGTAGTCCCATTTCAATTTTAAACAAATCGGCAAAGCCGTTTTTGAAAAATCAACAATAATGTAAACAATGCGAGCGAAATATTCGAAATAAGTAATGTAAACATTGTTTACACCGATTCGAGCGAACTATTAGAATTTGTATACAATGGCAGTCGGTTTTGCTATTTTTTGCGAAAAATAATTATGTTGTCAATCAACAACTGCGTAGTCAAAGTTACAGTATCGGTATGAGGTCAGGTTTTCCTTACACTGTACTGTATCAGCTTATTAATAGTCCACTGCAGGACGTAGCGCTACCCACGAAGGGTGATTGGGCTATATCCACGACGCTGACCCAGTGCTGGTTGGTAGATTCACATACGGCATCGAATGTCTTCTACGGACAAATGCAGGTTGCCTCACGATGTTTTCCTTCACCGAAAAGCCTATGGTGTTAAATTCCGTACGAAAATTCCGAAGAACTCATTGGTACGGGCCCGGGATTTGAACGCACGACCTCACGATTGTAAGGCACGGTATTCCTTACCCAAGGTTGGTCACCAAGGTTATCCTTAAACAGATGAAATTTTAGAGCTCGTAATCTTCTAGAAACTATAATCGCTGCGCAGTACACTACCAATAAATACTGTACGCTATAACATCAACATAACAGTTGTAAGACAAAGTAACGTAGCCGCGGAGTAATCCCTGAAGCTCGGGCTCTGAAATTAACTCACCAGTTATCCTGCAAGCTATGTTTCTTGCGTTGTGTTTTAGCATTTACATTTAAGACGATGCATTCCTTTTGAGTACATTCAAGAAAAGTCAAATAAATCTATCATCATTATTTCATTATCATTATAAATATTGTCCATTTTGGTCATTGCCTTTTAATCATTTTAAATGATATATTAAATAGCTCGTGAAAAAGCATTCGCAATCCGCATCTGGTGGATGCGTGAACGTTTTAAAGAATTTGTCTTTGCCGTTCGTTTCTACCACACACCCTCGGGGTGTGGAATGGTTTTCCATGTACTGAGAGAAAGTTTTTTTATGTAACATACTTATATATTTTTACCAAACTAAACTAGAAGTAGAACAAGTTCAATAAAACTTCACACAAGTTGGACCTAATGAAATATCAGCAGTTTAATATGTTTAAAATACCATTACAAATGCTCAAGTCCAGCTGTGGACGTCTTATGTCTGATGGCAACGATGAGTATGATAATAATCGGCTAAGTACGAGTCGGACTCGCGCACGGAGGGAAATATTTATATTATTTTAACTTTATTATTTATTATTGAAGTGAATATAAAACTAAATATTTTGTGAAAATTTCAAGAATGTACCTGTTACCATTAAAAACGTTAAAAAAATCAGGTTTGTTGTGTAGGAGCCCCCTTAATTATTTATTTTATTCTAGTTTTAGTATTTGTTGTTATAGCGGCAACAGAAATACATCATCTGTGAAAATTTCAGCTGCCTAGCTATCATGGTTCATGAGATACAGCCCGGTGACAGACAGACAGACAGACAGACAGACAGACGGACAGACGGACATCGAAGTCTTAGTAATAGGGTCCCGTTTTCCCTTTGGGTACGGAACCCTAAAACATTAGTTGTCTGTAAAGACGGCGATAGTATAATTTTGCGTGATAACATCAACAACTGAAACAAGCTGAACGCTTAGTCCGATCGTCTCTTTCTATCGCTTGTTCCGGGCTCTCGCTTGCACAGTCGTCTCAGGTGGAACGTAACACTTTTTCACGCGTGCAGCTGGCGTTCATCGATTTATAAAACGTTATCACGTCAAAAAAAATGTGCGCGAAAATAGCACCCATCCTAAAGAGCATAAAATTTTGAGGGAGCAGGCCTTTAAGGACTGTAATCCTGCAAATTGTAGTTCTCGCAATATGTTTTAGCAGTTACATTGGGATTGTTGCAGCGTGTCGCAGTTGTATAACAGTTGTATAGCGTGAAACAGGCGGAAGAAGTAAGAACTAAGACCCCAGGGACGCTTCTGCGTCGTGACTAACGTCTCGACTTTACACTGTTATTACTGTCTTGAAATCTGGCTCTTGTTTCCTTGAAGTTAGATTACATTTATACATAAAAAATTAACTTATCAGGCAACAATGTGTATCGAGATAAAAATATTCAAATGACTGCTAAAAGTAAATCATAAATTAAAAATACCACCCATGCCCACAAACTTTTAACCTATAAACGCATATATACCATATTTCATTAGTATCATTAACACACAATATGTAAACAAATTTATTTTGTAAGAATTGTTCGTTTATAAAAGGTATAAGAAGATGTTAAGTGAACTAAATAAAGTGAACAATTCCTAAAGGACATAACAATCTTTAAAATGTCCTTCCTTCCATTGCAATGGAAAGTAATTGTTCAAAGATAAATCTCTTCGCAAACACAAAGGGAACTTACTCAATGTTCTGAAACAGTGGTTGTTAACCCATGGTATGGTTCGTGGAAGCAGCTCAAATGGTCCGCCGAACCGTCCAAAGGCCGGCCTCACATTGTAAGCTTTTATATTTTAGGGGGAGACCCTTTTTAGGGTTCCGTACCCAAAGGGAAAAACGGGACCCTATTACTAAGACTTCGATGTCCGTCTGTCCGTCTGTCCGTCTGTCACCGGGCTGTATCTCATGAACCATGATAGCTAGGCAGCTAAAACTTTCACATATGATGTATTTTGGTTGCCGCTATAACAACAACTACTAAAAACATAATAAAATAAATATTTAAGGGGGGCTCCCATTCAACAAACCTGAATTTTTTGACGTTTTTCGCTTTATATTAATAATGGTACCAGGTAGATGCTTGAAATTTTCACAGAATATTTAGTTTTATATTTCCTTCAATAATAAATAAAAAAATTAAAATAAAAAAAATATTTAAGGGGGGCTCCCATACAGTACGGAACCCTCCATGCGCGAGTCCGACTCGTACTTGGCCGATTATTAAATGAACTTTCAGAACGGCAGAATTATTATGATACGAAAGTCCATACAAAAAAGATTCTGTAACAAAAATATAAATCGATTTGATTAGCAATGAGTATACAATAACAAAAATCTCATTAATAAGATAAATAGAACGCTAATGAGAGATCCTCACGATCACGTTTATTATATCACCTCTAAACCGACCAACTGGTGGGTCCATGGCAAGACAGAAATTTTCTCGATCAATCAATCAAATCGTTTATTAAAGTGAAACTTCTAATGCGACTTCCAACAAGGTTGCGTTAAACGTTTCACGCTACCATGGAGGGGGTATGAAAGCATTGTTGCGTCGAAGTTTCATTTCTTCCGCGCGGAGGGACTACACTTGCATTTTTTTTTGCTTAGAATACATGTACAAGTTAATGGTCCTTCAAGATTAAAAGTTTAAGAACCAATGTTCTGAAACAATTGCGTCCCAATGTCTCCCCGGGGAGCTGGATATTTTGCGGAGTCAGTTCGTCAAACTGATAGTCAGCGGGAAGCGCCATTACGGTCACAGAATAGATAGCAGTGGAACAGCCATGGCCGCCCGCGCCGTAGCTAGCTGGAAATCGCAGCTCTGAGGAAAAGGACTATGAGACTGATTAATGCTTATTGCTTATCTTGCATTTACGGAAAGTTTTCGAATTTTGTTTTAAGTGTTTTTAGGGTTCCATACCCAAAGAGTAAAAACGGGACCCTATTACTAAGACTCCGCTGTCCGTCTGTCCGTCTGTCTCCAGACTGTATCTCATGAACTGCTATAGCTAGAAAGCTGAAATTTTTACAGATGATGTATTTTAAGGGGGGCTCCCATATAGTACGGAACCCTTCGTGCACGAATCCGACTCGTACTTGACAGATTATTTTTAGACACTTATATGTATTAGATAGTTATTTTAAGACATTAAACGAATGAACGGTATGAAAGAGTCTCAGTTATGACTAGATATTTTTGCTTTTGTATTGATTCTCCGCTACAGATCACATTTTTCAAGTAATTCAAGTCAAATCAAATAGTTTATTTGCATAGAATACATGTACAATACAAGTCATAATAGGTTAGTCTTATACTTACATTGCATTCAGTCTGCAAGCAGACGTGCAAATATTTATTACATTAATTTATTACATAGGTTTGTCACTATAATCATAGATTAAACTATAATTAATCTATGCTATAATCTATTAATTATTAAAATTATTATATTAAAATTATTTATAATTATTCACATATGCATTTATTATCTTAAATTTAAGTTTTTTTACAATATTTATAAAAAAGAACAAAATACTATAAAAAAACTTAAACCTAGAGTGCCGCCGGCAGCGAGGCGGGGCCCAAGCTACCGGTGGTTGGGGCTACAGGCTGAGGAACCGCCTGACAATGCGCGCCGTGTCCAGGATCACTGCCTTTTGAATCTGGCCCTTGACCCAACCGTCTAGCGAGAGCCTCTTGAGGTGTTGGTCGAGGCTCTTGGCTATTAAACCGTTCACCGACACGACTATCGGGACAATGATCGTCGAGTCAACATCCCACATGGCGGTAACCTCGTGAGCCAAGTCAAGGTACTTGCTGAGCTTGTCCTTCTCGGCCTTCACGAGATTCTCGTCATGCGGGATGGTGATGTCAACGAGCACTGCCCGGCGCTGGGACCGGTCGACCACCACGATATCAGGCCTATTGGCGACAATAGTCCTGTCCGTGATGATAGAGCGGTCCCAGTAGAGCAACGCACGACTATTCTCAAGAACTGGCGCTGGTGCGTACTTATAGTACGGCACCTCAGACTCGACAAGGCCATATTGAAGAGCAAGTTGCTGATGGATGATCCTGGCCACTTGGTTATGCCTGTGCAAGTACTCGCCGTTAGCAAGATGAGAACAACCAGAAGTAATATGCCTGAGTGATTCTCCAGGACGGTGGCATGCCCGACAAATGTCGACCGTACCGTCCTTCAGGATATACTTCCGGTAGTTGTTCGTCAAGATAACTTCGTCCGCAATTGCACAGGCAAAACCCTCGGTTTCCCCAAAGAGGTCACCGAAGCGTAGCCAGGCCACCGACGCCAGCAGGTCCACATCGGGTCCTGTTAAAGCCCGATAGAACCGCCCGTGCAGCTCCTTGCTCTTCCATACCGCCTTGCGATCATCGGTGCTGAGCACCGATGGCCTGCGCCAGTTCTCGTTCGCCAGGGAGAGCGGGGTGAGGCCTCTGTCAACCGCCACCACATCGCAATGCATCCCACGTCCGCTGTTTCGAAAATAATCCCGGAGACTGTACACTTCGCGGTTGTGGAGGTCCTTGGCATTTAAAAAGCCTCGGCCACCACACTTCCGCGGAATGTACAGTCTCATGACAGACGAGCGCGGGTGTAACATGCGATGCAATGTGAGCAGTCGACGGACCCTCCTATCCAGGGCGTCCAGCTCAGTCTGAGTCCACCTCAGTATGCCAAAAGAGTACATCAGCAGCGGCATCACCCAACCGTTGAAGGCGCGCACCTTGTTGCCGCCGGACAAAAGACTATTTAGTACTTTTGTCAGGCGACAAAAAAAGCGCTCCTTCACCGATTCCTTGACGTCCACTGCCGCTATACCCAACGACTCTGACATACCGAGGTACTTGTAGGTCTCGGCTTCGGAGAGAGACCTGATAGTCACCGTCTCAGAAAGTTGTAGATTCGGAGATTCCACAACCTTCCCTCGCTGTACATGCATGACCGCACACTTATCTACACCGAACTCCATCCTGATGGCACTGCTAAAAACTTCAGTTGTTTTTAGCAGCTCCACCAGGTCTTGGTATTTCGGTGCAAACAACTTGAGATCATCCATGTACAGCAGGTGAGAGATGACTTCACCCTGTCTGCGAAGCCGATAGCCCAGCCTTGAATTCCTCAGCAAAGTGCTGAGTGGATTCAGGGCCAGGCAGAACCACAATGCACTCAGACTGTCACCCTGGAATATTCCCCGCTCAATCCTTATCAAGTCTTGTGGGCCAACGGAGCCGTCTCCACCACCTGGTTGACGAAGGACTGTCGCCCATTGCCCCATGCATGACACTAAGAATGATTTTAGAGTTGTATCGATTTTATACAACTCTAAAATCCTCTCGAGCCACGAATGAGGCACTGAGTCATAGGCCTTCTTATAGTCAATCCAGGCAGCAGAGAGGGCTCCCTTGTTCCGCCGGACTTGCTGGCTAATGGCCATGTCTATGAGGAGGAGCTCCTTAGTACCACGGGACCCAACCCTACATCCATTCTGAGCGTAGGCCAAAACGTTTTGCGCAACGACGTGCGCGTTAATTTTGATGGTCAGAATATCCATTCTTATGTAAGGAGCTTGTAGATGGTAGGCAAGCACGTAATGGGCCGATAGTTCTTTGCTTCCGTGGTACTACCGGACTTATGGAGCAGAAAGGTGACACCGGTGGTGAAAAAGCTAGGCAGAGAACCAACCTCGAGGGCTTCCTGAAATTGTGTGGCTAAGCGATCATGCGAGCATCGAAAACATTTTATCCAAAAGTTGTGCAGCCCGTCCGGCCCAGGACTTTTCCAGTTCTGAGCCGTACGGATTGCACAACTAACGTCTACGGGATCTATTAAAATAGATCCCATGGGTTCGATAGTCTCGCATTCCCGCTCAACCACACGCATCCAGTCACCCTCCGTGTGCTCGACGGGCACCGACCAGATGCCACGCCAGAAGTAATTCATGGCGTTAGCATCCGGCACCTGCCCGTCGCTCACACGTTGGTCGGTTCTCTCCCAGCCTCGGTACACCTTCCTTTGGTCACTTTGGAAGAGGCGATTTAGCCGATATCGGTCCACACGCTCTCTGTAGCGACGAATGCGGTTTGCCCACGCATAGACTTTCTGTTTCAGATAGTCTATGCGTTCCGTGACACTGGCCAAATAGTGCTGGGGTCTGATACCAGTCCCAGCAAAGGCTTGTGTCACGAAACGCATGACTCGGGGGCGGGTGTTCCCCCGGCTGAAACAGATCAGCTTTGCTATGAGAGTCCTGAACGAGTCGATACGCCGCTGGATCCGCACTTGCCACGCGGGTACATCTCTGGCGGGTCGCGGTGCACGGTTCGTGTCCGGGAACTTAACACGTGCAACGCGACACGCCGCGATGGCGCCGCAGTACAAGATCGAGTGGGTATCGACTAAGCCTTCGCTAGCCCGCAAATACGGGACCAGCAAAGGGTTCAGAGCCCCCATAAGCGCTAAGTTACGCCTATGGGTGGGAAAACGTGGCAGTCGCGGCCTAGAGTCGGGTGCGAACCGATACTGGGAAATCGCGTCTTCCAAAGCCCTCCTCAGTTGCTCACTCACCTGGTTAGACACGCTCATACTCGCGCCATCTGTCTCGTCAGTCGCAGGATCAGCCGGTGGTGTCGCAAGTGTCGCCGCCGACATCGGTGCTGAAACCATTGTCGGGGCTGACGACGCGACAGACACGGGCGGGTCCCGCGCCGAAGAAGCAGCAGCGCGAGCAGGCAGCGCCTCCAGGCGGAGCCGATCAAGCACGACCTGATCCAGCAGCTTGCACCGATGGATAGCCCGCACTTGATCCGACAATCGTTGGGCGGACACGGTCACGGCCGGTTCGAGGGTCTGAAACAAAGACAACATCCTAAGACGGTACGCCGTCAGGTCAGTTCCCCCTCCTGTCGCCCCATAATAGGCGCGCATGACACTCTCATTGTTGCTGGGAGTCCATCTCATGCGGCGCACTACACCACCGGTAGCAGGGGCCGAAGGCGGGGCAGGTTGCCCCACAGGCCCCAGGCGTGCCGGCAGCGGGGGACGTCCTCGCCGCGCAGGTCTTGTTGGCGGCGGCGTCCGTGGCCCGCTCGTGTCGCTCGACGAGCCGCTCGTCTCGCGGGTGGTGTGGAAATCTTCTTCACCCGACGATGCGCTCGGAGCTGACGACGAAACGGGCGATGGTGGTGGTCGTGCTCTAGTGGTGTCCGCTGTTGCTGTTTTTGACCGCGTAATCATAATTATATTGATTTATTTTCAGTGAAAATATGTTGACAGTCAGCTGTCATTGTTGGTGGGGTATTATTTTTCTTAATATTCTTCATATTTACTGATAAATGTTGAGTTCAGTTTCAAAATAGGTTTTCTGTTTTCTGTGAGGTGTAAAATACCAGATATAAGTAAAATATATATTAAAAATGGATTAAAAGAAATACTTGGTCAAAAATACGTGTTTGTCAGCGGTTGTCAATTTTTTTTTTATAATTATTATTATTATAAAAGCAGTTCGTTAGAAGCCAGTCAGTCAGTTAGTGATTTCTTAAATTTATTCCCATTCAATAATTTGATTTCATTAGGTACATTATTATATATCGTTATACACATGTTATAAACATTTCTTTTGTAAATATCCTTTCAGGCAGGAGATTGATATAATCCCCCCCGAGTGGGTTCCCGCCTTGTCGTGGCGGGGGGGCTTAGTAGCCAGGTCTTCCCAGCCTGGTGAACGAAGAGGAACCCGAGGTGGGGCCGGCCTCTCCGGGTCTTGGGCCCAGACAAGCCCGTGCGGAGGCTGGCCAGTAGGTCGGCTTGCCGACTGAGGTGGACTGCGGTGTCGCGCTTGTCGCGATGCCGCGGCCGAGCCCATCGAGGCGGGGGCGGCGACGGGATGGACGGGCGGCGAGAAGGCCGCTGCCTATCCGTCCTGCCAGCGGCCCTAACTGGTGCCGCCAACGTGTTGGCGGAGGCGGTGGGGCTGCGGGGGAAGAGGAGTGTCGGTATCGCGACGGCCGTTCTCCCTATCCTCTGCAGCCGTAGTGGCAGGCACGGGGCCACTTTAATTGACCCGTTGCATCGGGACCAGGGCTGTCGGACACGGGTGCTGTCTGACGCCCAGTGCTGGTTGGTCCCAGGTGGTGGGTGGCGATGTGCCTGGTGTTCGGCACATCGTCATTCTGGCGGGAGCCGAAGCTCCGTAGTGGGGCCCAAGTTGGGCCAGCGCTGTCGGGTGCCGCGGAGGAGTGCGCAAGCGTGCCCGTAGCCCCGACACCAGGCGCAGTGGTGGAACACCCAGGGGTGTTTTGGTGGGTATACTGTCCAGTCGGCAGAACTCCCACATAACCACCCGCCTGCCCTCGAGGTGTGGTGGTATCTATAAAAGATTTCCCCTAGTAAAAAAAAAAAAAAGGAGGTTGATATAATAGGTTTGTGGACTTAGCTCTTTTTTGACGTGTTATGATGTCTTTACGTTTATTGAAATATTCGGGGTGTTCTTTGGTGAAAATACAAATGACTTTAATATACATGCACGGTAAAGGGAGTATTTTGTATTTTTTGAAGAGCGGAATTTGGTCGAAACTTGGTAGGTAGACAGATTTTTGGGTGGGGAAGGTCATAAATCACCGACGTCAAAATCTGTGTTCCCTCAAAAAGAGTAAATTTCCTGTTGCGCTGTTTATCAAGCGATTTTGATAATATTATTATCAAAATGGCAATATTGTTAAATATTTAAGATTTACGAGGATAAACGAAATCAGTCAAGAGCGAGTCGTGGTATAGACTTAAGAAGATTTAATTAAGCAGTTGCAAATTTTGCTATCTCCGTACTAACTATGATAACTCTATACTTGCAGAATAGATATATTTAGATTTATAGATACAAGGCAGTTTGTATCCTGAGTATTAAGACATTCTGAGTAATCTAAATAAATAAATGACCCGTTTAAAAAATATTAAATGTAGCGTACTGTATCCTTCCCTTTGATAGGAGTGTTCGACAATGTTTGTGAAGTGCAAAGGAAGTGAAACCTTATTTTTCCGACAGCCGTCCCCGGGCCGGGCCGGTGATGTCGCCGTGTTTACACAACCGGCAGATCTTATTATTGGGTTCCCAGTATTACTTACAATCAGTGGCGGCCTTAGGGGGTGGCGAACAGGGCAATCGCCCGGAGCCTCGCTCAATTGCAAGGGCCTCGCGCAATAACCCAAGCAAATTTAAAAGATTATATTTTTAAATTTTATTTAAATAATTTAAAACGTTCGATTTTGATCCTTATTTATTTTTTCTGGTTATAACACAGCGGTAAATTAAATAAAAGTTAGTTAACTAACTCATTACTATAATTCAAAACAGGTTGTTGTGATTGAATTAAAGATTTTAGTCCTAGGAAGAGCCGCAAACATCAATTTAAAATGTATTATCTCTGCATTGTTAATTTTGTAAATTTTTCAATGTAAAATTTTTTTAAACTCAAATACTTGATTTGACTCAAATTTAATTTGTTTGTGTAACTTTAGCATTTCTCGTCAAATATGACACATACCTAAACCAAACAACCAGAAATACTTTCGCAATATGTACTTTTCATGAAGGACAAAAGGCTTCGCAAAGACCTGCCGCCCGGAGCCTCGCAATAAGGTCGTCGCTGCTTACAATATACATGCAGCTGATGCAGCTTAGAACGCCCTGTGAAACTCGGTGTCAGTAAATTCCTATAGGCTGAGTGGCTAGCACTGGTGTCAGAGTTTTCACAATATTTGTGGAGCTCAGAGGAAGTGAAACCTTATTTTCCCGACGCCAAGAGCCGCCCCGGGCCGGGCCGGTAATACTGACGAGTTGGCACAGCCGGCAGATCTTATTGTTGGGTTTTCAGTATTATTTACATGTAGTCCTAAACCAGCGTATCCAAATCTATCGTTTTAACAGTAGATCTACAGTTTATTAGATATCTTAAAAGTTTTCAGTTTAGGCCTCACCAAAGAAAAAACTGTAGATTTACTGAAAATAAAATTGTGATTTAGTTTTGTAAGTAGAAATTTACAGTTTTTTCGATTTTTCTACAGTTTTAGTCTAGTTTAATGGCAACACTGCTTTGAAACTTGGAATCAGTATATTCATATGAGCTGAGTGGCTAGCAGTGGTGTCAGTTTTTAACAATGTTTATGGAAATTGAGGAAATGAGTTCAAACATTTCCCGGCGCCGGGACCCGTCCCCGGGCCGGGCCGGTGATACCGGCGTATTTGCACAGCCGACAGATCTTATTAGTTCCCAGGGTTCCCAGTATTACTTACATGTACATACATACAGCTTATAATGCTCTGTGAAACTCTTAGTCAGTAAATTCAAATAGGGCGAGTGGCTAGAACTGGTTTTAGAATTTTAACAATGTTTCATGGAATATACAGGAAGTGAAACCTTATTTTTCCAGCGCTGGGAGCCGTCCCCGGGCTGGGCCGGTGATACTGGCGTGCGGCGTGTTTGCACAGCCACAGGATCTTATAATTGGATGTACATGCAGCTTAGGACACCTTGTGAAACTCGGAGTATGCTCGTGTAGGTTGGGTGATTAGCCCTGGTCAGTATTTTTGGCATATTTCAAAGACAAAGGAATGAAATGAAAATACTTACTTACATGTATACACTAGCAACCCGTCCCAGTTTCGCACAGGTGTATAATACATATATAAACCTTCCTCTTGAATCACTCTATCTATTAAAAAAACCGCATCAAAATCCGTTGCTTAGTTTTAAAGATATAAGCATACATGGGGACAGACAGAGGGAAGCGACTTTGTTTTATACTATGTAGTGATAGTGATACAGCTAAGGATACGTTGTAAAACTCGTTGTCAGCAAATTAACATTGACCGAATGGCTAAGTATGAAGTATGTCTATATTATTGTACTAGTAAAATTCAACGATTAACCTTATCATTATAGCATCGTGAGTCAATCCCTCAACAACGTACGTATTTACACTTATTTTTGATTTGGATCTTAATATGGTTCTACTGCTACTTACATACACAGGGTAATAGGTATTCAACGCAAAACCTTTTAAGGGCGGGTCTAATACATCTAGACAAACAACATTTTGTAATACGACTTTTCAAAATTCGCAAAAAAAGAATTCGCTTCTCCATACATTTGGCGCGCGTTGACGAACTTTTTGTATGCAAAAGCTGATTATTTCTTTGTGAATTTCCAAAAGTTCTAGAACAAAAGTTGTTTGTCTAGATGTACTAGACCCGCCCTTAAAAGGTTTTGCGTTTAATACATATGACCCTGTATATCTACGTACACGTAACTTACTTCAAAAATCATGTAGTTGGAGACGACAAATATTAAAGAAATCATCAAAGTATGCTCGACGCTTTGTTAGTTTTGTAGCTAAATATGTGAGCTAAGAATATCCGGTCAAAAGAAATACCATATGTCCAGCATATTTTACCATTTTTAGAACGTCAGACCCAAAGATACGTGTGTTCGTATATTCTCCACTTTTCGGAATGTTCTCGCTATTCGTGCAAAATGTAAATTTAGGGAAGCTTACAAAGTCGTACGATTCTCTTTATATTGACTTCAGTGTAAGTGCATTTTGAGCTCTGTAGTGGAAATTGAGTAGCTTTTTTGAATAATTAGCATTATAAAACTAACTTACTTTAACTTTGCCCATTATTAGAGTTCGCTCAAACTGATGCATACAATTTTTACATTATACATAAATTTAAATGGGACCACTTTGAAAGTATACCCTTCCGAATTATACAAGAGTTTTTTGATTCGGTTCACAATTGGCGAAAATATCGATGAACATACATAATAAAAATACATATAGACGAATATAGAACCACCTCCTCCTTTCTGGAAGTCGGTTAACTAGATAAAAAACTAAAATTAATAATCGGCCAAGTACGAGTCGGACTCGCGCATGGAGGGTTCCGTACTGTATGGGAGCCCCCCTTAAATATTTATTTTATTTTAATTTTTTTATTTTTTATTGAAGGGAATATAAAACTAAATATTCTGTGAAAATTTCAAGCATCTACCTGGTACCATTATTAATATAGAGCGAAAAACGTCTAAAAATTCAGGTTTGTTGTATGGGAGCCCCCCTTAAATATTTATTTTATTTTGTTTTTAGTATTTGTTGTTCTAGCGGCAACCGAAATACATCATATGTGAAAGTTTCAGCTGCCTAGCTATCATGGTTAATGAGATACAGCCCCGTGACAGACGGACAGACGGACATCGAAGTCTTAGTAATAGGGTCCCGTTTTTCCCTTTGGGTACGGAACCCTAAAAATCCGAAAGTGGGTATGTTGGTTTGTTAATCTTTCACACAGCAACAGAGCAACGGATATAATTGATTTTAGCATAAATATAGTTCAAAAGTTGGAAAATGCCATACCACTTTTTATGATGGATAAACAAAAGGTTCCTATGGGATAGCACAAAATCAAAAAACAATACCCTTTCTCGGCAGCCGGGTTAATATTACGCGGACGAAACTGAGAGCAAAACTAGTCTTTAAAGAAATAATCGTAAATACAACTTTCAATTGAACGATATCTTGAATCAACACACTCCACAAATTGTAGCATTGCGGAAATTGAAAAGAAACCTTGTAAACTTATCATGCATGCGTAGACGTAGATGGAGCTACGTCGTAGCTCATCTACGAAACAGTCTACGACAAAAAAAATGCCTGTAGTTCACCGAGACACATACAAGTATTTTCATCAAAAAGGATATGTCACACTCGCATGTAAAAGTAACAGTCACATAAATTCAAAAGACAAAGGTTCTTTGTTCTTCTACAATTTTCTGAGAGACTACAAGCTCAAATTATTAATATCGTCCGCTGAGACTCTTGCTTTACAAATGTGTATCGTGTACTCTTTCAATTTAGGACGTTTTTCGTTTACGGAGTGGGTGTAATTGTCCTTGTCAAGGATTTTTCAGATGATAAATTCGTAGAGAAAAATCACAGATTCATAAGACCCCAATAATGAGAGGATTTGACAGCGTTCCTTATGTCGGTCCGTCTCCGAAAATATTAAGTCGGTTTTCATAATTTCGTTGTATTGGGATAAGATAATGAATTCAGTTCTGCGATATTTTGTTAACAACTATTTTACTTACATACTTTTTCACTGAGATTTCAAATATAATAACGAAAAAATCTACTTAAAATACTTCACCGATATTATAAATAGGAAAGATTTGATTGTTTGTTTGCATCTAAAAAGCTCCGAAACTATTGAACCAATTAGAAAAATTATTTCACTGTTGGAAAGCGACACTATCCGTGAACATAGGTTATATTATTATTATTTTTTTTAAATAGGGATACTTTGTTTCCTTTCGCCAATCGTACCCGAGCGAAGCCGGGACGGGTAGCTAGTAATATTATAAACGCGAAAGCTTGTATGTATGGATGTTTGTTACTGTTTCACTCAAAAAGTACTGAACGGCTTGAGATAAAACTGCATCTTTATATATTTTCTTCCAATAATATTTATATTTCGCTTGTAGTATGATTTTTAGGTTAGTTTTTAGGTAGATGATTCACGTTGAAAGGCTGGTGATCGAATGTAATGGAATGAGTGAGTGAATGCAAAGGTGAAAGATGAATGAATGGTTGAATGATAGTAGGTCGCGAAGACGGCGCGGACAACGCTTAAACATCAGAATAACACATAGGCTATAATTTATAAAGATATCGCGTGAAACGAAGTTCGCAGGGTCAGCTACTAATATTATAAATCTGAAAGTGTGTTTGTGGGTTTATTAGTGTTCCGTACCCAAAGGGTAAAAACGGGACCCTATTACTAAGACTCCGCTGTCCGTCTGTCTGTCTCCAGGCTGTATCTCATGAACCGTTATAGCTAGAAAGCTGAAATTTTCACACATGATGTATTTCTGTTGCCGCTATAACAGCAAATACTAAAAACAGAATAAAATTAATAACTAAGGGGGGCTCCCATACAACAAACCTGATTTTTTAGCCGTTATTCGCTCTATATTAATAATGGTAACAGGTACATGCTTGAAATATTCACAGAATATTTAATTGTAAATTCACTTTAGTAAAAAGAATAAAAATAAAATAAATATTTAAGGGGGGCTCCGTACATACATTATTTGTAACTCTGTCACGCAGCAACTAAGGAAGGTATTGGCTTGATCTTACTGCATGAGTGTAGTTTAAAGATTGAGGAGTGTTAGAAAAATAAATGATCCTATGGGATATCACAATAACTAAAATATCTTGCGGGAGCCGCGGGCAAAATCTAGTTATAAACCAGTCTTCATATTATAACTTTATCAGCCAGGCTAAATATTGCATAAGTAATAACATGTGTTGTATCATAATAATCGGCCGAGTACGAGTCCGACTCGCGCACGGAGTTCCGTACTTTATAGGAGCCCCTCTTAAATATTAATTTAATTGTATTATTTATTATTAAAGTGAATATAAAACTGAATATTCTGTGAATATTTCAAGCATCTACCTGTTACCAATATTAATATAGAGCGAAAAACGGCTAAAAATCAGGATTGTTGTATGTTTTTAGTATTTGTTGTTATAGCGGCAACATAAATACATCATCTGTGAAAATTTCAGCTTTCTAGCTATAACGGTTCATGAGATACAGCCTGGAGACGGACAGACAGACAGACGGACAGCGGAGTCTTAGTAATGGGGTCCCGTTTTTACCCTTTGGGTACGGAACCCTAAAAACGCAAGTGTTACTTTTCTTAAGAATGTAAAAATATTTATATTTTATGATTTTTTTCCTCAATTCCAAATAAAGCGCTCAAAGCTATTTTGTTTATTCAGTTTACCTACTTGCGCTGGTTCAGCGATGCTTATAATCCCAAGAAGGCAATAATTTTAACACTTCGAAATAAATTTTATTATCTGTATTTTTTTAAGTCAAGTTTTTTATTTTGTTCATAAAATATGAGTTTACGTAAGTAGAGTAGAAAGTATAATTTGACTAGATGTTCTTTAGCGATCATCGAAGTTAAGCAACGTTCAGCACGGTCAGTCTTCTGACCACGGGTGGCACTTACAACTGAACGCTACCGTGACTCATATGACACGTTAAATTGTAGATCCTTGTTGTTTTAACCGTTTAGCCATGTCAGAGACTTTCAGGCAGCTTAAAAAGCCTCTGACACCAGGGATAGCTACCTAGAAGTTACTTACGTAAATATTTCTATGATATAACCCACTGATAGTGAGCAGAACACGGTTCCCGTAATGGAAGCGGGGATCCGTTACGAAAGCTCTGTAACGCCGTTATCCCTCTTATGAGCTTTCGTTGAGCGCCGTTATGTAAGTGCTCCTCGATTTGTAATTTTGTACGACGTAACTTACGCTATGTAACTAAGGAGTGTTTACTGTTAGTTTGAAATGGTGCTAGATTTTTATTAACTAATAAAAAACGTGCATCATTTTTGTAAACGTATGTCATTTTGATATTCATGCAATTTTTTGTTAAGCATATAAAGCTTTTAATAAAAAAATATTTCGTTTTCACCTGTCACTACAAGATAAAATTTGACCATTAGATAGGTACTTTGATTATAGTGAAGGAAAACACAAATTGTACCTAAAAATTTTTGTTTGAAGATCTTGAGTTACGTATTTCAGGATTTGTAAAAAGTGTGTGGACGCTGAATTTTACTAAAACTTCACCGATTTCTAGATTAATCAACCTCCTTATAACTTTAAATTACTAGCATTAAAAGGAATAATTCAGATCCTTCGATAAATATCATAAGTAGGCATAGTACTCGTAAGTACAAATTAGGTACATTAACTCACGAAGTTTGTACGTGTTCGTGAAATATAATTTCCTATGCGTCAGGAATGTGTAAAGTTCCCGAGAGGTAATCTCGTCACGGAGATAGTTTACTCCACCCGATGTGACGAGAGTCTCTTTGATGATGCCTATACAATACACACTTATCAACAGCTTTACCGATAGCACGCTAATCAACACTTATAATAACAAGTAATGTCGACTGTATTACTGGTAGCACGCTAATCAGCGTACGTCGACGTTACTGATAGCATGTTAATCAACAGGCGTATCCTGTGGTTAATGAACACAACCAAAACGTTCGCATTCTATCAAAGTCAAAGTCAAATCATTTATTGCAACCTATGAGATTTACATGCGGTTATTATTTAACATGTTTTACATAGTTATACACATGACCCTGATAAGGGTATGTCAATTAAACAAACAAACGAATCAAACGATTTATTATTATGTTTTCTAGATTATCGTTAAAAATTCGTCTAATGTGTAATAACATTTGGATAATAGAATAATTTTAAGTTGTTTTGTAAAACAGTTTTCCTTTTCGATATCTTTTAGATTATTTGGCAGTTTACTAAATATTTTTATAGCCATAGAATGCGGGCTGGAACTATACATTGCTAAGTTGGACTTTGATCCCACGAGTTTATGTCTGTATTGTGATCTAATTTTGAGCGATTTATCAGACGCTTTGTTAAATAGGGTGATTTTTAAAAAAAAAAAAATAGGATAGACACCAGTTAAATGCGTGCTCGCGATTTCTAGCTTCCCTTAGCTTAGCTTAGCTTCTTATGTGAGCTTCAGTCAGGATTGGATATTGCGCTGCTTGTAGCTAACTTCACATCCGCCAACTTGTGTGGCGCGGCCTATAACCTAATTGAGAGCATGTTCGAATTCGGACGTCGCTTGAAAATACATATTTCCTTGCCTAAACAATCTCTGTAGCGTGCCTTCAGAAGCAATGAAGATAAAACTGTACGCGTATATCATTGACATAAAACCTACGCATGGAGCGAATAAATAAAGGTTCCCACTGATGATGCGTCTGAATACTACGAATTTAGCAACTTTGTCGCAAGAAATATCGACTTTTCTTTGACATAATGACAGGTAGGTACAAATGATATGACATATAGCAAATAACATACTCGTACTAACAAACAAATACAATAGTTAAAAGTTATGGAGATAACAATATTTATGCAACTTATGTGATTAACTTGAAATTGAAACATTGGTTGATTTATTTATACGTGCGCCGTATTCTTAGTTACCTATACCTATCATCGAACAACGAGTGTGCAAAATTTCGATCCAAAACTTGACTTCGCTATTTTGAATATTGTCTCTGACTGTCGACATCCATTCGGATGCCGTCTATTGGGTACCTATGTCTTCAAACAGTTATATTGATTGTAATATATTGTATTTATTTACTTGAAATTGAGTGCCGTGGTGGCCTAGTGGTAATGACACCCGCCTATCAATAGTGGGGTCGTAGGTTCAAATCCCGGTCCCGTGCCCATGAATTCCTTGGAATTTTTGTACAGAATCTAACGAAGCTTTTCGGTGAAGGAAAACATCGTGAGGCAACCTGCATACGTCCGGAGAAGAAATTCGATGGCGTATGTGAATCCACCAACCTGCACTGGGCCAGTGTGGTGGATATGGTCCAATCACCCTTCGTGGGTAGGCCTATGTCCTGCAGTGGACTATTAAAAAAAGGCTGTTACAGTACAGTTACAGTACTTGAAATTAAATACTTGTTTTCAACAATTACTGTGTAAAATGAGCCAAAACTTGATTTTTAGGGTTCCGTACCTCAAAAGGAAAAAACGGAACCCTTATAGGATCACTTTGTTGTCCGTCTGTCCGTCCGTCCGTCTGTCAAGACCCTTTTTCTCAGGAACGCGTGGAGGTATGAAGCTGAAATTTATATCAATTACTCAGGTCTACTGTCCCTTGAAGCTGTGAAAAAATCAAACTTCTAAGCCAACGCAATCAAAAGATACAGCCGTTTATGCCGCAAATTTTCGACACTTGCAAGGGAATCAAAACCTACAGGGTGCTTCCCGTGAACTCAGAATCTTGAAATTTGGTACGAAGCAACGTCTTATAGCATAGATAAAGGAAAAATTACGAAAACCATAAATTTTTAGTTACATCACATAATATATTTTTTTTTAATAATTTTAACCTTACTACCCATTTCCTCAAAACCTTGCAGGTTTGTACGGAACCCTCGGTGCGCGAGTCCGACTCGCACTTGGCCGGTTTTTCTAAATTGAAAACACTGACATTCTAACTTCGTCCAGTCGGACGCACCGTCAGTGGGGACCTTAACCCGGCTCACTCGCGCCACTGACCTAGAACTAAGTGAAATCAATTGGGCTTTCGGCGACCCTCGAGGAAATCGGTCAATCAACGGCCTAAATGCACCCATTCACCCCCACTGGCCTTGCGACTCACTTAACTGATCACTTACTCGTGTTGCGGAAAAGATTTTTGAATGACTTAAAAAGAAAAGCTAAAAAGTCACTTACATTTTTAGGGTTCCGTACCCAAAGGGTAAAAACGGGACCCTATTACAAAGACTCCTCTGCCCGTCTTTCTGTCTGTCGGTCACCAGGCTGTATCTCATGAACCGTGATAGCTAGAACGTTGAAATTTTAACAGATAACGTATTTCTGTTGCCGCTATAAAGGGGAGCTCCCATACAACAAATCTGAATTTTAAGCCGTTTTTTGCTCGATATTAATAACGGTGACAGGTAGATGCTTGAAACATTCACAGAATATTTACTTAAATATTCACTTCAAAAATAAAATAAAATAAATTAAGGGGGGGCTTCCATTTGGTACGGCACCCTTTGTGCGCGAGTCCGGCTCACACTTGACCGATTATTATAATTTACTAAACTTAAATTAATGATAATTTAATTAAGCAGACATTTTATTACCTCGTATATTTAATTCTAAGTTGTGGTACGCGCGCTGTGAGATTCATTAAAATATAGTAAAAAGTGTCATGAAATCATTTGCATAATACGTCGATTTGTCGTCAATGCGGGAGAAAAAATCGATCTATAAATAGTTATTTACATAAATATCCATTATTCAACCCTATTACTGTTTTTACAAATGTAATTTAATATCTGACACAAAAGCAAAAACGTTTTCTAAGAGGGATCTCTTAGAAAATGTTCCAATTCTATTTTGAATACAAATACTCGTAAATCTAAAGAGATGTTTTATACATAAAGAGAGAGAAATAAATGGCATCCTAGAAAAAACAAACGACACTCGAACCGTTTATTTGTCAGCTGTCTCTCTGTTATTTCCATAGATGTAAGAAAAGGAGGTAGTTTAAGTGACCTGTGTCCGATCCGATCCATCCATCAGCCATAGGATGTCCACTGCTGGACATAGGCCTCCCCTATGGATCTCCAATAAGACCAGTTGGTAGCGGCTTCCGTCCGTCCACCTTGCTACGCTGCGCTTGCCGGTACGTGGTCTCCACTCGAGAACTTTTCGACCCCATCGGTCATCAGTCCTCCGCGCTATGTGCTCTGCCCATTGCCATTTCAACTTGCCAATCCGCTGGGCTATGTCGGTAACTTTGGTTCTTCTGCGAATCTTCTCATTCCTGATTCGATATTTACCCTCAAATGATATTTGAACCAAGTTATCTTTTAATGTCACGCATTTGCATATTATCGGCTGGCACGTCATTCATCGTCGGACAATATTTCTGCCTTGATTTCCATCACGTTGTGCACATTTAAATAATAGTTCGAAAGTAACTTAATTATGTCGAGCTATTTCGTTCATAATAGTACCTACCTGGAAGATTAGCATGCGACTACAAAAAAAAACTCTTTTCGATGTGTGAAACAGTGACAGATATAATACTTCACAATAACTCTGACTCGTTCTAACACGTAGAAACAATGATTTCTACATGTAGTACTATAGTACTAGCCCGACTTCGTTTTAGCCGTTGCGATCGGGACTGACGCCTTTTTGAAAAAAGCTGAGTTTATTGTGCGACCTTACGCCCAATCCTCTCTCTATTTAACTTCCATGATAATTTCGGCCCATGCAGCTCCATGTATTTGCGAGTCTATTCACCGCATGTGTACCCAAACACTATACAATTTTATGGGCCATTTGTCAAAGCAAACAGAATTGGCGAGTCAATACAAGCGCTCCACTCGATCGTTCCGACAATTCCCTTCGATAAAAACTTTGTACAATTTGTTTTTATTATTATTCGGAGCTGAGGACCGATACAATCTGAGCTGGCGGCGAGGTAAAAGGGTCTTGTACAAGATGTCAGCAGTAAAATAAGGATTTCATTCATCCTAAGGTTTTCTCTTCTTCCTCTTGCTTAGCAAACAAGGTTGCTAAGTCATTTCGTTCATTATGTAAAAGTTTAAGTCTTAAGCTAGTATCGAAAAAAAGCTGTTAATCAACGTAAATAAGTCTTCGACTTTAAAACCACGGTTTTAAAATCGACGACTTTTCAACGTTCCAATTGACGCTTTCCTCTTTTGCAGTTTACTTTTCTTTTATAATATCCGTGTCCAGTACTAAAGTGTTGCGTGGAAAAAATAATTCTTTTAGTTTAGTCATAGTGTAAATTGTTATTTAAGTTCATTTTTGTTTTTCTGTGTAAATAAAAACCTTTTATTCTTTCAAATATAATTAAAATTATCAATTTCACGCAACACTATAGTACTAAACAAGGCTATTCTAAAACAAAAGTGAAAAAAAGGACCCGAAAATTGGTACGTCAAAGAGCCGTCGACTTCAAAACCGTGGTTTACCCTTGGAAAGTAGAAGACGTTATTACGTCGATCAGCGGTTTCTGACGAGTAGAGCGTGTTCAGAAATTGTCAGGGGTTGCTGTAAGTAAGTGTACACCACCGAGTGCTTAGCCCGAGTATCAGAGTTTTAAGCCGCTAAACCGGCCTCTAACATGGCCAAACGGTTGCGGTTGCGATGCGGGCGCGGGAGAAAGACTGCGGACTGAACGTTTGTAGTGAGTCATATGTCACTGTCACTGTTTGATTTTCCTCGTTGAAACCCTGATGTTCCATACGATAAATCTATCACCGCCTTACCACAAAAGATTAAAACACGCTTTACACACTGTTTAGCCGTGCGATTTGTACTGTTTAACATTGTCTAAAGCGTTCGTAAAACTTGTGTTAAGACGGTATGTATTTGTAGAAATTATTTGGTGGTCTCAATTTTTATTGCTGACCATATTATAATTACAGCTTACCAACGAAACTTTTCAGTAAGAACAGCGCGGATTCCCCGGAGGAGACGTTCTTACTCGAACCTGAGTTAGTTGCTCGACTTATAGCTTCGGAGCTGGATTAGTTTTGTAAAGTCTTCTCAAGTCCGACATTACTGAAACAATGGGGGCGTAATTATCTTCGCGGGAAATTTACATTTCGCGATGAAACTCATCCGTTATTATAAGTTTGAATAAATATTATTATAGAGTATCTTTTGAATAGAAATCAATCTGATTCATGAATTTTTCACATTCTTCGCTATATTTTTTATATATTTAAATTAATGACCCACAGACTCCAGAGTCTGTGCCCTTTGTCAAGTACTACATTTGAAAGAATGCGACTGCGCAATAGAGAGGGGTTCGTTTTAAATCTCAGTCTAAGTTAGTAGTTTCAGTGCATTGCGTGAATGCCGCGAGCAAACCGGCGACCTGCATGCAGCACCCGATCACGAGTGTGACGCATGTGCCAGCCATCGCTCTCCTCGACCATATTTAACTTTACACCATTAAACCGTTACACGTCCATTGCCAAATATAGACCACTCTTATAAATCTCCCGTTCCATTGATTATTAAAAGCAGCAAACCTAATAAAATACAAATAATGATCTATGTCGTTTTATTACAGTCTTGTTTTGGTACTTTTTACTTTTTTTACCCAAAGGGTAAAAACGGGACCCTATTACTAAGACTTCGATGTCCGTCTGTCTGTCTGTCACCGGGCTGTATCTCATGAACCATGATAGCTAGGCAGCTGAAATTTTCATAGATGACGTATTTCTGTTTCCGCTATAACAACAAATACTAAAAACAGAATAAAGTAAATATTTAAGGGGGGTGATCCCATACAACAAACGTGATTTTTAGGAGATTTTTTGCTCGATATTAATAACGGCAAGAAGAATGGAGCTCCCATACGGTACGGAACCCTTCGTGCACGAGTCTGACTCGCACTTGGCCGATTTTTTGTAAAGTTCTTTGGTACAATGTTACGTTGTACCAAATAACTTTAAGGGCTAGGTTCGCTGTTCAACAGTGGCCTATTATAGGCCTATACATACCCATAAAGCAAAGGGTTTAGCAAAGAAATTAAAGTACTACCGCCGTACCACAGAAGATTTAAACACGATTTAAACACTGTTTAACTGTGCATATTGAACTGTCAAACATTATCGTGCGTAAAACTTTTGAAGACGCATACCGCCTTACTACAAAAAATTTAAACACGCTTTAAACACTGTTTAACCGAGCAATTTGTACTGTTAAACATTGTCTAAGCCATGCGTGAAACTTATGTGGTAAGACGGTTAATTTTTATGACTATTACATCTACTCGAGAATCAAATCTCTTGCCCATAAAAACAGACGTAGGTATCTACTTCACTACGACTAAACAAGTTATGAGGTCACCACACAGAATTGTAGATATATACGTACGTAAAATATAAAATGACACGTGTAATATGTAAAGTTCAAGGTCCGAGTTAGTAACTCGTTCCGGGACCCAAACAGTCCAAAACACATTCGTCGTGTAAACGAGTAACATAGGCAAATAACGGACCGCCCGACGCCAAACAACTGTATATCAGTGGTCAGCCGGACCCGGCTGTTAGGGCCCGCCCATGCCGGAGCCGGTATCGCCGCGATCACACAAAAACGATAAAGTCAACTATTATTACGGTACGACTGTTAAGCTTTCGCAACTTGAATACATTATTATTTTATACTACGGGACTAATCGCGCACTTAAATAACACGATAAATAAATACCTCATCAGTCACAAGCGCATGTTCAATTGACTGTTCAAGTGGTTTCTGTCATACTAATTTTTTAATTAAGTTCTATGTAGATACTTATTTTGTAAAACTCTTTGCTGGAGGTGGGCGTTGATATCTGCGACACAGTCTTCGTGACTACTGCGGGTAGCATCGTTTCTTTGTTTATGTAACCTTATGTTATTGTACAAAATTAAGAATTTTGAATTTGAATTTTGAATCCGTAATCACGATCGATACAACTCGATCGAATCGTCGGTATAATGAGGTATTTATATTTGTCTCGTGATTTTTGAGCGCGATTAGTCCCGCAGTATAAAAGAATATTTATCACGATATGTACATAGACAGATTTTACTGCTCACACCCAAAGTAAAAACATGAATACAATTCTTTAATGAGCTCGGCTCTTGTCGGTGGACCAACTTCTACGTCTCGCGATCCTCGACCAGTGTCTCGGTAATTTGATTTGAAATACCTAATAAATATCTTTTATACGTGAATATAATAAAAGACTTAAAACAATATCAATAACAAGAAGCTTCGTCGTTAACATCAACTTGGTAATGTATTAATTTTGACATGAACTAATTAATTTTTTAACAATTTATTATTATTATGATTTTAATGGCTTTAGAATATTAAGTTGATTGCATATTTCTTATGAGCATCATGAATAATTGTAACTGACTTGCCTAATATAACGCTACATTGTTATAAGGTTAATAAAGAATCTGAATCTGAATCTTATTTTTAGGTAAAAAGTGTTTAAATTATAAAATAAAACGTATTGCTATAGAAAGGAACCTTTTTGTTGCTTAAGATTATTAACATTTTTTCAGACCATAACAAATTCAAAATACATGCTTTGTGTAAATGAGTGACATAGGCATATAAAATACCGCGAGAGCCGCCCACTCTCTGTCAAACAACTGTTTATCAGCGGTCAGCCTCCGGATCCGGGTGTTAGGGGCCGCGCGTACCGGATCCGACATCGTCGAACAAACAGAAGCAATGGATACACACACCAACATGAATATTTTTTCTTGTTTATTAAGGCGTTCTTTTTTTCAAAGATATAAATGAATAAATGAATGTTTATTTCCTTAACAAACTACATAAATTTAAAGTGTTATATTGTTTATAGTTATCATTTATGCAATAATTTTGACACCAAATGGCCACAACCGTGTTGATTGCCACAATTGTAACACCTACTTTAACCCGTTTATGTTAGTATCAATAGTGGTTTAATATGTGTTTGTTTTAATAGCATTTAAAGAATCTTCTTCTTTGTTTTTAATCTTGGCGATTTTTGTTTCAGTGTGTCCGGACCTTTCGCCGGAATTCCGGAGCCGACACTTAGCGCCGATTACGGAGTATCTTTTAACGAGGTCCGGCAACTTCGCGACGGACGCTTCATAAACTTGACTTGTAGTTTGCGAAGTCGTTATTCTTGTTTCGAGTGGAGCTTTCGAAATAAAATGTTTTTTTAGCTCGTGAATAATGGACGTCTTCAAAAGAATCGCTTTAGAAATTCCTTTTCTATTTCATTTTATTGATTGTATTTTCAAAGTGAGCAAAATGTAGATTAAACAAGTCTTAAAAGTAATAAATTCTTTTAAGGCGTGGTTTATTCTATAAAGGAAACGCAAACAAAAGAAGTAGAACATTATTTTAAACATGGATAAAATATAAAAGGTATAAAAATAAAGGTGAATAAACGCCGGATAGGACATAATTAGCCGTGGCAGAGAACAAAGGTACATAAGCTCGGATATTAAAATATTCTCGTGTTTCGCTACTTTGACTCGGGAGTTGTTAAGAAAGTTAACAAATTATGTCAATAATAGGATTAATGATGCGTAGGAACGAATTTTAACTTGACTAAGCATAATTTGGCTCGAGGCCAGGGCCGGGCCCAGGCGGCCTATAATTGATGACTTTTAGAGGGAAGTATTTGCAGAAGCTTTGTTTTGGAGGCAGGTATCGTTTCATATTATGGTTTTTAATTGTCAGCAGTTAACAACATACACTATGAAAGACTTACGATCACATAGGTTTGAATCTACACTACACATGTCTTAGAGCAGAAATATTTAGAATTGTTTAGAAATTTATAGAAAACACCTTTGTCTCAGCAGTGAAAGACTCACATTGAAATAATGCTGATAATTTGCAGGTTCTGTGAGTGTGAGCTGGGACAGTGACAGGGCCATAATTTTGCTGATCTCTACAACTCATAATTTCTCCGGACTCGGCGCCTCGTAAATCGCCATACTTGTTTGCATCGCCACGCATTATTCGAGAGAATGGTAATTGTTCGTTGTAAAAGCTTATTTCCTGGCTGTAAAAAGGCTGTTAAAGGAGTTATGGAACACGAACTTGCTTATGTAATAAAAGGCTGCCCCCGGGGCGAGGGTAAGTGCCCCCCTCCGTGCTGCGGTGCTCAGCCTCTTGCCCGTCGACACTCCACAATACATTTTATAAATTGCCTCCGATGGCCGTTCAATGGCCCCCGAGAGGCTCTCGGTTTTATAATAACGCTATAAATAGGCCGTTTCTCACGCTTGCCGCCAGACGCCGTGAACTTTAAAT
This sequence comes from Hypomecis atomaria, assembly GCA_964007245.1. NCBI lineage: Eukaryota > Metazoa > Arthropoda > Insecta > Lepidoptera > Geometridae > Hypomecis > Hypomecis atomaria. Next base: position 508,122 of record OZ023297.1, read on the forward strand.
ATTCTCATACGTACTCATGCATATGGCAGGAGTCACATAAATTTCACTTTGGGAAAACCGAAAACCCAGCCTCAGACGTATTAAAGAGTGTTTAGGGTGGAGGCGACGGCAGCCGATAAGAATGGAAATAAAGGCCCATATTTTATTCGTTCGAGTGCCGTTGTTCATTTCCGAATGGCTCGAACATCTGGAAAGGAGATTTTAGCAAGAAGCGGCGGAGATATTCAAAACGCGCTGAACTTGGCTATGAATCTCCGCAAAACGGTTTTTGTTCAAACAATTCGCCAGCGCTCGCAGTCAGGTCCTAGGCTACCTTGTCCGAATTTGTGGAGTAAGGCCCTTCTTACACGAGAAAAAAACAAAACCAGTTTACAATGCCGCTAAGACTGAAATCTCAAATATTTCTACGGCGTTTGCCACATGATGCATACTTTGGAAACTACTCAAATTTCTGTATAAATCGTTTGATCGCACCTAAAACAATTGTTCACAAAATTGGCTCATGTATTATATCTTCGACAAAGTGACTGTTTATCCAACTTAAGACATGCTGCCAGTGTGCACAGGTGCCAATTGCTTCACAGTCAGCAACTTCCATTGTCAACTTCCTTGGCAGAGCTGCCCGTGTAAGAAAGGCCTAAAACGCGAAGTAAGCGTTTTTGTAGCCGCTCCCTCAGCCTAGGTTGTCCACGTTGTTCGTGGTTCCGCCTAAACAATGTTTGCATAGCACTTTGCTGAGGGCGAGCTACGAACCGAGCTTAGAACGTAAACAATCACGCAATCTACGTCGGATAGGCTTGTTGTAGTCTAGTTTTAGTGGTTGGCAAATATAGCTGGATTACTTGTGTTCTTATTGATCATTATTCAAGATATAACTTTTCGTAATAATATACTTATTGTTCTCTACTATGTTTTCATGACTATTAACTAACACCTAGACCCAGATAAAAAAATAAACCCAGGAAAAGCCGGGAAGCCCGGCTGGAATTTGAACCCGGGATCCAGCTTCGAAAACAGACATATTACCGGTCAGACCATGAATTATGTTCGATTTCCATATCTTAAAATATCATATCTTATCATATCTTAAAATTAAAGTCGGTCATTCATTTTTATTAAATTATGAATTATGTTCGATTTCCATATCTTAAAATATCATATATTATCATATCTTAAAATTAAAGTCGGTCATTCATTTTTTTTGTAAAATTTTTCGGGTATTGCGGCATTTCGCCCCACATGCGCTTCGGCCCGCGGGGCGAATCATCTAGAATAAATACGATATAGAGACGTATATGTATTAAGAGAAAAATATATATAATAGATACATACTCTCTAATGAGTACACTGAAAAAAAACAATTCAATAAACAACCTCAAATAGAAACAGATCAACCTTTCCGCTAAGAGCGATCTCTTCTAGGCACCCGATTAAATGGATAAGACTTACCGGAGCTTAGACAAAGGGCCTCAAATAATTTTAATCATACAGTAGGAAGTAAGTGTATATAAAACAGGACATTAAAATAAATACACCTGCCGTAAGTGTGAGATGTTCTCTATACCAGTGATTCCCAAAGTTGTCTGGGCTACGCTACGACCCATCTACTACAAGTTTACAAGCCCGGGACCCAGTGCTAAGAAATTAACCGCTACCATTATGAATAAAAGACCTATTATATAACTACATCTTTCAAAATAGTTATTTAAATGTAAGGATGAAATTGATTCCAGTGTTTTGCTATTTGCATTTATATTTGTATTTTAATATACAGGGTTATTGGTAGTCAATTAGCATCCTTTTAAGGGCTTATTTTTTATATCGAAGCTAACAACTTTTGTCAAAATTTTAAAAAAGACAGCTGTTCCTTACATTTTGTCGAGGTCGAACGATATTTTCAATGGAACAGCATTTTTATTTTGAGAATCGTAGAACAAAAGTTGTTAATTTTGATGTACAGAATAAGCCCCTAAAATGGTGCTAATTGAATACCAATAACCCTAAATATATAAATATATATATATATGGTATTCACCGTTAACCTATATATTTGATATTTAGTTTTAATGTGGTGGGCCACTCTACATTCGCTCGCGCCGCACCGACCCTGCGCTCAGGACCCATAGTTTGCGAAACCCAGCACGGGTAGCACGGCAAAAGGAGATAACCATTTTATCCACTTTTAATGTCAGTTGTCATTGACAATCCATACTTTATTTCTTTTTCGAGGGTATGCAATAGAGGAAAGACAATTTGTCCCTTTGCCTTTCTACCCGTGCTGGTGTACCTATACATACTCGTATAATATGATGGCGTGCGCAGCTCCACACACACTATAAAGTTTCTATTGTCATCATTACGCGAGTTACGAGGAAGGAAAACTTGTTGGCCTGTTTGTCAGAGTATACCTACTCGTACGAGTATAGAGAAATTGCCCATCTGATAAAAATGTTAAATGCGAGCTTATTTGTACTAACTTCTTTTTTACGGAAATTGATGGACCAATTAATGCTTTCAAAACTCTGATACCAGGGCCAGGCTGAACTTTCATTTCAATGCGAATAAATCTGCGCTTGACCACCAACTCGCCTGATGGTAAGCGACGTTGTGGTCGAAGATGAAGCACGCAGACTTAGATGATAAAAGCTTTATATTATTATGTATCTTAGGAAACAGGAAAGCAGGAAGGTTGTAGGTTGGCGGTACGAATCAGAAATGTTTGACATTTGTTTCTGTAATCTGACATTATTTTTTTATTATTCCTATTCCAATGTAATTTCAAATTTATTAAGTTTTACTTCAATTGTAATCTTAAATGTATTTTGTGGGACATTCACAAGTATACACAATTGTATCTATGTTAAGAAATAAATAAATTGAATTGAATTGAATTGTTTAGTAAACCGCTTCATACGTATCGAAGGAAAATCGAGAGTGTGGGCGTGGTAGTGGGGCGTCTTTCTACTTGTCCTGTGGTAAAAAGGGGATGGTAGGATAAGGTCGTGGTAACTTAATTTATTGTCGTCTTATCGCCATCATCATCATCGTTTCAGATGAAATAATCAGGCTGTCTTTTGTACATAAGTCTCATCTATACCTATAGCTAGTCTTCCACACTCATCTTGCATTAGTACTCAGTGGCTGGGATGACACGTTAAATTGTAGGTCCCTGTTGTTGTAACCGTTTAGCCACGTCAGAGGCCCTCAGGCGACCTAACAGACCTCTGACATCAGGGATAGCCACCCGGCCTATACGAACTTACTCACTTACCGACTTCCAAAAAGGAGGAGGTTCTATGTTCGTTTGAATGTTTTTTTGTATGTTCATCGATAATTTCGCCAATTGTGAACCGAATCGAAAAATTATTTTTTAATTAGAAAGAGTATACTTTCGAGGTGGTTTCATTTAAATTTTACAGAAATCGGAAAAGCCATTTTTAAAAAATCAACAATAACAAAATATAAACTATAAAAATAAACAATTCGAGTGAAATTATCGAATTTTGTACACGATTGAAGGCGGTTGTGCAATTTTTTGCGAAAAATAATTATAGTAGGTTAGTACTTAGTAGAAAAAGTATTAGTTAATTGTAGCTTGTAACCGGCGTGATTCTGCGGTCTAAATCAGTATACCTAGCACAAAATATGTACTTCGTAAGTGTAACGTAACAACGGTGATTAGTTAACCTGAAATTTTAGCCAGTCACGATCCATTTTGCTATCGTTGGACGATATTAGTCGCCTTCCTACTCCCTCTGAAATTGATATTTGTATTTGTTCACCATTCAAACCTACGTTTTTTTAACGCAAATAAGTCCGCGTTCGACCACCAACTCGCCTGATGGTAAGCGACGTTGTGGTCGAAGATGAAACACGCAGACCTTGAAGATACCTATTCACTCTGACCTTGAAAAGCTTTTGATTATACATCTTAGGAAACAGGAAAGCAGGAAGACTTTTCCATTCCCTGGCGGTACGAATCAGAAAAAATCAGGTGTTAATCCACGTGTTTTCATCAAATTCTAATAGGTAATACACCCTTTACAAATTGATAGAGCATAACAAAATACTCACTCATACTCGATTGGATTTAAAACAGCCCCAAACTTCCAACAAACTCGAGTTCCTATTTTTCTGAATTCACGTCAGCTTCCAAAGGAGCTCCTTCTTTCGCCAAAAGCGTAAGTTTATTCGAATAAATGCGCGTTATGATAACTAAAATAAGCAAGGCGTGTTTTCACAGGGTTAGTTGGGAACTTGAGATCAAAGTTATGCATAAGTAATCAAGTTGGAGCTAAGCGCGCGCGCCGCGAAAACTGCCAGCTAGCGGATACGAGGGTAAGTATATTAAGGTAAGTATAAGTACATGTTATATCTGTGCGAGTTTTGGAACTTGTTAGTAGTACTACAGTAAACACACGCTATTTTAGTATATGTCTTTTCTATTTAAAAAAATCGGCCATGTGCGAGTCGGACTCGCGCACGAAGGGTTCAGTACCGTATGGGGGCAAAAAAATCACAAAATCAGCCTAAAAATCACGTTTTTTGTATGGGAGACCCCCTTAAATATTTATTTTATTCTATTTATAGTATTTGTTGTTATAGCGGCAACAGAAATACATCATCTGTAAAAATTTCAGCTGTCTAGCTATCACGGTTCATGAGATACAGCCCGGTGACAGACAGACAGACGGACATCGAAGTCTTAGTAATAGGGTCCCGTTTTTACCCTGTGGGTAAGGAACCCTAAAAATGCACAACATCTGGATCATCAAAACAGTATGAAAGCAAATAGGCAAGTCGATGCAGATCATCGACTTGAAAAAATGTTGTTAACCTATTATGCTGGTGCTTATTTGGTTGGTTCAACGTATAAGCATTGCCATTCAGCCTGGCAATGCTGCCAGCATGCTGGGCACGCTGACAACTAGCAATGGGCATGAGCATTTGGATTATATAATTAGCCCTTCAAGGGTCTGTGGATGATCCAATTGTTTTTTTTATTTTTAGTACGAGTATGTAAATTACAAAGGCTACAGCCGAAGGATCCAAAAAAATACAAAATGTAATTTAAAAATTAATTTATTAACTAATTATTACAAGTTAAAACTTAAAGTAAATGGTTTACTTCATCGAAGAATGATGGAAGCAAAGTGTGTCGGTGTCCGATGTCGGGCGTCGCACGTAGCCTCGGTTGCCGCGCTTGCGCAATGGTATTCCGCTGCGGTGGCACACGTGTCGCTGGGCCGCGCGCATTGTGTATCGAGGTCGATGCCGAATCAGCAATGCACTAAGGTTGTGCATGTGTAACACCTCCCCCCGTTGAACGGCGACTATCGCAGAGCCGGGTCGAGATGGTCGCTGGGAAGCATCCTGGGTCAACCCTTATCTGACTTGGGTTGACATTGCGGAGTTCTGGGACTGCATATGTTCCTGCTGGAATGCTGTTGTCGGTCTCTGTAGCTTCTTTACTTCTTTTGAGTAGCTGGCGATATAATTTTGACAGGATGAATGCTCCTACTGCCAAGGATGCTAATAGATATATCGGTATTGTGGTGTGATATATGGCAGGATCGGTGACGTCGTCCAGATGAGTTGGAGACTGGGCTAATACGTCTTTGTTCAGTGTGTGGAGTTTCTCTAAGCTCAGTGAGTTGAGGGTGAGCTTTGGATAATCTTCAAGGCCGGAGTCGTTGTGTCTTGGTATTTCCAATATTCTTATAACGTGACCTTTGATGTGGTCATTTGTGTTGGAGATGGTGAATGATGGCGTCTTCAAATTGCAGCTGGGTGGAATGACGACCAAATAGCTTCCTTGTAGAGTCCTATATTGTTCTTGTCCACAGGATATCTTGACTTTGGTCGGAGTGGGGAAGTTTATGGTGTAATGTTTGTCATCCAGTGTTTCTAGGGCTTCATGTGTCAGGGTCACGGATGTCATCTTGCAGGTTGGCTGGAGTTCCTGGTGCTTGATTAGGTGTTGCACGCAGTCTGTCTCGTTCTTGACCACGAGACTGGGTTTCGCTTCACATAGATACAGAGAGTTTAGCTTCGGACATTCTGTCTCTATGTACCTAGTGTCTTGGCTAGAGAGCGCAAGGTGAGGGTGGTATAAGGATTTGATAGTCTCTATTGGGAGCAAGGGATAACTTATAAAAGTCAAAGGTTGAAGGAATGACAATCGGTACCTTAATAACTACCACTATTTCTTTATCTAAGTAGAAATATCCTAATCTAATTATTTCATAAAAGTTCCTAATTTCTATATCAAGGATTTCATTACTTGAGTATAAAATCCTTAGCTTGTCTAACATATCCCTAACATTACCTATACTAGCTATAGAATAAGGAGTGCTCGATGCACGAATAAAAGCTAATGCGTTCTCTAAATTTTGTAACTCTTCGCATAAATCTTCTAAATTATCTCCTAGTATTAATAAGTGTTGTGCCAGGTGGGCATATTTAACCATGTCCGTGTACTTAGCATCGCTATCTAGAATAGCATTAAGTGCTTTATTCATTTTGTCTTGATTTGCGACTATATTGCTTATTAGCTGAGAGCTCTTAGAAATAAATTGCTTATTAAGACTAACGTGATTATTAAGTTCTAGTTCCAATTTCTGTTCGTTGTTGCGCAAGATATTAATGGCATGTTCATATTTTAATGCGTCGGTGTAATCTAGGTTACCGGATATGCTTTTTATTATAGAACCTAATCCGTTAATGAGACCTCTCTTGCTACGGACTGATTCAAATATACTAAGTTTGTCCGTAATTGATTTAATTTTCTTACTAAGATGTTCTAAGTGAGGGACAAATAGGGAAAGTGTCTTATTATTCAATGAAGGTCTTAATTCGTCTGTCTGTGACTTTACTGATTCTATTTGAACTCGGATGTTTTCTAGATCGATATGACTTAGGAAGGAATGGTAGTGTGACACAATTTTTGCAGTTCCTAACTTGAAAGGGAGTAGTCCGGGTCCAGTGTCAAGAGAGTCAAGCGTCATTTCTTGTCCCAGTGTCTGGTGCGTCAACGTCAGCCATAGTAGTATCCTGCAACAATGTGGGGACTTTAGGGCTTCGCTTAAGGCGTGATTTAGCTACCGGACCACGTTTCTTCTTGGTATAAATATGTATAGGAAGATCTGCTAAAACAGTGTCCTGAGTATAGCGTGGGGCTAATTTCTGTCGGGCAGCTATAGGGTTGCGAATGAACACTTGTTGGTCAGGGGAGTAATCCTTTTCAGGTTCTCTATCCTTATTCCGATTCTCAGTCAATTGAGTCCTGTCGTGTAAAGAAGTCTGATTGATAAGGTCGTACACTTGAGTCATTTGGGTCCTATGGTCTTGGGAATATTGTTGGTATAGATGTTCGGTTAAGTCGATGTCTATGGGGTCACGCGGATCAAAATGTCCCGTTATTAAGTCGAGGGGTCTACATTTCGTAAAACTGTGGATGGAACTGTTGTAAGCTAGAATGGCATAAGGCATGAGGTTTACTGCGGGTTCATTGCGTTTCTCGAGTTTCAATATCCTTAGATGTTCAAGTATAGTAGAATGAAATCTTTCTACTATGCCATTGTCATTTGGGGAATGTGCTAGTATTTTATGGTGTTGAATCTTATGGATTCGTGCAAACTCGGAGAACAATTGGTTTGTGAACTCAGGGCCTCCGTCCGTGACGATAGTGAACGGGACGCCGTGGTGCGTACAGAATACAAGGAGCGCCTGTACGACACTTAAGGCAGTGCTATCTCTGAGGTGGTACGCCTGTGCGTATTTTGAGAAAGCATCTACTATGGTAAGATATTTTTCGTTTTGGGCAGTGAAAAGATCAAGGTGGACTGTTTGAAATGGCTTTGTTGGGGGTGGAACGATCGAAAATCGTTGTTTGATCGGATTTCGGTCGTACTTAGCCTGCCCGCAAATGCTACATTCGTTAATGTACTTTGCTATACATTCTTTCATCTTGGGCCAATAGTACTTGGAAGACAAGGCTAAATAACACTCGGTTATTCCTCGGTGGTTTGTCTTGCCTTCATGATATTTTTTTATGATCTCTTGCTGACGTAAGTATTCCTTAACGTTTTCTATTTCGATTTTGGTGAGGACGAGATTCATGGAAGAACTCTTGAAATTTTCTTGTATGATGGGGATAATCTTATACATCGCGGGAGGGGGATGAATGATAATACCTGTTTTAACTTTAGGATTGACAAATTCCTTTATGGCGTTAACTACGTCATGAGCCAAGTTGGATTCAGAAAGTTGTATAGTTGTTCGAGTATGAGTCTCAAAGGGTTTCGTCACTGTCGGTCGTTTCTTAATGTCACCTACTAATACAAAGCATATTTGTCTATTGAATCTATTTAGAGGGTCGTCGGTAATCGGGACTTCTAGGATTGGCATTTCATTACTGGTATGAATGGTTTCAGTTTCTGAGTTACTTTGCTGGGGCGATGTTTCGTAGTTATTCGTAGGGGCTGTTAAGGTTTCAGAGCCTACTTCTGAAGGAGGTTTCTCTGATACATTAACTACGATGGAGTTAGTGTCTTCATTATGAATTTCAATGCGAGATAAAGCGTCTGCATTGGTGTTCTGTTTGCCTTGCTTGTAAATGGTGGTGAAGTTATACTCGCTCAATTTTAGTCTCCAACGCGTAAGTCTAGAGCCGGGTTCTTTAAGGCTCATTACCCATTGAAGGGGTCTATGGTCCGTCACTATTTTGAATTTCCTCCCGAATAGGTATGGTCGGAAGTACTTGGTAGCCCAAACTATGGCTAGTAGTTCCTTCTCGATTGTACTATAGTTGGTTTCACTCGAGTTCAGAGTCCTGGATGCGTACGCTATTGGCTTGTCATTGCCTATTGGTCCCTGGGACAGGACAGCACCGATTGCGAAATTCGAAGCATCGGTTGTCAGGACAAAGTCTTTTGTGAAGTCAGGGTATTGTAGTATCGGGTCATTTGTCAAAAGCACTTTACATTTCTCGAAACAGTCAATGTACTTAGGGTCGTTATAAGTCACTTTGGAACCTTTCTTTAGACAGTGAGTCATAGGTTTGGTTATACGCGCAAAGTCCGGGATGAATTTCCTATAATATCCGAGTAAGCCAAGGAATCGCTTAATCTCGGTAGCTGTCTTTGGAATCGGGAATCTCTGGATGGCTGTTATTTTATCAGGGTTCGGTTTTATACCATCCTTACTTATGATATGACCTAAGTACGCAGTTTCTAGCTTAAGAAACTCTGACTTGTCCATCTGAATCTTGAAGTTCGATTCCCTAAGCCTTTTGAAAACTTTTTCTAGGTTCACCATGTGTTCTTGTAAGGAGACGCTGAACACTATGATGTCATCCAAATATACTAGACAGATGACGTTTTGGAGGTCTCTGAGGACATTATCCATCACTCGCTGGAAGGTGGATGGAGAATTTTTTAGACCCATGGGCATTCTCAAAAATTCGAAATGGCCATGTTCTACATTGAAAGCCGTCTTGGGAATATCTCGCGGGTCCATTTCGACTTGGTGGAACCCACTGGCAAGATCTAATGTCGTGAAGTAATGACAGTTGCCAAGCTTATCTAATACGTCATTGATATTGGGAATGGGATATTTATCGTCGATAGTCTTTTCGTTGAGTTTGCGAAAGTCGACGACAATTCGCCATTTGGTTTTGCCAGACGCGTCTGATTTCTTTGGGACTACCCATATGGGGGAGCTCCAGGCAGATTGAGAGGGGCGAATGATACCCTGTTCAAGCATTTTCGTGATTTGTTCTTGAACTTCCTGTCTGTGAACGAAAGGATATCTATAGGTCTTAGTATAGACAGGTAATTCATCTGTAGTGTTGATTCTATGCTTTACCTTGTCGGTAAAGGTAAGGGGTTCGCCTTCGATATAAAAGACGTCAGCGTATTGCGCACAAAGGGACTCTAAGTTAGCTCGCTCTTCTGGATTCAGATGGTTAGTACGTAATCGTGAAAGCACTTCAGCGGCGCGATCACTGAGTTTCTGAGTACGCGTACATTGTTCGTTAAAAAGCTCAGCACTAACGGGTCGGTCCATAGAAAATACTACGTCGTGTTTTGTCGGGTTGGTAACCTCTATAATGCCACGGTTGTTCCTAACAGTGGTGATGCAATCCTGTATGGTACAGTTTGATATGAATTGTTCTGTAACCAACGCATCGCCGTCGTGAAAGTTGATTGGGAATCGAATCATTTTGGATGTGTTTGCGGGTATTATATCCTCGTAAAGGTTACAGTTACGTGAATCATACATTCGCAAAGGGTTGGTGGATTTCCGGGTTACTAAGACTTTATCTTTTAAGTCTATGTTGGACTCTAGCTTCTCTAATAAGTCTAGGCCAATTAACCCATCAAAGTAGTTATGAAATTTATATACAAAGAGCGTGATGTCGCAATCTTCGTTAAATTCGTCAAAGCATGGTACGGTTATCGAATAGTTATTACGGGTGGTCGCGTGGATATTGGTCACTTCGAACGGGTCGTAATTACACGGAATGTTTGAATAGTATTTTTCTACTGCGTCGGGGCTGATAAATGACTGGTTTGCACCTGTATCAATTAACAATTTGAGGGGTGGATTTCCTATCTGTATGAAGGGAAGTTGCCTTTGGGTTTGCAAATTAATTTCTATTTTGGCTTGTCTGATTTCGCGCTCTTCTGAAAATCCTGCTGTTCTGGGGAGGCTTCGTCTGAAGTCTCCTCGACATATGCGGGAATATATTCATAGGGTTGTTCGTAGGGTGCAACGTCATAAGTCATTTCGTAATAAGTCGGCTCATAGTCGGGATAAGCACCACTATCGTAGTCATAGTAATTGTCAAATTGGTCATAGTATTGTCCGTCATTAAAATTCAGTTCCCTTGTTTTAAAATAATTGCTTGGGGGCGGATTCCCTTGTTTCGACCAGTCATGCAATATTCTAGCTGGGGGTGCTGGTCTTGAAACGAAGTGGCTAACTCCGCTCATTGGCTGGGGGCCTGGTGGTTGAAAGTTGGTCCTATTCTGATTCAACCTAAAAACATTGCTCTGCGGCCTATAATTAGGCGGAGGGGCAGAAAACATTTGTTGGGTCCTTGACGGGCCTCGGTTCATAGTCATTTGGGGCCTCCAAATTGGCATCCTTGGTGGCTGGGCAAAAGTCGGGGGCCTTGATGGTCCTGGCTGTGAGTTAAAAGGACTAGAAAAAGCTGGTCTCGCTTGTGGCGAGTTAAAGTTAAACGGTTTGCCTGTACTAGTGCTAAAATCGAATGAAGACGTCGACTGCGTTCTTCTGTCTGTAAGGTGGTCGTTACGTTGCTGTAGATAGAGGGTGTTAATTTCCTCCTGTACATATTCTAACGCTTTCTCTAGTGTTTCTGGTCGCATGCAGCGAATCCTGGAGCCTAATGGTTCTTTTAAGCCACGAACAAAAGCTTGTAAAGTTAATTTTCTATAGAGAGTGCGCTTTGCCTCTATGGTGGTAGCTAAGGTCTCATGCAAAGTCACATAGGTCATAATAGTGCTGAAGAGACTTTGACACTTTTCATAAAATTCTTGTGGGGTCATATGTCTCTGTGTCAGGAGGGCTAGGTCATTGTAGAGAGCGGTCTCATCTCTCTGGTCAGCGAAGTTATTTACTAATGCGTTTCTAATACCCTGCCAGGTGTCAGGTATTCCATTGGAATTTATTGTTCTGGCAGCATGCCCGGTAACTTTATTTAATATTCCGTTCAATAGAGCTAAGTTACTTAGCTCGAACCCGGGCTCTGGTCTAATAAATTGTACAACTAACTGGTCGCACAGATGTATAAATCTAGTCAATACATTGGGATTGCCGTCAAACTCAGGCAATAGGCGGAGAGCCTTATAGACTTGGTCTACCTGTTCCGCGCTCATTGTTATTTCGCTTTGAATTAAGGTTCTGCCTAAATCTAATGGATCTCTTAATGTAATACTATCTTCTAAAATTATTTCTAAATTCCTATTTGCGTCGATTCGCACTGCCCTACTATTCCTACCTCTAACTAGCGAATTTCGTGGGTGGAAAATTTTGGAAACTTTTTAATGTTCCGAAGAAATTAACACTCTGCGAAATCGCACACAAAATATAAAATAGGGAACAAGGACTAAAAAAAATAAAAGGATAACTAAGGCTAAGGAAGGAGAGCGACTCTAGTAAGATCTAGGTACTCACCACATTTGTATCTCTCTGGCGTATCTATGTCTTGATACTCCTCCTGCTGCAGCTCTCTTGTAGGTTCAGGATACCCGCGCCGGTGATCGATTCACTGACTCTACTTTACAGGTATCCTACCGACTGCGCCAATTACAAAGGCTACAGCCGAAGGATCCAAAAAAATACAAAATGTAATTTAAAAATTAATTTATTAACTAATTATTACAAGTTAAAACTTAAAGTAAATGGTTTACTTCATCGAAGAATGATGGAAGCAAAGTGTGTCGGTGTCCGATGTCGGGCGTCGCACGTAGCCTCGGTTGCCGCGCTTGCGCAATGGTATTCCGCTGCGGTGGCACACGTGTCGCTGGGCCGCGCGCATTGTGTATCGAGGTCGATGCCGAATCAGCAATGCACTAAGGTTGTGCATGTGTAACATGTATGTAAATATTTAACTTGCTCATTTTAGTTCAGATAACACTGATCATTTAAACTCATAAAGTTAAAATCCTCGTACGATATATCATTGCACTTGTTAGCCTCATTATATAATTATTTTAATAAAATAATAAATCGAAACATCTACAAATAACCTATTCATGTTACATAAATATATATAGGTAGGTTACTAGCTGCCCGTTCTGACTATGCCTAGGTGCAATTGGATCATAGTAGCTTGAAATTTTCCTATTGAAATACTTTAGAAAATAGTTAAAACCACATTACAACCTGTTGTGTAGTTTGGAAGTAATTAGCTGATACACAGACAAATTCACAAAAAAAAATAACTTTGCTTTAAAATATGTACCTACCTATTGTCTTTTTTCGTTTCTCCATTTCTCCGTTAATGTTTTGTATACTATAAACTTTGTTTTATATTATCCCCTAGAACAAACCACCGTGGACACCCTACGGGATCTAGCTGACTTATATGCAAAATAAATTAACGTTACGGATAGCGAGGTAAACGGGGAAGCCATCTTATTATACTTGTATTCATTTACTTTATTACATACGAGTATAACGTCAAAGACAGCACAAAGTAATGTAGGTAATATGTACTATACTTACATGGAAATTCTAAGAGATAATATCTAAAGCTTTTCAGGGTCAGAGTGAATAGGTATCTTCTAGGTCTATCTACTAACATAATATTGACACTAATCCTTGACATTGTAATCAATTTAAACATTATTTTAGACTTTTATTTTTGTAATATTAATTCGATTTGATAATAGTAAAAAGAGCTGCCAGTAACGTTGCTCGCCTTGAATAGGCAAGTTTGTATTGAGCCATGATTATATATTTATACCACCAATATCACATGCAAACTGCAATAAAAAATTTGACTTTGACTTTAGGTACGCAGACGTAGATGATTCCTATTCACGCAGACTTCATCTTCGACCACAACGTCGCTTACCATCAGGCGAGTTGGTGGTCAAGCGCGTACTTATTCGCGGTAAAATAATAGAAGTATCATCATCATTTCAGCCATACTGATGGCCTTAACTGGACGTAAGTTTCCATTGCTCTATAGATATCTCCAGTAATGCGATTTGGATCATATGTGTTTTTCTACCGTTTTGGTGAGCGTCTTACTCTATTTAGCCGATAAGTAGTCTTTATCGGCCATCGCATATCGGTTCCAAGTTCCCCGTGCAATGTGTTTTAACCTCTGCTATCTTCTCTATCACTCAGCATTATTGACCTTGTACATGTAGATGTATGTAATAGTAGTTTGTGCAACTGTCATATAATGAAGTTTAGTTAAGTCACTCGTTACTATTATGAAACTCGCTGCGCTCGTTTCATAAACTCACACTCGTGTTTTAATACCCATGTTATATGCAGTTGCATACACTACTTTATCTTCACTAATAAAAAAATAAATAAAAAATCATATTGCGAAACATTAAATTCACGCGTACGTGTATTGTCACAGTGAACTTGGCGCCATTAAAATCTAACCAATGAGAGCGCAGCTGCTCGCGGAGGGCCAATCAGGAGCGAGCGCGCGATGTTATAATGAGATTTTACGATATCGATGTGAATATTATAACATCATGTGAAATTGCTTAAATTGAGTGTTTTGTTGTCTGCGCTATAACAATAGTCATTATAAGTCAAGTATTGGAAACATAAGTAGAATGTTACAACATTAGTGTAGATAAAGATGTTTTTAACACGCTTATTATTAGGTCGAAGTGTATGTAACTAACATATAATGGAATCCAAGGTAACTAATTTAACCTTCTTCCAAGGGTCGTAGCGTAATAAAAATTGGCAGATGTATGTAGTTCTGATGACAATACAACAATATGGTACTTTCGAACTAATCTGATGATGGAGCCGGAAGATATGAACTGGAACTTCATGATGGACAATGGTATCATAGCTGTTTTGGATATCTTAGAAAAGTCTTGTAAAGAACTTTGACCACGATTAGGTTTAAAGGTCTGATGATGAAGCCGGAAGATAGGCACTGGCATTCCATGAAGGAATATCGTATTATAGGCGTGTCTGTACTTGTGAGAAAGGCCACGTAATGGACTAAGCATGTCTTTCTAGTGTTTTTAAACTATTAATTGATTATATTGCGTTTGTCTGTCTATAGGTAATCTACGAGTATATACACTTATATCACTAATCCTGTCTATTTCAGAGACATGTAGGTACCTCCTGCGTAAGACAATGAAGCCGTCTCATCCATTTATTCGAGAATTTTCGAGCGAGAGCGAATTCGAGAAGCTCGTTAGTTCCATAATAGGTAACCTAAGCCCAACCAGACGTTTCAGGGAGGATTTATCTAAGACGTGGCACGTGCCGACACTCGTCATTACAAACATACCTATTACTCACATTAATCCTACTAATATTACAAACGTGAAAGTTTGTGAGGATGGATGGATGGATGGATGGATGGATGGATGGATGGATGGATGGATGAATATTTGTTACTCTTTAACGCAAAAACTACTGAACGGATTGAGATGAAACTTTGCAGTAATATAGCTTATATATCAGAATAACACATCCTACTAAAATTATAAACGTGAAAGTTTGTGAGGATGGATGGATGTTTGTTACTCTTTCACGCAAAAACTACTGAACGGATTGAGATGAATCTTTACAGTAATATAGCTTATATTTCAGAAAAACACATTGGCCATAAATTATAATGATATTGCGTAATCCATATTATAACAATAAGCGTTAAGTAAGTAGAAAAAAATCTGCCATCTGCGAGCTATTCTAGCGTACGCTCCAAGAAATGTCAAAAAAGAACTGTCGAATCGAACAAATGTCAAATCGATGTTTTTTTTCCACCTCCTTTATTAAGGGTGATAAGGTAGGGCCTCGAAATATCATGCGGACGAAGCCGTGGGCAAAATCTAGTAGAATTATATACAGATCTTGTGTTACACCTAAACTCTCTACCAGAACCGACGTGAACAAGCATTTTGGCTAGTTTTTACCGACTTCCATAAAATCAAAATTCATTTTTTTTTTAATTCAGGCAAATATACCCATATAGAACAATAATTCACTAGTGTTTTAACAATGGTCGTCAGTAGTATTTACTAGTATTTCAACAAGGAGGAAGTATGTTCTCCTGTATGTATTTTTTAGTATACTCGTATGTTCATCGATATTTTGGCCAATCGTGAACCGATAATATGATGCAAATGTAAATCTTTTCTATTTCGAAAATATTCTCATAAAGTTATCCTATTTAAATTTTATCGAAATCGGCTGAGCCGTGATAAATGATAAATCCACAATCCATGTACCTACCTACATTACATGGGTGCGTGCAATCTATTCGAGATCTGTACACAGTTGAAGTGTTTGGTGCCACTTTTTGTGAAAAATAATTATATTATTAAATATGAACTTTATTAGCGCTCACTATTGTAAATCACGTTGAATGTCTAAAGTTCACCACAATACAGTAAAAGAACTTAGGCTTTTTTAATTATTTTTAACGACAATGTTGCGATAATTGCATTTTGACTCTCGGTCTATAGCGGAACGAGTGGAAAATAAAAACTTACAATCGTCCCCACTGGGGACGAACGAAACTTTTTTTCCCACTCTTACCCAGTGGGGACGACAGGGTGGGGACGACCGGGAACCAATCGTACTCAATGAACTTAATATAGCTTTTGACTTTTGATGCATTCAAGTCAATCTCAATTTGTTATATGTACAGTTACCATTTTGTATAGTACTAAGTGCAACAAATTTCCAAAATATCTTATACAAAATTTTTCAAAGGCGTAGGGATCCATCCTGCAGTAGTAAAAGTTACCTAACTAAGTTTTTAAGCATGCTTAAACAAGTAAGTTTTCAGTTTAGACTTTGTATACCTTCATTTGATAATTATTTTTTGCAAAAAATAGCAAAACCGCCTTCCATCGTGTACAAAATTCGAATACAACGCTAGAATTGTTACATTATTGTAGAATTTTCAAAAACGGCTCAACCGATTTCTGTAAAATTTAATTGGGACCACATCGGGAGTATACTCTTTCGAACTAGAAAATAATTTTCCAATTCGGTTCACAATTGGCGAAATGCAGACGAACATAGCACCTCCTCCTTTTTGGAAGTCGGTTAAAAAGACAATACGAGAACAATTTCAATTCGGTTGTTTCTTCAAAATTTTTGACATATCCTAAAAATCATACGAATTTCAAGCGAAGTCAAATATTTTCGTAGGAGAGATTTCTAAGATATTTTTTGACTGTCATAAAAGAACGAAAGTGCACGCATCCTTGGTCACGTGACGAGCTTGTTGGTTATCTTCGTTTCAGGACACAAATGAGGGCGTCGCCGAAGATCTGAAGCGTTATTCGAGGGCCCCGGGGCCTCACGGCTCAGCATCGAGGCTCCTCGAGACCCCTCGAGGCCCCGTCGATGCGCGCCCAGCCGTGACCAGCCTCGAGAGCCGCTCCACTTGTCAAAGCTACGACATCTATACCAATACTATAAAGACGAAAGATTTGTTTGTTTTTTTGTTTGCATCGAATAGGCTCCGAAACAACAGAACCGATTTGAATAATTATTTTTTGCAAAAAATAGCATGACCGACTTTACCCGTGTACAGAATTCGCAAATATTTCGCACGGATCGATGTAGCATTTTTTACATTATTGTTGATTTATCGAAAATGGCTCAGCCGATTTCAATAAAATTTTAATGAGACCAATTTCAAAGTAACCTGTTTCTAATAAATTAAAAGTGAAGAATTATTGAAATAAAACTACTATAAAAAAGTTAAGCATGGTTATACATATAAGTAAACTAGACGACCCGCCCCGGCTTCGCACAGGTGTATTATACATATAAACCTTCCTCTTGAATCACTCTATCCATTAAAAAAAACCGCATCAAAATCCGTTGCGTAGTTTTAAAGATTTAAGCATACAGACAAACAAACAGACAAAAATAGCGACTTTATTTTATACTATGTAAGGATAAGGATACACATACATATATTACGCGGCGAATTGAGTACCTTCTCCGGTTTGGTTCGTCGGTCAAACATTATTTGACTGTTGGAAAGCTACACTATCCCGGGAACATAAATCATATTATATAAAAAAATAGGGATCCTTACTATTTGGGTTTTTTAACCAATTGTACCCGGGTGAAGCCGGGACGGACAGCTAGTACCTAGTATTTCAAATAACGCACTTCTGCCCTCTCAGTACAAAAACATATCGAAAACAAATAATATTATCTTGGCAATAACTATCCTCTTACTCAGCCAGGTGCACGGAATCAAAACCTACATATTATTACAGTTCATCGATTGGATATAAATCGTTATATTAAATGATATTGCTCAATATGTATCTTCACTTAATAACGTCTGAGGAAAATATTTTTCCACGAAATACTACAGGAATTTATTGCTGGAAAATTATGATAAGTACCTACGTTTATTTTCTATTAATATGCGCTTATTTCCGGATAAATATAACAGAAAACGTGGCATTTAAACGTTTACATTGGTATTCAGATTTCGTTTAAATTCCCAAAAATTTGAAAGTTAGAGTTATTGGATAACGATTTGTGTTGTCTAGACTTTGTGTAGTCTGGAAGCTGTATTGTGGCTAGGTTACGTGTACCAAGCGTACCTACCTGATAAGATAATAGTTACTCCGTAATCTGTAGCTAAAACTTCTAATGTACTTTTTAATCAAAAATATATCTTTTTATTATTCTCATTACTACCTATAGTAATCTTACGGCGCAATAGAATATGAGATAAACTAGCTTTTAAACGCGGCTTTGGTCGCGAGCCGGACACCTTTTGATTTTTAAGCTGTCATATAGGTAATTAAAAAAAAATGGAAATTTAAAGTTTTACCAAAATCGGCTGAGCCGTTTTTGAAAAATCAGCAATAATGTGAAAATTGTATACATCAATTCTAGCGAACTATTCGAATTTTATAGACGATGGAAATCAGTTTTGCCATTTTTTGCGAAAAATAATTATAGAGATAGGAGGCTCCCCTCTAGATCTCTGACAAGATCGGTCGGAAGCAGTTTGCTGCCATTGCTCGATCCTACGATCGTAGTGAAGTCGTCTATCCACCTTATGAGTTGATGTGGGATGCTGCGCGTTTAGGTAGGTGCATGGTCTCCACTCGAGAACTTTCTACATCAGCATCTGTAGGCATGCTATGGCACAGCCAACTCAGACTAAATAAAAAATTCAAGACAGAACGTCGTGAACAAACAAGTGAGGCCAGTTTTTAACCGACTTCCAAAATGGAGAAGGTTCTATGTTATTATAGTCTTTCTATGTTTTATATAGTCTGTATGTTTTTTTTTGTGTATGTTCATCGATAATTTAGTCAATTATGAACCGAATCGAAAAATTCTTCTTAAGATCGAAAGGGTATACTCCCGAGATGGTCCCAATTAAATTTTAAAACATCGGCTGAACCTTTTTTGAAAAAACAACAATAATGTAAACAATTCCAGCGAAATATTCGAATTTTGTACACGATGGAAGGCGGTTTTGCTATTTTTTGCGAAAAATTATTACTTATACATATGGTGAGTGCGTCGGTGTTGCGCCGCTATAGTTCGACTGACGAGCCAAGGCGTAGTTTTGTTGTACGAGTTTGTTTGTGTTATTGTGTCTGTTTACAGCGAGGCGTAGTTTTGCCGGTCTCACTTGTTTGTTTCTCAACATTCTGTCTTGATTTTTTTATTTTGGTCTGAGACAGCCAAACACGAAATCCGGTACAGGATCTCTAGCCTGTTTGAATAATTTTCATGCTCTCTTTTAGTCATTCATTTTGAAGCGACTGAATAAATAACAATATTATTTACTCTACGTCTTAACATTATTAAATTGACCTCTAAGGTAGCGAGCTTTTCTTATAAGTTATAATGCTACTTATCTGTGTTACCACATAGCGTTGAAACTACTCAAATATAGGTAAATTTAAACGACATGGAAAACAAACGACCAACTTTGTAAACTATACAGGGTTATTTCTAATCAATTAGCATCTTTTTAGGGGCTTATTCCTAACAACTTTTTTTCTGCAACTTTCGTCAGAACTCAAAATAAAAATCAGCTGTTCCATACATTTTGTCGCGGGTGAACGATATTTTTCTATGGAACAACAAAATTTTTTAAGTTTTGACAAAAGTAGCAGAACAAAAGTTGTTACTTTTGATGTACAGAATAAGCCCCTAAAAGGATGCTAATTGATTAGAAATAACCCTGTAAATACCCTTCTGGAAGTCTAAATTCATCTATGGTAGATATATTTTACACAGATCATAGATTTTTTTTTTACGTGATAACGTCTTATACATCAATAAACGCCGGCTGCACGCACGAAAAAGTATCACGTTCTGCTTAGGCACAGTTTAACAGTCTCTGGCAGCCATATCACAAGCTATGCTTAGTTTGGGGTCAGATACCGTGTGTAAGATGTCCTCCAATATTTATTTATTTATGTATTAATCGGGTCACCTGTCGACTTTCTGAGTAAAGTAATTATTTATTGGGCATTATTGGGCAAGTCATTTAACAGTAATTTTAGGAATAAAATACTTAATAGTAAAATACATACGCGTTGGCTACATACGGCTCCACTGAAGCCTATCAAATGGCTAGACCTAGTGCGAGAGAAGTTTATCAAATAAATAAAATCGGCCAAGTGCGAGTCGGACTCGCGTACAAAGGGTTCCTCACCGTGTTGGAGCCTCCTTAGTCCCAAACCTTCTGCCATTATTAATAGGTAGCAAAAAAACTCCTAAAAATCACGTTTGTTATATGGGAACCCCCCTTTAATATTAATATTTTTCTGTTTTTAGTATTTGTTGTTTTAGCGGCAACAGATATACATCATCTGTGAAAATTTAAACGTTCTAGCTATCATTCTTCTTGAGATACAGCCTGGTGACAGAGAGACGGACAGACGGACGGCGGAGTCTTAGTAATAGGGTCCCGTTTTTACCCTTTGGATACGGAACCCTAAAAATGATAATAAAATTACGAAGTCTAAATTTTCCGTAAATATTTATCCTTGTCCCAATCAGATAAACGTTTTCATCTTTAAATAATGGCGGATGAATTCTCTCGGGTATTTTAAAGGCTACAGTTGGCAACACTGCTTTACAACACAGTGGAAGTTAAAAGCTAATAATAGGGTCCCGTTTTTACCCTTTGGATACGGAACCCTAAAAATGATAATAAATTTACGAAGTTTTAATTTTCCGTAAATATTTATCCTTGTCCCAATCAGATAAACGTTTTCATCTTTAAATAATGGCGGATGAATTCTCTCGGGTATTTTAAAGGCTACAGTTGGCAACACTGCTTTACAACACAGTGGAAGTTAAAAGCCATTCCCAAGAAGCTGCTTAAAATATTTGTAACCGACCGAACTTCTAACTACTTTGGAATACTTTGCCTTTCTTTGCCGTACTTAGGAAATTCATTAAATTATTCTCTAAGTTTGCCATAACAGGTTTTGGCTACGCGGGGGATAATACAAAAACTTGCTACTTTTTGCTCTTATAAAATACTAGCTTCAGATTAAACTAGACTAGATAACCACGCGGTTTTTCCCACGTATTATTTTAGCTTATTACTCTTTTACCTATATTCAAGCAAACAATCAAGTAGATCCGTTACTCTGTTGTTGCGTGAAAGAGTAAGTCAACAAATACGCTTCTTTCCTGTTGAAAATATTCGTAAGGATGTAGTCATTGAGAAATAAGTATTGGGAATGCTTAAAGTATAGGTGCCTAACTAATTTATCTTTTTAATTAAAGTACTAACTAGTCTAGTTAGTATTTTTGTGAATTATTGTAGATATTTTTTATGGGCAAAAGTGCCTTTATTAACTACAACAAAACTACACTACCTACTACTACATAAAAATGATGTAAATGTAGATTTTGTAGATAATTCTATGGATAAATCTTTCTAGCAAGCAGCTTTTATTTCAGCTCAATGATTTTATTTAACTTTGATGATGAGTTATTATTCGTGATGATGAGTTCTTCGAAATCAACAATATTAATAGAATTGCCCCCATACAAAAACCTTATGTTTTTCTCGATATTAATAACGGCAACAAGTACGAGTATACGCTTGAAATATTTACAGAATATTTCGGTATTTTGGTGTAGTTTATTCACTTCAAAAAGATGGAATTAAATTGAAATAAAATAAATTAAGGGATCCCATACGGTACGGAAACCTTCGTGTGCAAGTCCAACTCGCACTTGGCCGATTATTCCTAATTTGTTACATTTAATTTCAGCTAATGCTCCGTAGCGGGCAAATGCGAATGTCGTCTACATTCTATACAATTTAGAGAAGTTGAGTTTGAGTTATCCACCCATATCACAACGTAGATAGCTTTGTGAGGCTTAGAATACCCCATCTATTTACGCACACCCCGCGGGTGGGCCGCACTATGCCCCGCGCCGGGCCGCACCGGGCCGCACCGGGCCGCGCCGGGCCGCGCCGGGCCGCACGAGGCCGCACGGACGCACACGTAGCGGCGAGTATGTAATACGGATTTCCTAAATTGGTGGGGGCCGGACGCGCGCCCGGAGAGCAACGGATATCCGGGTTTTTCAGCCGCGATACCGTGTTTATTCACCTAAAAATACCGGGATACTGGTCTGTGAAATCAGATATTACGTTTCTTAGCCAGTAACTTCGGGCCGCTTCCGGGGTTTAATTCAATTTCTACTCCGGATTTATCAGTGTAATAAAAGGAGAGTGGTCAACTATAGCTGCTGATGTAATGTCACAAAAAGGTTTACTGTTGTAATTTGTAACTGGACTTAATAACTTCCTGGATAGCTTTTATGGTTTTGTAACAAATTTATTCAAAACTTTAAAAAGTAAATCAATGTTAGGTTCTTGCGTGCACAACTGGTCAAGTCAAAATTGGATTACATGAAAAATAATTATTTTTTGCAAAAAATGGCAAAACTTTATTTATTTATTTTAGTTCAAAATTTTATTTATTTATTTCAGTTCACCAACATTGTGTACATCAATACATTGTCAAAAGAAAATTATACATAAAAATAGGAATTAAATGCCACAATAATTTATAGGTGAAGACAACATGCAACAAAAACATATTTCACTCGAATTGTTTACATTATTGTTGATTTTTCAAAAACGGCTCAGCCGATTTCTGTGAAATTTAAATGGGACCTCGGGAGTATGCCCTTTTAAACTAAAAAAGAATTTTTCGATTCAGTTCTTAATTGGCGTAATTATCGATGAACATTCACAAAAAAATACATACAGACGAACAAAGAAACTCCTCCTTTTTGGAAGTCGGTTAAAAATTAAATTAATTATCTACACGTACCTAAGCACTATACTGTAGTTGCCTGGGCTTTTGTAATACACTGCTGAACATACACCTACCTACGATGGGCGATGCATCGAAAACTTAGTATTTTTATTTTATTGAAAAACAAGCAAACACAGACGATATAGTATTTTAGAACTGATTTTGATTAAAACAAACGAAAGCGAACCGTAGACGTAAAAATATAAGATATATCAATTACTCATAAGTCTAAAAAGACAAAATAACTAATACTTATATCTACTGCAGATACTCTAACATCGATGTTTTAAAAATACTACAATCCAAATGGCACTCGTACCTGTTTCAATAAATTGAAATCGGCGTTGAAAGGTCGAAAGTTCACCACACTGCGGCGACACGCAATAACTTTAACACCCCCCTCTCTTTGATTATCCCCCCTCTCTTGGCACATCTTCAGAAAAATGGCGAAACTTTCCAACTAATTATTACCAAATGCATAATACAGTTGTCTGGTCTGAATGGATTAAGTTCGACGCCATTATCGCCGCGTCTTTAATATTTAACTTGAGCGTTCAGTTCACGGCAAGTTTTAATTAACAGTAAGCGCTTTAAAACGAATTCTTCGAACGGTTTGTCTTTTTAATTTTCGCTTCATCGGTTCTATAAATCTTTCATTCTTTTGTGTCGCAGAGAATCGGCGGGTGGGTGGAGGAACTAGGGTTTTGGTGCATTGTGTCAACTCAACACAAATGCATACAGTTATGTAGAATTACAATGATTTGTAAGGATAAATGTAATTCAGTGTAATTAAATGTTGTATACTAAATTATCTTGTTTTAGTGACTATCAAGAAACAAAGTCCATTTTAAGCAAGTGTGACGTCAGTAACGTGGACTTAACAATAAAACAATTCGCCAAAAGCGAGTCGGACTCGCGCACGAAGGTTTCCGCACCCTATGGAAGAATTTTGAAAGAAATATACCACTTAATATTTCAATCATCTTGCAGTTGCCATTATTAATATTGAGCAAAAAAATCACGTTACTTGTATGGGAGCCCCCTAAAAATATGTTTTTATTTTTATTTTATTTATTTTTTAAAGTGCATATTTAACTTCATATTCTGTGAATTTTTCATGCATCTACCTGTCACCGTTATTAATATCGAGCAAAAAATTTTTCCTAAAATTAAATATTTATTTATTTATATTTTTAGTATTTGTTGTTATAGCGGTAACAAAAATACGTCATCTGTGAAAATTTCATCGTTCTAGCTATAACGGTACATGAGATACAGTGGTGACAGACAGACAAACGGACAGCGGAGTCTACTAGGGTCCCGTTTTAGCCCTTTGGGTACGGAACACTAATAGCATTATACGATAATATATCATAATATTTATACTTATGTAGCTTATAAAAAATTACTTTGCTGATTTTAGATTTAATTTTTCTGTTGAAATAAGAATATGATTAATTATTTGTATTTTCTTGCAATGAAATAGGAATAATAATAATGTACTTTCCATTGTTAAGATTATTGAGCACGCTAAAATGCAATTATTGAGCACGCTAAAATGCAATTATTTACTTACTTCTGTATTTTATACCGTTTGGGTGGGTAATAAACTGGCGGTGCTGCAATGATTTGTCGTTGATGTAATGTGCTGCTACCTCGATTTCAGCTCACCTTTGCCATTGATTGGATTGAGAGCGGGACAATGAGACGAAAAGTCGTTCTATTTGGCTCGCGGAGGCCGACGGCGGCGCCCGGCCTCTTCCCGTTTGTCATAAACGCCGCCCGCCGCGGGTGTACCGCAGATGAAGGAGACGAAGAGATTAGTATAACTTAAATTTATGTAACCCTGGTAGCTAGCCCTGATATAAAAGTTTTTTTGCCGTGGTGGTCTATTTGGTTGTAAAGCTGGCCTGTATTCTTGAGGTCGTAAGTCAATCCCGGTCCCGCACCAATGAGTTTCTTTGAAAACATTGTTATTTACTTTGTTTAGGTATGACTTAGCAGTACAGCTGATCGACGCGACGTTATTAGTGCAGTAGACAATTTGCGGGTAGATTATATTTGTCGCTTTCTGACGGAGACACAACATAGGTTTTTGAGCATGGTTTTATTTATTTTTTATTTAATTATTAATTTTATTTGATGTTATAAATTGTTATGTTTTGTTTTATTATAATATCATGTTGGACGAGTCCATGAATAAGAACATCGATGCTAATAGTTAATATTTGTTATCAGTGTAACTATTTTGACAATAAATTATTTCATTTCATTTCATTTGGAACTTCTTCTTCTTCTTCGTGTCGATGGTTCTAAGGTGATAGATCTAGATGGTGATGATCTATCTAGATAAGCTTCACCCAGTGGTTAGCGTCTGCTACTCCAGGAGGGTTGGCTTCCACTAGGTCGCTCAGTGTGCAAGTATTTGGGCACTGAGGACAGGACAATAGATGTTGCATTGTCTGCACAGCTCCACAGTCGCACTCCACTGCGTTTACATCAGAGAAACCCCATTTGGCCATGTTAAACTTGCAGCGGCCAACTTGGGTCCGGAGTCGATTCAACGACTTGGAACTTATATACATATAAATTTCACACCGCTGGCTTTTCGGTAAAGGAAAATATCGTGAGGCAACCTGCATACGTCCGTAGAAGAAATTGGATTGCGTGTGTGAATCCATGGCCCAATCACCCTTCGTGGGTAAGCCTACGCCCTGCAGTGGACTATTAGAAAGGCTAGTACAGTACAGTTAGCTGCCTAAAGGCATGTCTACAAGCCTTACAGTTACGTGTCATCTGTGCCACGGAAGATATAAAATTGATTCGAAGTCCAATAATTCTTCATATCTCAATATTTGCAATGTAACTCTCTATTATATCTGGCTTATTTACGTTTCAATTTGCATTCCACTAAATAGCAGTACTGAATTAGCTCGGGTAAATGTTGGATAGAGAAATGCCCAGCACGACGCACCACGCAAAACTGAAAATGAAAATATTTTATTTAACACAAACATAGGAAAAAATTACAACACATGCTACAAATGAAAAAAAAACAATATTATTACTTATGTTTATGACAGTTGTATCCAAACAAAACGTGGTACCGTGATTTCCGCACTAGGCTAGGCCTGTGTCGCGGAAATCTAATACGAATTTTCATGTGATTTGGAACCTCTATAAGTTGACAATTTTTTCTTTGCGTTTAAATTTCTGAGTAATAAATTCCGAATAATGAATAATAGTTTCTAATAGATATGATATGGTTACGAATGCTTATATTTTGAGAATAAAAATAAATTGTACATATTAAAAGTAAAAAAATTATAACAATAAATATATATATTGATATGTATAATTATGTAAGATATATGCATATATTATATCACACTATGATAGAATATTGTTTCTTATTTATGACATAATTTTTAACAAATTCTCAGTCTCTGTATAACTCATTGAAGATAAAAATTTATAAATAGCCTTTTTAGCTTCATACAGAGTTTTTTTCTTTTAAGTTACAGTGTTTGTTCACTACATTATAGATGTGAGTTCTAACAAAATCTCCGAAACGACAAGCGAAACTAGAATTCACTTTGGGATAATTTAATTTATGAATTCTCTTTTTTAAATTCTCGTCATAGTCATGAGCAGCAAGAACTGATTTATGAACGGAGATAGAAGATTTCAATATGAATAATTGTCTAACGCTCAGCACTCCGCTGTCTTTGAAGACGTCTATGGTCGGATATCGTAGTGGTTTTTTCATCATAACCTTTAGTGCTGAGCGTTGTGCACGCTCAGCTAGTATGATGTAAGTTGCGGGTGCACTACCTCAACATGTTATACAATAGTTCAAAAGTGATTGGCACAATGCGTAATATACCGATATCAATGTATCAGGGGGGGCTATGTCTCGTAAATTTTTCATAATGCCAATGACCTTCCTTACCCGTGATGATAAAGCGACTAAGTGATTTCTAAAATTAAGATTTTCATCTAGGATAACCCCTAAATATTTTATGGTCTTAGAACTAGTGCTAGCCTTTTCGCCTTAGAATATGTAATCCTTATATGTGTGTTTTAGGCTGCCATAACATATTGAAAACTCTATTAGCAGTACTTACCAGTGTTTACAGCTCCAATGTAATCCAAGTAAAGTCGAGTTATTTCATCTCGACATTCCATCTTTCATCCTCCTTCATCAGAGCGGCGCACAATGGGCCTCCGACGGGGTGAGAACCATTCAACCTTCCATGTACTGACTGCTACCTAACCTGCGCCTCGACACGAACCTCCCCTGGGGCCAAACTAATGGTTTCTTGACTAAACTTCCTCCCAAGAGATGGAATGACGGCATAATTGAAACTATGCAGTCGGAGATACCATGGGCTGGAAATTTATTGATAAGTGGTTGACAGTGGGCGTCGGTAGGTTGTCCCTTGACTGGTTTCAATGTGTACACAATGAGGAGTATGTACTATTCCTATTTTTATATCACAGCTGACAGCGTCAAATAATTTTATTTTTATTATTAACTTTTTATTTTTATCATCAAAGATATCATGACCAAAATTTGTGTTCATGCAATGAAATTAACAATACGAGAGGTAGGTAAAGTACATACGATCATCAGGTTTCAGTATAATTTTGTAATATTGCTATATTAGAAACTATTTTCAATACAAGTAATAAGATGACTGTAGGCACAGTTTTAATTTACTAGTTTTTGCTTTCAGATCTAAACTCGAAAAGTTATTCTTATAACTTTTGATCTTAGTTTTTGGTCATACACAGCAACCTAAAGCGCTTGAAAACAATAATAGCCAAACGAATAAGTAAATTATGTTTCTCTACATTTTTACTTTCAAATACAGCGTTATAATCTTAACAAATAAATAATGTGACCAGGGTAAGAAAGTACTCGTGAAGCACGTGATCAACAAGCTGCCGACACGAAAACTTTGTCCGTTCCCGTCAATCAATTTGTCTGAAACTTGTAGATAGATATCCAAAGATCAGATAAGAACTAGAAAAACTCCGTACTATTGCAGTAACGTTAAGACACACGGCACATATACTGTGGAGATTTAGTAGTAGTAGGTATCACTCGCCGTACAAGCGTATAGTCGTAAGTTTTAATACTGTTGCCGTACCAATCAGAACTCTATACCAATGAGTTCTTTGGAACTTGTGTAGGTACGAATTTTCACACCACTAATTGTTCAGTCATCATCATCATCAAATATTTCGAGCCATTGCGGGGCCTTAACCTCCTCCTCCTTACGCCAACTATCCCTGTCCTGTGCTGGTCAAATTTTTCGGTGAAAGAAAATATTGTGAGGCAGCCCTTATACGTCGAAAGAAGAAACTCGACCGCACTTGGTTTAGCAATATCATTGTCATGTTTGGTTATTATTTGGTGAATTTTAATAGGTACATATTTGTAAATATCCGAAAAAATCAGTATAAATTATTAAATATTCAATTCACCGTAAGAGAGAAATTTTATCTAAATTTTGTTGTTGTTTTGTAATAGATGTAGTGTGACAAGCTACCGACCTCCGTGCGAAGCGACCGATATCCGCGTACCGCGCGCGCGCTTTTCAAATTGAGAATGTTTTTTTTTTTTTATCTAATTGTGAAGTGTAATTGTGAAGAGAGAAATTTCTCTCTTACGGTGAATTGAATTTTTTTTTTTTTTCACACTTAGATAAAAAAAAACCATTCTCAATTTGAAAAGCGCGCGCGCGGTCCGCGGATGTCGGTCGCGTCGCACGGAGGTCGGTAGCTTGCCACACTACAGCTATTACGATCGTATTTAAGGAGTAAAACACTTACTAAATAGAACAAGCTTCTATAGAAAATAGAATAGAAAAAACTTTACTGCCTAGCTTTGTACAAAATGATGTTACATAAAATTTATAAATTCAAACAGCCTGCCCATTTCGAGCGTACAATATTAATACACTTATTTTTATAAAGAATCTTAAGCTAGAGTTACATAATAACATTTAAACAACTTAATAAATTGGATAAACCGAAGGTAATTAATTTGTGGTTTTCAAAATGTTCTTTTATAGAATAGAAGACTTTTGAAATTAGCCAGGACTTTAGAGTTTTTTTAAAGCTATTTCCTTCTAATACTTTTATTTGTATAGGTAAAGAGTTATAGATTTTAATAGCCATAGCATATGCGCTATTTGAGAACAAGGCATTATTAAATTGAGGTATACAGATGTCATATTTGTGTTTTGATCTTTGGACTTCGGTACGATTCGACTTAATTTTTGACAAACATACAGGTCTCATAGATATACATAGATACCAGTAAGGTTTAGAAAATTATTATCTTTAAATACATCACGAAGCGTATCGGTGTTATCTTAGTTAAATATGATTCTAAGACATCTTTTCTGCATAATGAAAACTGAATTAGACTCTACTGAATTTCCCCAAAAAATCACTCCATATGTCAACTGAGGATAAACACAACCATAGTAGGCATAGGTAGCAATTTGTTTAGAGGCGATGCTGGATAATATACTGATAGCTCATCCACTGGGCTATACCACAAACTGATTCAACTGATTCTTCTCATTCCTGATTGGACTCCGATTCCGAAAGCTATAATAAAATAATGCTCTCTATATGACTTCTGCAAGTTAGTCGGCACTTTGGAAGTAGCGCTCGTAAATCCACTCTGGTCGTGTGGAAAGATAAACGAATCAAAATGTTTTGAAGAAGTGCTATTTATCTCGGGGCTGCTGCCGTCGGCGCTTACGGTCGAGCAGGCGGAGACGTGATTAATTAATATCGCTGACCTCGACCACGCTGTCTTAATAGATATTATATTTTCATATTTTCGGACTTAATTTGAATTATAACGTTGTTAGTTCATCATTACGTTTTAGCTATGTTCGCTGGTGGACATAAGAATCAGCTACATATTTCTAATATATAAATAAATAAATAATATAAATAAATAAATTATTTATTGACACAAATTAATCAATTACAATTTTGCTAATAAACTTAAAATGTATGGAATTTAACATAATTAACAACTTAAAATGAACTTATTTATTAGCTACAATATTCATGAGCTATGGATTGCCGAACTAAGCTTTAAGCTTGTGTCTCGGAAATCCGTGCTCCCCTTATAAAGTTAGTACTTAGGATATACTTAGTATCAATCATTAGCAGCCTGCATCTAGCGAACCTGCGGTCTCAACCAGTGGCCTTATTGTGTAAGCGCTCTGAGGTTCGGCTTCGCTTCTTCTCCTACTCGCGCCAGTTACTCATGCTACGAGAGCGAGCGGAAGGAAAAGCAAAGCCGAACGTAAGAGCGCTTACACAATAAGGCGCCAAGTCATAAGTCCACCTCGTGAGAGTCCGCCGCGCTTTTCGTGCGCTTTGGTAAATTTTAATAAATTAATTTTCCATCTGATATGTGCGAGGATCGCAGCAAAGGATATCTTTGTTTAGAACCAATTGAATCATTTTATTTACCGAGCTCCCCCGTCTGTTAAGCTATGTCTACAGGAGCTGCGCTAAGCGTGGCGACGGAAATGTAAGGATTGTACTGATTGTTACAAACACATGCTTTGCTACGCATTCTCGCACATCTTCGGGTGAAAATCTGCCTTGTCACAGAGTGTATTAATGCCTCCTAGGAGCTCATGCCCCTAGGATCTCAATCCTTCAGAGAAAAGAGCCTTTTTATCGGGATCTGTTTAATGGTGGGTTGTAAATGTACTCTGGTCAGCGATTTATGGTCAGCTGCTTTAGTCAGTTGATAAACCTATGCTTCGATCAAATGATCGAAGAACCTATGTTTTGAAATAGCACAAAAGTGTTGTTTATATTAATTAAAATGTGCCATATTTTGTATTACTGGATAACCCAAAAATTCTATGACACGGATATTTTTACAGCAGAATACATTACTTCTTTATACGTATTTTAAACTTATTAACCGGTTTATTTTTGTTGATAAAATATTTGGTAGGCAATTTACTAATTGCTTGCCTGTGAATTGTAGACGAAACTTTAGTAACCAAAAATACTGACCGTTCAAATTAGACCCATTTTTATCTCCTCGTAAATAACCCTGTTCAGTACTAAAGAGGGTCAGCTCATTGTCAACATAATGCTACAAAAACAAAATAAATGGCGGCGAATACAACTCTACAAAAGGGTTTATTTATCCCAAACGTTATTGTATTATCATGTAAAAATCTAATCAAATTAGGTGCCAAAATAAACAAAATATTCTGTCAGAGCTTTCACAAACAAATGCCTAAAGTAGCTCTTAAATTAATTAATTCATCCCAGACTATCAAAATAATATTTGTGTAGGCTTTATTATCGAGTAAATTAAGTTTAGGTGTTGAATTGAGTTGATATTTTATTTTGTAATTATCTCAGAGTTGATTGAGCGGGGAAACGTCAGGTTGGAATTGAAATATCTTGTTTATTCTTGGTATTCATATTATTTTATTTAGTGTTTTTATTATAAAAAAGGTATACTGCACCAGACTAATACATACCTATATTTTACAAAAAACAATAGTCTTTAAAAGTTCTGGTAAGTACCTACAGTACAGTACATGAAGCATAAGTAAGTAGGTATATGTATTAGGTTCCTATATATAGGTATTATCTAAAAAGAAACTTCAGTCAAACAAAACTGTTGGAGTCACAGTGAAGCCATTAAATTTGAACGAACAAGCCACGAAGGCGCGGTCCGTGCCTTGAAAAATTCATTCATTACACTAAAAGGTCCCTCGCTACAACTTCATTTATAAGCGAAAGTAAAAAAAACTTGTTACACAAGTCCGCGCGGCGCCATTACAGAGCTGCGGCCCTCCTGATTGTGTTTGGAGTTCTATTGCGACCTCAAAACCGAAAACGCAATTTTGTTGAAACTGCTCTATTCATTCCGTGCGTTGATTCGTCTCTAATACATTTCTGCCGAATCGGTTTCCTTCAGTAAATCTGCGAATAAAGTCGAGCTAGGAACCGTTTGCGAGGTTCACTTAGTTACGATCGCTTTTTAGCGTTTTCATGGCCCTCATTGAACCGTATTGCTTTTTACTTCAATTCCGAGCGCAGAATGTTCTCGAAGCTCGAAGCGTATTCATAACCCAGAAACGACCGATATACATAAGTAATTCAGTAAAATATTCATACAAAGCGAGGAATTCCGATGTGCCATAATTTCCATTTTCATTTAAACCGGCGGATGTAGCAAAAAAATTCCGGTTGCAGTGTCGGGAGCGCCCTCTCGCGGCATTGTGTAGCCGCCATTGTCGCGGACTCTAATAGCCAATGTTTTCTGCTGGGAAATTAAAATTTTCCCATTTGTTACCAGTGGCGTGTTGGTGGCACGCCGCTGCGCAACTGTTGCATATTTCACACAAATCGCGCGTTTTTATTGTGCTACTTCTCCTCATTTTTTATGGAAATGTGTACAGTTTTTTATATTATGAACACCTATTAGATACGAGTATCACTGCGTATGTTATAATATAAGCAACTGATTGTGTGAGATGTGTGTTGTGAATTTTGCTTTTCTGGTGTCACGTTACTATTTCACGTAATATTTTCATCATCATCATAAGGCTGTGTCGGCCCACTGCTGGGTGTAGACCTCCTCTCTCATGTGCTATTGTTTCCTATCTTGGGTTAACCTCATCCATGCATTACAGCATGCCTTACCAACCTTAATAAAGGAGGTGGAAAATAAATCGCTAATTCTTTTTTGACATTTCTTGGAGCGCACGCTAGAATAGCTCGCAGATGGTATAATTTTTCCTACTTACTTAACACTTATTATTATAATATAGAACATTTACGCAATATCTTTATAATTTATAGCCTATTTGTTATTCTGATATATAAGCTATATAATTGCAAAGTTTAATCTCAATCCGTTCAGTAGTTTTTGCGTGAAAGAGTAATAAACATCCATCTATCCATCCATCCTTACAAACTTTTACGTTTATAAGATTAGTAGGATTGGGAGCCACTCAGTCAGGGATGTACTCCACCGGGCGTCACCACGCCTAGCCACGTGAATTATATTTTATATTTGTCACCATAAAATAGTTGGTTTTAAATTAGTAGCTAAACGAAATAGATACTTGAATAGATATTTTGCGGCAATGCGCTACTTTCGTCACTGGTAGGTACACAAATAGCTAAAACAATAACTTCAAAATATTAATAAATTATTGCTCTTCATTCTAGAATAAAGTTATATTTTCAGAGCAAACCCCTTAAAATTTCAATAAACTCTTATTAACTTATATTCACCGAAATTGAAAACTTTCCGCACGGTCAGTATTTGGATGGGTGACCGCGGGTGGCATTTTCCAACTGAGCGCTACCGTGGCTCGGATGACACGTCAAACTGTAGGCCTCGGTTGTTTTAACCGTTTCGCCATGTCATAGGCCTTCAGGCGGCTTAAAAACTCTGACACCAGGGCTAGCCACCCGGCCTATACGAACTTATTAACTTTTATAACGATTCACCAAAAAAATCTACTAGGTACTTATCACAAACGGTCGTCTTGATCTCTACCACAGTCGCCAGACAAGAAATTATAATTCTACTTACCTATACGAGAACAAAAAGTTATTCCTAAGTACATCACGTACCGAAGCACCTATTTCCCTAAACGACACCAATTCCCGTTCCCTTCACAAACGTGTGTGAATTCGCGACATTTATTTCGGCGGTTATAGCCATTGATACCGTATGCGGCGAACGGCGGCCGTGTGTCATGCTCGTTCGCTGAACACCTGCTTCCGAACCACAGAAGAAAGAAACAAAGATCTTCACTACCCTGCTCCGGTGGCTGCGAACCAAGCGAACGAACACTGTCCAGTGACTTCTGCGTTGGCGCTGTGGTCCCAAAGTGGGCCCTCGAACACTGGCTGTAAAAGTATGTCCAATATAGACGTTGATAACTTCCGATGTGGCTGGCATCCTACGCTGCGCTCGCTGGTACAATGTCTTAATAGGTTTAAATAATTTTATTTATCGTTTAAGACATTTCTGTCGCTTACATGATAAAAATAACTTATAAATAACAATTTAAAATGAGACAAAAAACCCACAAATAACATAATAAAAATCAAAAGTCTTATTACAGTTATTGACTGACTTCAAAAAACAATAAACAGTTTACAAAGAACAATACGGTAAAATACTTTACTCAAAGTTAGTAAGTATCCATTTTTTGACACACTTCACGCATATATTTTTTTTAATTCATTATCTATTTATATGCTGTTACGAATATGGGTTTTTAACATTTTCAGACAAAATATATTGAGCCAATTGCTTTTTGAATACGTAAAGTGAGTTTATATTTTTTATATGAGAGGGTATTTTATTACAAAGTATTAATTTAAATCCTATTGGTTCCAGTAAGATATCAGTCTGTAATTCAGATAACGTGCTATATACCCTGGCCACTGCCACTAAATAATGTTGACCTGCCTTGTTATATCAGCTTCGAGCAAGTATCTACATATAGAGTCACAATTGTGCAAAAAAAGTGTCCGAGGCAAAACCCTGCCCAAGCTACGTAGTGGTCAGGCTTTTTAGTTAGTCGTAAGGCGATTGCAAGCCGACTACAACGCCGCGCGATGCCTAAGTGCTCTGTTACAAGCACTCATTAGATGACATAACGTCAAGATTCGAGAAAACAGGTCATTATGAATTATTTAATGTAAATCTAAGTCGGTATGCATGACGGCGCTCGGACATTTTTTTACTACTTGCACGGACTGTGGCTCTGTAGATATTTGCTCGAAGTATATCAGTAACTGTGCTTCTTCTACGGATCGCTTCATATCTCAATCAATCATGCAAAAAGATTTCGAGCATAGCCCCTGTAACTCGATGAGTTCGTTTGAGGTGATGAAAAGGAAACCACAGGCCGGCACGTGCTGCGTCACAATTCTCCGAGGAAACAATAGATCCTGCAATTACAGCGAACAGCTTCCTCCACAACATGGCCGCTATTGACTGCGGTGTAATGATAATCGTTGTCGTTTACAGCTAAACGCAGGTGAGAGACAATAGGGTGTCGGAAATACAAATACACTCACGACTAAGAATACAATTACGTTTAAAGCTTTAACTACGTACACGCTTCTTGGATGTAATTTTAGAATCAATAGTTTATTTATACGATCAAACAGACGTGCGAAAGCGCAACTAAACGACAATTTACTGAGATTCAGCATTACATCACCCGAAAACCAGATAATCATAATAACCGTCATTACATTTACTATATCGAATAATTAATGAAGATATTACCAACAAAAATATAAGTTATAATAAGATCGCCGTCACAGACTGAGCCGTACTCCGCCCACTAATACCTCTTCATTATAAATAAGCAAGCGGCCTCCAAAAAATATTTACCAAAATAAATTCCGAGAAAATCTATTCGGCTCAACGTCGGCCACCCTTCTAGTTCGCCCGAAAGAAGTCCTTTGACATTATTAATGCGCTGCACCCTCCGAGGGGAATCCCCGTGATCCGCGCAAATCTCGCCGCTCCAGATACAAACCGAGAGCCTCCGGTATCAATAATGCAAGAATAACTCTCGTAAAAATGATGTTTCAAAGACGGATGCCTGTCGCTCAAATTGGTGCCTTATCCTTTGGAGTGAGGGTTGGTGTTTGTTCGACGGGGCGGGTTTTTACAATTCAAAGAGATGTTAGTTCCCGGGGCATTTCTCGGCGGTCGGTGCTGGCGCTGCACGGAGCGCAGCTGCGCGTGCTCTACATACTCGCATACACTGTTGCAGGAATTCGCACACCGCAGTGTCCGCAGCCACTCGAAACTAAATTTACACTGCGGTTGCTGCCAATGAACACGCAGTAGTAATTCTATTTTCAATAAACATAATACCTACATACTACTACTACACACTATATTGAAAGGATTCATTACATTATTTACTTACTGAACTACTGCGCCCGGCCGCGATGATTTAGATCTCATCTACTGGTTATATTACCTACATTACATTTACATATATTACATTTACATTTGTTTGGATTATCTTTAGACCTTCAAAGGTCTGAGAATGCTCCAATGCTTTTTATGTATTAGTAGTGTAGTTTTGTTGTAGTTAATCAAGGCACTATTGCCCTTTACATATATGACTTCCTTGAAAGCCTTTAATTATTACTCTCTCTCTCCTTTTCTTTCCTTTTCACAACAGAACAAACCGGAAGTCGCTTAAATACCATCCCTACATAGTCGACGTACCACCTGCTCGTGCTAAGCAATTCGCTTCTACCTTCATAATGCGGACCGCCAGGGATTGGAATGCCCTGCCTACGTTTCCTGACAATTACAATCTGGATATCTTCAAGTCAAGAGTGAATGGGTATCTTCTAGGTCTACATATTCCATCTTCGGCTACAACTTCGCTTTCCATCAGGCGAGTTGGTGGCCAAATGTAGCCCTATTATGCATAAAAAATCAACTAACTTTCCCGAGCCTTATAAAGAGTAGCCTACGACCTAACAGTCTAAGATTTTAACTATATTCATGTAAAAAATACATTTGCGGCGCTCTATAAAACTGTATCCCCAATTTTACTTTAAATTATTCATTTACCACTTACGGTTAGTATGTGTTTAACTTTTGGTGCAAATAAACATTTGAATATGTTAAGTCAATTCTTTGCTCAATTTCTGCGTAAGTACTTAAGTTTGTATAGACCGGATGGCTAGCCCTGGTGTCAGAGTTTTAAGGCCGCTTAAAGGCCTCTGACATGACAAAGTAACCGGGACCTACAATTTAACATGTCTTCAAAGCACGGCAACGCTCAGTTGTAAGTGCCACCTGCTGCGTGAAAGAGTAACAAACTGACCAACGAACTCACTTTCGGGTTTATAATATTCAATGTTGAAGTCAAAATTTATTTATTCCGTAGACACAATACTGTTACTTGAAATCGTCTGGTAAGTGGTAACAATGTTACAAAATACTATACTGATTAATTTTAATATGGAGACACACTAAGATTTCACAAGATAATTAGTACTATTACCTACACCAAAATCATATGAATACAATCAAAAATGCAATACACTATCATGAAAATAACAATGTCTATTTCAATTCAAAAAGTCCGAGGTAGATTATTTATTATTAAAATAGGCATGCAGCTAAATATTTTGTGAATATTTCAAGCATCTACCTGTTACCATTTTTGATATTAAGCGAAAAACGGCAAAAAATTTAGATTTTTTTGTATGGGAGCCCCCTTCAATATTATTTTTATTCTATTTTTAGTATTTGTTGTTATAGCGTCAACAGAAATACATCATCTATGAAAATTTCAGCTTTCTATCTATAGCGGTACATGAGATACAGCCTGGAGACAGACAGACAGACAGACAGACGGACAGACGGACAGCGGAGTCTTAGTATAGTGATAGGGTCCCGTTTTAACCCTTTGGGTACGGAACCCTAAAAAGCATGTTACGTTATTCAGCAACAACATTTCAATATTTCTGATTCGTACCACCAGGGAATGGAACAGTATTCCAGCTTTCCTGTTTCCTAAGCGATGTAATCTAAAGCTTTTCAAGATCAGAGTGAAGAGGTTTCTTCTGCGTGCTTCATCTTGTGAACACAACGTCGCTTATCAACAGGCGAGTTGGTGGTAAAGCGCAGACTTATACGCGTTAAAAAAGAGTAAATTAGTAAGGATATGGTGTGCGACAGCTTATAATGTAAACGAAAAAGCTCGTGTGAGCGCTCTATCTGCTAAGACGGCGGGTGTTATTCTGCAGAAAGGGAGAGGTTACTTCGTCACGTTTGTAGCTGGCACTGGGAAACTACTGCATTACGTGTCAACATATTTTATATTTATATCGCGTTCTTAGAACGGAGAACTGCACAAATTGCATTATGGAAACTAACAAGGTTTCCGCACATTTTACTTTGAGTACCCGCAGTGTTTCTCTTGATGTCGTCTTGATATTATACGAGGGTGATCCAAAAGTAATCAGTTATTTCTACTGCACACAAAAATACAAAAAAAAATATCAGTCACTTGCTCAATTACCAACTAGTTCAGGAAAAAAAAATCATATAAATAGGCCACGATTCCCGGGAGCTACATTCATTTGAATACGGGCTGTCAAGGAGTGAACATCAAAATGGAAAAACACGAAATCAGAGCTGTCATTAAATACCTCTGCTTGAAAAAAATGTCTACCAAAGACATACATAGTAACTTGGTGGAAACATTAGGGGACTCTTCTCCTCCATATTCCACAGTTGCACGCTGGGCTAAGAAGTTTAAGCTGGGAAGAACATCGACGGAAGACGAACACCGCGAAGGACGCCCGTCGACGTCCCTCACTGAAGAAAATGTGAAAAAAGTTGAAGAAGTTGTATTGAAAGATCGAAGAATGACTATCAGGCATGTAGCTGAGGTCACAGGGATCTCATATGGCAGCATTCAAAGAATCCTTGCGAACGAATTAATATGAGAAAGGTCTCCGCGCGTTGGGTACCGAAAATGTTAAACGACGAGCAAAAGAAGAAACGAGTCGACATGTCAAGAGCAAATCTCGAAAATTTCCAGGCAGACAAGGATAATTTTTTGTCACGTTTTGTGACCATGGACGAGACCTGGATCCACCATTTTGATCCTGAAACAAAACAACAATCGATGACATGGAAACGATCCGATGAACCGACGCCGAAGAAATTCAAAGTGTCAAGCTCAGCAGGGAAGGTTATGGCGTCTGTTTTTTGGGACGCTGAAGGAATAATCATGGTGGACTACTTGGAAAAAGGGGCCACTATTACAAGCTCCTACTATGCAGAACAAATAAGAAGATTGCGGGAGGCTATTAAGGAGAAAAGGCGAGGCAAACTGCGGGCTGGAGTGCTGTTCCATCAAGACAACGCACCGGTTCACAAAGCTGCAATTGCCATGGCTGCCATTCAGGAAGCGGGCTTTGAGCTGGTGGATCATCCCCCCTATTCACCAGATCTAGCCCCCAGTGACTTTTATATCTTTCCACGACTCAAGGAACATCTCCGAGGCAAGAAATTTCACGATGATAGCGACGTGATGGCCGCGGTTGAGGACTTTTTTGAGAGTCAAGATAAAGATTTTTTTTCTAAGGGAATTTTAGGTTTAGAAAAGAGATGGACTAAATGTATAGACTTGCTAGGAGACTATGTTGAGAAATAAATTTATTTTTTTATTTTATTCATTGTGTTTGTTATTGATTATCATTACTTTTGGATCACCCTCTTAGAATTTGTTCGTGGGATATGGTCGTCATGTATGTGTAGTAGAATGCTTCTCATCACTGTGACCAACTGTTAGTTTGGTACAAACCCCGAAATAGCGAAAAATTAATCAGCTTTTTAATACCAAAAGTTGATCGACTGTCCACTATGTAACAACTGATTACATCGCGTTCTCGGTGATGGCCGCATTCTAAAGTTTCGTTGTCATGAAGAGTGCAATGATATCCTAGAACATATTGTATGTCGTCTAGAGAGACATCCTGTACCGTAGGTATAATTCTCATAAACATATTTTGTCTAGAGCAGAAATTCAATGGCGTAAGCAACCCGCGCTGGACCAGCGTGGTGGAGACGGCTCAATCGCCTTTCGTGGGTAGGTTCATATTTATCAATGGACTATCAAATATAGTACAGTCCAGTAATATTCACCTAAGGTTCTAAAGTCTTACTTAACGTACGCGTACTCGTCAAATATGGCGCTTATTTATAAACCCGAACAGAAACAGTTTTTACATTATTATTGATTTTTCAAGAAAGGCTCAGTCGATTTTGATAAAATTAAATTTAAATGGGTCCACCTCGGAAGTAGGTAAATCATTTCGAACGAAAAAACAAATTTTTGATTCGTTCCACAATTGGTGAAAATATCAATTAACATACGCAAAAAAAATACATACAGACGAACATAGAACCTCTTCCTTTTTGGAAGTCGGTTAAAACGTTTCGAATCCGTCTCGAAACTTTGACAATAACGACCGCACTTCAGAAGAATAAAATAAAACTTTTGCCGATAACTTCGACATGTCACAGTTTGCGAACAAAACGTGGTGTTTATATGAAAGTATTATTATTATCGATAGACATGTCTTACATTTTACTAATCTACTCAGTTTTTTTTTTATTTAATACAGGTTGCGTTAAACTACATACCTACTGCCTGATGCTAAGCAAATATGCGGTCTAGGCGTGCTACACCACGCCCACCTAGAAGATCTCTTAACTCGAAATTATATACTTAGAGACCTGATTTTCTTTGATTATTTCGTCTAGGCCATCTCCAAAATCATTTGTACATATAAGTATTTCCTTTAATAACTTTTCACCATTTAAAAAGTTCACTATTCCAAGCACAGAGATTCTGTAGCTACAGATTTATTTAACCTTTACAATTGTTGTTCCATCCAAACATAAGTTACTTATTTAATAAGGACGAAGTCAGGACAAGCTGCTACTGCCAGCATACAATTATTCTCAAGTTACAATAACATCTTAGAGCAAGTTTCACTTGTCAGTTAAAATTATAACAAGTAACCTACCCTACATGAGAACCGAAGTTTTCATCTTAAAGTACATGTATAAATTACCGCTTCAACTCTAATCTCAAAACGGTGTAAGTACCACAAAATTAACGGCCGAAAATAGGCTCTATGAAGATGGGGGTAGAGTGGTTTGAAATAAAAGTAGTGTATTACGGCGCTGCCCCGGGCAAAGCTAAGACCGTCCATTCTGCTAATTTGCACTTTGGCCGGTCTTGAGCATTTGGTTTCTGGTCCATTTCACTCAGATATTGCTTTTGCGAAGTGTTATCTTAATGCGAAGAGAAATCGAACGGCAATTAATATTTGGTAATGTGAAACTATGTGTGCGCTCGGACTTTTGCTAATCTTATGTTATTAAGTAGCTAACGTCACGTTGATAAGTTCAAGTGCAAGGATTTGATTTAGCCGAGCAAATGTGTGCTTCTACATAATCCAGTCATTATAGTAAGTTCACCTCGGAATTCGAGATACCCAGCTGTCAGTCTGTAAATACTTGTATATTGACACCCTAAAAGTTGTCTCAAAACCTACATATGGTAGGGTGTGCGCAACTATTAAATTTCAAGGTCAAAGGTCACAAAAATCGGTTTTTCCGCTTTTTTTGTAAATATCTTTTTGCTACTTGTAAGTATTTTCAATATTGTAGAATGCAAAATTTTCTACAAATTTTGTTTATAAAATTATAATCGTTGATTTATCGATAGTTCATCAACTATAAATGACGCGTTTATGACCGGAGGCACCGGTTCACCTGAAGTGATGCTGTGACCGCGCGCTCTACGCCCTCTATCTCGAAAACGGTTCACCATATAAAAAAAATTCTAGACCAAATTTGTAGAGAATGTTGTATTCTATAATATTTATCATACACATATAGCAAAAAATCCATAGGAAATGAGTTATTTACAAAAAAAAGCGCAAAAAAACGATTCTTGTGACATTTGACCTTGAAATTTAATAGTTGCGCACACTACCATATGTAGGTTTTGAGACAACTTTTCGAGTGTCAATTTACAAGTATTTACAGACTGACAGCTGGGTATCTCGAATGCCGATATTCTTACCTTATTTAAGCTTAAATGACTGGGCCAACAGTGATTCGTCACATCGAGTCGGACTCGCGTACATAGGGTTCCGTACCATTTAATATCGAGCAAAAAATCCCGTTGCTTGTATATACCATTCAATATTTACTTTATTTGAATTTTATTTTTTATTTTTAAGTAAACATTCAACTAAATATGTGAAAATTTCAAACATCTACCTGTCACCGAGCGAAAAACGGCTTCATATTCA
Source organism: Hypomecis atomaria (assembly GCA_964007245.1). NCBI lineage: Eukaryota > Metazoa > Arthropoda > Insecta > Lepidoptera > Geometridae > Hypomecis > Hypomecis atomaria. The sequence goes on from OZ023297.1 coordinate 550,115, forward strand.
CGTATGTTTATGGGAACCCCCGAAAAATATTTATTTTATTCTGTTTTTAGTATTTGTTGTTATAGCGGCAACAGAACTACATCATCTGTGAAAATTTCGACTCTCTAGCTATTACGGTTCATGAGATACAGCCTGGTGACAGACAGATGGACAGCAGAGTCTTAGTAATAGGGTCCCGTTTTTACCCTTTGGGTTAGTTATTTTTTTAGGGTTCCGTACCCTAAAAAATAATTAATTAGTGTTACGCGTGATTTAGAGCGTAACAATTTTTTTCCGACTGGGTAGATATTTTGATGATAAATCTGTATTAAATCATAGTAGCCTTAATAAAACCTTAGTGGGAAACTGTGTTACATCTAAGTATGCAAAAATAATAATGTACATTTCTGTGCGACAATTTAACACAAGGCTGGTAACGATATCATACCCTTACATAACCCCAAGGTCCTCAGATAAAACGATATAAATAATAAGTAGCTGCTATTACAGGACCATTTAATTAAACTACAAGTGTAAAGTGCTCTCGTAACTACGAGTACGTAATATAATCCCAACGTGTGCGGCATTTGTCTGGAGACAACGCCAGGGGGCGCGCAATGTGAGATGCCACACACTGCAGGTACACACATTATTTAAAATGTCTACAGATATCATAGACATATAACGTCGAACCAAAAAAGTTTTACGCACGCTTAAGGCTATTTTTAACAGTACAAATTGCACCGTTAAACAGTGTTTAAAACGTGTTTAACTCTGTTTTGGTAAAGCGGATAATCTTTCAAACAATCATTTAGTCGGCTTTCGACTTGATTCTCGAAACTACGTTTCTGTCCCAATATGTGCGATGCTGCAATGATTTCGCCACAGATATCCATATATAATAGATTGATAACACTGTTGTCAGTTGACGCAATTCTCAACCGCAAAAAGATATTGTTTATTGAGATATAAACGAATGACACCATTTACATATATCTCACAAAATAATAAAATAATCAGAAACAAATCGAAAATAGTATTTAAGAATTAAATGAACTTAAGAAAAATACAATTGTTAATATTACTATTACAATACAATGTTACAATATGTCAAGATTAAAAATGTCCAATTAAAAATATCAATACAAATATGTCATACAATTTCTAAAATTTCAATTGTGTCGTCTATTCGACGGCACCTGTCCCCTATGGAAAATCCCGCCGTTGTCACTGTCAAATTTTTGTATTGAAACTTGACAAAAATTTGACGTTCCCCGGAGATAAATCCGGCAATTGACACCGAATCGAGATATATTTTTCAAGTCTCTTTCTAACGCATGCCGTATTAAATCAATACACCTCTTTAAGATTTTTTCGATAGACCACATTATCTCTCCGATATCTCTGTGGATGTATAAGGAGTATTATACTATTTCGGAAATATAAGGAGAATAGAGAGGCATTTGCCCAGCAGTGGGATAGAACAGGCTTACTTAATTGAACTTAATAATAATACTTTCGGAAGACAAAAGTATACTGAAATAAATAAAATTAAATCGGTTCACAATTAGCGAAAATGTCGATGAACAAACACAAAAAAATACATCCACACGAACATGGTACCTTCTTATTTTTTGAAACCGGTAAAAAATCAAGAAGTTCACCTACCAAATCTTCGCTTTTCTAAAATAGTTTGATGTACCGCCGTCTCTATAGTAGGATAACAATATGTCATTGAGGCATACGCAATATATTAAGGCTACGTGACAGGCTACGTGACATGGACTATGGTACATCGGCGATGATGTGGCTAACTAATTTAAACTAACATTAATTTGTGTTTGTTGTTACCTCGAGGTTTTGAAATGAAATATAGTGCAAGCAAAAAAAAAAAAAAAAAAAAGTGCAAGCATATACAAAGTGATGTTTAAATGTGTGAGGATACGGTTATTTAGGAGTACACCCTTACAGCCCATTAGTATACACACTACAAAGCCGAAAGCCACCTCACTCCCTTAGATCATCATTATGAATAACTTTTACCATGGCTTAATTACTATTCCATACACGGTGACAACTCGGAATCGACAACTGTATTGAAATGTACGTATACGTAACCCATAAGCATGTAAGCAAATATACCTAGATATTATGAATTATCTATATATAAATAAATGAATCGTGGTTATTAGTCGCGCTAAAACTCAAGAACGGCTGAACCAATTTGGCTAATTTTGGTCTTGAAATATTTGTAGAAGTTAAGGGAAGGTTTGACCCGTGAGAAAATTTATAAAAGTTGCGAAAAAAATAATAAAACATGAATTTAATTTTCCTATACAAAATATAAAAATTATCATTGACAGATGGTGAGACGAAGTTTACCGGGTCAGCAAGTAATCAAATAGATTTATATTAACAGAGCCGTTATGAGCTGATCTAATCTGAACAAACTATCTTCTTATGTTGGGGTCTGTGGATATCCGCATTAAAATATAAACAATGTAAAATGTAAATTTTAATACATAACGTTCTCTGTACTTAAGACCTTTCCTTTTCCTTTCGAAAACGCTCCGGGCTCCCTTAGGTACCTGGAACTGGGCCTTTGAGTCTAGACTCAGTTTAATTAGGCTTTAGACTTTCTGGAAACCTGCTCCAATACAGGTGAAGTTTACAGCTGTCTCAAGGCTGTAAATATGAATGGTGTGAGTGGAGTCGCTTTAATCTTACGCTTTAAAGTTTTAACCTTAAATTTTGTTCTTATTACGAAGTCGTGGTGGACCGTGCGAAAACGCTCACCTTACAAGCTTGAGGCCTGGGCTCAAATCCAGTCTGATCCTTTTTTTTTAATTCTTGCGCTGATTGACACGCTTAGTTTTCGGTGAAGAAAAACATCATGACGCAACCTACATACGCCGATAAAAGAATTTGATTGCCTTATGTCAATCCACCAACTATCACTGCTGGCCTATAGGCCAGCAAAGTAATTTAGGGTAGGTTGCACCAAATTACTTTAACGATAAACAAACCCTAACCAGCCGTAAAATCTTTGGTTACGTCAAAATTTTTTGACAAGAACAATCGTTTTTGTCTATTAGGTAATTAAAGTACATTTTGGCTCACTTTTAACAACGTCCTTAGTTAAAATTAGGTTGCTGGAATAAGAAAGACACATCTCAATCTCATTGATACACTATCAAAACAAAAACTTTATTAAAATTTTACCCGACACTGTTTGATAAACCATTCTTATAATACATATTATCCGAACCTTAATCGGTGTTTAACTATCTATACAATAAAACAAGTGGCATAATATGTGTGAGTTTTATTTTCTCAAAGAATTATTTGAAATTCACTTATTAGAGAAAATACATGCTAGATTAGTGCTAGATTAAATAGCAAGTGTAAACACAACTTATTGTAATACATAGCTAAACTATTATTTACTCGTAGTTTTACAAAAATACGGACGCACGGAACATCAAAGTACCGACTTAACTGTATCAATATAACTGAACCAGATACCTACTATAGATTTTAATTGTTTAGTCAAAATAGATAATTAATTGTACTGCAAGTTTTGTCAGAATTTGCCAACATTCGAGCGTATCCTGTACAGTATTCCACACGCTACCGGAGAGATTTCCTTCGAATAACAAGAAATTTATTTGGACTCGTGAAATATTATTCGGGATATTTAATATCCGGACCAGCTCACGCGCTAATCTGGCCCCGGGGGCCGCCCTGGATAAACGGCTCTCTCACCTAGATAGGTGTATATACCTAGTGTACCTGGGTAGATACGTACCTGTGTCTAGACTGTAAATAACTTAGCAAGGGCTTGGCTGAACTCGATGTAAGATAAACTCGTATAGACCTTCCTTACATAGATTGCGACCATTTGGCTTTGGCCCTTGAAACAAGGGTTAGGGGAACCCCTGCCTAATTAATTATGAGTTATAGGCAATATTAAAATAAAATAAATATAAATTGCCTATATAATTATAGGCAATATTTTATAACCGGGACAGTTATTACATTTATAAAGACAATTTTGCCCCGGCAAAATTGTCCCGGTACAACTGCTATAGAAGGTCAAACTTGCTTAAATCTTGAATTTTCATTACGTTGAATATTACATAGTAGATCGGTACTTGTTGTACTAAGGCTGATGACAATTACCAAGTAGGTAATAATAATAATGATTAGCCTAAGCTGATATCAAATAAGTAAGCTGGTATGGATTGGCTCGTATAATCTTAGCCCAACATATTAGAAAGTTGAAGTGGCACTAAGCGGGCTACATAGCACGTTAAATTGGTGGATAGCCAATAGGGCCATAAAGTTCTCAAATGGAACTACGAAACTACGCCACCGCACCGTAGGCTAGATTTTTAAGGTTCCGTACCCAAAGGGTAAAAACGGGACCCAAATACTAAGACTACGCAGTCCGTCCGTCTGTCTATCACCAGGCTGAAACATGAAACGTGAAAGCTAGACTGTTGAAATTTTCACAGATGATGTATTTCTGTTGCCGCTATAACAGCAAATACTAAAAACAAAATAAAACAAATATTTAAGGGTGGATATATTTATCCCATACAACAAAGCTGATTTTTTTGCCGTTTTTCGCTCTATATTGATAACGGTAACAGCTAGACGCTTGAAATCCTCACATAATATTTAATTGTATGTTTACTTAAATAATTAATTATTAAATTAAAATAAAATAAAAATTTAAGGGGGGCTCCAATACAGTACGGAACCCTTTGTGTGCGAGCTCGACTCGCACTTGGCCGATTATTTCTTCTTACATTTCTTTCACGCCGCTATTAACTGAATCGGCAACAAACATCTATCTAAAATAAAAAATGCCCTGAACCCAAGCACACAGCTGTTTCTATTATAAATCTATAAGAAAATCCCAATGAGAGCAATAAAAGTCCTTCGTCTAATGAAGTTTAAGCTACCGGCTACGTAGGTACCTGGTATATACTTCTGTTGATAATATAACCTACAACTTGACCCGAGCCTCGCGCTATCTAGTCTCTCTATCGGCGGATCTAGTGAGACCTACATTACTTAACTCTATGAAGAATAACGAGAGCCTTCCTTAAGATACTGTTGAATTACTTCTCTCTACGCAATTAAATGTTTATCAGAAGGATCGTTGCGAAATAAGTGGAGCGTGCTTAATCCACGTTCTGCGGTGTTTAGCGCACTCGAATACTTTACAATAAGTTAGTGCTTACTAGATAAGCTGGTGTCTTGGCTGTGGTTAGAGCTGAATGGGTAATGAAAACGTTTTGGCTGCGTCACTGACACTGACGCATTATATCTTACTAGTTTTCGCTCGCGACTTCGTCCGCGTGATATATTGATTCTTGTGTGATGCCATAAGAATTTTGTTTTGGTTTTTCGGGATAAATAGTAGCCTTTGTCACTTTCCGTCTTTCAAACTATGTCATAAACTTTGATGTAAAATGTGTTAATTGGTTTTTGTGGCATCGCTTTACTGGAACGATTAAATAATAATCGGCCAAGTACGAGTAGGACTCGTGCACGAAGGGTTCCGTACTGTATGGGAGCTGACATCGAAGTCTTAGTAATAGGGTCCCGTTTTTACCCTTTGGGTACGGAACCCTAAAAACGTTGGAGTGAAAGATGGTAATCAAAATATTTATTTATTTTCATTTTATGCCAAACGAATAATTTATTATTATTTGCAAAATAAAATATTTATTATAATTAAACATATCGTTTATTTTTTTATTTTGTAGGCACTTGAAATCATTAAATTGGAATAGTTTGTTAACAATTTCATGATCGTTATAGTTTGTATTTCAAGTTTATTTACTACTAATAGTAAGCAGTATTATAGTGGCATTATATTTTCTTTGCCTATAAGTAGTTAGATTCGGCACAGCAACTTCAAGGTCTGTCAAATTTTGGTTTCCCTGTTCTATTTCAAGTTCACTATAAATATCGTTATCACACAACAAAGTCATAATTGTAATCAAACAAATCATGAATGTAATAAAAAATTGGCATTTGCGTGTCGAAATATTGCGTGGAGATAGCCGATATTATCGTTCGAACCATAAATAATTGTGTATTATGGACGACCTAGCATTTTATCGCGAATAATTCCGTGTTCAGATATCAACTGTACGAGTAATGTTGGATCCTCACTTTCTTATTCGATTTTGTCTTATTTGCGCTGTTTTTTTCAAAAACAGCGTTGTGTAGTGGTTCGTATTTGCCTGTATTAGCCTTTTCAGATGAACAAAAGGACTAAGCGAATTCCTGTATCCGCTACATAAGTAGTATGAAAATTAAGCTTCTTACTCATAGAAACTTACTGTCACAAATGAATTAAAAAAACTTTACATTTCTCTTGTTTCAATATTTTAGTATTAATGCTATGAGTATCTTCGCCAGTACGTAGTACAGCTTAGCTAGCTGTACTATTGGTGTATTTGTGTTAGTATTTTTTGCCACCACGAATATATGCAAACAACGTCGAAAACATACACGAACACCAAACAGCGCCGTGAGAACCCAGCGTTACTCGTACTTCCTCACGCTACGGTAAACGTAGCTCATTCTACGCCAAACCGTAGCAAAAAGCTACGACGTAGCGCCATAAAACTGACTGCTTAGTAGCCTAGAAAGGCCCAACAAAGAAAAATGGGCTTGGCTTGGCGGCTTGCGACCTTCAATACCATTCCAGCGCCCAGGTACGGCAGGCGCCTTAAATCAAACCTTTCGAACCCTTCTGCTAAATTATGCCCGCCAATAAGTAGTGCCCGGCTTGTGAACTGAAACTTTTCCAACCTGACTTATGGAAAGGAGCCTGCATAATGTTACAGGGGGTTAAAGGCTGCGATTGGGAATACTGGTAATGGACCTGTTTGTATTCATTTATTGCTGTTTACACGGACGCTTTTTGTTGTTGTTTTCTGACCGTTGGAGCCCGTCGCCCCTCCCAAAATATATTAGTTTTAGTGTTTTCACGCTATAGTAAAATAATGTTTATCAAATCATTTAATATACCTACGAGTATTTACCTATACTATTATTGCCTTCTACAACGACTGGAGTTATTTTGGTAATTAAGTTCATATAGGCCGGATTTTAGTATATAGGAGTTTTTAAGCCACCTGAAGGCCTCTGGCGTGGCTAAACGGTTAAAAAAACCCTACAATTTAACTTGTCATACGAGTCACGGTAGCGCTCAGTTTTAAATGCCACCCGCGGTCACCCATCCGAAGACTGTCCGTGCTGAACGTTGCTTAACTTCGATGATCGCATTTAACTAATGTTGGTGGACTGGCCGTTAGATTTATTTTTTCTACTATACGACAAGTGTACCTATATATTCAACGATAAGTCAATAGCTGTATAGTTTAATCACGCTTTAGCTTAACTACGCTCTAAAATAAATAACCCGTGTTAAGTTTTTCACAGTTATTAAAGTTATCTGCAATAGAGCCGAGCTCAGCGGTACTAGGAGCCCATAAGTCGTAAACAGTCGCTCCCGATTGTGAAGTGAATCCGGGTCAGCGGCTCGCTCATTATCCTGTACATTACTCGTAAAGACGTTTAATTAACATTCCTCGGAGGACGGATGAAGTAACAGTGCACACAGCTTAAGGGAAGTTAGAAGTGGTAAGTATCTCGAAATGTCCCGTCATTCGATTTAAAAGTATTATATGTAAATGTTACGCAATATCTGTGTGAAATTTTGATTTCTTCTTTATTTGTATAATAAAGCACTAGTTATCTTCGTATTTTAAAACACATATCAAAATTGTCCAGCTGTATAAGAGCAGGCGTACTGTTTTTTTTTTGTTTGTTCATCAGGGTTTCCTCTGACATAAGCCAGAAATTGTGATAACGAACATAATTACATCTGTCTTTTGATACGTCTTTCCCAGGACGTAGGCCTACCCCCACGAAAGGTGATTGGGCCATATCCACCACGCTGGCCCAGTGCGAATTGATGGATTCACATACGCCATCGAATTTCTTCTACGAACTTATGCAGGTTGTTACGATGTTTTCCTTCACCGAAAAGCCAGTGGTGTAAAATTCCGTATGTAAATTCCGAAAAACTCATTGGTACGGGACCGGGATTTGAACCCACGACCTCATGATTGTAAGGTCAGTGTCATTACCACTAGACCACCACGGCTTTTCGATTGAACACAATTTTACTAAATTTTGAAGACTATATATACAGATATACACTCGTCACATTTAGAGGGTTAAAGGGAAATGGGAGACCACCATACTGTTAAGGAGTAACCATTCGTTCGGTCGGTTGTAAAGCGGGTCCGGGTCAGTGCGCTCTCATTCTCCTGCACATTACTCCTAAAAGAATCTCATTAGCGTTCCTCAGAGATGGTGTAGCACATAGCTCTGTAAAAGATATGGTATCATAATTATGTTTAATCTTTTTCATAGTTTATTTATTCGACAAATAGGTGTCAGAGACACACTTTTGAAAAGTCAACAAAAATCTACACAATGGTAAAGACTTAACAAGAAATCATTACTTACATAAATAAATCATCCATTTAAACTTAATTCATATCAATTAATTAAATGACATTACATTTAGGTACATTTTATATAAAAACATAGAGCTATTACAACAAGATTACAACTCTGGGATTAAAAACAAGTAAACACAACAAGGTGTCAGTCGTATGAATGATGAAAACCTACCAAATCTACCCAATTTGGTAGATTTTTGTGAAGATTTTTTTTTATGAAAGATTTTTTAAAGAAATTCAAAGGGTTGTACAATGGATCCGGTTAAGTGCGCGCTCATTCTCCACATCACTTCTGTAGGCGTTTCATTAACATTCCTAAGTATAAGATGATGTAGCACACCACTCTAGGAAATCTTTAAATACAAATATACTTTTGATTAGGGTTTACTGTAAGAGTTTGAGTTTGTGATACCAAAAAAACTTATTGATCTTACAAACTACCCCAAATCGAAAACTCCGTGGTGGCTTATCATTGCTCTGAAAGCTGTTATTAGTACAGTAGTAATGGTTGATTGCTATAATATATTCACTTAACTAGTTTTTACTATAGTTTGAGATTTTAAAATTCCTGCTTTGATTCCTGGTAAAGTCTTTCATACCCGAAAAATCTATTCCTTAATTATAAATAATAATAACATCATTTTAGGACACTATTCTAAATCGTTACTTAGGTTCATAACTACTATCACAATATACTTTAGTAACTTTCAACATAAATCCTACTAATATTATAAACGCGAAAGTTCAATTCAATTTATTGATTTATTTAAGTTTGTGAGTATGGATGTTTGTTTGTTTTACCCTTTAACGCTTTTTGCTACTGAACGGATTAAGATGAAACTTTGCAATAATAATGCTTATACATTAAAATAACACATAGGGTATAATTTATAAAGATGTCGCGTGATACGAAGTTCGCCGCGTATTATATTTCATTTTGCAGTCCACTGTTTTCTATCTTCCTAAACTGCTATAATAGTATGTGTTAACATGTTTCAAAAGCTATAAAAAGTAAGTGAAATGGCCGTGTTCGTGGGTCCCGTATTACCTAGGGTCGGCTGACACCCTGTACGTGCTAATGTGGGTGCGACGAGCACAACTGTGTAGGCACATCCTATATAGAGTATTGTTAATTAATTCGACTCACCACGTATAAAACAGTTTATTTTAGTTTATTTAGTTTTAGCTGTAATTTTTAAAAAGGCTGTCTTGTAAATAAGCTCTTTTAATTAAGTCTTATTACTCAAGTTAACAGGTGACACTAATACAGGCCCAGCCTATAGGGCATTCGACGCGCATTGCTTAATTTGGTACTTAATTTAAATTTATACTTTGGCAAAAATATTTTTATTTCATTCAGAGATCATCGTGACGTAAATATCTAAGCTCTGGACTCGTATCGAGTGGGTCCAACCGCAAAGCATACTAGAGCTCGTATAATAACATCGCTGCGTAATACGGAGACCGCGGGCTTACCGTCCAATTACATTTTATTCCGGTTGATCTCCGCATTTCGTGAGCAAATAATTGCGATTGCAATCCTGCGGCGTGTCCGGACGGCAAACACGCAGATCTTGCTATTATGGGACGCACCTGCCCGAGCGCGACTGACAGCGTATCGTATCACTCCGTGCTGCCAACACCGAAATAAATATATTAGTTGACGACTGGAAGCATGTTGTTGCATCGCTTCTGGTATACTGCGAATCCATAGTGGATCAGTGGGCTGGACGCGAAGCGACGGATGCGGACAGTAGCTTGATTTCTTGACATTTTGTATTGACATTTTCTGTTCTAGTTTTATTATCATTTATTACTTCCTGACATTTGTTTTATAATTAGATATTAAGTGAGTTATAATGTAATTGGTTTTACCGTATTATAAGCTCAATAAATGAAATTTAATTTAATTATAATTTTAGTCGTAACGTTGTCATTTAGAAGTAATCGTCTCACTGCAAGACAAAGGTTTCCCTCCCGTAGAAAACAACAAAATTGTTACACAAAACTAAAACGCAGTCTCTTCTAACTTTTGATAGCGATTAGGTTGTAGTTAGAAAAACTACATAGCTGAAAAATTAAACCATACTTTCTATATAGACAGATCTTTAGTGTGTTTTCGCGTCAACACACAATACAGACAAGGTGAACTTGCGCCTGATTCAATCGACTAAAGTGACGAAACGATATTATCAAAGACCAATTTCGGGTGTCGAACCCGGATCGTAAAACTAGGTCCGTTATTTTGAGCAAACCTCTTACCTATTTTACCCGCAAATTCTCAAAGAATCCTTTTTTTCTAGGATAAAAAGTAATACTATATCTATTCATGTAAAAAATTAAGTTGGCCTGCTGCTATTCAAAATAGTAACAAACAAACCACGCCAACTTTTAGAAGTCTACGTGTACCTAAAAATGCTGTATACTCGTACACTGCAGCAAAAAGCTGCTGAAAAATTTCTCAGCATATCAATAGTCGCGTAATTGGCTCAGGTATGTCATTACCGATTCACATTGGTGTTTATTTATCGAAACCGCTCGATATTGAGCCCGGGACTGTTTGGCTTAATTAAACTCTGAGATATCGGCTCTGTGGCGAGGATACCGACGGTCGAGGTCCGGTAGACCCCGAGCAACCCGGAGGTACTAGCGGTGGTTGGGACCCGAGGGCCCCAAGCAATTCAACGGCTTAGGAATGAATGTTTTTAAACCTGTCCTTGTATGGCCTTTCTACAACTTGACATACCAGTGGTAATGGGTCAGGTAGACCGTGCAGCAACCCACACATAAAGCCATAAACAAAGCTATGGTATTTAGCTAATATAATTACGATGGCGCCTCTGTACTCGGGCTTATAGTCGTGGTGGCAACTGAAACATAATACGAGGGTCAAACTGAAAGTTCTTAGAAAATCAAAAACTGATTACATTAGCCAGTTATTAGTTTTATTATATCTTTTCAAAATATTGTCCATTCACGTCAATACACCGCTGCATGCGATGGAACCACTGGGAAAAGCACTTTGCCCACTCGTCCTTAGGGGTCTCTTCAATGGCATCGCGATACGCAGCCACCGCTTCTTCAGCATTCATAAACCGCTTTCCTTTAAGTTTTTCTTTAATTTTTGAAAATAAATAAAAATCACAAGGCGCGAGGTCGGGGCTATACGGCGGGTGACCCAGTAATTCAACGTTTGATGTCGCCAAATAGTCGATCGTTCGCTTGGCGGTGTGCGATGAGGCGTTGTCGTGGTGAAGGAGGATCCTACTGCGAGGTCGTTTCTCTCGAACTTTTTCCAAGACAAGTGGCAAACAATTGGTAGTGTACCATTCTGCAGAAACTGTTTTTTGATCCTCTAACACAATTGTCGCGAAATGACCTATCCTTCCAAAGAACGAGGCCACCATTTTTTTCCCCGCACTTCGATCTCTCTTCACTTTAGTTGGCAACTCCTCGAAAGGAAACACCCACTGAGCAGATTGTCTTTTGGTTTCAGGATCATAACAGTAAATCCAGCTTTCGTCACCTGTTAGTATGTCGAACACAGCATTTGAGTCACCTCCGTTAAATCTTTCAATCATTTTACGGCACCAATCCACACGATGGAGTTTTTGAGCCTCAGTCAAATTATGAGGTATCCACCGGGCGCAAAGCTTCCTGACCGCTAAATGTTCGTGTAGGATTTTGTGCACTTGACTCATACCGATGCCTAAGCTTGTCCGAATCTGCTGATAGGTCACTCTTTTGTCAGTCTCTATCATACGCCGCACAACACAGATGTTATCTTCAGTCGTCGCCGTAGAAGGCCGTCCCTCACGTAAATCATCAGTGAGATTAGTGCGACCACGTTTAAACTCATTAAACCAGTTGTAAACAGTCGCACGAGATGGGGCTTCATCGTGAAAGGCCAATCGTAGTCTATCATAACTTTCTTGTTGACTTAAATGACATCGAAAGTCATAAAAAATCATTGCACGAAAATTTTCTCGTGTTAAATTCATGTTGACGTGACACAGACAATTTTCAATTTGCCGCCAAATCGTAAAACAAATGACAAATGAATGAAGTATATACTCAGTAATATTGGCAAAGAGTTCTATTTTCAAATTATAGAATTATTTTTTTATTATATTGTTTATAAGTGGCCAGTTCTAAGAACTTTCAGTTTGACCCTCGTACAGCGGATTAGGAAAAAAAATATTCACGTGTGGGTCTTCAAAAATTCAGTAATTATCGCTGTTTTGTTCACTACAAGAGATCACTATAGAATATAATTCATAATACCTAGTAAACCAATTTAGTTTTAAATTAACCTTAAGGCAATTGTGGAGTGCCAACCAGGCCATACAAAAACAATAGGCCCATTTTTGTCAGCCTCGGTGGCTCAGTGGCTAGTAACTTCTGTTTCAGAGGGGCGTGGGTTCGATCCCCATCCAGGGCAAGTATTTATGTGATAAAAATAGGTGTTTGCTCTGTGTCTGGGTGTTATTTAGTTATACTATCTATATAGGTATGTATTTTAAAAAAATGTATATGTAGTAAATCAGTCTCTGGCAGCCATATCACAAGCTTTGCTTAGTTTGGGGTCAGAGACCGTGTGTAAGATGTCCCCAAATATTTATATTTATATTTATGAAGGCTCCATGTTAGCTAAATTAGCAATCATTACATAAAACAAAGTCGATTCCCTGTATGCTAAAAAATATCTTCCCCTATAAAAAAAATATCTTGTCCCTAAGTATGCTAAAAAATATCTTTATAACTACGCAACATATTTTGATGCGGTTTTTTTAATACATATCATGTAATCAGCAATTCAATAGCTAGTCTTATGTGTCTTTGTATTTACAGATTTTTGAATGACCTTAAAGTAATAAGCCTCTAAAAATTCATATGTTTACTTAAAACTAAAAAAGTATACCTACAGAAACTAAAACCATTTCTGAAAAAAATAAGACCAACGTACGTGGCATAATATTTCTTACTCAAGCGATTGACACCAAAAACATAACATCTTGTTACAATTTAAGGGATGAAAAGAGTTTTCTCCCGGAACGTAAACATTATCAAAAAATTTAAAATACACTGGTCGATTCAGAATCCTCTTAAATAAGAACATAACTCTAGAATAGGTTTGTTCAATTTAAATTCAAACAAGTTGGGTCGCGCAGGACCCACGTTGCCCAGACAGTAAATATACGCACTCGCGGACTATTCTAGAATATAAATGGCGGCTAGACCGAGCGCGACCCGGTATGGGTGTTCAATTAACTCCGAATAATTAATAATTTTAATTACTAACGCACTGATCATAAATCACTTGTGCTTCTACAATTTTGCCTACAAATGAAATTATTTTAATTGGCGAGTTCCATAATATGTTGTTCTCGTGAAACATACAGAAACTAGTCACATGTAGTTACTACCGACTACAAGCAGTGCTCTTGGGACTTACTTGAGCTGGCACAAGTAGAGGATTGGCAGACTTTAGGTAGGTACATGTCTTCGAAAACATGAAAAAAATTTAGATTTGTAGTTTGTTACATGAAGCCAGCATGAAGCCCCAACAGTAAAATGATTTAATTTTTTTATAGTGCATCCCACACTAGATTTATCTCAAAGAGTTATTTTTATGATAAACATTTCAAAAATTCGTCGCGGATGCAGGACTCGAACCTTGCGTCTTCGGATCACTAGCCCGACGCTCTGACCACTGAGCTAATACGCAGTTTTTGAAATGTTTATCATAAAAATAACTTTTTGAAACCAACAGTATTTAATACGCACATAACTTGGTACGTACGATACCTGGAAATATTTACATTTTAAACTAGGGTTTAGATTATTCTGAACAATCAAATCAATCGATCAAGGATCTATTATTATATGATTATATTCTATCTATCTAGACATTAGAAACGTTTTAATGAGGTATGTGTTCTTTTTGTACACGTTTTGTTACGGGGCATGCCTTGTTGCAAAGCACCCTGTCTAAGAAGTCAAAGGCAGGCGGACACGTAAGTACACTTCAGTACTAAAGTGAGCGTACTAAGTGGCTCTATATTTTCATTCAGTAAACCGCTGGTCCTAAATCGTAATAATGTAGCCAATCTGGCTGGCTCCCAACCTGTCTCGCGGCCCGCAGTCTCGGTCCAATTAGGAACAAATATTGAAACGAACAACTTTTTTCATAAAACCTCGAGAGCTTCAAGGATAGAGCGAATTGTCCTGTGCCTACGTTACTCGAATATGGAGAAAATATTGCAATTTGCCTTTGTATTTTGATAATGAGTTTGACCGTTTGATTATAAGACATGGATAGTAAATATTTATAGGTTTATATATACCTACTTATAGTAGATAAGAAATTTACTTGTCTCTGAAACAATGAATCTCTACTTTTTAAATAGCCCAATAAAGTGATTTTTTCATATTTGAAAGATGTTCAATGTAAATGTCTTCCAATCGAATAAGTACACACGTATGCAATTTACGTCCAAGACCATCTTCCTACTTAAAGTTTATCAGGATATTTTGAAATATAACGTGTAAGTAAGTAAGTTCGTATAGCCCGGATGGCTAGCCCTGGTGTCAGAGTTTTTAGGCCGCCTGAAGGCCTCTGACATGGCTAAACGGTTAAAACAACCAAGGCCTACAATTAAACGTGAATCTGTACCTACTGTTCTGTACTGTACCTTATTTAACAGTCCTACCCACGAACAGGGCAGGACGTGGGCCTACCCACGAAATATGATCGGGCCACATCTACCACGCTGGCCCAGTGCACATTGATGGAGATGCGGGTTAAACGTGAATGTATCTAGTGAAAACAAACAGACGACGAAGTGATACTTACCTAAGACTTCGTTTTTATGTAAGGAACCACAATAAATCAAATTGCTTGCGCTACTCGTTACATTTCTGCACTAAAATACTAGAGATAAAATCTCAGTATTTTCACACAAGCCTACTCAATTTAATCGCACCCAACTTCATCTAACAAAAATCCCGGTATCCTAATCCAATTGCGAGTTACGCGCCGCCATCACAAACTCCAAATGAGTTGAACAAAGCGCCGCCGCCGCCGCCGCCGCCGCCTCGCGAAACAAATTTCATATGAAAGTTGGTGACGGACATTGTGAGCAGCCCACGCACTCCACTGCGGCCGCCACTGACCAAAACTGGGCTATGCATGCCAAAAATCTAATCAGTCCGTTGCTGCATGAAAGAGGAACAAACCAACAAACACACTAAGATTTATAATATCAGTAACGATATATTCGTTGGTTAACGAAACGTTATAACTAAACCAATATACAATACGATACCTCAGATCATAATTATTCTGTACCGATAATTTTAAAAATCGGTCAAAAATCTGTATCGATAATTTTAAAAAAAGTCACTCATTCACAATTTCTGCTTGAAATAAGTACTCGTATTCGTTGATATCATTTTTGCTATAAATCAAACTTCTCTCGTTACATTAAGAACAAAATTTCCAAAGCTCCTTCGCAACTACCCACACTTCATTTCACATATTTCTCCATCTAGGACAAATTTTCGCGCCAACTATTCTAATATCTAGAAAAATGTGCACGAAGCAAGAGAGCGCGAGGGACAATCGAAAAAGTTTGCCAGCCACAATATCTCGGGCGGTGTTGCCAATCCCAGAAAACTAAAAAACAGCCCACTAATAAAAAAAACAGGAGAAAACAGTAGATAAGGGGTAAAGAGGCATGTTTCTTACTTTTCTCGTACAATTTAAACAATTATCTAGGTACTTTGATTTGTTAAAAAAAGACTCACAAATAGCTATAACTAAGGATTACAATGAAATAAAAAACGAAAATCAAAGTAAAAATATCTTCCACTTTCATATTCTACATAGTATAAAACAAAGTCGCTTCCCGCTGTCTGTCCCCATGTATGCTTATATTTTTAAAACTACGCAACGGATTTTGATGCGGTTTCTTTTAATAGATAGAATGATTCAAAAGAAAGATTTCTAAATATGTAAAATACACCTGTGCGAAGCCGGAGCGGGTGCCTAGTCGTTTATAAAATAATAGAAAAAGTCGGAAAACATCAGTATTTTCCAACTTTTTTATAATTTAGTAGCGCTGAATGTTAATTGAAAAACAGTAAAAATTAGTATGTGAAAACTGCAAATCTACTGTTAAAACAGTAGAGATGGCAAGACTGATTTCCGGACGTATGTCGGGAGCGTATGATAGTGTAATGAGGCACTTTATATTCTCGCCGACGTCAATAGACCCGCGCCATTGTGTCACTTGATTCGATCTCCCACCGAATAGACAAAGGAATTAGGTCCTCTCGTCTTTGTTCCTGATTAAATTATTACAAAACTGACGGAAACGTACAGATAGAGATATATTTAGCTCATGTTTGTCACATGTTGTTTGTCAGCCTTTGTATTAGAAGCCTAGATGGTAGATACGAGCAGCTGTTACTCGAGATAAGTAATTATAATGTTGTAGCGAAGGTATTTGATTGCGTTCAGGCTTTGATGTAGAAGTTTTAGGTTTACTTAGATAATATTCAATCTGAGCGCGAGCACTAACATTATAATAACATGACATGTCTCTACAGAATTATATGGAGCAAGGATAAACGGTACCAATGAATTCTAAGGATTCGAGGATTTGGGACCATGAATACTAAAATGTTCACTGTTCTACAGTATAGCATAGATATCCTTTTTAGCGTTCCGTGCCCAAAGGGTAAAAACGGGAGTCCCGTATTACTAAGACTCCGCTGTCCGTCTGTCTGTCTGTCACCAGGCTGTATCTCATGAACCGTTATACCTAGAAAGCTGAAATTTTCACACATGATTTATTTTTGTTGTCGCTATAACAACAAATACTAAAAACAGAAGAGAATTAATATTTAATGGGGGCTCCCATACAACCCGAGTTTTAGCCGTTTTTCGCTCGATATAAATAGTGGTAACAAGTAGATGCTTAAAATATTCACAGAATATTGAGTTCTATATTCACTTCAGTAATGAATAATTAAAATAAAATAAATATTTAAGGGGAGGGCGACTTGTACTTGGCCAATTATTTGAACTTGACAAATGATGAGAAAAATCTATGTCTATAAAATTTAGTGTATTCTTGGTGGTAAAAATGCTAACAATTTGAGATTGTATTGAAGCAATAAAGTATCAGAATCTTGCAACAAGACGACTACTCGTAGCATCGCAGTATTTATATGCTACGTACCTACGCGAAAAGAATTGGCGTAGCGAGCGTACCTCGTAGAAGTCGTAGCCTGCATTGCGTTGTAAATAAAGAACATTTTTATATTTATTTTTAACGAGCTGATCCGGCAAACTTCGTTTCACGCAATATCTTTATAAGTTATAGTCCATGTGTTATTCTGATGTATAAGTATTACTATTGCAAAGTTTCATGTCAATCCGTTCAGTAGTTTTTGCGTGAAAGAGTAACAAACATCCATACATACAAACTTTCACGTTTATAATATTAGTAGGATGATATCGGTAGAACTGAGATGGCTGATAAGGCCGCAAAGTTCTTTAATAGAGACCATGTTCCATAACCATGGACATACTACCTAATTGAGACCACAGGAACGCGCTTGGTTCAAATCGGTTCCGACAGGTCTTATTGGAAATCTAAAAGGAAGGCCTATGTCCAGCAGTGAATGCCCTAAGTCTGATATGACGAATTATACCGGCCTAAGTTTTTTAACTTTTTGGCTATTTCTTTGTGATTTCATTCATCCATCCATCCATCCATCAGCCATAAGAAGTCCACTGTTGGACATAGGCCTCCCCTATGAATCTCCAAAAAGACCGATTGGAAGCGGCTTGCATCCAGCGCGATCCTGCGGTCTTAATGAATTCATCCGTCCACCTTGTGGGTGGACGTCCTACGCTGCGCTTGCCGGTACGTGGTCTCCACTCGAGAACTTTTCGACCCCGTCGGTCATCAGTCCTCCGCGCTATGTGCCCTGCCCATTGCCATTTCAACTTGCCAATCCGTTAGGCTATGTCGGATTTCAGTCAATACCTATCTATAAATTTTAATATTATTCTCTTGTAAATCTTATTCATACTGTCACAATCGCAGTCCATTCTAGTCCAAGAAAAAATCGTCAAAGTTGTGCCTCAGTAAAGCAGTGGTGGACTTTACTACACTAAGAAGCTTCCATGAAATTTTGGTAGCAACTCGAAAAAACACATTTCACGGCATAATATAAGCCGAATGTAAAGGCCTATCTGAACCTAGTTATAAGCTGTGACAATCTCCACTCTTTGCGCCGCGCCGCTGATATATTTTTTTAACTAGCTTGCTTCGTATTTAGAGACGCCATTAAGTTTAATTCGGCATATATCACTTGCCCACTTCCGCGCACATAATTCAGTTTATAATAAACAAATTCTTACAGCATTTTCACTAATCATCGCTGAGAAACACAAGTTTCACAAAATTATACAATGCGACGCAATGATATTTCGCGCGTCCTATCAAAACTCTTCTAATCTAGATCTATTCTATCTAGATCCTGCAACACATGCAGAGCCTAACGCAGGGTCAAGGGTACCTTTAAAATCCTAGCAATAACATATAAGAATACCTATATATAAAATACTGCTATGCTTAAGCATTCAATGTAATAAGCGAAAGAGACTAGATCCTGCAACACAGGCACAGCCTAGTGCAGTGTCTAGGAGGGGGTGTGGTGGAGGTTTGGTAGGGACTCAGTGGAGCCACGGTGGGAGCCTGATGGGGGCGAAGTGTGGGATTGATAGGGCCTCAGTGTGGAATCAGTGGGGCCGCGGTGGCAGCGCGGTAGAGACTCAGTGGGGCCGCGGTAGGGGCGTAACTGCTACTTACATTTATATAACTACTACTGCTATTATAATATTAAGAAATTTGTTTAACTTAGTTTTAGAAGGAATGTTTAAGAAATTCTACATTGTATTATCAATGCTGAATAAAGTCATTCATTCATAATAAAGAACACTGTTGCCACTTAGGTACTTTACAGTTAGGTCCGGCTATTTGTCGGTGCCAGGCGGCTACAATTTAATAAAACTTGTAGATTTTATTTAACCGCTTTTTCTGGAAACTTTTCACATGAACTCTTGTAGCCGTAATGTTGAACCCCACACAAACTTTACCAATTAGCTCAGGTATTCACGTTTGCAGCGCCGTATGAACAGCGTCCTTACAGAATAATTTAAGCTATTTTAAGTCTGTAGTACTATTAGCAACTTTAACTTTTATGAGTTGAAATAGTATCTCGATTGGTACCCACCAATTCGCCGCACTAGATTTAAAACTCCTCTAATCCACATCCGAGCTGTACCTACACACTATGCTCAAAATTATATCCTTACTTACCTATAATAAGCAGTACTCTAAAATAGACCTATTCTACGTAGAATATATATATAATAAGTACTTAACGAAAGCCTCATCAAAAAATCGGCCAAGTGCGAGTCGGACTCGCGCACGAAGAGTCCGTACCGTATGGGAGCCCCATTCCTCTTGCCGTTATTAATAGCGAGCAAAAAAGTCCTAAAAATCACGTTTGTTGTATGGGAGCTCCTAATTTTATTCAGTTTTTAGTACCTATTTGTTGTTATAGCGGCAACAGAAATTAATACATCATCTGTGAAAATTTCAGTTGCCTAGCTATCATGGTTTATGAGATACAGCCCGGTGACAGACAGACAGACGGACAGACGGACATCGAAGTCTTAGTAATAGGGTCCCGTTTTTCCCTTTGGGTACGAAACCCTAAAAAGGGATAAAAACTGCCACTGAAGTCAACAACCCGCAAGCAGATTTCGAATGTACAATACTCCGATATAATGATTCCGCTTAACTAAAGAAGAGAGAGAACACTAGAGGCGATGTGGCCAAGTAGCTGTTAAGCTCCTGATCGACGTACAAAAGACTTGGACGGTACAAAGGTCTTACGTTTACTTACTTACGTTTTATTTGACACTTTTCTCTTTTGCAGCTTACCGCTTCTTTTTAAATAACCGTGTTCAGTACTAAAATGGCGCGTGAAAAACATACGTCATTCTTTCTTTAGTTAAAATTATCAATTTCATGCAACGCTTTAGTACTTGGACACGGCTATTTTAAAAGAAACGGCAAACTGTAAAAGAAGAAAGCGTCAAATGAAACGATAATTAAAAGCGACGACCTTGCTCGCGGCCATCTCTCTCGCGGCTTGTCAAAAAAGTTGAAGTTTTATTTGGCTCGCCGCACAGTGTTGCCAGCACTGTGACTATTTTTGTGTTCTACGGCTTTCGGTTAGTAATTCCTTCGGTCTCAAATAATTTCTGTAGTCTGTTGGTTCTACTATCAATTCTTGGATTAAATTGTTATGCGATAACCGAGCATACATAAATTCCCTCAAGAACTAACCTGCCCTGGCCTGTTGTGTGCGGGCTTGTTGCTCGATGAATACGTTGAAAAATAGTTTGATTTAACACCAACAAGTATTTCAAAGAAGTTTTTGATGATTAGTTTTAGATTATTTTTTCCATCACAATTTCACATTGTTTTTACGCACACCATTTTCAAAAGCGAAACAAACGAACTGAGCTTCCTCTTCTTGCCACCGCGTTCACAACGGCGGGGCGAGGCGGCGCTTGCGTCGCAGGTGTGCGCGTGCAGGTCGGTGCCATTGGCGAGCACAATTGGCGGGAGATTTTAAAAACAAAACCCTACACATAGATACATTTTCAAACTTCGAATATGACAAAAATTTTTAATTTGACGAGCCAAAGTCAGCCAAACAGTCTGCAAAACCGCGGCTTTATTTTGTACGTCGATCAGGAGCTTTATAGTAGGTACGTTTTCAAGGACCCTAATGATTAATTAACAGCCATCAGTCCGCCGGGCGCGGCCTACATCCATCACTCTTGCTGGACTAAAATAATTACTTATTATTCTCACTGGCAGCACTTATAGAGGCAGGGTGGCTGCTCCTAACGTCAGTTTAGTAGTTAGATAAAAAGATTTAGCAAAGTTACTGGCACAGACCAGCGAATTGGCAGTGGGCTGGGCACATAGCGGAGAGGACTGATGATGACTAATGGTGAAGAAATGTTCACGAGTACAGACAAGCGCGGCGTAAAACGTCCATCCATAAGGTGGAGGGATGACCTCATTAAGTCGCTTCCAACCGGTCTTATTGGAGATTCATAGTCAGATATGTATTCATAACTTACTATACCTTAATGAAAATTGATGAGTTCAAAGAGTTCTCTAATGGAGACCACGTATCGGAAAACACAGCGTAGAACGTTGGGTAGCCAAGAGGTGGACTGGGGACTTATTAAAAGCTCAGAATGGCGCGAAATACACTGTCGTTTTTATCCGATCGTTGGAGATGTAAAGGAAAGGCCTAAATCCAGCAGTGATCGTCCTATATCTGAAATCCTGATGACCTAAATTAATATGTGATATGATATCTAACATAATACTACAACGGCATACTTTTCGCTTTCAAAATGTACTCTGAATGAGTCCTAGATCGTTGTTACAAAAGATTAGAGTCTACAAAAGCAGTAGCTAGAATTAAGTTCTACTTACAACCTGTAAATCGGCCAAGAACAGCTGCGTCGACACAGACAAGCTATTACATCCCCCAGGCCGCCAGAGCAGGCCTATGTATGCAAAGCATGCAAACGGGCCTGTAATCCGACCTTTTCGACCATTACGACTCACAGGGCGTGCTAATGTCCCGTGGTAGCCAAAAGATGGTTCTCGAGTAATGTCTTTGTTACAGGTTACTGTTTACTAAATGTTTGTGTGAATATGAAATTAAAGAAGCAATGTTATACAACTGTTTGAGTAAGAAATTTTACTATTGTTATTAAGGTCATTTATATTTTCCGGACTCCAAATAATACCTAACCACCCGACTTCATGTGTATTCCGAGAAAGGTGGTGGCTACTGCACTGTAATGAAAGTGTTCGACCAGTGTGTGTTGCCAGTGATGACTAATGGCACAGAAACGTGGTCTCTAACTAAGGACCTTATTAATAAGCTCAAAGTAGTACAACGAGCTATGGAGAGGGCTATGCTCGGAGTCTCTCGGCGAGATCGAATCAGGAATGAGAAGATACGTAGAAGAACCAAAGTTACCGACACAGCCCAGCGGATTGGCAAGTTGAAGCGGCAACAGGGAGGGCACATAGCGCGGAGGACTGATGACCGATGGGGTCGAAAAGTTCTCAAGTGGAGACCACGCACCGGCAAGCGCAGCGTAGGACGTCCACCCATAAGGTGGACGGATGACCTCATTAAGACCACAGGATCGCGCTGGATGCAAGCCGCTACCAACCGGTCTTATTTGAGATCTATAGGGGAGGCCTATGTTCAGCAGTGGACGTCTTATGGCTGACGGATGGATGGATGACCACCCCTCAAAAGTTCAAAGTCAATAGGTAGGTACATTCTAGTGTTATGGAATGAGTAAAAGTGGGCAGCTGAGTTCCTGAGCCGTGGGAGAAAATGTCTAACTACGTAAATGCTTATAAAAGTGTTGGGTTTGAGACAAAAACTGCATATTTTAAATAAAGTGCCGTTTTTTAACGTTTCACAAGTTATCGAAAGCGGTTGTCACAGACTTGGGGAATATAGAAAAAAATAAGAATAAGCTCATGGTCGGCTTCACGGGGGAGTTTTGGAGGTAATCTGGAGCCAGACGTCAAGCTGAAAACAAATGTCTGTACGACTGTACCTGCGCTAAGCTGTAGAATACTGAAAATGGAAGAAATATTGTAGTTGAAGAATGAAGAATAAAGTTAACGCAATTTCCAAATTGATGTATAATTTCGCCCCAAGTCTTCGGTCGCCTCACGAAAGAAAACTAAATAGGTATACTGGGTGTATCAGAACTCTACGTCCTAACATCCTGTAGAGTATACGTACGTACCTACAAGGATACGTCATAATAGGTACTTTGTGCATAGATAAACGTAGGTACAAGAATAATCTCGCGAATCCCCGCCAAAAAGGTCCAAAACAGCACGATCTCGCACACGTATCTGTTATCCGGCCCACTTGGGCCCACTAGACCGAGTCAATTATAAACTTTGGAAATTCGCTCAAACAATTTTTGCTTTCAGCTGTCGACTCCATTGCTACCGGTTGGTATTCAACTTTTCAAATTTGAAAAGGGCGGCGGCACAGCCATGTTATTACGGCAAATTGTGTGCACCCCTGTTTAACTTTTGCCAACAAATGAAATTAGGTTACCGGATTTATTTACTTTACACTTTTTAGCTTGAAGTTAGAAAAGTCAATTGCAACCGTAGGTATAGGATTAAAACTTTGAGCAAATATCTACAGAGCCACATTCCCTAAGTGAAACTATTAAAAAAAAGTGCAAGTGGAGTCCCTTCGCGCGGAAGAAGTGAAACTTCGACGCAACAGTGCTTTCGTTCACTTCAAAATGTCCGAGCGCCGTCATACATATACCGACTTAGAATAATTCACAATGACCCGTTTTCTCGAATTAACCGCGCACTTTGGCATCGCGTAGCGTTGTAGTCGGCTTGCAATCGCCTTACGACTAACTAAAAAGCCTGCCCACTACGTAGCTTGGGCAGGGTTTTGGCTCGGACACTTTTTTTGTTCGATTGTAACTCTATAAATATTTGCAGGATTAAAAAACTATAACATACCTACACAGAAACACAACGGTGTATCCTCTGTGTCTCGTCTAATAAGGCCTACAAGAAAGACTCGAGAGCTTGAATAAACAACGTGCCTTCTTATTTAAAGTAGGAAGGAACCATAGCATCATAGCATAGGTAGTAGGTAGTTAGGTACTTTCACTTAGTACTGGCAACTACTAACTTAATAGGCCCAATTATGAAGACTCCATCGTAATTAAAATAACTAATTAGCATATTTCTGTTTCTTTTTCACTTTAGGCATTCGATAGAGAGAACACTTTTTACGTTGCTATTTTTACGATGGCGCCTTTATAATTGGGCCTAATATGTGATTGATGTAAGTATTAATTGGGATAGATAGAATACGGAACCCTAAAAAGGCAACGCGTCGCGGCCCTAACGTGATTCAAGTACTCTTTTAGGAATACTAGGAACCTGGGCAGAATTTTGTAAAGGTTTAGTCACACAAGGGTCGGTTATATTCACGACGCTCCGCGCTCATAAATCACACATATTATCGGGTCGCAGCGTCCCGACACTAGACACCAGGCTTTGTTGGAATAAAGCCGCACATGCCTGCGATATTGGCTCTTATGTAGGCGACGAAGAGTGTAGAGGTATCTCCGTATGATATGAAAGTTCCTGGACATAATACAGAGGATTTATCTTAATGACTTCGTCTGATACTAGAGTTGTATCTTCACATCAGCAAGCCGGAGCCGGGAAGAAAAGGCGTCGACACCGCAAAAATTGAATCGGGATTTTTATTCATTTCCTGCTCTGGCTAACCGTAGATATAGCGTGAATATTGGATAAGATTTTCGATGCTAAGGTTTTTGATATCGCAGGCAGGTAACTTTGAATGAATATCGGTTGAACACATACCTCTCTATCCGACCTAGTAACTTGATTGACATAAAAATTGATTACAATTTAATACGAATGTATTTCTATACCTACGTGAGCGGAACTGACCAGACTGTAGCAGCATTTTGTTTTTTGCAAAGTTATAGTTTTCTGAAATTGGCTCATGCTAGTCCAGCAAGCGACCACGGAAAGCCACGAAATGAACTCATTTCGACGTGTGGAAAAGTGACAGATATATACATTGCCATATAGCTGTCTCGTACTGACTCATCGAAAGAAATATTACTTCGTGCGCCCGGCTTCATCCTAGCCCGGCTGGACCATAATTCGTTCCGCAAGAAGCTCTACTTCACTCCGCACAGCTCCACTATATCAGAGCTTAAGAGTTAAAATGAAAAACTCAACAAAAAACGCAAGACTATAATAAAATACGGCTACGTATCGACGGCGGGGCTTAAAAAAGAGAGCGCCTCGTCTCTGCCCTTGTCGAAGAAGCAGCTGGAGGGCGGGCAGTCGGCGGCGACGACGCGGTGCTGGCGCAGCAGCAGGAACAGCAGCAGGTTGTACTCCGAGGTCGCGTTCTGGACGAGGCGCAGCGTCGTCTCCAGCTGCTCCTGCTGCAGGTCCCAGCCGCGCAGCCGCTCGACGTTCACTGACAGGTACTGGTTCAACTGCAACACGACATGTTGTACCTGTACCTGTACCTACCTGTGTCGTGTGTACACACCCACACACCGAATCAACTTAATGGCATCTGTAATCACGACACGAGGCGATTTGTTACGCAGTAGCAATTTAGGGATGATTTATATTAGGACGGGGCGGATGCGGGACGGGCGCAGGACGGGGCCGTACGACGCACGTTCCATACATTTTGTGTAAAAGCCCGGACGAGCCCCGTCCGGGAGTCGTGCGGGCGTCGTACGGGCCACGAAACCAAAACAATATAGTTACCTACTTAGATCCAAAGCTGTAGGTAGGTACATTATAAAAACACTGTCTGCCGCTTCCAACCATAGTATTCCCGGAAATTCAAAGGGGAAGCATATGTCCAACTGTGGCCGTCAAGCTAATCGATAATGATTGTGATGATCTTTCGCGCCAATTTAATTGTTGACCTACTGCTTAATATTTAATTTAATAGGTATTGAAACAGTAGTGCAAAAACGAATCAAAATAATGTCACCAATGAGCTGGGGTAGTATAGTGGTACCTAGTAAATAACCTCCTTACAATCGTAAGGTCGTGGAACAAATCCCGGTCCCGCACCAATTGATATTGGAACTTGTGTACAGAATTTCACACCACAGCACTGGCTTTTCGGTGAAGGAAATCATCATGAGGCAATCCTTGTGCCTTTAAGAAATTCGATGGCGTATGGGAATCCACCAAACCGCACGGGGCCAGCGTGGTGGATATGTGCCCACAGTAGCTGTAGACCTACGTTCTGCAGCGAACTATTAAAAACCTGGTAGTCACCTTAACTATCCGTTTTTCCATGATTTTCCTCTGTATCCACTCGGCGAGGTACGTGGTGACGGCGAGAACGATGAGCAGGCCGGTGGCCAACAAGTCAAGCGGCGGGAAGTGCGAGACCGCGGCGTCGAGAGCAGCCAGCCGCGCGGGCGCCGCGGCCGGCACGGGCGCCTCCAGCTCCGGCACGTAGTAATGCGCCGGCAGCAACAGCAGCCCCAGCAGCGCCGTCGTCGCCACCAGCCCGTTCGGGCACCCACATATCGCCATCTACGCGACACTCACACTGCGACCCTATCGACTCGTGCGCTGCTGCATTATTTCAACAGCTATATTAATTATTACACATACGACTATGATACTACTGTTTGTATATAAAAAATGTTAGCCCAAAAAGTATAATAATATAGATGTGTTAGCCAAAAGTTGTTGACGCTATCAAAAATTATTGTTTGTAATTCTCTTTGGTTATTTGTCTAAAGATTTGAAGTTTCCGCTCAAATTGGGTTCGAAAATAACTGAGAGTAGTAACGAAACGGCGCGTAGCCAAATATTGCATTAATTATTTTATCAAATGATTGGTTTTTAAACACGAAAACTTTTTGATTTGATGAGGAAATTTTCATCATAACTGGAAAAAATATTTCACTATTGGAATACCATTGCGTAAATCAAACAATGATGATTTTTACTTTATTGTCTTTGAGACAAAATTCATACCCCATAACCCCTAATCACTTTTGAAAACGAAACGCAATACGACAGCTGAAACTGACACTGACATATTTTATTCATCCAGCTTAGGGGGGAGATAAAAATCGATAGCTGACGAAAATCGAATAAAATATTTTCTCGGCAACGCGGCAATCAGCATTTTTATTCTTATTGAAAATTATTTTAAGGGAATTCGTTGTCGGTCTTACTACAAACTGGGACGGTATTCTATAAGAAAAAATTAAAAGCTATAGACTTGTATGTCTATGACTTTTTGTCGGGGTTTCAGACATCATGTACTGAAACTAACTGTGTCTGAAATAAAATATAAAAAATGGGCAATTAAACCAGTTACATTGCTAGGTGGCCAAGTAAGTGGTAGACTTCAAGTTTAGTTGTTTGATTAGAGATATTTCTCCCAATATTTACTTGTAGGTAGCTACCGCTTCAAATTAGTGGAAACTGACTATTGTGTCAAAAACTGAAAACTGTCATAGGTTTTATACCTCGAGATTCGAATCCAAGCCCGTACTGTCAAGGTTACCGTCACTCCAGAATCTCTACATTTCTCAAGCTAACCCAATGTAATTTCTTAAGATCAACAACTCAAACTGAAGATTCTCGCAGAAAAAAATCGTAACGTAATAAAATATTCGAAATTCGATTCGATTCAAAGTTCGATTTTTGACTATAACGCACAAGCCTAGCAAATGACACATTTTTGACGTGCGTGACAGGCGTGACAGCTAGAGTGAGGCTCAAACAGCTGGTTGTCCCAAACAAAATCTAAACTTTTGTTTTAAATTCTGTGCAAAATTTTTAATTACTGTTTTGTGAAAGCGGTTGTATTTAATTACTCGCCAGGTAAATATAAAATTATATTAGTTAGAACTGTATTTTTTCTATAAGTTTTTATTTTTGTACCCACATTAATAGTTATGTTTATAAAATTCTGCTACCGCCGATCTCATTTAACATTCAATTTCTCACGTCACATTATTTCCTGCTTTTTCAGGGCCAAGCGGAACTTATGGTGAGCCGCGGGAGACAAAGGACTTATGTTTACAAAATAAAAAGGCGCGGCCATGAAGAAGGTAATTCTGTTCAAGAGTCATTCGGAGGAATATGAGCTGGCGTTCAGCGAGCAGAACTTCGAGGCGGTGTTCGTGGAGCCGCTGCAATTCGAAGCGACGAACAGCGCGGAGCTGGCGCAGCGGCTGCTGCGGCGGGACTACGGCGGGCTCGTGCTCACCAGCCCGCGCGCCGTGGACGCCGTGGCCGCTTCCTGGGACCCCGCGCGCTTCGTGCTCTGGAACTCCAAGCGCGTCTACACGGTCGGCGAGGCCTCCGCGCGCAAAATCAAAGCCTCCCTCGGCCTGGAAGCCCTCGGCGCCTCCGCCGGCAATGCAGAGAATTTAGCAAAGATCATTGTCCAAGACAACCCTCCAAACACGACATTTTTATTCCCATGTGGCAATTTACGGTCAGAGACGCTACCCACGACTCTGAGTGCAGCAGGAATCTCAGTAGATGCATTAACAGTGTATGAGACTACAGAAAATGTGAATTTGAGGAGGGATCTAATGAAGCTGGATGCGGAGCACCGGCCGAGCTGTCTAGTGTTCTTCAGTCCGTCGGGGTGCGAGTACATCCAACGCCAGCTCCAGACGTTCAGCAATAATCTGTCACAGCTGCCTCGCTTCGCCATTGGCAATGCGACTGCACACAAGATAGAGAATCTCGGGCTAGAGATAGCAGGGGTTGCGGCAAAACCGAGAGCAGACTGTCTCGTGGAATCAGTACAAAAATACTTCACAGTACAAGGACATAGCTAGTAAAGAGTTTAGTACAATTATATTATACTATTATGACATACAATGAAGGCCATTTGAGGTGTAATTGTGCATTGTTTAAAGTATAAGTGTGTTGTTAGGTCGGGTATTTGTTAGGCAACATTTGTTATTAAACTTTTATGATGTGTTTACTAACAAGATTACAATAAACACTATTTCAGGAAGTTAGCATTCAATACTAGTTGTCAGTTGTAGCTAGGATGTCGCCCAAAGCTTTTTCCTTCCTCTATGTGTCTTCCAATTCTTTTTCATGATTTAATATTTTTTTCTTTTTACTGCTCACAATTTTATTTTTTCATTACCATGTTTAATAACTGTTTTACTAACAAATGTTGCCTAAGGAATACACCTGGCTTTAGAGTATAAGAATTGTTATGATATTGCAAATATTTTAGATATTACGAGTTTTTTAGTCAAAGGTTTCAGGTGTGAGCGAAACATGACATTAAAATAATATACTTATTATTATTGGTGATGGTAGTGTTGTTACTCGTTATGATGTTATTCTGATTGAGATTATGGAATTGATAAATAAATAGTCACTTGTATTTTTTGTACTTAAATCTGTTTTTTTATAAAAACTTCTATCTATACAATACCTACCTACGTATAGGCCGAATCATACATGTCGGCGGATGTGAAGTTAGCTAGAAGCTGCATAATATCCAATCTTCTGAAGCTCACATTAAATTGCGCGTTGATTGGATATCGCACAGCTTGTAGCTAACTTCACATCCGCCGACTTGTATGATCTAGATTTTGGTTCAGAAATTATAGTTACACTTTTATGTCATACGATCACTGGGATAAAGTTGAAATGACCCTCGGGCCACAATCGTCGCGATAACGCAAATATTTGAGCTATTGAACTCTCATCATTTGCATAAAAACTTGCTTCACAATGAGTTTAGATAAAACTTAAGACAAAAAAAACTATGACGTCACGTCGCCTGTGGCCGGACGAAACGCGAATAAGCTAATATTGTCATAGAGAGACTTCCCCATTGAGCTCGATTTTGAATACTCTAAAATTATTTTATAAAATCCGAACACTGCAAATAGTGCAATGCAATAAGATTTAGAATGAGGGTAGAAAAAAATATTGTTCTGGTAATGAGGTGTTGAGGCCGTCAGCTAGTGGTCGATCGAGGCGTGTATTCCCAGTAGTATACAGGGTTATTTCTTATAAATTAGCATCCTTTTAGGGGCTTATTCTGACACTGTTTACTAACAATGTTTGTTCTGCGACTATTGTCAAAACTAAAAAAAAACAGCTGTTCCATACACAGAAGAGAGAAGTTCTGCTGTTCTGTGGTTCCATACATTTGGTCGCGGGTGAACGATATTTTTCTATGGAAAACCAATTTTTTTTTGAGCTTTGAAAAAATTTCGCAGAACAAAAGTTGTTAGTTTTGATGTACATAATAAGCCCCTAAAAGGATGCTAATTGATTAGAAATAACCCTGTATACCAGCGGAGCAATCCCATAATGAGACTACTGGTATTTTTATACCTGAGGTTCCATTAATTTCTGACTGGACTATTCGGATTTCTATTCCTTGTAGTCCCGTGTGATACTCAGACGCATAAAACATGTCACGTAATTTTGAGTAAATGCGTCTTTTATGCATCCGAGTATCACACGGGACTACTGGGAATTCAAATCCCACTAGTCTAGTCAGTGGAACCTCTGGGATTAGAACAGTAGTCCAATTCATGGAACCTCTGAGAAAAAAATACCATTAGTCGCATCAAGGGACTACTCTACTGGCACCTACTACCTACTGGGAAGTGGGAACACACAGATCGAGGTGCGACAGTAAAGAAAATATTTACTCGAGATCGTGGCACCATCATATAAGTTGACTAATAGAAAGCTAGTGAATGCAACGAGTTTCTTGCTGGTACTTCTCCGTTGCCTAGGGTTTTCTCGACTGCAGTACAAGTAGCGGCACGTACCTAAGTCTAGCGCTGAGGGTACTGTGGAGGGGATGGCTGCGCATGTTGACCGCCATACTAAATTCACGCGAAGCCACCCCCTCCACACTTATAAGTATGCCGCGTTCAGCGCTAGACTTATAGGTATGCCGCGACCTGTACAATTGCTATTCATGGAGTACCTTGTCAGGGTCCATGATATTAGAATAGCTAGGCTAGCGAATGAACAATCGCAATGAAAATAAATATCATATTTAGTAAGTTTAGACTTGTCAAGAAAAGTCTTTAAAATTGATCCCATTATGCACATAAAGTAGGTACCAATAGTTGGTATAGCTCGAATCAAACTAAATGGCGTCTGTGAACACAAGGCAAGTCATTGCATAGTAGCAATTTATGTTAGCAGAGCAAGGAGGGAGGATTTACACAGCTTGAAGCTTTTCAGACGCCAGTAAGTTTGATTTAGCCTATATCCTGTAGTACAGGCAGTTGTTACACTGTAATTAGGCTTGCGCAGACAGGCCACCGACCACAGCCACTGGTGGCAAGCAGCAACAAGCTATTCGCAAGATTTTTCATACACTTTGTAAAACGCGGCGCACACGTGTGGCCGGTGGCGGCCACGAGCTATTGCAGTATCAGCGATACATACAGATGTAGCGGTAGCGCGCGGCGGCCACCGGTGGCTGTGGCCCGTCTGCGCTGAGCTTTCTAGACGTCGAGATCGTGCGGGCGCGGGCGGCGCGGCGGCGCGTGTGCCGCGTCCCGGAGCCGCATGGACAGGAAGTACGTCAGCGAAGCACTCGCCAGCAGCATCCCGCCCGCCGCCAGCCACAGGCCCTGCCGACACACACACCGGGGATGATTTTGGTGAGGCTGTATGCATGTGATTGTCGTAAATCTAATTTAGGTATAGGCCGTATCTTTCTTGGCGGTTATGATGTTAACTACAAGCTTCGCAAAACCCAATCTAGATTACTTAGTACAAGTTTACAAGTAAATTGAAACTACGATAGTTTTCGTATGAATCCACGGATTTTTGTACAGCCCCTGGTGGAAATGAGGAAGAACTAATAAAAATTGGTTGCCTGTAAAGTCGGTATACGGGCGAAAGTTTTACGTGACAATACGACTTTGAGACGAATGAGAGCGCATGAAGTGTGAGCGGGGAGCGTAACGCAGTTTCTTGAAGTGTCACCCGGCAAACCAATTTATAAGACGTTGTCACGTCAAAAATGTATGTAAAGCAAACGAACTATGCAAAACCTGTAAAGTACTTAAGGCTCTGACTGAAGCTCACTTGGCAGCTGCGCGAAGGTTGCTTGCTAAATTCAACGTGGCCAAGAAATTTAATTCTGTATGGTAAAGAAGTACCTGTACCAGCCTTTTCAATAGTCCACTGCAGGACGTAGGCCTACCCACGAAGGGTGATTATGCCATATCCACCACGCTGGCTCAGAGCGGGTTGGTGGATAAGGAAGTGTAAAAAGTATATTACCCCGCGTAGATAAAGCAGGGCGGCGCGCGGTCGGCACAGCGCGAGCATGAGGGCGCCCGCCACCAGCCCCAGCACCCCGCTCACACTGCACACCACTATGTCCTGCGGACGGTACAATACGCTGGATAACTCATGGAATGTCTCCACCGCGATAGGTTAACTTAAATTGAAACTAGGTTTATGCTACCAAACAGTACCAAACGAAAAAAAAAATATGAACACTAACGTTTCGAAAACCAAAATAATGGCTTTTAGAGTTTCTAGCCGTTCAGCCCCTCTTTATCCTCTCTGTATCCAACTACACACTTGCAGCGATAATTACTACCAACAATGTTCCTGTAACTGCCCGACTTTAGAACAGGTTAAAGAGATAAAGTATCTGGGTGTCTTTATCGATGAATTACTGTCTTGGACAAAGCATATACAAATGATGAGTAACCGCCTAAGAAAACTGTTGTTTGTGTTCAAAAAGCTTAGAGCCGTAGCAGACAGTGGACCGTCGACATGGTGTACAACGCGTTATGTAAATCTGTTTTAAGCTATTGCATTTCATCCTGGGGTGCAGCCTGCAGCACTTATTTAATAAAGTTGGAACGTGCACAAAGGCTCCTACTCAAGGTAGCCCACAAAAAACCTTTCAGGTACCCAACTGATGAGCTATACCGGGACTCAAAACAGCTACGTGTTCGACAGCTTTTTATTTTGGCATGCGCTAGCAAATTCCATAAAACGGCTTTACATACCTGCAAATCTAAACGCACCTACAGATGGGAAGTGGCTAACACTAAAACTAAATTAGGACAAAAATGTTATCACTTTCTTGGAAGCTTTATTTATGCCCAACTAAACAAAAAGCTGAATTTAGTAAATGACACTGCATACATATGTAAAAACAAAATTAAAAAATATCTCCTTACACTCAGCTATAAAAGCACCGAAGAAATGCTTCGTCCAACAAACTAGTAGGTATTCTTTTGGATTAATTTGACAAATGTCATACTGAAGACGTGACTTGAACTTTTAAATTATTATTATTATTACTGTGATCATACAACTCTTGCACATACTCGCCAGCAATCACACTATTAATAATTCACTCCTACTAACCCCCTGTTCTAAATCATCCCTGAAGAGAACTAGCTTCCACAAACACAGGGAATCCTACCGTGGAAGCTAGTGCTTCACTACTGGCTAAAAATTATTAAACATGAAATGTTTACTTAAATATAAATACTTTTATAATATGTAACTTACCCTATTTGTTTAATATTTAATTAACCCTAAAATATGTACCTACCTAATACAATTCAATTTTAATTTCATTAATTTATAATAAATTTTAAGTAATGCATGTATTTAAATCTCTTTAGTAATACATAATCTAGTTTATTTAAGTACTTTAGCTTAAGGAACAACATTATGGTAACAAAATAAAATTATTCTATTCTATTCTTCTAAATTGTAACAAGGATATTAGGTGTAATCACAGAACAGCATTTCCTTCTCTCTTCTGTGGGTGTAATCTCTGAATAAGGAAACTAAGGTGTAATACTGATGTTTTTTGTGTTTTATCATGTACTTATTTTGTTGTTTATGTACCTATTGTATCTCTTATTTTTGTTGCAAATAAATTTCTGTATTTCAAATTGAAAGTTACAATATCTCAAACATTAATTAAAATGATATATGGAACGAATCTATCGTTCCAATTGATGGGAACTGCAAAGGATAATTATTTAATGTAAATACCTTAGTCGGTATGTATGACGGCGCGCGGCGCTCGGACATTTTTTACTACTTTTACTTAGGGACTGTGGCTCTGTAGATATTTGCTCGAAGATTAGCTATTAGTATGCCCCTTTCTTCCATCGTACGGCTAGACAGACGCGACCAAAGCGCCACCCTTTTATGGTGGACATTCCGCGCGTTAGAACCAAGCGTTTCGAATCCTCATTCCTCATACAAACAGCCAGAATGTAGAACGCTTTGCCTGGGTCTGTCTTCCCGCTAAAGTACGACGTGGGTGTCTTCAAATCTCGAGTAAATAGGTATCTTCTAGGTAAGCGTGCTACACCCTAGACCGCATATCTGCTCAAGATCAGGCAGTATGTAGTCAAACGCAAACCTATACCTACGGAATAAAAAAAAATAGTAAAGGTACTAACCGTGAGCAAGCAGACGGTGGGGGCGCGGCGCGGCAGATGCAGCGCGCGCGCCGCCACCACCACAGCCAGCACGGCAGCCACGCCGAGCGCCGCGCCCGCCGCACCGGAATTACAAACCGCAGTGCTGGTACCTTCCGTCAGCGAGAGCGTGGCTAGCACTGCGCAGCACACCTGCCACATATTATTAACACAACATATAAGTAGAAGAACCAAAGTTACCGACCCAAACCCAAGTTATAGCCCAAGGCCATAAGATTGGCAAGTTGAAGAGGACTGATGACCGATGGGATCGAAAAGTTCTCGAGTGGAGACCACGTACCAGCAAGCGCAGCGTAGGAAGTCCACCTACAAGGTAGACGGATGACCTCATTAAGACCGCAGGATCGCGCAAGACGCTTCTCAACCGGTCTCATTGGAGATCTATAGGGGAAGCCTATGTCCAGCAGTGGACGTCAGTATGGCTGATGGATGGACACAACATATCAACATAATTATGTACTCTATGACTCTGCGCAGACAGGTCACTGACCACAGCCGTCGGTGGCAGCCGCACGCTACCGCTACACAGTGACGGATTAAGACTACTTGATGCCCTAAGCAATCCACTCCTGTGGGCCCCCCTATCCGTATGTCAACTAGAATCGGTCTTTAAACCTTTACCGCCTAAAAACATTAGTTTTTTGTAAAATAAGATGATGAGATGTAACGTACCTTAAAAGTGGAGTAGGTGCGACAACAATAAAAACCAAAGCATA
Source organism: Hypomecis atomaria (assembly GCA_964007245.1). Lineage (NCBI taxonomy): Eukaryota > Metazoa > Arthropoda > Insecta > Lepidoptera > Geometridae > Hypomecis > Hypomecis atomaria. Next base: position 585,622 of record OZ023297.1, read on the forward strand.
ATTTATTTATTTATTGAAATGCGCCTTGCGGCTTTTTCGGGCATTGAATTCTCGCAAGATAGTATTAACGTCTAATTTTTTTAACATATCGGACTCTATGTATAACATCGATAAATTATCAAGCCTTTCTTGTATCATCTTTGTCCTTTTTTCATTTTTTAATATTTTTATTTTTGAAATAGAACGTTCCGCTGAGCAATTTGTAATCATAAGCGATAAAAATATACGCAGGGCTGTTTCTACATTAGGGAAAGCTGCTTCAATTTTATCATCATGTATGATTTTATACAATTGTGCGTGAGTTTGATGTAGGTAAACTTGTGCGATCCGAATTACTGGGTCTGGAACTTATTTTACTTATGACTGCCTCGGTGGCTCAGTGATTAGTGAACCTGACTTCTGGATCACAGAGGCGTGGGTTCGATCCCCCGAATTAGCGGATCGCAATTCCGGTACATTCGAATTGCCGAATGCACTAGCGGGCAGCGAGTGGGCAAGCGGGTGCGGGGTTATGACTCTAGGTCGGACTCTATGTCAACTTAAAACGCGTGAATTTTCAAATTAGTCTTAGAAACTTTTTTTAGTGTGGTTTTTTGGTGACGTGAGACGTGATTCGTGATGCCCTAAGGACCTAAGGACGGATTTTTTTTTGTTTCTTTTGGTGCCCTCCCAGACGTGATGCCCTTGGCAATTGCTTAATTTGATTAAGGGTTAATCCGTCACTGCCGCTACATCAGTTATGGACACTAACTACTTACTGTAGTGAGTGCACCGCATTTTAACAAAATGTATGAAAAATCGTGTGAACTGCTTGTCGTCGGCGCCTCTGTGGTCAGGGCCCGTCTGCTGAACCTATGCTTGTAACAAATGCGCGATGTCAAACGCCCGCACTCACTTAATTGTTACGTAGGTAGGTAAGTAATCATAGGCAACTATCAAATCACTGCTCTTTCGTCAATCATTTCTAGTCGTGTGCCAATCTCAACCAGTATTGTTTTATAAAATTTTTAAGATCTTTTGTAAACACAATTATTGCGAATAAAAAATAAAAGAGAACCATACAAATAAACAATACGGACAGGATAAGACTGAAGCTAAATCATTTTCATTGTTTTTTCAAATATGGATTATGTTTTAATTTTTAAGCCAATAAGTACCTAATTAGTTAATTATTAAGTCATAATTAATTAGTTCCAAACAATTTATCAATAATCTTATAAACTACTGACGAAAGGAACCGGTTTAAATAAACAGTTCTGAGAATCGAGCACGTACCTATCAGTTAGATTCCCATCGTCTACTTTGAGTAAATGATATCGGCGATATCTTATAATCTACTACTGACTTAGCGCTTTGAACTTGCCGCGCGCCTTTTATTCCTATCTGCATCTAATGTAGAAATTAGTTGACAAATAATTAACAAATGTTCTCTAGATAAGCAATAGTTGTGTTGATTTCCTCAATCGTCACAGAAAGAAATAGATACGTAACATGCACACAAGATTGGCGAAAGAGGCAGGAAGCTTATGACCTGCATTGAGCTGAACGAAGCTGCAAATGATGATGATAACTATTATTCACACACCACACAGTACAGGTTCAAAACCGATCAATAAACTTAAGCTATAGCGGCAACAGTAGCTAAAGGAAACAGCACGGTGCCAGGGTTCTAGTACCCAACTGGTTAGATACCACTTCCCTCCTTCTTTCTGAAGTTGAATCGCTAAGCAATTGATGGTTAATGTGCTTATGTACTCGTCTTACAGAGCCACGTGTAATAACTTACTCAACTGTGGCTATAGATTAAGTATAACAGACGACAGTAGAACCAGACTGATCAAGTTACATTTTCTTAGCGTTTTTATGGTTTAAGAATATTTATTAATCTCAAAAGAATTTACAAAAATTCGCTTACTGAGATTACACACTTTTTATAAGTACATTTTTGTTTCGAAGACATATAAAATAAAAAAAAATTTAAAATAAACTACAAAAACATCACGGAATTTCAGCAACACTATATATAGATACCTATACCTAAATACCTTTGACACAATTGTTAAAAAAAATGTCTCTTAGATCAGTTCTACTACCGTCACTGTAATTCATGACCATGGCGTACATTTCTGCATTTAAATGTTTGTCCAACCTCAGCAAAGTGCAGAAATAATGAAAAAAAAGATTGGGAAAAAATCCAAGCCAAACTGTACAATAGTAAACCATTAACTATTTTAGCATCAGATTTAGCCTTATTAAGTAGTAAAATAAAATTTTGACTTAAAAATATCTATAGGTAGGTACTCACAATCGATACCAACTTCAAGATTCCTTCGAGGCAGAAAAACACATCATGCTCGGTAAAGTACTGGAGAAAGATCTGATCATTAGTGAGCGGGGGGCGGCGGGCGAACGTGCGCCGCCCGGTTACAGCCTCCGTCGTCTGAACGACTTCAGAAGACATCTTCACATCACTTGCCATTTCATTACAAATTACACTAAGTTGGCAAAAGTTCTCGTCTTATCGCATAGTGGTGGAGCAGACATTGCGGCGGCGGAACTTCTCTGACTGAGCCGCGATAACACAATCACTGCTAATTAGCAATCACGAGCAGAAACAAATCACTGCTATCTCCCGGAATATCTACTTCACAATAAATACGATACGGCCATTCAAGAATTTGTTATCACTTACACACATCTTTTTACATTTGGCAGTATGTGCTGAAACATTTAAGGTACTATCTGGTTTTGATTATGATAATGTTAATTGATATAGCGCAGCGAATTGCAAGTATAATCCGCGCCACACAAGTCGGCGGATGGGAAGTCAGGCGCAGAACGTTGCGCAAACGGCAAAATATACAAGAAGTGCCAACTTCCCATCCGCCGACTTGTGTGGCGCAGATTATAGCAGTGGGCGGGGCACGATGCAAGTAGTAATGTTCTAGAATGGAGACCACGGACTGGCGAGCATAGCGCAAAACGTGTAATAGGCCGAATCATACAAGTCGACAGATATGAAGTTGCAACAAGCAATCCTGACTGAAGTTTACATAAAGCTGCGCGTTGATTGGATATGGCGCAAGTTGTAGCTAACTTCAGATCCGCCGACTTGTAAGTATGATTCCACCTCCACCACAGGGTGGACTTGGACAGATGATCTGACGAAGATATTCGGAAATATACGCCGAATCATCCAAGTCGGCGGATGTGAAGTTAGCTACAAGCTGCGCAATATCTAATCCTGACTAAAGCTCACGTAAAGCTGCGACACGGTAATGGTAATGATAACGTGGGTGCGGGTTGATTGGGTTTCTCTCAGCTTATAGCTAACTTCACATCCGCCGACATGTAAATCTAGTTTAGAAGTTTGATTACTGTGTACAAGTATTACGCTAACTTGTAAATTTCGATATAGCTTAAATTGTATAGCAGATGCGTACAACTTTAATGTAACTTAAAATCTATAACATACGATATATCTAGAAGTAAGTGTAAGTTAGTTTTTGAGATTATGTTTAAAAATCTCAGTAATGAAACACGCGTTTGTATAAAACCATATAATTATTATCATTAAAATTTAAAAGTAAAAATGAGTCTTACATACGTAGGTAGTATTTGTATTCGAGACACACAGCCGGCGGGAACCCCGCTCGACACAACATGACACCAGGGCGCGCCACAAGCCACACGCTGCCAGCCATCACCGATGGATCGCCACTTGGATTATAAACCTACAACCTCTTTCTTGTATCTTTATTTCATTCCGTATAAGAATAAGAAATATTATTTATACTACACCTGCTCGGAAAGTACCTTGATACTTTATCAAATTACTTTACGAAAGTACGTCATTGCATATCGAACAAAATATGCGGGGAGAAAACGCATCTGAGCGGGAGAGAAAAGTGTATGAAAATCCATTTCTTACGTGGTTTTTCTTTTTTAATTTTGGGTAAGACTATGCGCTGGTAACCTAAATATCAAAAGCCAAAAAGTTTTTACAGTGAGTTTTTATCTCCAAGTTCGCAAAATGACACTGGCCACTAGCTGTGTGTTGGATGGTGTCAAACAATTTGAAAAAAGAACATGTGAAAATTGCAGACGCCATTGGCGCCATTTTCAAGTGTTACATTAAGTTACGTTACGTTAAGCTTCACTAACTGCAACAATTTCAATATAAATTTCAATTAGTAAAGATTTAGTTTTTTATTTTCCTCGTAGGTGTAGTATAAAGCACTATGTATCACTCGAGAGAAAGTGCGATTCCCGATCTCGGGTGTTTCAAACGACACCCTCGACGGTAATCGGTCACTTTCTCCTCTCGGTGAACAATGTCATTATACAGTTTAAATAATTCAAACTATTTTTTGTATTGTGCTGAGAAATATTACATAATGTAAATATTTACTTGTGAGCAATAGCTTTTATTTCACTAGATATTTTTGAATTCAGCGCTATGCGAGACGAGCCCGCGTCCTAGTACTGCAACCTTGAAAAAGATCGCTAAATACGATAGAAACTATAGTAGCAGTTATCTACTGAAATAAAGCGTAACACCGTGCTATACTTTAATTAAAATGTGCGAAATCCACGCTAGTTTCCATAATCACGATACAAGAACTCTATTTAAAGATTGAAACAAAGATAGGTACTTCTAGAAGTTTATCTAGAATAGTCAGAGGTCGTCTGATACTGTACTGCATGTACTACTACAAAATAATAATGTTCTTAAAAAATTACTTACGTTATTAATTTGTGCTTACATTATAGAAAAATATCACTGATAAATTAAAAACATTTGTGTAGCTTTGTTTAGAACTCGCTTTGAAACCTATCGACCACCACGCGTCATTTTTAGGGTTCCGTATCCAAAGGGTAAAAACGGGACCCTATTACTAAGACTCCGCTGTCCGTCTGTCGGTCTCCAGGCTGTATCTCATGACCCGCTATAGCTAGAAAGCTGAAATTTTCACAGATGATGTATTTCTGTAGCCGCTATAACAACAAATACTGAAAATAGAATAAAAATATTTAAGGGGGTGCTCCCATACAAAAAATCTAAATTTTTAGCTGTTTTTCGCTCGATATCCATAATGGTAACAGGTAGATGATTGAAATATACACAAAATATTTAGCTGCCTGCCTACTTCAATAATAAATAATCAAAATGAAATAAGTATTTAAGGAGGGCTCCCATACAGTACGGAACCCTTCATGCGCGAGTCCGACTCGTACTTGGCAGATTATTTTATTTCATGTTATTTTTAACCCCCGACGAAAAAGAGGGGTGTTATAAGTTTGACGTGTCTGTTTGTCTGTCTGTCTGTCTGTGGCATCATAGCGCCCGAACCACTGAACCGATTTCAGTTTAGTTTTTTTTGGATGAATCGAGAGTGTTCTTAGCTGTGTTTTATAAAAATCGATTGAGCCGTTTAAGAGTTATGGTGGGTTAAAGTGGGGATGGAAGAACCAAAGTTCTACAAATGTGCCCAAAATGGATGTCAATTGAAAGTTTGTTGTCAAATATTTTTGTGTCGGGGGTTTTTTAATTAGGTATATTATTGACGAATATAGACATCGTAAGCTCACGGAAATGCTAATCAAGTATCGGGGAATTCGGCGGTAAAGAGGTTAAAACGTTGGTCGGTTATTTTTGATCCAGTGGGACTCCATCGACGGTAGCATCATGCAGCATTAGGACCTCCTTACACTTGTAAGTTGCTTTCGTAAGATTAACTTACGACTGCATTAAGAAATAACGATAAGCGACTTACAAAGTGTTTACATTTACAACCCGGTCACAATATCTGTGCACCTGACTTCGTGACGTCATATCGAATTATCGGGACGTATATACATTACCGGACGTCTAGTATACCTTCCTTCCTTCCTTCCTTTCAGCCATAGGACGTCCACTGCTGAACATAGGCCTCCCCTAAAGATCTCCAATAAGACCGGGTGGTAGCGGCTTGCATCCAGCGCGAACCTGCGGTCTTAATGAGGTCGTCCGTCCACCTTGTGGGTGGACGTCCTACGCTGCGCTTGCCGGTACGTGGTCTCCACTCGAGGACTTTTCGACCCCATCGGTCATCAGTCCTCCGCGCTATGTGCCCTGCCCATTGCCACTTCAACCTGCCAATCCGCTGGGCTATGTCGGTAACCTTGGTTCTTCTACGGATCTCCTCATTTCTGATTCGATCGCGTAGAGAAACTCCGAGCATAGCCCTCTCCATGGCTCGTTGGGCTACTTGAAGCTTACTAATAAGGCCCATAGTGAGAGACCACGTTTCTGTGCCGTAAGTCATCACTGGCAACACACACTGGTCGAAAACTTTCGACTTGAGGCACTGAGGTATGTCGGACGAGAAGACGTTACGCAATTTTCCGAACGCTGCCCAGCCGAGTTGGATTCGGCGATTGGCCTCTTTCTTGAAATCGGACCTACCTAACTGGACTACTTGTCCTAGGTAGACGTACGAGTCAACGACTTCAAGAACCGAGTTCCCAACTGAAATGGGGGTGGGTACAACATGGGAATTACACATGACCTTTGTCTTGTCCATGTTCATTTTAAGACCCACCTGTTGAGATACTCGATTGAGGCCTTCGAGCATCGTACTGAGTTCCTCCATCGACTTTGCCATGACTACGATATCGTCGGCAAACCGAAGGTGAGTGAGGTATTCGCCATTGATGTTGATGCCGAATCCTTTCCATTCCAGGAGCTTAAAGGCGTTCTCCAGAGTAGCAGTAAACAGTTTCGGAGATATAACATCTCCCTGTCTTACGCCTCTCTTCAAAGGGATCGCCTTGGAGCTCTCTTCCTGTACTCGGACCGACATAGTGGCGTTATTATACAAACACTTCAACACTTCGATATACCGATAGTCAATACGGCATCGTTGAAGAGACTCAAGCACAGCCCATGTCTCGACCGAATCAAAGGCTTTCTCATAGTCCACAAACGCTAAGCAAAGTGGCTGGTTATACTCCTCAGTCTTCTGTATAACCTGCCGCAGCGTATGTATGTGGTCCATGGTACTAAAGCCTTTTCGGAATCCGGCTTGTTCGGAAGGCTGGAAGTCATCAAGCCTGCGTTCGAGACGATTCGTAATGACTCTTGAAAACAACTTATAAACATGGCTCAGAAGCGAGATGGGTCTGTAATTCTTCAATAAGGTGTTGTCACCTTTTTTAAAGAATAGCACCACCACGCTTCTGTTCCATGCTTCTGGCGTTATGCCCTCGAGGACGACGGTGTTGAAAAGCTTCTGAAGGACTTTAAGTACCGGTTTACCACCCGCTTTCAGAAGCTCTGAAGTGATTCCGTCGTCACCCGGCGCCTTGTTGTTCTTAAGTTGGTTCAGGGCCATTCTAATCTCGTACAGGCTGATGTCTGGGATGTCTTCGGTGAAGTGTCGGGTCAGCTTGGCTCTTGGGTCTTTAGCCGCGCTGTTTACAGGCTTTGCTACCGAGGCGTATAGCTGTCCGTAGAACTTTTCGATCTCCTCCAATACCTCTGCCTTGGTCGACGCTGTACTGCCATCTTCTCTCTTCAGCTTTGTCAGCTGGCTTTGCCCAATAGACAAATGCCTTGCGAACACTTTGGAGCCTTTGTTCCGCTCTATCGTCTCCTTAATATGTTTGGTATTAAAGAGACGAATGTCGCACCGCACTGATTTTGAAATTTGTCTATTGAGCCGCCTGTATGACTTTGCATCATCGGAAGACTGCAGTCTTAGCGAGCGTCGTTCGGCCATGAGATTTAGAGTATGATCGGAAAATTTCCGAGGTCTATCAGAACGGCGGGGTCTAAAGAACTTAGAACCCACCGTTTGGACAGTTTCTACGAGCCCGTTATTGATCTCGTCCACCGACGCAAAGTTCTCCAGGCAAGCAAAGCGATTTGAGAGCTCGAGCTGAAAGTTCTCGGGGTTTTGTATATGAGCATGAGTAGGTCGGAGCGTAGACTTCATCAGGCGGGACCTTTCGAGTTTAACGTTAATATTCAGTTTGCCTCGCACGATTCTGTGATCACTACCGGTTTTTATCCTGTGGATCACGGAGACATCGTTGAATATCCGTTTCTCGCTAGTCATGATGAAGTCTATCTCATTTCTCGTAGAACCATCGGGGCTCATCCAGGTCCATTTCCTGTGAGGTGGCTTCTGAAAGAAAGAGTTCATCATGAAGAGTCCCTCTTTCTCCAGAAAATCTGCCAGCCTCTGGCCCCTGAGGTTCCGTTGCCCATATCCAAATTGCCCCACTCTCAACTCATCATCGCTTTTTTTGCCCAACTTTGCGTTGAAATCTCCCATAACAACCGTGAAGCGGGTCTTAGACGTATGTATGGCCCGACTTACGTCCTCATACATAGCCTCCACTTCATCATCTGGGTGTGACGAGGTCGGTGCGTATACCTGAATGACCTTCAACGAATATCGTTTAGATATTCTGAGTATTAGGTATACAACCCTGCTCGACACACTTTCAATGGTAATGATGTTGTTAACGAGAGACTTGTGGACGAGAAAGCCGACACCACCTTGTGACCGTTGGTCACCTTCCCGGTAGTAAAGTAGGTTGCCGGATTTCAGGGTTATCGTGTCCTCGCCCTCTCTACGGACTTCAGACAACCCCACAATATCCCATCGCAACCTACTCAACTCTTCTTCCAGTTCCGCAATCTTCTCGTCAGTCCTCATTGTGCGCACGTTATATGTTGCCAGGGCCAGTTGTCGGGTGGGGTGGCAGCCGGATCTCTTCCGGCGATTCTTAGCACCCCGTGCTCCGCCGTTACCATGGCCGCTGCCGGAGCCAGGAATAGCGGCGCTGCCGGGGACTGGGGGCCTGGTCTTATTTTCATTTATCATTAGGGGGTTTTGCCCGTAATTGCCGCGCTGGGCAGGCGTGTTGGCAATCGCAGTGCGTAGCTCTCGCGACGGGGATGCTGCTGCCCATCCCCGCCCTGTTGCACTTGAGCTACGCTGTTTTGGATGGATATACCGCCATCTGTCGGTTCCGTAGTACCTCAGTCGGCTCTTACGACCCCTGGTACAAGAGGGGGGTGCTATTCTACTCTGCCGGCACCCCACGGCCAATATCTATCTATCTAGTATACCGTCCGGACGTAAATTATTATCGGGCCGTGTATCGGCAACGAAGATGCTAACCGTACTGTCGCACCGGGGAGTGCGCGGAGAGGTGACAGGGGAAGCGGGAGAGGCGCCGCATTCCAGCGAGGTGCACAGATATTCTGACCGGGTTATACAAAATTATCGTAAGTTAATTACGTAAGTCACATAAGTGAGTGAAACTCTTACAAGTGTAAGAGCGGGTAAGTGAATGATGTTAATTACAAGTATACAAATGCCGAAGACACATTCGAAGAACTGACTAGGTAACATGTGACTAGAAAACTTGACTTTACAATTAAATAAATAATTATCCTAACTTGGGGTCAGTAACTGAATATTACCTAGGACACTGCAATAGATTATATTATTTTAGTCTTGGTCTTATATTACAGTGTTTTATAACTATATTATAATTTAAAAATACACCAGTGGGCAGTGTTCGAACCAAATACACAAAGTGTGATGGGAGACATACTATACCATTCATTCATTATGAGGGAACGGCAGAAAATAATTACGAAATAAATAAACAAAACAAATTAATTTTCAATGTGGAATATTGAAAAATATCAATTTGTGATATGTATACTATCATCTACATAAAACAATAAATGTAATGAGTAGATATAAACTTGTATAGAACTAGGTTTATACATTTTCCTTTACAATTCCCAATAATTAGTTGATAATGTGAAAGTAAACAAAAGAATTACATTACAAAGTTAAGCTCGTGGAGCGTTACATCAGATCGGACCCTAGTACAAAATACCTATTCAATAATGTAACTCTTAAAACCTCAACCGTCTCACTTACGCCTATTACGAATAGTTATAAATATCGAGCCAACAAATCGATCTATAATTACAAGCGAAATTATGTAAAAATTGAGATATACTAAGCGCCACACAAATCGGCGCATGAGAAGTTGACCGCAGACGACACTTCGCCGTGATTCGATAATTATTGCGCAAGTGTGCACAATGTCGACACCGCGTGGCGTAGTGTTGAGCACGGGCGTAGGGAGCGCGCGGGAGGCATGAGGTTGGCAGACGGATGTGCCCCGCGTCTCGTCTCTCGCGCATACCTATATTTCGGCTATTGCGCAGCGTTCTGTGCATAACTTCCCATCCGCCAATTTGTGTGGCGCTTAGTATACGACCCGCGGCACATCGCTCGTCTCGTCACCGTCACATTATCCGCCGTACACATGTATAGAGTTATATAATCACACGATGTATACAATACACAAAAATATCTGTAACAAATACAGTGGACGAAGAGAAACGAGGACCGGCGCTGGACTCGCGCTGATTAATCGTGTGTTCCTAGCAGTACCAGTGGCATAGTTCCATTTATGGCACTAAAGGTATTTTCCATCCCCCCATCTCGGAAAGAGTATTTTTGCTCTTCGAAATCTGAGTGCAAAAGCCGTTTTTATCCGCTAGAGGATAAAGTAAAATTGAATTTAGAGCATCGTGTGCACTGTTTGTGAATTCAAAACATCATTAAACCTATATACTTCTACCTCCATGGCGCCTAATTTATCATACAATCTTTTTTAGGCTTCCGTACCCAAAGGGAAAAACGGGACCGTCTGTCACCGGGCTGTATCTCATGAACCATGATAGCTAGGCAGCTGAAATTTTCACAGATGATGTATTTCGGTTGCCGCTATAACAAAAAATACTAAAAACAAAATAAAACAAAAACAAAATTGACGCTCACTGCGGTCGCGCACGATAGCAGTGTGGGTAGTCTGCTTAGCTCATATCTGTTATGAAAATACTAAAAAAAGACGAACATTTTTGGCGCTGCCTGCGCTCGCGCATAATAGATTGAATTAGTCTGCTTTGCTCATGTCTGTTTTGATACTACTGTAAAATCTAAAAAAAAATTCGCGCTCGCTTCGCTCGCGCATATTTTTTTACCTTGGCATGTTCTGTAATCAGCGCGGTAACCTAGACCCAGGCGGGCTAGTATGTTATAATGAAGTTCATCAGCGTGCGGCCCGCAGTGATACTTCGCACAGTCCATGTGGCCCTTCATCAGAAAAGTGTGACGACCACTGCTTTAGTAGGTGTTCGAAATATGATGTTCTTTGCTAAATTAACGACTAATTTTTTTTCACAATTACCAAGACGTTTAATTTTTGCTAAACTGCAAAAGACCATAGATTTGCGAGTATTGTTTTAATTTCAACTCAATACCTCCAGTCCTCTACGCATTCTCGAGATAGAAGGTCTTGATGCACAGACGGACCAACGGACAACAAAGTGTTTTTTTTTTTAAATTAATAGGTTTGGAAACGGGTTGATTTGACAAGGGTTCCTTTTTTTCCTTTTGAGGTATGGAATCCTAAAAAATACCAGTAGTCCCATCATGAGACTACTCCACTGGCACTACTGAGAATACACGCGATAAATACGACATTTGTGCAAACGCTACTCGAGGAATGTTTATAAATTTACAATAAATAACGCTAAATCTAAAATGGACTAGCTTCGACATCACAGGCGGTCGACCGGCGGAGAGCGGCGCTACAATCGAATAACTCTACGCTTAAATGAACCCTAGCCAGGCATACAGGGAAATATAATTAATTTACAAAACCGATCGAATGAAGCGAAAGGAAGTAGACAGGTATAGGCTGAATCGAACTTGTCGGCGGTTGTGAAGTTAGCTATAGGCCAAATCACACAAGTCGGTGGATATGTAGCTAAAATCAAAATCAAAATTTCTAGACATATGGAAATGCGCTTAGAAATGTCTTTTTACAAAGGTTTTCGATAATACAATATAACATAATATAGCTAACTTCATATCAGCCGACTTGTGTGATTCAGTCTACACAAGTTGCGCAAAATCCAATCCTGACTGAAGCGCACTAACAGCTGCGAGCGGATTGGGTTTTACGCAGCTAGTAGCTAACTTCACAGCCGCTGAGTTGACCGGGCCTATATCGCGCGGTTCTAATGGCAGTACAGACAGTCCCGACAGTTCCTGGCTCCGTCTTATTATATTCCGTCCAATGAATGAAGATCAACACAACGGCGGGCGCGAGCCTCCGTCACTCTTTACACAAGCGAAGCGCGCCTCCGCCAGAGTTCCGCGGCCGCGAGGATACACGGTTTAACTTATCAATACGAACGTTGAATGGGCGCCCGACCGCCGAGCGGCGGAACTCGGCGTCGCAGGGTCCAGTATAAAACTACAAAACGGTCGGACACCGCACGAGTCGAGATCACGGGTCGATGTATCCCACTGAGTCTTCCGCGTACCGAGTCTCCGGTTGCCGCATACGAACACTATAATTTCACATGTGCCCGGGCACGCTGGGGAAACAAGCCAAGTGTTAATAGTCGGTTTCTAGAGTTCCATATTGCGCTTAAATCTTTTTGTGAGAAAACTAAAGACGCGTTCTGGTTGTGTTTGCGTTCGTGAGCCACAGATACGGTCATATCGGTTATTGAAGGTTTCCTAGCGCCCCCGTCGAGTACACGAGTCCTTCAGCGGCACGATGCAGGCGCAGTAAGTCACCACTCGGGAGTGTGGGTGCGAGCGCCGCGGAGGTCGGTCCTTGCACCTCCTAGACCTCTCTCCGTGGGTGCACTCTAGAAGTGCGTGTGCGGGCACTATAAGGGCTCGGGCGGGCAGGGCTCGAGCCGCGGCTCGGTGCTGGCGGTGGGCACGGCGCGGTAGGCGCCGCGCGCGGGCAGGCCCCGGCGTGCCCACCGCCGCCGCGCCAGCGTGCCCGCCAGCACGCCGCCAAACAGCGCGCACGCGAACCCCAGCCCCTGGAATATCGTTCGATTCTTATTAGTCAAAAATGCGTCATACGTGGCGTGTAGGGTAGTACTTGACTACATTGATCATTGTAAGGGCGCGTTCATATGGCTATGAGTAAGACGGCCGCGCGGCCGCCGTGTGCTCGAGGAGCGGACGCCGCGCGTACGCCGCGCGGTCGCCGCGCAGTTAGTTACTCGCAAACAATTTCAACGTTAAGTCCTAGTTTATAAAACATAAATTTGCTATGACTGAACTGTTAGTACGCGGTCACCGCGCGGTCGCCGCGCGGCGGCCGCAACAAATTTGTCGCATCGTCTAACTGCACCCTTAGGATACATAACACAGGGGAACAAATATTTTTTTTTTTCTGCACTAGTTATTTTGGTACATAATTGTTTTTAATAACACCTAATGTATGATACTTAAATATGGTGTTTACTTTGTTTGGATTGACACTGGTTTTGAGATAATATAAGCAGTAAATTGCATTATTTATATAGCCATTTGGACAGATTCCCGGACAATCTGGGCGATTATAGTGTGGAACAAGGAGAATGGTTCCACCAGGACATCAGAACCATAGAGAGAAGGTACCAAGGTCGATGGGACCGCTATATGATGGGTATTAAAATCCTTTCATAAATGAGGGATTGTCTGGACCAAAAATACAGTAAAAAACATCTACAGAACTTTTCTGTGATTTTTTCATTAAGTGTATTAGCACATATTTTTAATATTTATATCATTACTAGCTATTACCCGCGGCTTCGCCCGCGTTATATTTTGATTTTAGCTTATGTTTATGTCGGCTGCGAAACCTAACCTGAGCAACAAACATCAAAATACCTTAGAGGAATGCTTTTGTTGGTTAAGTTACGGTTGGAGTGTGTGTATAGTGCCTTGTCGTGGCGGGGGAGGTCTAAGGCAGCTGAAAAGGCGGCGCTCGAAGTCTTCATCTTCTTTGGGTCTTTTCCCCCAAGGCAGCTTAGAGGCCGGCACTCGAGGTTCAGCCGCTTTTAACTAAAGCAGCTGAGAGGTTGGCCGGTAGGTTGCGTGCCTTATGAGAAGTGTTGCATCTGAGGCGAGCTGCAGTGCCGCTCTTACGACGCTGCAGCCGAGGATTAGGGGCCGCGGTGGGATGGAACTGGTGGTGTGGGTGCCGCCACCTATCCTACTTTACGCTAGGCCGTCAACCTGTTGGCAGACGCAGTGGGGCTGCAGGGGAAGAGAAGTGTCGGTATCGCGATGGCTGTTCTCACTGCCTTCTGCAGTTGAAGAGGCAGGCGCTGGGCTACCATGACTGACCCGTTGCACTGGGACCAGGGCGTTGGAATGCTGTCCGACGCTTAGTGCTGGTTAGTCCCGAGTGGTGGATGACGATGTGTCTTGTGCTCCGAAACACTTCGTCATTATGGCGGGAGTGCAAGCTCCGTTATGGAGTCCGAGTCTGGTCTAGCGCTGTTGAGTGCCGCAAAGGAGTGCGAAAAATGTAGGAACGATCTAAACTTGAAATGACAGGTTATTTCTGGCGCTTAGACGGCTGCTACCGCAGCCCGCTCACTTAGTTTTTATCCTATCCTACGGGAACTGTTAAAGTTTTTGGGATAAAAAGTGGCCTATGTCACTTTTTGTCTTTCAAACTATATTCATGCAATAAGCCAAGGCAATCCGTTGCTCCTTTGCTGAGAAAAAAATATTGTCTTATCCTACGGGAACCACTATTTTTTCGGGATAAAAAGTGTTCTATGTCACTTTCCGTCTTCCAAACTATGCCTACCCCAAAAATCAAGTCAATCCGTTGCTCCATTGCTGAGAAACAGTTATTGTCCTATCCCATGGGAATCACGAATTTTCTCGGGATAAAAAAATATCCTCTTATCACTTTCTGTCTTTTAAACCATAGGTATCCATACCAAAAATCAAGTCAATCTTTTGCTCCGTTGCTGCGTCAAAGAGGAACAAACCAACAAACTTTTTGGATTGATAATATTAAAGTAGGTATGATGATTCTGTACCATAAAGGTGGAAAAAAGAAACATGTTAAACCTCTAATGATAGAAGATTTAAAAATATTTTTAATGTCAGACAAAATGAGGGCCTGGTATTAAACGTCATAGTAACATGTAGCATGCAGAGGGAAAGAAACATTTTATCCAATTTTAATGTCAGTTGTCATTTTCAATCCATACTTTATTTCCTCTTCAAGGGGATATAATGGTGAAAAAACAATTTGTACCCTAGCCATGCTACCTGTGATTTATAAAACTCTGCAGACAATGTCACCTGTCATCTAATTACGTTTCGCTGTGAGGTTTCGTTAATCCAAGAGGAATTCATCACTTAGCGTCTTTGTGATAGTGGCGACAGTTTCGCTTTCGATAGTTTTTGTCCTGTCCTACAGGAACTATGCAATTTTTCGCTTAACGTCTAACGCTTAGCATCTAAAATTCGACGCCCTTGGTTTTGCTCTTGAGTCTCAGCTCAGTTCTTTGCGCTGCGTGATGCTCGGCATCTAAAAGTCGCCGCGCTTGACTTTCTCCTTCAGTCTCAGCAGCTCTCTGAGCTGCGTGACGCTCAGCATCTAAAAGTTGCCGCGCTTGACTTTCAACTTCAGTCTCAGCAGCTCTCGGAGCTGCGTGACGCTCAGCATCTAAAAGTTGCCGCGCTTGACTTTCAACTTCAGTCTCAGCAGCTCTCGGAGCTGCGTGACGCTCAGCATCTAAAATTCGACGCGCTTGGTTTTGCTCTTGAGTCTCCGCAGCTCTTTGAGATGCGTGGCGCTCGGCATCTAATGTCAAACGCGTTTAAGTGTGCTCTTCAGACTCTTGGCTTCTAGCAATTTTCTTTACGCGAGCTCCGCTAGAACTACGCGCTAGATTCGATTTGCGTTTTCTAGGCATACCTATTAGAATGAAAACTACGTAATTAAACTGAAAAAATACCCCCTAAATAACCTGCTCTAAATTTTACAGAAATAGATTGATTGACTTTGACATTTGCAACTTGAGCTGCCTTGAATGGGCATTGGGCATAGAGAATTTATTTTGGAAAGTCAAGATGCAAATTACCATTTGTCATGGTACAAAATAAGTTTTTTCTTCTAAGATTCTAGCCAATGCGTTTTCATCCCCCCTTTTCAACCCTTTAAAAATATTTTTTCGAATCAAAAAGTAGCCTATGTCCTTTCTCAGGCTCTAGACTATCTGTGTACCAAATTTCATTCAAATCGGTTCAGTAGATTTAGCGTGAAAGCGCGACAGACAGACAGATAGACAGACAGAGTTACTTTCGCATTTATAATATTAGTAAGGATAATATATGTATAATATATGTGTCAGGGTACAGTGTAATTGCGGAGCCCCTGAGCAGAACATGGATCACCTACTCGTGCCCAGTGTCCGAGCCCCTGCACGATGGAAGATCTACACCAGGCTACACCCTGTGGGGTCACAGTGGCCAAATATTGGGAGAAAATAATTTAACTACTTTGAACCATTGACACGACGAAGAAGAAGAATATATGTATAGCTTCTCTCAGAAATATATAATAATAATAATAATATATACTTTATTGTACACCAAACAAAAACAGATACAAACATTCTTAGGACTAAGTATATTAAAGGAGTACAAGGGCGACCTTATCGCTCATAGCGATTTCTTCCAGGTAACCCGTGGAGAGAAAATACATTAAGGATTGGCAGAATAGTCGGTGGTGCATTTATAATAGATATTTAAAAAAATCATAATAATAATACACATGGTAATTTAAAATATATACTACATACATATATAGACACAATGTATACATACATAAACATATACATACATAATATAAGTTTTAATATGCACTAGATTAACTTTGATGGTCTTTATCTCATAAAATAGTGTCAATTTGCCACATCTGCTATTTTTTTTTCGTTTTTAGCACACTGAAGATAGCACAAAATTTACTTCTGCTGCAAAATAACTGTTTCTCAGTATAATAAATCCGCTATCAATTTGAGCACAGGATAATGAATGAATGAGTTAGATGAGTATGTGGTATACTCACAACAGCGGCGTAGTGCAGGTCCCGGAGGCGCGGCGGCGCGGGCGCCTGCAGCAGCACGGCCGCGCCCGCCGCCGTCGACACCAGCGTCCACGCGCTCGAGTACATCGCCTGCAACACACGCGGACCTCCATTACACAGCTGCGGGCTGCTAGCCGGGGCCGCATGCGACTCCATGCCGTACTGCCACTCATTTGGTACACCATACACACACCATCCAAGCCACTGCATGGGAAGCATGGCAAAGGGACTAATAGTCTTTCCACCATTTTATCCTCTCTAAGAGGAAATAAAGTATGGATTGACAATGACATCTGACATTAAGAGTGGATAAAATGGTTATCTCCCCTTGCCGTGCTACCCGGGCTGGACATGTTATCAAATCAAATATATTTATTTCACACTTATTTGACTGCCTCATTGGCTCAGTGGTTAGTGACCCTGACTTCTGGATCAAAGAGGCGTGGGTTCGATCCCCACCCAGGGCAAGCATTTATGTGATGAACATAAGTAAGTTCGTATAGGCCGGGTGGCTAGCCCTGGTGTCAGAGTTTTTAGGCCGCCTGAAGGCCTCTGACATGGCAGAACGGTTAAAACAACCGGGGCCTACAATTTAACGTGTCATCCGAGCCACGGTAGCGCTCAGTTGGAAAATGCCACCCGCGGTCACCCATCCAAGTACTGACCGTGCGGAACGTTGAATTTAGGTACTATTTATATAAGTATGTATTTAAAATATGTATGGGTATATGTAGTGTATCAGTCTCTGGCAGCCATATTACAAGCTTTTCTTAGTTTGTGGTCAGAGACCATGAGCAAGATGTTCCCTAGTATTTATTTATTTTATTCATTTAACACTATCTGCACCCCACGGTGTTACCCGCGTTAGCCTTAAAATAAAAAGTTTTGTTCTGAAATAAACCTAGCCTAAGTTACTCCTTATTACATCAGCTACCTGCCAATAAAAGTCCCGTCAAAATCAGTCCAGCCATTTCAGAGATTAGCCGGAACAAACAGACAGACAGACAAACAAAAATTCTAAAAATTTTATTTTGGTGCATGTACCATATATATATATATTCATATACATGAAGTAAAAAACGGTTATTTCAATATTACAAACAGACACTCAATTTTTATTTATATGTATAGATTGAAGAATGTACTATTACAATGTAGTGCTAACAGGCGCCAAACTAGGCAAAGCCTGTATCTTAGGCACCCTGTGACCGGTTTCCATAGTTTGCTGTCTCGCTGAGCATTGAAAACATTAATTTGCATTCTTTACAATACTTTCAGCAAAATTTACAATAAAGTATTGATAATTACAGTGGCCCATAGTCCATGCGAAGCCACTGTCACGAAACGTGCACTGGACATGAAATGAAACTCACGTTTCAGTTTAAATTAGATGTGTCGGCAGAATTGGATAGTCGCAGACCGATAGTGTGATACTGACCAGGGCGGGCCAGTCGAGCGGCATGAGGCGGTGCAGGCGCGTGAGGCGCAGCGCCAGCAGCGCGGCGTGCAGCAGCGCCGACGACAGCGCGCCCAGCGCCAGCGGCCGCGCGCCCGCCGCCAGCCGCGCGCCGCTTGAACCCCACACCAGGCCGCACACGCACGTGCTGCACGCCTGCACACACACCCCCATTACACCTACCATACCGATCCACCTGGCGGTGTTCGAGAACGCTTATAACCTGAATACACCTACCAAGTAGCCAAACAATGCGTATTTGGAAACGCATATAGCCAGCATTACACCTACCAAATGACCTGGGCTGAACAAGACGTGTTTGAATTAAAATTAAAGTCAAAACTTCTTTATTCCATAGACATAATACATGCAACCCGGTCAGAATATCTGTGCACCTCGCTGGAATGCGGCGCCTCTCCCGCTTCCCCTGTCACCTCTCCGCGCACTCCCCGGTGCGACAGTACGGTTAGCATCTTCGTTGCCGATACACGTCCCGATAATAATTTACGTCCGGACGGTATACTAGACGTCCGGTAATGTATATACGTCCCGATAATTCGATATGACGTCACGAAGTCAGGTGCACAGATATTGTGACCGGGTTGTACATCCCTACTTTTACTGACAGTAAATTCTTTTTTACCAACTGTCAAGGGACACCTAAAGCTTTCAGAGATCCCCTAAGTTTATGGGGCTGAAAGTCAACCCCATAGAATAAGTTGCAGTTTTTATTATTGTGGTATTTTTACTTGTAGGGGTCGTACGGATACTATAGAAACAGTGGGCTTGCTATTGAGCTTAAATTTATTTAGGCGACCACGCATTTAGCGTAAAAGAGTGAATTTATCACAAAGTACGACCACTGAAACTATGTAAAAAGATTCAGATTTTAATCAAAGCTAGTGTGTATTTACTACACATTATTTTTTGCAAAAAATGGCATGACCTACTTTTTGGATGTTGGGCGATAAGTCCTGCACTGATGTCCCGCATTGGATGTTTTGTGCATAAGGCACGACCGACTTCAACCGTGTACAGAATTAACAAATAGTTCGCACAGATCGATGTAGCATTTTTCACATTATTGTTGAAATTATTGTATTAGGAAAGGCTCAGCCGATTGTGATAAAATTTAAATGGTACCAATTTCGAAGTATGTATATTCTTTCCAATAAAAAAAGAACTATTGAAATTGGACTACGTAAAAAAATATGCATGGTTGTAAATTTAAAAAATATACCAGCATTTGTAAAAAAAACTGAATACACCTACCGAGTGGCGAGATAGTGACCTCAGCTAAGCACTCGGTATTTGTAAAGTCATATATCCTGGCTTATCAAGTAGTGATGAGACAGCAAAATATCAGTGGGCTGAGACAGTAAAGTGAGAGTGAATGTTTACACTTATTTTAGAAGTTATGGTGAGACATCAGTAGTATTTAAGTGTAAACACTCACTCAGCCACATGACTGTCTCTCTGAGCCAATGACATTTTGCTGTCTTGGTACTCGGTAGGTGACAAAGTGAGCAAGCCTCACTCGGCCTCGGTGCAGCACTCACCACGATGAGCAGCGTGAAGGCGCCCTCGAGCGTCAGCAGGTGGCGCGCGTGGCAGTAGAGCGGCGCGAGCGGCGCGGGCCGCGGCGGCGGCTCCCGCAGGTACTGCGCGTGCGAGTCCCACGACCGCTCCGTCAGCTCCGTGCCGGCCGGCGAGCGCCCGCCGCCGCCGCCGCCGCACCCGCTGCCCGCTATCTCGAAGTCCTGCCGGCATACAACCTATTACATCATACTTCATTTAACTTTCAATATTGGGGAGTTCACACTGACAGCTCATACTATAAGCAGTGTTATGCCAGCGGCCTAGAGCCACGCTCCATTATTTTAAAGAGATTCTAGCTAATGAATCAGATCAGGTGGATGCTGGAGGGAGGAAATGCACAAAATGCAAAAAATTCAGTGCTCACCCCTACACCAAATTCACCCTAACAGTAAGCCCGATTTCAGAGGCGCCATCGTAATTATATTAGCTAAATAGAATAGTTCTGTTTCTTTTTCACTTTAGGCATTCGATAGAGAGAACGCTTTTTATGTAGCTATTAAATTTACGCTGGCGCCTCTGTAATCGGGCTTAGTGTCTCCTCAAGTCAACCTAGCCTCTTAAAATAGCATGATGTAGTAGCAAGCTACAAGGACAACTGAGCATATTCTGTGACATTGCAAAGCTACCAACGAAATTAGAAATGTCAACAGATTTAATAAACTATTGTAGTTTTTTAAAGATGTAACTTTACTTTTTTGCAAAATTTTTGATGTGTAACTCTTTTGTTAACAATAAAAGAGTATGAGTATTACATCATGATTCTGCATTCTTATCAGCACCATCATCCACACTGGAATAGTTGTCCCAGAGGACAGCAAACACTGGAGAAAGAAATGGTCAAACAACCCATGTAAGTGGTGTATTAATGCATGACCTATCACCACAGGCCACACAGCAAATAAAAGGGCAACTGTTCCAGTGGCTTCAATGATGTTA
The DNA here is from genome assembly GCA_964007245.1 of Hypomecis atomaria. Classification (NCBI taxonomy): domain Eukaryota; kingdom Metazoa; phylum Arthropoda; class Insecta; order Lepidoptera; family Geometridae; genus Hypomecis; species Hypomecis atomaria. The sequence continues at coordinate 606,611 of OZ023297.1, forward strand.
ATTAATAAATATGCACTGATATATTTATTAAACCATACAGGGTTTTCATCAGGTTTTCCAAAACTAACAGGATTAGAAGACATAAAATTAGTAATGGCGGAAAACAATATGCATCATTATTGGTACATTGAAGCAGCAGTAGCAAGCAAAGCATTAGTAATTCTGGTCTCCTCATTGGGTTTACAGTAAGAAAAATCTGTCTGAAGACTGTCAAACTACCCACTTAGAATGTACATGAATTTACTATTAAAAAGGCTGGTATCCGAAGCCCTGGCGAGCCCTGTTATCCGAATTTGAAGCTGCAGGAAGACCTCTGACATGACTAAACGGTTCAAACAACCAGGACCTACAATTTAATGTCTCATCCAAACCATGGTAGCGCTCAGTTGTGAATGCCTCCCGCGATCACCCGTGCGTAGACTGACCGTGCTGACGTTGCTTAACTTCGATGATCGAACGAACACCTAGTCAAACTACTCTATGAGCGCTAATCATCAATGAGATAAGGCTAAATAAACTATAATAAGCTGTGCAAACAGACTACATCAAAGACATGGTTGGTTTTATTATCAGTGCAAGCAAGACGAGCGACAGACAGACAGTGGAGAGACCTGCACGTCTTCGCCGCGGCAGCTGGTGGGCTCCAGCTCTCTGATCTCGTCCAGCAACAGCTCCACTTCGTCGGTCGAGTACAGCTCGCTCACAGACACGTAGCGCGCCGGCGCCGCTTGCATATCACCCGCCGCGCGCCCTACCGCCGAGCGCCCGCGCCCCGGCACCTCCTGTACCCGCACGACGCGTTACCGACATTGCATCCGTGCATCACATCTGAACCTACGCGGCCGCACTCGTACACAGGTTACCTTTTCCGCACAACCACATTGAAACCTCGCCTTCTCTCAGACCACATAATCTAAAGGAATTAACTTTATTATTGAGGTGACCTATTAAACAAAACTACAAAATTCGCGACGCTGCTGAAACGCCATGTTTGTTGTCATAATTTTTTTCTTTCTGTCGAACTCACGGAACTGTCATTTTAGTATTGTCTATGAATTGTTCGGATAGTCCACACCACTGACTTTATAAACCTTACCTCATTGGTCCACACATATCAATTTACCGGTTTTTTGGGATTTAGTTTTTGACTCGAAATACATATTTTTTAAACCGTCTCACACACTGGAGCGACGAGTGGCCTAATCTTAGTTTCGTTGAAGCATCCCCCAGACAACTTGAGCTGCGGCAAAGAAAGTCCACCAATACGGATTTTGCATCTATTAGTCTGTTGCATTGCACATAACATTGTCATCAAAAACTTAGGAGAAAATACGTGTGATAAATATTTGTATGTATATACCTGTCTTTCATTATTCTGAGTTATGGGCTACGAGCATTCTTCTTTCCGGATTTGTGATTGGTCAAATCTACGGGCCGAACCACGAAGTTTTACTAAAACTTCATGGGCCGAACCCTAGGTCTCAGTCACAGCCAGGCCGCAAGTGCTTAGGGGACGCTTGAATCTCGAAATGCTTAGAAAGAGTTTCGTTGCATGCGCAGGCTGTCTTTCACAAATGCCACAAAGCTGCGGTTTATTACCAGTGTTACTACCAGAGCCCTTAGTCTGGTTTTGTGTGATTTACCTGCCGGGCTAGTTTGCGCGCCACGAATTATTTCGTTCGTAGTGTCAGAACGAGACAGCGTTATGGCAAAGTATATAACTATCACTTTTTCACACGTCGAAATGAGTTCTTTTCGTTGCTTTTCGTGGTCGCATGCTTTATAGCCACTTTTTTCGCGTTTGCGGGTGGCTCCATACATTTTGGTCAGTTCTTCCTCGTTTCTGCCAGGGGCGCTGACAAAAATATAGAGCCATACGGAAACTACTGCAACTTATAAGCAAACAGCCCGGGTAGCACGGCAAGGGGAGAAAACCATTTTATCCACTCTTAATGTCAGATGTCATGGTCAATCCATACTTTATTTCCTCTTCGAAGGCATATTATGGTGGAAAGACTGTTAATTCCTTTGCCATGCTTCCCGTGCAGTTTCAATTTACGTGAAAACCTGGACTAACCCCTCAGGTAAGAACGGTAAATGAATTACCGTTGTTACTACTCCGCGGTCTAGCATTTAATTACAGGCCTTGATTTGTCTTCTCTGTCTACGCTTTGATCCTACGATCTCTTCGATTTCTTTTGTTGCCGCCACACTCTCGCCAAAGAGAATTTAACCACTACGTTTAAGAGACCGGACTTAGTACTAACCAATTAGAAACCAAAAACATCATTTACATGGCAAATTAATACCAACATTAAATATGATTGCTACCTCAAACAGAGGTGCCAACCTAACCTGCAAAATAGTGCTGTAGAAACTATCCGCGTCATTTTATCGATATCGATAAATCTTACAGGTAGCTATTACTTGCCCTTTCAGAATCTAAAATTAGTTTTTAAATGAGTGCCTTCAAAAATTTGTCTAATTTAGCTTGATCATTTTGATGTATGTCATGTCTCTACATTTTACGTAAAGTTCAATGTATTTTACATAAAAAACATACCTAGAAATGACAGCTGCCAAAATGATCAAGCTTAATAAAACAAACCAACTTAGCCGAGATGGATTAAAAATAATGCGTTAAGTCTGCTTATACTATTTATTATAATATGTTTATGATTAACGCACTGATTTTTACATAACTGATCGCACAAAATTTCATTTCGCGATTCCTTGTAGGCAAAATTCTTAAGGCGGCTCTTCTTGGCATTAAATTGTTTGTTCTCAAAGTGTTCTCCACATATTATTATATACTTCAACTCATGCAGTTTTTCTATTGGGACATTATATTATATCTTCTTCGCCTACATTTTTAACCCATTGCTTGCATCTGTAAAAAATAATAAAAAAGATCAATCCGAAATTGTCATTGATTTCAATACAATATTACATAAAGACATAAAATTAGAACTTTTAACACACTTTTATTAGGTCGAGCTTTAGCAAACTAACAATGTAATAAAATCTAAGAATCTGAATTACACACACTTCAAATTGTTGTATCATCATGAAACCTGGCAATTATAATGTAGATTAGCCGCTCGCTTGCCCAAGGGGGGTCCGCGCGCAACGTTACTTTGCCCCGGGCCCTCAGCGCGTGCCACCTCAAATGTCACACGAAAAAAACGTGACGACCCTACTTTGCCCCACCATTTTTTGCGCCGTCAGCGCGCGGGTCGGGTTTCACAAAATCGTTTCTTGTAACTCAATTTGTTTAAAAAAGTGTCAAGTAATATATATATTTGTTTATTATGAAACTAGCTAAACAATGTTATCTTTTGTTTATCAAATTACGACTTTGGTGCAGAGTTATGCTGTGCTGAACTTAGAAGTAGGGCGTTTTGAAGCGACTTGTATTCAAAAGCTCATACCTCAAAAATAAAAGCGATGACATATGGTTTTTATTCTTTGATTATGTTGTCAATATAATAAATAATAGAATAAGAAAAAAAAAATGATTACTTGTTCATAGATATTTATCAAGTTTTTTTTTTCTTTGAATCAAGCATGAATCGAACTGGAGTGAAACGGAACGTTTTTATTTTTTTCTTGACTTATGTCTATGGCTTGGATGCTTGACTGGGGTTGTGTAGAGGGTAAATTTCACGAAGAAATGGGACAAATAATACAAATTAAGCCCTGGAGCGATAAAGACGGGTAGAATCAGCTTTTTCGACGGCGGGAGCGATGTTAACTACAGGTTGACATGGTCATAGCTGAGTGAAATGCAATGTCAACTACCAGTTAACACGGGCAAACCTGACTTCAAGGTTATGTTAACTACTACTTGACATGGTCAATTCTAAATTCTCGATTTGTTAACTACTAGTTGACACGGGCAAGCAAGCGGTTAAATGAAAATACAATATCATGGTATCATCGAGCTGATCTGATGATGGAACTGGAAGGTGGGAGATGGAACCTTGGACTACCTACTAGTAAACAAATCGAGTTTGTGCTCGTAAAATCATCTAAACATACCTATTCAATTTCTCCTGATGATGAGGACATAAGCGTGTTTTATTCTATTATTTTTTTCAACTTAAATAATTAAAACAATGCCAAGTTAAACATTAATATTGTCCGAGTTAAAATACAGACACACATACTAGTGCATCGGATGAAAAAATAAACACCACGAAAGACGCAACACGAGCCGTAGGTACGCTATCGATAACCAATTGGGTGATAGGAGGCACATCACTAGTATAACATAAAAATAACATGAAAATCATCCTTTTCTAACTTAAAAGTATGTTTAACCCAAGGAATGGTTTATATTTTAATAACTAAGTACTTACCGATCTTCGTCAAGAGGAAATTTGGCCATGAATTTCCTCTTTTCATCATTTTTGCGGCTGGCTCGATCACCACAAATTTCACAAGTAACAAATCGGTTTTTCGTAGGCATTGTAATGTCCACTCAAAGTACATAATTATATTTCTCACTATTCAAACCGTCTATGTGTGTAACATTCACAAATTAATCGTACTTCTCGATTTTGTAACGCTCAGTTGAAAAGTAACATACAACTCGCAAACAAAACAATACAAATGGCGGACACTTGCCGACGTCGAGAGAAAGAGAGAGTATAAGGAGGGAGTGTGATGGCGATATCCGCCATGATTTGCCTCGCAAACTCCATACATTCGTTTTTTCTATTGAGTTTCGTAAGACTGACTCTCGCAGTCTCTATGAGGCGACACGAGCACCGCTTCTGTAGCTAACTTCACATCGTAAACAAGTCGGCGAAGTTAGCTATAGAAGTTTCTTATTGAGAAGCTTCTGTAGCCGCTGTAACTTCACATCGCACTGTATACGATGTGAAGTTACCTACAGCTGCGGTGCTCGTGTCGGACGCACGAAGAGTGAGGACGCACCATTTAGTAGTAGGACGTGAGAACTCTTCAATATCATCATAATCATCAGTCACCGGCCCTCTGTGCTATGTGCCTTGCCCACTGCCATTTCAACTTGCCATGCTATAGATAATTCGTATATGGACTTATTCGAGATTGGTGTCACTGTGAATGTCTATTAGAAGGCACTTTTTAACAGTTTCGCCTAGGTCTCGTTGGTTGTGAGTACCTAACAATGTGTTACTTATTTATTTTTGACTACGACTGTTGCGAATATAGCCCCTTTACAGCTGAATTATTTATTGTTTTAAATAGACTCAATATAGGCAGTATAAATATGTTAGTTCTGTTAATATTAATAGTTTTTGTTTGTCCGTCAGGTATATTACTAATATTTGTTTTTTGACTGGGAGAATTATGAATGTAGCCCCTTTACAGCTAAATTACTCCTTAGGCAGGTACTTTATTACTATTGTTTATTTTATAATTTTTCCAATTTAATTTTAATATTATTTGATTTAAATTTATTTGATTATTCTACTGTTATTAACTTATTGATTGACGAAGCACCTTTACAGCTGACTTTTTTAAATTTAATTATTTTTATTTATTAAAATTTCTAAAATTAATTATTTAATGCATACCCGTATTTGACGGACTGAATTTGATTACTATTAATTTATTGTGATGATAATTTAACGATGCCTTTGTACAGCTGAGTCATTTTGTTATCAAATCTATTGTCTAATGAGGCAATTATGGAAGTTTAAACTTATATTTTGATTTATATTTTATTGCTGTTGTCATTGTCTGATGTAATCCAAGCTATATTTTTTTCTTTTTGTGAGGGTACATAAGAGTAAATAAAACTACCTACTGTAATTGTTATGACGAGTCCATGGTAGAACCATTTATATATATTTTTTATTTTATTAAGTAAGAATGTATAAATGATATACTATGACAATAAATGATATTCTATTCTATTCTAATGGTATTCAATGCAGTAGTGTAGTGTAGACCCTAAAACTGTTAATACTGTAAAGACATATACAGGTCGATCGGGACGTAGCAGGTTCTAGTGAACTGTAAGTCGGAGGATAACTTAGATACAATTGAAACAATAGTAAAGGTTTACAACATGTTTTATTTTATAATCAAAGTCGAAACGTTTTAGTGATTCAATCTTTTAAACCTACTTTTTATCACAGAATCAACCATACTAGGCTCAGCTTTAGCTAAATAACAAAAGTTGCCAACAAATCAAAATGTCTCCAAATAAATGCAAAAAAAGAAAAGTACTATAATTAATACAAAAATGTCAAAGAATATAGAGATTCTCATTAATCTACATTTCTTAAGGTCCCCCCTGACCACTGACGATGCTTTCATTAGGAAAACTTCGACTCGGTTGGTACTTGAATGGTACGCCGAATGGTACGCCGAATGGCATCGTCGTCAGTGGGGACTGTTAAGGTTAACAAAGGTAACTTATAAACTAGTCACGGGTCCGTTTCACTTATATACTATAGAGGTAGATCGTCAGAGGCTAGCGGGGGGCTAGCGGGGGGCGCGCGGCAGGCGCGGCCCAGCGTGGAATTCGGGCGCGTGCGGGTTGAGCGTCGGGGAGACAGACGCGTGCGGGTTGAGGTGCGGGGGGTGGGGCGCGCCACCGCCGCCGAGCCTGTTGGCGCGGTGCGCGACCGACATCATGTAGTAGTACGCCGCCGTCGGGTCCAGCAAGCTGATCAACGTCACAATTTCGGACTCCACCAGACTCAGATGCGAGCCGAACTGCGGGGGCGCGCCCGCCGCCGCCGGGCCGCACGGTACCTGCCCGCCCGGCATCGGGACCATCGGCGCCTGCCCTTGCCCTCCCACGGAGCCGTAAGCCGGCCACCGCGGAGCAAAGCCCGCGTCGGTCGGCGCGGCTTGAGCTCCCACTCCGCTTGGAGTGACACACGCCGGCTGTGCTCCTCCGATGGGCGTAGAGAATGTAGGCGGCGCGGGCGTGCCGCCACCGGGGAACCGAGGCCCCGCGCTGCTGCCGGGATACGTGGGCGCGCTACCGCCGGGGTGCGCGGGTGGAGCTTGCGGGTTGCTACCGGGGAATGCGATCGGTGCATCAGTAGTGAGCGCGGGCAGCGTGGAGCCAGGGAACACGAGCGGCACGCTGCCGGCGGCCCAAGGCCCCGGTACAGCTGCAACGGCGGCGGACGCAGGATCGGCCGGGGCGGGGGAGCCACCACGCACTGGAGAGGAGGATATCGAGACTCGAGTGGATGACATCGCGCGGGTCGGAGTAGGGGACACCGCGTGCGCCGGAGCGGGGGACACTGCGTGCGCCGCGTGGGCCAGAGAGGGGGTCACCGCGCGGACCGGAGTGGGAGGCGAGGAGTCGAGGCGCAGGCGCGCGAGGAGGGCGGCGGGGGGCGCGGCGGCGGGCAGCAGCACGTCGGGCGGCAGCGCGGACGGCACGTGGCGGCGGTAGTCCTCCACGTAGTCGAGCGAGATGCCGGCGGCGAGGTAGCGGTGGATCTCGGCGTAGTTGGGCGTGGCGCCGCTCTCCAGCGCCTCGAACACGGGGAACAGGTAGCTCTCGCCGCTCTGCAACAACGGGACTACACTCGCAAGCGGCCGGAGAGCGGGCCACCACCGACCACCAGTGTTCACAACTTACACCATTTGTACATATTTAGGGTTCTTGAAGAGATGTCGGGGAAAATAATAGTCACGTACAAGGATGTTACCAGATAATTCCAATTAGGCGATTTTAGTTTAGTTCGCGGCAAGTTGTGGCTTCTTGAAATAGCTGGCAACACTGCTATCCACGGCGACGGCATTTTTTTACAAGTTCCGATGGACCTCGTATATTAACTCACTATTATCGACTATGGAGGACTGCAACACCGGAGGCGTCAGCGGTTTAAACTCTTTCATGATCCAGCGCCCCGGGGCGGTGGCCCATTGCTTTTAAGGTTTTGCACTGCAGGACATTACACTCTCATCACGTTTGCGCGCCCGCGACAAGGATCCCCAGCGCGCCTTCCTCTACACTGACAGGGCCAATGAGCGTTCTTAGCAGCTCAAACTAGGCTCTTTTTTCATATTTTCATCTTGTAACTTCTCGTGCCTCCGTTGTTCAGTAATTTTTCTTCCCTATTGCGACTAGATGAGGCGCCGATGCAAACTATACCGATAAGTACGACTGGAACTGACTATGTAGGTTTGGGAACCCCTGCTCCATGGATGTCCTTGCATACGAGAGACGGCACGCGCCCGCCACGCCGCCAAATTTCTATTGACCGCGACCGATAGTTTTTTTTTATAGAATTGCGTTTGACCATATCGTCGTTCGGCATCCAAAGCCGACAATCGTTTTTTGAGAGAGAGAGGAGATAAATAACTTTTGAGAATGTACAATGTACATCTCTTATATTAATTATTGGTCTCTCAGGCGGAGCGAGACCAATTATTAATCTAAGGTACATGTACTATTATTTTATAATAATGTGTTTTAAATGACCCGATTTGATTGTTTAAAACACATCATTATTATAAAATACTAGCTGACCCGGCGAAGTTCGTTTCACGCAATATCTTTACAAGTTACAACTCAGAAACCTTCTTTGGCTCATGCACAACAAGTTTGCTAATGATCATCACATGACCAAATGCATAGTTTACGATTCTATAAAGGACATCCAGACAAACATTTATTTTTAAAAGTATAGAATAGTACATGTAGTGTCTTCTCCAAGGTTTTCTTGTTTCCTCTCTTTCTCAAAAAACGTATGTCGCGTTCATGGCTTTGGATGACGATATCCTGCCTCAGGGCCTCAGGGACAATCTACGTAAGATTGTCTATTAATCTATTTCATGTGAGTGAAACAGTAACAGATTAGATAACACTACGAGTAAGTCTAATAAACAACAGTTATTAAGACTAATCTCATAAGCCCTTTCTATTTAGAACAGAAGCTGTCTAATATTACACTTAACTAGAAGGCACTAGTTCTATACTAAATAGGTAATAATCATGCTTAGCCGCTTAGAGGAGTATCAAACAGAGTGCCGAGTGGGAGTTTTCCAAATCAAATCGAATTACTTTTACGTCGCGTTGACTCAACGCATCGAGCACACACATTGACACACACACGCTTGACTTAGCCAATCACAGATGTTGCCGCGTTTGTGTTCGATATGGTTGGCGCTCGTTACATTACCGTAAATTAAACTCACACTTTGCTATAGTCCATTCCATAACTGCGGAGATTGGACGAGTTGAAAATCTATTGAAAAATATAGCACAAGTCGTAAAAATAATACATAATTAGTACCTATTTTCAGCTCGCCTCTTTTAAAAACTACCAAAATGTAGTGATATTTTTAAAGCAAACTTATTAGGTAATTATATTCGCCAAAGGTCGTCGCGACCCTAATTCTCAGCGGTTATGGGACGGAGTATATTATTCACTTTTCTTTACGTGACTCAAAAAGACGCTGTGCCATTTCCATAGAAATGACATCAAACGTTAACGCCATCGAGCAGTTATCGAACATAGTTAAAAACTCCCACTCGGCCCTCTGATTCCTAAAATATATGGTCTAAGAACCGTCGACCTTCGACCTTCATCCAAGTGATAACCAGATAAGGCATATTTTTTATTTACAAGCACGCCTATGATAGCAGACCTATAGAACATTAAGAAAAGCCTTTTTTTAAATTAATGATATTTTATGAGTGGTTATTTGCAGGAAAGCACTCATAAAATATCGTAATATTAATTTTGTAATTGAATTATTTTATGATACCAATTATGTGAATCACCCTTCGTGGATAAGCTTTCGTCCTGCAGTGGACTATTAAAAAGGCTGGTACAGTACAGTACCAATTTTGACTGGTTCTCAAATTGGTGTGGTACCTATATTGACGTGTCTATTCATAACTGCTTTCCAGGTAGCCATGAACAAAAATAAGTAGGCAAGCCTACCACGGCATAGTCTCTAAATAAAAAAAAAGTTATCAGGTGGGATAAAAAAAAATCCGGCTATCAAAAGAGTGACGGTAATAAAAAAATATTGACAAAAAATAATTAAGTTAAAAAAGCCAAGTACATTTTTCGAGAGGCAAGCATAGGAGTCACAAGAGTGTTTGTAATTAAATAATAATCCTTACATAGTATAAAATAAAGTCGATATTTTCGTTTGTTTGTTTGTTTGTCTGTATGCTTAAATCTTTAAAACTACGCAACGGATTTTGATGCGGTTTTTTTTAATGGATAGAGTGATTCAAGAGGAAGGTTTATATGTATTAACATTCCCGAAATTCCCACGGGAACGGGCACAACGCGGGTAAAACCGCGGGGCGCTGCTAGTTGATAATAAAAAATTGTTTTATGTTTTAACGGTTTAGCCATATCAGAGGCCTAATAACTCTGACACCAGGGCTAGCCAGCCAGCCAACCAGCCTATACGAACTTACTTATAATAAAAATGTCTCATTCAAGAGGAAGGTTTATATGTATTAACATTCCCGAAATTCCCACGGGAACGGGCACAACGCGGGTAAAACCGCGGGGCGCTGCTAGTTGATAATAAAAAATTGTTTTATGTTTTAACGGTTTAGCCATATCAGAGGCCTAATAACTCTGACACCAGGGCTAGCCAGCCAGCCAACCAGCCTATACGAACTTACTTATAATAAAAATGTCTCGTCTGGTTATCAGGTGGGTGCTGGTCGATCTTCCGTGTCTCCTCTACTAGATACTAGTATAGAAACAGTTCTCTGTTCCTAGTACAGAAACAGCTAAGCATGATGCGACACAACTATACAAAAAAATTACTGAGAAATTTAGCATTCCAATTTTAAATCTTATCGTGCTAAATTTAAGGTCCTAAAGCAAGAAAACTAGAAAATAAGAATACTTGAACATAACTTAGATTCAAAATATCTTAATTTCGCTTTAAACAAAATATAGTATTTAGTTAATATGCGCAATTTTACGAAAGTAGTCAAAAATATACACTGATTTCATGACTGGTATAGTATACATAATGTATAATTTTAATTCTAAAAATAACAAAAAAAAATATTACGACAAAGTATTAACTAAGTAAACCACCACCGATTAAATTTTGTAAAAATATACAATCCACAAAACAATATTTTTTACATGAATAATGAAGCCGCCATCGTAAAGGACACGTCCACAAAATGTATGGAGGCTGGTATAATAACAATCAAAAAATCTAACCACAACATGCGTTACATCTCGAGAAAGTACATCTTTTTCTGAGTCTATTACATCAGTTAAAATAAAAAAGAGCTCTCCGTTTTTTTTTTAAATTAATTTTGAATTTCTTATAATAAATAAATATATTTGACAGAAAAAGTAGATTATTTCTGCCAACTCTGATTAAGTAGCCTTGAAATAGCTACAATAAAATCGTTTTTATTAATTAGACCCAATTCTTAATGATTTTTTTTCGAAATATTGCTCTAACTGGATGCACCAACTTTTGATGAATTCTATAATTTTAGCTAAATATGGATGAATCAGGTAATAAAGCAAGTAAAAGTACTATATAAGCACATTTATATGGCTAAAACAGAAAAAAAATTGAGCCATATTTCCATTTTCCATACAACTTATTTTTATGATTTAAAAAATGGAGGGATAAAAAAATATAAATAAAATAATTTTGAGAAGCCCATAAGCAAGCTTTCAAACGATGCATACATTATCTTGGTTAGATTTTTCTCTGAATAATATACCATTTGCGGACATCTCTTTTAATAGCAACGTAAAAAGTGTTATCTCTATCAAATGCCTTAAGTGAAAAAAAAACAGAAATAGCCTAATTAGCTATTTTAATTACGATGACGCCTTCACAATTGGGCTAAAGTAAAGTTTAAGACGCTTAAAGTACATGAATTGCTGTCACTTCTTTACCGTACGCTTTAAAAAAGGACAGCGATATTTTTATTTGGTATTTTTAGGGTTCCGTACCTCAAAAGGAAAAAACGGAACCCTTATAGGATCACTTTGTTGTCCGTCTGTCCGTCCGTCCGTCTGTCAAGACCCTTTTTCTCAGGAACGCGTGGAGGTATGAAGCTGAAATTTATATCAATTACTCAGGTCTACTGTCCCTTGAAGCTGTGAAAAAATCAAACTTCTAAGCCAACGCAATCAAAAGATACAGCCGTTTATGCCGCAAATTTTGAAACTCGCAAGTACTCGCAAGGGAATCAAAACCTAAAGGGTACTTCCAGTCGACCTAGAATCTTGAAATTTGGCATGAAGCAACGTTTTATAGCACACATAAAGGAAAAATTCCGAAAACCTTAAATTTTTAGTTACATTACAAAATATATATTTTTGTTAATAAATATAAACTTATTACTTTTTTTGTCGTAATGAACGAACTTTGTAAACCTTGCAGGTTTGTACGGAACCCTCGGTGCGCGAGTCCGACTCGCACTTGGCCGGTTTTTTTATGATGGCTAGCCTTGAAAACTAAGCATACTAAGTAGGTATAGAATATACTAAACTTAATAGTAATAACCCATAGTAGTGTAACATTATAACTAACATACTATAGTCATCACAAGAACGAGTTATGGAAAATGTCATACCTCAGTAAAGCAGTGGAGACTTTACTACAGGCGTCTATGGAGTTTTGGTATCAACATGGAACAACATGATGCGTCACATTATATCACTTCCCTACACTCATGCACGTAAAACAATTCATAATCAACGAAATATCACAATTTTTCACTAATTATCACTGACAAAAACGCAAGTTTAACAAAATAATACAATGAAGCGACATGATTTTTCCGCGTTCCAGCCAAAACTCATACATTCCCTCGAAGAAGAAATTAAGTATGGATTGACAATGACAACTGACATTAAAAGTGGATAATTTTATCCACTTTTAATGTCAATTGTCATTGTCAATGGCTTTCTTCTTTGGGCCTACAGCTGACGTCACAGACATCAAGAAGTTTGATTCGAGGTATATCATGGTGAGGAGTTATGACGCATAGAGGCTGCGGTGCAACTCGATCCTTCGCTGGAGAAATCTCGAGACGGCACTCGATGGCGGAGACGCTACCGGGCTCTCAGAACCCTCTGGGGCTTTTATCTCCGAGACCTTTAAAGCCTCCTGAGACTTTGGAGCCTCTAAACATTCTAAAGGTACACCAGAAATTGTGGGATCTTCCTTTTTCGCCTTATTTTTGCTCAAACGCTTTCTAAATGCAATCATTGCTGCGTAATCGATATCAGTAGTCGTCGCTACGACGGTAGCGGGCTGCGACGGCGATGGGATTTCAGATTCAGTCTTTAGACTTTGCGCTAGCTCCAGTTTGTGAGAAGTTTTCGAAACTTTTGGGGGTTGTGAAGCTTTTATAGCCTCAAGCGCTTTTGGGAATTCCGGGGCATTTATAGCCTCAGGGGCTTTTGGAAGTTCCGGGGAATGAATAGCCTCTGGGGCTTTTGGAAATTCGGGGGAATTAATAGCCTCTGGGGCTTTTAGAAATTCCGGGGCTTTTAATGCCTCAGGGGCTTTTGTATCCTCAGAACCTTCTGTAGTCTTCAAAGTTTTCGAAGCATCACGTGTCACGACGGTATCGGGCGGCGATGGCGATTCCGTTTTCAATCTCTGCGCTAAGTCGAGAAGCGCAAGCTTGCGGGCGAGTAGTCGAGACGACGACGTCGCCGTCGAGACGACAGTTTCCGGCGGGGAGTGCGGAGGCGACTCAGGCTCCCATAGAGGCATGCGTCGCGGAGGAGCGTCCACTAGTTCCGATGCTGAGGCCGACACCTCGCTGCTTGCGTCGTGCTCGTGTCCGAAGGTCAGGAGGTCACTGGCTAGTAGGCGGAGGTTGACAGAGGGGGAGGGGGGGACGGCACTCACCCGGAGGGCGGAGTCGGGCCGCTCGTCGGCGTGGCCGGCGCGGATCAGCTCAGTCGACACGCAGACGTCGTCCTCGCCGCTCGTGTCGATCAGGAACGTCTCGATCGTCTCCTCCTGGAAACGCACAACACAATACGTCTCGTCGGTCAAAACAAGAAACTAAATTGGATTTTGGGCCTATTACACTAATATTGCGTTCGTTATGCTTTCGTAATTTTTCCGGCGATCAAAGCCCACTTCAAAAACGGAGATTCGTAATTCGACTGTATGATTTTTGAAGTGAAAACTTCTTTATCGAAGTTGTGCACTTTTTGAGATGGGTAAAAAATTTTAAACTCGCGTCAGGACTCGTGAACTGATGGAAAATTCATAAGACGGCGTAGGGCGCTTGCGCGAGTGTGCGTTTGTGATATTGATGTTCAAGTTTTCACTTCTGCCGTCACTTCCGGAGTGCATCCTGTTGTTTTATTTTTATATGTGCGAAGGTTACGCAAAAAAAAAACTTCGCCAATGATTAACCGATTTTGATGATTATTTTGTTTTGTTAGATTGATTTATAGTTCAGAGATTGAAATCGATTGAATCGTTTTTGAAAAAATCACGTATTTAATAATTTCTCATAAACCATGTTTTGAAATCCAGAAATAAAATGTCCAGATTTGCACACCTCCGGCTTTTTGAGACTCCGGCCATTTAGTTCTAGTATTAGTAGTTCAAAGGGTAGGGTCAATGCCACTGCAATACAAGCTATATCACTTAATATTGAAAACTTAAATTGCAAATGCATAGTTATAACTGTACCTATACCTGCCTATCCACTTACATTGATAAGAAAATATGGGTATGGTACTTTCAAATTACTGCCTAATTACTTCGTGAATAATATAATAATTAGAAGACATTCGATCTGAGTCCAGACTTTGTACCGCGGTACAGAATTGGCATCAAGTTATTGTGACAGAGTACTCGTATGTGCTGTAAAATGCTTATTCACCTATTTCATAAAAAATATCCTATTGTTTTTTTGTACTGAATATACACACATTTCTGAAGAAATGTTTATGTTTAAATATGTTTAACTTTATTTTTTCCCTACTGAAACTACGGGCCGAGATCAAAATAAGTTTTATAGCACATTTCACTTCACACAATAATTCAAACTATGGTCAAAGTCATGATTTAAGCTCGTACCCATTTTTACCTCTCTTGAACCTCAAACCCATTGAAATGTAACTGCTTTAAATTATGTTTTATACCCAACCCGAAACTTTAAAATGTTTCGCTTTGTAAAAATGTATTTTTTTTTGTAAAGCGCATTGCCGTAGATAATTTGCAGTGGGTTATTTGTATTTATATTTCAATTGTATTATGAGGATAGCTATGGTAAAGTTTTAATATAAGTACCTTGTGTTAAGAAACAAATATGCTTACATTGACAGTGGTTATATATTTAAACCCTTTGGGGTCGAAACTTTAGCACCGTGGGGACCGGCGGAAAAAACATTTACAAAGATCTTTCATTACGCCTGGTCGACGCAACACGTGACCAAAATGCTGGCCTCTATTTTGCACAAATGATCAGTATTGCTATCCCACGTGCTAATGGGGCCAGCATTTTGGGAACTGTGCCTGCTGGTGTTGCTTGTGGGCTTTTAGATTAGGGTTTTCATCGTCATCTATAGATACTTTAATTGCTCAAGTGTTTTTTTTTCTTTTTTTAATTTGTTTAGGTTTGTACATATAGCATAGTAGTTGTAATATATAGTTAAGTTTATGTTTATATTGTCTTATGTAATTAGGCTAAGCTTTGATAAATAAAGATATTGATCTCATTATGGGTCATTTTGCTATAATGGCAAAGAAAGCATCGTGAGGTAATCTGCACAAGTGGTAAATTGGACGGCGGCAGCGAGCCCGAGCGAGTAGCGAGGCAGGATAGAGTGTAGTGTACCTCGCGGTCGACGGCGACGACGTTGGCGATGAAGCGCTTGTCGGTGACCAGGCGCAGCAGGGCGGCGGCGGCGGCGTGCGGCCAGCGGCGCCCGCCCGAGCACGGCCGCAGCCCCGCCAGCCGCGCGCGCACCGCCTGCGCCGGCAGCGAGCCCCACTCTCGCAGCAGCGGCTTCAGCGACGCCACCGCCACCGAGTCCACTGTGCCGTAGTCCACGTGCCGCACCTGCACATACACACGCACTCTGGTCACGGTTCCACAATGTATCACAGCGGTAGCCTGCATGCTAAATGCAAAAAGGGAAGTGGATCCCCCTGCTTGACGCAACTACTATTTCCACTAAGAAACCGCAGCGGTTTCAACGACGATGCCGGAACCAAGTCCACTGTGCAGCACCTGCGTCGTAACAACTCTCTGTTCACGGTTCCACAATGTACCGCGGCGGTGGCTGTGTCCTAAACACCAGAAGGTGAAGTGGATCCCTCTGCTGGACTACCATTTCCAAAAGAACGAAATCTCAGAGACCTTTTCTAGATAATAAAGGCGAGTTTTTAGCACGTTACTCCCTGGCACGCCACACTACACGTTACCTTGACGGTGTTGGAGTCGACGAGTTTGACGATGAGCGCGCGGTGCCAGTCGCCCTCGTACAGCGAGGCGCAGTAGTGGCCCACGCGCACCGCGCCCCGCGCCAGCGACCGCGACCCGCCCTCGACGCTCGTGTAGAACTCCCTGCCAGATTACACACACGTTATCACACAACTCTAGCTAATCGCTCGTGTACTACTCCCATTTACAAACACACACGTTATAACACAACTCGACCTAATTATATTTCAATTTAAATAATGCAACGATTGAATGAACCGCGGAGGCTATATAGCCATGAAGACACGTATGAGGTAAAATGAGTAGCACAGATCGTCCTCGCACATTTGTTAAGTGAGCTTCAGTCAGGGTTGGGCAATCCACAGCTTGTAGAATGAAGTGAAGACTCCATGAAGTGAGAGCGCGTACTCACGTCATCTCGTCCATGAGTCGGTCCATGGCGTGCGAGTGGTCGGGGCCGAGGCGCTGCAGCCAGAGGTGCGAGGGCGAGTACACCTCCCCGACCGCCACCTCCACCATGCAGCCGCTGGTGATGTCGTCCAGCGGCAGCGCCGGGATCGACTCCATGAAGTGCATGCAGTCCTCGGGGAACACGTCCGGATCCTATACAAATTGACAACATATTTTGATTCGAGCAAAGTGACATCGACTCAAATGAACAACTTATATTAATTTGAGCCAAGTGACATCGAGTGAAATAATAGTAGTTTATGCAACTGTCATATAATGACGTTACTATTATGAAACGAGCGCAGCGAGTTTCATAAACTCACACTCGTGTTTTAATAGTATAGTCGTCTGACTTTCGGTTAAAGCAGACGTATCTAAATTTTGTCGTGAATTATAAATAAAATAAGAATTTGCTGACTTGTGTCCTCGTTTACGGGCATTAACGAAAACTGGGTCGTCGGTTGTACGACACGTGCAGTATTTTCGTGGTAAAATGAACAATTAGTGCAAAAGTGTACAGAGTTTTTCGAAAATGGATAGTCCCTTCAGCCGGAGCAGCAGGACTGCTCATTCGCCGCCCCCCACGCCCGCACACGCCCCCGCGCCTGCGCCGAAGGCCTCGCCTGCGCCTGAGCCTCGACCTCCACCGGTGCCCACCCGAGACAACTGCGAAATAATATCCACAGCCGAAATCCAAAATTGGATGTCAACGATAGAGCAAGGACTAAACGAGGTATGCACTATCGCGAACGAAGGAAAGCTCAATACCGAGCAAAAGATGAAAATTAGCTCATTGTGCCGTAAAGTTGCACACGGAACCTCGCAGATGGCTGTGCAATATCAGTCTCTGAAAACGAGAACAGTGCAGGCCCAGTCCAAGATTAAAGAGCTTAACAACGAACTTGCTCAGAATAATTTTTTGGCTTCACAACTTAACGACCTTAAGAAGTGCATTGGCGAGACGTCCAAACCTTTCGCCGAGTCTTCCTTTGCAGATATGGTAAAAAGAGGCACAAATAACTTTTTGAAGCCTACCCATTTAAGCTCAGTGGCCATATATCCTAGCGACAAGCTGAAAACCAGCGAAGAGACGAAGTCATTGGTCCAAAAAGTTATTTGCCCTGAAAATTTGCAGCTGCACGTGAGAGGACTTCGGAAGACTAGGAACGGAGGCGTTATTATCAGTACACAAAGTAAGGAGGACATCGAAAAACTACGTCAGTCCGAGCAGCTCAAAAATTCTGGTCTTTCAGTTGATGAAGCCCATAAAAAGAAGCCCAGAATTGTGGTAGTTGGAGTCCCTTCAGCGATGAAAGAAGCAGACGTTCTCACTTGTTTATACAAGCAAAATGTGGCCGAAGTTATTAACAATTTAGACCTGGACAAATTTCTTGCCTCGGTAAAATTGAGCCACAAATCCGGAAAGAAAGATGCTGAAACCTGCAATTACGTAATTGAAGTCCCTGCCGCAATTCGTAAAGCCCTAATAACTAAAGAAAGGGTGTTTGTAAATTGGTCATCGTGCCCCGTCCGTGACTTTACACTGGTCACGAGGTGTTACAAGTGTCAGCAGTATGGACATGCAGCCAAATTCTGTCGTGACGCAGACTACACCTGTGGTCACTGCGCTGGTCGTGGACACACAATTAAAGAGTGTCAGAAAAAAGGAGAAGATCCAATTTGTGCCACTTGCGTGCATTATAATAAACCGAGTAACCATACTACGGGTGCTGCTGACTGTCCGGCAAAATTAATTGCAGAAAAACGGTATATAAATTCTATAGATTATGGTGGCGCCTAAGAGCGCCGTAAATAGAGTATTTTTACTGCCTTCTTTAGTTTAATATAATGAATAATTTTATTGATGACTTAGATAATTTCTCTGTATCAGAATCGAAATCTTGTGAAGTTGAAGAATGCAAGCAATTTATATCGACCTATAAAAATCCATTAACTATACTCACTCAAAACATCCGCAGTATTTATAAAAACTTAAACAACTTTAGCATTTTTCAACAGAGGCTAAACATAAATTGTGATTTTCTCGTCTTTACAGAGTGTTGGCTTAACAAACAATATGATATGCCGCAATTACCAGAATATAGTATGTATAAAAGTAATATAAATTATAACCAAAATGATGGGGTTATCGTTTATGCAAGAAATCATCATAATATTTCTGTAGAGGAGCCAAATATCCTAGACTGTAACAGACTCCTAATTAAAATAGGGTCAGATTACGCAATATTGGCTATATACAGGTCGCCTTCGTATAAAAATTTATCTAACTTTTTTGACTCTCTCAATGAAACCTTGCAAAAACTATCAAATTTTAAGAATATCATCTTAATCGGAGATATTAATCTCAATATACATCCAGAAAATAGTGATTCAGCGGCCCAAGAATACCTTAACTTGTGTTCTTATCACGGCATGCTTCCTGCGCACACGCTTCCTACACACCAGAGTGGGTCCTGCTTAGACCATATCATACTTAAGACTAATTTCCCTTCACTCACGCTTGTTACTAATTCGACAATAACCGATCACAAGGCAGCTCTACTGGCCTTAAACTGTAGAATGCCTAAAGTAAACAAATCACGAATGATATCCAAATTAAATGTTCTAAAACTTGAAGAAGACTTACGTAACATAGACTTCGACCAAGTATACAATTCCGCTGATCGCAAATTTTGTATTTCATTTGTGTTAGAAAGTGTACAAAATGCAATTAAAAGAAACTCGGTCAATATTTACCTAAGTTGCAAAAATTACAACATTAAACCATGGATTACGCCTGGACTGATTCGTTGCATGAGACACAGAGACAAACTGCATATGCTTGCCAAATCAAATCTAAATAATTCAGTACTGCAGTTATCGTACAAACGATATAGAAATTTTTGCAATAATTTACTAAGAAACGTAAAGATCAACTACGATAAATCGGTGCTCGAAAACGCAGGGAAAAGTAATAAAAAAATATGGAATTGTATTAAAAATGTGACTCATACCACGAAGCGACATGAATCATCCTCGGGTTTATTACATGCTAACTCAACACCGCTGACCTCGGCAAACATAGCGAATGAGTTTTTTGTTAATATCGGCAAAATTTTAGCGGTAAAAAACCTAAGCCATTCTAGCCATCTAAATAGCACCTTTGCGCTTAGCCACATCCCATCATCCTTTGCATTATTGGACACAGACGTAGCCGAAGTGGATGCAATAATAATGGGCTTAAGAGATGATTGTGCTGTAGGTTGGGACAATATATCTTGCAAAATTATAAAACAATTCAAACATATTTTAATTCCACCTTTGACCTATATTTTCAATCAATGTTTATCTACAGGAATTTTCCCCAAATGTCTTAAGAAAGCTGTGGTGGTCCCCGTATATAAATCTGGCAGTAAAGGTCAAGTTACAAATTACAGACCTATATCCTTACTTGCTTCTGTATCTAAAATTCTAGAAAAAATCATAAACAAGCGGTTGGTCAAATATTTGGAAGATAAATCGATTCTATCCAGGACTCAATTTGGTTTTAGAGCCAGGCTTTCCACTGCCGATGCTGTACATCACATGACTGACTTCATTGCACAGGAGCTTGACAAGGGCAACCATACATTAGGCATTTTTCTGGACCTAAAAAAAGCCTTTGACACCGTTTATATTCCCCTCTTATTACGTAAGCTAGAATATTTGGGTATTCGAGGAGTTCCTTTAAATCTCTTTTCAAGTTACCTAAGTGAGAGGACTCAATGTGTAAAAATTGGTAATATATGCAGTTCTGACCTAAAAAATACACTTTTTGGAGTTCCCCAGGGAAGCATTTTGGGACCAACCCTGTTTTTGGTTTATATAAATGATCTATGTAATTTGAAACTAGACCACGGCACCATCATTTCTTATGCCGATGACACTGCCCTACTGTTTTCCGCTGATTCTGAAAAAGAGGTCTACAGATATGCGCAAAGTGGTTTTAATAATGTAAACAAATGGCTTCAGCAAAATTTATTAACATTAAATACAGAAAAAACACATTACCTTGATTTTAGCATGAGAAGAAAAAAGTCAACGAATGAAGTCTCAGAAATTTTTGCTCATTATTGTCAATACAATGTAAATAGCCAATGCACTTGTACCGCGATAAATAACACAAATAAAATAAAATACTTAGGCGTCATAATAGATAGTACTCTAACTTTCAGACCACATTTAGAAGCCTTAAATAATAGACTTCGTAAATTAATGTTTGTTTTCAAAAAACTGCGACACGTAGCAGATTTGAAACTAATCAGACAAATTTACTTTGCTCTTTGTCAGTCTATTATAACTTATTGCATAACTTCGTGGGGTGGCGTAGGTAAAACTATATTATTAACTGTAGAGCGAGCCCAACGAGCGATACTCAAAGTTGCTACTTGTCGTCCTTTTATTTTTCCTACTAACCTACTCTATGAATCATGTAAAGTACTAACAGTAAGGCAGTTGTTCATACAAAACGTTGTTCTAAAACAGCACGCAGCTCTGCCCTATAGCGCAGAAATAACTAACAAAAGACGGAAATTCAATGTCTGTCCTCAACTAACAAATTCAAAACATGCTTTCAGTTCTAAATTTTACAGATTTCTTGGGCCGCTTCTCTACAATAGGTTGAACACGTTAGTTAATATTTACCCGGTTAATTATAATACCTGTAAAAGACTAATCACTGACGTCCTTCAAAATATGTCGTACGATGATACAGAGAAATTGTTGTTAATAGTGAAATAAGTTGAAACTGTACAGTTAAGCATTCCTAACTTTTAAGTAGGTTTACAAATGTCACGTTCTATTTTTAAGCATTAGGTAGACATCTATTTTAACTTAGTCTTCAATTTTTTTAGTTCTGTATAAAACGTTAGGTTTTTAGGTATTATCAGGTATTTTGTTTAGGTTACTAAGTAAGTATGTCGCACTTTTGCACTGTAATCAGTTTATAGAAGTATTTTACTGAGTTTAAGTAGCAAGTAGTTATTTTATTTATAAGTATTAAATTTTCTTTTTTTGCTCTTTGTCAGCCTGAAGCACAGGTTTAACCTAGTTCAGGCAAATGTGTGTATGTGTCCTTTTTAAATTGTTTGGCTTTTTGTATTGAATTATGGCGTTGATGTTTATAAATAAAAAAAAAAAAAAAAAAAAAAAAATACCCGTGTTATATGCAGTTGCATACACTACTTTATCTTCACTAATAAAAATAATAAAAAAACATATTGCGAAACATTAAATTCACGCGTACGTGTATTGTCAAGTTATAAGTTGCCTACGGGCGTGTACTCACGAAGTTGACGCCGGGCAGCGCGTCGTCGGGGTCGACGGGCGGCGGGCGCGGCGGGTGCGCGCGCGCGAGCGGCGCGGGGGCGGGGCGCGGGCGGGGCGCGCGCGGCGGCGGGGCGCGCGCGTCGTACACGCGCACGCCGGCCGCCTCGGGCGCGAACTGCACGCGCGGCTCCAGCTCGCACAGCAGGCTGTTGATGTTGCTGTGGCCGGCGCGCGACAGCTCCAGCTCGCGCCCGTACCGCTCTCTAACAACACACACAAAAACATTATATAGGCCGCATATCCACATTATTTGTTTACATACCTATTCCGTATTGGGCACTTTGTACTTATAAGTGAGAACTGTTTGGCTTACGTATTGTCATTTAACCTCTTTTTACTGTGTTTGTTAGAAAGCCGTTTGTTTTTCATGTAATTTAAAAATAAAATAAAATATCTAATTCTGACTGAAACTCGCACAAAATCGCGCGTTGATTGGATATTGCGCAGCTTGTAGGTAACTTCATTTCCAACAACTTGTGTGACGCGGCCTATACGTCGCATCGTGCTACGACGCGACAGCGTACCGTAGAAATCTTCGACGAGCAAGCGACACGATATCGCAACGTGCCACGATGCGCGGTACGACGTCGTGAAACTGACTTTTCGCCAGTGCCGCATTAACTTTGTTACTCTTTTTAATATCAGCTTGAAGAGAACTCGTCTATAGTCGCACCGTTTATCTGAGACGTCGCCTGCGCGGTACAGGGGCGCCGGGGGAGACGACACAGGGGACTGAGACCGGTGCGGGCGGCGGGTCCCTGCCGCCCGCACCGGTCTCAGTCCCCCTTTGTCGTCTACCCGCGCGCCCCTGTACCCGCGCAGGCGACGTCTCAGATAAACGGTGCGACTATAGTGCAGTCCATTTTTCGAGATTCATGAACAAATGGACTCACAGCGAGAAGATATGTAGTTTCAACGACGTAGTGAAAAGTGAGGGCTCGCACACATAAACACGATACGACGCGACATCGTCTCACGATGCGACATCGTCGACATCGAGCAAGCACCATAAATCGCAACAATAAAGAAGAAACGACTATTATAGAAGAAAAAGATACACAGAAGATACTGGATACATCCATTATCTATCAATTATGAATAACGAGAGTCATTTTATAAAGAGATATAAAGATGTGGTGCCCACGATACGGCTTCGCATCGTGAAACGATGTCGCGTCGTTGCACGATGCGGCGTCGTATTGTGTTTATGTGTGCGAGCCCTGAACCGGGCCACGTTACGATGTCGTGTCGCTAGCTCAGCGTAGGTTTCCACAACACGTCGTCGCGTCGTGAAACGATGTCGCGTCGTTGCACGATGCGGCGTCGTATTGTGTTTATGTGTGCGAGCCCTGAACCGGGCCACGTTACGATGTCGTGTCGCTAGCTCAGCGTAGGTTTCCACAACACGTCGTCGCGTCGTGAAACGATGTCGCGTCGTTGCACGATGCGGCGTCGTATTGTGTTTATGTGTGCGAGCCCTGAACCGGGCCACGTTACGATGTCGTGTCGCTAGCTCAGCGTAGGTTTCCACAACACGTCGTCGCGTCGTGAAACGATGTCGCGTCGTTGCACGATGCGGCGTCGTATTGTGTTTATGTGTGCGAGCCCTGAACCGGGCCACGTTACGATGTCGTGTCGCTAGCTCAGCGTAGGTTTCCACAACACGTCGTCGCGTCGTGAAACGATGTCGCGTCGTTGCACGATGCGGCGTCGTATTGTGTTTATGTGTGCGAGCCCTGAACCGGGCCACGTTACGATGTCGTGTCGCTAGCTCAGCGTAGGTTTCCACAACACGTCGTCGCGTCGTGAAACGATGTCGCGTCGTTGCACGATGCGGCGTCGTATTGTGTTTATGTGTGCGAGCCCTGAACCGGGCCACGTTACGATGTCGTGTCGCTAGCTCAGCGTAGGTTTCCACAACACGTCGTCGCGTCGTGAAACGATGTCGCGTCGTTGCACGATGCGGCGTCGTATTGTGTTTATGTGTGCGAGCCCTGAACCGGGCCACGTTACGATGTCGTGTCGCTAGCTCAGCGTAGGTTTCCACAACACGTCGTCGCGTCGTGAAACGATGTCGCGTCGTTGCACGATGCGGCGTCGTATTGTGTTTATGTGTGCGAGCCCTGAACCGGGCCACGTTACGATGTCGTGTCGCTAGCTCAGCGTAGGTTTCCACAACACGTCGTCGCGTCGTGAAACGATGTCGCGTCGTTGCACGATGCGGCGTCGTATTGTGTTTATGTGTGCGAGCCCTGAACCGGGCCACGTTACGATGTCGTGTCGCTAGCTCAGCGTAGGTTTCCACAACACGTCGTCGCGTCGTGAAACGATGTCGCGTCGTTGCACGATGCGGCGTCGTATTGTGTTTATGTGTGCGAGCCCTGAACCGGGCCACGTTACGATGTCGTGTCGCTAGCTCAGCGTAGGTTTCCACAACACGTCGTCGCGTCGTGAAACGATGTCGCGTCGTTGCACGATGCGGCGTCGTATTGTGTTTATGTGTGCGAGCCCTGAACCGGGCCACGTTACGATGTCGTGTCGCTAGCTCAGCGTAGGTTTCCACAACACGTCGTCGCGTCGTGAAACGATGTCGCGTCGTTGCACGATGCGGCGTCGTATTGTGTTTATGTGTGCGAGCCCTGAACCGGGCCACGTTACGATGTCGTGTCGCTAGCTCAGCGTAGGTTTCCACAACACGTCGTCGCGTCGTGAAACGATGTCGCGTCGTTGCACGATGCGGCGTCGTATTGTGTTTATGTGTGCGAGCCCTGAACCGGGCCACGTTACGATGTCGTGTCGCTAGCTCAGCGTAGGTTTCCACAACACGTCGTCGCGTCGTGAAACGATGTCGCGTCGTTGCACGATGCGGCGTCGTATTGTGTTTATGTGTGCGAGCCCTGAACCGGGCCACGTTACGATGTCGTGTCGCTAGCTCAGCGTAGGTTTCCACAACACGTCGTCGCGTCGTGAAACGATGTCGCGTCGTTGCACGATGCGGCGTCGTATTGTGTTTATGTGTGCGAGCTCTGAACCGGGCCACGTTACGATGTCGTGTCGCTTGCTCATCGTAGGTTTCCACAACACTTCGTCGCGTCGTGAAACGATGTCGCGTCGTTGCACGATGCGACCTAGAAGATACCTGATAAAAGATACTGTGGTACTAAAGGCAGACTAACCTGTAAAGCCTGAAAATATCTTTGCATAGAACACCATCTTTATTCTCTTTGATGAGTTCAAAAACTTCATGCATCACCTCTTCCATTAGAGCCTTCTTGGTGCTGCCTGAAACATGCAAAACATCACAATGATACAGTGTTCACTTCATTATTTTTCGGTAAAATCATCGATCTAGAAGGGGGTTTGAACATTTTTGTATAGAAGCTGGCATATCCACCCGCCACAAGTTTGCGCACACAATGATATGAGTAGAGAATACTTATACAAACAATAGATGTTCAGTAATATGATACCCTAAAGTGTCTCGTTGTCAAGATATTTGGATGTAAATATCTCGAAAACGTGACATTTTAGGGTACCACGGTACGAAATATTTATTGTGTGTGTATAAGTGTACCCTACTTTATCTTGTATATTTACTACTTTCATCGTACGCGGTAACTTTGAAAAAAAAAATCAAATTTGGCGGCAGGTGGATATGCCATAAATGTTCAAAACCCTTTCACATTATTGTTAATTTTTCTGAAACGACTAAGACCCGAGTTCATCAACAGATGTTTATCTTATTAATCGTTCGTTTAGTCTTAAACGGCTTGTTAACGAAATTTTGCTGTTCATCAGGCACTAACCGTTGTTTAAATACAGTAATTGCATGTTTAATTTAATCGATGTCATCAACCTTGTTTAACCAATGGTTACCCACTGCATCACCGGCGTTTGCCATAATAATCGGCCAAGTACGAGTCGGACTCGCGCACGGAGGGTTCCGTACTGTATGGGAGCCCCCCTTAAATACTTATTTTATTTTAATTTTATTATTTATTATTGAAGGGAATATAAAACTAAATATTCTGTGAAAATTTCAAGTATCTACCTAATACCATTATTACTATAGAGCGAAAAACGTCTAAAAATTCAGGTTTGTTGTATGGGGCTCCCCTTAAATATTTATTTTATTTTGTTTTTAGTATTTGTTGTTATAGTGGCAACCGAAATCATCACCTGTGAAAATTTCAGCTACCTAGCTATCATGGTTCATGAGATACAGCCCGGTGACAGACAGACGGACATCGAAGTCTTAGTAATAGGGTCCCGTTTTTCCCTTTGGGTACGGAGCCCTAAAAATCGAAGACGCAATGAATTTCGTCGATTTCAAAGTACTCGGTCACAAGCACTAATTAAGTGAAATAACGTCGAGATTCGAGAAAATGGGTCATTGTGAATTATCTAATGTAAATATCTAAGTTCGTATGTATGACGGCGTACGGACATTTTTTACTACTTTCACTTAAAGACTGTGGCTCTATAGATATTTGCTCGAAGCATTGTACTCATTAATGTGACCAACTTTTACTGTGGGGCTAAGCTCAAAATCGCGATAACATCAGGTGTTCCATACAAAAATTCACTGAGTCTCAATAAAATGTATAGAAAAGTTGTTTTTTCCTGCCATTTTGAGGTTGCCATTGTCTTGGTTGATAACAATTAGTATTATCAACTGTGTAGACCGAATCATACAAGTCGGCGGGTGTGAAGTTAGCTACAAGCTGCCCAATATACAATCCTGGCTGAAGCTCACATAATAAAGCCTTATACCTTAAGCCTTAGGCCGGTTGCTTCACATATTGTAGCATCTAATTTTCTCTATTTTTAACCCCCGACGCAAAAGAGGGGTGTTATAAGTTTGACGTGTCTGTTTGTGTGTCTGTCTGTCTGTAGCATCATAGCGCCCGAACCACTGAACCGATTTCAGTTTAGTTTTTTTTGGATGAAAGGAGACTTAATCGAGAGTGTTCTTAGCTATGTTTTATAAAAATCGATTGAGCCGTTTAAGAGTTATGGTGGGTTAAAGTGGGGATGGAAGAACCGAAATTCTACAAATGTGCCCAAAATGGTTGTCAATGTGTCGGGGGTTCTTTAAATTTTTATGTTTTATGTGTGTGTGAATCAATAAAGAGTTTATCTATCTATCTAACAAAGCAGTGCGTTGACAGGTCAGAGTTGACACTTCACATCTGCCAACTTGTATGATTTGGTGTAGAATGTACCTAGAATAAGCTCAACATGTAGAGATACATTTATTCTGCTTGTCAACTTACTAGATGATGTTTGTCTTCCAGAATCATTGTCCTCTTTGTTGTAAGTCCTCCCAGTATCGGTACATTCTTCACTGGTTAAGCACATGGCGTCGTACCCGCTATCGTAATACCCGCTTAACCGTTTCTTCGAGAATTTACTGCTACTTTCTTCACTTGGTATGTATGGATTCTCTTTATTATCTTGTCTAATACTTGGTTTGGATTTATGAATTTCCTTATTGCCATTGTACATGTTGTTTGTATGTGTGTTACTTCGAGGTTCATTATTCATGTTAGTTGACTTTACTTCTGAATGGTATGTAGCACCCGGGTTTTGGTTTGGTCTTGATACTGGCTTGAAGTAATTTTCTTTCGACTTTTCCTCTAATGGTGAATATTTTGGCTTTATTTCTGGTGAATGAGATCTTGATTTTGTTTCCGGCTGGTTGTTTGACTTTACACGGAGGTGGGGGGCGACGTAATTTCCTTTTCCTACTGAAGGGTTCGACTTTCTTTCTGGAGGGTGGTGATTTATATTTTGATTTGATGAATATGATCTTTGAAATGTTTCACAGATCCTGTTTGAAGAGCTTTCGAATTTTGGCGGTTTATTTGGTATGTGTACACTTGTTCTCTTGCCTTTCCTAAGGGATTAACACACACATTAATATCCTTACATAGTATAAAATAAAGTCGCTATTTTTGTCTGTTTGTCTGTATGCTTAAATCTTTAAAACTACGCAACGGATTTTGATGCGGTTTTTTTTTAATGGATAGAGTGATTCAAGAGGAAAGTTTATATGTATAATACACCTGTGCGAAGCCGGGGCGGGTCGTCTAGTTTAGTATGTATAAAGCACTGAATGAAACTAAAACATAACTAAGGAGATTTCAATGAGATTGATATGAGGATTAACCGCGTCTGAGCTTTTAATACTGTAAAGACCCAGAACATAAATAAGTCATTACCAAATTGCACATCACAAAGGAGGGTCATATGTATATTTGAAATAGTTAAAAAATGTTACCGAAAAACAAGTCTAGCCCAGTTTGGAACCCACACATTTTTGCATCCATGTTTGCACTTGATAATTTGCATATGATGACTAAAAATATAATTAGTCCATCAGATCGACTTTCAAAAAATATTAGACGCATTTTTTTTTTCTTTTGTCAATTGAACAAAAATTTATAAAGATGCCCATCAAACCACGTGACGTCACAAAAACCGTACAGATGTATAGACTTCTGTAAGAGAGGTGACGTCACGACCCCCACTAATAAACTTTGACAAGGTTTATCTTTGTCATTTATTGTTTGATTGACAAAAGCAAAAATACGCGGCCAATATTTTTTGACCGACGAGCCGAACCGGAGGAGGTACTCAATTCGACGCGTATATATTTTTTAAATGTGTAACCACGCATAACTTTTTTCATAGTAGTCCGATTTCAATAATTATTTTTTTATTGGAAAGAGTATACTTCGAAATTGGTCACATTCAAATTTTATTGAAATCGGCTGAGCCGTTTTTGATAAATCAACAATAATGTGAAAAATGCTACATCGATCCGTGCGAAATATTCGCGAATTCTGTACAGGGGTGAAGTCGGTCATGCTATTTTTTGCGAAAAATGATTATTGATAATCTTGTGGACTAATTATAATAATGATTTTTTTACCCAGTCATCATGCCTATTGTGTAGTCTCCACATAATATTTCCATTCCATTTTTTACATATTTTAATGTATTATTAACATTTCTATTTAACTTACATTTTGGTGATGGCTGAAGGTTTCTGTCGCTGCACAAACTGATCAATATGCTTCAAGGAGTCCGGGACAATCAATGTCAGCACTGGATTGGAGGGCGTGCCCTGAAACTACACCTTACTGTTAGAAAGCCTTATTTCACTTTTTTTTTATGCATAATAGGGCTACATTTGGCTACCAACTCGCCTGATGGAAAGCAAAGTTGTAGCTGAAGATGGAGTATGTAGACCTAGAAGATACCTATTCACTCTTGATTTGGAGTTATCCAGATCGTAATTCTGAGGAAACAATGATGGAGGCAAGGCATTCCAATCGCTGGCAGTCCGCATTATGAAGGAAGAAGCAAATTGCTTAGTACATCTAACAAAGTTATTGTACTGCCTGTTAAACTATTTGTAATGTGTACAAAGAAATTTGGTCAATAATGTGAAAGATAACTCAGTGTAGAAGAAAAAAATCAGTGAAAGATAAATAAATAAATGAAATTAATCAGAGATTATTTCAGAACAAGACCATACAATTCACAATACAAATGTACATACAAAAAAGCCACATCGCTAGAAATGAGATAAATAACATATAACTAATCAAAACCTATGTCACATCTAATCAACTATGCAGCATGCCCTAAAACCTCCACCACTCAGGTGTCCAGTACCTAAATGAGGCAACAGATAAAACCAATGAGGTGGCTAATTTTTGGTCAAAAGAGGGAAAATATTTTATCATCAACTCGAAAAGAAGACGACTAACCAAAAAGCAGTCAGAGCAGCGCTCCTTGAGGAAGACCAGTATATCCCTGTAGCCAAACTTGGCCAGCGGGATGGGAGCCCCCATCATGGAGCGGTAGTCGCGCGCCAGGGTCCGCACGTCCATCCGCGCAGGGGTCGACACCACCAGCGACCGCAGCACTGACTTCAGCTCTTGCAGCTCTTTATCCATTTTTACATATTCTTATTCTGTCAAATACAAATGTTGTGATATGGGTATAACTTGTTTACACTAACACTAGAATAGGCCGCGCCACACAAGTTGGCGGAAATGAAGTTAGCCACAAGTTGCGCAATATCCAATCCTGACTGAAGCTCACTTAAAGCCGCACGTTGATTGGCTATTGCGCTGCTTGTAGCTAACTTCACATCCGCCAACTTGTGTGGCGCGGCCTATACCTACAAAAGAATATGAATGGGTCAACGTTATGGGCACAGTATCGTATTTTCAACGCCGCGGAGAGGCATCCTACATAGAGCAGGAAGTGCTCCAGCGGCACAACAAATTCCCCAAGGGGTTATGGCCCCTGGCGCCCAGCCTTGGCAAAGGGGAGCACTCCCCGAGGCCAATTCTCACTACGCCTAAAGAGGTGGTGGAAGGACCATATGATAATGAGTACTTATTGTAATTGGCCGTAACTATAGATGTACGCTGTTTAGTGTCTTCCATTTTATATGAAAATACACAAGATAATATATCTGCTGTAATCAAAGCATCAATAAACAAAAACCAAGCAAAACGCTACCTTCCAAGTGAGGTAAGAAATGGAAAACGTGTGGGAGTTAGATTATTCTTTTCTTACCTAGAGAGTACCTCCTTACCTACGTTCTTTTCGCGAAAGTACAGGTGAATGTTTGAAATTATTTAAACTGGAACAGGCATAAATCTAAATAGGTAAATACACGTAAAAAATTCAATGTTTTAACCGGTTGTTGCGGAAATCAAAAGAGAAAGAGAAGTAAATATTTTTTTTTTAAAAATACTGGCAGTGGATACTTTATCCAGTGTCGAATGTCGAGTATCGTTTTGGCGGGAAGGCGAGAAAATCATTTCGCCGTATCGTATTATTTTCTACAGACTTGTGTTTTTATCAGTAAAAACACAAGTTATTATTTAGTGTTAAAGTTGTAGTATTTCATTTATAATAGCTGAAATACATGCAGGAGTGTGGGCAAGGAGTATAATATTGTGGTAAAACATTTCTGTAAATGTATAACAAAAACAAAGTAGCTACAATGTGGTAAAATACGTCTTTTCCACAGACATATTATACGCCTGTGGTCTTTTCGTATTGTCTTCAAAACTCCATCGAAGCTTCTAGTAATAAAGTCTCCACTGCTTTACTGTAGGTCTACCAGAATCTCATGGCAAATGAGGAAATAAAAATTTGTTGCGTGCAATACTGGGGAAATTGGATTAAACGATCTTGATACTTTAAAATTTAATTTTTTAATTTATGCTAAAGATTAATGAAGACGAAGTATATAAGGTATGTGTATGAAGAATATTGT
The DNA here is from genome assembly GCA_964007245.1 of Hypomecis atomaria. Taxonomy (NCBI): domain Eukaryota; kingdom Metazoa; phylum Arthropoda; class Insecta; order Lepidoptera; family Geometridae; genus Hypomecis; species Hypomecis atomaria. The sequence goes on from OZ023297.1 coordinate 638,146, forward strand.
TATACATCGGGTTCTTCATAGGAAAATAAGTCATGAAAAATAAATCAATCGTACATTACTTTATGTACTAATTTATTATAAATCATACTAAAACTTAACACCTCATTCAGAACTAGAAAACGATTCCAAGAACTCCTCTTGCATTTCTTGTTCTTCATCAGATGATGAAGATAAAGAGGTATTTATTATAAATCGCTCTTCCAGCCTCTCAATTAGTCTATCTTGCTTGATGAAATCGTTTTCAATTTTCTTTACATGTTCACAACATTTTCGCCTTTCCTCTCCACCAATTTGAGAGAACGCTTCTTCTGTTAATAATTTCATGTCACTTGCAGGCCTATTTACATTTTTATCAGCAACTTTTTGCTTCATTATACCCCAAATCATTTCTATGGGATTAAAGGTTCGCGCACATTTTGTCGGGCCGCATCGCAGCGCAAAAATCCGCTCAAATCGCTTATATGTATTTTATATGAACTAACGCACACTGTGCCGGGGCGCAGCGGGCCGCATTTTCCGCATTTCCATACTAATATTGCGCTGCGGCCCGCTCCGCCCCGCTGCGGCCCGACATAATGTGCGCGAACCTTTAAGGTGCAATGATAAGGCGGGAGCCTTAAAACTTCGTGACCGTGCGATTTTAATACTTCGTCTATCTCATATAAGGGCGCAGTATAGTTATAGTTCATATCGTGAACCACCAATTCCTACCATTAAATTAGTTGTATGAGCTCCCATTGAAGCGTAGAGCAAGTATGTAACTAGAGTTCTCAATTGCGTATAGGGTATGAGAAAAGATGTGCCATACATACTTAGATAGCTATAAACACGTTCCTATGATTGTATCATAATTAGACTCTAGATAATAGTAAAAACCTGCATAATACTAATAGAAGTAATAAAAAAAATATCATAAATAAGAATATGTTGATTTACTCATAAAATTATCTCATCAAAAAGTTGGAAGTTGAAAAATCCCAGCAGGGCTAGCACGGCAGGTGGAACACATTTACCGGGGAGTGAATATTCTTAAAAATCCAGGGAACCTCATTTTAAACTTCGAACGCCTCGGGACGTATACGGAACTGACAGATTGTTTGAAAACACTCTATATTGTCTATGTCTATGAAGTTGCGAGGGCTCCATACGCAAGTGTTCCGTATACGATCAAACCATGCGAAGTTCAAAAATCGCTCCCCTTCTTGTCTTAAGCGTTCAAAAATGCACCCCTGTGGACCGTTTTTTTGTATTTCGAACGCCTGGGAACGTATACGGAACTATGCCAGATTGTATGAAAACACTCTACATTAAGTATGGAAGTTATACGACCAAACCGTGCAAAGTTCAATCAAAAATCCGGTCCCTCGGGAAGTCGGGACCTATTTTTGAACTTCGAACGACTCGGAACGTATTCGGAACTTTGATAGATTGTATGAAAACACTATATTGTCTATGGAAGTTGCGAATGCTCCATACAAGTGCCTGGAAGAGATCGCTTCCAGCGATAAGGCCGCCTAGTGTTGCACTACCTTAAGAATTTCACTTAAGTATTTTTTTGTAAGTTTTATTTTGTGTGTACAATAAAGAGTTATTTGTTGTTGTTGTTTGTTTGTTCCGTAAACGACCAAGCTAGCCGTGCGAAGTTGAAAAATTATGCCTTTGAGCTATAACACTGGTAATAAACCATTATTTTACGTTACGAAGAAACTGGTCTGACAGTTTCAATTATTTATCGATGCGGAGTTTTTTGGCGGGAAGCGAGAAAATCGTGTCGCCGCATTGTATTATTTTCTAAAACTTGTGTTTTTATCAGTAATAATAGTCTAAACGTTGTGGTGTTTCATTTAGAAATAGCTGAGACACATGCATGAGACAAGTAGTATACATAATATGGTAAAACATGTCTTTTCCTGTTGTCTTCAAAACTTTAACGAAGCTTCTAGTAAAGTCTCCAGTTGCACTGCTTTACTAAGAAGAAGAAGAGTCAAAGCGAACATTACATACAAATGACGAGGCGGTTTGGCCTTAAAGACTTTAGCCTACCCAAAAATGGACGAATTATTTTAAAAAAAAAAATATTTTCATTTGTGATTGACACTGACACTTCAGACAAATGACAGTTCTCTCTTGCCATCTCTTGTTGTGATCCGCAGTCTTGAATCAAAAAAACATTACATAAGTTTTTAATCGAAAAATCTCAGCGAATACGATGTCCTTTTTCTTAAAACGCACTTTCGGTGCGGGATGTAATTTAGGGCGCATCGTCCTTAACAATGGCAAACTCGCTACCGTCCAGCGCGTGGCCACAAAGACCGATCAAGCGGCGCCCCAAGTGGAGACCCGACCCACCGTCGCTAAATTGGACCCTTTACAGAAATCCCAACTGATCGACTTTGGTAAATACATCGCCGACTGCATGCCGAAGTATGTGCAAAAGGTGCAGCTCACATCTGGAAACGAATTGGAAGTTTTAATTCCGACCGAAGGCGTTATTCCCGTGCTGCAGTTTCTGAAAGATCACCACAGTGCTCAGTTCGCGAACCTCGTAGACATCGCGGGCATGGACGTCCCGTCTCGCCCGCACCGATTTGAGATTATCTACAATCTGCTGTCGCTCCGCTACAACGCGCGCATCCGCGTCAAGACATACACGGACGAGCTGACGCCGGTGGACTCCGCGTGCGAGGTGTTCAAGGCCGCCAACTGGTACGAGCGCGAGATCTGGGACATGTACGGCGTATTCTTCGCCAACCATCCCGACCTGAGAAGGATTCTGACAGACTATGGATTCGAAGGACATCCATTCAGGAAGGACTTCCCTCTGAGTGGATATGTAGAAGTTCGTTACGATGACGAACAGAAACGTGTGGTGGTGGAGCCTCTGGAGTTGGCTCAGGAGTTCAGGAGGTTTGAGCTGGCTGCCCCATGGGAGCAGTTCCCCAACTTCCGTGGCAACCCCTCTGAGGAAATTGTCAACCCGGGGGATGACAAGAAACCCCAATAGATTTATTAGACTATCAAATTGCTTGTAAATAAAATTGTTGAATGTAGATGGAAGCATGTAAATTATTTAATAACATCCCAATCATACAAGCATTTAAAAGCGAGCAGTAAAAAAATACAGCAAGAATCTTGTTCACTATTTTATTCAGTTGTAAATTAATTGAACTTAAGGTTTTAGATCTGTGTAGAAATTAAATTAATATTACAAAATGTACACAAGCATGTGTTTTGTTTGTGGAACTATCGACGATAGCGGTATCTCTTGAAGTGGAACCAGAGCTGGAAGATATTGTTGTGGAAGTGGCAGCGGAAGCCGCGCTTGTACGAGTACTCCCACTCACGGTTCACGATCTTGAATGCAATGTCTTCGTACGGAGGACCCGCATGGAAGCGCAGCACTGCAAAGTCAGGGTTATCCGCACATGCTTTCTGGAAAAATAATATACTAATGACTTCTCTATCACATTCACTGTCCAATAAAATATGTAAATAAATATTAGGGGACATCTTACACACGGTCTCTGACCCCAAACTAAGCAAAGCCAATTACTCCAAAAGGAGTCACATTTGTACCATGACGTCCACAATTCTATTGGAAGTCATAACCACAAGGACTATAAACACATTTAAGAGTAGACTAGATCTTTGTATAGAAAAGGAAAAAATTTCCTTGACAGATAAATACTAATTTTATTTGACTCTCCTTGATATAGGCACATTTAGTTTTCAGTTTATACTGCTCACCTTTAAACAAATAAATAATTTCAAGTAAAAATTGAAGATATTTATTTGATTGGATGTATGAAAAGAACAAAAAGATTCTCATGAACATATGGGTAACAAGGCTACCAAGAATTTTAAAATAGCCTCTGTAATTTGTTGCCTGTTTTTTAAGCTACATCGACTGTAGGTGGATGGACAAATATATAGTTTATAACTTTGTACTGGGGCAGTGATAGTGCTATTCTAGCACATTATAGGGATTGCCTGGGTTGCTAGCCCTGGTATCAGAGTTTTTAAGCTGCATGAAGGCCTCCCAGCCTTGCTTCCTTATTGGAGATCTGTCGGGGTAGCCTATGTCTGTCCATGGACATTCTATGGTATAAACGATGACAACAATAATTTTGTATGAAGTTAGCAATATGGCTGTACCAGCAATGCATAAACAGCTTACCAGTGTGAATTCAGGCGTAGAGCTCTTGTCGATGAGGTCGGGGTAGAATATGTTGAACTTGTAGCCCTGCACGATCTTTGGCGGGGGGTTGTCCATGTCGTAGTGGGTCTGGTTGTACTTGTTCCACTCGAACCCGGTGTGCACTCTGTAACATAGTTAATTAATCAAATGATTTTTATCACTAGGTTTATAGAAATGTTATTTTTGTGATAAACATTTCAAAAATTGACGCGCCCGCAGGATTTGAACCTGCATCCCTCTGGGATTCCGGCCCAGATGCTTTGTCCAAATTAAGCTAGAACGCTGTACTACGAACCCCGCCAAATTAGTGAAGTGTTTATCATTTTACTACCAACTTCTACAGTGTTGGAAGCGCCATCTGTGAATACTGTGTTAAACTTCAAACTTCAAACCATTAACGAGAGATGGCAATAATTTGGACAAAGCATCTGGGCCGGAATCCCAGGGGATGCAGGTTCAAATCCTGCGAGCGCGTCAATTTTTGAAATGTTTATCACAAAAATAATAGTTACTTAAGTTTGATTATAGCGCTGAAAAATGTTTACTGATTTGATATGAGATTCCTATAGAATTCATGTCAAATCAGTGCTTAACCATTTTACCAATATTATTTTTATGTAGTACCTTCGACGGACGGGACTAATCGCGCACTGAAAATATACGTATTTCATAGTTTACTACAGGCCGAATAATACAAGTCGGCGGATGTGAAGTTAGCCACAAGCTGCGCAATATCCAATCCGACTGAACCTGGCATAAAGCTGTTGATTGGATATTGCGTAGTTTGTAGCTAACTACACATCCGCCAACTTATATGATCCGGCCTATACAAAGGTTTTGCAACCTTAACATACAGATTGGTGCATGGTAGAGATCGCTGTCAGCGATAAGGCCGCCATTTGTGGTACTAATTTAAGTTTGTAGTTAATAGTTGCACACAATAAAGAGTTATATCTATCTATTGTTGGGGGTTTTGTCCAGTGGCCTCCGTTCCTTCCATGTAGCCATCCCAAGGCTCGAATTACAATCGAGGCTGGTGTAGTTACCTGTTGAAGTAGCGCGGCTTGCGCGGGCGGTACTTGTCGGCCCACAGGCAGGGCTGGTCGGGCAGCGCGTGCTCCACGCTGAACTGCGCCTCAGCCGCGCTGGCGCCGCCCATCGCGCGCCGCGCCTCGCTCTCCAGCGCCGACACTGACGAGCTCGGACCGGCCACACAGCTCTCCGGACCCTGAGGGGACCAATAATGACATAGTCAAAGAGGTAGAGAACTCGGGGCCTGAGACACTTATAAATGTACTAGCTTTTGCTCGCGGCTTCGCCCGCGTTTTATTTTAACTTTTGTGCTATCCCGTGGAATCATTATATTTTCTGGGATAAAAATAGCCTATAGATGTCACTTTCCGTCTTTCAAACTATGTCCATGTCAAAAATCAAGTCAATTCGTTGCTCCGTTGAAATCCGTTGCAGCGTGAAACAGGAACAAGCCAATAAACCAACAAACACATTTTTGTATTTATAATATTGGATAGATAAAACTTTATTGTACACAAAAAAATATAAAACGAACACTAACATAAATATAATATTAATGAGGAAGTAAGGATTATTATTCTTGGATTATTTAGAAAGATCAGTAGCCAGTATGTCTAATACATATTTAAAATTTTGTGTCACGAGTCGGTTATCGAACTCCTCCGAAGGCTTGATCGATTTTTATAGATATTATTTTTGTGCACGTTTGGTAGATCTGAGAATTAGGAAGAGAGCTTATCATTCCACTCTATCAGAGATGTGGAGACAAAGTCAAAGTCATTTTATTAATAAACATAGTTTACAAGTTAACAATAGAAATAATCGGCTCAGTACGAGTCCGACTCGCGCATAGAGGGTTCCGTACTGTATAGGAGACCCCCTTAAATATTTATTTTATTTTAATTTTATTGTTTATTATTAATGTGAATATACAACTAAATATTCTGTGAATATTTCAAGCATCCTACCTATTACCATTATTAATATTGTTACGAGATGGGTTCTTGGATAATGAGTTAAAACGCCGATTGTTCACTTTGCACTTTATTGCACAAAATCACAGTACACACGACACAACTGGTTCGCACAAACACGTCACACTGGCACTGATATTCACACAACTAGTCACTTCACAATCACTGGTACCGCACTTGAACACGAGATGTTTTCGCTCCGGTATAAAACGCGATAACTGCCACAAACGAAAACCATCGCCCTATTTATATCGGAATAAGGGTTCTCTAGAAATCTGTAGAATATTCGGTGCCATTGTGACTGACAAAGTAAACAAGTGTAAAGTTCGAGAAACCCTATTGTTCCTATCTAAAATATCTAATAAAAAAAATCTAACAAACAACAAACAATAGACGCGACACAAAGGCCGGTGCCGCCTGAGTCATAAAACCATAAATCTCGCGGTTAAGTGTAAACAACTAGCCGTCGTCCCGCGCGCGGCCACAGATTAATAAATAGTTACTAACGGCGTGGCCTACTGCGTAACACCACCTCCTCCCAAGACATGCTCGTCCCGAGCATCGTTGCATCCGTGATATCGCGCCAATCGATCCACGTGAACTATTTTGGGGGCACCTCGAGGTCCTTTCTGTATGCGGAACGTCACGTCGTTGATCTTGGTCACCACTCGGTACGGTCCATCCCATTTGGCTTGTAGCTTTGGAGACTTTCCTTTGCTGCGTATGGGATTGTGCAGCCATACCATCGAGCCTTCCTCGAACCCAGGATTGTTAGCCCTTCTGTCGTACCGAGTCTTCATTCTTTCAGATGCTTGCTGGCCATGCTCTCTAATGTGCTCATAGATGTCGTTCATCTTGTTCCGGAGGTCACTGGCGTACTCAGTTATGGGTTGTGGAGAATCCGGTGGAATGCCAGTTATTAAGTCGGCTGGTAGCCGTAATTCCCGTCCAAAATTGGCAAAAGCGGGAGTGACATTGGTGCTCTCATGAACAGCACTTCGGTATGACAACAAAAATGGCTGGATATGCTTGTCCCAATCCCGTTGTTTGCTTCCGACTACTTTTGCCAGGTATCTCTCCAGAGTTTGGTTGAATCGCTCCACCATTCCATCTGATTGCGGGTGGTAAGACGTTGTCCTTGTTTTGTGTGCACCCATTATTCGGCACGTCTCTTGAAACAGCTGAGATTCAAAATTTCTTCCTTGGTCACTGTGGATTTCCAATGGTACTCCAAATCGACAGAATACTTCATGCACCAATTTGTCTGCTATCGTCGATGCCTCTTGGTTTGGAATCGCGAAGACTTCCGGCCACTTGGTGAAGTAATCCATGACGACAAGAAAGTACTTGTTGCCACTTTCGCTCACAGGAAATGGTCCGGCTACATCCAGTGCGATTCGCTCCCATGGTGCTCCAACATTATACAGCTTTAATGCTCCTCTGCTGCGGGTATGCGGACCTTTCACTGATGCACAGCTCGTACATTTCCGTACCCAGTCTTCTACGTCATCTCTGCAGTTGATCCAGTAAAACCTTTCTCGAATTTTCAAGAGTGTCCGTTTCACACCCAGATGTCCTCCCGAAAACCCTTCGTGGTACAGCTTCAAAACTTCAGGTATCTTTGCTCTGGGTACAACCATTTGGAGATGGCACTGATTGCCACGAGCATTTTCCCATTTTCGGCAAAGTACTCCCTCCTGAAGCACCAGACTATCCCATTGCGCCCAATAGCTCTTTGTCGTAACACTCATTGAAGCAATAGCACTCCAGTCTGGCTTAGGGGCATCTGATTCCATCCATTCAAGAATCGGCTTGATGTCGGCGTCTTCTTCTTGTGCAACCTGAAGGGTTTCTTTCCATTCGTCACCGATGTCTGCTTTGAGCATTCTGACGGGCACTGAATCTTTCGACTCATGTCTTGAGCAATGCTTGCAGTCCTCTGAGCATGGCCTTCTTGACAGTGCGTCCGCGTTGCCATGAGATTTTCCACTGCGATGCTCCGTGGTGAAGTCAAACTCTTGTAGTTGCTCAATCCATCTTGCCACTTGGCCTTCGGGATCCTTAAACTGTAGTAGCCACTTCAGAGCAGCGTGGTCGGTCCTCAGATGGAATTTTCGCCCGAGCAGGTACTTGCTAAAATGTCGCAATGTCTTCACCACTGTAAGTAACTCTTTTCTGGTCACACAGTAGTTCCTTTCCGGCTTGGACAGGGATTTGCTGAAATACGCAATCACCACTTCTTGGTCTCCTTTCCTTTGTGACAGTACTCCTCCAATGCCGGTGTTGCTGGCGTCAGTGTCCACGATGAACTCGTTCTCTGTGTCCGGGAAGCCAAGAATAGGCGTATTACAAAGTCGCTTCTTTAGCTCTTGAAAAGCTGCGTCGCAATTTTCATCCCAGAGGAAGGGTCGTTTTTCCTCAGTCAGTCTATGCAACGGCTTGGCTATGTCAGCAAAGTTCTTCACGAATCGCCTGTAGTAGGAGCATAAACCCAAGAATGCTCTAACTTCCGTCTTGTCTTTTGGCACAGGCCAATCCTTGACAGCACTGACTTTTCCTGGATCCGTCTGTACGCCAGCTTCGGAAATCACATGTCCCAGGAAATTCACTTGCCTCTTGAAGAAGGAACATTTCTTCGGACTCAGCTTGAGATTGGCTGCGCGAATCTTAGTCAATACTCGTTCCAGGTTTTGCAGATGGTCTTCGAAGGTTTTTCCCACAATTATGATGTCGTCCAAATAGACTAGGCATGCATCTCCAATCAGTCCCGCGAGCACTAACTCCATTAGTCTTTCGAACGTAGCGGGCGCGTTGCATAATCCAAACGGCATCACGTTGAATTGCCACAGGCCTTTTCCCGTCGAAAATGCGGTCTTCTCTTTATCTTTAGGATCTATTTCCACTTGCCAGTATCCGCTCTTCAAGTCCAGCGTAGTGAACCACTTCATACCTGTCAGTGTATCTAACGTGTCATCAATCCTCGGCAAAGGATAGCTGTCTTTCTTCGTTACGTCGTTGAGTCGTCGATAATCAACGCAGAACCGCATACTGCCATCCTTCTTTTTCACTAGAACCACTGGCGAGCACCACGGACTGGATGAAGGTTCTATCACACCATTGCGTGCCATGTCTTCGATCATTGACTCAACTTCTTTTTCTCGAGCCACTGGTATCCTTCTTGGCCGCTGTCGAATCGGTGACACGCTTCCTGTATTTATTGTGTGCTTCACTAATCCAGTCTTCCCGTTGACAGCATCATCGAGAGCAAATATGTCGGTGTAGCGCTGCAGCATCTTCTTTGCCATCAGAAGTTCTCTTTCGGTCAGGTCTTTACGGGAATCTTCCAATAGCGTTGACACGTTGTAACTCCCAGCACAGTTGTATTTCTCCTTTGGTTGTTCTTGGCATCTGCGCATCCAGTCTACTTCTTCACAAGTACCAATTGGGGTTCCTCCTTTGATGAGTTGTTCCTCGTTACTTGTGTTGAGCACACGCACCATAGCGGTATTAGTAGTCCTCACCAGAGTTCGGGCCAATAACCATGGTTGATCACCTTCCGACTGTTCTATTAGCACACATCGTCGTTGATGTCCCAACTTCGGCGGTAATCTAACTGCCACAATGGTCTCCGATTTAGGTGGAAGAACTGTTCTCTGCAGACAATAAACCTTTCCTGATGTGGCGCCTTCCATGAAGATTTCTTCTCTTCCACACTTCAAGATTCCTTGGTTGACGTCTATCTCGCAATGATGTTCTCGCATGAAGTCAAGACCCAGAATGCAATCGTCAACTATATCAGCCACGATGACCTTGTGTCGAAAAGTTTTCTCACCCAGCTTTAACTCCACCAGCTTCTCTCCTCGGACGGATATGTGCTGACCGGTCGCTGTCAGAAGTTGAACTGTTTTGCAGCTTTCGAAGTTCGGAAGAAAGCGCTTAGCCAATCGGGAACTGATGACAGTACGAGAGGCTCCAGTATCCAATGTCAGCTTGCAAGAAGTTCCATTGATGGCACCATTGATGATCAAGCTGTTCCCATCGTGAGCTTGTGAGATCAAAATCTTTGGCTTTTCTGGCCCGGATAACACTCGCCATTTTCCGCTTTCTTCAGCAGGTCGTTTATTCCTCCATAGTGAATGCGTTGCCTCGCGATCCTTCCGTTCTTCCAATAGTCGATCGTCCCTGGTTCGGCATGGCTTTGGGCAATTCTGCCATAAATGGCCTCTCTCTTCACAGTTGTAGCATCTTGGACCAAACCTCGTACGATGTGACGCTTCTTTAACTTCCTTTATGTGTTGAACATCTCTCGCTGGATTTCGTACAGCTTCCACTTCCAAGGCTTGGGCCAAAGCTTCCTTTAGTGTTTTGTGATGCCCGAGTTTTACTGCAGTTCTAACTTCGAAGTCTGTTATCCCGTTAGAAAACGCTTCCACTAGATGCTCGTCGTTGGGTAACGGTGCTGACTGATAAGCCTTCCGGAACAGTTTCTCCACCTCGACGGCCCACTGTTGAAGACTTTCGTTACGACGTTGCACTCTGTTCTTCAACTGCGCTCGGTACACACGTTCCAGGTGCTCATCACCGTAGCGACTCTCCAGCGTTTCCATTAATTTATCGTAGGTCACTTCCTTACCCACGGCATCGAGAATACTCAGGGCTTCGTCGCGAAGGCTCATTATGAGGGCGTTCATGGCTTGGTCTTTGTCCCATCCATTGGTTTTAACAGCGGCGTCAAATTGAATTTTATAGGCTGACCATGATGATGTCCCGTCGAAAGGCGTCACTTTGATCTTTTGTGAAGCTGGCGAGAAGGTTGTAGATGCAGCGATTCCGCCTCCAGACTTGATAACGTTCAAGGTCCTCCTCACATCGGCGATTTGTGTTTCCGCTTCGAAGATGCGAGATTCATGCTCCTCCATCTTTTTATTGTGCTCCTTTATGCTGGCGTCGTGCTGATCGACCGTTTCCTTGACCTCTTTTATCTCTTTGCCCAAGGTCGTCTGTAAGCTTGAAAGGAGTTCTTCTTTTTGGCGGGCCTGTTCTTCTCTGTTGCGGTCCAATTTTTCTTCGAGCTGACGAGTCTGTCTTTCATTGTTGCGGGCCTGTTCTTCCATTAGACGAGCCTGGTCTTCCAGTAGACGAGCCTGTTCTTCTTTGTTGCGATCAAACATCGACTGCATCATCGACATTATTGCAGCCATATCAAATGCTGCAGGGACAGCTGGTGATACAGCAGGTGCCACAGTAGGTGCTGCAGCAGGTGCTCTTGGATTTCTGGAGTCGTCGTCGGTTGCCTCGGACTCGCTGCCTTCCATTAACAGCGAATAGCTTCCGAAGCGTCGTGTATCGACCTCCTCCTGGCGGCGCTCCTGCTCCTCTAGTCGGCGCGCTTCCTCCTGTCGGCGCTGACTCCTTGTGCGCGGCGTCTCATCGTCGTATGGTGTTACCGGCATTTTCAATTATCCCACTTCTGACACCAAATGTTACGAGATGGGTTCTTGGATAATGAGTTAAAACGCCGATTGTTCACTTTGCACTTTATTGCACAAAATCACAGTACACACGACACAACTGGTTCGCACAAACACGTCACACTGGCACTGATATTCACACAACTAGTCACTTCACAATCACTGGTACCGCACTTGAACACGAGATGTTTTCGCTCCGGTATAAAACGCGATAACTGCCACAAACGAAAACCATCGCCCTATTTATATCGGAATAAGGGTTCTCTAGAAATCTGTAGAATATTCGGTGCCATTGTGACTGACAAAGTAAACAAGTGTAAAGTTCGAGAAACCCTATTGTTCCTATCTAAAATATCTAATAAAAAAAATCTAACAAACAACAAACAATAGACGCGACACAAAGGCCGGTGCCGCCTGAGTCATAAAACCATAAATCTCGCGGTTAAGTGTAAACAACTAGCCGTCGTCCCGCGCGCGGCCACAGATTAATAAATAGTTACTAACGGCGTGGCCTACTGCGTAACAATATAGAGCGAAAAACGGCTAAAAAATCAGGTTTGTTGTATGGGAGCCCCCCTTAATTATTAATTTTATTCTGTTTTTAGTATTTGTTGTTATAGCGGAAACAGAAATACATCATCTGTGAAAATTTCAGCTTTCTAGCTATAACGGTTCATGAGATACAGCCTGAAGACGGACAGACAGACAGCGGAGTCTTAGTAATAGGGTCTCGTTTTTACCCTTTGGGTACGGAACCCTAAAAACGGGTTACAAAATTGGGTTACAAAGGCGGCCGAAAGGAAAATTATAATTCCTAAATTATTATTTTTCGCAAAAAATGGCAAAACCACTTTCCATCGTGTACAAAATTCGAATTTTCGCTAGAATTGTTTATGTTATTGTTAATTTTCCAAAAACGGCTCAGCCGATTTCTGTAAAATTAAATGGAACCACCTCGGGAGTATACCCTTTCGAACTAAAAAATATTTTTTTGATTCAGTTCACAATTGGCGCAAAAATAGATGAACATACACAAAAAATATACATACAGACGAACATAGAACCTCTTCCTTTTTGGAAGTCGGTTAAAAATAAACTCGGTTGATTTAGTTGTGTCGAGTGTACCGTGGCAAAGTAGCAAACTCGAGGCATCTCCGCTGACACCACTCTGGAGAGACGTTTGAGCGCAAAGCATGCACTGCGTACTTGGTAGACCATACTCTCAGTATATATCGTACTCTCAGAAGAAGTACAAGTAATATAAGTATTGCTAAATTTTACTCAAGTAAAAACTACGTTACAGCTGTCTTATTCATATCTGGTTATACAGTATACGCGAGAGTGAGTGGAACAAAAAAAACGCAATGTCTGTCCCATACGTCAAAATCACCAGTTGAAATGTCAAAATTGTTAAAATTTGGTTAGATTATGTAATTTGTCTTTTTCGGAAATTTGAACCCTCTAGTTCCAGTAAGAAGGTTCAAATCTCTCAAAATGATACCTTCCATTTTTTTACCTTTTTGAATTTGGACACCTGAGATAGCACAATGCTAGTTTGTGAAAATCCCTTCGAAATTACGTAAGTTCGGGTGTATAGGCATCTTCATCTAAAACCTTTTAAATTTCATATTTAAAATGGGACAGAATGATGTATATCTCTTGCTATTTTAGTACAGTTTCTAGTACTTTGTTCTTATTCTATGATCGTACCTGATTGAGCGAGTGCGCACGAGCCGCGGCGCCGGCATGCGCTCGCTCTCGCAGGTAGTTGAGTCGCTGTTGATCATCCTCCGGCTCCGTCAGTAAGGTCCCCGGCTCGAGCGCTGTGCTGGTGAGCAGCGCGGGCGAGTAGCGGCCGGCGCGGTAGAGCGCCTCGCACGCGGCCTCGGCCTCCTCCTCGGCCGCGCTGCCGTCCGAGCCCGAGCCCTCCCCGTCCGAGCCGGCGTGCTCCCCGCCCGCGGCCGCCGCCGGGCTGCGCTCGCCGCCCGCGCCGCCGCCCGACCCCTCCCTACAATCACATAATATTTAACATACATTTAAGGCCAGATCACACAGAGGCGGGAGCCGCGAGAAAGCGATCCGATAGCGATCCAGTGCAAAGCAATAGCGCCGGATCGCGCTCGCTTGTTATGTGGCATACAAATTCGAATAATACAAAAAAATCCCGTCCCGGATCGCGATCGCTTTCCCGTACTTCCCGCCTCTGTGTGAATCGGCTTTTAGCTGGGTGTCTAACTCCCAAAATGTAACCACATAGCGCACCATTTTTCTGTTACGTGTTATATGTTTTGTGGTACTCTTACGTGTAGTGTTGCTGTTACGTGTTGTATTGCGTTACTTTTACGTGTCGTGTTGTTATTACGTGTCGTATTATGTTACTCTTTCGTGTCGTGCTGTTGTTACGTGTTGTATTGTGTTACTCTTACAAACGTGTTGTATTGCGTTACACTTACGTGTCGTGCTGTTATTACGTGTTGTATTGCGTTATACTTACGTGTCGTGCTGTTATTACGTGTTGTATTGCGTTACACTTACGTGTCGTGCTGTTATTACGTGTTGTATTGCGTTACACTTACGTGTCGTGCTGTTATTACGTGTTGTATTGAGTTACTCTTACGTGTCGTGTTGTTGTTACGTGTTGTATTGTGTTACTCTTCCAAACGTGTTGTATTGCGTTACACTTACGTGTCGTGCTGTTATTACGTGTTGTATTGTGTTACTCTTACGTGTCGTGTTGCTGTTACGTGTTGTATTGTGTTACTCTTACGAATCGTGTTGTATTGCGTTACACTTACGTGTCGTGCTGTTATTACGTGTTGTATTGTGTTACACTTACGAATCGTGTTGTTGTTACGTGTTGTATTGCGTTACGCTTACGTGTCGTGTTGCTGCTGAGTGCTGACGCCTTGCTCCTGCTTGAGCAGCTGCAGCTTGCGGCGCAGGTTGTGCTGGTGACGCTCGCGGAGCCGCGCGCGCGACATGTGCGCTGGGACAACATATTCATACACATGTTACACAATATATCAGCTGATTGAGTCAATGACCGACCACGAATAGTATTAGCTTGCACATAATATCAGCTGATAGTGTCAATGACCGCACCAGTCGTTAACATTACACAAATATCAGCTGTATTGTATTCGCTAAAGCACGGACCAAAGCCTCAAGAGGACACAGTTTACAATATTACATATTATATTACACATGGCAGTAATTAGAAAAAAAATTAAAACTTGAATATGTACACTAATCAATGTAGAACCCAGCAGAAAACAAACAATATAAAAGGTATAAAAAAATTAAGCAGAGAGTGAGAGGTGTATTACCTTTGAGTTGCGACAGCAGACTCTCCCAGTACCCGACGTCGACGCCGTCTTGTCTCGAGGTGATTTTCTGCTCGATCTGAGCTCGCAGCGCCTCGAGCTGTGCACCCGACTTGCCTTTGAAGATCTGCAATGTGTTGTAACAACAACTAAGAAGTTGAAATAACCGATTATTTAAAGAAGACCGTTCATCTATCCTTCAGTCAAAGTTACGGCCGCACTGCTGGTCAGTGGCCAAAGAAATCTGCCCCCACCATTGAAACTCAGAGGTCAAGAAGTAGAGTGGCAACCAATGGTCAAATATCTGGGCATCTATATCGACCGGTCATTGAGAATGTGTCCGCAAACAAATCATGCCATTAATCAAGCTAAAGCAGCCCGTGTTCTCCTGCGTCCGATCCTCACCTCCAAGCTGCCTCTAAAAACCAAACTGGGTGTTTATAAAACATATGTTCGCTCGCGACTTACGTACGCAGCGCCTGCTTAGTACACCCTTTGCTCCGCGACCAACAAGCAGAAACTACAAGCAGTTCAGAATGTCGCTCTAAGAATGTGCACAGGAGCCGGCAGATACGTCCGAAACGACGTCATCGCTAGAGAAACTAGAATGGAAGCGGTGGGTCAATTTGCTGCACGTTTAGCGCGTCGCATGTACGATGCAGCTGATAACGGGCCACATACCCACCTACATGACATCGCTCCGCTCCATGCGCGCCCACCTGACGACTACAGCCAGACAAATAGACCGCTTCCAAGACAATTACTATTTCTCCTGGACAGTGAAGACCTCAATAACTGCTGAGAGCGTAAAGCCAGGAGTGTTTCATGACCGCGGACCCGAAGGTCTGCGAGCTGCAGCCAGGGTAATGGGCTACTGCCCGAGGCCCTATCCTACCACCCATATTACAGGCGGTGGACGAACCGAAAAAAAAAATCTCCTATGAATATCCAATAAAACCGATTGAAAACGTCATCAGCGACAGCGCGGAGCACGGTGTCTCGGCGCGCGGTGCCCCCCGCCCCCTCGTACCTGTGTAACGTCATAAGCGACAGCGCGGTGCACGGTGTCTCGGCGCGCGGTGCCCCCCGCCCCCTCGTACCTGTGTAACGTCATAAGCGACAGCGCGGTGCACGGTGTCTCGGCGCGCGGTGCCCCCCGCCCCCTCGTACCTGTGTTACGTCATCAGCGACAGCGCGGTGCGAGGTGTCTCGGCGCGCGGTGCCCCCCGCCCCCTCGTACCTGTGTTACGTCATCAGCGACAGCGCGGTGCACGGTGTCTCGGCGCGCGGTGCCCCCCGCCCCCTCATACCTGTGTGACGTCATCAGCGACGGCGCGGTGCACGGTGTCTCGGCGCGCGGTGCCCCCCGCCCCCTCGTACCTGTGTGACGTCATCAGCGACAGCACGGTGCACAGTGTCTCGGCGCGCGGTGCCCCCCGCCAGTCGCCGCAGCTTGCCCACTTCATCAACGACTATCGTCTCCACATCCTCCCAGTATGAAACGTTCGCGTTGTTTTCCAGCTCCTTGTATACCTGGGTATAATCACACTCAACATTATGATATTTCAATTTGAAAGAACATTTCAGATTCTTAGTCATTTTGGAAGTGTCAACATGGATGTATATTTATGAACCGTACCTTAATATCTTCAAGTAGATCCTCGAGGTCCTGCGCCTGAAGCCCGTTGAGATAGGTGTAGGGCTCGTGCATCTCCAGCGCGTCCACGCACTCCTCCGAGCTGACGTACCACGCCAGCAGGTCGATGGGCTTCGCTAAAGAATAAACATTATTATCATTGATTAGGAGCCACAAACGTCAACACTCACCACAAGAATTTCATAGCAATAATAGTAAAATTAAAAATTTTAAGAACTTCCTGACAAAATAAGCTCTATGTCCTTTCAATAGCATTGAAGTAATACGGTACCAAATTTCGAATCGATAGGACATATGGAAGGTAGTCAGATCGTTTCATCAACTAGAAAAGAGCAGATGATCTTCAAACGGCTGAGCAGATTTTCATGAAACATGGCTAAGAACACTCAGGATAAAATTATCCATGACACAAAAAAACTAAACGAAAACCGGTTCATCCGTTTGGGAGCTACGATACCACAGACAGATACACCGACACGTTAACACCCCTCTCTTTGTCGGGGGTTAAAAACGTCGGAGGTGGCGTTTCTAGCCTTGGTCGACTGATGGTATATTATCGTCCGACATAGTTTCTCCTGATACAAAATAATAAGTAAATGTTTCTAGTGATTTTAGTGCCACAAATGACGGCCTTATCACTGACACTAATCTCTACCAGGTAACTACTGAACTACATACTTGATAAGCTTAAAAAGTATAAGAAATATGATACAATGACACAGTGACCTCGACGCATCAAGGAGGTAAAATATTTGGTCTGTGAAGCCTGCACAAGTTGGGCAATCTTATGGTGCGTTTCCACGCTTGCCAAGGCTCGACAAGCTTCCACAAACACCAAGCGTCCACAAATTTCGCTTGGCATTTGGAAGCCGTTTACACGCTTGTGAATGCGACAGTGTGCTAGTCCGTACATCCAAACATGGCGGACGCTTAATTTTTTGGAAATTAACGTTTTTGGTGTTTCAGATAGAGGTTTCGATATGGTAATATTAATATTCCAAAAACAATAAACTCTCTTCATTCGACCAGCTACTCATTAACCGACTTCCAAAAAGGAAAAAGTTCTATGTTCTTCTGTATGTTTTTTTTTTTTGTGTATGTTCGTCGATATTTTCGCACAAATCAAAAAATTTTTTAGTTTGAAATGGTATACTCCCGAGGTGGTCCCATATACATTTTATTGAAATCGATAATAATGTAAAAATCGTATACATCAATTCGAGCGAACTATTCGAACTTCTCAAAAAATAATTATATTTCTTATTTTGAACACACAATTGATGCGTACATTGCGAGATCACAGTGACTACTAAGCGCGCGCCAACGTGTGAACCCGTCGCAAACACTTGCCGCAAGCGCCCTTTGATTTGTGATCAAAAATCGACACTCAAGCGGATCGGATACAAGCGTCCACCAACTCACACAAGCCAAACGCCCTGTTTACACGCTTGCGCTTGTCGACGGTTGCCGAGACTTGGCAAGCGTGGAAACACACCTTTAGGGGGATGTTAATCATAAAAGTTACATAATATACATGTAATCACATAACGGAAATGCCCAGGAACCAAGATAAGGGTGTTTTATTTTACCCAGTTTGGGAAATCTATCTATCTATCAGCCAAAGGACATCTACTGCTGGACATGGGCCTCCCCCATGGATTTCCAATAAGGCCGGTTGGAAGCGGCCTGCATTCAGCGCGTTCCTATGATTTTTATTATATCGTCAGTCCACCTAGTCGGTGGACGTCCTACGCTGCGCTTGCTGGTCCGTGATCTCCATTCGAGAACTTTACGGCCCCATCGGCCATCCGTTTTTCGAACTATGTGTTCTGCCCATTGCCACTTTAATTTGCTAATCCTATGTCGGTAACTTTGGTTCGTCTGCGGATCTGCTCATTTCTGATTCGATCCCGCAGAGAGACACCGAGCATAGCCCTCTCCATAGCACGTTGGGCTATCTTGAGCTTATTCATTAGGCCCACATTAAAAGACCACGTTTTAGTTCCATATGTCATCACTAGCAACAACGACTATCGAAAACTTTCGTTTTTAGGAGGTTTGGGAAATAGTGTCTGAAATGACAATGTATGTACATATTTGAATTTGTAACAGTAAATATTTTGTTTAGTGTAGTTATACTCGTACCTCTCCCATCGCGTATCCGTATCTGCGAGCGCAGGCGCGCCTGGTGCAGGTGGAAGGCGTCCTCCTGGCGCGCCCAGCTGCTGAACTGCTGCGCCTCGCGCGCCCGCGCCGCTGCAGCTGCTTCGGCCTCGCGCGCGGCTCGCTCTGCCTCGCGCTCCAGCCGTCGCTGCTTCACCTGTCATCAACAGTAATCATTAACAAAACTGCCGCATTAACCGTTGGCCCGATTTAAGCCCGTTTAACAAGAAGAGAAGAGGAAGTAAGTCTAAGTTTAAGAGGAAGTCAACGCTGTGGGAATCAACACTAACATCACAGTGTTGATTCCCACAGCGTTGACTTCCTCTTGACACAGTACCCCCACAGTCACTTCCTAAAGCCAGCAGAAAAGCTCCCAGCAGGCAGCGAACTCCCGCGACCCGCGTGGAAATCAATAAACCGACTCCAGACCCAAGTAGGCTGCTGCAAGATAAACCTAGCCAAGTGGGGATTTTCGGTTGCTGACAGGGTGCAGTGTGATTGCGGAGCCCCTGAGCAGAACATGGATCACCTACTCTCGTGCCCAGTGTCCGAGCTACTGCACGATGGAAGATCTACACCAGGCTACACCCTGCGGGGTCGCAGTGGCCAAATATTGGGAGAAAATAATTTAACCATTGATACGAAGAAGAAGAAGAACAGTAATAATAATTCACACAACTCTCACTACCGCTTCCTGTGAGAGGGGAGGGCCATAGAACAATACAGTGGCTCCCACTGGCCTTATGCCACAGAACACACACAAACACGAGGACAATGAGTAAGTGAACATGCCAAAAATAAACTTCAACTGCCAAATGGCAATCTTACATAAACTATTTTATAGGAATGGACAGGAGGCCAATATTGGCTAGTTTAAGTGCATGAAATATTCATTTATAATCATTGACACAAGATGATTGAGGAATGCATTTTTATACCATTGCATTTTATTGCATACTAGACGACCCGCCCCGGCTTCGCACAGGTGTATTATACATATAAACCTTCCTCTTGAATTAATCTATCCATTAAAAAAAACCGCATCAAAATCCGTTGCGTAGTTTTAAAGATTTAAGCATACAGACATACAAACAAACGAAAATAGCGACTTTATTTTATACTATGTAAGGACTAGCGACCCGCCCCGGCTTCGCACAGGTGTATTATCCATATAAACCATATCCTCTAATTCTAGATAGGGGTGATGTGACCTGTACTGACATCCTGCTTGGGGTGTATTGTGCAAACCGCATCCTCTTGAATCACTATCTTAAAAAAAAAAAATCGGCCAAGTACAAGTCGGACTCGCGCACGGAGGGTTCCGAACTGTATGGGAGCCCCCCTTAAATATTCATTTTTATTTAATTTTATTTTTTATAAAATAATAAAAACGGCCAATTTTAATTAAAACGGCCTAAAAACTCTGACACCAGGGCTAGCCACCCGGCCTATACGAACTTACTTACTATCATTAAAGTGAATATACAACTTAATTTTCTGTGAAAATTTCAAGCATCTACCTGTCACCATTATAAACATCGAGCGAAAAAAGGCTGAAAATCAGGTTTGTTGTATAGGAGCCCCCCTTAATTATTAATTTTATTCTGTTTTTAGTATTTGTTGTTATAGCGGCAACAGAAATACATCATCTATAAAAATTTCAGCTTCCTAGCTTTAACGGTTCATGAGATACAGCCTGGTGACAGACAGACATACGGACAGTGGAGTCTTAGTAATAGGGTCCTGTTTTTACCCTTCGGGTACGGAACCCTAAAAAAAAGCATCAAAATCCGTTTTGAAGTTTTAAAGATATAAGCATACATGGGGACAGACAGGGGGAAGTGACTTTGTTTTATACTATGTAGTGATATGCATGTTACAGTTCTTCATATTTAAAAATAAATACCAAAACTTTAGTGTTATCACTTGTAAATCATACCTTTTCCAACTCAATTTTGTTTTCCATCTGTTTCTGTCGATTCAAGGCCTCGAGTTCATCATGTGAGACAGTTTTCACCCCTTCCTTGGCCAGTTTCTTGGACCAAACAAACGTGTTGGTGAGGGCAGAGTCCCCGAACGGGTTGTCCTGGTTAGTGTAGCACTGGTACTCGTTGTCCCAGCCCATGCGCTCGCGACGTTTACGTTCTTTCTCTTGCTTTTCTTTTAGGCGGCGAGCTCTGAAAATGAGATTGCGAAATTAAATAAATATTACAAAGTTTGTTCATTTTTTTTTGGGGTGGGAAGCTGAAGTATGCTGTTGGTGGGAATCTTAGCTAGGTGAGGCTAAATTACCTAAAAAATGCCAAGAATAACCACTTGCGACCTGTGAATGGCGTAACACAGGGTCAGCAGACTTCACGGGACCTGCTGCAACCGCACCGCCGCGCTATCGCCACACAAAGCGTTGCAGCTGCTAAGGATGCAGGGCGCAAGGCGAGTATTCTGCGCCTCAAAACAGAATCTATATCACCAGGGAGGATACCCGCAGAAAACCGAGCGAGTCTGCGAGCTCAGAGGTGGCAGCCCCACCAGCAGGCTAGGGTGCTGTAGGCTAATCCCCTGCATACCAAAAAAACCACAATTGATTCCTGAAACTGATACAATAATAAGCCGGACTGAATGGCGTAACAATGTATCAGCCCTCTGCCCCGACGTGGGGACTTAGGATACGAAGAGAGAAGAAGAGACAAAGTTTGTTCATAAATAAATATTTGGGGACATCTTACACACGGTCTCTGACCCCAAACTAAGCAAAGATTGTGATATGGCTGCCAGAGACTGATATACTACATATACCTATTTTTAAATACATACTTATATAGATAATACCTAAATAACACCCAGACACAGAGCAAACACCTATGTAAAGTAAAATATCATCAAGTAAAATCAATTTATAACGAGATTAAGTTCACCAATTTTTTCACCAACTTTTAAACCAATGAAACAGTGTATTCATTGGAACTATTTGAATTTTACATTAGCTAGTTTGTACTGGATTATGGGATAGGCCGAATTGCAAGTTGGCGCATGTGAAGTTAGCTACAAGCTGCACAAAACCCAATATTGATTGGGTTTTGTGCAGCTTGTAGCTCAGCTTTATGTGAGCTTCAGGATTGGATATTGCGCAGCTTTTAGCTAACTTCACATCTGCCAACTTGTATGATTTGGCCTATAGTGCAGCACCAGAAAGAATGGCAACAAAGAGAGGAGGCCTATACTCAGCAGTGGGCAGATCAGACTAAATAGAAAGATTGTTTGCTTAGGGAAAACATGAAAAGGATAAAGACAAACCTTTTTTCTTCTGGTGTCTCATTAGCTTTCATTTCTTCTTTCTTCTTTTGTCTCTCCTCCTTCAACCTCAGTCTCTCGGCCTCCAGTCTTTGCAGCAACTTGAGTTCTTCCTCTTCACTGTCGCTGGAACTACTACTGCTAGAAGAACGCTTCTTTTTCTTTTTGCTCTTTTTACTTTTCTTCTCCTTCTTGTGTTTGTGTTCTTTGCTGGTTGAACGATGTTTGGACGTCGGTGACCGTGATTTTGTTCTGTCTTTACTCCTAGCTCTTCGGTCTTTGTGTCTGTCGAGGGAACGACTGTGACTACGCTCGCGACGTCTGCTAACCTCACCTCTCGATGACCTGTGGCAGAATCACTCAGGATGATTACTTTAAAATAGTAACTTGCACTAATATTAAACTAAGTGTGATATTAATTAAAAGTTGTGAAATAAAGATATAAAACGAGTGTAAAGCATGAGAAAATTCCAATAATAAGAATTTGGTAGCAAGTTGACTAGCGCACTCTTGATAGTCTTAATACTCACATTTTTATTTGGTTTCTGATATAGATATATCAGGAAAGTATAGGGCTTGATTTCCTTTAAATTAAACCAATGTCGAACGAGATATGATTAAAACAAATAGAAATTATTGTAATTTTGCACAATCAAAACAACTTTGCTTTGCTTGCGTTCTCTTCGCGTCCGACATTGACTTTGATTGATGCGACATATTGACGTATTAGTCAATGGGATGGTCCGAATGATTTCGAGAGCTCATAACTTTATTTCTTCATTATACTTTTTCTGTCGGATCACAAACTTTATTTTCGGACTCATTTCGATAACGTTATTGTCAATGTCATTTTGCTTTTTGGAATTCTAATGTCATTTGTCATTTTGTCACTTCGTTTCACGAGTTTCATGTTGTTGTGGATTGTGGAGTTGAAAGTGAATGTAGAAATAAAATAATTAAATAAATTATTTCGAAATACTGAAAGTAAATTAATACTTCATTACTATATATTATTTTATAGTTATTTTTTCTACTGTGTCCGAAAACCAAATAATACGTGACACAAGGTTATATTACGAGAGGTGTATTGCACAAGGAACTTTCGAAAATGTCCTTCTTGCGAGGCTCTGAGAATTATGTTTGGTGTACGACTAGCGTTCTCGGGAAGGGTGCGACCGGTGCAGTCTTCCAGGGGGTCAATAAGAACAATGGGGAGCCAGTTGCCGTTAAAACTTTCAACCAACTCAGTCACATGAGACCGCACGACGTACAGATGAGAGAATTCGAAGTTTTGAAGAAAGTGAAGCATGAGAATATCGTGAAGCTTCTGGCGATAGAGGAGGAGCAGGAGGGGCGCGGGAAGGTGATCGTGATGGAGCTGTGCACGGGCGGGAGTCTGTTCAACATACTCGACGACCCAGAGAACACATACGGCCTCCAGGAGCACGAGTTCTTGCTGGTTCTGGAGCATCTTACTGCTGGCATGAAGCACCTGCGCGACAACAATTTAGTCCACAGAGATCTGAAGCCGGGTAACATAATGAAGTACATAAATGAAGATGGGACTACGACATACAAGTTGACTGATTTTGGAGCGGCCAGAGAATTACAAGAAGAAGAGCAGTTTGTGTCTCTGTATGGAACTGAGGAGTACTTGCACCCTGATATGTATGAGAGGGCAGTGTTAAGGAAGCCAGTAGGGAAGAGTTTTGGAGCAACGGTAGATCTGTGGTCCATTGGAGTTACGTTGTACCATGTTGCTACAGGACAGCTCCCATTCAGGCCCTATGGGGGCAGGAGGAACAAGGAAACTATGTTTTATATCACTACTAAAAAAGCATCAGGAGTTATTGCTGTAAGTAAAAGTTTAATAAGAGAAAATTCATATGTATAGAAAACTACATAAGCTCAGATGAATAGTATGAGTAAATAGAAAATACTATACAAAATTTTTTGTTTAAGTTACAAGTAAGGTGCGTTCGGTTTGGGCTTGGTGGCGTTTTAGGCGTTTGCAAAATTAGCGTTGATGTAAACCGTTCGGTTTGGGATTTTCGCCCATTTCGCCAACAATGCTACTTTTGCTCATTTCCCAAAACGAACGCAAAAGTAACAAACAGCGGTGCGTCAAATGTCAAACAACATAATTTCAACACTCCGATCTATCATACATGCGTCACTCGTGGCAATAGGAATAGAATAAGGCGCTGGCAGTAGTAAAATAAAAAATAATAGAGATCTGTGACAGAAGCCAAGAAGCCAGAACACAAGAATTGAATTGATTAAATTTATTTATTATATTTGTATTTATTTTATTTATTAATTAAATTGATTGATTTGTTCTGTCTGAAACACCGTATTTACCTAATTATTGTATACCATCGTGCAAATTATTAAAAAGCTTTAAACCATATAAACTATTTTAAACTTTAGATTACTCGCGCAAGTTTCAAACGTCAAACTCTAAAACGTCAGAAAACGATCACAAAGAACCCACCTCCGCACGTGGGTCAAAATTAACAGTTCACGATGGCATTCTTAGCTGTTTTCGAGCTATCCGAACGGTGAATGAAAACATATAAAAATGCAACTTTTGCTCACACTTTCCCAAACCGAACGCTGAATGTGATCGTTCTTAGCGTTTTTAACTGTTATTTTTGCCACCAGTAGGCTATCCGAACGCACCTGTAATGTAATTATTATAGAAACCCTGCCTACTGCTTTAGCATTAACTGTATTGCAACAGTCAGTGTCTTTCCCAATTATAGTCTGACAATTATCTCGGTGCGGGCGGCGGGTCCCCGCCGCTCGCACCGGTCTCAGTCCCCCTTTGTCGTCTACCCGCGCGCCCCTGTACCCGCGCAGGCGAGGACTCAGTTAAACGGTCAGACTATAGTAGGTACTTAAATCATAAAGTAAGAAATAAACACAAAGGCATTGCACTATTTATAGTAGGTAAATAAACACTGCAACAAAGTTATTATACCATTTTCAACATCAACCAAATACCATTTTCAGTTGCAAACTAAGTTATACTTGTATGTGTGAATGTAAGTGTTAATGTATGTGTGTGCAACACTGCAATACACAAGATCTCATGAAAATCAAGGTTTGCAGTGCTACATGTGTGTGTGTGTATGTGAATGTATGTCTATATGAATAAGTAGAAAGGCGCCTCACTACTACTCCTACCCTATTGATTTTCTATGATACTGTTTGTACAAAGTGGTTTGACACAACATTTCTGATTTGTATGGCCAGAGAATTAAACCAACTGTTGGCTTACATGTTTCTTGAGATATTTAATGTGAAGCTTTTTAAAGAATGTTAATCATCAAGTATCTTTTAAGTCTGTGTGCTTAAAATTCATCATTTTTCATCTTTGACCACGTTGCTTACCATCAGGCATGCTGGTGGATAAAGGCAGATTAAAAAAAATATTCTTGTTATTGTTCAAATTAATAACTGTGATATTTGTTTGTAGTTGAGCAGCATTTGCTGATGTTTCTTTATCAAGCAGGGAGAAGACAATATATCTTTTCTTTCTAACATATTACTACATAGTATAAAACAAAATTGCTTCCGGCTCTGTTTGTCCCTATGTATGCTTATATCTTTAAAACTACGCAATGGATTTTGATGCGGTTTTTTTAATAGATAGAATGATTCAAGAGGAAGGCTTATATTATGTACTAGCGACCCGCCCGGCTTCGCACAGGTGTATTATACATATATAAAACTTCCTCTTGAATCAGTCTATCTATTAATAATAATTTTTCGCAAAAAATGACAAAACTGCCTTCCATCGTGTACAAAATTCGAATATTTCGCTCGAATTGTTTACATTATTGTTGATTTATCAAAAACGGCTCGCATGATTTCTGTAAAATTTAAATGGGACCACCTTTGGAGTATACCCTTTCGAACTAAAAAATAATTTTTCGATTCGGTTCACAATTGGCGAAATTATAGATGAACATACACAAAAAAAAAATATTAATACATACACACGAACATAGAACCTCCTCCTATTTGGAAGTTGGTAAAAAAACTGCACCAAAATCCATTGTGTAGTTTTAAAGATATTAGCATACATAGGGACAGACGAGAAGCGACTTTGTTTTATACTATGTAATAATACACCTGTGCGAAGCCGGGACTGGCCTCTTATTAAATATCTTGAACTCAATTGCAGGGTACACAAACAACAGAGAATGGTCCTATAGAATGGGCCCGAGAGCTGCCTCCGCACTGCCAGCTGAGTGCTGGTCTCCGTAAGCTGGTGACACCACTCCTGGCCGGGCTGCTGGAGGTGGACCCACACCGGATCTGGACCTTCGAGAGATTCTTCTCCGAGGTGCAAGTCGCCACCTCCACTATTGCTGTGCACATATTCCATGTCAACAAGGCTGCTAGCATTAAGGTATGTCAATTATTATTTTTTTGTGAAAAATGGCATAACCAACTTCAACCGTTTACATAATTCAAAGAGGTTGCACAGGCCAATGTGGCAATAACCTAAACAATTATTGAATTTTCAAAAACAACTCAGACTATTTTGATTAAATAGAAGTAGGACCACTTCTGAAGTATGATCTACCAAACAATCGTCAAAATGGTTTTTAATTGGCAAAGTAATCGCATAATATACATATTAGCAGTGAAGATAGCTATAAGCTGTGCAATATCCAATCAATGCGCAGCTTTATGTGAGCTTCAGAAAGAATTGGATTGTAGCGACTAACTTCGCTACATGTGGCGCCACCACACGCGCCGCGCAGGAAAGTAACGTCAGCCAATCACAAGCCGAGGGCTGCATCGCACAAACGGAATTTACAGCGGCGGCCGAACCATACCAAGACCTAATATGATACTGTCGGATAGCTATCCCCGAGCACAACACCTCGCTCGGTGGAGTACTCATTTGTGAGCGGTTATCCAAACATCATCATCATCATCGTGTGGACGACCTCATAGTCCAAAGGATATTGCGCAGCTTATTAACTTCACATCCGCCAGCTTGTATGATTCGGCCTATACTAAAAAAAATCATGCAGTTAATTGAAGTTGGTTAACAATGGCATTGTGAAATTTCACAACAAACCTTGATTGTCTCTTTCAAAGGCCATTATCATTGAACTTAAATTTGGGGTCCATTTTGTACTAAGAAGTTTTCAAAGTATTGTAAAATGATCTCAGATACAGTAGGTTCATTTCAGTCAATGGAATGTATGAATGCAATACCCACCTATGTAATTATAGAAATGGCTGGTGAGGTGGTTTCATTTCAATCATTATCAACTAACAGGATCAATTTCATTGCATTGGGATTGCAAGTAACAATCCACATTCCATGCACTCTATAACACTACTATCTATAGCTAGTTATTTATTATTTATTTAGTAAAAAAATGGCTGTGCTAAAAACTTTGTATAGTATGGTAGATAAATGCAACATGTATCTTATAATATTATAATAATAGAGATTTTTTTATAGAAAACTCGCCTAATGCTGATCCCATGTATTTCCAACAATAGAGGGTCTAATACAGAGCTTGGATAGTATAATCAGGGTCAAAATTCATTTGATCGACAGAATAGCAAAATATTATACACCTTAGAATAAAAATTATACACTTTAGAAGGCAATCTCGGAAACCATGGGATCGACATAGACAATACTAGTATAATATTGTAGCGTAGTCTACTTTAAAAACGTTCTCAGAAAGTTTTTACAAAAACTACCTAGTCGTTTTGTGTTATAATCGCCAAAATTTGAAAAAAATACGATTTTTTCGTAGTTTTTTCGATTTTGGACAACGTTGCATTCGGCGCTCGAGGTCACAAACTTGGATTATATATTAGGCCAGCATCACAAACAAGTCTGCAAAAAATCAGAACTACCGGATTTGACGCATACTATCCCATACTCTCAAACAACAAAGTTACTGGATTAAGAAATAATACCTAAAAAAACAAAAAAAAAAAAGTTAAAAAAAACCTAAAAAAGGTACCGACATAGCCTAGCGGATTGGCAAGTTGAAATGGCAGTGGGCAGGGCACATAGCGCGGAGGACTGATGACCGATGGGGTCGAAAAGTTCTCGAGTGGAGACCACGTACCGGCAAGCGCAGCGTAGGACGTCCACCCACAAGGTGGACGGATGATCTCATTAAGACCGCTGGATGCAAGCCGCTACCAACCTGTCTTATTGGAGATTCATAGGGAAGGTCTATGTCCAGCAGTGGACGTCCTATGGCTGATGGATGGATGGATGATGGACCTAAAAAAATGAGCCACTATTCGATAGGTAGATGCTTCTCATCATTTACCAAGGCTAATAATGGGTCCACATTCCTCATGCCAGAATGTGGAACGCTTTGCCTGAGTCTGTCTTCCCGCTAAAGTACAATGTAGGTGTCTTCAAATTCCGAGTAAATATGTATCTTCTAGGTAAGCGTGTTACATCCTAGACCGCAAATCTGCATAACATCAGGCAGTGTGTAGTCAAACGCAAACCTATACGTCATAAAAAAAAAAATCTATAACTTGATATCAGATATTATTATCAAGTTTGTCAGATATCTTGTTTAATTACATATTCTGTCTAATGAAGGCTAAATCAATAAAGAGTCATTCCATATTTTATCAGCTTCTGCCGTTTACTGAGCTATCGTATGGTGATCAATCGGTTCAATGGACGAGTTATTGCGAATCGATGCATGTGGGCCGAGGCCGGGCTCCGAACCCGCGACCGCCGATATTGGCCTGCTCCGTCGGCCGGAACGCTCTCATTTGCCATGGTTATTGTCCCAACACGACTTACAACACCTAACGAGCTACAAACAATCGATGACGTCGTTCTGATTCAAACCATACCAGCAGGTACCAGTTACAGATGATTTTTGCTATAAAAAACCTTTATAAAACGTAATAAGTAGATATTTCTTTCTGTATGCCTGTCCATGATCTATGGTCTACGATTAGAGCCAGAACGAAACTTTACTATGTACTACTGCTATTATACCTAAATGTCAGTACAAGGCCGTGTAACGTCGCGATAAAATCACCGAAATATAAACAGATCTCGCGTGCTCGAAGCTATCGGCGTATCATTGAACAATTCACGAAAGCCGAGGCACGGCACGGCTCGTTATCCCGCGGTATATGGCTGATATACAATTCGCTATAGTCTTCGAGCAAATATCTATAGAGTCATAATCGTGCAAGAAAAGTGTCCGAGACAAAACTCTGCTCAAACTATGTATTAAGCAGGCTTTTTATTTAGTCGTAAGGCGATTGTAAGCCGACTACAACCCCGCGCGATGCGAAAGTGCTCGGTTACAAGCACTAATTAGGTGACATAACGTCGAGATTCGAGAAAACGGGTCATTGTGAATTATTTAATTTAAATATCTAAGTCGGTATGTATGACGGCGCTCGGACATTTTTAGGGTTCCGTACCCAAAGGGTAAAAACGGGACCCTATTACTAAGACTTCGATGTCCGTCTGTCTGTCTGTCTGTCTGTCTGTTACCGGGCTGTATCTCATGAACCATGGTAGCTAGGCTGCTGAAATTTTCACAGATGATGTATTTCTGTTGCCACTATAACAACAAATACTAAAAACAGAATAAAATAAATATTTAAGGGGGGCTTCCATACAACAAACATGATTTTTAGGAGTTTTTTGCTCGCTATTAATAACGGCAAGAAGAATGAGGCTCCCATACGGCACGGAACCCTTCGTGCGCGAGTCCGGCTCGCACTTGGCCGATTTTTTACTTTTACTTGGGACTGTAGCTCTGTAGATATTTGCTCGAAGGCTATAGTAGCGTATTTTGTAGCCATCCCACGGTATAGCAATTTGACATCACGTACCTACGTAAGAAGTAAGGTATGTGGTATCCGGAATGTTTTGTAAGAAAAAGTGCGCCTCACGCTGTTAGATCTACATTAAAAAAAATCTGCCAAGTACGAATCGGACTCGCGCACGGAGGGTTCTGTACTGTATGGGAGCCCCCCTTAAATATTTATTTTATTTTAATTTTATTATTTACTATTGAAGGGAATATAAAACTAAATATTCTGTAAAAATTTCAAGCATCTACCTGGTAACGTTATTAATATAGAGCGTAAAACGTCTAAAAATTCAGGTTTGTTGTATGGGAGCCCCCCTTAAATATTTATTTTATTTTGTTTTTAGTATTTGTTGTCATAGCGGCAACCGAAATACATCATCTGTGAAAATTTCAGCTGCCTAGCTATCATGGTTCATGAGATACAGCCCGGTGACAGACGGACAGACAGACAGACGGACATCGAAGTCCTAGTAATAGGGTCCCGTTTTTCCCTTTGGGTACGGAACCCTAAAAAACAGCCAAGTACGAATCAGACTCACGCACGGAGGGTTCCGTACTGTATGGGAGCCCCCCTTAAATATTTATTTCATTACATGGCTCATGGAGTCATTATTAATATAGAGCGAAAAACGGATAAAAATTCAGGTTTGTTGTATGGGAGCCCCCCTTACATATTAATTTTATTCTGTTTTTATAAAATTATTTAACAATTATTTGTTGTTATAGCGGCAACAGAAATAAATCATCTGTGAAAATTTCAGCTTTCTAGCTATAACGGTTCTTGAGATACAGCCTGGAGACAGACAGACAGACGGAAGGCGGAGTCTTAGTAATAGGGTCCCGTTTTTACCCTTTGGGTACGGAACCCTAACAATTTGTGGTGTAGAGTAACTATCGAGTGTTCTGTGGCGATCTGGGTCACCAACGAAGGCTTGCGCAACAGCCGACAATTAGAGGAGTAACTATTATGAACATCTAAGTATGATTTCCGTTTTAACAAGTTGCTTGTGCGAGTAACGTTGTAGAAGAAATCGTGTACCGTGACGTCCGTGACGCGATTACTATTTTATGATGAAATTGTATCTTTATCTGTTAGAAAACACACATGGTCCGGCCCTTATTATGCCCAATTTTAAAGACGCCATCGTAAATTTAATAGCAACGTAAAATAGTGTTCTCTCTATCAAATGCATATAGTGAAAAAGAAACAGGACTACTCTAAATTGCTATTATAATTATGATGCGCCTTTAAAATTGGAACTATTGACTAATGCGGTGGAGTACGTCATTGCGTTTCATTCTACTCACTCCTGTGTTGCGAGTAATTGGCGCGAGCAGGATAAAACGTGAAACGTCATCACGCCACGCATATACGAGTACGACAAGGTTAGTATTGATCGAATCATACAAGTCGGCGGATTTGAAGTTAGCTAAAAGATGTGCAATATCCAATCCTGACTGAAGTTCACACAAATCAGCGCTTTGCTTGGGTTTCGCGCAGTTTATAGCTAGCTTCACATCCGTATAATTTATATGATTAGGCCACATATCTCCATAAAAGTGTATGTTGGGTGTGTTTTCGTATACATTCTTTTTTTTGCAAATTAACAACAAGTGGTCGGATGATAGTAAACAACAGCGCCAATCGGCGATATCGCGAATCTACATATACCTACCTATCCAAAAAATACCTTTAAATATTTGGAACAACATTTGAGAAAAAATGTGTAGTGAGTTAGATTGTAGTGGAAGTTGTAAATGTTATTCCAGGTGTTCCTGAAGCCAGAAGAGAAGTATGAACAGCTGCAGTCGTACATCTGCGAGCAGACCAGCGTCGTGGCTGAGTCGCAAATTCTGCTCTACAAGGATCGCCTGCTCACCTCCGAAGTCACCGAGAATATACCTGCTAAGGTATGCAAATACATCTGAAGAATTCAGAAATCAAAGTTTTATACAATCTGTGCCATGGTGGAAACATAACCTGCAGTATTATCTTGATGTGAATGATGCAATTATTAACCTTGTCAAGTTACGTTATCAATAGTGGCCTTTTTTTACGAGGTGGAAATTATCGAAAGATGCCCGACTGCTTTGGGGTGCAGTCGGGTTATGTAGGATTGTACCCACTAAAACCCCCTCGGTGGCCAGCCTTTGTGCCCTCTTGGGAGCTCCGAGATCCCCAAAAGGAACGCACCGGTGCTCCCAGCACTTTGTGTGACTCCTCGCCTGGTAGTAGAACCAGGTTTGTGCGGTCTTATACGACAGCGTTGCCACACACGCTGTCGTTCTCCTCGGGCCCATTTTAGTGGATGGCCAGAGCCCCAACTCTGACATTCCACGAGCCCAGGGGCCCCCTTTTAGTAGGCTCTTACTACAGGCAGGGGATACCGATGCCGTATTTTAGTGCCCCGGCATCAGGGCAATATCAATAGTGGCCTAACTTGCCTGTGATGCGCCCGAAGCGAACTTCTCTATCCCTGTGATATCATTTGAAAGGTGCTAGTCATTTTTACACTCTTCTAAATTCTTATAAATCCTATCTATTAGCATTTTATTTTATTTTTGTTGGAATAACGCTGCGGCACAATTACAGCACAACAATACATGGCAGCATAGCCACACAAGCGGCTGGTGCACTTATCCCTACCGAGCTATTCCCCCTTATTGCTACCCTTCCTTACTCTAAGATACTTATAGTTGTAGTGACAAATGACAATGTCTCCTACAGGAGTACCCCGGCACGACGGCAGAGGAGCCCTTATTATTGTTCAATAAGAACAACAACAACGTGAGCATGGCGCCCGAGCCCGACATCCCCAAGTTCCCCGTGTTCCCCAACATCGTCTCCGTCGAGAACGACGCTAGCCAGGCCAAGGTGAGATACAACAGTGTCAATCAAAGTGTTTAACGATCGTGAAAATTTTTCTCAGTTTTTGTTTTGTGCAAGCAAGGGTGCTGAGCAAATTTGGCATTTTTGCATTGGATTAGAAATTATGGACTACAATCTACCTACCTCCGCACATTTCTATACCTTTTTTTATTTTGTGCCTGAAATATATTTTTATGGTTATTTCTGCGTCACATTTGCAGGACATCATAGAATAGAATAGAAAACGCTTTATTGTGCACACAATCGACAATATAACAATAAAACAGGACAATATAATTAAAACAGTGCGACAATCGGCGGCCTTATCGCTTAGAGCGATTTCTTCCAGGCAACCTGATGAAAAGTGGAAAGTAGTTTATCAATGCGTCACCTTAAAAGGCATTTGTATGTTGTGTTGTCAGACGGCGTGCAGCGTGGGCCACGTGATCCGTCGGCGCGTGGAGGCGCTGTGCCACGCGGCGCTGCTGTGCAGCGCGTGCGTGCAGCGGTGGGGCGCGCTGCTCGGCACGCGCCTGACGCGGGTGGCCGCGCGCGCCGAGGCGCTGCACGCGCACGCCTCGCTGCTCGCGTGCGCCGCGCGGGCGCTGGATCTGGCCTCGCCCACTGGGGGGGAACAGTGGGGAGGATTAGGTTAGTGAATACTGCAGCGCGTGCGTGCAGCGGTGGGGCGCGCTGCTCGGCACGCGCCTGACGCGGGTGGCCGCGCGCGCCGAGGCGCTGCACGCGCACGCCTCGCTGCTCGCGTGCGCCGCGCGGGCGCTGGATCTGGCCTCGCCCACTGGGGGGGAACAGTGGGGAGGATTAGGTTAGTGAATACTGCAGCGAGTGCGTGCAGCGGTGGGGCGCGCTGCTCGGCACGCGCCTGACGCGGGTGGCCGCGCGCGCCGAGGCGCTGCACGCGCACGCCTCGCTGCTCGCGTGCGCCGCGCGGGCGCTGGATCTGGCCTCGCCCACTGGGGGGGAACAGTGGGGAGGATTAGGTTAGTGAATACTGCAGCGCGTGCGTGCAGCGGTGGGGCGCGCTGCTCGGCACGCGCCTGACGCGGGTGGCCGCGCGCGCCGAGGCGCTGCACGCGCACGCCTCGCTGCTCGCGTGCGCCGCGCGGGCGCTGGATCTGGCCTCGCCCACTGGGGGGGAACAGTGGGGAGGATTAGGTTAGTGAATACTGCAGCGCGTGCGTGCAGCGGTGGGGCGCGCTGCTCGGCACGCGCCTGACGCGGGTGGCCGCGCGCGCCGAGGCGCTGCACGCGCACGCCTCGCTGCTCGCGTGCGCCGCGCGGGCGCTGGATCTGGCCTCGCCCACTGGGGGGGAACAGTGGGGAGGATTAGGTTAGTGAATACTGCAGCGCGTGCGTGCAGCGGTGGGGCGCGCTGCTCGGCACGCGCCTGACGCGGGTGGCCGCGCGCGCCGAGGCGCTGCACGCGCACGCCTCGCTGCTCGCGTGCGCCGCGCGGGCGCTGGATCTGGCCTCGCCCACTGGGGGGGAACAGTGGGGAGGATTAGGTTAGTGAATACTGCAGCGCGTGCGTGCAGCGGTGGGGCGCGCTGCTCGGCACGCGCCTGACGCGGGTGGCCGCGCGCGCCGAGGCGCTGCACGCGCACGCCTCGCTGCTCGCGTGCGCCGCGCGGGCGCTGGATCTGGCCTCGCCCACTGGGGGGGAACAGTGGGGAGGATTAGGTTAGTGAATACTGCAGCGCGTGCGTGCAGCGGTGGGGCGCGCTGCTCGGCACGCGCCTGACGCGGGTGGCCGCGCGCGCCGAGGCGCTGCACGCGCACGCCTCGCTGCTCGCGTGCGCCGCGCGGGCGCTGGATCTGGCCTCGCCCGCTGGAGGGGAACAGTGGGGAGGATTAGGTTAGTGAATACTTGTAAACAGTTGTATGGAATTTGAACAATAGAATGATTGTTATTGTATTACGATTAGGCGGGCTGGTGGCGGGCGAGGCGGGCTCGCTGCGCGCGGCGGCGGCGGCGCTGGCGGCGCGGCACGCGGCGGGCGCGGCGCTGGCGGCGGAGTGGGAGGCGGGCGCGGGCGGCGCGCCGTGCCCGCACGCGCTGCGCCTGCACGTGAAGGCGCGCACGCTGGCGGAGCGGCTGCGGGACTCCTGGCAGCACCTGGTGCGCGACCGCGCCACGCGCTCGCTCACCTACAACGACGAGCAGTTCCACGTGCTCGAGCGGATCACGGTAACGCTCGCATCACACCCGCGACACACGACTCCGGCGGGAGGTAGTGACGTCCCGCGCGTGTTGCAGGTGGCGGAGACGGGGCGGCGCGCGCGGCACGTGCTGGCGCGCGCGGCGCCACTAGCGCGCGCCCGCACGGACGCGGTGGCGGACTGGTACAAGGTGGCGCAGACCGTGTTCCTGCAGACGCAGATCCTGGACAAGGACGTGGCGGCCGCCGAGCTCAAGCTGCTCACGCTCGCCGCGCGCCTCACCGACGCCGAGTGCAACCTGCGCAACGACCGACACGACCGACCGGTCAGATATATCTCTTGTTTATATTTTAAAAAATCGGCCAAGTGCGAGTCGGACTCGCGCACGAAGGGTTCCGTACCGTATGGGAGGGAGCCCCATTCCTCTCGCCGTTATTAATAGCGAGCAAAAAAACTCTTAAAAGTCACGTTTGTTGGATGGGAGCCCCCCTTAAATATTTATTTTATTCTATTTTTAGTATTTGTTGTTAAATATAGCGGCAACAGAAATACATCATCTGTAAAAATTTCAGCTTTCTAGCTATAACGGTTCATGAGATACAGCCTGGAGACTTACAGACAGACGGACAGCGGAGTCTTAGTAATAGGGTCCCGTTTTTACCCTTTGGGTATAATATTTTTTAGGAGATTGAAAACGACTTCTTTCACATAATTATGAAGTGATAAAGATTTAGATATTTGTTAGATAGGTACCTACTTAGATAGATATAGCGGCAGCTGCACCCGCCTATAAGTAGTTGACAGATAGGTAAATAAACCAGTGTGCTATGAACCGTCGTATCACTCTCGCCTATCCAACAATATTCTATCTTCTATAGTAAAAATGATTATTACAGAGCGCGTCAAAACCAGCCGCAGCGGCGGCGGAGAGCTCCGGGCGAGCGCGCGAGCCCATCGGGCGCGGGGTGTCCGCGCGCGGCGCCGGCGTGCGCGCGCTGCTCGCCGCGCAGGACGAGTGCGGCGCGCACGTCGCCGCCAACTCCGCGCTGCTGGCGCAGATCCTGCGCGCCACCCGCGACGTGCAGCTCTAGCGCGAGACTCGCCGCCACCACCAGCCCGCGCGCGACACCACCCCTCCCCGCCCCCGCCCCCACCACGACAAACTATCTCACGCGTCGGCTCCTACCCCCTGCTCGCGGCGTACACACTTCCAGACTGCCCGTCCTTCCCCCCCGCACTGTACTGACAAACAATCTCGCGTCTCCCCTCCTACGTACTCGCAGTGTACAGACTTTGGATGTGCTACCCTCTACGATTCTCAGTGTAAAGACAACTATGTCACCCATTATGATCCACTGTGTAGTGATAATGGTGAAATACATTATGTGGATACCCCCTACTCACAGCATAGAGACAGACGTGCTACTCTCTGCGATTCTCAGTGTAAAGACTATGTTACCCGTTATGATTCACAGTGTAGTGATATCGGTGAAATACAGCGTGCGGACAAACAATCTTGGTATCCTACTTCCTTGTGTAAAAATATTAATAGTGCTAACAGTTATGATCCGCAGTGTAGTGACATTGGTACTGCCCAGACTAACGATGACGCTAGTGTAGCTGGTTATTGTGACTCTCAGTGCAAAGATATCAGTTGTACTACCCAGTACAAAGACATCCCTCCTACATGCTCTAACCCCCAGCGTGAAGCCGACCACACTATCCTGTGTGAGAACGTCAATTACACTTCTCATTTCAATTTTAGAAACTTGAATCGTCCTCTTGACTACTGCAATGAATTTGATAACGCTAACATTGATTCGTATTATTGTAGCGAAGTGAACACTACTATTCGCTTTGACTCTGAATGTAGTGAAGTGAATGAAGGTACTCCTATTATCTATCGTAATGAAGTGAACTTCACTCACCCCACCGTATATAGTAATGAAGAGAAAGTCAGTGATAATCCAAGCTGTTACAACGAAGTAAGCAATGAGAATGACCTGGACTCTCACAGTAGTGAAGTGAATGAAGAGTCGAGTACCAGCGGCAGCTCACCGAGCGAGGAGACCTCGCCCTCGCTGTCTGAAGACTCTGAAGAAGGAACGTTCGAGTCTGGCGCTCGGACCGTGATACACGAGTCCGCAGGCTCTGGCCGCGACGCCTCTGTAGAAAGAGATCGGTCGCATGAATCCCGCCCTACTGGCAAGTCGTGTGTTATTTCCTGAAAACGTGGCTATTTTATGTGCTTATTTTTACACAGTATTGGTGTATTAATAATATCAGTAATATTCCATTTGGATTAAGTTTACTTTTTTATATTTCAGTCAGTTTTTTTTCTTGTACAAGAAAAAAATATTTAGTTTTGAAATTAGATCTTTATAAAATATGTTATTGAAAATATGGTGCAGTGTGGTCATACCTCATATTCGCATTGAATGTAGTAAATCTTTCTTAGAAATCATTAAGGTCAGTGATACATATACCCATTGCTGTACTATTGATCTCTACCAAAGTTCCAATTTAAATTATTGTTACAAGTAATTCAAATTTACCTAAACTTCCAAAGACTAATAAACACAGCATTCCTTATAGCATATCGTTGTAATTTGTTCTTTATGCATTGGCGTAGCTAGAGGGGACACCGCATGGTGCCCACTTCAGAGTACTTGAGAGTCAACACTTTATATTTTTATGAGGTGGGCACGAGTAAGCAGCTGCCCCTCTTTAGGACGCTTGTTCTAAGCGCCACACAAATCGGCGCATGAGAAGTTAGCCGCAGATGACACTTCGCCGTGATTCGCTAATTATTGCGCATGTGTGCACAATGCGTTTCGTAGTGGTGAGCATAGGCGTAGGAAGGTCGCGGGAGGCATGAGGTTGGCGGGCGGGTGTGCCCCGACGTCTCGTCTCTCTGGCTCCCTCGCATACCTATATTTCCGCTATTGCGTTCTACGCATAACTTCTCATCCGTCGCTTTGTGTGGCGCTAAGTATAACGAGACGATTTCTACCTGACCCGGCCCCGCAGCTTTGTTAACGAGACGCCCATAGTAGTGTTCCGTATAGGTATAGGTTATAACTGATAACCGGACGTACGCACGGTTTTAAGAAGCGCTCTTAGAGAGGTTAATATGTATAACTATAAAGAATATGTTACATAAGAACAGCATGTAAATAATACATATGTTTTATTTGTTCCAATAAAGGATGAGTATTTGTTAAATCTCTAGCTACGTCAATGCCTTTATATGTATATTTTAAGTAGTCCATTAGTAGGTGCTCTCTGAAATAGGTAAATGAAACTATGTTGTAAATAATTATCTCATATAATTATTCTATATACAATAGCTATAAGTATTTGTACATACAAAAATGACATAAATAAATTTTGTTTTTAAAACATTTTGGTTGTTTAAATTAAGCTAAGTGGAATGTACATTTTAGATTCTAGTGTAGACCCTAGGCTTATCTTTATTATTACACATTACATGCTTATTTACGAGTTAAGCCATGTAATCACTGAGCAATAATGTTTCGGATACACAGTTTCTGAAACATCTGTTTGATGTTTCCAGGAACTGATTTGTTTCCGTATTCCACACGGTAGTGTTTACAGAACCAAAATAATTGTCGCTGAAACATTATTTTTTGTTTCGAAAACACGTAGATTTTGTTTCTGATACAGAGTTTATAAACAAATGTATTTCAGTGATTACATGGCCTAAAGATTCCATGATAAAATTAAACTAATATAATAATTTGATCCAAAATTTAAAAGTTTTAAACACAACAAACTGAACATAAAAGACTCATATACATATTATAAGACATATTATTCGGGAATATGTTCAATAATTTTATAACTCAATCATTTTATAGTCAACTTGAATAGCTTTGGATTTCCATGTAACTATCCATAAAACTCATTTTTAATATCAAAGTTGCTTAAAAATTCAGCCATCTTAGCAATTTTTCCATAAGGTGGAGCGCTAGAGAGAAAAAAATATTTATTTTCTGGGTTTTATCTTTTTACATAGATTGACTATTAAAGATGTCGCAAAATCTGTTTTTAGGGTTCCGTACCCAAAGGGTAAAAACGGGACCCTATTACTGAGACTTCGATGTCCGTCTGTCTGTCTGTCTGTCTGTCACCGGGCTGTATCTCATGAACCGTGATAGCTAGGCAGCTGAAATTTTCACAGATGGTGTATTTCTGTTGCCGCTATAACAACAAATACTAAAAATAGAATAAAATAAATATTTAAGGGGAGCTTCCATACAACAAACGTGATTTTTAGGAGTTTTTTTCTCGCTATTAATAACGGCAAGAGGAATGGGGCTCCCATACTGTACGGAACCCTTCGTGCGCGTGTCCGACTCGCACTTGACTGATTATTGTAAATCCAAGGTGAGTAGTTAAGTAACAAATTGCAAAAAAAAAAACGAAAAAAATTGAATTTCGCGCGCTACCTCAATCGCTCCTCCATAATATAAACTAGACGACCCGCCCCGGCTTCGCACAGGTGTATTTTATTTTATTTATTTTATTTTTATTTTCATTGGGAACCTTACAGCTAAAAATAATTAAAACTAAAAATAATTAGAAATATATTAAAACATATGTGTTGACGGCCAATTACAGGGTTCCACAAATAAGTTGAAATGTAAGTTGATCGAGTAGACTGAAAAATAACTAAGTAAATAAATAGCTGTGAATGCACAAGCTGCAATCACCAACCCAGCTCCGAGCGCGCTGCCGCGCGTCCAGAGACAGGCGATCGACCGCCGCCCGCGAAATCACAGTCATTCAAAAAATGCGCTCGAAAGCAATTGTTTCATACGTGCCACGGACGTATTAAATACGTCAACATCGTAATTGGATGCCACTTTATTGAAACTCCGGCTTGCTCTTATCAGATAAGTATTTTGCCTATAATTAGTGTTAGCTGCCGGGACAAGAAGTGAGCACGGTCTCCTGGTAGAATTAATCGGAACTTTTAGACCTATGCGCTCCAGCAGCTCAGGGCAGTCAACTGCGCCATTACATATCTTTAATAAATATACGATATCAGCAATATTACGTCTGATATGTAAGGGAAGAATGTGAAAATTCCGACATCGCGCTATGTAGTCCGGAAAGTATTTTTTAATTTTAAATTGAAGATGACGGAGAAACCGTCTTTGAATGCGCTCAATGCGTGTACTGTAAATATCATAAGCAGGATTCCAAATTTGCGAAGCGTATTCAAGATGACTGCGCACAAAGGCGCAATACAAAATTTTTAAGGTTTTAATTGATTTAAATTCTGCTGATAAACGTAAAACAAAGCCCAGTGCTCTTGATGCTCGATTTATTACACTATCAATATGCTCATCAAAAAGTAACTTGTTATCATAGATAACGCCTAAATCTCGAATGGAATTAACTCTGTTAATGGTGGCAATTCGGCGACACGCATTATAGTTAAG
Source organism: Hypomecis atomaria (assembly GCA_964007245.1). Lineage (NCBI taxonomy): Eukaryota > Metazoa > Arthropoda > Insecta > Lepidoptera > Geometridae > Hypomecis > Hypomecis atomaria. The sequence continues at coordinate 678,635 of OZ023297.1, forward strand.
TTCTCTCTAAAATAGGTTTAGTCCTGTCAAACTAGGCTTTGGTATTCGGATGTCTACACGATTAAACTAGTTTTAGGTCGAGTCGACTAAATCGATTTTAGTTACTCAATTTGGTCGAAATGCATTCGGCGGCCCACATTTTAGAGTGATTTACGTCTAAAATTTAGTTGTCAAATGTCAAACTAGTCGTCAAGAAAAACATGGCGATTAAAACTAGTTTGGAGAATTTGATGTGTTTTATCGAGGTTTTATTGTCGAATTAATCCTGAAATATGGAATATTTCATTGTGGCAGCAACTGTTGATCTATTGGAAGGGTAAGTAAAAAGCCAAAAACCTGTTTTTGCTTGATTCACTAAACAAGTGAGAGTTCATTGTGTGGTTCATCTAGTTCCAAATTATTGCAGCGTTTGAATTCGAATTATAATATTAGGGACGTTTCAGACCCTTTTCAGATAGAAGAGGAAAAATTTAGAAATCTATAGGTATCTGTAGGTTCTTCTTTTTGTTTATTTCTTGGTGTGCAATAAAGAGTTTATCTATCTATCTATCTATAGAGTTGCTCAACAGTTAATAAATGATCTTAGGTAATTTGAGAAAGCACATCTCTATAAGATATCCCAAAACATATAGAGGTTGTATGCTATGATCTTCCATTCAGCATGTGGCCAAAACAATTTCTTGGGCTTAAGCCAGCCAACCGTCAGCAGATGTCTTGACGCCACAGTCAAGTCTCACAACTGGGCCCTAAAATCATCAAATTCCCAATGACGCCAGCTGACAAACAAACCGCATTGACAGAGAACTTTAATTATTCAAAGCAATTAAACTCCTTAATTAATTATCCAACAGTTAGATACTTACAATAAGAAACTCATAGATGAAGGATTGGTCTTCGCTCCGCTAGCAGAGCCATCCTTCATCTATGAGAAAAGATAAGAGACCTATAAAGATTGATATCTGTTTAATTATATTATTCTATATCACATTGCAGTTGACTGAAGACAAACTGCAACAATTAATTCTTGGTGCGATAGAAGTGTGACTGATATGATGAAGATAAAGATTTCCGGTCAGAAGCGAGATTGATATGCCAAAATTGAAGTAAGTTCTAGATTTTTTTATTAATAAAAACATCAAAATAAAATAATCGGCCAAGTACGAGTTGGACTTACGCACAGAGGGTTCCGTACTGTATGGGAGCCCATATCCCCCTTATTAAGGGCCCCCCTTAAATATTTATTTATTTTTAATTTATCATTTAATTGTATATACAACTAAACATTCTGTGATTATTTAAGCATCTATCTGTTACCATTATTAATATCGAGCGAAAAAATGGCTAAATTATTAATTTTATTCTGTTTTTAGTATTTTTTTGTTATAGCGGCGACAGAAATACATCATCTGTGAAAATTTCAGCTTTCTAGCATAATGGTTCATGAGATACAGCCTGGAGACAGACGGACAGCGGAGTCTTAGTAATAGGGTCCCGTTTTTACCCTTTGGGTACGAAACGCTAAAAATGTACTTACATGGTTTATTATTTGTTCCAACAAAAATTAATAAAATAAAATAAAAATAGCCTTTATTCTCTAGTATATTAAATCCTTATGAAACATTTTTCTTATTTCTACATATTTCACTAGGTTGTCCACCCTGGACATAGGCCTCTAGAAGTTGCCAGTGCTCCCTATCTCTGGCTTTCCTATGCGTTTTCCTACAAACAAACAGTAATTATTGTTTATATTATCATGTTGCAGATAACAATGTGGTACTGAAAACTGCAAGAAGCTGCAGCAAATTCAACCAAGTCTTGGTGAAACAGAAGAGACAGAATAGAATGAAGATCAAGATTTCCCATCGCAAGCGAGATATGCCCAAATTTAATTACTAGATTTTTTTTAATAATAAAATCATAAAAATATACATAAATCGTTTATTATTTGTGTCAACAAAAATTAATCAGTAATATTATTCTAAATAAAAATAATTTGGCGAATTCCACTCTGCTCAACAAGCCCTTTCATTTGATTGAGGCTGCATTTGTTCTTGGCCAACTGGATCTATGACGACGAGGCAGGGGCTGCCTTCCACTTGGTTGAGGCAGATCAGAAAGCAGGCACGCTGTGGGCTGGCTTTGTGCAGGCTGGTACGCTGTGGGCTGGCTTTGTGCTGACTGACACGCTGTGGGCTGGCTTGTTGAATGCGGAAGTGCAGGTTGGCTTGCTGATGGAGGTTGTATGGGTACCTCGATATAATATATTTCTGGGAGATCATCCTAGAAAGATCCCACAATCCCTGCTTTGTCTGCTCAGATGGTAATGGCAGTATACCCTGTAAAACAAAATATTTTATTACAAAATTAAATTTAAATAGTAGTACCTATACCTACATAGTACATAAGTATAATATTAGTAGTTAACATATTTCTTTTATTAATAAGGATTATTCAAGTTACTTGCTTTATTTATTGACTGTAAAATATTAGTGAAAGTAAAAATAAATTAAATAAATTACCAGTTCTATGCTGTTGTGGCCAAAGACCAATGAAGACCCGATTTCTTCCAAAATCTTTGTTTCTGTATCGTCTAGGTCTGCGTCTCTTCCAGTAGTATGTATAGACCGTCTGATCTTTCTCGCTTTCATTTTTGTCTAAAGTCCCCGTCACGAGAAGCTATAAATTTTGTAAACAAGTGTTCAGGAGTTCACAACATTTGGACCAACAAAAAAAATAATTTGTTTAAGATTTAATAAATTATTAAGTAACAAATATTAATGAACATATATTGTTTAAGAATAATTATTCGCTATATAAGCTATATCTCCAGGTATACCAATTAACCTAACCAATTACTTCACAATTTAAAACCTACTTCTTATATTAACCTTATCTTAACAACAATAAAAAGTGATAACGAAACAATAACAAAATTAACAATAACAACCAGATCCGCGATATATGCAAAGCAATGAAACCTCGTACGCATTCGAAACTCGAATGACGCGTTTATTTCAAAATGGCGTCCCGATAGTTTACAATCCCTGCGACGGACGCGTTCCGGTACCAAGAAAACACAAACGATAGCGCTTTGCGTCGTTAAAATATGATCCGACTAAATTAAATAGGTTATTACTTTCATATAACCCGTCTATATTTCATGTCGATTGAATATGGTCAATTTATTATTATCTCGCAGTATAAAATGTCTACTTAGTAAAAGATGTTTGTTTACATAATTTATAGCTTCTCGTGACGGGGACTTTAGGTCCATACATTCCAAACCTATTGGACAATTTTTATCAAATTAAAACTTTATCATGATATTCATTTAGTTGGTACCTACACAAGAGTTACAAGAATTGTTTTTGAAGATATCACAAGACAAGCAAAGGAGGTACAAGTAGCGGCCAGGACATTGAGTTCACTGGCCAGATTTTCGGAACACGACAGCTTGAGTACCTGACTCCTAGTACCTAGTTGCTTGATTTATCAAAAAGAGATCTACTTACAAGACAATTAGAATTGCTTACCTTTCACATAATTACTCCTATGTCTCTCAGTATCGTGATGTTGGCGTGGAGAGGACATCTCCCTTTGCTTTTTATTGGCATTATTCATTGTAAAAGTCGTAGTGATATTGCAATTCAATTCAATTCTTGTTTATGGCTTCTGTGAAGGTGTTTCACAATTTTGCCAATGTCTTGTATTTCACTGCCACCAAACGTAGAGAATTTGAACGGTTCCAATATGATGTACTGTATTCATTACTCTAGTTTTTGGATTTTACACCTTTTACCTCTGAATATTGCAAAGATTTACGAAGTTTTTGTGAAATGTGAACTGACTGAAAAAAATGTAAACAAAAGTGTTGCCAAAGTAATTTAGCTAAAGTTACGATAAAAGCCAACGAGTTGTATTTTACCTCCAACCTTTTAATCAAATCATAGATATAAAAGCTAGTGCATTCAACGGAAATAAAATAATGTAAAAGTCTTTCCAAAATAAAGCGTGTTGCACCGTTTTTGGAGTAAAATCGATTGTGATAATCAGTAACAGATATAGTAAGTATTTCTTGAGACTTAAAATAGAAAAGAACATAATAGTAACTTTGTTATTGATATGGTAACAAATTGGGAACAGCCCCAGGATTTTCTATGTTTACGTAATATATCCATGGATCAGCCACAGATAAAATAACAACCATAATTAATATTTGTGCCATCTAGTGGGCTTTTTCGAACTAATTTGCTACTCACCACTAGATGGCGTAAGTGGCGTTACTCAATTTAATTCTTCATGGCGGACGACTATAATCAGTTTAAATTTAGTTCGACGCAAACACCGAATAGCCTTTCGCTAGTTTTGCACTAAACTAAATTTTTTAGTGCGACTAGTTATAGTTTAATGCGAATGTCGCCGAATTGCTACCAATATTAGTATTTTTTAATTTGTAAGGAAAAGTAATAGGTTGAGGCTTGCGAGTGAAGGAACATACATAACATTTTGATACATTAAGGTCTAATTTTTTTGATAAACAGTAGCTGTCGAACCGATCTAGGTCCTCTTGTAGGCGCTGAGCACTTTCGATCGAGTCAATGGGACATAGTATCTTCATATCATCCGCGTATAAAATTATTTTGGAATATTTAAAGCATGAAGATATATCGTTAATTACAAAATTGAAAAAAGGGGGACCTAAAAGGGAACCTTGCGGAACTCCTGATGGGATACACATAGGTGACGATGTGTATCCGTTGAGTACAACAGTTTGGCACCTATTATGTACATACGACGTCAGCCATCTGTATAGATTACCTCGAATACCTGCGCATTGAAACATCCGGAGTAATTCTGAGTGATCTATTCTGTCGAAACATTTACTATAGTCGGTATATATAACATCAACCTGGGAAGGTTTCGACATATGTTCAGATAAATAGTCACTACAGACAATCAAGTTTGATGTTGTTGACCTGCCTCTTATAAAACCGTGCTGCTGTAGGCTAAATGCATGTTTTAAGGCAGCATAAAGTTGTCTATAAACGATCTTTTCAAGCACATTAGCAAACAAGCATAACTTCGAGATGGGCCTATAGTTTTCAATTAAATTTTTAGGTCCCTTCTTATGAATAGGAGTGATGAGAGCGGATTTCCAGATTGCTGGCATAACGCCCTCTGACATAGACCGTCTAAAAAGAAGTGTAAGGGGAGCCGAGATACTCTTGGCACACTTGACTATAAATATTGCTGGAACGTTATCCGGACCTGCAGATTTGTTAAGATCAAGCGATTCTAAAAGCTTGCACACTTCCGAACACTCAAACTCAACGTCAGCTATATCGGCTGACGTCATAATACTATGATTTTCGTAATTGTGGGAATAATCGGTACTGGTATTATCTAGAAATGTGGAATGAAAGTATTCGCTAAACATATTACAAATATCCTCCCCACTATCGGAGGAGCGTTGACCGAACCGTAGTACCGCGGGGTAGGAATTATTTTGATTTTTCATCTTTATGTATGTCCAAAACGCTTTAGGATTTTTAGTGATACTTAATTCGATGCTAGAAATATACTCATCATACATATTTTTTTCTATTGTTTTAGCACGATCTCTTAAAACAGCGAAGGATTGAAAATCGGAATAATTACCGTAAATTTTATATTTACGATGGTACTTATATTTCTCTTTTAATATCTTAATTAGAGATTGTTTATACCAAGGGGGGTACTTATTCGTGGAAGTGACTAACTTAGAGGGTATGTATTCTGTCCTAAGATCATTTAATTTATTATAGAAGAAAGACAATGCATCATCTATCGGCTTAAAGTCAAATTCCTGTTGCCAATTAATAGCGTCTAACTTCGTCATGATGGCATCATAGTCGCCTCGATAATATAAGTACTTAGTATTGGGACGTAGTTTCAACTTATGGAATTGAACAAAATCTGCAGCAATACAAAGTGCAGGGTGATGTGTTGCATCTAATTTTGACAGTGGTTTTGGGCAACGAGCGACTGAGACGTCACTATTTGAAAATATTAAATCCAGTAATCTGTTATTGTCATTTAAAATATTATTATACTGTGAAAGATTGCAAAGGTTAAAGTCATCAAATAAATTTTGTTGTACTGTGCCTTGTATGTTATCCGCGATGTAAAATGAATTACCATCGGACGGATTCCAAGATAAATTTCGCATATTAAAATCTCCAAATACAAGGAATTTATCGTTCGGGTTTTTTAAAACAATATCCAATACATTATTAGAGAATATTTCTAACTGTTTTGACATAGAATTGCCTGTATTCTCATCACAGATATAAACAACGCATAAATGTAATTTGTAAACTACCCTCGGTTTACGACAATGAATGGTTAACGTCACCCATAAGTCTTCGGCGCTCGAGTACCACTCGCTACGAGTCTCGGCTATAATTTCGCGTCGAAGACCAATCAAAATACCCCCTCCTCTAGTCTCACCTGTTTTCTCGTAATCCCTATCCCGTCTAAAAACAAGATACCTGTCATCAAATAATTCACTGCTATGTATACCTTCCAATAACCAGGTTTCTGTGAGACATATAATGTCGTAAGAATTAAGAGAAACATTCCTATAAAAGTCTGATGTTTTCGTACGCAAGCCTCGAACATTTTGATAGTAAATGTTATACATTGTTAACAGAAAGTATTAGCAGCAGAATAGTGGTAGATACGAAGATTAAATGAGCATAAAAACAAACATGAATAAAGCATCTTTTGAACCACAAGAAGTGTAAATATGTTGCGCATGAGCATTGATTGAAATAAGTATGAGTAACAATAAAATTATAAAAAGTAAATAACGGCTGAGCATGAGCGAGATGGAGCGATAGTTCAGATAAGAAACTTGAATAGGTAGCATGTGCAAACTTACCGCGCAGGTAGGCATACCAGAGTGGGAGCAAGCCGTTGTTTCTCAAACTTTCGCGATACAAATAAACAAACAATAAATACGATGATAAACACAATGAAACTATCGTGGTTACGAAATCTTCTTCAAATCTTGATCCGATTTTATCGCTATTACGTTGGAGGTGGGGCTCTTTCGTGCAAAAATCTTGCATGCTTTGACCCAGACGAACGCAAAACCCTTCTCTTTCGCCAGATCCTTTGCTTTGTTGAGCAGCATCTTATTTTCTCGGGTCAAGTGATCGTTGACAAATATTCTCTTGTCGCCGCGAAGGCCCAGGTCGGCGGGAACGATAGTGAACTTTTTAGCTGCGGCAACGAAGTTTTCCTTAACATATCTGTTGTGCACAGAGATCAATATCGTTTTATTGTGCTTATCATTCCGCATTGGTATTCTTGCAACGTAGTTTATCTGCTCTTTGGTGATCGAAGAACTAATGTGGCTTCCTATCTTCGCTACTATATCAAATAAATTTTCTGATTGAGATACTGGAACTCCTTTAATCTCAATATTGTTCATACGCGATCGCTGTTCCAGGTCTCGTATATTGGATTCCAATTGATCGAAGCGCTGTTGCAGAAGACAAACATCATCTTTGGTCTTAAGGAGTCCCTGGACTCTTTCACTGACATCAGCAAGTCTGCCGCTTAGGGTTTCCACAGAGCCCTGCACGAAATCGAGCGAAACTTTCACGGCAGTGACCTCAGGCTTCAGGAGTTTCAGGTCGGCTACATCTGTCTTGAGATTTTTAAGATCTGCGATGTCGTCCTGGATCGCCTTCATGGAAGCCACTAGGGACGGCAGTGACGCCGTCTGAGCACTGAGTCGCTTAATATCAAGGGCTATACTTTCTAAATCCGCCGGTACTGGGGATTTCACCGAGCCCTTACCAGGAAGCAGGAACGGGCTGCCGGCCCCCTTACAAGACGGGCACTTCCATGTGGCCTTCCGCTCGCCGAGCTTACGGTAGCCCGATTCGGTAATTCCGGAGCAGGGGAAATCAAATCGTCCCTGACAGAGGGAGCACTGTGCGCCATCCCTACACTCAGCATTACAACGAGCGCAGTTAAAAGATTCCATCGCAACCAAAAGTTTGAGATACGTAGATGGATAGATAGCGAGACGAGTGTGAGTGAAAAAACTACGTGCGCGCGCGCTGGCGTCTACGAGCTAACTGCAGCTACGTATTATACATATAAACCTTCCTCTTGAATCACTCTATCCATTAAAAAAAAACCGCATCAAAATCCGTTGCGTAGTTTTAAAGATTTAAGCATACAGACAAACAAACAAACAAACAAACGAAAATAGCGACTTTATTATACTATGTATGGATTATAAATTATAGGCCGCATCACACTAGTTGACGGAAATGAAGTTAGCTACAAGTTCCGCAATATCCAATCAACGCGCGGCTTTATGTGAGCTTCTGTCGGGATTGGATACTGCGCAGCTTGTAGCCAACTTCATTGCCAACTTGTGTAATGCGCCCTATCCTTACATAGTCCTTACATAGTATAAAATAAAGTCGCTATTTTCGTTTGTTTGTTTATTTGTTTGTCTGTATGCTTAAGGCCTAATTTCACCGAGCGATGTCAAATATTTGATGCCGTGTTAGAGCAATTCAAGCAATTCAAACAGACTGTCTACGTTATCGAGTGTCCCACCATGCGCTAATGCTTTGTTAGTTCTCTTGACATGATGTTAAATCTAATCACTGCTTTTGAGGTCCGTTAACAGTTGGCAGGCTGCCAGATGACAGATCTTAGGGGGAAAACGGGGCAATGGTGGTCAGCGGGGAAACATGGTCTTGGTCACGGTCATAATTAAAAGAAATTTCAAATAAAAATGTATTTTTGCTTGTGTTTTAACTCTTTTGTTTCTATTAATTTCTGTTGCGTCAATTATCCACAAAAAGGCAAAATAAATTTAAAAAAGACTAAAAAAGTTTCAAAAAGGTTAAGAAGGAAAGTTCTTCGAGAAGAAAGCGATTTCTCATTGACTAACGTAGATATTGCGGACTTCTGCGTAAATGATGATGATCCGGAAATCCATTGTCTTATATTGGTCAAAGCCATTTCTTTTATTTTATTTTAATATATCTTTTATACAAATACTCCAAAGATGATTGTTTTGATGTCAAATAATAGTCTGATAATGTAGAATAGCTACAGATAGCGCGCGAGTTGAATGCAGTCGGGGTCTGAGGTAAAGAGCGGGAGCATCTCCCTCCGCTATCCGCACGCCCCACCTCACGCGCCTGGGCGGGTTGGGCGTGCGGATAGCGGGGGGAGACATCCGCATTCCTAAGCTCTGCATTCAACTCGCGCGCCGACTGTATGTTATGTTGCTAATAAAACTGTGATTTATTTGTGAATTTTATTTCAAAAAGCGCTTAATTGACCGTCATTGCTCTGTTCTCCCCCACTGATTGTCAAAAAGATCAATCAAATCTGTGCCTCCTGTGACGATTGACCCAAGTCGAGTTTTACCCTTTTTAATTTTGACAGATAAAAAATGATGAGAAAAAAATGCGAACTTTTTGGTATCTATTTACACGATAAATATGTAGTTTAATCAGGGATATAACTAGACTTGTATCATTCAAAACACTAAAATTATAGCAACTGATACAATTCAAGTAAATTATGATAATACAGACAGACAAGTGAACCAATGTAATCTTTAGGTAAATATGTATGATTATATTATCTATTTGAGCAACATTTGGTTAAGAACATATTATGATGAACTATTACGTTTTTTAACTTCTTGTATATCATTTTACACAAAAACAACTTAATAGTTGCAAAATGGTTTAAGTGTACTTGTATCACCTACCACGTAATTTAAACATAATATTAAAAATAAAATAGGTACAACTTACAGATTGTTCACGAACTACTTTAAAACTCTAATATGTAAAATGAAAATTTAAATGCACATTGAAAGTAAATGTTTTTTTCCACAAAACGAGGTACTTAAATGTAACTAAAGCCCCTTAGTACACGAACTAGTTTTTTTAAACTTGTTTAAGCTCTCCTGTAAAATGGTGATTTTTGATTTATATCACTCGTTACAGGAGGCACAGAAATAACTTCAGTCAAGTTTGACATTTTACCTAAGTATTAAAATACAAAGTTGGCCGGTTGCATTATAATCCTACAGAGTAATCGTTATTTAAAATTGGTCACATAGTATTACATGCAACTAAGAATAAAGTTGTGCAAATGTACATGCAATTATATATCAAATTCAAACATTTCGATTAGGTCGTATTACAATGAGAATGAACATAGAGTGAACCATTTGCTTAATGTGGGATTTACTAACGATTTGTTATATTTTCTTCATAGAACAAAAAATGATCCAACAGTTATGTTACTTTTAAAGACCCATCAGCTAATGCCTCATTAAGAACTAACAAACATCGTCCGGTGAAATTGGGTCTAAATCTTTAAAACTACGCAACGGATTTTGATGCGGTTTTTTTTAATGGATAGAGTGATTCAAGAGGAAGGTTTATATGTATAATACACCTGTGCGAAGCCGGGGCGGGTCGTCTAGTATAAAATAAAGTCGCTATTTCGCTTTTCGTTTGTTTGTCTGTATGCTTAAATCTTTAAAACTACGCAACGGATTTTGATGCGGTTTTTTTTAATGGATAGAGTGATTCAAGAGAAAGGTTTATATGTATAAAAATTCCCGAGATTCCCACGGGAACGGGCACAACGCGGGTAAAACCGCGGGGCGCTGCTAGTACTAGTATAAAATAAAGTCGCTATTTTCGTTTGTTTGTTTGTTTGTCTGTATGCTTAAATCTTTAAAACTACGCAACGGATTTTGATGCGGTTTTTTTAATGGATAGAGTGATTCAAGAGGAAGGTTTATATGTATAATACACCTGTGCGAAGCCGGGGCGGGTCGTCTAGTACATAATATGAACGAGGTCGATGAGAATACTGGTAACATCTATCATTCTCGAGGCTCGCAAAATTAAGCCCCGAGTTCACCAACGCTTGTTTAAATTAAACGTGTGATTACTGTATTTAACCAACGGTTTTTGCTTGCTGAACAGCAAAAATTCGTTAAAAAGCTGTTTAAGATTTAACCAACGGTTGATAAATTAAACATCTGTTGGTGAAGTAGAATTCTAAACCCGAGTTTAATTGTTGTTTTTAATACAGTAATCACACGTTTAACTTAATTAAGCGTTGGTAAACTTGGGTCTAAATTTTGTAACATTATCACAATAAGGCATATTAAGTAAGACCTCGCTTTTACTTGTAATATTTATTATGAAGTCTGAGTTTTTTATCGAAACAATCAAATTCTTTGGAGTAAATATTGAATTAATCACAATTTCACATCTTTTTCCAATCTTTATGAGATCTGATAAACGTATAAATAGTAAAACAAAATGGAAGCTAAGAATATACGTTATAATTCACTTTGTATCGGTCGATATAGTCATCGTTATTTATTCTCTACTCGTAGTAATACCTACGACATTAGAAGTGAGAGGTTATATTCAAGAAACCTAGACTTACGAGTAACATCCCTCAGACAGCTACGGCCTAGTATCCGACCAATCACAGTGGTCGAAATTATTAAGATCAGTGATTGGTTGATAAAAATGGGTCCCACGGACGAAAGCCGTCTGTGAGACCAATTTTTTATAATTATAGGATATAGGCCCTGGAATTCACAAGTCAGATTGCAAAATTTGGATTTGGAAAAAAACCACCCGTAATATAGGCCGCGCCACACAAGTTGGCGGATGTGAAGTTAGCTACAAGCTGCGCAATATTCAATCCTGACTGAAGCTCACATAAAGCCGCACGTTGATTGGCTATTGCACAGCTTGTAGCTAACTTCACATCCGCCAACTTGTGTGGCGCGGCCTATACAAATATTACGTAATAACATAACGCTAAATCTCAACTGAGCTGCCAAAATACCGTTAACGCCGAACATCAATAAACATTAACATTGTTCCAAAAAACAGTAAATACATAAATAAACATCTGTATAGTGCTGAATAGAAAGGATAAACCCACCCCCCCCCCCCCCCCCGCCCCTCTATACGTAACGTACGTGTGCTTACGTAATACTTGAACGGTCCCCTTGCCAATACTCTCCAATGGGATGAGCATTTATATTTTTTCACTATCATGTGGTGAACGTTGGAAGATAGATCTTGGGAACGAAAGAAAAGGGGTCTCGTTGTTGCGACTTCGGCCACGTGACACGTCTGTTTTAGCCTACTATATTAATACGGGACTTATCGCGCAATAAAACATGAAATATGTATTAGTTAAATTACCTCTTTTTCTCCAAAGTCAAAACGTCGGGAGAAAAAGAGATATTTAATTATACATATCTCATGTTTTATTGCGCGACAAGACAAGGATAATGTGCTCAAATCGCGAAAGTTGAATATGAACGTATGTATTAGTCCCCGCTACGCCACTGGCCACAATATTAAGCTACATTCCTAGTACATATGTCCCCGCGCCCTAGCTGTACCCCTTGTGCGCGAGTCGGTGCGGCGCGCGCTCGAGCGTGCGGTAGTGGCGGTGCGCGCGCTGCACGCGGCAGAACTCGGACAACAGCTCCTTGAGCTCCGCTTCGGGCACGGCGCAGCGCTCGCTCGACCCTTCACACTCGCTGGTCCCCGCCCTGCAACAATATTGCTACGGTATTGCACCAGCCTTTTCAAAGTCCACTGCAGGGTGTAGGCCTACCTGCAGCGTTATTGGGGCTAAGGAATGCAGTCTCGTTTTCGCGAGAATTCGGTCTTTTTTAAACATAGAGGCAGAAAACTAACTACGTACGAGTATACGCTGGAGTCATTTTAATCAAAACGCAAATCATGAGCCACATCCACCACGCTGGCCCAGTGCAGGTTGGTGTATTCATATACGCCATCGAATTTCTTGTTTTCTATTCTCAGGTTTCATCATGATGTTTTCCTTCACCAAAAAGCCATTGGTGTGAAAATCCGTACATAAATTCCAAGGAACTCATTGGTACGGGACCAGATTTGAACTCACGACTTCACAATTGCAAGGCCTATGGCACTACCACTCAGTGGCGTGCACACAGTTTTAAGACAGGGTAGGCAGAAAATTTTACACACCAAAAACACGTTGGTTTTGGTTCGTCGTCTTGTCGATTGATAATGTAATGTAATGTAGGTGATTGCCAAATGCCAGCTCAAATATCCGGTGTAGCACGACCTATCTCGATAACTTGTTTTTTTTTCACCGAAAGGTAGTTTTGAAATATCATCGCATCATATTTTATTTTCTCAATACACACACCATCTGAACAACTTTCACAGACAATATTATCCATTTTTCACTCTATTAACAACGTTAAAATCCTAAATATCTGATAGCGTAGTCACAAACACAATACACATCAAACAATATGGCGACTATTGACTATTGAAATTAGTAGTAAAAAAGGGAAATATAATACCACAAAAAATGATGGCCATCTAAATGTATAAAATTCAATGAAACAATGATAGGTAGGTACTTTCTAAAATAATTGCATTGCATAGCAAACTTTCTTTCGGAAATGTTCGGTACGAGTCGTAATTGTTCGTGTTAGCTAAGCAAAAAGACACTGGCTTTTCATGCAGTTGTGTGCGTGATTTTTGTCATTGTGTGTCAGCAAAGCCCACGTAGCTATAGGAACGCACACACATTAAATCCGCATGACCACGACTTACCACGAGAGCACACATACAAAACATTAAGAGATCCATAGTTTGTGTCTTTGCCGTGGCAAGGGCGGGTGGCGCTCGTGCAGCGCGTATCGGTGATGCGAAATTACCTTCGATTGATACCACCGGCACTCGATAGGTGGAGCTGGTTCATGATTTAAGTTTTTTATGTTTTTTTGTTTATTGATAAAATATTATTAGATCTATTATCAGAACCAGGGTAGGCAGTGTCTTTCTGTCTTTATGAAGCGTCCGCCACTGCTACCACTAGACTACCATGGTTATGGAATAAAGTAGCAGTAGAGATCAACGATAACATGATCTGCCCTCCTCCAAAATTCAAAACGTTTGAAAGTATTTATGAAAACGCGCCACCACGCTTGTGTGCATACTGATACGTCATACGGCCGTCAAACAACTAGTCGAGCTAGCTAATTCAAGGATTTGTTGCTCGTTACACGTTAATACACTACACACATTAAAACAGTAATGTTTGCAAAAGATGTCTAGTCTAGACAAAGGCTTTGTGCTTATTAACAAGACTGTGCACCAACATTTTTGTTCAGCCAAAATGAGATCTAACTGCAAAGCTTTAAGGTAACTATTTCCTTAACAAGTTGTAGTTAAGCGAAACCGGTCGGAGCTTGAGCACAGCCCGGACACTCCGCGATTTTTCATACAAATCTGCTGTCTTACGCACACTACAAAGTACAAGTCTTCCCTATTGTCACAGTCTAGGTAGTTTTTATTAGAAAATCCACCGACCAGTGCAGCCCGCGCGCAGCGTATGTACGTGAAACGCGGGGTGGAAGTGAGGAAGACTCAAACGGGTGAGGGGTAACGAGTGGCCATTCTATACGTAGTATTATTATATCTTCTTTGGCTTGAGGGCCCGTTGGTGCCTGTGTCCTTGTCTGACGTCTTAAAGTCGTCTAACGTTGAAAGAGATACCGCTACCTTGGAACCCGCTGACTTGGACCGTTTTTACTGTCATTCGTGCGTAGTCTATAGTTATATGTACAAGGTGTTTGAGTGTAGATGATACTGACGTAAGCGCGCGCTCCCTCGGCGCGCACTGCAGCCGGCGGCGCAGCGCGTGGAAGGCGTCACTCTGCGGCAACAACATCAGAACACCGTACAACGCGCCGCGGAGATCTTCGCTCTGCTCGCCGCTCAGCAACTCTAGCCGCAAGTCTGCAACCGGACATGCAGTATCACTATCACCACATAGTATAGAACAAAGTCGCTTCCGCTGTTCCCATGTCTCCATGTATGCTTATATCTTTAAAACTACGCAACGGATTTTGATTTTGATTCAAGAGGAAGGTTTATATGAATAATACACCTGTGCGAAGCCAGGGCGGGTCGCTAGTATTTAAATAAAGCAAAAATCGGCCAAGTGCGAGTCGGACTCGCGCACGAAGGTTCCGTACAGTACAGGAGGGAGGCTCCCATACTATACGGAACCCTTCGTGCGCGATAATTAAATATTCGTTTTATTTTAATTTAATTATTTATTTTTAAAGTGAATATTTCAGGCATCTACCCCTATCACCGTTATTATTATCGAGCGAAAAACGGTAAAAAAAAATCTGATTTGTTGTATGGGAGCCACCCTTAATTTTTTTTTCTGTTTTTAGTAGTTGTTGTTATAGCGGCAACAGAAATACGTCATCTGTGAAAATGTCAACGTTATAGCTATCACCGTTCATGAGATACAGCCTGGTGACAGACAGACAGATGGACAGCGGAGTCTTAGTAATAGGATCCCGTTTTTGGTTCTAGTTTTTAGGGTTCCGTACCCAAAAGGTACTCGATTGTGTAGACATTCAGTGTCACATAGCAAAGCATAAGCGTAGTTGATTGAGCAGACATACAGTGTGACATAACAAAACATGGATGTACTCTCGATTGATCTCTGCAATTACTCTGCAAGGTTCTGATATTTAGCCAGTGTTTCTATTACATACAACAGAGTTAAAATTTAACCGAATATTTTTACCACTAAGGCAACCCACATTACTGGCAATCAGGAAATTATCAAGTTACTGAATGCCATTTTATAACATTGTAACATATTGTAAACTAAAAATCCCAGATAAAATATAGATTAAAGAAAATGAAAAATGTCTCGAAAATGTACTCACATGCGAATATTGGAGATTCTATTAGTTGCACTAGTTTATCCACTTCCGTGAGGAAGTCTACTGTGATTTCAAGATCACCGCTGTGCACACGTCAAGGATAATAATATAAATAATGGCTCATGCTTACTACTTTTGTATCTGTGAACTATGTCAAGTATGACAAATTAAGTACAGTTTAAACCTGTAACGTTTGAGGACTCAATAAAAACAGGAAAGCCGTGTATTAGTGTTGACAATATATAAACAATTCATCCCTCTATCCATCAGCCGTAAGACGTCCACTGCTGGGCATAGGCCTCCCCTATGGATTTCCAATAAGGACGGTTGGAAGCGACCTGCATCCAGCGCGTTCCTGCGATCTTTATTATATCGTCAGTCCACCTAGTCAGTGGACGTCCTACGCTGCGCTTGCTGGTCCTGGTCTCCATTCGAGAACTTTACTGCCCCATGTGAAGCCGTGGTGGTCTTGTGGTAATGACACCCGCCTTACAATCGTGAGGTCGTGGGTTCAAATCCCGGTCCCGTACCAATAAATTCCTTGGAATTTATGTACGGAATATCACACCACTGGCTTTTCGGTGAAGGAAAACATCGTGAGGCAACCTGCATACGTCCGTAGAAGAAATTCGACGGCGTATGTGAATCCACCAACCCGCACTGGGCCAGCGTGGTGGATATGGCCCAATCACCTTTCGTGGGTAGGCCTACGTCCTGCAGTGGACTATTAAAAGGCTGATACAGTACTGCCCCATGGGCCATTCGTTCTCCGAACTATGTGCCCTGCCCATTGCCACTTTAATTTGCTAATCCGCTGGGCTATATCGTTAACTTTGGTTCGTCTGCGGATATTCTAATTTCTGATTCGATCTCGCAGAGAGATGCCGAGCATAGCCCTCTCCATAGCACGTTGGGCTATCCTGAGGCCCATAGTAAAAGACTGCGTTTCAGTTCCATATGTCTTCACTGGCAACACACACCTATCGAAAACTCTCGTCTTGAGGCACTGAGGTATATCAGATGAAAAGACGTCACGCAATTTGCCGAAAGCTGCCCGAAATAAACAATTGCTTAACCTTATTATTAACAGCATGCAAAATCACTACTAAAGTCGCATAATAGTAGAGTTAGGTCAATGACGAATTCGATTACTTGAACCAACTAATGCTCGGCCATCCCGATTTAAATGAGTCCTCGTGACAGTACAAACTAAACTTCTGTACTCAAAATACTTGCATCACAAAAAGATAGCAGAAAGTACCAGGAGGGAAGTTCATGAAGGCCGGATCAGCCCTGGTGTCAGAGTTTTTAAGTCGCCTGACTTGATTCAACGGTTAAAACAAACAATCGTAGAAGAGAGTACTGTACCAGCCTTTATAATAGTCCACTGCGGAACGTAGGCCTACCCACGAAGGGTGATTGGTCCATATCCACCACGCTGGCCCAGTGCGGGTTGGTGGATTCACATACGCCATGGAGTTTCTTCCTTGAACATGTGCAGGTTGTCACGATGTTTTCCTTCACCGAAAAGCCAGTGGTGTGAAAAGAGTACGAATGTGTAATACGTTGTAAAGGATACAATGTGGCGATGAGATGGTTGCAGTGTCGGTAGTGGTGCGTGAGCAGACATAGCGCTAGTAGCGACACGGGCGCGTGGCACCAGCAGCGGTACAGCGACACAAACACTTCGCGTGTGGCCTGCAACAACACATGCAATGATGTAGCGATGTAGAGCTACAGTTTCGGCAGTAGTGCGTGGAAAACTGTGCAGTCCCCACCACGTTTGAACATAGCCTTTGAATTCATTTAATAATCGGCCAAGTGCGAGTCGGACTTGCGGTCGAAGGGTTCCTACCATATAGAGGGGGGGCTTAACACATTTTATTTTAGTTAAATTGTTTATTTTTGAAGGGAATATACAACTTAATTTACTATGAATATTTCAAGCATCTTCATGTTGCCGTTATTAATATGGAGCGAAAAACAGCTAAAAATCAGGTTTGTTGTATGGGAGCCCCCCCTTAAATATCTATTATTTTCTGTTTGTAGTATTTGTTGTTATAGCTGCAACATACGTCAACTGTGTAAATTTCAACGTTTTAGCTTTCACGGTTCTTGAGATATAGCCCGGTGACAGACAGACGGACAGCAAAGTCTTAGTAGTAGGTTTTACCCTTTGGGTACGGAACCCTAAAAAGGCGCGATTCGCGCGATTTTAAATCATGAACATGTGAGAGATACGAACATATTTATGTAGATAAGACCCGCGCGGTTTCAACGCGATTCTGAAACAGTTCGGTTCTAAAAGAGAGGTACGAGTAACTGTTTTACCGGCGCACGTATACTAAAATACCTATCTGTATATTATACTGGTAGTTTTTCGAACTGCAATTCTCTTTAACTGCATCTTCATAAGACTATCTTGACTCGCGCTGGCCTGATTCGGTTCATACTCGAATGTCTTATTAAGATTTAGATATTAAACGTTATTGCCAAATATTAAAATCAGCTGATAAACAGTGCAACAGCAAATTTACCCCCTTTTTGAGCGAAATACCCCCCAGTACAAAAAAAGTATCTAGAACCTGTGTACCAAGTTTCGTCGAGATTCGATTAAAAATGCGACATCCGGACAGATGAATCAGGAATGAGGAGATCCGCAGACGAAGCAAAGTTACCGACATAGCCCAGCGGATTAGTAAGTTGAAATGGCAGTGGGCAGGGCACGTAGTTCGGAGAACTGATGGCCGATGGGGCAGTATGGTTTTCGAATGGAGTCCACGCACCGGCATTACCGGCAAGCGCAGCGTAGGACGTCCACCGACTAGGTGGACCGACGATATAATTAAAACCGCACTGGATGCAGGCCGCTTTCAACCGCGGGCTTATCAGAAATTCATAGGACGTCCTACAGTTGATAATGATGATGATAAGCAAAATGTTCGTGTTGAAGCATAGACCTTCGCTTCGCTTCGGTCGTTATTATCTGTAGGTATATTACCGGCGAGTGTATCCGGCGTAGCGTGCGGCGCAGGTCGTACAGCTCGGCGGCGGTGAGGAGGATGGTGTTGAGGAGGTCCACCATGGTGGCCACGAAGCGCAGGTTCCGCTCCTGCAGCAGGATCCGAGCCAGCGCGCGGTAGATGTCCTCCGCGCTCAGCAGCACGCACAATTGTCTGCCGACGACACAACGCCCTCTTTACGACTTCATACACTACTGTCACGCAGTAGTAACTACGGCGTAAGCTGCGGCTACTTGTTTACATCTAAACGCGCGCATTATGACATAATTGTTTACGACGCTTTTTATCGGGTCGTACTGTTTTTTTTTTTGCTGTATTTTTTTCTATTGATGTACAATATGGTTTTTGACAGTTTAGAGAACTTGTATGGTGTTTACTTTGTTAACACAAGAACGTCTATTAGTACCCGAATAGTCTCCATTAATCTAGAGAGTATTCGAGGCGATTTTGATTCTGGTATAAATGGACCAGCCGGCCCTTGGCCAGGGACAGTATTTCGTTTACCTTCGAAGCGAGATGATTTCGCTTTCAAGTGTTCAGTGACCAGTGCAAACAAAGTGATAAAGTGCAGTGTTCAATGACTAGTGTGAGTGAATATCAGTACAAGTAGTGTCGTGTTTTTAAAGTGATTGTGTGCAATAAATAAAGTACTGTTACAAGATAAGTTCATCAATAATAAATAATCATTTATTTGAACCAATCTTGTAACATGTTTCAAAAAATATCTCAAACTGTTAAAGCATAAATGAAGAAGGTAAACATCAGTTTAGATTAATGTCTGATATGAATGAATGTTTGTGATTTGGAAATAAAGTTTTTTAATCTGAAATAAAAAAACAAAAATCTGTATAATAATTAATTATTTATTATTGATGAACCAATCTTGTAACAGTACTTTTATTTACACCGGGTGGTTACTTTAAAGTAAAGTACTGTTACAAGATAGGTTCATCAATAATAAATAAATATGACTAAATAATTATTTTGTATTGATGAACCAATCTTGTAACAGTACTTTATTTTCAGATTAAAGAACTTTATTTCAAACATGAAAAAGCGCAAAGGTTGAACAAAAGATCAGACATAACCACGGTCTAAACACGTGTAATGCTCACGGTCGAAATGCAATTAGAGAATCTTACCTAATTATAAATGCTCCTCTATCTTCTAATAAGTTTTCATCGGCAGCTAGTAACCGCAAAAGGGCCTGTAGGAACTTGTAGTAATAAGGACTGGATTCTAAGTCGCCTGCGAACAAAGGTACTAAATAAATAGACTAGCAGTATATGTTAGATAGAGCCTCAAACTCAAACGAGGTAAACTACGACTCATAATAGGCATGATTACTAAAAAAATATAATTGGTCCGTCAGATAGACAAGAAGATCAAAAAATATTGGACACGTGTTTTTTGTTTCATCAATTGAACAAAAATTGACGAAGATATAGCCTGTTAAAGTTCCGCGTGACGTCACAAGTGCCATACAAATGTACATCTGTGAGAGAGATGACGTCGCGACCCCCACTCCCAAACTTTGACAAGGTTTGACTTTCCTATTTGTTGTTTGAAAAAATATGTGTCCAATATTATTTTTTGATAATATAACTCACGGACTAATTATAATAATTATTTTTTTACCCATCATCATGCCTATTGGAGTAGTCACAGTATTGCTCTCTAAACAGGCAAATGTTTAAAATTGGTGTCACAGACAGCCCTCCATGCAGAAGTTGCATGGAGGTAGAACACAGATCAAGGTTTTGTTCTTGTTCCCTGATCTGTGAGGTAGAATGACCGACCACGCATAATTATTATGTTGCTTGAATGTAGCAGAGCGGCGGAACAACGCAACAACTTTCTCGGGGCACCGAGGACATTCCGCGAAGTCGGCGCCAGCAGCTGCGAGTTGCTGGACTTGTTGGACAATGTGTGGGTGGTGGCTGGACTAGCTACAGCCGGGTGATCACATAAAATGGCTCCATTGAGGGTTTAATTGTGGATAAGGCAGGTACCTGTGTGGTGGGAGGCGCCGGCGGCGGGCGGCGCGCACGAGCAGATCTCGGCGAGCACGGCCAGCGCGCGCCGCACCACGTCGTCCGCCGCGTCGGTCAACGAACCCACCACGCACACGAACACACTGTCCGTTTCCACGTACATCTGTACCATTGAATATGAACAAAAAACTAGAAACAGTAGGTACTAAAATAGCAAGAGATATACATCACTTTGTCCCATTTTAAATATGAAATTTAAAAGGTGTTAGATAAAGATGCACATACACCCGAACTTATGTAAGTTTTGCGACAGGGATACTAGGTACAATACTGTTGTTTTTTTATGTTTTATCAATTGTTTTGTCGTTATTTATGTATTGTACCTCTTATTTTTGTTGCAAATAAAAAAATCTGTATTCTGTAATTTCGAAGGGTTTCACAAACTAGCATTGAGCTATCTTGGATGTCCAAATTCAAAAAGGTAAAAAGTAGGAAGGTAAAATGATCAGAGATTTGAACCTTCTTACCTTCTTAGAGGGTTAAAATTTCCGAAAAAGACAAATGACCTAATCTAACCAAATTTTAACCATTTTGACATTCCAACTGGTGATTTTGACGTATGCGACAGACATTGCGTTGTTTTTGTTCCACTCACTCTCGCGTATGCTGGATAACTAGATATGAATAAGACAGCTGTAACGTAGTTTTAACTTGAGTAAAATTTAGCAATACTTCTATTACTTGTAATTCTTCTGAGATCTGTACACACAGACTCAGGCTGAAGGTACGGTTCCGTGGCACGCTGCAGCAACTGCAGTGTCGTCGAGCTAGACGTAGACAGGCGCTACGCCGCGCGACGGACTGAGTGTCGCTACTCGAAATTATTTCAAGAGTTCAGTGATTAGTGTGAAGTGATAGAGTGCAGTGTTCAGTAACTAGTGTGAGTGAATATCAGTGCAAGTGTGAAGTGTTTAGTACAAATAAATTTCATCACGTATTTTATCCCAAGTAGCATTCGGGGTTCTATATAAGATGTCTAGTCGTTCACATGTACTCCACAAGCTGTGCAAGTCAGCTGTATAAGAGCTGTATAGCTTGCTATAACGCTCTTATAGAACCAGTTTGGGCACAAATTAGACAGCCGTAAGTTCACTATGCTGTACATTAGCAGTATAATAGCATTATAATAGCAGTTTAAGTAGTAACATCGGACTTAAGGCTGACTTGCGGCACTATATGGGACGCAGTGTGATCCATACAATGTACATGAGCGTAATAAAGAGTAACACGTGGCTAAATACACAGCCTCCACAGTTAAAAAATCCGACAAAAGTACTCCAGTGCTACCTAAAATTCACGTGTGCCCTAAATTATTTCTTCATTTTATAATTTTATTCACAATGTAATTGTTTATGGTTTTGTGTGTGCCATCCAAAAACTTAATAACTCCGGCGGATATTTGGATAAAAATTTATGATAACACGCGGTAATGTACCTGTTTCAAAGACTTAATAATGTTAATTGCCATGGGAATGCAACTTTATCGTGAAATCTATACATATTTACAGCTAAAATATTCACGCGCCTCTGTTAAAACGCGATATTCATTTTAAAACATTTAAAAGTGGCTGAGAGGAAATCTACAATTTTCAGTTTTTGATATTATCTTGGCATTATGATTATACTACGGTAATTAATTATAACATGAAACCAAAATTCAATCGCTCTATCTGCGTATTTTGTGATAAATCTGCACGATAATTTTTGAGATTTATTATTTGGTAAATTTTAGGTTAGAACAAAATGGTGGAAATGAAAGCAAATAAGAGTAGTACTTGTGGACAAATAAACTGCTATTGATGTTAATGGACAACACATATAGTCCTTTTAACAGCCTACAGTGCACATGCGAACCATTTAAACACTTCTGTACAGATAGTAAAAAAGGTTATTTTAATGATCACAAACAAGTCCTACTACAGCTACTAGCTGTATAACAGTCTAAAACAAGTAAACATAACAGCCTTTGGCTTTATAAATGACCACGTGTGTTCTATTAAAATGCCAGCTCTACAACATCGTACAAGTAGGCTGTTAAACAGCGGTTGCCGTATCTCTACCCTCCTATAATGCTCTTAGTCAGACGGCTGACTAAAGGATCATTGTCAGAGTATTATAACACCAACAAACATATAAAAGTATAACTCTACACTCCTATAAGTCCCTTAGACAGGTGTAGGTGTAATTAATCGCAATAATGCAGCTTATACATCACGAGTGAACTGTAATAATGCTTCAAGTACACCTGGGAACTAAATGTGTACTCTTAAATGGAGTAAAATGCTACTTGGGATGTGACGAAGTGTTGTGTGCAATAAAATGTGAATAATGAGTTAATAAACTGATTATCCAAGAATACATCTCGTATCAATAATAACTACTTGTGTCGTGGCGACACTGTTAAAGCTACTTTAGCATCCAGTTGGCTACGGAAATGTATATTGTACCAACACTACAACTAACCATTTAATAATTATTTTTCGCAAAATGGCAAAACATCACCTTCCATCGTCTACAAAATTCAAATATTTTACTCGAATTGTTTATATTATTGTTGATTTTTCAAAAACGGCTCAGCCGATTTCCGTAAAATTTAAATGGGTCCACCTCGAAAGTATACCCTATCGAACCAAAAAAGAATTTCTCGATTCAGTTCACAATTGGCGGAAATATCGAAGAACATACACAAAAAAATACATACAGACGAACATAGAACCTCCTCCTTTTTGGAAGTCGGTTAAAAAGTAACTGATCTCGGTAGCCCCTTGCATTAAGATAACATCATTATTATTATGCAGTAGCAAAAAATAGTCCTAATTTAGTGAGAGACACGATCGGTATGTATAGCACAGCAGGTTGTCAGAGCGACTGACCTCATCAGGCAGCTTGTTATAGAGATGCAGTATCCAGTCGAGCGCCGCCACCTTGGTGTGCACGGAGCTGCGGTGCAGCATCTGCGTCAGCACCCCCACCACCGCGTCCAGGTTGAGCCGCCCCTCCTCCCCCTCCCCCTTGTCTCCCCCCTCGCCCTCCTCATCGGTGGGGGGTGGGGAGGGCGCAGGCGCGGGGGGCGCACGCTCGCTGACCAGCTTGGTGAGCTGCAGGTTGACGGTGGCCGCCGTCTCGCGGATACCTGAACCTGACCGCTAAGGAGGCTTCCATTGCAAGACACACGTACAATAAAACAAAGACAAAGAATGAATAATTTGAGTAAAAGATTGTCTATTCATAATATACAGTTAAAATAGAATATGTACCTAGTCAGACATGAGTATCAATAAAAAGTGGAAAACGTGTTAATTGAATATTGATTCAATGATAAATGCAGAACATGAAAACAAAACTTTAGATATTCATGAATTTTAGGCGCTGACTGCCGTAATGGTTAGAATAAACAAGATACTGTCCTGCTGTTATCATCTCGGCAGACAAAGATTAAAGTTTGCCTGATAAAAATTGTGAATACACGCTATAGACATGAATAATTTTATTTTGTAGTACGCAGTAAATAAGCAGAGATATTTTGCACAAGGATACTTTTCCGTGGATCATCAGCGTAGGCGAGGCACGGCAGTACGGCGGCGAGCACACCTGACGCGTGCGGCAGCATGCCCGGCCCCGACACCTCCAGGAACTCCTTCATCCACGTGATCGCCGTCAACTGCACACATTGAAATATGCTGTACTGTGCTGTGCTAGCAGAACTGCTCTCAGAACACTGTCACCTTAGCCTAGACTATATCAGGCAAGCCACAGTAGCATGCTCGGTTGCGATACCTCTGAGAACTTTTTGATCCACGTGATCGCCGTCAACTGCACACATTGAGACATGCTGTCCTGTGCTGTGCTAAAAAACTGCTCTACGAAGACTCGCCCTAGACTAAAGTAAGCAAGCCACGGCAGCATGCCCGGGCCTGTTACTTATATGAACTCCTTCATCCACGTGATCGCCGTCAGCTGCATAGATGGAGACATACTGTACTGTGCTGAAGGAACAGAATAACCCTAGCCTATAATAGGAGAGTCGAGGCAGCACGCCCGAACGTGATGCCTTCAGGAACTCTTTCATTCCCGCGATCGCCGCCGACTGCACACATGTTGAGACGTATGTCGCAACATGTAATTGGCGCATTGGCATTTGTATGGATAGGAGGCACCATTATATGGACCATATTTTTTGAGCCGATTTGCTTTACAATGCGGTAATACAGACTTTATTACATAATCAAAGGTCGCAACATGTAGTTGGCGTGCTGTGCTAACAGAACTGCAGGCTAATTCATCTACTATTGACAAATCTGAATTGTTCTGTAGTTGTTCTATGGCGTGTTAACAGAGCTGCTCTACTTAGGCTACCTATCGCCCTAATATAATGTAGGCGAGCCATGGCAGCATGGGGTTTGATACTTGAAGGAATTCCTTCATTCTCGTGATCACCGCCAGCTGCTCGCACGTTGCGACATACTGAGGGCTAAGTTGGAGTTTCTTGCTCGAACTCGATAGCGTTAACGTTTGATGTGATTTCTATGGAAATGGCACAGCGCCATCTTGTGTCACGTACAGAAAACTGACTAGCTAAGTTTGAGTATTTTAAACGCAGTGGCGTGCACACAGTTTTAAGACAGGGTAGGCAGAAAATTTTACTCACCAAAAACACGTTGGTTTTGGTTCGTCGTCTTGTCGATTGATAATGTAATTGCCAAATGCCAGCTCAAGTGTCCATAGATTTACTGCTTTTGCAGACATATCAATTTACGGATATTCGAAGTGGCCTTTCGGCGCGTTTGTTTGATGTTTTGTAATGTTTGTGTGATTTGCAAAATTTAAATGAAAGCAGTGAAAAGATGGTGGTGTGAGTATACTATATAGGATTGTTTTATTTGTATATTAAATCAACACGCCTATCTTTCTGTAAGAATGTCTGCAATATGGAATCGTAAAAGTTGGGAAGGTGCAAATCCGGTGCACGACCTATCTCGATAACTTGTTTTTTTTCACCGAAAGATAGTTTTGAAAACGCATCATATTTTATTTTCTCAACACACACACCATCAACAACTTTCACAGACAATATTTTCCATTTTTCACTCTATTAACAACGTTAAAATCCTAAATATCTGATAGCGTAATCACAAACACAATGCACATCAAACAATATGGCGACTTTTGACTATTGAAATTAGTAGTAAAAAAGGGAAATATAATACCACAAAAAAATGATGGCCATCTAAATGTATAAAATTCAATGATACTCCTAAAATATTTGCATTGCATAGCAAACTTTCTTTCGGAAATGTTCGGTACGAGTCGTAATTGTTCGTGTTAGCCAAGCAAAAAGACACTGTCTTTTCATGCAGTTGTGTGCGTGATTTTTGTCATTGTGTGTCAGCAAAGCCCACGTAGCTATAGGAACGCACACACATTAAATCCGCATGACCACGACTTACCACGAGAGCACACATACAAAACATTAAGAGATCCATAGTTTGTGTCTTTGCCGTGGCAAGGGCGGGTGGCGCTTGTGCAGCGAGAATCGGGAAATAACTTGTCGATCTTATCTTAATGATACCACCGGCACTCGATAGGTGGAGCTGATTTATGATTTAAGTTTTTTATGTTATTTTGTTTATTGATAAAATATTATTAGATCTATTATCAGAACTAGGGTAGGCAGTGTCTTTCTGTCTTTATGAAGCGTCCGCCACTGTTTAAACGGTAATGTAACGAGCGCCAAACCGATCCAACACAAGCGCGGCAACGTTAGTGATTGGCTAACTCAAGCGTGTGTGTCAATGTGCTCGCGTGTGAGCTCGGCGCGCTCGGTTAACGCGACGTAAAAGTAATTCGATTTGATTTGCAAAACTCCAACTTAGCCCTCTGTACTGTGCTAAAACTGCAGGCTCATTCGGCTACTACAGACGAATCTAAATCAGATCATTAGTTTAGACAGTTTGCAAGGTGGAAAAATTATTGAAATTCAGTTTACTTTCGTCCCTGTAGGCTAAGCATGAACGACCACGAAAAGCAACGAAAATAACTCTTTTGGACGTGTGAAAAAGTGACAGATACGAGTATATACTTCGCCATAACTCTGTCTCGTTCTGACACGTCGAAAGTAATAATTCGTGGGGCGCATCCTAGCTCGGCTGGTGAGCTATATAAGGCTAGTCCAAGCTATTGCAACGCGTTGCCGTTTTTTTATTACTAAACTTTTTAAAATGATTGTCGCCTTTGCTACATAAATACAAAAGGTATTTATTTATCTCGTATGTTAAGCGCGCGAATAGTCCCGTAGTGCAGGAATGATAGTTACATAGAGAGACAACAAACCTGTACGAGCTCCTCGGTGGCCATGGCGTGCGTGATGAGGATGTTGATCATGGCCTGGAAGTCCACCCGCGACGGATCCTTCTTGATGCTGCGCAGGAACTCGCTCAGCTGGACGTCCACCCTTTAATCACAATCACATCATTACCTAAACAATAAGGTTGCTAAAACTACACATCAAATCATAATGGATCCTTAATTATGGTATACATTTATGAACTTTTGTTTGTCATCAACTCGCTTGAAGTTTAGCATTACATTTTTGGCATTTGTTTTCTCCATTCCCTCTCATTTTATTCATATAATCTTTGACACAATCCGTGCACTCTTTTGACTTTTATTTACCGCGAATAAGCACGCGCTTGACCACCAACTCGCCTGGTGGTAAGGAAACTAAAAAACCGTTATCGTTCCATGGCCATATAAATACGATATGTTGAGACAAAACTGACTTAGTAGTAGCAACTTAGTAGGTATCGACAAAGTAATGATATCTAACAGTATTGCGACTCGGCCCTGTCCTTGAAATATAAATCTACAGCGCCACGTGGCCACGCAGAACGTATCACGCGCTAGGGTTGCCCGCCTTCAGTAATTTAATTTCATCTACTTACTCTTTACTTACTTGGGTTTCTTTCTAGTTTCTATCTACTATGATGTAAAATTATTATATTTATTACAAAAAAGAACGCTTCCTTTTTCATTCGTTGTGAATGAAAAAGGAAGCGTTCAATGAAAATATATATTGAAGAAGAAGAAGAAGAAAGAACGTTTATTTCGTGACATACATGAACAATCACAGCTAATAACAAAAAATAATATTGGGTTCTTTGATGTTTTTAGACTTCTGTAGTAAAACGAGGAACCCTAAAAACGTAAATCGCATGCTTACTACTTACAAATCCAAACGTTCATCCGTCACTACGGCGCGCCGCGACTTACTAGCATTCCAAGCGGCAAGCTCCTAGAACTAATTTGGCGTTAAACTCCCCAACACATAGATTATGTCGGACTTAAAACGAATTTAATGTCTCATTGGATGATCTCGATGTCTTCTACGATTCATTAACTATTTTCAATAAGAAACTATTTAAGTCTCTATGATAATGATGCTTAACGTTGATATTTTGTAAGTTTTAGTTATTTTAGTTAACCCTAGAGTGCTCGCGCTATGAGCATTTTGCCGCCAGCGGCGAAAAAATCATATTATTTAAACACGATGCATTTGTCAAGGTCAAGCGTCCTAGTAGCTGCCCCCCAGGATCTCAGCTCCTTGTTTTAGAAATTAGAAGAAATTCAGAGCTCGGGTGAACGCAGGAGAAAGCGGTTATTGTCGTTGTGTCGAATTTGGCGGCAAATTGCTCACTGCGCGATTACTGACGTAAGTAAAAATAGTGTGACTGTTTTTTAGTGTAATTGAAATATTTTTAGTTTTCGTTGTTTAAAATGTTGTTTTGATGTAAATATCGTAGTAGCGTTAATATTTTTTTATGTTTTTATTAATTTTGGGCGATTTTTACAAGCTTTTATTCAACTTGCAATGTATGTTCTGGTGGAATCTTGCAACTCAATTTTGAAGCATATATCTTCAACAAATTTAGCTGAAATTTTGTATACACGCTTAGTTTGGATGACAATATACATATTTTAAAAAGGTTTATACTTTCATTTGTTCCTTAACTTCTTTTTGTTTAGTAAACTAATATTTTTTAGGTATGTAAAATGAACAAGCAAGACGCACAAAAAAGGGTGCAATAGATGCGCAAAGTTACTGTGCAACGAACATTTTATGTTCATGTGTTAAGACTGTTTTGATGAAGTACATATCGTAGATGCTGAAAACGTTTAACTTTGTTGTTAAATCTTTTTTTTTTTATTTTTACGAAGGTTTAGGTAAAGACATCACCTGCTGTGGAAATATAGACACTCATCGAATAAATCTAACAGAGAAACTTTTAAAAATTATTCGGCAAGACTAAAGCTTATCATAAAGCAAACACAAAGAGCTCAAAATAATTACTATATTGGACAATCCACGAATAAATCAAAGGCAGTGTGGAATGTTATCAATAAATCTAAAAAATGTAATTTGAGGGAACAAATAACTCAGGTTAAGGTAAATGGCAAAATTATTTCCAACCTAAAGAAAATAGCGCAGGCTTTCAATGACTTTTTCATTGACGCAATAGAAAAAAATCCTGTCAATACTCGTGCAAATAATACAAACAGCACTACAAATAGGCTAAATCATTCCCAATCAAACTCTTGTTTCCTAGAACCTACAAGTGCAGATGAAATTGAACAGGTTATTAAATCCTTAAATAATACAAATAGCACCGGGTATGACGGTATCTCAACCAGAGTTGTTAAGAGTGTAGCTAAAATTATTTCACCTATCCTTAGCGACATGATTAACAAAAGCTTTGAGAGAGGCGTCTTTCCCGAAAAATTAAAAACTTCTGTAGTCGTGCCTCTTTTCAAAAAAGAAGATATGGGTTGCTATAGACCAATTGCGATGATACCAGTATTTTCCAAAATTTTTGAAAAGGTAATCCACAAACGACTGAATAGTTTTTTTGAAATAAACAATATCTTTGCCCCCGAACAAGCAGGCTTTCGTAAGAAAAAATCAATAAATACAGCTATATTAGATTTTCTTGGAAGGATATATTGCGGACTAGACAACAAAAAGAGAATTACTGCTCTGTACATGGATATGTCGAAAGCATTTGATTACGTTGATCACAATATATTAATTAAAAAGCTTGAGCGATATGGTATAAGGGGTAATGTGTTAAATTTGATAATATCATACTTAGCAAATAGGTTCCAATACACAGAAATTACTAGACTAAATACTACAAACAAAATAGAGTCAAAACTCCTCTCAAGTCGAAGGGAGATAAAATATGGAGTGCCACAAGGTAGCATACTGGGTCCACTCTTATTTTTGGTTTACATTAATGACCTCCCCAGCGCCACAAATCACCCAATGGTTATGTTTGCTGACGACTGCACCGTAATTTTTGCAGATGACAAAAGTGGTGAACATGAACATGACATTAATAGTACTTTAGAATCTATAATTGACTGGCTTCAAAGCAATAATCTTAAAATAAATCTGGACAAAACACACATTATGACATTTAAAAACAATAATACTAATTTTGACATTTTAAATATACATTATTACGGCAAACATATCAATGAAGTCCAAACGACAAAATTTTTAGGAATTCACATTGACTCAAATCTATCTTGGAGGACACATGTAGCTCATGTGTGCTCTAAACTTAACCAATTTTCATACGCGCTGTATATGTTACGTAAAGTGGCCAACGAAAACACTTTACTAAGCGCCTATCACGCTTATGTAGGATCAACACTAAAATATGGTGTTTTAGCCTGGGCCAACTCCGGGGAAAAGCTATCAGCTCTAATAGCTCAAAAGAAATGCATTAGAGCAATATGTGGGTTGAAGCAAAGAGATTCCTGTAAGCCCTTTTTTCGGAAATTAAAACTACTGACACTTCCTTCGATATACATTTACGAATCAGCCGTACTAGTCAAGAATAACCTAGATAAGTATGAAAAGTTAACGAGTAAACGGCACAAAGATAAACTGCGTGAGCCATACCGTAGGACAGCTCTTTATAATAACAGCACGTTTATGATGAGATTGACTATTTACAATAAACTGCCGAAAGTTGTGAAAGATACTGATAATGTTGACATTTTTAAATTTAGATTTAAGAAATTACTAATAGACAAGACATATTATTCTATAAATGAATTCTTAAATGACAAATCTTTGTGCAAATATAATGTTTAATGTACTTATAAATTCAATAATAATGATTTTGCATGCCATGATGCTAGAGCATGGTGCACATAATTATGTAACAAATTTAACACCTACATTTTACCCATGTCTCAGCAAAATAAATATTTTGACTTTGACTTTGACATTGTTAAAATTCCTAAAAAATTACCTAAGATATCCCAAAGCATTTTTTTTCATAAATACTAAGTATAAAACTTTACTATATGTTACTTTCTGAAAGTTCATGTTTTATTCTGTCGTTTTACAATTATTGTAAATTTATTTACCTACAATTTATCATTTTAAAAAAAAGATTGAGTATGGGCGACAAAATGCTCCCCACGCGAGCACTCACGTTTCATGGAAATGCGCGACTACTCTAGGGTTAATAGTTTATAATTATTATAGTCTAACCACTAATGGCGAATGTATATACGCCTATAATTGGTGATCATATCAGTCCTGTGTATTACTGTATTTTAAATTTATATAAGTGTGTTTAATATGTTCACTGTTGGAGTATCTTTAATAAATAAAATACCAAGAGCATACCTTACTCCGAGGCGTGTAGGTATGATTCGCGTTCCGACCGATTGTATGAAGACGGAATACTGTTAGATTTCATTACCGTGCAATGGTATCGATGGAAAATCGACAATGTAGGGGAAAATAATATAAGAGAAATATGAAACTGTCATTCTGCGTATCTCCGGTACGGGGTCGTCGAGCATCTTGAAGTCTGTCGAGCAGATCAGGTAAGTGTGGCAAAAGATCGACCGCAGCGCTGTGCGTGTAGCTACGCGCGCGCGCTAGTACCACGACAACTTTTGATGTTACAAAATAAAGAGAAATTGACTAACATCCTGCGTATCTCGGGCACGGGGTCGTCGAGCACCTTGAAGAGTCCATCGAGTAGATCAGATAAGTGTGGCAAAAGATCGACCCCAGCGCTGTGCGTGTAGATATGCGCGCGCGCTAGTACCACGACAACTTTTGATGTTACAAAATAAAGAGAAATTGATTAACATCCTGCGTATCTCGGGCACGGGGTCGTCGAGCATCTTGAAGAGTCCATCGAGTAGACCAGATAAGTGTGGCAAAAGATCGACCCCAGCGCTGTGCGTGTAGATACGCGCGCGCTAGTACCACGACAACTTTTGATGTTACAAAATAAAGAGAAATTGATTAACATCCTGCGTATCTCGGGCACGGGGTCGTCGAGCATCTTGAAGAGTCCATCGAGTAGACCAGATAAGTGTGGCAAAAGATCGACCCCAGCGCTGTGCGTGTAGATACGCGCGCGCTAGTACCACGACAACTTTTGATGTTACGAAATAAAGAGAAATTGACTAACATCCTGCGTATCTCCGGTACGGGGTCGTCGAGCATCTTGAAGAGTCCATCGAGTAGATCAGGCAAGTGTGGGAGGAGATCGATCCCCGGCACGGCGTCCAGCACGGCCACCCACGAGGCCACGAACTGGCGCGCCGCCGCGCTGCGCGTGTAGATACGCTCGCGTACTAGTACCACGAACTCGCTCACTTCGAATGTGGGGCTCTCGGTTACTATATCCTGAAACATTGTGAAGTATATAACTAGACAAGGCGCTAGAATAATAATGATTATAAAAGTAAGATGGCGTGATGTGCAATTATCAAAGTGTGAACAAGACGAGACTAATATCTTTTATCTCTGTTTGCGTATACGGTTTGTTTGGCTGACTACGGCGCACGGCCTAGACGTCGTAGTCAAACAAATTTTTCGCGCCAAAAACTACCATTGATTTTTTGATGAGATGCTAAAGTAAATCAACATATTTATGAACTATTTTCTATCATTTCTGCAGGTTATGCAGGTTTTTACTATAATTTAGAGTCTATTGAATATGATAAATTCATAACAACGTGTATATAGCTATCAGTAGTATTGAATTCATATCTTATGCCGAGATGGGTTCTCAAGTACGAGTACCTATAGCATACTTATGTAGAAGGTACTTGTTTACTCTTTAATTGAGAAATCTAATTGTGTGAAATGTATGAATGCTCTTATGTTAAGTAAGTTAATGTTGACAATGAAGTTCTCTGATTTTGATATGCTGTATTAGTTGATAACATGGATGTAATTTATAATATGAATTATTTTAAAATATGACAACCAATAATAAGAAAAGTTATAAATGAGGTAAAGATATTTTAATTAAGTAAAACACAGGTGTTACTCACGTTTGATTTTTAGTAGGATACTATACTGTATCCTACTAAAAATCAAACGTGAGTAACACCTGTGTTTTACTTAATTAAAATGTACGAAAACCACGTTAGTTTCCATCTTGAGAGGTAAAGATAATTTCAAGATATTAATATTTATGCATGTGTTAGAATAATAATGTTATAATAATATTAATAACGATTACAAAATGTATTAAGTAATGTAAGACTAATTGTAAGTAGCTAAATGGAACTGAGAAATATCATGACGTCCGAATGTCGGCCATTGTTGTTTACATACACTATTTATTTAATACTGTGATTTCATAATGTTATAGATGACTTGAAACGTATCAATAATTGTTCTAATAATTCTAATAAGTATGAAATACAGTTTAAGATGATTTTATGTTTAACAATTGTGTAAAATGGAAGCTACCACCGTGCCCGCCATCTTGCTCGTTCCCTATTGGTTGATAATAATGTTTACATCGAGCAGTGGTGGTAAGGCATGGTGGGAGCTTGTGAAATCAGTATAAAACAGTCTGTTGGCGCGGCTTCGTCTCCTAATATCTCCTAATATCTCTTAGTATCTTTGAATCTCTCTTAGTGTTCTCCCGGTATTCTGATAATAACGTTGGAGTCTTGCTTAGCTAGTTATGCTGAGTGTCGGTACTTTTATATTCGAAGCCAAGTCGAGTGGACGTCGCCATGTTGCTAAAGTTAAGTACTTTGTGTAATATCTAAATTAAGGTGACTGATCAAAAGATTATACTGATGGCGTCTTGAGTTTCTTGCCACTTCTTCTCAAAACGTCTAGGGCTTTGCGAACGTGGCATAATTATTGCAATACATGGTGGTACCCTCGAGGGACCCATGAAGTATAAAAAATATACAAAGTAAACTTATTTACTTGTTTCTTTTACTAATTTAGAAACCTCAAGTTAGGTAACTACCCTCACAAACATTTTAGGATCAGATTGAAGAGTTTCTTTGTTATTAAGTTAGAATCAGGGTTGCTGCATTAGTTTGAAGTAAGATTTCCATCCTAACAGTAATATTTTGGTAGAAAATAGATAAAGTAACCCCCTCTTTTAACCCTGATCTAACATCAGAAGTGGTGCCGAAATACCCACATTAATGCCGTTCATTGTATTTCAGAGAATCCCGACAAGCTTTTTGCATATCCATGCTGAAAGGCTGCCTGTACAGCGGCTACTCGATTTCTTGGCAATGATTGCCTGGGAAATTCTGCCGCGTGGCTCCAGGTCCCAGAACTACTGGGCTTCCTGGCCAAGTAAAGTGAATCGGTGAAAAAGTAAGGTGTATCAGTAAAATAGTGAAGTGAATACAGTGTTCTGATGATAAAGGAGGTAAGGGGCTGAGCCCTGTTATATATAATTAGAAATGTTTTGCATAGTTTTTCTATGTTGTAAGGTGGGATCAGTTGACAAAACCGGAAGAATTTTGCTTAAAAAATATTGCAGAAGGTTTCTGTTCATTTTGTAATTATTACCTAACGACATAAAACGATACATACTACACAATTATATATATATTGGAAAGTTTGAATGACAACTGTTTATAAATGTGTCAGAATAACCGAGCGGTTTATTAAAAAAAAAAAAAAAAAAAAAGTAAAACTGAACTAAAACATCGGGATCACAGATTTTGTCAACAGATCTCACAAAGAGAATATGAATTATCCTTTTCTTTACCAACTTATAGTGTAAGAATTTTAAAAACGATTTATATGGCTTAAATAAGGTTGTCTTGAAAAAGATGTGAAACAGAACGAAATGTAAGATAAAATAACAAGAAAAGACAAACAATTTCAATATTATGTTGACAAAAACAATGCTGATTGTCTGACTATAATAGATAGTGTATTAGATTAGATCGCTGGAGGACCGTGACCATCCAGTGACACGGTGAGGCTATTGCCAGCGAGTAGGTTGCGTTTGCTTAGTCGTGTACTGGGACTGAATATCGACTACGGCCATGACTCTGACTATGACAACGGTGCGGTCAGGTACTTTT
The DNA here is from genome assembly GCA_964007245.1 of Hypomecis atomaria. Classification (NCBI taxonomy): domain Eukaryota; kingdom Metazoa; phylum Arthropoda; class Insecta; order Lepidoptera; family Geometridae; genus Hypomecis; species Hypomecis atomaria. The sequence continues at coordinate 713,950 of OZ023297.1, forward strand.
CCTGTAACTAGTTGGTTAGATTTGCAGGAAGGGTAGCCTTAAGAAAAAAAAAACGTAGCTTAGGTCGCTGATGGGCCGTGACTTGGCAGTGGCACGGTGAGGCTATTGCCAGCGAGTAGGTTGAGTGTTCATAGTCGTGCCACTGGGACTTAGATTGTGATAATAATGACTATTAATACTACTGACATAGACTATGACTATGACAGAAAGTGCGGCCGGGGACTCTTCCTTGTAACCGCTAGTTGACCTACTGTTGGTGCCGATATGTCTCAGGAGTAGCGGCTGATTGCTATCGGTAAAAGGTTCCGGAAGCAGTAGGTATTCTACAGGGAGGGTAGTCCAATAAAAACAAAGAAAATAAGAACAAAGACAAACATGTTGCTGTTATTATAGTCAGACGGGAATCAATATAGCAGTGCTTATTGAAGTTAATAACACTGTATATAAGTTATGCAAATATACTCGAATAATAGATTACTATTTAAACTTATTATTTTTGTACTTCGGGAACTAAGTACGGTCAGTATAGTTGTATTAAATAGGTTGTAATATTTTTGACTTCTTAATATTTCAATGTATGAGTCATATTGTTGTTTGATTAGTTTTATGCTATCATGTATATGATCCACGATATTCGTCATTACTGACTGTGCTTAGTTAAATGTTTAGAATAGCGTTTATGTTGTATAGCCTTAAAATAATTATAGTTTAAAATTATCCTACTGTTTTTAGAAAATTATTGTAAAAAATATCTAAGTGTCATTCACTGTATGTGGGTACTTGATAAAATGAAAATACTTCGTGTCTGCTACTGTTCGTTTCCGATGGGCCGGTCGGAGCCGGGTAGTGGTGACACGGGGAATCAAATTAGTAAACTCCCAGTTTACTTTTTATTTTGTTGTCCATAGAATGTATATGTGTCCATATAATATGACGTTAAAATGGACTTCAATGAGATAACTTGTTTACGAATCCTACAAATAATAAAATTGTTATTGATTTGTTAGATGTTCTCCACGTAATCATTGGATGGTTTGAGTGGGAGATACATTTGACATTGAAAATAAAAAAACATTGTGCGTGGAGTCCCTCCGCGCGGAAGAAGTGAAATTTAGTAGTTAACTCTTAACTAGAGGTAGATGGCGTTGGCGTCAAGTTAGCCCGCGGTATTTACTTTCTCCGTCGATGGACGAGGTGTTTTGGTTTTTGTTTGATTAATTTAACTTATAAATTCAACTAAATCTAACTTATTAATTTAACTTATAACGCAACCTTGTTGGAAGTCGTATTAGAAGTTTCATCTCAATAAAATAGTAAAATATGATATGAAATAAAAAACACAATAATATATCATCAACAATACAATATGGTATTAAGTTTTATTGTAGTGTAATGGTGGAGATGAGGTTGTTTGTACTTCGAGGACGAAGTACTGTCAGGCTGGCCGTGTTAGAATAATAATGTTATAATAATATTAATAACGATTACAAAATGTATTAAGTAATGTAAGACTAATTGTAAGTAGCTAAATGGAACTGAGAAATATCATGACGTCCGAATGTCGGCCATTGTTGTTTACATACACTATTTATTTAATACTGTGATTTCATAATGTTATAGATGACTTGAAACGTATCAATAATTGTTCTAATAATTCTAATAAGTATGAAATACAGTTTAAGATGATTTTATGTTTAACAATTGTGTAAAATGGAAGCTACCACCGTGCCCGCCATCTTGCTCGTTCCCTATTGGTTGATAATAATGTTTACATCGAGCAGTGGTGGTAAGGCATGGTGGGAGCTTGTGAAATCAGTATAAAACAGTCTGTTGGCGCGGCTTCGTCTCCTAATATCTCCTAATATCTCTTAGTATCTTTGAATCTCTCTTAGTGTTCTCCCGGTATTCTGATAATAACGTTGGAGTCTTGCTTAGCTAGTTATGCTGAGTGTCGGTACTTTTATATTCGAAGCCAAGTCGAGTGGACGTCGCCATGTTGCTAAAGTTAAGTACTTTGTGTAATATCTAAATTAAGGTGACTGATCAAAAGATTATACTGATGGCGTCTTGAGTTTCTTGCCACTTCTTCTCAAAACGTCTAGGGCTTTGCGAACGTGGCATAATTATTGCAATACATGGTGGTACCCTCGAGGGACCCATGAAGTATAAAAAATATACAAAGTAAACTTATTTACTTGTTTCTTTTACTAATTTAGAAACCTCAAGTTAGGTAACTACCCTCACAAACATTTTAGGATCAGATTGAAGAGTTTCTTTGTTATTAAGTTAGAATCAGGGTTGCTGCATTAGTTTGAAGTAAGATTTCCATCCTAACAGTAATATTTTGGTAGAAAATAGATAAAGTAACCCCCTCTTTTAACCCTGATCTAACACATGCATTCTTCATATAAGGAAACAACAGTCCATCGAGCATGACAGCATAGCCTGAATCATCAAAAGAAGACAAATAAAGACAATGGTAAAACGGGAAGAAATGAGCTACCATTTCAACTAATAATTATTTTTCACAAAAAATCCGCCTTCCATCGTGTACAAAATTGGAATATTTTGCACGAATTGTTTACATTATTCTTGATTTATCAAAAACGGCTCAGCCGATTTTTGTAAAATTTAAATGTGACCACTTCGGGAGTATACTCTTTCGAACTAAAAAATATTTTTTCGATTCGGTTCACAATTGGCGAAACATACACATGAACATAGAACCTCCTCCTTTTCAGAAGTCGGTTAAAAAAGTACTATTTACTCAATCATTTATTAAAAGATATTATTGTGTAATACTTACATGCGGTTCTTCAATAAAATGGACTGAATGTAGTCAAACAATTTTATATTTCAGACCTGTGCTCTGTGCATACCCATCCCTAAGTCCCACACACACTTAGTGGCAAATAAATTGAATTGAATTTAATGTTCAAGCAAATAAATAGCTTGGACTTTGAGTTAACATATTTTGAAAAGTTATAAATAATATGACCCTACAAGACTATGCAATCTTATTATTAGAATTAAAATTACTAGATAATCAAAAAATTGTCTAAGATGTAATAGCATTTTGATAATTGGATAATTTTATATGTCAGTTTTCTCGTCCATTATCTTTTAAATTATTCTGCAAATCTTTGAATATTTTTATAGCAGTTACTGGTGCACTCACCTTGACAAGTCTGTCCAGCAGCTCCGCAGCCTGCTTCACTTGAGGTTCCGAGTCAGCGGCCAGCCTCGCGAGGGCATCAAATATCAGTGGAAAATGAGCTAGTGAAGCTCCCCGAGCAATTTTAACTACATTGAACAGTGCCTCGGCTGCCTGGTATCTCACTCGGGACTCACTCTCACTGAAACAGGCTATGATCGGGTGGATCAACTCGCTCATGTAATCTGTACAGCCCTATAACCAAATTGTAGAGATTAGAATTCATTTCATTCTTACTGCCTGAGTAGCATCGAAGCTAGTCACTACATATATTGTCATTGATCTATAGGTACCCATATAGAGATTGACGGGCTAGTTTAAAAAGCTAGCAAATTAATACAAATATATATTATAATTATGTACCTTTCCCAGCCCAACCGCCACTGACGACAGCCCCATCAGAGCACCATTTTTGACATTGGGGTTTGTAGAAGACATCAAGTCTTGACCCAGCACTCTGATCAAACGCTTGATCTGGCTCGTGTTATTGGCATCGCTAAAATCCTTCACCATCCTATAAAAATAGTAGAATAAAATGACTTAGGAGGCGGTTCACCACACTGCAATGGTCAGATCGGTCAGCAACTTACTTTTCAATCTCTCCACCTGCAAATTTTCGTTTTTCATATATTTTGTCGCATAGCCCGCGAACGCAGGCTATGCTGAGTGGTGCATAATCCCTCTCAGACATTTTATATTAATTTATGAAGAATTTTTCCTAATCACAACAAAATAACAAATCCGCTTTTTTTTTTTTTTAAATAATTTATTCATGAAACAAATCCGCTTGAGACTGCCACTTACCAGCTCCAAATTTTTTTTTCCCGAAAATTTAGTCATTTAATTATTTTTCACTTTACGTAACCGTATATGTATCGACAGATATCGCAGTACCTACCCAGAAAATTGTAGTTTAATTATTTGATAAATCTAAGAAAGTAAAAAACTTGTAAAAACTTATATAGGTGTAAAGAAACCCAAACCAAAAACAAAGTTCTTCTATTTCGTGAGCAAAGTGGCTCCGGATAACGGAAAAATATATTTCAAGTACAGCAACATTAAAATGACATTTCTTTCTGAATGTGTTAACAGCATCATTTTTTTTGCCTGATTTTAAGGAACCTGCAAAAATCAAATTAACATTGTAAATCACTGATCGACGTAAATAAAACTTCAACTTTGAAACCTTGGTTTTAATGACTTTTTGAGTTTCCATTTGACGCTTTACTATTTTGCAGTTTACCTTTTCTTTAAAAATAGCTGTGCCCAGGGTTTCCAGTAGTAAAGGGTTGCGTGAAAAAGATAATTATTTCAAATATAATTTCACGCAACGCTATGGCACCTACTAAACATGGATATTCTAAATGAAAAGGTAAAAGGAAAGCGTCAAATGGAACGTCAAAAAGACTTTTTGCATGTCGATCAGCGGATTAAAACACGTTATCTGTTAGACAAAAAGTCATTTAAAAATCTACAGTACTACTGTGCAAAAACTAAAAATACATGCCACTTCCAAAAATAATATGCTTGATAATATGTTTATATTAATGCTTGTGCTATTTTACCCATAACTATAAATTGAATGTTATTTGTGTAACTAACCTAATTGAAAAAAAAACGTTCTACGCCGGTCTACTGGCATTTTTCTTCAAATGAATCTTCATAAGCCTATATCTCAACTCGCTCTTGATCAATTTAATTTATATTTGGAAATCTCGTTATAATTTAAATATTAAATGATCTTATCAAATTCGTTCGGTTGGCACAGCTGCAATATATGAAAGTAATAATTCCTAATTGATTAAAAACTGCATTAATAAACATTTATTTATTATTATTTATTTATAAACATTTTTTTCTTGGCCTCTATGTAACGAAACCCCACCTCTATTTACATTTTTTTTGGCTGATTGGAACCATGTTATTACATGGTTCTAATCAGCCACATACGTCCTCAATCTCCACGAGGCTACATGAGCACCGCAGCTGTAGCTAACTTCACATCGTATACAAGTATAAGAGTCGGCGATGTGAAGTAAGCTACAGAAGCGGCTCGTGTCGCCTCGTGGAGTGAGAACGCACCAATTAGGCGCACCATTATAGCTGGCGGCAGTGACGGCCAATATTATTAATAATAATGTTATGCTGACAACGGTTACCGGTACGCTGCGATTTGGTGGCAGTCGGGTGGTTGCCGTCAGCCATAGAGGTACTATATGTGTAGTTCGGGAAATTTATGTTCGGCCGTTGCAACACTGAACTGTCTGGCCGACCGACACCATCTCGTTCTCGTATTTATTTTGATAAAATTTGCGTTTGATTATTTTTACAACCAATGTCATTAAGTTTGAATCCTCAGTGTAGTGCGGTCTATTTTAGTGTGTTTTATTGATGCAAAAGGCAGTCGCTCAAAATGCCAGTGACTCTAGTGGACAGGTTGCCCTTGCCGAACCTCAAGGTTTACACGGCTGGAAGTGTGTTGCTGCTCTCAGTGGCCGTTTACTATGCTCTGAATGTGACTGGTGATCCGAACTGGCGCGGGAATGCGACGGCGGTTCAGGGCGAGCCAGTGGCGGAGGCCGAGAATGCCGCGGGGCTGGCGCCTGCCGCCGCCGAGGCTGTGCTGCCTCTCAATGTCACCAGGAACCTCACTGAGCAGTTCGCGGAGGTGATGACATTCATGATGCAGGAACCGTTATGTATGTGGGTAAGTACTGATTCACATGCGCCTTTAGTTTGATTATGTAAACATGCGAGAGTCCCTGAAATTGTGCCGAAACAGTATAACAACAATATTTTCAAATACTTATTTCATTAGAAAGGTTTAATGTCAATAATTAGGAACACAAATTACTCAGTCACATTACCTAATTAAGTGTTAGACACTAGATTAAGAATGATTACCAATGGATAGATCCGTAATTATTAGATCACTTTTAATGTTTGCTGTATATTCAATTAAATTAAGTCTCTATTTATCAAGTGAAGGATTCTCTTTACCAGTATACAATATGTAAAGCCATATAGTTAAAATACAAAATTAAGTATAAGCCAGGTTTGCATACCAGGGATACAATGCAAGCAAACAAAAAATACCACATGCTCTTTTATTATCATACTAAATTAATTCAATATATTTACTAAAAATGCAACTCTTATAGTCTACTATAATACTAAATGTTATCTTGTCATATAGGTACAAAAAAAAACTTTACATAATTTTTTTATGAGAATATAAAAAAAAAAAAAAAACAAAAAAAAAAACATAGAATTTAAGCTTTAAATATTATACATACCTACATAGTTTAACATAAATCAAATATAATAGGGCTCTGTATTTACCTGACAGAATCATAAGACAGTAATGTCTCATACCATCAGAGCATCCATGCAAATGTATTTCCTTAAATTTAAATTAAGAAAATTATTAAATGTTATTTTGTAGCCTTATTCTTATATTGTGGGACTTATCATAGAATAAACATTCGAGATAAATAAGTAAATACTACATGTTATCATTGTTTTAGTATGTTCTGCACCACTGCTGGGTAAATGCCTATTTTATCTATTATTTTTGCAGAGGACTTGAATTACAATTTTAAGAGTAAACAATCATCACTGTATATAGTCATAGTCATATATTCATAACACCATTTGTTACAAGTCAAAAAGTAAACATTACAAATGTTAGTGGGTAATGACACCAGTGTTTGCTGTTGAATATCTAAAACTAAGATTTATATCCATTTGTCTTTACAAAATCTATGCTTCTTGCTAATAAAATTGTGAAAAAAATTCTCATATAAAACAAAGTCGCTTCCGCTGTCCCCATGTCCTGATGTCCCCATGTATTCTTATATCTTTAAAACTACACAACGGATTTTGATGCGGTTTTTTTTATTAGATAGAGTGATTCAAGAGGAAGGTTTATAAATTTATAATAAACCTGTGCAAAGCCGGGGCGGGTTGCTAGTGTATTTCTAAAAAATACTTTTAATTACATTTTTCCTAGTAAATATTTGTTCTTTTCTCTTAATATTAGAAATGAATTCTAGATAATTACTGATAATCCTGTATTGTTTAAATTTCACCTATCAAATATTTCCTAGAAGAAATCCAAACAATACAGGCTTATCAGTCCTTCTCCTAAATATAGATAAGGAACCTAGATAATTACTGATAAGTAATCCTGTTTTATTTAGACTTCTTCTAATAATTGGTTAGGAGAAATCTAAACAATACAGCTTTATAAGTATCCTTCTAACAATAGAAATGAATGCTAAATAATTACTCAAATCTTGTATTGTTTAAATTTCTTTTAATAACAATCTATTAGAAGAATTTTAAACAATGCAAGTCTATCAGTTCTCTTCCTTACAATAGAAATGTATATTAGGTAATAACTGGTATTCCCATATTCTTCGGAAATGTTTGTTAGACAGTTTATTTGTTATTTTGGAAATAGATGCTTTCAAAGTCAGACTATCAGTTAGTAATACGACAATTATTATACACACATTAATGTATAATGTAATTACTAGTATCTTTCAGAGTCATCATTAAGTTTCCTTTGTTTTTGGTGACTAATTGAATTTTGTCATTATTGTAATTGGTGTCCAACTGAAGTTAATTTGATTAATTTAATAAATAAAAAATAGTAATATTTAGGCTTAATTTTGAGTGCCTAACTTGAGAGTTCTCAGTTAAAAATTTAGTTGACTTATTCATTGTGATCATTAGTCTACATATTGGAAAACAAACAAAAAAAAGATTTTAATAAGAGCTATTAAAAAGTATTATTTTGTAACTGATCCATCTATGTTGTTATTTTCAATTTTATATTTTAATGTTATGATTAAGTTATCTCTAATGTCCATTGTATGATAAGTCCCGTAATATACGAATATAATATGTATTCTATAATAATATCAACAACCTTTAAACCATTCCAAGGTTGGAGACTAATTTTAGATATTTTTAACATATTTGCAGAGCACTGACACTGATGTTAATTATGTACAGACACTGTATATAGAGGACGATAACTGAAGCTAATACTTAATTAAAATAAAACCAAAACAAAAACACCATCACTGTATTAAACGTAAAGCAGAAGTGGGAAAAAAGGAAGCACAAAAAAAGAACTAAAACAAATCTAAGTAGGTACTTACTTAGTTAAAAAAAGCATAAAAAAACAAAGTTTACGGAAAAGTATTTGCATAATTATTTTTTTGCAAAAAATAACATGACCGATTTCACCCGTGTACAGAATTAGCGAATATTTCGCACAGATCGATGTAGCATTTTTCACATTATTGTTGATTTATCAAAAATCGCTCAGCCGATTTCGATAAAATCAAAAATACAATAAAAAGGTCACCAACACTGTATAATTTTAGCTATATAGGTACTAGAGATGCAACGGATATCCGGTAACTATCCGGTATCCGGCCTATCCGGCCTATTTTCACTATCCGGCCGGATACCGGATAGTAGCGCACTATCCGGCCGGATACCGAATAATAAAATAAATAAATATATATGTCACTAGATGTTTCCCGCGACACCGTTCGCGCTGAATTCTTTACGCCCTAAACTCGTCTATATCGCGCTTTTCCGTGGGAATACAAAATTTTCTAGGCCTATATCCTTTTTTGTTGTCTAATCTATCTCTGTATCAAATTTCATCAAAATCGGTTCAGTAGTTTAGGCGTGAAAGCGTGGCAGACTGACAGACAGACAGAGTTACTTTCGAATTTATAATATTAGTAATGGACTATTTTATTTTACACAAAGCAAATATGAAATAAAAATAAATATCCGGTGGCCGGATATCCGGCGCTCCAGCCTCGTAGCTAGCCGAATATCCGGTATCCGGCCAAATCACTATCCGTTGCATCTCTAATAGGTACACAATACACACTTAAGTACAATCTTTGATGCTACATCTGATCAAATAAATAGTTATTTTATTATATCTATGCAACTATAGTAGTTAGGTAAAAGAAAGTTTGTTCAAATCCTGACTAAATAGGTATCTTCAATTGGTATCTTCTATAAAAGTAATGCCTTATTTGCTTTAGAATTCAATAGGCCCAATTATAGAGGTGCCAGAGTAAAGTTAATAACAACGTAAAGAGCATTCTCTCTATCAAATGCGAAAAGTGAAAAAGAAACAGAAGTATGCTATTGAGCTAGGTATTAATTATAATTACGATGGCGCCTCTGTAATCGGGCTAGGCCCGATTATAGAGGTGCCAGCGTAAATTTAATAGCAACGTAAAAAGCGTTTTCTCTATCGAATGCCTAAAGTGAAAAAGAAACAGAACCATGCTATTTAGCTATTATAATTACGATGGCGCCTCTGTAATTAATATATGTATAATATTGAAACAAGGGAGGACCACTCTCATCAGAATATATAGTGCCCGACAAGGTTCATACTCTACTTTGCACCCATTTGTGTAATTAACATCTACATACATCTTGTAATGTATGAGTATGTATGGCAGCATAAATAAATGAAATGAAAGAAGTTATGGAACCCTGTTTGATTCCAACTTGCTCTTAGTCAGTAAATTTATTTTATTACACAAACTTGAGAACAAATGCTTCCAATACCAGTTTAAGATCGCAAAATGCGCCTCTAGTGAAAGTCCACATTCAGGTTTTGTACATAAATAAAATATTATATACATTTTAGAATCCTACTCACCATACGGCTATGTTTGTATACTTATGCAAATTAATGTTTAATGTGTGTAGCACCTTCAGATATCCTTTTTAATGGCAAAATGAATGATTTTGACATTTTTAAGCAAATACCTACGAGTATTGTAGGTATGTGACTGCAGACTTAAGGTCATGTGTGAAATAATTATTTTTTGCAAAAAATCGCAACACCGACTTCCACTGTGTACAGATTTCGAACAATTTACACAAATCGATGTGATCAATTTATTGAAAACGGCCGACCTCGGAAGCATACTCTTTTAAACTAAAAAAGATTTTTTTTAATCGGTGAAAATATCGGTAATACGAGGGTCAAACTGAAAGTTCTTAGAAAATCAAAAACTGATTACATTAGCCAGTTATTAGTTTTATTATATCTTTTCAAAATATTGTCCATTCACGTCAATACACCGCTGCATGCGATGGAACCACTGGGAAAAGCACTTTGCCCACTCGTCCTTAGGGGTCTCTTCAATGGCATCGCGATACGCAGCCACCGCTTCTTCAGCATTCATAAACCGCTTTCCTTTAAGTTTTTCTTTAATTTTTGAAAATAAATAAAAATCACAAGGCGCGAGGTCGGGGCTATACGGCGGGTGACCCAGTAATTCAACGTTTGATGTCGCCAAATAGTCGATCGTTCGCTTGGCGGTGTGCGATGAGGCGTTGTCGTGGTGAAGGAGGATCCTACTGCGAGGTCGTTTCTCTCGAACTTTTTCCAAGACAAGTGGCAAACAATTGGTAGTGTACCATTCTGCAGAAACTGTTTTTTGATCCTCTAACACAATTGTCGCGAAATGACCTATCCTTCCAAAGAACGAGGCCACCATTTTTTTCCCCGCACTTCGATCTCTCTTCACTTTAGTTGGCAACTCCTCGAAAGGAAACACCCACTGAGCAGATTGTCTTTTGGTTTCAGGATCATAACAGTAAATCCAGCTTTCGTCACCTGTTAGTATGTCGAACACAGCATTTGAGTCACCTCCGTTAAATCTTTCAATCATTTTACGGCACCAATCCACACGATGGAGTTTTTGAGCCTCAGTCAAATTATGAGGTATCCACCGGGCGCAAAGCTTCCTGACCGCTAAATGTTCGTGTAGGATTTTGTGCACTTGACTCATACCGATGCCTAAGCTTGTCCGAATCTGCTGATAGGTCACTCTTTTGTCAGTCTCTATCATACGCCGCACAACACAGATGTTATCTTCAGTCGTCGCCGTAGAAGGCCGTCCCTCACGTAAATCATCAGTGAGATTAGTGCGACCACGTTTAAACTCATTAAACCAGTTGTAAACAGTCGCACGAGATGGGGCTTCATCGTGAAAGGCCAATCGTAGTCTATCATAACTTTCTTGTTGACTTAAATGACATCGAAAGTCATAAAAAATCATTGCACGAAAATTTTCTCGTGTTAAATTCATGTTGACGTGACACAGACAATTTTCAATTTGCCGCCAAATCGTAAAACAAATGACAAATGAATGAAGTATATACTCAGTAATATTGGCAAAGAGTTCTATTTTCAAATTATAGAATTATTTTTTTATTATATTGTTTATAAGTGGCCAGTTCTAAGAACTTTCAGTTTGACCCTCGTATACAAAAAAAACATACAGACGAACATAGTACCTACTCCTTTTTTGGAAGTTGGTAAAAAGTCGATGTGATTTCACATAAAATAAAGAATACGCGATAGCGTCGCCTTTAGTGTTATCAAAATGCACTAGCCAATAGCTATAGCTGGTGGTGTCACAGATTAGGGATCAGTCACTAAGTATGCTGCTTAGTGAAGTCATGAGCACGGATATGACGGCTATTTAAAAAAAAAGTAAGTAATAAGTTTTGACGTGATAACGTCTTATAAATCGATAAACGCCGGCAGTACGCACGAAAATCTGTCAAGTTCAGCTTGAGAGCGTGCAAGCGAGAGTGCGGAACAAGCGATAGAGAGGCACGATCGGCCTAAGCGTTCGACTTGTTTCAGTTGTTGATTCAATAATGTTTTCCAAATGACCTTGTCACGTAAAATTATCGTCCGAAAACCGACTTAACAGACAACCATTTTTTTTTAAAGATACTTTGACGATATTTTCTTACGATTCTTTGACGATATAAGCTATCATTTAAAAATCGCACATATTCCTAATTAGTAGTGAAAGCCCTAACCAAGGAACATAAACGCAAAGTCGACGCTCTTACCATTACAATCTCTATAAAAGTAAAAGTAAAGAGAAAGACCCTTTCTTCAACTTCCATAACAACTTGAGATTATATCAGAATCAATTTTCGCTGATGAGCAATCGAGCTGTGATTGGCAAAATAAAGATAAATTGAATTAACGCCCGATCGGAAATTACCAATATCACTGGTAGCGCTCATAGCGCAGTTAGACTAGGTGTTTGTTAGCAATCATCGAAGTTAAGCAACGGTCAGTCTTCGGATGGGTGACAGCGGGTGGCAATAGTATAGGTATTTTTGGCGGTGATACAATGGTGGCGGATCTTGAACTTTCCAACACCGTGCCACAAATTAAGAAATAATAATAAATAAATATTAGGGACATCTTTCACATGGTCCCTGACCCCAAACGTAGTATTATCATATATTCTTTGCCCAAACTAAGCATAGCTTGTGATATGGCTGTCAGAGACTAATATACTACATATACATATTTTAAATACAAACTTATATAGATAGTACCTAAATAACATCCAGACACAGAGCAAACACCTATGTTCATCACACAAATGTTTGCCCTCGGTGGGAATCGAACCCACGCCTCTTTGACCCACAAGTCAGGGTCACTAACCACTGAGCCACCGAGGCAGATTAAGAAAGGAACCGTGTGTTATCTTTCAATAACAACTAGCCGATCTGTGTCCGGTTCCATCGGTTCTTCCAAAGTACGGTAGGTTTGTCTTTTATGAAGAGTCATGGTTCGTAGTCGTAGAGCTATCTACCCAACAGTCGGGCTAGGATGCGCACGAAGTAATATTTCTTTCGACGTGTCAGAACGAGACAGCGTTATGGCAAAGTAGATATCTGTCACTTTTTCACACGTCGAAACGAGATCTTTTCGTGGTCGCATACTGGACTAGCAGATTACTCATGAAAAGTATGCGAATTAAAGAGAAAATACAGATTTCGCATTTGCTCTACTACTTGTTTAATAGTAACTCTTTTATAATGTAGTATTTACTCGTTTGTTTGTTTGTAAAAGAGTGTTTATTATTTTTTATTATTTATTATAATTGTCAAGCTCTTATATTTTTATTTTTATTTCGTGCTATATTGTATAGTGCCCTAATGTAATGTTTACTTTTTGACTTGTAACAAATAGTGTTATGAATAAATGACTATATGACTATATTTGTTTCGGGATAAGTGTAAAACAGCCTTAGATGTAGTGTAGTTTGAATAGGTGTTTCTCGGCGATCACAAAAATTAAGCAACGCTAGGCACGGTCTGTCTTTGGATGGGTAACCGCGGGTCATAACTGAGCGCTACCATGGTTCAGATGACATGTAATATTTTGGCAAAGTATTATATCTGTCCCTTTTTCACCTGTCGAAAAGAGTTCATTTCGTAACTTTTCTTGGTCGCATGCTGGACTAGCAGATTACTAAATAAATCTGTTAATATTTGCGGTCTGAAAAGTATACGAATTGTAAAGAAAATTACAGATTTCGCATTTGCTCTACTACCTACTTGTTTATTTGTACCTCTTTTATAATTTAGTATTTACTCGTTTGTTTGTTTATGAGCCTGTATTGTCCCATTGTTGGGCAAAGGCCTCTCGAAAACACCTTTGATCTAAATTGGCAGGAATCAGCACAAAACCGTCAAAACTATAATCTCTTGAGTAAAATAATATTGTGTATAATAATAGTTAGGTATACCTAATTCCTTGTTTTGCCATTTCTACGTTCTCAATACAGAGTATGTTACTGACTTAGGTTTTGCACTGAATTATGTTCGTGTTTGCAATAAATAAATAAAATACTAATTATCCTCTTTAGTCCAGCGGTTTGACTTAACAGTTCTGATTCGTACCGCCAGGGAATGAAACAGTCTTCCTGCTTTCCTGTTTCCTAAGAGAAATATATAATCTAAAGCTTTTCAAGGTCAGAGTGAACAGGTATTTTCTAGGACTGCGTGCTTCTTCTTCGATCACAACGTCGCTTACCATCAGGCGAGATGGTGCGCGGACTTATTCGCGATAAAAAAAAAGTAAACGGCTACAGCAGGAAAAAATGAGTCATACTCGTAGGTATGATTCAGGGTACTGCATAAAGCCTGTTTAGGTGCTGACCACATCGAATGATGTTTCGCACCTCATTCATTGTACACAGTCTTGGTAGAGTTAGAGATAATATACCATCTACACAGTCCAATTTGCGCGTGATGTACTGCAATGTTTACGTGGACGTATGACGCTTCTTTAGGAACATTTGTAAACAACATTAGTAATACACGCGCGGCCCTCGACAATCCCGGGGGCGGGCTGCCAAAGCTATTATTAAAGCTACTGAAAAACTGTTCGCATAAAGGTCGGACCGCAGTTGACCGGCGCTGTCCCGCGAGTCAACATTGTCTATAATAAGCCCGATTACAGAGGCGCCAGCGTAATTATAATAGCTAAATATCATAGTCCTGTTTCTTTTTCACTTTAGGCATTCGATAGAGAGAAAACTTTTTACGTTACTAGTAAATTAACACTGGCGCCTCTGTAATCGGGTTTAATACCTTATAAGCCGAATCAATTTATGTAGTTAGCTACAAGCAGCGCTGAATCCCACTCCTGCTGGGCTAGAATAAGCACGAAGTGATATTTCTTTCGACGTGTCAGAACGAGACAGCGTTATGGCAAAGTATATATCTGTCACTTTTTCACACATCGAAAAGAGTTCTTTTTGTGGCTTTTCGTGGTCGCATGCTGGACTAGCTGGCCCCCGTTGATATATGAATTTGCAATAAAACTAATCGATAAAATACCTAATTAAAAACCCCCGACACAAAAATATTTAACAACAAACTTTCAATTGACAACCATTTTGGGCACATTTGTAGAATTTTGGTTCTTCCATCCCCACTTTAACCCATCATAACTCTTAAACGGCTCAATCGATTTTTATAAAACATAGCTAAGAACACTCTCGATTAAGTCTCCTTTCATCCAAAAAAAACTAAACTGAAATCGGTTCAGTGGTTCGGGCGCTATGATGCCACAGACAGACAGACACACAGACAGACAAACAGACACGTCAAACTTATAACCTCTCTTTCGTGGGGGTTAAAAACGACCTTTGTGGTTAGAAAAGTAAATCAACATTTCAAGATGCATATATGTAAACTGAAGCGCGCGTAAACGCACAACAACCTAAACTTGTACCTGAATGTCCTCAATGATAACGAATATTTTACGTTTCGAGCTGCGCAGCGCTGTTGAAATGCAGTCCGATCTTTACGAAGCTTGTTTGAAGGCGAGAGCTGCGATACCGCAGCCGCAGAATACGATATTCAACAGTGCGTAAGGCCCAACCTGCACTCTCCAGGACCTGTACCAAGCATCTCCTCGCGCAGTGGCAGTGGCGAAGCGTTGGGAAATGGCCTCGTAAACCGACATTTGGATCATCGATACGACGAAGAAGTGCGTAGGCATGGCCACGGTAATGGTATCTAATCATTACCGTGGCATGGCGTAGGCCGTCACGCGATGTGGCGGTAAACGGCCATCGGAGACGACTGCTGGAAAACTTCTATCAAATACAACAAAATAATTTCAATCCGTTACAACTGTTTGTATAGGTTTTTTCTCGTTGAAGAATACGGATGGTATAGGCTGCGTCACACAAGTTTGCGGAAATGAAGTTGGCTACAAGCTGCGCAATATCCAATCCTGACTGAAGCTCACACAAAGCCGCGCGTTGATTGGCTATTGCGCAGCTTGTAGCTAACTTCATTTCCGCCAACTTGTGTGACGCGGCCTATAAATACTCGTAGATCTAGATATCGAAAGTCGTGGAGTGGAACCCAATTGAAAGTTGCCTTCAAGAGGTGGCAGAATTTTTCCAAAGAAATTGGACACGCGTAATTGCTACATCATCATGATGATTTAATTATTACGATGTATCTACTAGGTTTATCCCGCGGCTTCGCCTGCGTGAACTTTTGATTTTTGTACGGCTTCATAGGAATCATTTATTTTTCGGGATAAAAAGAAAAACAGCCTACACAGCGCCACAGCGCCTACAGCAGCTGCTCAAGCGCTGCGCGCTGGCTTGTCGAGCACGCATTTTACAGTTACGAAGTTTTTTTTATTTTTTTATTTAACCTGTACTGTCCCACTGCTGGGCAAAGGTCTCCCCCAATTCCTATTAACGAAGAATTTATTAATTTTTAATTGTAATCATTGAGTAATGAGTATAAATTACTCATTATATGTTTGGTGACAAATTTTTTAGTTAATTATACGTTGACGTTGTTTACAGTATTTTGTGAGCAATAATTAATATTTATGCATTGTAGATATATTTTTGTGTTTAATTAATTATAGAATTGTAATTCTATCACATTAACGTAATTGTAATTAATTGAATTGATTGTCTTATTAAATGATAAATAATTGTCTTTTTGACCAACGAACCAAACCGGAGGAGGTACTCAATTCGACGCGTATATTTTTTTTTAATGTAAAACCACGCATAACTTTTTTCGTAGTAGTCCGATTTCTATAATTCTTTTTTTATTGGAAAGAGTATACTTGAAAATTGGTCCCATTAAAATTTAATTGAAATCAGCGGAGCCATTTTTGATAAATCATCAAATGATAAATCAACATTAAGGTAAAAAATGTAACAACGATCCGTGCTAAATATTCGCGAATTCTGTACACGGGTGAAGTCGGTCATGCTATTTTTTGCCAAAAATATTTATTCCAAGGTAAAAAGAACGAATGATATTTGTACAATATTCAAGACGCGAAGTTTTTAGCTGAATATATATGACTGTAACAGAATGTTATGAATAAAGTAATTATGATTATAATATGTCACATTTTGATGCTTTGTTGCTGCGTAAAAGAGTAACAAACCAACAAACAGACTTTCAGATTTAGAATATTAGTAAGGATTACATGGCTCGTACGCATATAGTATGCGTCATCATCGTGACGATTTAATTTTCATCATGATGATCATCAACTCGGCCGTACGACGTCTACTGCTGAACCTAGGCCGTTCCTATAGATAACAAGGAGACAGGGTGGAAGCCGTGTGTAGCATATTCCGTTAAAGTGAGATCAAAATAGTCAAAGTCAAAGTATTTATTTGCATGATAGTGGGTATACAAAAGATCTTAAAATTATACAAACATATATCCATCCACTAACAACCATGATAGGTGTGCATATTTATAATAGGTATCTTCTATGTCTACATACTACAATACATCTCTTTAGGGAACTGCGCGTACTGCCACTGCCGTGCGAACTAATCTATCAGGTGGCCCTTTTCACGCACAACCATTTAGAATTATTTGAGAGGAAAGGTACCTATTTTAGATTAAATTTAAGAAGCAATGCTAGGAAAAACCAACTGGTGACTCCTTCTCATAGGCTGGCGAAATCGGAGAGGTCTGTAGGTATATATTGGTGGGCCCGCTATATACAACCGAATACCCGTAGAAGTTCGGGATGCACCTTCCGCTGGGTCGTTTAGGATTAAATTAAAATGTTGGCTACATGAGCAACTATTTTATGACGTAAATGACTTTTTAAAATTACCTGAATTGTATTAAGATTTAGTGACTAATTTGGAAATTGTCAAGTTTATCAATTTTTGTTTCGTGCTATATTGTATAGTGCCCTAATGTGATGTTTACTTTTTGACTTGTAACAAATGGTGTTATGAATAAATGACTATATGACATCTTCGGCTACAACTTCGCTTTCCATCAGGCGAGTTGGCGGCCAAATGTAGCCCAAAAAGTAAAGTTGGTATAAAAGCCGTCCAAGGCTACTTTCGACTCGAGCTTGATTCTCAGTATAATCATTCTGTATACTTATGACATATCATAATATTGTCCTGAAAAATGGGCATGAAAATACTCATTGCCCTCGTGACACGGTTTCAGAGTCCTCATATGCAGATATGAGGACTCTGAAACCGTGTCACGTTGTAAAAAATCTAGAATCACGATGATTATACATATTATTTATGTCAAGAATATATTAAATACGAGTACCTAAAGCCAAAGCAGGAGGATAGACTCGGAAATACCTAGTGTAGTGTCCAAGTGTCCACCCTAGAATAAAATTTAAGTTATTACTTTCTATTTTTTGGGTAGACAAAAGAGGGCAACTGCCTCCTTAAAGAAAATTTCAAATTACGTCAACGGGAGGCATATGTCTAGCAGTGCATATCCTACGGCCGATATGATAAAGATGATCATAATAAAACAAATTAAATACATATTAAAAAAATATAAAGGCGAAAAATGTTTCAGCTAATGGACCAAAACGACCTCTTCTTTATCGTTCTCGGCGTTTCGCCCCGCGGGGCGAAAGAGGGCCTTCGAAAAGAGTCCTCGTCGATTCGCCCCGCGGGCCGAACAGCTTGCGGGGCGAAACGACGACAGAGCCAGAATTAAGTTTTGGTACCTATTGTTGTCTGTGACGACAGTTCAACAGATAAATCATGGCATTTCACGTGAACTTGTTAAATTATTATTTTGAGACAAAAATATTATTTACAAGTAAGAAAGATAATACAATAACAATAGTAAGTAATTACGATAACAGTAACATTCTTTTTCACGATTTGTTATTGCGAAGTTTTTTTTATAATAACCATACGTGATTGGGTCACGAAGCGAAGCGAGCTAGTCGTTGGCTCAGACCAAATAAAATAATCGGCTAAGTGCGAGCCGGCCTCGCGCACGAAGGGTTCCGTACAGTATGGAAGCCCCCTTAATATATTTTAATTTAATTATTTATTTTTGTAGGGAATATACAACTTAATATGCTGTGCATATTTCAAGCAACTCCTGTTGTCGTTATTAATATCGAGCAAAAAAATAACGCTTCTTGTATGGGAGACCCTCTTAAATTTTTTTTTTCTGTTTTTAGCGGCAACAGAAATACGTCGTCTATAAAAATTTCAATGTTCTAGCTATCACGGTTCATTGACATACAGCCTGGTGACAGACAGACGGACAGCGGAGTCTTAGTAATAAGGTCCCATTTTTACCCTTTGGGTATGGAACCCTAAAAAGGACCTGTCATGAGCAAATCTGTATGTCAGAGTTCACGTTCTTAAAGATTGAAGTCTGCCAACCTAGATTTGTCCATAACGGTGAATCAACGCCTGAAAAACCCTTTTTGGAATAAATGGAGTTCTCAACAGTGCTCAGCAAAACATGGGCTCTAGAAGTCTAGATTTATGAACCTGTGGGACGTATGCGAAAATGGTGACGACACGGAGTAAGGTTAGTGCAGGATATTATGGCATTCATTACAATACAAACTTTTATTTAAACCTGTCCCGTTGTCTGTCTGTCGGTCTGTAATCAAATCTTGCAAGTTAAAGAACGATGCAGAGTCTCGACCTGTCAAAACATTTTTTTTTTGCAATAATGGAACAAAATATCTTTTCTAATAATGATAATTATGTGATTCAAAAATATAGTCATTTTTTTGCTGTTTTCATATCACTAGTTAAAATTAAAATTAGACCAACAGAAAAATTACAATGGTTTTTCATTGTTTTTACCATCTAAATGCCCTGCTTGCCTAAAACCAATGCTTGTGTGGCCAAATATATTAAAACTTCATTAAAAACGAACATTTACAAATCAAAACAGTTTTAAAAGCGTCATAAATTATACGAACATAACATTTTTAGAAATAAACTTGGGAGAAAATGAGTGTATTCGTATACAACAGGTATTCGTATGTATGAGATGCTGATATCCTTCTTTGATCCACTTCCCGGTTAGCGATTGAGCTGAGATTTTGCATACATGTGTAAATCGCGTGACAATGCAATATTATGATGACATGGTGCTGATCTGATGATGGAGCTGGAAGGTGGCCAAATGAACTTAGCAATGAAACGACACAACCTCATCGAATTTGGGTTCATTTGAATGTTCTTGGCGAGTAGTTTGTCTTTCAATGGTAACCAGGGCCTGATGATGGAGCTGGAGGTGGTCATAGGAACTCTGTAATGAAATAACGCAACACAATACTTGTTTTCTAATGTTTCAAAAATGGTTCTTTGAGGCTTTTTCTCCATCTCACAGTGCAATACGAGACTATCAGTAACTAGCGACCCGCCCCGGCTTCGCACAGGTGTACTATACATATAAACCTTCCTCTTGAATTACTCTATCTACTAAAAAAACAGCATCAAAATCCGTTGCGTAGTTATAAAGATATAAGCATACGAGTACATGGGGACAGCGGGAAGCGACTTTGTTTTATACTATGTAGTGATTGTACACCAGAGATGTTTACATACGAATAGATGGAAAACTGGCAGTGGTTTGATATTATTCCTGGCAGACTAAAAGCCGATTCACACAGAGGCGGATATATTCCTATGAAAAACAAATTCGGGCGAATACATTGTCCCATCAGGTTGGTAAAGCGCCAAACCACAGGCACTTGATTTCTATAACATCATCATTTTGCCATAATCTGAACTCTATATAGAAAAGTTCCGGTTCGGAATCTTAATATTTGGAATAGTGATATCGGAAAAATGTATAGACTTAGTGGCAATTCGTTCTTGTGCAGACCCCGTCTGAGGAAGTACGACAGCTTTGCTAGTTACTCAACCGTCAAGTAGAAGGTCATCTTAATATTACGTCATAATACTGATATGTATGATATAATACTGACAAGCACAGTGCTAATTGCTATACCGCATATAGTTTTGAACGTAATGTTCAAAATTTCAGAGAAAATCTCTTACGAGATGCATGAAATGAATGTCTTTCTTGTCGTCTCATAAAATCGAACCACTTTCATTAAATTATGTAAACCGGCCAAGTGCCACTCGGACTCTCGCATGAAGGGTTCCGTAATGGGAGCTTCTTAAGCCTCATTTCAAGCGTTTATCTGTTGCCATTATTAATATCCAACAAAAACATTTTCATGTGAAATGTAGCCAAGACTAGACCAAAGTTCCCACTATCAAAAAGTTGTCAGATCTCACGTAAAGCCAAGCTTCTAACTCTACACGCCTTAACTCTACAAGTCTGTACTCCACAAACTCTACTACTTAGTCAATACAAGTGGTCATTATAAGCTAAAGAACTTTAATAAATATGCCAAATTTTATATACCTACCTATTTCGGCTAAATAGTTTTCGAGTTATGAAGGGGTCAAAAGTGGCTCGAAATGGTTCATGAAATATTACACACGGCTGCTGCGTCGCCTTTGTCTTTCCTTAGCTGGATACGCTGCCGCGTGTTTAGATCGATCATAAAATGTCACGTTTGTTGTATGAGAGCCCCCTTAAATATTATTTTTATTATGTTTTTAGTGTTTGCTGTTATAAGCGGCAACAAAAATACATCATCTGTGAAAATTTCTATTGTCTAGCTATTACGGTTAAGAACCAATGATTAATTATCTGAGATGAGCAACAATTACCGCAAAAGTTTTAAACACGCATTAAACACTGTTTAACCATCCAATTTGTACTGGTAAACATTGTCTTAAGCGTGCGTAAAACTTTTGTGGTTAGACGGTTACCGCCACATGCTTACACACTTAAACATGCTTTAAACACTGTTTAACCGTGCAATTTGTACTGTTAAACATTGTCTAAAGCATGCGCAAAACTTTTGTGGTAAGACGGTTAATGTAACTAACTGCACTCAGCGAGGCGCTACCAGTAACGGCCCAACCGTTACCTATTCATTACCATTAGTAGGGTAATCGTATTGTTTTCCATTTCTTTATTCCATTGTGCTCATTATGTGCTAATCACCTGTACCGCGAGTATTTAACCCAGATTATATGATAAATACGAGTAGGTAATTACTCCTTGGACGGTAATACGCGCGTTCTATATCGGTCGTCTAAGGAGGCACGACACCTCAGAAGAATTACAAGTAATAGAAGTATTGCTAAATTTTACTCAAATAAAAACTACGTTACAGCTGTCTTATTCATATCTGGTTATACAGCATACGCGAGAGCAAGTGGAACAAAAAAAACGCAATGTCTGTCGCATACGTCAAAATCACCAGTTGAAATGTCAAAATGATTAAAATTTGGTTATACTTGGTCATTTGTCTTTTTCGGAAATTTGAACCCTCTAGTTCCAATAAGAAGGTTTAAAACTATGATCATTTTACCTTTTTGAATTTGGACACCCGAGATAGCTCATTGCTAGTTTGTGATACCCTTCGAAATTTCGTAATTTCGGGTGTATGTACATCTTTTTCTAGCACCTTTTAAATTTCATATTTAAAATGGGACAAAGTGATGTATATCTCTTGCTATTTTAGCACTGTTTCTATTACTTTAGTTCTTATTCTATGCACGACACCCTTTAGAATGCTCTGTTAAATCCCACAAATCTGTCAGAAAGAATTTTATAAGTGCTTCTTGATAGACTAGAAAAGTTGTAAGGTTACTTATACATTAAAAGCTATGCACAACAGTTACATTTGGAATTTTGGAAAAAACCTGCTTTCGTATGGATTGAAACGTATACTCGCGCGCACGTAGGTACAATAGAGGTTTTTTTTAAATACAAAAAAAAATACAAATACAAAATGTTTTATTTAGCAGAAAATTACATACATACAGAAATACCAGTGGACCCTGCACTAGGATGACCTGTATCGCAATACTATGTCTACTAATATTTGTGTACATAATCCGCTGGAGAGCTCCCTAACCGATTACATGGAAACCCTTGTGGCCACCGCAGCATAACAGCATCTCTCTAAAAAAATCCTAGCCACGCTACACCAAATATAATTTTTAGGGTTCCGTATCCAAAGGGTAAAAACGGGACCCTACGTATTACTAAGACTTCGATGTCCGTCTGTCTGTCTGTCACCGGGCTGTATCTCATGAACCGTGATAGCTAGGCAGCTGAAATTTTCATAGAAAGTGTATTTCTGTTGCCGCTATAACAACAAATACTAAAAATAGAATAAATTAAATATTTATGGGTGGCTCCCATACAACAAACGTGATTTTTAGGAATTTTTTGCTCGCTATTGATAACGAGGAATCCCATACGGTACGGAACCCTTCGTGTGCGAGTCCGACTCGTACTTGGCCGATTATTCACTTTTTGCGACAAAACAAGCAACGTGTTGGAGCAAAGTTCAAAAAAATAGCTTTCGTTAGAACTTTCTAGTGCCTAGTTCGAGTGGTTTGCTAACTTTCCCCTCAAGTTGAAGATCTTAGCTTCAACTTGGAACTTAAGTAATATGGGGACAATTTATGTTAATGCATACGAGTATAAATATCCATCTGCATGTTATAACATCAAAGCAAAGTGCGTGCAGTAAAGAAGACACGATGGTCTACATTTTAAAAAAGTGCCAAAATGCTGCTTTTGATAGCTAATTCCCATCTTAGATTAGGTATATTTGCTTTTACGATACTGTTAGCTTTTGCCCGCTGTTTCGCCCGCTTAGTATTTTAATTTTTGTGCTATCCCATTAAAAATAATATAAAAGCCGTAGTGGTCTAGTGGTAATGACACCCGCCTTACAATCGTGAGGTCGTGGGTTCAAATCCCGGTCCCGTACCAATGAATTCCTTGGAATTTATGTACGAAATTTCACGCCACTGGCTTTTCGGTGAAGGAAAACATCGTGAGGCAACCTGCATACGTCATATAAGAAATTCGATGGCGTATGTGAATCTACTAACCCGCACTGGGCCAGCGTGGTGGATAATGGCCCAGTCACCCTTCGTGGGTAGGCCTACGTCCTGCAGTGGACTATTAAAAAGGCTGGTACAGTACAGTACAGTTATCCCGTTGGAAAATTTAATTTTTCTGAGATAAAAAGTAGCCATATTCCGCCTTTCAAACTATGTCCATGCTAAAAATCAAGTACTCCTAAATCCGCTGCTGCGTGAAAGAGGAACTAACCAACAAACACAATTTCAGACTTATAATATTAGTAAGAATCAAAATATAATTATTGTCGCAAAAAATGGCAAAACCGACTTCCATCGCGTACAAAATTCGAATAGTTCGCTCGAATTGATGTGTACAATTTTAACATTGTTGATTTCTCAAAAACGGCTCAGCCGATTTCGATAAAATTTAAATGGGACTATCTCGAAAGTATACCCTTTCGAACTAATTTTTTTTTTGATTCAGTTCACAATTGGCGAAAATATCGATGAACACACACAAAATAATCGGCCAAGTGCGAGTGAAACTCACGCACGAAGGGGTCCGTACTGTAAGGGAGCCCCACTTAATAGGGTCCCGTTTTTACACTTCGGGTACGGAACCCTAAAAAATACACGCAGACGAACGTAAAACCTCCTCGTTTTAGGAATTTGGTTAAAAATTAAAATGCTGTACCTGGAGTTATGAAACATGAACACTCAGACGTATGTACTTAGATGTGGTAGAACCGGCTTGTTCTTTCTTTCTTAACTAATTTTAAGATTAGGCCTGTTATTGGCTATTTATTATTTATCTGTATACTTAATTAAGTTTAATTTTATTTTTGTCCTGTTAGCTGATATAAATAAAATGAAAGTGCTTAATCGTAATTGTTAGTGATGAGTGTTCAGGTGTTTGGGCCTTTCACACGTGCGATATTCAAACACGGAATTGACACGTAGAATCTTTGCTTTTTTATCGCTGAGGCAAAATAGCAGGTTGTTTATAATCCTTATCACCAGGCTGATAAAAATACCTACCGGAGTAAATGCCAATGTTATAGAAAAACTTGATTAAATATAAAATTATATACATACAATGAGGTTCACTTCACGCTAAAGACAATAAAAAGCATTTGCAGCTGCTATTGTTCTCTTCATTGTTGAAAAACCCATTGTAGAAACCTGTAATCGACTACACTAGCTCTATGTAGATAAAATAAGGATTCCATATATGTAGGAATGGAGTTATCTAATTTTTAGGGTTCCGTACCCAAAGGGTAAAAACGGGACCCTATTACTAAGACTCCGCTGTCCGTCTGTCACCAGGCTGTATCTCATGAACGGTTATAGGCCGATTTTTTGAATGATTATATTTTTAAGCTTATTTTCAAGAGTAGTACAAAGTCTGGGCCCTCTGTGAAATATATTTTTTGCTGTCGGGCTTCAGTTGTGGCGCGGACACAACGTCAGTTTTCAATATATATCGATAAAAGGGGATTGTCTACACTTGCCAGACTTGTCTTCCTAATTAATATTAGAAGTTACAGAGTCCGGATATCATTCAGCGCTCACTTTTCCTTCCAACTGAGAACAACATAGAGCCAACATTTTTTTAAAATTTCATTTAGGCTTGCGTTTGACGCTGTCTAGGGTGTAGCACGCTTACCTAGAAGATACCTATTCACTCGAGATTGAAAACACCTGCGTTGTACTTTAACGGATAGACAGACTTAGACAAAACCACATTCTGGCTATTCGTACGAGGATTGGAAACTTTTGGAAGACAAATCAATCCAAAGCAGCCTTACGGTAACCTCGAGTACGTAGTATTATTATATCTTCTTTGCCTCGAGGCCCTGACACATGTCTAGAAGCTAGGTGTGATAGGTCAGGCCTAGATTCTTGAAACCGGTCCGCGTCGGATTTTGAGCTAGGTCAGAAAGGATCAGTACAAGATTCTTTAGATGAAAAACGTTTCGAGACCGCGTGCAGTGAACTAGTCTAAATGAATAAGATACTTATCTACTAGACTATTCCAGACACAGAAAGCCCCCCTTAATATATTTTACTAAAATTTAATTATTATTTTTGAAGGAACATACTTACATCTTAATATTCTGTAAACATTTCAAGCATCTTCCTGATGCCGTTATTAATGTCGGGCAAAAAATCATGTCACTTGTATGGGAGGCCCCCCTTAAATGTTTATTTTTAAAGTGCATAGTTAACTAAATATTCTGTGAAAATTTCAAGCATCTACCAGGTACCATTATTAATATAGAGCGAAAAACGTCTAAAAATTTAGGTTTGTTGTATGGGAGCCCCCCTTAAATCTTTATAGCGGCAACCGAAATACATCATCTGTGAATTTCAGCTGCCTAGCTATCATGGTTCATGAGATACAGCCCGGTGACAGACAGACAGACAGACGGACATCGAAGTCTTAGTAATAAGGTCCCGTTTTTCCCTTTGGGTACGGAACCCTAAAAATTGCGTTTCTTAAGACAGTGACGTCATACATTGTCGATTCCGAATCGGATCTATTTTGGACACGTTGTCCTTCTACGTCTATAATTAGAATGTACTAATTACTACTAGCCGAGTAAATTGCCTATTTACTTACTGATATAAAGTACATAATATTTATCTACATGTACAATAAGGTTAATGTACTTGGAGCAATATCATTCTACATAATCTTCAATGCTTTGTAATATTATGATCATTATCGAAAAATATTTTTAAAGAATTTGCCCGTCTACCTAAGTGTATACTACACTTGTATTTAATCGATCATAAGTTTTTTATTGGCAATAAATCATTTACAATGAAAAATAGAAAAGTCTCTAGTACCTGAACTAGCCAGAAGCTGTGCAACGAAATTCAGTATCTTCTCCTTTTTACCGACTTCCAAGAAGTACCCCCTCCGGTACTGTGTATTTTATGCATTTTTTTGTGTATATTTATCGATATTTTCGCCAATTGTGAAACGATTTAAAAAAATCTTTTTTATTTCGAAAACGTATACTCTTTTGGTGGTCCCATTAATTTTTATCGAAATCGGTAAAGCCGTTTTCGATAAATTCTTACATGGATGTCTGATCGATTCATCCGAGCTATAAACATTCTGTAGGTACACGGTGGAGTTCGGTGGTGCCAACTTTTTGCGAAAAATAATTATTACAACACAAATTAAATGTCAACTTACACCATAATAATTGCTTCAATATTTCCATAATGTTAACCGATCTGATATCGAACCTTTCTAGAGATAATCCAACTGTAGGCTACTGATAAAATCGGCTCGAGTTGAGCAACAGCTGGGGTGAACGCTCGGAGAGACGATCCTTCGCGCTAGTCCTGAGTCGATCACGATTGATCGGGTCGTTTTGATTGGGTCGCGAGCCGCAGGTGAGTGATTCGATCGTTCATCCTGCGCCGACCCGATCACTTACCGCAGGTCGGTCTCGCTGTTTGATTGACTCACACCCTTTATGATGAGTATTTGCCATTTTGGATTTTAAGCCTTATGAAATAGGATAGATAACTTTTTCTTTGTAAGTATGAAGTCGTCAAATAGAATCGGGTCGATCAAACGACACGAACTGTACGGATGCACAATCGGGTCGGTCAAATGACACGAACTTAATAGACGCGCAGTTGGGTCGATCAAACGACACGAAATTTACGATCGCGCAGTCAGCTCGATCAATTGATCGAGTCGATCAAATGATCGAGTTGTTTCACCCGGGTCGTTTCAGTAGTGGATCGGTCGCGACACAGCACTACTTCGCGCTCACATGCGGAACACGATTACACATTCACGTGCCGAGGCCGGGCGGCGCGGCGCCCTTGAGCATCAGCAGACCGGCCGGTCGTAAGTACCGCGAAAACGGCTGTTCATACCCGATGGCCTAAGGAGAGCATCGGTCAGCGACCGCCCCATATCTTATTAAGTACTAGCGACCCGCCCCGGCTTCGCACAGGTGTATTATACATATATAAACCTTCCTCTTGAATCACTCTATCTATTGATAAAAACCGCATCAAAATCCGTTGCGTAGTTTTAAAGATATGAGCATACATGGGGACAGACAGCGGGAAACGACTTTGTTTTATACTATGAAGCGATAGTGAAGTAAGTATGTTCGTATAGGCCCTGGTGTCAGAGTTTTTACGCCGCCTAAAGGCCTCTGACATGGCTAAACGGTTAAAACAACCGGGACCCACAATTTAACGTGTCATCCGAGCCACGGTAGCGCTCAGTTGGAAAATGCCACCCGCGGTCACCCATCCAAATATTGACCGTGCGGAACGTATCTTACTCACCGAAATACATGACATGTAAGGTGATGAACTGAAGTTGCCGACATGCTCGGTTGTTTTAACCTTTTGTGTTAGAGGCCTTCAGGCCAGCCTATAAAAACATAATTTACTTCACCGACATAGCCCAGCGGTTTAACAAGTTGAAGTGGCAGTAGGCAGGGCACATAGTTCGTCGATGGCTGATAGAGCCGCAACATTCTCGAATTGAGAGCACGTGCCGGCAAGCGCAGAGTAATACGCCCACCGACAAAATGGTCCAATGATCAAATCAAAACAGCAAGTATGAGTATGAACACGCATGATGCAAACCGTTTCTAACCGGTCTTATTGGAAATCCATAAGGGAGGCCTACGTAGACCAGTTCCTGATACGGCTTTTGCCGTATTATACGGCTTTCAGGCTCCGAAGAAAGGCAAATACGGCTCGGCTGCCCGTATAAAGCCGTATAAAATACGGTCTTTTTATTAATTTTCACCATACATTTTCACTAAAATACGGCTTTTTTGAGGTTGGCATACGGCACTCTAAAATCTACTTGGAACAACACTGACGTGGACGTCCTGCGGCTGGTAATGGTGTTGAAGGTGATTCATGTGAAACACCACGTCTTATCCTCTAACTACCTAAGTACTATTAACTATGACGATCGATATACGTGTCTGTGAACACGTCAATCTGTTACTAATAGGATTCCCCAAGATGTCAACCCGCTTGACTATTGCCTTTAAGGGGACTAACGCTAATTTTCGAAATCGCTCGCGCATTCTTACTTTTTAGGGTTCCGTACCCAAAGGGTAAAAACGGGACCCTATTACTAAGACTTCGAAAGTCTGTCCGTCTGTCTGTCTGTCACCGGGCTGTATCTCATAAACCATAATAACTAGGCAGCTGAAATTTTCCCAGATGATGTATTTCTGTTGCCGCTATAACAACTAATAACTGAATTAAATACATATTTAAGGGGGGCTCCCATACAACAAACGTGATTTTTAGGAGTTTTTTTGCTCGCTATTAATAACGGCAAGAGGAATGGGGCTCCCATACGGTATGGAACCGTTCGTGCGCGAGTCCGACTCGCACTTGGCCGATTTTTTTTCCTTGTCTATGCTGTCCCTCTCTGCTGGGCTCTTTCTTATTTCCTTTTTTACTCGTTCCACGGCCACTTCCCGTCAACCTTCCCGGAAAGTGTCAAGATCGTCACGCCAGCGTTTTTAGGCCTTTCCTGACTTCCTCTGCCTTCAGGTAGCCACAGTATGACGATCCTGACCAATTCCTCGGGACTCGGGGTGCATACGACACGCTCAATTAATAAAAATACAAAATCATAATATGTGAATTTCCAAAAAACTGTATGATTTAGCTTATCGTAAAATTACCTACACACGTTCAATGCTTTTGAACTCAAACTTGCAAATGTACGATAGAGATAACTATGGCCGATTGTAAAGCCTTTAACTATACTTAGGTATATTATTCAATTGAAAATAGACGAATATGGCTCAAAGTTCACGCCGTTCATGATTCACCTAGCAAACAATAGATATTAGAATTGGGATTTATTCGTCCATTCATAAACCTAATTATCGTATAAGGTATACTTAACTGGGTAAAGGTAAACGACATTATAAACTTAGGTATCTACTCGTCTAGTGTTCATTCTTTCATAGAACAGTTCAAGAACATGCTAGATCGATAAATATTTATTTATTATTAAGAGTTATCCTATTTTATTTATATCTAGCTTCGGCGGAGTGCCTTGATGAAGCGAATGCATAATACTACATTATATCGGAAGAGATATTCAATCGCGCATAGCTGAAATACCAAGGCTGCAAAATTTGCTATAAAATGTTATTCTAGGCTAACGAGTTGGTTTGAATACTAGCACTTCGCTCACGCCTTTGGATTTATAAAATGTACAGTTGCATAATGATACCGGCCTTAACATTGGTCCAAGATTGACCATGACAACAGAGGTTTAGAAAAGTGACGTGGAGCTAGGCATGCTTTCAGTTCTGCTGCGCGCACCTGTTTTGTAAATAACATTTTGACTTGATTCAGTCAGATTTTGTAAAGTACTTACCGACTTTCAAAAAGGAGGAGGTATATTATTTTTTGTGTATGTTCATTGATATTTTCGTCAATTGTGAACCCATTTGAGAAATTATTTTTTTATTTCGAAAGAGTATCGGAGACTGAGGTGGTCCCATTTAAATTTTATCTAAATCGGCTTAGCCATTTTTGATAAATCAACAATAATGTACATGAATGTCACATCGATTCCTGCAAACTATTTGAATTATGTAGACGGTGAATGTCGGTGGTACCATTTTTTGCGAAAAATTCTTATTATTAATAATACATATATTACTGAACATAGGCCTACTTATGGCTGATCGGGCCATATCCACCACACTGGCTCAGTGTCTGTTGATAATTTCACATACGTCATAGAATTTAAGGTATGCAGGTTGCCGCACGATGTTTTCTTTCAATGAAAAACCTATGTTAATTCGTACATAAATTCCATGGTACTACTCATTGGTGGATAAGGTTTGAAGCCACGTCTCGCTTGTAAGGCGAGAGCGTTTTCCTAGGCCATGACAGTTTCGGATTTTGAGACTTTTGGGACTGTATGGTATTGACCCTAGAGATATAGGCATGTTCTAAGGTTATATACGCCCACGAGTACTCTAGAGATAATAACCTTCTGTATCATAGTCTTGAATAAATAACGCGTAGACATTTTTAACACAAATAAGTTCGGCGTTTGACCACTAACTCGTATAATGGTAAGCGACGCTGTGGTCGACGATGAAGCACGCAGGCTTACAAGATACCCATTCACTCTGACCTTGAAAAACTTCAGATCATATCTATCAGGAAACAGGAAAGCTGGCAGTATGTCGGCAGACTTCCCCTTTTGTGTGTAGGTGAAATTATTCTAAATGGAGGCTGGCATAATCGCATCGCCACTAAAGCATCAATTTCGTGTTACCGTTGCTTTTACAGTTTAACTTATTACGAGTATACACTAAGGCCTGCCAAAATTAGGTACAAAAGAGCAATGCCTGTCTCGGCAATTTTCCTCCACCAGCAATTCACAAGTTCATATAAAATCTCAAACTCAAATCATTTATTGCAACATGTGAAATTTACATGCGGTTCTTTATAAACATGTTTTGTATAGTTATACATATGACCCTACAAGGGTATGGCAATTAATCATGATGCAACCTGGGGCCCTATTTTTGAACTTCGCATGGCTTGGACGTAATATACGGAATATACGGAACTTGTATGAAGTATTCGCAACTTCCATAGACAATATAGAGATTCTCCATAAAATATGTCAAAGTTCCGTATACGTTCCTAGCCGTACGGATCTCAAAAATAGGGTCCCTGGGCAATAGATAGACTATTCAGTACCAGTTGGGGAGAGTTTCTATGAACTTGGGAAATATTCTACTACTAGAATATTTCCCAAGTTCATAGATTCTAGTAACGTTATCACAAACCCAAGGTGGATTTTTTTATGCGAAACATGCGCATTGATCTTTGATTTCCTGCTCCTATGGCATTGGCAGTTTTTGCGTGTTTTGTAGAGTAAGTTCATGTTGAAACATAGGTGCCTCTGGTGAATGACTTGGTAAAACCTTGGCCAATCTAAAATATTCGTCTGTATTAAATTGCAAAGATTATGACTATTTTATTTCATTTCCCGCATTATGATTGTTTTATTTTTGAAGTACCTAGATGTTAGTTAGATATTATTATTGAAATATTTAATCATACCGGTCCGGTTTTTGACCGACGAAACGGAAGAGTTACTCAATTCGACGCGTATATATATATATAATATTTTTTTATGTAAAACCACGGATAACTTTTTATAGAGTGGTCCGATTTTGATAATTCTTTTTTTATTGGAATGATTATACTTTGAAATTGGTCCCGTTTTAATTTTATCTAAATCGGTAGAGCCATTTTTGATAAATCAACAATAATGTGAAAAATGCTACATCGATCCGTGGGAAATATTCGCGAATTCTGTACACGGTTGAAGTCGGTCATGCTATTTTTTGCGAAAAATAATTATAACAAACAAATTATGTAGCATTTCATTAAAGCGTTTCATTTTTAAGTATCCCATCCTAACATAAAATCTTAAAATATTCTTCGGTCTAGAGAACAAAGCAGTCATTATCTATCGTCTCTATCCTATCGACCATTGTATGCAATCCGGCTGCGTTCGTGCTATTGTATCAATTTAAAAATAAGTCATTAGCCGGTCTGGCAACTCGGTGACTCCACTTCCTAATCGAACCACTCCTAAACAGGCTGAAACCAGGACATGTAGCACCAACTATGTAAATACTAGAGAAACAGGTATTTCGTGAACAGCTGCTTCTCTCAGTAATCAAACCAATGTGAGACCGCCATGTCGTGTGAAAGGGCTTTGAATTTGAGTATCGAAATCATCGCAGCTTTACACGATCATCTTCTGCTGTTGCCTTTTTTGGCAATGCCTTTGGAACTGGTATGGTGTTATTTCTGGCATATCGTTCATACTCTACACTAAAATCAGACTCGTATAACAACAATCCAGGTTGCATCTTCCACTCCTTAGACAACAATAATAAAGGCTTTTTAGGGTTCCGAACCCAAAGGGAAAAACCGGGACCCTATTACTAAGACTTCGATGTCCGTCTGTCTGTCTGTCTGTCACCGGGCGGAACCGTGATAGCTAGGCAGCTGAAATTTTAACAGATGATGTATTTCTGTTGCCGCTATAACAACAAATACTAAAAACAGAATAAAATAAATATTTAAGGGGGGCTCCCATACAACAAACGTTATTTTTTTTTGCCATTTTTTGCTCTATATTAAAACGGCAGCAGGTAGACGCTTCAAATGGGGGCTAAAGGGGTTCCCATAGGGTACGGAATCCTTCGTACGCGAGTCCAACTCGCATTTGGCCAATTATTTATTGTAGTCTGCTTATACTCATTGAACTTGTAAAACCGTCTCATCGAATTGGTGGATGTTGTTATGCAACTAGAGAACATGATGAGTCATGCGAATCTCTCCCAATTTCCCATCACATTCTCATACGAGTAACATCGTCCAATTCTTTCAGTACCATAATAATATCATTTTCTTTGTACCATCCCATTAAGAAAAAGGAACTGGCCACGCAGCTGCCGTGTGTAATATTACACGAACCATTTCGAGACACTTTTGACCCACTTTTGACTTATGATAGGGGTTATGATAGGGGTTTGAACATT
Source organism: Hypomecis atomaria (assembly GCA_964007245.1). Taxonomy (NCBI): domain Eukaryota; kingdom Metazoa; phylum Arthropoda; class Insecta; order Lepidoptera; family Geometridae; genus Hypomecis; species Hypomecis atomaria. The sequence continues at coordinate 747,399 of OZ023297.1, forward strand.
TTTGAATGGAAACTGGCATATCCGCGCACAATGAAAGTACTATAATTATGGGTAGGGGGGACACTTGTACAAACAATAGATGTTCAGTACTATAATAACCTAAAGTGTCACGTTCTCGAAATATTTGGACTCGTACAAAACTCGAAACTCGAAAACGTGACACTTTACCCACCATACGTGGTACCCACCATAGTACGAAACATTTATTGTATGTATAAGTGTGAAAAAAATCATAATGGCGGCGGGTGGTTATGCCACAAATGTTCAAACCCCTTTAGCATATTTATTAAAGTTCTTTAGCTTCTCTTGAGTACAAAATTGCATTAATTTTTCTCCAACAGCTAATCATAATATATTAACGTTTAAAAACCGGGGTTTCATTGACTGATTCACTGACTCACTCACTGACTTTAGATCAAAAACCTAACCCACTTCCAGATGACCTAGAAACTTGATATTTGGCATCAAGGTATTACGCAGATACAAAGGAAAAAAACTAAAAATTCAATCTTTTACCCTTCAACCACGAGACTTCCACTAATTTTCATGCAGAAGTGTTTAGTTTGTGGAGTAAGGACTTGTAGAGTTAGAAGCTTGGTTCTACATGAGATATGACAACTTTTTGAAAGTGCGAACTGTGGTCTTGTCTTGGCTACATTTCACATGAAAATGATTTTGTTGTATTCTTTATACCTTACCATTCCCTGTTTGAGATATGGTTGATAATGATGACGATATAATGAAGCTATATCGATCTACGCATTTTTTTTTGTCCTACAACATAATATGGTATCATCTGAGTCATAACAACACAACATCGATTATTATTTACGATGTAATTAAATATCAGACCAGTAGTTGGCAAGAAAACATTGTTTACGACTGCATTCTCTTCCAAGGTCAATGAATAGTGAGCTAAAGTTTATAAGTGAAGTTTTTTCGTTATATTTCGAATTGCCGACAACTTTAAATGCTAACTGGGAAAAAGATGACATGGGTTTCTATTTTGTTTATTTTTGAAGTTATTAGATTGAAACATACGCTCCTCAATATGAAAAATTAATGCCTTTCTATCCCCCTTAAATCTTCAGTCCAACTTCTCCAAAAGAGCTCGAGTTTATCTCGCCATCTTCATCTGAGTCTGTGCCGACTGAATCTATCCTAGCAGTTGTGGTATCCTATGGTTGAATGTAAAACCAACTTAAAGCCAATTAGGCATTGATGTAGAGATATTCGAGAGTCGTGAGTACGTTATGTGTACGCATCTGGGTGGTTACTGACGAGTCCGTAATGTGGCCGAAGTACCCAATTTTAGTAACTGTCCTAAGACTGCGGTTTCATTTAGAGGAGTCCATTTATGTAGTATGGAGTTTTGAATACATAGAGAAATAGCAAGCTATAATATCTTGGTATGTGTGACTAAAGATTTACTCCCGGTTGTTACAGACGGTGATCAACATGGCATACTGCTCGCTGGCCGTGGCAGGGTGCGCGGTGCAGCGGCTAGTGTTCGGTCAACTCCGAGTGGCTGAAGCACAACGCGTCAAAGACAAGTTCTGGAACTACGTGTTCTACAAATTCATCTTCGTGTTTGGAGTCATCAACGTGCAGTACGTGGACGAGGTGGTGCTCTGGTGCGCGTGGTTCTCTCTGCTCGGAGCGCTTCACCTTCTGGCGCAGCTATGCAAGGATCGCTTCGAATACGTAAGTACATTACACTACACTTCGACTCGTCTGCAAGGTGGCTTTTAAGCCGGGAATACACAACCCAATAGCTGGCACACTTGCATGTCTGCTACTGGCAGGCCCGTAGAGTACCAGGCTTTAAGCATAGGCAAGTGAGCCTACCGTGGCGTGGCTGCAGTAATGGATATCATTTTAGGTATAGGTACAGGATTATTTCTAATCAATTAGTATCATTTTAGGGGCTTATTAAGCCCGATTACAGAGGCGCCAGCGTAAATTTAATAGCAACGTAAAAAGCGTTCTCTCTATCGAACGCCTAAAGTGAAAAAGAAACAGAACTATGCTATTTAGCTAATATCATTACGATGGCGCCTCTGTAATCGGGCTTATTCTGTACATCAAAACTAACACCTTTTGTTCTAAGACTTTTATTCATTCTCAAAAAAAAATTGTTGTTCCATAGAAAAATATCGTTCACCCGCGACATAATGAATGGAACTGCTGATTTTTATTTTAGTTTTGACAAAAGTCGCAGAACAAAAGTTGTTAGTTTTGATGTACAGAATAAGCCCCTAAAAGGATGCTAACTGATTAGAAATAACCCTGTATATCAGAGACTTGAAGGCATATGGAACACTTACACGAGACTAGGGTACTCGAAGTCTCGAATACTGCACGAACTTACGACACTACACCCAACGGACAGGGCTTCCGAACCGCTGCCGGCCCGATCGTTAATCATTTCCATTATCTCCAAATAGAGACTAGAAATAATAATTCCACGGAATAAAGCGATCTAATCAATACATCCACGCGTTTCCTGTGTGTGTTGTGGAGTTTGGAATTCGTACGCTCTAGCGGCCAAACTTTCAAGTGAAATGTCCAGGCAAATGATCTATTCTATGCCATACGTGCAATATGCATCGCTCAGTTTGCATAATACATTGTTTTTAGTGTTCCGTAGTTCCGTACCCAAAGGGTGAAAACGGGAACCTATTACTAAGACTCCGCTGTCCGTCTGTCCGTCTATCTGTGTCTCCAGGCTGTATCTCATGAACCGCTATAGCTAGAAAGCTGAAATTTTCACAGATAATGTATTTCTGGTGCCGCTATAACAACAAATACCAAAAATAGAATAAAAATAATATTCAAGGGGGGCTCCCATACAACAAATCGCTCGATATAAATAATAGTAACAGGTAGATGCTTGAAATATTCACAGAATATTTAGCTGCATGCTTACTTTAATAATAAATAAATTAATTAAAATAAATATTTAAGGGGGGCTCCCATACAGTACGGAACCCTTCGTCCGACTCGCAGATTATAATGTTAAGTGGTTATTAATTTAATCACACGATGTTTCAGTAGGCTTATTCCGACTACATTCTCGACCACAAACGGAGGTCTTTTTCAAGGCGAACGGAGCTTTCGAACGTGGACTCGTATCATATTATGCATTGTCAATGGTTTTCGTTTATCAGTTTCCGAAGGAATATTATTATTAGAGCTTATTTATCGGACGTTACTCTGTTGTTATGAATTTTCTTATAGAATAAACCTACACGATTTCACGTGCAATTCGCTCACGAGACTTTTAACCAATAGATTTATTTTTTTAAATTCCGTATAGGTTTGCGTTTGACTGATGTTAAGCAGTTATGCGGTCTAGGTTGTAGCACGCTACTAAACTTATAATATTGACTCGGGATTCGAAGACACCTACGTAGTAGGATCTTTAGTAAATTAATACTCATTGAATGTACTATTTGAATAAAAACAATGGAAGAGTAAAATGTTTGGTTATATACTTGAGAAACCAAAAACCTGCCCCCTATTCATGTTTTTTAATGGGTTTTTTTGTTTTGGGAGAATATGTAAATTGACGTTAAATTCACCTACACTGTACATAGTCACGTTGATAAGTATGGTGATTTTTAAATAGAATAAAATAAGTAGTATAATTTCTGCGCTCAGCCAATTTGGAGTAGCCAATTTGTTAGATCAGGGTTAAAAAGAGGCGGTTACTTTGTCTATTTTCTATCAAAATATCATTGTCAGGATGAAAATCTCACTCGAAACCAATGCAGCAACCCTGAATCTAACATAATAACAAAGAAACTAATCAATCTGATCCTTTAAATGTTTGTGAGGGTAGTTACCTAACTTGAGGTTTCTAAATTAGTAAAGGAAACAAGTAAGTAAGTAAGTATACTTTGTATATTTTTTATACTTCATGGGTCCCTCGAGGGTACCACCATGTATTGCAATAATTATGCCACGTTCGCAAGGCCCTAGACGTTTTGAGAAGAAGTGGCAAGAAACTCAAGACGCCATCAGTATAATCTTTTGATACAATGTACAATGATCAGTCACCTTAATTTAGATATTACACAAAGTACTTAACTTTAGCAACATGGCGACGTCCACTCGACTTGGCTTCGAATATAAAAGTACCGACACTCAGCATAACTAGCTAAGCAAGACTCCAACGTTATTATCAGAATACCGGGAGAACACTAAGAGAACTAAGAGATAGAAAGATATTGAAAATTCACTAGAAGTAATAATGACCTTAGAGTATGCACAGTATGTTTTCTTGTCTTATTACATAAATGCATACTAATAAACTTGTCTATCATAATCAAGTCATTAGAAGATAGGAAATGAACCTGAAATTGTAAAATAAATTACGTCAAGTCTAAATACTTCTCTAGTATATCATTGCATATTCATCGCAATCTAGTTTCAAAATGCTGAAAGGAAGGTCTTTAAAGTAAACTATATTTTGAAAGCTAGCAGGGCCGCGCTGGATGCAAGCCGCTTCCAACCGACCTTATTGGAGATTTATAGGGGAAGGCTTATGTCCAGCAGTCATACATAGACGTCCTATGGCTGAAACGAACGATATATAGGTATTTAAAGCGTGTCATTAGGTACATTAACTTCAAATATTACATAATATACCCAACCCGCACTGGGCCAGCGTGGTGGATATGGCCCAATCACCCTTCTTGGGTAGGCCTACGTCATGCAGTGGACTATTAAAAAGGCTGATACAGATTACATAATAGGCTTGTTTACTAAAAAAATATGATTAGTCCGACAAATAGATTATCAAAAAATATTAGACATGTATTTTTTCTTTCGTCTATTTAACAAAAATCGATGACGATATAGCCTGTTAAATTTCCGCGTGACGTCACTAGCCTACTACAAATGTACCGTACGTCACGAGCCCCCACTCTCAAACTTTGACAAGGTTTATGTTTGTCATTTATTGCTTGATTGACAAAAGAAAAAATACGTGTCCAATTTTTTTTCATAATCTAACTGACGGACTAATTATAATAATGATTTGTATACCCAGTAAACACGCCTATTCCACGTAATGAATAGATATGTTCTATTTTACAAATCCTGTATCTAACAAGGATTTAAAATTCAAGAGACATTACAATACGTATTTTTGGATATCTAGCTTGAGAAACTGAATATTGAAAAGTATAATCTGCGAATGTTATCCGTTCACATCACATGATTTTGATACGATTGCTTCTTGAAAGATAGTGAAACGTAACTTTAGATATGTAAATAAATAAGAAATGGTACAAATGTACAAGCAACCGTCCCAGCATGTCCCTGATTGAAACAGCGTTTGAATGAAATTTTTCTTCCATACCTACTTAACACTACAATTCTAAATAGTAGCGCTCGTATACCGTCGTTTGACTGGTGTTCCTCGGCGATCACCAAAGTTAAGCGACGTCCGGCACGGCCAGTCTTCGGATAGTTGTCCGCGCGTGGCATTAACAGCAACCGTGACTCGGATGACACGTTAAATTGTAGGCCCCGTTTAGCCATGTCAGAGGCGATCTAAACGTACAGAAGACGGCGGGAAGTGCCTTCGTTTTTAGGGTTCCCTACCCGTAGGGGTAAATACGGGACCCTATTACTAAGACTCCGCTGTCCGTCTGTCTGTCTGTCTGTCTCATGAACCGTTATAGCTAGAAAGCTGAAAATTTTCACAGATGATGTATTTCTGTTGCCGCTGTAACAACAAATACTAATAACAAAATAAAATAAATATTTAAGGGGGGCTGGCTCCCGTACAGTACGGAACCCTTCGTGCGCGAGTCCTACTCGTACTTGGCCGATTATATACTACGTAGAGATGCCGAATCCGCCAATTAATTAATAATTTAAAATAACAACGATTGGTTTTAAAAAGCCTCAAAGTCTCTTGTACTTGTATAACTCGCTTGTGAGAAGCGTCCTGAAGTATGGTAGCCCAATCTGGTCGCCCCATTACAACGTTCATTCAGATAACATTGAGAGAGTACAGAGAAAGTGTCTTAGAATACTCTGTTACCGTCAGTATCCAGGACGCACCGACTTAAATTACGAAACGCGACTGATTAAATTTAATGTTCAGTCCCTAAAAACGCGTCGGGAATATTTCGATTCAGAATATTTATATAAAATTGTTCATTCTTTAGTCGATTCCCCTCACCTTCTGTCTCTACTAACATTTAATACCTTATATAGCGCCCGTAGAGCAAAAGTCACTAACCTATTTTCACTTCAAATTTATAAAAATAACACATCTTTTTTTAACCCTATCGTCAGAATGGCTCGTCAATACAACGATTTACTAAAAAAACATTCCCAATTGGACATATTTCATCCCAACTTCAATGTTTATAAAAAAACTGTAAAAGACATCCTCCATTTCAATCGCAAACAGGATTGTTCAGACGCCACAAATATGCTACGCCTGAGCAATTCAGCTCACTGAATTTTCCACTTTACTTTACACTCTTTGTTATTTTATTTTTATCAATAGACCTTAGATGTAATAATAATGCCGCTTTGTAAGTGCCCCTCTGCAAGCTCGCTGCAAATACAAATACAAATAAATTTATTGACCAAAAGTAGAAATACATAACTATTACTAAGATCTTAAATCGAAAACAAGTCTACGAATTGATTCTATACATGATTTTGTCTTATGTTATGATAGAGATGCATTTTCAAATAGATTAGTTGTGAGCCCCAAACTAAGCTAGGCTTGCTTGCTAGCTTGTCTTGGGGCTCGAGTGCAGAGTTACCAGAAACTACAACTGCAGGAGGATACTTTCAAAGTATTCGTCTACTTTTAGTTTTCCTGTATACACATACCTTGGACGACAATCCAGTGTAAAATTTAGCTACTAAGTATAGAATAAGAATTTGATTGTTATCTGTTTTGTGTATCAAATAAATAAATAAATAAATAGATTCTCAAACTAAAATAACAACCACAACACAGAAACATATTGTCATTTATAACGAGTAGGTATCAAACTCTACGATAAAAGTGTAGCTTTTTGGCAAGGAACCTTCAGTGCGCGAGTTTCGCTGGCATTCGACCGAATATTTAAGGTGGAGACAAAGTTTGGCAGCTACTACACTCGCGCATTTGCACATCTTACACGATATAACATTACCGGGCAAGATTTTGACGTGATAACGTCTTATAAATCGATGAACGCCCGAAAAAGAGTAATGTTCGGCTTGTTTCAGTTGTTGATTCATGATGTTTTCTTATAACGTTATCAAGAAAAACTATCTCCGTAAAACGACTTTACAGAAAAGGTAAAAACGGGACCTTATTACTAAGACTCCGCTGTCCGTCTGTCCGTTACTAGGCTGTATCTTATGAACGATGATAGCTACAACGTTTAAAAGCCAATGCCGGTTTTTGTATGGAAGGTGAAGCCTTTTTTTTTCGCGCGACCATCAACCAAACCTTGTTTTTATAGTTCAGTATAATGTAACAAATGATGATTATGAAATGCTGCAGCTGTAGTTTCAGTCCAAAAAGAGTTATAAGACTTAGAAGTTTGTATTGATTTATTCGTTTTTAAGGTTACGTGCGGCGATTCCAAAACGCCGGCGGATTAACCACTGTCAAATCATGAGTGCTTGGCGCACCATTATATATTAGGTACCGATATAACGATAATTTGAATGTTTTAAAGGATCTATTATGCGGTATCTTTACAAAAAACTTGATGAATACCTACAAACTTCTAACTCTCATAACTTATTTCGGACTGAGGATACAATTTTTTTGTTTAATAAACGTCTTTTATAACATCCTAATGTACTAAAAAAACAAGGTTTGGTTGATGGCCGCGCGAATTTATATTTTTTTTAAAAGACGCCACTTTCAGTCATTGGCTTTTTTACAGATGACGTACCTATTTCTGTTGCCGCTACAACAACAAATACTAGAAATAGAAAAAATGAATATTTAAAGGGGGCTCCCATACAACAAACCTGAATTTTTAGATGTTTTTCGCTCTATTAATAACGGTGACAGGTAGATGCTTGAAACATTAACAAAATATTTAGTTACATAATGCACTTTAAAAAAATATATAATAAAATAAATATTTAAGGCGGGCGCATACAAGTAACGCGATTTTTCGCTCGATATTAATAACGGCATCAGGAAGATGCTTGAAATATTAAGTGGTATATTCCTTTCAAACATAAGTAATAAATTTAAATAAAATATATTAAGGGGGCTTCCATACGGTGCGGAACCTTCGTGCGCGAGTCCGACACGCACTTGGCCAATTATTTCGGTATTCATATTCATTCATATTCATATTATTTATTGGTATCAAAAATATAAAAGATACACGTCAATTAATTATAAAAATTACATTTGTTATTATTAAAATAATAATATCACTTAAATAATATCATTTTTGCTTAGTAGCAAATAATTAAATTGTACTGAGTTGAAACATTACATTACAAAATAGTTGTGTTGTGTTTTTATAGACAACAACAAATAATAACAATAATCAATATACATGTAGGTATATAATATGTAGGTATTAGACAGATTGCTTTGCAAAGTGCAAGGCCTTTCAAAGGTGTTAATTCATTAATCTCGTGTCAATGGCTAATTTTTTATCTCTTTTTTAGGGTTCCGTACCCAAAGGGTAAAAACGGGACCCTATTACTAAGACTTCGATGTCCGTCTGTCTGTCTATCACCGGGCTGTATCTCATGAACCGTGATAGCTAGGCAGCTGAAATTTTCACAGATGATGTATTTCTGTTGCCGCTATAACAACAAATACTAAAAACAGAATAAAATAAATATTTAAGAGGGGCTCCCATACAACAAACGTAATTTTTAGGACTTTTTTGCTCGCTATTAATAACGGCAAGAGGTATGGGGCTCCCATACGGTACGGAACCCTTCGTGCGAGAGTCCGACTCGCACTTGGCCGATTTTTTTAGGTGTATGTGTTCATCATTATCAATTTTTACTAAGAGAACTTACTAACTTACTTATATGTAAAAAGAAATCAGCTGTTCCATACAAAAAGTTTATTGACTCTCAACCGAATGTGTGAAACAGCTGTTTTTCGGAATTTCACTATTGGATTGGTAAAAGTAAAAGTTGTTCTTATTGATCCTTACTAGTTCATTTTATAAATCCGAAAGTGTGTTTGTTGGTCTGTTCCTTTTCACGCGGCAATGGAGCAACGGAATGACTCGTTTATTGGCACGAACATTGAAAGACAGAAAAATAAAATGTTCTCATGGGATAGCACAGTAATTAAAATACCACGCGGGCGAAGCTGCGGGCAAAAGCTATTGTTTTATACTGTACTTAATCATTTTTAAATTTAATTTTGTAATTATGTATTGAACAAAAAAAAACCATGACATTTTCATTTATTCTTTCTGTCATTTTTTAATTTTGTGTTCAATTGTAAAGTAGATAGCTATTATTTTAATCATTGTTTAAATTCGTTGCTACGTATTATGTATTGTGAAATGACGAGATATATTTTGCGGTACTTTATATTATTGTACAAACTGTTGTATATATAATTTTAGTATTAAGCTCAATACATCAATAAACGATTCTAATTCTAATTTCATATCTAAAATCTATACAATTTGCAAAATAACACTTTGTAGTGCGATTATTTTGTTAAAATATTGTAATAGGCCGCGCCACGCAAGTGGGTGGAAATCAATTTAGCTACAAGCTGCGCAATATCCAATTAACGCGCAGCTTTGTGTGAGCTTCAGCCAGGATTGGATATTGAGCAGCTTATAGCTAACTTCATTTCCGCCAACTTGCGTGGCGCGGCCTATAACATATTTGTTCAAAATCAAAATCAAAATCAAAATCAAAATATGCTTTATTCTTTAGACATTCAAATGCGCTTAGAATCGTCTTTTTACAAACATAATATAATTATAATAGGTGCAAATTTACATAGGTATTCACCAAATTATGAATACCTAACAATTCAATTAATTACATATAATAATCTTCAAATTCAAACACCCTAACTTAAAATAATCTAAAAAATTAAAAACAATATAGTAGGTATCTGCAATAGCATCGTCATAAAAAGATCAAAAGTAAATAAAATTAAAACATAATTCAGTCAAAATTACAATATTTAAATTATTCTAACCTAAAATTGATTGTATCTGCAATAGCATTGTCAAAAGATAAATAACAAATGAATTATCATACAATCTGAGACTTCAAAGGGAAAGATACTATACAGATAAAAATATACGCTTATCAGAAATCGCATCTGCCAATTTATAATAGCTTTTGTCCAATAGATGGCTCCTTACATAGCTTAATATCTCATTTTTTGGCCTGATTTTAATAATTTCCGGAATCTTGTTGTAGAATTCAATTCCCAAACAGTAGAAACTGTTTGAGGTTTTAGTGAGCCGTCTCGACGGCCTCTTTATATGAGTTTTATGCCTACTATTTCGACCACTATATGCACCAATTTTTTCCATCCGATCTATATTGTCAAGTACATAAAGTACATTTTGGTACACAAGTTCACCAGTTAAAGTCATGATACCCAATTCCTTGAAGACCTCCCTGCAAGAATCTAATCGCTTAAGGCCTTGGATATAGCGTAGTGCCCGTTTCTGTAAAATGAATACTCTTCTGGTGTGACGCTCAGCTGCTGATCCCCAGAAGAGCACTCCGTATGTCAAGAGAGAGTGAAAGTAGGCAAAATACACTGTTCGAGCTGCTGACGCTCCTGCTAGCTCCCTAATCTTTTTTATAGCGTAAGTCGCAGAGCTAAGCTTTTTACATAGCTCATGAATATGTGTTGACCACTTAAGTTTATTATCCAGCCATACGCCTAGAAACTTAACTTCATTTGACAGACACAAGTTAAAATTATCTAAAATTTTCTTGACTTCGGGATTTGAACATGTCTTAGTTGCTAGGTTAAAAAGAACTACGTGTGTCTTGTCAACATTTAACAGCATGTTATTTGCTGAAAACCACTGTTTTATGTTTTCTATTGAATTTTTGATTTTATGACTGACAACATTATCTTTCTTGTCCTTGACCACTAGACTAGTGTCATCTGCGAACAAAATTATATCAACATCTTCTGTTACAGCCGACAGGTCATTAATGTAAATTATAAAAAGCAATGGTCCCAGTATGGAACCTTGCGGAACACCTAGATTAATGGAGCCTACATTAGATCTACACCCGTTTATCTCAGTAACTTGCTGTCTATTTTCTAAGTATGATTTCAATAAATCTAACTCTCCAAGACGAACACCATAGTGATCTAGCTTAGCTAATAAAATCTCGTGAGATACGCAATCAAAGGCCTTTGAGAGATCACAGAAGACACCATAGGTCTTCTGTCCTCCCTCAAGGCCAGCTATGATGTCAATTAAAAGCTGCGTAATCGCATGCTTACAGGACTTCGATCTTTGAAACCCAAATTGGCGGGCATTTAATAGCTTTTCATCTACCATATATTCCGTTAATTCGTCAGCGATATATTTTTCGAATATTTTACTTAAACTAGGTAGAACCGATACAGGGCGATAATTGTTACAATTTGTTGTTTCACCTTTTTTAAATACCGGGACAACCTTGGCCACCTTCATTTCGTCAGGAAAGAAGCCTCCACTAATACAATCATTTATAATATTCGTGATCGGCTCTACAATAACATTTTCCAATTTTTTAATTAAATACGGCGAAATATGCCAAAAGTCATTTGATCGTTTTGGTTTCATATCTCTTATAATTTTCACTACACGATTTACAGTGATAGGCCTTAACTTAAAATTCGATTTATGTCTAGGTGTAAAATTGTCCAAGTATGTAATTGAGTCATTAGTTGAATAATTTAAATTTTTTGTCAGATTATTAGCTATACTTGTAAAATAGTCATTAAAAATATTACAGATTTCATTATTATCATACATTAAATTTCCATTATCATTTAAAATTTTATCACAGTTAATATCACAGTTACTTCCTTTACCGGTTTCATCTTTTATTATTTGCCAAGCGCATTTGATTTTATTGCTGGCATTTTCAACCTTTCGTTTTAAGTGTAGCTTTTTAGCAGTCTGACAAACTTTTTTAAAAGTTTTACTATAATTATTCAAATAAGACTTTGAAATTTTAAAGTACTCGCCATCATTATGGTACATGGCGTACAGATCATAAAGTCTCTGTCTAGATATCAAAATCCCCTTAGAGGCCCACTCACAAGATTTCGAACTCTTTTTGGACGCTTCGGTTACAGGCATAATAGCATCCAGATTGTCTAAGAGGGTTCCGAAAAACGTAGAATAGCTATCGAAAGAGCTGGGGTGCTTCCATGCCTGATGTAGACAGAATTTAAGTTCCTCGACCTTTGCATTCGTAGTCTTTCTGAACCCCCTCTTACTGCCCGATACAAAGCTGATCGCAAGTTCAAAGTTGGCTATTTGCGCAAGGTGATCTGATTTTACGCCATGCTGCACTTTTGTGCTAAGAGTACACTCAGAGTCAACAAATATATTATCTATGCAGGTTTTGGACTTATCAGCGATTCTAGTATATTCATGAATCAATTTTGTTAGGCAAAAACTATTTAGAACATCTAACAATATGTTATTCATCTCAGTGTCCGAGGCAAAATTGACATTGAAGTCCCCACATAGGATTACAATTTTGTTGTTATGCTTGGTTATTTTATCAAGACATTGTTCAAGTCTAGCAGTATATATATCTAAGTCTCCAGAGGGAGATCTATAAGTAACCATAACAACACAATCCTCCATTTCGACACAGCTAACTTCAAAGTTTTTTTCAATAGATAATTTATTGATATCATCTCTTGTCTTGAATTTTAGTCCATTTTTAACTAAAATCATACATCCGCCCTGTGAGTGTTTAGTTCTGCAATACGAAGAGGCATTTTTGTAGCCTTCTACATTGAACACATTTAGTTTCCTATCATTGAGAAATGTTTCCGTCATGCACATAACATCAATATCTTCACATTTAAGAAACAAACTTAAAGTATCTACCTTTTTAAACACGCCTTGTACGTTTTGGTGGCACAATCTCATTCCACTCTTTCTTGAGGCATCTTGAGATGAAAATTTTGTGGAGTGTTAGACATTGTGTCATCAACCAATACAACTAAATTGGTGCAATTTACCCCTTGTTGACATGCTGTGGCAAAGTTACGAGCAACGGCATCATGATAAGCTTTTGTCTGATGGCCATTGAGATCAACAATATTTATGTTCTCAAAAATGGAAGCTAATAAGTACAACCTATTGTTGAACTTTGATATTTTTAGGTCCTGATTGTGATTATTCTTATATGCGATAGTTGATACAATAAGCTTTTTTCCACTTTTTTTTAGTACCTTAGCTAGCTTTTCTACTGTGCACAGATATTTATTTAGAGAAGGACTAACAGTTTCATACATACCAATCAGTACAATGACCATGTCGTCCTCACTGGTTTGTTTGTTAAAACAATTTTCATCTATAATCGTATCCCATTTTCCAAAAGGTTTACATAGATTAGTCACAGTAAAATCATCAGTGACGTATTTTAAAATACTGCTTGCCATGTTTCTTCCGTAGCTATCCGATAACATTTTGATTTTCTTCTTGCTGGAGATTATTCCAGATTGTTTTTTATCTAGTGGGTGGTACTCATCAGCTGACGACTTTCCCGGAACATTCTGTATACGACCGCTGTTATCTGTTGGTAGCATGGTCATGTCACTCTCCTTATTTAGTACTTCCATGTTATTTCCATTTGTATTATCTATCTCTGTTCTCCTTTCCAAATCTTCTATTATCTTCTGTAGTTTTGCGAGCTGTGTCTCAATGTATTCAACATTATCATGTGCTTTTTGTGTCTTTTTTTGGTCATGTTCAATTTCATGTAAGATTTCCAAAAGCTGTTCACTTTCTTCTTTGTAAGCTGTGGCAGTTTCTTCTCTCCTTTCTAGTTCATTCTCAAGTATTTTTATAGTTGCTTTTAGTCTTATAATCTTCTTAGAATGAAGTTTTAATTTTACTTTCACATTTTTGCTTTTCTTGCAAACATTTTTCAGATAAGTGTAACCCCTTTTTATACTCGTTGATTGGGTCACTTTGAGCAATAACTCACTATATTTGACCTGTAATTCAATAAGCTCCTTTTCTTTTTCCTTCAATTCTTTTTCGAATGTTTTTCGCCTGTATATAATTTCACAGGCATTCTGTTCTTCTAATAGACTGTTATTATCTGCGAGTAATTTATTAATGAATTCTTGTAAATCTTCATTCTTTTCTTCTTGTTCAGATATTTTCCTTTTTAAATTATTTATTTCCCTACACATTTTCTCAAACTCTTTTTCATTATTCTCTTGCTCCTCCAACAGAGTATTTTTAAGCTTATTGCCGTCGTCGATTTGTTTTTTCAGAATATTGATGGTTTTTTCGTAATTTTTAAGAACATCCTCTTTATCTTGGTCATTATTATCTGTAACATTATTCTTCCCTCTTGGGCGGCGAGGCCGAGTACTCGTAGTGACTGAAGATGATATTTTGGAGTTAGCGTCCATGATTTAATTAATTTATAGCTATCAAATAAATGTATCCAGTTGTAAACATCTGCGGTATAATTACGTCTGATTTATCTCTTGATTTCACACTCATTTATCGTCTCATTATTGTAGCTCGTTATTATAACCTTTTATTTTATGGGCCAAACACCAATAGTGTCCAGTCTCGAGATTAAAAAATATGCAGTCACTTATCGAGTTGTCAATTGCCAAGTAATGAATATGACATGTGACGTTTATCAGTTAATCGATGTCAGTGTCATTGTCTTCTATCGTTGAATATTATTACTATGTGCCGGTCCGTTTAAATAATTTTTTGTAAACATTTATTGCCAATGTCCAAAATAATGTGTTTCAAGTTCAAAATACCGGTCAACGGTTTTGTGTGGAAAGTGATTTGGTGTAAATTAACGTGGATTTATGAAAAAACCTGGCTCACCAGAGAAGATTACTGCCTTCGGGAGTATTGAAGGTTATGTGCACTTTAAGTTTTAATCAATTACAGGGTCACAAAAGACTTCTTTCCACTTTTTATTAATTTAATTAGCGCAGTGCTATAAATAAACTGTTAACGCCGCCAGGGATACCAGGCTCTATTGTTTGTAAGTAATAACTTTTTAGTCGACTTCATGACACTGACATTTACTTTTTATTATATTAATCTGATTAGTCCTGTGGATCTCTGTCTAATAATTTAATCTATTTTTTTATTATCTTCATAATTTAAATTTTACAATTATTTTATTTTAATTCACTTTTAGTTATTAGGACATAATTATTTAGGCATAACTACTACCAATGTTTTCGGACGATTTCAAGTGCATGTAATATGTCTACGAAATAAAGAGCTTTGACTTTGACTTTTTCAAAAAGGAGGGTCTCAATTCGTATGTATGTTACAAGTAGCGGCACGTAAGTCTAGCGCTGAGGGTAGTGTGGAGGGGATGGCTGCGCATGTTGACCGCCATACTAAACTCATGCGCAGCCACCCTCTCCACACTTCGCTCAGCGCTAGACTTATATGCCGCGACCTGTACGCGATTACTCCGCCATTTACGAACCGATTTTGATAACTCTTTTTTAACCCCCGACGCAAAAGAGGGGTGTTATAAGTTTGACGTGTCTGTGTGTCTGTCTGTCTGTGGCATCATAGCGCCCGAACCACTGAACCGATTTCAGTTTAGTTTTTTTTGGATGAAAGGAGACTTAATCGAGAGTGTTCTTAGCTATGTTTTATAAAAATCGATTGAGCCGTTTAAGAGTTATGGTGGGTTAAAGTGGGGATGGAAGAAACAAAATTCTACAAATGTGCCCAAAATGGTTGTCAAATGAAAGATAAGATATTTTAAACCCATTCAATTATTTTAATTCAGTTAAAGTCTAGGTGATTTCGTACTTTTTTTAGGTAGGTTTTTGTGTCGGGGGTTTTTTAAATTTTAAATTTAAGTTTTTATTGATATTTTTTGTTTCGATATTGACTGAGCTATTTGTGAAAAATCAGCCAAAGTCAAATAATGGTATACGTTTGCGTTGTCGGCTCGTAGTCGGTTGTGCCTTTTTTGGCGTATTTTTTTTTTAATGGTACAACTTCGTGAATTAAAAACCTGCGCCAGCGAAGCGTCGTGCACGATCGAGAACGATCGCTGTTCCTAATCAGAATCAGCTGGTCTAATCAAATTCAATTGTTATTGAACGCCAAGCGATGACGTCACTGAAGTAGACCTCTGACGACCTTAATGCTAATTTACCCACAAACAGCTATAGTGCAAGCTAAACAAGCTGCCAAGGTCAATGTAAACAAATATGCTTTATTTGCATAACAATATTCGTAACATGCTAATTGTTTTTAAATATCGTATGACCGTAATTTACACATTTGAAACACATTTGCGTAGATTAGTGTAGGAGCCGCTTTCAACCGGGCTTATTGGAAATCCATATAGAGGAGGCCTACGTCCAGGCCTACGTATTTGTACATATTTGTTTTTTCAGCCTTTTGGCATTATCAATAATGCGCTTAGGCACGTCAAGTTACAATAAGTAAAAAATAAACCAAGAAAAAGTACATAGCCTTGTTAATCACTATTTTTAGCCAGCTAGGACACGGCAGAGCTACTCCCAACACTTTCTATCATCTGCATTTTGTTGATAACTATAATAAGCATTACAAATTAGTTTTTTCTTAACACATTTTTTGAATTTATTTTCATTTAAATTAAATATTTCACTTGGAATTTTGTTATAGTACAGTATAGAGTTTCCAAGAAAAGATTTCTAGCCTTTTTTAAGACTAAAGCGAGGAAATACCAATTTGTCTTTGTTGTTTCCTACAATATAATTATATGTATGGATATCAGATACTTTCTTAAAATTTACAATATTTGTTCGTGTATACATAATTACCTCATAAATATGTTATGGTACTGTTATTATATTTATCTACACTAATGTTGTAACATTCTACTTATGTTTCCAATACTTGACTTATAATGACTACTGTTATAGCGCAGACAACAAAACACTCAATTTAATTAATTTTTTATTTCTAAAAATTCAGGTTTGTTGTATGGGATTGGGAGCCCCCTTTAAATATTCATTTTTTATATTTCTAGTATTTGTTGTTGTAGCGGCAACAGAAATACGTCATCTGTAAACAAGCCTATGACTGAAAGTGGCGCCTTTAAAAAAAAAAAATTCGCGCGGCCATCAACCAAACCTTGTTTTTTTAGTACATTAGGATGTTATAAAAGACGTTTATCTACACTAATGTTGTAACATTCTACTTATGTTTCCAATACTTGACTTTTAATGACTACTGTTATAGCGCAGACAACAAAACACTCAATTTAAGCAATTTCACATGATGTTATAATATCCACATCGATATCGTAAAATTTCATTATAACATCGCGCGCTCGCTCCTGATTGGCCCTGCGCGCGCAGCTGCGCTCTCATGGCGTCCCACAGAGATACCAGAGGGATAATGTGGTCGATCGAGAAATGAAAGAAAGAAATGCAATGATTGAATATGGCATGAGTTAGAAAGAGACATGAAAAATATCTCGATTGAGGGCTAGTTGCCGTGTTTTTCTCTCAGTAGTGTCAAATCCCAATACATATTTGACAGCGCTGAGCCAGATTTTCCTAACATTTTTGTAGATGAGAATTGCCTCAAGCGACAACAGCGCTATCTCTCTAGTTGTAATAGCTCTGTGTGGCGTCCATTTTGAAATAAAAAAATGGCGGACATCAATTTTTTGAAAAAGTCGTCATGGGTATGGTTTTCGAGGTTTTTGGGGGAGTAGATTTCGAAAATGGCGTCAATTTTGAAATTAAAGATGGCGGACGACACTTTTTTGAAAAAGTCGTCATGGGTAGGTATCGTTTTCGAGGTTTTTGGAGGTATAGATTTCAAAAATGGCGTCCATTTTGAAATTAAAGATGGCGGACTTCACTTTTTTGAAAAAGTCGTCATGGGTATCGTTTTCGAGGTTTTTGGGGGAGTAGATTTCGAAAATGGCGTCCATTTTGAAATTAAAGATGGCGGACGTCATTTTTTTGAAAAAGTCGTCATGGGTATCGTTTTCGAGGTTTTTGGTTAGATTTTAATGGCGCCAAGTTCACTGTGACAATACACGTACGCGTGAATTTAATGTTTCGCAATATGTTTTTTTTTATTGACGTGACAACGTCTTATAAATTGGTTTGCCGGGTGACACTTCAAGAAACTGCGTTACGCTCCCCGCTCACACTTCATGTGCTCACAATGAGACAATGTGTCAATGAGAGCGAGTGAGAGGCACTTACGTGCCTCTCACTCGCTCTCATTCGTCTCATTCGTCTCAAAGTCGTTGTCACGTAAAACTTTCGCCCGTATACCGACTTTACAGGCAACCAATTTTTTTTTTTTATTAGTGAAGATAAAGTAGTGTATGCAACTTAATATCGCACTCACTCGTTACTATTATGAAACTCGCTGCGCTCGTTTCATAAACTCACACTCGTGTTTTAATACCCTTCATTATTTGACAGTTGCATAAACAACTATTAATTCTTTAAACATTTCTTTCAAAGAATCTCTAGGTTTCAAATGGACATTCTGCGGCTGATGATGATGATGAGCGTAGATTAGTGTACACAAGCATCTTGTAGGAAGATGCTTAAATGTTTCATTTCAGTACCTAATTGTCTTAATTTCGTGACCAGAGAGCGACGTCGAGATCAAAATAAAGTCGTTAAATGGTAGAAAGCGAAATTAATGAGTATAGCAATAAAATGTACCAAAAACTTTCATACGAAAAGAGATTATTGGAAACAATAAAGATATATCATGCGATTAAGGTTTGCAAGTTCGGTATCCGGTATAATAAAGTATTTAGACTTATCTCCAGTGTGAGTAATTACCGCGTTGATTATTCTAAAATGACGTTAATTTATTAGGATCGTTGAAACAAGAACGAAGTTTAATTAATTAATTCGAGTCACACTCAATTGTTTTCTTTAAAAAAATATTGTAGTTAGTTAATTTTTAAATAAATTAATAATTCATTGAATTAGCACAATGCTATTTAGTTTAGGTGAGTAATAATTACATGAATCATTTTGAGTAATTTAATTGATAGAATAACGTCCAAAAGTTTAGAATAACGCTAGGCGATAGTTGGTTTTGGACTATGGTGTTTCTCAAAAAGACTTCCCCTGGGAGGGTAATATAATAATGAGCATAATGACTGGGTAAACAAAACATAATTATAATTAGTCCGTGAGTTAGATTATCAAAAAATATTGGACACGTTTTTTTTCTTTTGCCAATCAAACAACAAATGACAAAGATAAACCTTGTCAAGTTTTGGGAGTGGGGGTCGTGACGTCACCTCTCTTACAGAAGTCTATACATTTGTATGGCATGTAAAAGTTTAATCTTAATCTAAGTGAATGTTTTAATTATAATTAAGTATTTCCTTCTTTGTGATTTTTTGTAAATCTGTTTGCCTGTTGGCAAAGGTCTTTTTTTTTTTTTTTTTTTTTTTTTTACCAGGGGAAATCTTTTATAGATACCACCGCACCTCGAGGGCAGGCGGGTGGTTATGTGGGAGTCCTGCCGACTGGACAGTATACCCACCAAAACCCCTGGGTGTTCCACCACTGCGCCTGGTGTCGGGGCTACGGGCACGCTTGCGCACTCCTCCGCGGCACCCGACAGCGCTGGCCCAACTTGGGCCCCACCACGGAGCTTCGGCTCCCGCCAGAATGACGATGTGTCGAACACCAGACACATCGCCACCCACCACCTGGGACCAACCAGCACTGGGCGTCAGACAGCTGGCAAAGGCCTCCTCCAACCTTTTCCATTCTTGTCTTTCTTTTGCCACTCTGTTCCACGTGGTTCCTGCCACCTGTCTAATATCGTCATCCCATCTTTTTCTTTTCCTTTTTCCTTTCCTGAGGTACCATTGGGAGACTTTTTTAGTTCATTTGTCGTGTCCTCTTATCATGTGTCCCGCCCATTTCCAATGCCATCATCTTAGTGAAAGTGTATGTATGTTTTGTGCAGTTGTCGTCGTCCCCGCAAGCGGCGGGCTGGGCGCACGTGCGGCTGGCGGTGCTGCTGGTCAGCATCCTGTCGGCCGGCTCGGCGCTGCTGGGCGCCGCCGCCGCGCTCGGCCGCACGCAGGGCCGCGACACCGTGGCCTTCATGGCGGCTGAGGTACGTCTACTCCACCGAACTATCACAAAGTACGCGTATGTGTAGAACAAACAGAAGTTTTTTTTAAAATTCTGAATAGGTTTGCGTTTGAACACATACTGCCTGATGTTGAGCAGATGTGCGGTCTAGGGGACTCGAGTACGGGTACGGGACGGTACTCGGGATTTGATGATGCCCACGTTGTACTTTAGCGGAAAGACAAAATATAGAGAGGTGGTATCTATCTCGTTTGATAACGGTCCAGATTCTACTCGATACCGGAAAACAGAGAGCTAGTGTAGATGATCAGCATCTAGTTTAATAGCTGGCACGTGCGTCACACTCGTGATCGGGTGCTGCTTGCAGGTCGCCGGTCTGCTAGTATATTACTCTTTGTACAGTACAATCAAAAAATTGTGTTTTGTTAACAAAGGGCACAAACCCTGGAGACAGTGGTTACTACATTTTTGAATTTGCCAGAGACTGATATACTACATATACATATTTTTAAATACATACTTATATAGATAGTACCTACCTAAATAACACCCAGACACAGAGCAAACACCTATGTTCATCACATAAATATTTGCCCTGGTGGGGATCGAACCCACGCCTCTTTGACCCAGAAGTCAGGGTCACTAACCACTGAGCCACAGAGGCAGTCAAGATAGTACCTAAATAACACCCAGACACAGAACAAATCTGCCTGGGCGGGGATCGAACCCACGCCTGTTTGAGCCAGAAGTCAGGGTCACTAACCACTGAGCCACCGAGGCAGTGATTGGATTGTTGTGTTGCAGTGCGTGCTGGTGGTGGTGACGGCGCTGCACGTGTGCGCGCGCTACGTGCTGCGGCTGGCGGCGGCGGACGCGGCCGGCCCGCTCGCATACTACACGCACTTCGTCTTTGACGTGAGTATAATGAGCGCCACACAAATCGGCGGATGGGAAGTTATGCGCAGAATGCTGCGCAAAAGCCGAAATATAGGTATGCGCGGGAGCCAGAGAGACGAGACGCCGAGGCCCACCCGCCCGCCAACCTCAAGCATCCCGCGCACTCCCTACGCATTGTGCACAGATGCGCAATAATTAGCGAGTCACGGCGAGTCATCTGCGGCTAACTTCTCATCCGTCGATTTGTGTAGTGTTCAGTATACCCTGCCCTCTGCTTACAGGAGGAACATACCCGGCTGCTCCCCGAATCATCTTTTGAGGGATTATACCCTCAGTAGCCTACCTTTGCGCGCTCCTGGAAGCTCTGGGAACTCTTGGGCAACGCACCAGACCTCTCAGTACTTTGCTCATAATGCTCATAAAGATGTGTCTCGGGTTTACGTTGGCTTAACCGGCTACGTGGCTACATATCATTGTCGTCTTCTGTTTACTGTTTGCATGTATGGTTAGAGCCAACCACCTGCGAACCCAGAGGCCCCTTTTCACTAGGCTCTTACTATTGGCAGGGGATACCGATGGTATATTTTGTTGCAGCATCTAGGTCTTAGAGTATGAGGGGTGGGGTGTTGTTACTTGTTGATGCGGGTTTTTTCCACAACTAGGCTTTCAATTTACCCATTTTCTATGGGGTGGGGTGTCGGTGAAGCTCCGTGTCAATGCGAAGTTGTCGTTGCAGAGCGTGGCGCTGGTGGTGGAGCTGGTGCACGTGGTGCACATGGTGGTGTACAGCAACATGCTGGTGTCAATGGCCTCGCTGGTGCTGCTCATGCAGCTGCGGCACCTGCTGCACGAGCTGCAGGCGCGCCTCCAGCGGCACCGCCTCTACACCGAGCGCGCCACGCACATCACCACCACGTAAGTATATTATAGAGGTATATTACTGACACACATCAACATACATCTCGCACACACACGCGCAGCAACGATGGTAAGAGTACATCGATTCGCGCTAACGGCTGAAGTCCCTTGTGCTATTTTTGTCGAATAATAATAAGTACCTATTCCTTTTTTCTGATCAACATGACAACCTGATCTCGCTCCTTCTAATCGCTACGCGAAGTCAGGTCCAATGGCGTTAGTTAACCACAGGCCCAAATGCTAAACAATCGCGCCGCCACCTGCACCGTGCGCGGTGATACTAAGAATCTATATACTATTATCGGCCGCAAGCTTTAGCCTACTTTTACAGCTTTTAAAGAGCTCGGCTGGCTCGGGTAGACGCTGGAGGGAGAAATGCACAAAACATATAGGACGTCAATGTAGGACTTATTGCCTTCACATCGAATTAACACAGCTGTAGTCTAGTCGTCTTTCGCCGCCGCGCCTTTACTAATATTAACCACAAATCTGTCTATCCGTATCCAAATTTAATTACAGCTGATATACAAATCTCTAACTATGGGCCTTATTAATAAGCTCCATGTGGCACAACGAGCTATGGAGAGGGCTATGCTCGAAGTCTCTCTGCGAGGTAATCAGGAATGAGGAGATACGTAGAAGAACCAAAGTTCTCTATAGAGGAGGCCTATGTCCAGCAGTGGACGTCTTATGGCTCATGGATAGATGGATATACAAATAGAAAAGCAATTAGGCGAGCTACGATAACGAGATCGATCCAAAATCGAGTTTTGATGTGACCTCCTTATCTCACTCGTTAAACCCTTTTGTGCACACAATGTTTCCTATTTACGGTCACCGGGCCGACTAATCGACAGTCATTTTATATCGATTCAGTAACTATATCTTTATTACGAGTGCTTTAATGGCGCTATTGCAGTAGGGCCATCTGAACTGGAGCAGTGCGGTTTCTTATCCACAATTACATAATGGCTGGTGATCTACTAACCCGTATTTAGATAGCAACCTCGTGTGTTGTTCTTGGAAAAATCCTCACTTTTTTGACGCTAAGGACCTTACAATTATTTTATGCATTTTTATAAAATATGAATGCCTATTTATGCGGGCATAGGTATAATTATGCGGTTTTATCCTGTACGAGACCTTTTACTATAGTAGCAATTGAATGCCACCACTTAATGTCGTTTTGGTCACACAAAACTCTTGACATTAATTTATTATAATCATAATAGTTCAACTGTTTTAACCACATGTGTTCTGTACACCTATTTAAGGTATAAACTAGAAAACATCATTAATTTTAAGATCTTTGTATAATTTTACATAGTTTTACAGACAAATAAATCATTGTATCATTGTAAAAAACTTTTTAGCAAAGACTTAACTGACTTTAAAGACGAAAAACTGAAGCCGTGGTAGAGCTTGCCTCCACAATCCTGCCTTCCTTATGAAGACTGCTATAATCGCAGTCAACTTCGATAGAAAAAGAAGCTAAGTACAGTCTTTAACTGCAATTAATTTGTCAAACTATAATCCTGAGGGGGACTGAGACAGGTGCGGGCGCCGCGGGCCCGCCGCCCTCACCTGTCTCAGTCCCCTTTGACGTCACCCCCGGCGCCCCTGTACCGCGCAGGCGAGGACTGAGAATTAAAACATTTACCTGCAGTGAGATACTGCAGTCTTGTGAAGATAAAATCATGAGGCCGTCCAACCGCACTGTCCCATGCTGGTCTAGACCTTCGGGAGTAGGCTTATGTTCAGCAGTAAACTATACAGCATTAACCAGAAAAGGTTTTCAGATTCAGACCATCATTATATACAACTTTTTCTATGGGACCAACCCGGAATTAGAGAAAAAATAACCTGCTGTTTCATACGTTTTGTCGATTCCGAGTTGCAATTTTGAATGGAATAGCTGCCTTTTTTTTCTGAATTCCGGTTTGGCCCCGTAGTAAAAGTCGTTCATATTTGATGATCCTAATCAGTTGATTCGGCTTAGTACAGGGCGACTGGATAACCCTGTAGAAAAGTCAGTACAACTCAACGAGTAAGAATAAATTAATCATAAACTCTCAGTTACATGACCGCACTCAATCTACATCAGCTTATACAGGGTTATTTCTAATCAATTAGCATCCTTTTAGGGGCTTATTCTGTACATCAAAACTAACAACTTTTGCTCTAAGACTATTGTCAAAACAAAAAAAAATATTGTTTTCCATAGAAAAATATCGTTCACCCGCGACAAAATGTATGGAACAGCTGTTTTTTTTTTTGAGTTCTGACAAAAGTCGTAGAACAAAAGTTGTTAGTTTTGATGTACAGAATAATCCCCTAAAAGGATGCTAATTGATTAGAAATAACCCTGTATTGGTATTAACGACATAAAAATGGTAATACTCGTTTATTTTGAAATTGGAAAGATTTCCTTATAATAGCGTAGTCTAGATTAGGTATCAAGAAGTTATTATCTTTATTGGAAACGAGATGATTCGAGCTATTATGACGCGAGTGGCGCGACCTCGCGTCACTTGTTTACGATTTAAAATACTAATCTTTCTATCCGGAATAAAGTTTTATTTTGGTCACTACTGTTACTTATCTGTTTTTGTAGAATCACTACATAGTATAACAAAGTCGCTTCCGCTGCCCCCATGTATGCTTATATCTTTAAAACTACACAACGGATTTTGATGCGGTTTTCTTAAATAGATAGAGTGATTCAAGAGGAAGGTTTATATGTACAATAAACCTGTGCGAAGCCGGGGCGGGTCGCTAGTTATAAATATGATTTAAGAGGATCGTGAAACGACTGTTTTCGCGTTTTCTGTAGAACATGGAGAGAATTTTCGGTATATTTTTGATATAATTTACGTTCCGGGAGAAAACTCTTTTCTTTTCTCTTAAATTGTAACAATGTACTTAATGTTTTTGGTGTCAATCGCTTGAATAAGAAATATTGCATGCTCGTACGTCTTATTTTTTTTCAGATAGGTTTATAGTTTATATACAGGGTGATTGGTAAATAATTAGCATCCTTTTAGGGGCTTATTCGGTACATCAAAACTAACAACTTTTGTCAGAACTCAAAAAAAAATATCAGTTGTTCCATACATTTTGCCGCGGGTGAACGATATTTTTCTATGGAACAATATTTTTTTTTAGTTTTGACAAAAGTTGTGAGTTTTGATGTACAGAATAAGCCCCTAAAAGAAGGCTAATTATTTACCAGTCACCCGGTATACTTCCCAGACAAGTTTTTGCATAAATGAATTTTTAGAAGCTTATAACTTTAAGGTCATACAAAGAACTGTAAAAACTAAGACTTGTAATCCTAGCGATTGAAGTACTGATTACATGGAAATAAAATACTCTAATCGGATAATATTTAGAGGTAGATAACAGCTTATTGTTTTTGTATGGACAAGTTGCCTCAATATTATTGAAACGTCAGGTCTTTTAATGATAAGGTCAAGCCGAATCGTAATTGAATATCGTACGATTGTGATGTAACGCGTTGACACATTTCCGTTTAATGAAATACACTTTGTGTATTACGTATGTTAAAATTTATATTGCTATGTAAATGTGATGATAAATATTTACATTATAATTATTTCAATACAATTACTTAATGACAGAAAATATGATTAAAATATTAACATACGAAATATCATTGCTACATTGAATGCTGGCTAGTATGTGAAACGTGCTTTATCATTAGTTACCTACTTGAAAACTTGCCGTACTGTAATATTACATGCAATCAGCTATTTTGAAAAGCACCTGTTTTGTGGAGAAAGAGAAAAGGTTGCCATGGGCTCGGTCTATGAAACTGTATCCCATATAATTATTTTTCGTAAAAAATAGCATGACCGACTTCACCCGTGTACAGAATTCGCGAATATTTCGCACGGATCGATGTTACATTTTTCACATTATTGTTGATTTATCAAAAATGGCTTAGCCGATTTCAATAAAATTTAATGGGACCAATTTCGGAGTATACTCTTTCCAATAAAAAAATAGTTATTGAAATCGGACTACTACAAAAAAAATATACGCGTCGAATTGAGTACCTCCTCCGATTTGCTTCGTCGGTCAAAAAATGGCTTAGATCTGAGTATGAGCTGTAAGGCGACGGGAATTCCAAAAGAAACCATCTACAAATCGCTCTTTTCTCGCCATGATTTTCAAAGCAACGCACAAGTAGGTATGTCTAAAAAATATTCTCAGGATCTTTCCCTCTTTTTTACTAAAGCCACATTTACACTCAGCTGTGTAGGACAAGGAAGTGGGCAGCATGAATATGTAAACAGATATTGCTGCCCACTTCATACAAATCGGCGGATGTGAAGTTGCTACCTGTAGCTAACTTCACATCCGTCGACCGGTGTGATTTAGCCTATACTAGGTTGGGAGTAGGTAAATGCTGTGGCTATGTAACGTTCGTTCCAGGTTTCACCATACTGGAAACTTAAATTTCCATTTACTCATGAAGTCGAGAGCATCGAACCCAAAGGACTTTTTCGTTCAGACCTTACGAAAAGAATTCATAAGATACTACTCGTTTACTAGACTTTCTTGCGGCTTCTTCTACCCCACAGATTTTCCAATAGTAAAAAAGAGCTTACAACATTCTAAACTTTGAACTATATAATGCATGCCAAAAACCTAGTCGATCCGTTTCAATATTCGTAAGAATTTTCGACTTCAGTGCATCCGCTCGCATATTTTCAAATCTCTGCTCTAGTTTAGGATACCGTACACATATTTCGAAACCCCAGTTTCTATTTAGGATTGTTTACAAACACTGCTCAGTGTCTGCTCCATTCCAGTTGAACGCAAGCTGATAGTGTTCCTTACCTCCGCAGGTGTCCGATGGCGAGCAAGGAGGAGGTGGAGAAGAACCAGGACAACTGCGCCATCTGCTGGGAGCCCATGAAGGAGGCGCGCAAGCTGCCCTGCGCGCATCTCTTCCACAAGTCAGTACACTAGTCTAGTCTATTAGGGTTCCGTACCCAAAGGGTAAAAACGGGACCCTTTTACTAAGACTCCGCCGTCCGTCTGTCTCCAGGATGTGTCTCAAGAACCGTTGTAGCTAGAAAGCTGAAATTTGCACAGATGATGTATTTCGGTTGCTGCTATAACAACAAATACTAAAAATAAAATAAATATTTAAGGGGGGCTCCCATACAACAAACCTGAATTTTTAGACGTTTTTCGCTCTATATTAATAATGGTACCAGGTAGATGCTTGAAATTTTCACAGAATATTTAGTTTTATATTTCCTTCAATAATAAATAATAAAAATAAAATAAATATTTAAGGGGGGCTCCCATACAGTACGGAACCCTCCGTGTGCGAGTCCGACTCGCACTTGGCCAATCTGTTTGCTACGCAAACAGATCTTGACCTCTGCACTCTCAATGTATCATGGTCTTGGAGTTGGTGATATATGCGTGCGTGGATATTGATTGTGTTGTATTGATTGTCAGCTCGTGCCTGTGCCAGTGGGTGCAGCAGGACGCGTCGTGCCCGACGTGCCGGCGCGCGCTGGCGCGGCGAGCCACGGGCGACGCGCGCCGCGCCACGCCGCCCGCGCCGCCGCCCAACCATCTCTTCCACTTCAACGGTCAGTGTACCCTTTCTCTTTCAGGGACTCCTCTTGTTAAATGGAACCAAAATAAACAATAATAAATCTTTATTTCAGACAAAAAACTTAGTCCATAGGTATTACAGGTGGAATTTGTACTACATCATAATAATTATATAATACCAAGTAAAATATTATTCCAATATCCCTGAATAGGGCAATCAGGCTTGCTAATAATTACGTTCAGGATACTGTTACTACTACCACGCATTCTGCTCAGCAGGGAGTACACTTTCTTTCTCATGATGGCGTGGAAGCCATCGGTTCGAGCTTGTGTAAACATCCCTGATGCGCTACAATAACGTGGCAGCCCCAACAGCATACTAAAACCATTATTGTACTGTACAGTTATTTTAACATCATTCGTGGATCGAGCAAACCTGCGGGCAATAAGGTTACATCTAAGCTCCTGCTTCTCTAAAGTGAGTTTAGTATGAAAACATTGGCATTGCATTGCTTAGTTAAAAACATTACGGCGCCGCTCAAGCCTGCTAAGTCTCGGCAAGCGAGTTATTCTTTTCGTTATTATGATAGTAAAATAAGCATGATATGTGTGTTGCAGGCTCGCGCTACGTGTCGTGGCTGCCGAGCTTCTCCGTGGAGGTGACGCGCGTGCGCGCCGACCTGTCGCCCGCGCAGCTCGACGCCATGGCTCGCCAGGTATGCACCTTGTGCCCTCGACTATTGGGGTTATTATTGTATGACTCTGGGATCATCTCTGGGAGGTGCCGAGCCGCCCGCACAGCTTGAACTTTGCGCCCTAGACCTAGACTATTGCGTTATTGTTGTGTGGCTTTGTGATCTCTGTGTATCGTATCCTGTATGTTTCTGCTACGTATGCTATACAGTTCATTTATAGTTATTTAACATCTGACATTTATCGTTGTCTCTGTCTAACTTATGATAGGGTGTAATGACTAGACAGAAACAGCGAGAAATATCAGAGGCAGTGTTTCCACTCAAGGTTTTTATTTCGCCGTAAATTTAGGGATTTTTCCCAAAAATAATTCCTAAATAAGAAACTAGGCTCCCGCCCCTAGGTTCCCAGCTCGAAGCTATGAATTCACTTACGTTAAAAATCCCTAAATCTCTTTTTCGATTCATAACGCCCTAAGTAGTACTTGAAACATGCCCTTTCGCCCTAAAATAGGGTGAAATCTCTAAAGGCAAAGACATTGATCAGAGGTAAAATAACTGTGAACGTACTGTATAGGCCGCGTCACACAAGTTGGTGGAAATGAAGTTAGCTACAAGCTGCGCAATATCCAATTCTGACTGAAGCTCACTTAAAGTCGCGCGTTGATTGGATATCGCGCAGCTTGTAGCTAACATCATGTCCGGCAAGTAGTGTGTTGCGGCCTATACAAGTATACATGTATGTGATGGTTGCAGGTGCAGCAGCTGTTCCCGCAGTACCCGCTGGGCGCGCTGCGCGCCGACCTGGCCGCCTCGCGCTCGCCCGACCTCACGCTCGACAACATCCTGGAGGGCCGCCTGCTGCCGCCCCCCTCCCCGCCGGAGCCCGCGCCCCCCGCCCCGGCACCCGCGGACCCCGCGCCCCTGCAGCCCACGCTCGCCGTCGTCGCCTCCACCTCCACGGCGAACATACAAGAGTGAGTACTCTAAACTGGTCACATGTTGTTGTCAACCGCCGGTGACCGGCCCCCACCCCCCACCACGTCGGTCGCAAGTGTCTGCGTCTTCCCAGCCGCCTCCGTCTCTTCAAAGTTGTTGATCATCCATATGTAGCTACTAGATTTTGCCTGCGGCTTCGCCCGCATTATATTTCGAGGCCCTACCTATCCTACCATCATATGTACCTATCATATGTAGCTATTATTCTAGAATTTTCACATCTAAAATTAAATACATCAACCATATAAAAACGCTACGGTGGTTACCGTTGCGTTTTTATATCTTATTACTAATATTATAAACGCGAAAGTTTGTAAGGATAGATGGATAGATGGATGGATGGATGTTTGCTACTCTTTCACGCAAAAACTACTGAACGGATTGAGATGAAACTTTGCAATAATATAGCTTATATATCAGAGTAACACATAGGCTATAAATTAAAATGATATTACGTAAATTTTCCATAATATAACGATATGTGTTAAGTAGGAAAAATTCTGTTGTCTGTGAGCTATTCTAGAGTAGGTACACTTCAAGAAATTAAAAAAAAAAAACAACTATAGAATCGAACAACCCTCAAATTTTTTTTTTTTTTTTCCACCTCCTTCTTTAAGGGTGGTAAGGTAGGGTCTCGGGTTTGAAAGACGGAAAGTGACATAGTCTACATTTTATCCGGGATAAATAAAGGGCTCCCATGGGATAGCACAAAAATCGAAATATCATGCGGGCGAAGCCGCGGGTAAAAACTAGTGGTTGATAAGGCGATTGTTTATAACTACCTTTAAAATTGAAATTGGTATGGAAGACATCATCATTATTTTCCAACCGTCTTATCTTAAACTGTATCATACTACACCAGCACCAAGTTCAGTATTTAAACTAATATTTTGTTTCATCTCTGTCATTACAGTATGACGGCAGCTATTCCGGAGCCCGCGGTGAACTTCGCCCCTCGCGCGGCGGAGCGCGAGACCGCGCTGCAGCGCCGCAAGCAGCAGCTCGTGGCGACCGCGCGCGCGCGCTACCTCGCGCGGCATCGCGACACACCCCCCGCCCCCGCCCCCGAGCCCCACAGCTGAGCGCCCCGAGTCCGCCCCTGCTCGCGCTCCTTACACCGAAGTTAAAAAACCGACAAATGTGTCGAAACACGTTACGTACTTGAAAACATTTTAAGAGCGCTTTCAAGTTATACGGTTTTACTTATCGTGTTTTATGTTCATTCATATATGAACAGTAATAATTATACAGGGTTATCTTGCACTAAGTCAAAAGGGGCTAATTAGGGCCATCATTATGAACAACTATTACTATTGAGCCAACTCAAAATTCGAGAAAAAAATTAGATGTTTCATACATCTTATCGATTTTTTGCAATTTTGTACGGAACAGCTGATGTTTTTCTCTAATCTTGAGTTGGTCGCATAATAAAAGTTGTTCGTAATGATGATATTAATGACCTCATTTCGAGTTAGTACAGGATAAGCAGATAACCCTGTATAAGTAGAATCATACAACTTGGCGTGATGTTAGCTACAAGCTGCGGATCGGCTCGAGCAGCTATTAAGTGAGCTTGCAACTAACATCATAGCCGCCAAGTTGTATGATTCGCCCTATACCTATAGTGTTTTATGTTCATTCATAGATGAATAGTAATAACGATTTACTAATTTGTTTTTGGTTTATTGTAGAGCGATGACTAAAAAATGTGACTGACTTGAATCGCCTAACGTGAATACGCTCCGAAGTAGTTAAATATGTAGAGAACGATTGTCTTATTATTATGTAGTATCCAAATTATAAATACTTTTAGATTTTCAGCTGTCTATCGTGATGGTAGAAAACAATTATAGAACAATTATGTGTTGTAGACTTGGTAGATAGCTGAAAATTTAAACAAAATGACGTTGACTGGACTATACTGACAGTTGGATTCTTTATAATAATAAGGGATATTGGGACTCTTATTTCAAGTTCTTAGCGATGTTTTTCTTAGTACTATAGTCCCAATTTTAAAGATGCCATCGTAAATTTAAAAGCATCGTAAAATATTGTTCTCTCTGTCAAATGCATATAGCGAAAAAGAGACAGGAATATTCTAAATTGCTAGTAAAATTACGATGGTGACTTTAAAATTGTGCCTGTTGTCGGCGCACACAGCGACCGGCGGCCCGCGGAGGCTCCAAATATTTGTAACGGTTTAGCTGTTTCGATACGGAAAACACAGGGTTACCCAAACTGATGTACTGAGCCGAAAGCAGGTGATTCAGACCATCACTATGAACAACTTTTACTATAGGGCCAACCAGGAATTCGAGAAAAAAACTGCTTTATACATTTTGTCGATTTTTAGTTGCAGTTTTGTACGGAACAGCTGATTTTTTTCTAAAATTTCAAGATGGCGTAATAGTAAAAGTTGTTCATAATGATGGTCTTAATTGCCCCCTTTTGGCTAAGTACAGGGTAAGCAGATAACCCTGTATAAACATTGTACAGATTCGAAGTTTAGCCTTAAGACTTTCGGTAGACTATAGCGTTACTTTATTTAATTATTGTTAAATTATCAAGTGCGGCTCTCGCGCGCGGTCACCGCCGAGATGACTCGTACGTAGTCTAGGCTAAGTTCACTGTTTTGTGATATATTCTTTAGAGTCAAAATTAGCGTAGTTTAAATGTGTAAATAAAGATGTCCATTTGCTATGCCACGCTAGCTTACGCTCACTTTTAGGTTAGATGATATAGAACGAAACAAATTTCCTGACAGCTGTGAAATTGGCTACGAGCTGCGTCAAACCCATTCCGCTCGCAGATATATGACTTCAGGGGTGCGTTTACGCACTCCATGGATAAACATTATTCTGATAGGCGTCTGTGAACGGCGTCATAACTCTAGTGACTAGAGGTGACTAGAGTCTAGTCCAACCATAGCGCTCAAATCTACTACAGACCAATCACATCTGTCAAACTCTTGAACGATCTGTCAAATTCGATTCGATGACAACTAGCTGACCAATAAGAGACAATATAGAGATAAAATGTATCTACCTAAAAACCTCGATAAAACTTAGTCTAGTCAGGAGAAAAAATATAATGGTGGGAGTGTGTGAACAGGACAGATTAATTTTTAGCCAGGAAGTATTTTCGCTTGGCCGATGCTCTAAACGGGTGACATAGACTTTACCAGGTTAATTTTTTATCTTAGTCTGGAGT
This sequence comes from Hypomecis atomaria, assembly GCA_964007245.1. Classification (NCBI taxonomy): domain Eukaryota; kingdom Metazoa; phylum Arthropoda; class Insecta; order Lepidoptera; family Geometridae; genus Hypomecis; species Hypomecis atomaria. Next base: position 780,024 of record OZ023297.1, read on the forward strand.
GCGTAAACGCACCCCCGTGCGGATTGGGTTTCCGCAGCTCGTTGCTAACTTCATAGCCTTCAGGAAGTTTGATTCGGGTTATACGAGTAGTACTTGCGTTTATCTACTCTGACATGGTGAAGTTAAAAATCGTAGTAAATGGTTTATTTTTGTAATGAAAATGTATTTTTATAAAAGATTGAATTTAAAAATAACTTACTTTTTGTTCTAACAAATGGAGTGCTCAAGTTTACATGATAATGGCTGACAAATATGACATAATAACACTTGTTTAGTTAAATTATTCAGATGAAACATTTATCAATTGTTTTTTAATAGTGTTTTGCTTCTATTACATATAATTACAGTTCGTAGTGGTATATTTTGTATTATTTAGCTTTCAATTAAATATGCATATGTTTTCTATTGTTGTAGTCCAAACTACCTGTTTTTGTTGTATATTTCACTTGATATTTGCACTCATGTAATTATTACAAGGCACTATTGTGCAGCCGTACCAATATGGTAGGATGGATCAAGGAATATTGATGTTCCGTGGATAATAAATAGGAATAAATGTACTTATTTAATTTTAATTCTTTTAAAATTTACTTTTGTCTGCTATTTCATGCAACTATGAAAATTTATTCATGACTAGTCAAAATAAAATCTACATCATGAAAAATGCTTCTTTTATTTCCCATCCCTGAATATTATTGTAGCTATAGGTTGAATCATGCAAGTCGGTGGATGTGAAGTTAGCTACAAGCTGCGCAATATCCAATCCTGACTGAAGCTCAATGAATGCTGGGTTCCTCCTGATGGTCTAACTCAATAGTCTAATGCTGCGTGTTGATTGGGCTTTGCCTATACTATCCATACATTTTTAAGGTTCCGCACCCAAAGGTTAAAAATGGGACCCTATTACTAAGACTTCACTGTCTGTCTGTCTGTTACCAGGCTGTATCTCCTGAACGGTGAAATATTCACAGTATATTCCCTTCAAAAATAAATAATTAAAATAAAATAAATTGAGGGAGGCTTTTATAAAACAAATGTTATGCCATTCGTGGACATTGTGGATGTGGACACAAACCCATAGTCACCAACAGTTAATAAGTTAAACATCTGTTGGTGAACTCGAGACTAGGACCCAAGTTTAACCATTGTTTAAATAGAGTAATCGCTTGACAAATCTGCCCAACTGATTGTGCTGGCCCACTTATTTAAACAGCAACCCTAACTTAGCTATTAAATGGCAAAATACCCAAGACGACTTTGTTTTCTTGCGCCGAGGACAACCGCTTTCAAATAAAACATCCATGATAGGTGTATTAGTTATTTTACTTAGGCATATAAAATTATGGAGATAATATGTTTATCCTATGAAGTTGATGACAACGAGGTGTAGGACCAAGTGTGCAAATATGAAGTCTGCAAATCCGCGCTCGGGGCTCAGACCCTGGAATTCATTCTTGTTCTCCGGGTTCACCTGCAGCCGCAAACAAACTGCAACAACAGGTTAAGTTTAGTATCTACAAAAAGACTTGCTCCATTAATATTATTTGGTTTTAATAATCATGATGATACATACCACCCAGAACGAATGAGCTAACAGTAGAAATAAAGCCACTCAAGAAAGAATTGAATGGAAAAGTGCCGACAAGGCAACAGTATACAAATTGTATCACCGCAGTTAGAAATATGTAAAGTAAATAGGCATCGATGATTTTAAGTTTCTTGGATGTTTTGCTGGTGTATTCCTGGTACAATTTCGGGATGACTGCGGTCAGGGAACTCATTTTTAGAGAATGAGGGATTTTAATTCCAAAAGAAAACACGAAAAACACGTCAGCTCAGTTTGTTCTCGCCGGTTTGACGTTGATAATACAAAACAGTCTGACAGCCAAAAAACTCAATTCAAAAAATGTAAACTCTTGCCTTTTGGTTCTGTCAAATTTTTGGATATTTTTCGGATATTACCGGTTTCCAACGATGAAGAAAAAAAAACATCAATTGACTTATTGTTTTAAAAAGGTACTGTCAAACGTCAAAATTCTGCATGTCACCGATTTGTTTGCGATTTGTGAGTGCGAAGTCACCGTCCTCAACAAGTTTTACGTTAATTTCTTACGTTTAGCCAAATTAAACCATGTTGAACGCTCAAGAAAACTTTCCCGAATATGCTATCCCTGGAGCCAAGCAGCATCGCTTCGAGCCCTACGCGGACAACGGTGGCAGTGTCGTCGCCATAGCCGGCGAAGACTATGCCGTGATCGGCGCGGATACCCGTCTCAGCACGGGCTTCTCCATCTACACGCGAGAGCAGAAGAAGCTCTTCCGATTGTCGGACCGTACGGTGCTGGGCGCCACGGGGTGCTGGTGCGACACGCTGACCCTGACGCGGATGTTGACCGCGCACCTGCAGATGTACACGCATGAACACAACAAAAGCATGTCCACCCCGGCGGTCGCACAGATGCTCTCCACGACGCTCTACTACAAGCGTTTCTTCCCCTACTACGTGTCGAACGTGCTCGCCGGGCTAGACGCGGATGGCCGCGGCTGCGTGTACAGCTACGATCCCATCGGGCACTGCGAGCGCTCCAACTACCGCGCGGGAGGCTCCGCGGGCGCGCAGCTGCAGCCCCTGCTCGATAACCAGATAGGACTCAAGAACATGCAAAATGTTACCGAGGCCCCCCTCCCTAAAGAAAAAGCCCTCGCCCTGTTGAAGGATGTGTTCATCAGTGCCGCTGAACGCGACATCTACACCGGAGACTCCATTTATATTCTCATTATCACTGCTAATGGTATTCAGGAAGAGAGATTCCAGTTGCGTAAAGATTAGTATTTTCAATAATAAAATTTAATTACTTTAAAGTGAATGGCTTTTTATTTATTTGTCATAGTTCAATATTTTTAGGTCTGTAGAAAGGTCTGTAGCTAAATAATGTAATATGATTTTTTTTCTCATTTACTTTCCTCCAAAAAAATACAAGATTATTTCAAAAGGTTCAAGGTGGTGGTAATAGAGATAGTTTACCTAAGAGCTTCTGAGTTTAGCCCAGCTCAGGTTCACTAGATACTAATTCATTGAAATAAATATGAAATCTTAACAAGTAACTGGATTTATTGTTAAAATAATAATTACAGGTAACTAATGATATAACTTAATACACTTTTGTTCATATGTACAGTAATAATTACATATTGGAACCAAATTAGATATCTCATACAATTCATTTATTGTACTTAGGCATAACAAATATATTGTCTGGAAAGATCTTATCAAACATTTCACTGACTACTTCTTGACTGGAGCTATCGCCGATGACTGTGGCTTTTAACCGTGGCGGTGTGGTGTTGCCGGGGAACAGAGGGTGGATGTTGTAGCAGAGTTCCACCTTCCCATGCGGCGGCACCGTCACTGACATTTTCTTGTAGCCAGAGAACATGTAAGCATCTGTACCTTCCACTGTCAAACTCAATCTTATAGGCTTGTTAGACTTCCCGATCAGGGTGCATTTGAGAGGCATTGAGCTCAATAAGTCTACTACTTCAGGATAATTGACTTCCACGGCAATAGGACATTCGTCGACCGGCAGGCCAGGCAGAGCCGTACTGCTCATCACTTTCTGCTCATCTGTGTTGGTTTTTCTTCTCCAGGTTATGTTGTAGAGCCCCACTCTAGTTGGACTATCTTTCGGTTTAAATTTTGCCTGTATGCAAACAGCATCAGATGCTATATTTTTCTCTGCTACTTCAAGATTGCTAATGCAAGATGGGGGCTTGCTCTCGTCTCCGTAGCTGAAACAGTCTATGAGCTCCAATTCTGTGTCCATTATCAAAAGATCCCAGGGACTCAAGATTTTTATTTGAGGCATGACTATAAATGGGTTGTCAATGAAACATTTGGATATGGGTTTGAAGTTCATGGCCACAAAATTAGTGCTCACTTCGAATGGCTTGATCACAGTTATTTTAGTTGTGAAATCCTTCACACACTCCAGCTTTGATATCTCGGGAAGGTCTATGAAGTAGGATACTTTTATCTGGACAGTGGCAGTTCTATTTGTCTTGAGATAGAATATGTTTGAATAATTTGAGTTTTTGCCAATATTGGGAATATTGATATTTAAAGGCTGCGTCTGAGACTCTCCTTCTTTCAAACTGAGCTCTGTGACGGTGTCTGGATTGGGATTGTCCGGAGAGCTGAGCAAGCTTAGAGTGAGTTTTGAGTCATACACGGGATGTTCTTCATTGTTTGTGATAGTAAATGTGGTCGGAAACCACTCTCCTTGCAATGCTGGGCTCTGGTTAGTGACACTCATTGATAACCTACACTCTCTAGAAGTAATAGAGGCCACCGTCAAAGGCACTATACAATCAAACTCAAAGTCTGCTTTCGGACTTGTTATGAAATGTAACAGTTCTGGATGTATTGTAGATTCTGCTACTTTATCATCCATTTTAAAATTCAATACTATTTTTCTTTTTCTATCAGAATCCAGTACAAAAGACACATTCTTGATGTGTAACTCTGATCCATTATCACGGGGATTAGATTTGAATTGACATACAAATTTCTTCACTTTCCCACCCTCCAGGTGTATGCTATCGCTGCCATCTTCTTTTACAGGTATTTCAATCGTTTCTGTGGGACTAGATATTGTTAGGAAGGCTTTTTTCACTTCAAGCGGTGCAGAGTAAGACAGCCTCACATATACTTCAATATGTATAATCTCATCCATCCTGTACTTCTGCTGAGTGAACTTGGGCTTAACTTCCAAGAAACTGCTTATATTGGCCATGTCCACAGCCACTGTGAGCGGCTCCTCCTGCACGGCCGCCTGCCACAACTCGAGCGCGCGCGAGGCCGCGCCCGCCGGCAGCTCGGGCTCCGGCCCGGGGATATTTAAATTCAGAACAGTCATTATGTTCCTGAAAATTCTATCTTTATCATCATTTGGCACTTGAATGAATTTGGATAGAGCTTCCACTGACAGCTGGATGTAATCTTGTATTTTGGCAGAAAGGTAAGCACACTGCAGGGCTCTATTCAGCACATGAGAAGCTAGGAACCACCATTTTTCTCTCCTGTAATCCCAGAGCATGTGTGATAGAAGGGTTAAGGCTTTTCCATAGTCGGCAGAGTAGTAATACTCGTTTGCCATTTCTACCACCAGTTGTTTCCTCATTCGAGGAGAGTGGAATGTCTTGAACTGTGAAATGGCACACCCGAGGAAACTGATGATCATGGTGGAGTGGTTGAAGATGCGCTCATTGTACTGGAGAGCCAGGATGGCCACTTGCTCTTTTTGTGGATCGTGGGGGTCTGCACTGAGTCGACCGGGCCGCCATGGCCGCTGCCCGTAGAACTCCACAATACCTTCCATGGGATCGGGGGTGGGAGGGTATTGCAGGGCTTCACTGCAGACAGACCTCATGGCTTGGCGCCTTTTCACAGTATATTGAGCCGCATGCTGGTAGTAGAAGCCGGGGTGCTGCGTCTGAATAGCGGGCAGCCCCGCTCGAATCGCCTCATCAAACAATTCTCCAAAGGCACTATATTGTCTGGCTATCCAGCCATAATGTTCAAATAGCAATTCCGTCGATCCAATTCTATTTTTGTATCTCTCAATGTGAGATTTCAGTTGAGCGATCGCATCTCTCGGTAGATTAAGAGCAAATAAGAGTTTGCAAAGTTTGTAGTTAATGTATCCAGCGACAGTCCGCACTTCATGAATGTTGGTATCCACCGCTCGGGTTTCTAGGAGATTATTGTATGCATGCATGTAGTGCTTGTGTGCCGTGCTCATGTCTTGCTTCAACTCGTTCAGGAAGCCCAGTTTGAACTGATGTCTCACGAACAAGTACTGGTGAGTAGTTTTGTTGAGATGGTCCCTGTGCTGTTTGATGTTTTTGGTTTCATGGTGGTAGTAGTTCTGTGCGATGTCATAGAAGGCGTTTTCGAGTCGCACGATGTAGCCAAGCAGGTGGTCGCTGTGTGGCAGCACGAACAGCGCCTTGGACTGGATCTCGCAGGCCGCGCACAGCGCCTGCGCGCGCTCTGCGCCCAGCATGTACTCCGACGGCGGCGGTGACAGACGGCTCTGGATCACCACCACGGCAATGCGCGTGGCGTGACCCTCCACGGCAGCGCGGATGGACTGAACTTTGGAGGCGCACTCGATCGTCTTCTCGTTCCACTGGGGATCGTTCCAGTCCATATCATAGAATATCACTACTACAGCGGGAATCAGCGAAATGCGCTTGTGGATCCAGTTCTTCTTGAGAATACCCTTGGGAATATACCACTCGTAGGAGCTCCGTTTGGGCTTTACGACGGGGAACTCGAATGTGTTATTGAGCAGTTTAAAGCGCACGGGCGTACGATCGGCGCGACGGTTGTTCGAGAACGCGTCCCATATCTCCTTGTGCACGGCATTGTTCACGGCGTCTAGCCCGGACAGCCCGATCAGCGCCAAGGGCTTCAAGATGATCTCAGGAGGGAACTCCGTGGAGTCCCTCGGTTGTGTCGCCATGCTCTCGGATTATATGACGTGTTTTCGGCTACTTTTACTTTTTTTTCGCTCCTGTTACTTTATTTCGCTAATAGATGCCATTACTTCCCCTGTCAATAATTTTATTCTCAAAAACCAACACAAATTCCAACACAACACCCCATTCGAAAATTGGCAAGTGTCATTAAAATGGAATCAAATTGTCATTGTCAAAAGTGTCAAATCAACTTCTTCTTCTTTTACGTTTTGGCGTCGCGTTATTGTACATTTGCCAGTGTCAAGTTTAAAGTTTTAATATCTTGTCAAAATAGTCAGTCGTAGTCACATCATAGTCCAATAAAGTCATGGTCAAGTCCAAACAGTCCAAGTCATAAAAGCGTGAAAGAAAAGACACCGTGTTTTCTTTTCACGTGATTCCAAAACTCGCTAAATATACGGAAACGTCGGAAAAAGGTTTATCAATAATACCTCCGTCTAAATCTGCAGAAAGATAAAGAAAAACTTAGATGTCAAGATTGTCATAGTCAATAATGTCAACTAATGTCAAGTGAAACGTCATCACGTCAATAAACATTGCTGTTGATTGTGCTCAGAATTTTCGACTTTTCGTGAAATCGTCAAAGAAAACGTGTTTAATAACTGCTAAAACTGATCTATAAATTCTAACAGGAAGGCAAAATCACATAAGTTATCCGTAGCCACCAAAGAACAAGCGATGTCTTCTCAAGCGCTCGCGTCGCTCACAGCGACCTACACTGATTCTGAAGGCGAAGAGGACATGGAAGACCAGACACCCGACAAAGAGGAGCCAAAACAAACACATTCACTCCCTGCAAGCCCTAAAAAACAAGAGGAGAGTAGTAAGCCCAGTTCGGCACCGCCGTCTCCGAAGCGTAGGTTAGTGTCGTACGTAGATGACACCGTGGTGTCGGACGATGAGCATTCGGGAGCGGAGGGCCGTGACGACATGCGGCGGCTCTCCATGGAGACGGACACGGAGGACGCGCCGCCGGCCGAGGCCGAGGACGGCGCCATCCCGCCCGAGCCGCCCGGCAAGTGCCCCAAGGAGCTGCAGGACAACATCGCGCGCACCTACAGCCGCATGCTCACCGAGGGGCTCGACATGAACAGGATCATACAGGACAAGAAAAACTTCCGGAACCCTAGCATTTACGAAAAACTCATACAGTTCTGTGACATAAATGAATCGGACACAAACTATCCACCCGAAATCTACGACCCTTTAAAGTGGGGAAAGGAATCGTACTATGATGAGCTGTCTCGCGTTCAAAAGGTGGAAATGGACAGGAGAGAAAAGGACAGGAAAGAAAAATTATCTAAAATAGACTTTATAAGCGGAGTAGCGAAGAAATCGGAGAGTGATGATGAAAAAAAGAGGAAATCAAAGTGGGACCAGGCAGCACCAAATGCTTCCAACAAGTTGGCGATCAAGCCGGCCGGCCTGGTGCAGCAGCCCCTCACTAGCAACGTTACCGGCACTAAAGGAACCGTCATATCCGCCTATGGATCCCTCACCAAGAAACCTAAAATATGATCGAAACGAAACAATATCTTTGAGATATTGAAATAGGAGAATTTTAGAGCAATTCTAATCAATGTCATATATGATTTAACTGCTACAGGACAGTGCTTGTGACTACACTATAAAATATGTTTGCTGAAGTATTTATGATTGTATGGATTCTCAATATGTACCACTACTTCATAATATATTTTGGTATAGAGGCTCCCAAAGAAAAGAGTGTGGGGACAGTTTATCCCAGAGAGACATCCTACCGCCAAGTGCCAACAGACTTAAAAATTGGGTCAGGGTCTGCAATGTACTTTATTGACGTTATTTTTAGGTATTAAGTGTAACTGTGTTGTAATTCTTGTGTAAATAAAATTAATGTTTTGTGAGGATTTTTGTTTTCTAAGAGTGGCTGTTTCTGGAGCTGTTACCTGCCTGGGTTTAATAATTCTGTCTATCAAAAATTGCACTGTGTCCTGATGATGGGGATGCTCTGGCCTCTTCATTTACCTGTTTAGCTAATACCTAAAAATTAAAGTCTACTTTGGCAAAACTGATGTCTTTTTTTATACCCATACATACAGTAGGCGCGCGAGTTGAATGCAGAGCTTAGGAATGCGAATGTCTCCCCCCCGCTATCCGCACGCCCAACCCGCCCAGGCGCGTGAGGTGGGGCGTGCGCAGCCATCCCCTCCACACTACCCTCGGCGCTAGACTTACGTGCCGCTACCTGTACTTACCACAAAATTTTGAATTGAAAATATACATACATGAATTAATTATGAAAAAAGATATTCATATTTTTATTTATACGATTGATAATCAAATAAATAAATCTTTTTTTAAGATAAAAATACCATAAATGAACCAAACAATGGCAAATGCATAATATGTCGAAGCCAAGATTCAATGCAACATAAAAAATGCAGCTATTTATTTATTTTGGCGTCTTTACGATTTTACCGGTTTTTGTCCCATCACTATTGAAGTGAGTTACGCGGGGAGCGGGCGGGTGATGCTATAAAAACAAAACACAACAAACCTTTGTCTTGCTGTTTACTGTAGCTCGATATTTTGATCTGCGTCAATCAGACGCTATTAGTGTTGCGTTGTGTTCTTTCGCGTTGTTTATATTGTAAGGCGGTATGGAGGAGGCACCGCAAGCCGAGCCCATGCCGTCGTCTAGCGAGGGCGAGCCCGCGCCGCCCACGCCCGTGGTCGCGTCCCTGGATGAAGATGAGGAGCCCCTACCTAAGAAGCGCAAAATTTCGGACGCCGATGCCAACAAGCTCGAGCACAGGCTCGGAGGCATCTTATGTTGCGCAGTGTGCCTGGACCTGCCCCCGGCCGCCGTGTATCAGGTATTCTAAAACAGCTGATCCCGCCAGCGGACGATCAGCTGTTTTACAGATCGATCCCCTTGCATTACGTAAGAGCCCGAGCTCTTTCTTCTTGCGAAACGACATAATGCGTCGTGCCGACGCCTACACGACGCATTCAGTCCAGTCTCCATTTTGAGGCGTAGAATTTATGGCGTCATTTAAATTTTATTGTTTATGCGTTAGAATGTATGACCTATTTATGTAAGCTATGATAGACGCCCTTTGTTGTGATACTCTACAAGACTGAAAAGTTATAAGATTGTTCCTTTATGTTCTTGGAGTCATGATGTATATTGAAGTTTTGTGACCTATTTGTATAGTGTACATGTATGTAGGAGTGGCCTTTGTATTGTGTAACTAGTTTGTATGAACTTGTAGCTGGTAAATAGTATGTACTCTTGTAACATTTCACTTCAATAAAGAAATGTTTCAGAGATATCAATCTTGTTTATTCAGCTCACTACCCTTTGTTTCCCCATCCCAAACATCAGACATTTTGAATAGGTGCATTCATTTATACACTTCTTTATTTGATAAATATTAGGGAAGATTATTCCTTTTTCATCTATCCATGCAACACAAAGAAATTGGTGATATGGTTTAGAGTTTTCTGAAGCAGTTATGACAGTTTTATTGATTTGCTAAATTTATGTCTTACAGTTACTACTTAAATTAATAATAATAAACTTTACCACATAGAATAGCAAATTTCAGTGACTATATTTATTTTTAAATATCAGGATATTTAATATTGGTAGCAGTTAGGTCACCAATCAAACTATTTCCCTAAAAAATACACATCCTCACTGGTTACATTACATTTAGTATACTAAAGTAAGTAAGTTTGTATAGGCCGGGTGGCTAGCCCTGGTGTCAGAGTTTTTAGGCCGCCTGAAGGCCTCTGACATTTAGTATACTTAAGTTCATCTTGAAGAAAGATTTATTTAAGACAGCAGATACATTATTTTCAGTTATATATTTAAAAGAAACATGATTATGCAGAAGTATAAGCAAAATGGTTATTTCTACAAACAAATCATTACTTTTCTAGAAACATTTATTCTTAATAGGATTCAAAGCATTATAGATAAAGATACAATCATTATCATTCATTTTGTGTAATCAGTTTTAAATTAGGTAATATTTGAAGCAATCTGGCAAAGGTTTCTAATTCTGAGAAGTGGCAGGCTCAATAAAAATATTTACTAGGTATTAGCTGAGGCAGGCTTCGGGAAATATAGTGGGTGAATTTAGGTGATTTGCTTTGAGCAAATATCTACAGAGCCACAGTCCCTAAGTGAAAGTAGTAAAAAAATGTCCAAGCAACAGCATACATACAGATTTAGATATTTACATTAAATAATTCACAATAACCCGTTTTGAATCTCGATGTTATGTCACCTAATTAGTGCTTGTAACCGAGCACTTTGGCATCGCGCGGCGTTGTAGTTGGCTTGCAATCGCCTTACGACTAACTAAAAAGCCTGCCCACTACATAGCTTGGGCAGGGTTTTGCCACGGACACTTTTTTGCACAATTGTGACTATAGATATTTGCTCGAAGGTGATTAGAGATTCGAGAATCTTAAACTGGAAGGAGCTGGGTGACCTTTACATAGAAGCAAAAAAACTTCATGCAATGATACATTTTCTTTTGTTGCTACATTCGAAATTATTAATTATACATGAGTTATATTGAACAACATTATATACATAGTACTAATGGTTCTTCAAAAAGATGTAAAATCTGCTAGCTCTTGATAGCTAGAGGTCGAGTCGCATTTGAGCGGTGTTGTGCAGCACAAAATGCCAAAATATTATTTTAGTAATTTTTTTAAAATGGCATATGTCACAATAGCCGCTGTAGTAAGCGTCGCAGTATATAGCCTGGGAGATAAGCGCAAAAATACAACTAATTTCTAAAAGCTAAATTACCTAAAACATGTAACAGGGCCTGTCAGTCAGACTTTAAAGTAGCACCACTTTAAAGCCTGACTGACAGGCTCTGGTACATCTTTCAAGTAATTAGCTGTGGTTGAACTGTTTTTTAACTATTTTACTACCCATACACCAGTTTTGAGCTTTTGGAAGTAGTAGCAAGATACTCATTTATTTTTTTAAAATTCAATCGGGTATCCCCACCAAACGCTAAGGAACCCAGCTGCCTGACTCCGGGGTTTTGTTGTACGCCACCATGTCAAAGTAATACCAAAAATTCATCTTTTAGAAGGTAGTTGCATTTTTTGAGCTTACATATCGGGTTAATAGTCGAACGCCCTATAAATTTAAACGCCCGCTAGTCCTATAGGCCACGTGCGGCGCAGTTTGAATCTAAATATTTTATCTGAGGCATTGACTGGTGTTGTCGATCGATCATTGATTGGAGGGCGTTTAGCATAAGAAAATCAATTAACGCGCAGCGCAGCATCGCTCAAATGTAATGAAATAGGAAGACAATAGAAGTCGCGTCAAACTTTGTGACGGCTGTAAAGTGCGCTATAAGCTGCACAGAACCCCACCCCTCTACCACCGCTGACCCATAAAGCTACTGCGCAGCGACCCGCCTAGCGTTCAGAACCGCCATTAAGTTTGAATCGTATTAGAACAATCATTAAGTTATTTACCAGATAAAAATAAAACATTGGTAAGGTAATGAAACACATTTTAAATAGACCTGTATTCACCTTTTCTGACTGCCTCGGTGGCTCAGTGGTTAGTGACCATAGCTTCTGGGTCAAAGAGGCGTGGGTTCGATCCCCACTCAGGGCAAGTATTTATGTGATGAACATAGGTGTTTGCTCTGTGTCTGGGTGTTATTTAGTTACTATCTATATAAGTATGTATTTAAAAATATGTAAATGTAGTATATCAGTCTCTGGCAGCCATATCACAAGCTTTGCTTAGTTTGGGGTCAGAAGCCGTGTGTAAGATGTCCCCAAAATATTTTTTTATTATTATTATCTAAATTATTTATCCATGGTCCATTCAGAGATATAATTTGTAGTAACATACGATTCTATCGCCCTACGATTCTATGATCCTATCGTATGTTATAGGCCGAATCATACAACTTGGCGGTTTTGATGTTAGCTACAAGCTGTGGATAACCCAATGCTCGTGTAGCTGTTAAGTAAGTACCTAAGCTTTAATCAGCTGTTATAAGCTGTTATCCGCAGCTTGTAGCTAACATCACAACCGCCAAGTTATATGGTGCCGCTATACTCTACTTGAGACGACACGAGCACCGCAGCTGTAGCTAACTTCAACTTCAGAAGCTTCTGTACCTAACTTCACATCGCCGACTTGTATACTTGTAGAAGCTTCTGAAGCTTACTTCAAATCGCCGACTTGTATACTTGTAGAAGCTTCTGAAGCTAACTTCAAATCGCCGAATTGTATACTTGTAGAAGCTTCTGAAGCTAACTTCAAATCGCCGACTTGTATACTTGTAGAAGCTTCTGAAGCTAACTTCAAATCGCTGCCTTGTATACTTGTAGAAGCTTCTGAAGCTAACTTCACCTTGCCGACTTGTATACTTGTTTACGATGTGAAATTAGCTACAGCTGCAGTGCTTCAGCTAACTTCACATCGCCGACTTGTATACCTACTTGTATACGATGTGAAGTTAGCTACAGCTGTGGTGCTCGTATCGCCTCGTGGAGAGTATGGCCACGGTAATGATGGTATGGCGGCACCAATAGGATTCTGCCCATATAGGTATACATCTCTATGCAACTTGGTTTATACTAGTTCGGAAGCCTAGGGATCATCATTCACTATAACTTTGCAATATCAAAATAATTGATTTGTTTTTACTATTGACTACAGGTCGCGGCATATAAGTCTAGCGCTGAGCGAAGTGTGGAGGGGGTGGCTGCGCATGAGTTTAGTATGGCGGTCAACATGCGCAGCCATCCCCTCCACACTACCCTCAGCGCCAGACTTACGTGCCGCTACTTGTATAATGTAGTAAAGTATATCGAGCTAAAGCTAAAAGATAGGTAGTGACTGACCAAAATCATAAATACCACAGGTGTAGCAGACGTAAGCCAAAAAATAAAAAATGGGTTGGGTAGTACTGAGAAGCCAGAAAAACAAATGGACTAAAGAGGTCATGCTCTGGTACCCAAAAGACGGGAAGCGGATCAGGGGATGACCACAGAAAAGATGGGAAGACGATCTGCCGTCAGGGTGGCGCAGGAAAACTAGAGATAGGGAGCTCTGGCAACTTCTAGAGGAGGCCTATGTCCAGGGGAACAACCTAGTATTTAAGAAATAGAAATGAGAACAATGTTTTATAGGGCTAATATTAGAGAATAAAGGCTATTTTATTTATTTTATTTTTACATGGAGCATACCTGTTGTAGTGCACGAACGGGCACTTGATGTGCGCGCCGTGCTTCACGCACCTGCTGGCGGACGCGAGGCTCCGCGACGAGGCGGCCACGTGCCCCAACTGCCGCGTGGAGATCTCCAAGACCTCGGCCTCCCGCAACCTGGCCGTCGAGAAGACGGTCTCGGAGCTGCCGTCCGAGTGCAAGTTCTGCACCCAGGTGTTCCCCAGGCACTCGCTGCAGCATCACGAGGAGAAACTCTGCGAGGAGCGGTAAGGACCTCTTCCATCCATCCATTTGCTATAGGACGTCCACTGCAGGACATATAGATCTCCAATAAGACCGGTTGGTAGCGGCTTGCATCCAGCGCGATCTTGCGGTCTTAATGAGGTCATCCGTCCACCTTGTGTGTGGGTGGACGTCCTACGCTGCGCTTGCCGGTGCGTAGTCTCCACTCGAGAACTTTTCGACCCCACCTCCTCGTCTCTCTCCTCTTTACGCATCTATTATTCTTATGCTACGAGACGAATCGCACACTGAAAATACGATATAAATAAGTCTGGGGGCACGGTAGTACCCCCGCAAAGCGAAGCGAAGCGCAAAGGCACTGATCTACCTTTTCTCGTAGCGGTTCGCCGATTTTTTGAACCCTTCATAACTTGGGTTTGGAGTAGGTATAGGTACTAGATATCTCATCATCCCGAAGTTTCGACGGTTGTTACGGGCAGACAGGCAGGGTGTTTTTTTTTTAATTCTGAATGGGTTTGCGTTTGACCACATACTGCCTGATGTTGAGCAGATATGCTGTCTAGGTTGTAGCACGCTTACCTAGAAGATACCTATTTACTCGGGATTTCAAGACGCCCACGTTGTACTTTAGCGGTAAGACAGACCCAGGCAAAGCGTCCACATTCTGGCTGTTCGTATGAAGAATATCCCGTTGTATAAGAATAATGTTTTCAAATCGCGAAAGTTTAAAATAGCATATATAGACCGAATGATTCAAGTTGCCAGATGTGAAGTTAGCTACAAGTTGCGCAGTATCCAAACAGCGCACCTTTATGTGAGCTGCTCAAAACCCAATCCTGACTGAAGCTCACTTATCAGCTGCTCGAGGATTGTGTTATTGCCGCCAAGTTGTATGATTCGACCTATAACATTACTCAAAATTAATCAGCTATAGCTCGGCAATCTCGTGCGCGGCCGTCCCGCGGGGTGACAGACGGTGGCGGGGACGAGGTAGTAGTAACTTCGCGTCATTCTAGCTTTCTTTCTCTTCCCCGCTACACCACCCGCTACCCGCTGACATCTTGGGTACCTCGCCCCCGCCACCGCCTGTCACCCCACGGGACGGTCGCGCACGAGATTGGTCGGACTATAGCTTAGCATACCTACGACCAAGAAAAGAGTTTTGTTTACGTGTTAAAGTGTCAAATATACCATACTTCACCATAATTCTGTTTCGTTCTGACACGTCGATATAATTATTTCGTGGTCCGTATGCTAGCCCGGCAGGAAGCCTAGCGAGAGCATCGTTTGCTAAGTAGTCGATAAGCGGGGTCAAGTGCTCGGCAAGCGGGCCGCCGCGTCTGTTGAAAGTGGCCCACTTTCCAACGCGGCCGCTAGATAAGCCACCACTGGCTGTTTCGTTTCTAACACTTTCATATTTATTTCACTTAATATTTTTTGTATATTCCGCTTGGTGTGTTTTTTTATTTATCTCGCACTATCCCCCTTCTGGGCAACAATGTTTCCCATTTTTAGGGTTCCGTACCCAAAGGGTTAAAACGGGACCCTATTACTAAGACTTTGATGTCCGTTCCGTCTGTCTGTCTGTCACCGGACTGTATCTCATAAACCATGATAGCTAGGCAGCTGAAATTTTCACAAATGATGTATTTCTGTTGCCGCTATAACAACAAATACTAAAAACTGAATAAAATTAATATTTAAGGTGGCTCCCATACAACAAACGTGATTTTTAGGACTTTTTTGCTCGCTATTAATAACGGCAAGAGGAAGCTCCCATACGGTACGGAACCCTTCGTGCGCGAGTCCGACTCGCACTTGGCTGATTTTTTATTTACCCCTTTGCTTGTTATGTTGTGGCCAATAAAGCACCGTATATTAAATCAATTATTGGCGACTGTGATGATAGCTGCAAACTGCGCAAAACTCAATCCTAACTGGAGGTCACTTAGGTAAACCGGATTAACCCTATCAGAGGCCCTATTCTATATAGACAGTGCAATTCTCGGGCCCTATTACAAAACCCTTACAGCTATGGAGCCGGGTGCGGTTTTTTTTTTTTTTTTATTACTTATTTGAATGTTACACTCCACAGACTCCAGGGTCTGTGCTTTTTAAGATTTACATATTTTTTTTAAATTACATTTGAACAATATTGCTTATAACTAAAGGCTTTACAAGAGGACACTAAAATAAATCTAAATCTAATTTTCTTTCTCTTTAAATACGATTTTAAACTACGATTAAATTATTTATTTATTATTTTCTAACTACTTATACCGCTCAGGGCCTCCATTACCGCCGCGTTCCGGTCTTTAATTTAATACATATAATCGGGTGGGGTTTCAATAGTTTTTCAATACCAGGCATCTTAGTGATTTGTGTGGGAACCCTTGGTAGGTGAGCTTAACTCGCACTTGTCCAGTTCTTTTTCTTTATGCGTTCACGGGGTCCCTCCCTAGGCAATTGCCTAATCAGCCATAGGGATAGTCCGGCATTGCCCCTAACAGCTGCGCGAAGATTGGGCTTCACGCAGCTTGTATATAAAAATATCGGCGGGGCGGGGGCGTCCGTGGCTGTGCTCGAGCACTCGTATGCGATCAGCCTTAGTAGTCCACTGTCGAACACAAGGTCTACCCTAAAATTCCTAAAAAGGCCAGTGGGCCATATCCACTACTCTAATCACGTTGAGGTTTATAATCCGACCGTTTAACTTTGGCCTCGCCTGCGCGGTACAGGGGCGCGGGGGCAGACGACAAAGGGGGACTGAGACAGGTGCGGGCGGCGGGTTTTACCTCCGCGCCCCTTTACCGCGCTGGACTGAGTTAAGCGGTCGGATTATAGTGCAACACGTACACCCTACTTACCCATTAAAATTGTAACTTGTAAAGAATGCAATAACTCTCGCAACATAAAGGTACATAGTTCTGTTATCAGATCCATTGTAAACAAAAGTCAGTTTCACAATTTATTTTGCGCCTGTCTGTGGGAGCATGAAAGCTGGATAGATGTCGTGTAAATATCGAAAATTTGCCAGTCTCTAACCCCAAAGCCGCTCGAGTAAACCGGCCGTTTTCTCCCCCAGGAATTACAAGTTCTCGCAAATCGTAGTGAGCCCCGCGGGCGGGGCCCCGCCGCCCGCGCCGCCGCTCTGGCATAGTTTGGTTCGCATTGTATCAGAGTTGTTCGCGCTGCTCGTGTCGGCCCTGCGCCGCTCCTACCTCGTGGCAGACCCCGGCTTTAAACCCCGCCGGTACCTCAGGTACACTGCCTGCCACATGCTCGTACCGGCTATACTAACAACCTTTAGATATACTGCTCTGGTTTGCATCCTTGCCATATAAAACAGTTACAAGGTTCAAAAAGTTCAGGAGACAAAAGGTTCGTCAAACTACGACAAAATATATCTATTGGTACGTCCTCACTCTCCACGAGGCGACATGAGCACCGTTTCTGTAGCTAACTTCACATCGCCGATTTGTATACGATGTGAAGTTAGCTACAGCTGCGGTGCTCGTGTCGCCGCGTGGAGTGTGGCGGCACCATATCATCTGATTTGAATCCTTTTGAGTTTTAAGGTAGGCCTCATAAGCCGAAAGGGGGACGGATTTCTGTCCGTCCGTCTGTCTGTCTGTCACCAGGCTGTAACTCATGAACCATGATAGCTAGACAGCTGAAATTTTCACAGTTGATGTAGGTATATCTGTTGCCGCTATAACAAGAAATACTTAAAACAGAATAAAATATATATTTCAGGGGGCTCCCATACAACAAGAGTGATATTTAGGAGTTTTTTGCTCCCTATTAATAACGGCAAGAAAAATAGGGCTAAGGGGGCTTCAACACGGTACGAACCTCGTGCGCGAGTCCGACTCGCACTTAACCGATTTTTTACGATTTCATTTTTGGTTCAGTAGAAGTCATTCGTATTTATCGATGATTATTATCTACCTCTATAAATATGTCAAGGATGCAAAATAACAGCTTGTAAGTAACATCAACATAAGTAACATTGTGCGCTCGTATCGCTTCCCTGGTCCGCGTATCTGGCATCTGGTACAATGCGAACCGAACTCATAGCTTGTACGGCTTAGCTTCGGATCATACAGGGTTATCTGCTTGCCCTGTACCAAGCCAAAAGGGAGTGATTAAAATCATTATGAACAACTTTTACAATGGGGCCAACCCGGAAATCGAGAAAGAAAAATCAGCTGTTCCATATACAAAATTGCAACTAGGAATCGACAAAATATATGACACAAATATTTTTTTCTCGAATTCCGAGTGGACCCCATAGTAAAAGTTGTTCATACTGATGGCCTGAATCACCTCCTTTCGGGTTAGTACACCAGTTATGGATAACCCTGTATAGCTATTGATGGATCGCTAGCTTCATCTGTAGCTTTCTCCTCGTTTTACGCTAAGACTCGCTGATGTATGAGCAAATCTCATTACAGTAACTAGACGTAACCTTCACTCCATTTATCGTGTTGACACATTCCGCTAAGGTTTCTCATGGTTGTCCAATTAGATGCACTACCAGTATATTCTAGATCCCATCAATTGAAGGTGCTATAATTAGAGCAATTTAACTTGTTAGAAGCAGACGCTACGGTACTGGCTAAGATTTGCTTATTTATCTGCGACTTGGTATTTTGTTCAGATTTAACGGCATGAGGTGGAGGATAACGGGATGCTAATCCTATACGGATGGACGGCATGAACTAAACGTTAGGAAGAATCAGGAACAGCCACTTTCAACAGGTTTCCTCAGGAATCTCTGGGCGCTGCTAGATGAAATTAATCTTCCGTAGTGAAGCAAACGTAACAATAAATGTGACTAACAATGCACGTCCAAGGTGGTAAATTAGATTAAAATCATTATTTTACATTTTGCTATGAATTTGCGCGAAAATGTAATACGATGGTTCGGCACGGGTGGCGTGTATTTTTTTCTTATGCATCTTTACTACTGAGAGACTGTGCGTCCATCATAATTATGTGGGTGAGCAGGTGCATGTGAAGACGCGCATCTGAGCTGTGAAACGTATGGCCAATTGATGCCATTGTATTTTTTATTCGCAAACCTAAAGGTATACATCTCATCACTGATGGATACAAGATCCGACCGCTAGGAATTCATGAATCATCTTATCTTCTAGACTTCTAAATGCTGGGAATCTGGGACCTGGATTCTTTAGGACTCTCGCTCTAAGGTCTGCACCTTTATTGTCTAAATGAGGTGGCGTTGGATTTCGCATTTATCCTGCTCGCGTCCCCAGCAAACGGGACATATCGTAAAGATGAACACATTCATTCATTAGAGAGTGAGAGGTGGTAACTAGTTCTACACAAGCTGAGTGTTGGTTCACGACTCGCTTGGATCCAGCTTCTCAGCTTCCTTATTGTGTACGTGTTCTGAAGCTGAAGTTCGGCTTCACTTTTTCTCCTGCTCGCGCCTGTTACTGCGCGAGAGCGAGCGTGCTGAAAGCCGAAGCCGAACGTCAGAATGCATCAACAATAAAGGGGCTAAGTGGAAAGGCCAGGATTCAATAGTATACTGATTAAGCCGACCCACAGATTGATAGGGTGCCGGTTCGCACTCGCCTGCATCCAGAACACCAAAGGGCTGGATTCCTTTATAACTTCGCCAGCATAATACTGACAGCGGTGGTCGGCAGACTACAGGGTGCCGGTTCCATTCGCGCTCACACAGAGTGGAAGGGCTGGATTGCTCTGTAAGCCATGGTTTTATAGTATACTGACTAAGCGGTGGTGCCACAGGTTGACGGGGTGCCGGTTCGCGTGCATCGGGTGCCCGTGGCGCGGGCCGGCGCACGAGGCGGCGGGCCACGAGGCGGCGTGCGCGCACCCCGCCAAGTCGGCCGCCGACGTGGTGGCCGCGCTGGCCGACCGCGACCGCCGCTCCACCGAGGCCATGGCGCTGCACTCGCAGGTCATCGACCTGCTCTCCTACGAGAAGATCACCTTCAACGGTAACACATCACATACACACACCCCGCCAAGTCGGCCGCCGACGTGGTGGCCGCGCTGCTGGCCGACCGCGACCACCGGTGTACTTACTGCTGTACAGCAGAACAAGGCAACGAATCTACTTGGTTTTGGCATGGATACAGTTCACAAGTCAAAGGGTGTCATAGACTACTTTTTATCCAGGGAAAATTTAAGTCTTGCGGGAAGCCTCTATATTTAATACTGCTGGTAAAGGTGTAGTAGGTAAGTCGAGTCCAAACTTCTTGACTTAACCAAACTAGGTGACGATTTTGACAGCCCTCAAGAGGTTCAATTTGGCCTATACCTTTACCAGCACTGTTATTGTATTTTCTTTGCCAGAGATTTCCCGCAAGATTCTTACTCACCAACTTTTGAACTATAGTAGCAAAATTTAAATCGATACCTTGCTCTGTTGCTGCCCAAAAGAGTGACAAAAACCAATAGTAATCCAGCAAAAACAATTTAGTAACATTATTAAGGATATACCACTGACCTCCATATATAACTTGTATATATGGAGGTCAGTGGGATATACACACACCCCGCCAATTCCTTCAGCCCGCAGCACCTGATATAAATAAAATGATGCTCGATTTATCGGGGACGCTACCATGTCCCCAGTAAAAATACCCAAGAGACAACACAGGCGGGAAAGTAAAGATATCCTTATTAGTATTATAAATCCAAAATTGTGTTTGTTGGTTTGTTTGTTACCCTTTCAAACAGCAACTTTTTAATTTATATCCCGGGAAAATAAAAGGCATCTATGAGATGCTATGCGCTAGCTAGTTGTCTTATTATAAGCAAACTATGGTAGGCATAAATATAATTAAGAAGAGGAAATAGAATTGAATTCTTATGATATTTCTATTTTCGTTTCAGTGTGTAGTAGATACATATTTATTTCTTATTCTTGACATGTTAATAACAATTTAGCAATAAAAATTATCTGTATGTATTTTTACCGAATCCAAAGGTAAATAAACCGAACAAATTAGAATTTCTTAATATTATTGAGACAATTATATCAACCCATCGACATCCTTCAACCACTTTACTCAAGATAACAAATAGCTGGTCATTAAAGGTACTATGGGTCGGGACAAAGTCGTCACTGATAACGTATCTTTTGTTTTGAATATTATCTCATGTTGTCATTATTCATGCCTATTGCTCATGACTCTCGTGTAGTTATCGTGATATGGACTATTATCAAATTGCAATGTAGAAAGGTCGATATATAGTTAATACATTGATTAATTGTTATCTAAATTAAACCTGTAAAGAATCGGTGTAATCTATTAGATTCGATTAATTTTATCAGGTATATCTATTATGATCCATGCATGTAGGTCGTAGGTACTATTTAGTCTAAGGCAGAGGTCCCCAAACTTGTTTTTCTAATAGATCCCTTAAAAAAAACTGTTTTCAGTGGAGTATAGACATAGACTAATATAACTAGATTCGTGGCAAGCATAGTGTAGTTATATAGGTCGAATCGGCGGATGTGAAGTTAGCTTCGCGAAACCCAATCAACGCGCAGCTTGTAGCTAACTTCACATCCACCGACTTTTACTACCCCGTCCACACTCTCCACCAGGGGCGACACAAGGGATTGCGAGCACGAGAGTGGATAGGGCGCTCGTGTCGCCTTGTCTCGTTTTTTTTTCACGTCCGTCGTCTCGCACGAGGGCCTTACGAAGGCGCTCGCTCGATAGTGTAGACGGGGCATATGATTCGGCCTATACACAGGCTTGACTAGCTGGATTCACTAGATCAGGCCGCTAAATTCATTTTTTTTTAAATGGCTATCAACCCCAAAAATAATGGAATTTCTCACGCTGATCGAAAGCATCAGCCTTAACGTGGTTCGTCTCGGTCAGAGCGCGAAATTTAAATATTTTTAAGTTTTTTTGATATCATAGATGATATCATACTCATTTAGCGGCCATAAATAGGAAGAACATACTATTAAAAGCCAAATAAGTGGTCAGTTTATGTACGAAAGTGCGTTTACAGCTTTTCACCTTAGTTTTTAGTATGTGGATTCTTAAGCATAAACAGGCCATTATTTTGGTTTCTAGGTGTATACACCTCGTTAAAACTACCCATTCATGGCCAATAAATGAGTTTTTGTGAATTTATAATAAGCATTATATCTATAAATGCTAAAAACCCAAAAATATTTGAATTTCGCGCGCGACTTAGGGAATCCACCTTAAGTGAGATTGCGCGAGCGAGTTACATTTAGTAGTTTCACCGGGAACTCAGTAGGTAATATTGTGATGTCGGCAGACTTGCAGCTGAAGCCGTACCGCACGGAAGAGTTCGTGCACAAGCTGTACTACGAGTCGTCGCGGTTCTCGGCGTTCGGCCACCAGTGGGTGGTGAAGGCCTTCATCAACAAGCACCAGCGGGACCCCACGCAGAGCTCGCAGCGGGAGATCACCTACCAGGTTACTATACTACTTTATATTTATTTTAATTACCACACTAGGTTTTAGGTCCCACATTTTGATGAGCGATGGGGTCGAAAAATTCTCGACGTAGACACCACGTATACTAAGCGCCACACAAATAGTCGGATGGGAAGAAGCCGAAATATAGGTATGCGCGGAAGCCAGAGAGACGAGACGTCGGGGCACACCCGCCCGCCAACCTCATGTCTCCCGCGCGCTCGCTACGCCCGTGCTCACCACTACGACACGCGGCGTCGGAATTGTGCACACATGCGCAAAAATTAGCGAACCACGGCGAAGTGTCATCTACGGCTAACTTCTCATCTGTCGATTTGTGTGGCGCTTAGTATACTGACAATCGCAGCGTTACGACGTTTACTCACAAACTGGACTGATGATCTCATTGAACGCAGGATCATCGTGTCGGATGCAAGCCGTGAGATTTATAGGGGAGGCCTATGTCCAGCAGATGACATCTTCTGGCTGATAGATGGATGGATGATACTTGGTTTATCTTAAAGGATTAGTTTTGTGAAAAATGATTGAATTTGTCGTCACCGCAGAATTTGAGCTTGCATACGAGTAAAACTGATACTCAGGTTTTCGTTTCTTCAGGCTACACTCTGACGTTCACTCCGAATCAGTTAAGTGTTTATGTTTTATCAACTTACTGCCGTTCTCATTCATCTCGTGTCAATGGCTTTTTTTTAAATTTATAATTTTATACAATTTATATACAAGGGTTAAATATTATGGGACCAGAATCTGGCGACCTCTACCGCGTCCTCGGTGGCCAAGTTCAGATCTTCCTGTGTGCATTGTTTCGGACAGAGCGGGCAGACCAAAAGGTGTGCCATGGTTTGGAGGGCAGTACCACATCCGCATTGTTCCTGGTCTGCAAAACCCCATCTGACCATGTTCTCCTTGCAGCGGCCAACCCCGACACGTAGCCGATTAAGGGATTTCCAGACTGGCCACGGTAGTTCATGTCCGGATGGGAGGCTTTCAGATGGTGGTGTGAAATCTGGAGGCGGAGGGTGCCGAGCTTGCCATAGGTCACGTTTTAGTTCATGAGGTTGTGTACTTAAGTCATCGTCGTTTCAGCCATACCACGTCTACTGCTGCACATAGGACTCCCCTATAGATTTACAATCGTGATTATGTGGTCTTCATGAGGTCGTATGTCCCCCTAATGGGTGGAGAGGCCTATGTCCAGCAGTAGACGTGGTATGGCTGAAACGACGATGACTGCAGTCTTCATGAAGGCAGCGTACCAGGAGTACAGAAACGTAAAGAGGTTTAATTCCGCAGCTGATAGTGAAGAGCAAGCCGCTGGGCGCGCTGGCGCTGCAGTGGGTGGTGCTGCGCGGGCCCTACGGTGAAGCCAGGCTTCGTGCGCGAGTTTGTTCGCATGCGTATCGTGAGGACGCGCCCGACGCGCCGCCGCAGCCGCTCCCTCTCGCGGACCCCGCCGATACTAACAGACTGCTCTCCAACAAGGCGATACACTTCAGGTATGCTCCAGTGAGACACAGGTGTCGCTGTCGTACCGTGAACACGCGCCCGACGGACTCCGCCGATATACAGGGTGTTCAGTAAAGAGTGGATAATACTTCACCGGGGGGCGGTGGCTCACTACTAACCAAATACACAAAAATTGTGTTCGGTGAAAGTGCCACTGTTTTCGAGATATTTGACATTTTCTAAATTTTAAGAAAAGCCACTTCCTTGGTCTCCTTTTACAATCCTGTGACCTGAATTCTGGATTTTTTTGTATCCGTTTTTTGCATAGTAGTTACGAATGAGTTTGCTGAGGAGCAAAATCTAGTCAGTTTGAGCTCCTATTGTGAAAAAAAAAAACTGTACCACTATCAAAGAGCCCATCATTTTAAAAACTACTCTAGTTCACTACCGTTCTAAAATGGCGTAACACATTGCATTTGAATCACCCAATATGAAATAATTAGCTCATAAAGTGTAGCAAAGTTAAAAATATTAAAAATCCAAAATTCACGAAATTGATTTTAAATTACTTAATGATCATCGGAAACTGATAGCAGCCCATGCATCAGAGGTACTAAGTAAGTTCGTATAGGCCGGGTGGCTAGCCCTGGTGTCAGAGATTTAGGCCGCCTGAAAGCCCTTGACATGGCTAAATTGTTAAAACAACTAGGAACTACAATTTAACGTGATCCGAGCCACGGTAGTGCTCAGTTGGAAAATGCCACCCGCGGTCACCCATACAAATACTGTCCGTGCATTATCTTTTATGAATCTAGTGAAAGAAATAGCTAGTTACTTGTGTGGTGTGCTGCCAGTGATGACTTATGGCACAGAAACATAGTCTCTCACTACGGGCCTTATTAGTAAGCTCCAATAGCCCTACAACCTATGGAGAGGGCTATGCTCGGAGTTTCTCTGCGAGATCGAATCAGAAATATCTACAGAGCCGCAGTCGCTAAGTGAAAGTAGTAAAAAAATGTCCGAGCGCCGCACATACGGGTATTTGATACAAAAAACTGGCCAAAAGTCATTTTTACAATAGTAACCGCGCAGCTATCCTTTGTTATGTTTTAACAATGGGACACTCTATTCATTAAGAAACCGGTACCCAGAAGGGGCTAGAGCGCTCCATGCGCCCTCAACGTCAGTCGGAACTCATCTGTTGTGCTAGTGACACGTTTGTTTTCTCGGCGCTCGCAAATTTCAATTGCTGTTTAAGACTAATCATACTGTTGTGTTTAGTGCAAACCCCAAAAACCACCATGGAATCTTCAGGCACAGGTATGTACTTTATTTTGAATCTATTGTGCTACTGTTAGGATCACTTTTTCATTCTTTAATTGTACCATAAAGTCATGAGTATTTTTATGCAAAAAAAAACACGTAAAATAGGTTTCCTTAGTCAAATTAAGTATCAGATAAACATAGTTAAGCTAAAGTTTATACATAATCGTGTTCTTTGAACCTTCTAGATTTCATATCAAGAGAAAAACCTTCCGCCTCTTTCCGCCCCTATGAATTATAGCCTCTGAACAAAAATAGGTTTTTTTCGAAAAAAAAACAACACTTTGTGTTTCTTTGATTTTAACATAGATTTTTTCTTGTTGGCAGGTCCTTATGATGAGTCATCGATGACAATAACAAGAGAGGATATGTTTAACGTAATAAAACAGTGCGACTACAAAAATTTAGATAAAAAACTGGACTTTCTTGAGCATAAACTAATTGAAATGACCAAATGCCCCGAGGACAAAACTAAAGTACTCCGCCATTGCTTAAAATCATTTAAACATCATTACAAGCTAAAATGGACCTCAGCAAGCTACAAAGAATGTCGTTTCCGAAAAACGAATGAACAATGGCTTAAAGAAAAAATTTCTCTACCTGTTTGGCGACACAATAAACCCGGCCGACCTCTTAAGGAATTCCAAGAATGTAGTGAAAGAAGCAAAAGGCGCAAAACAGAGAAAGTGAGATCAGAAATATCGCATGAAGAGTTGACGTATGCTGCCGTGATGAGTGAACGAGCCGCAGGCAACAATGATTTGTCTCAAATAATAAAACAGGCTTCAGCGACTCCGAGACGAGCCACTAGATTCCGCAAAATCATAAGTTCAGCCGACAAAAGTTCAAAAAGCGGCAAGTTAACGATAACACAAGCACTGATTAAATACGTGGAAGCCGACCTAACGCGCAAACAATATAATGTGATAAGAGATGGGCAGGAGGATATATACCCCTGTTATTCTCTCCTACAGAGAGCGAAAACGGAGTGCTATCCTAAATCTATTGTCTCCGAATCGATAGCAGAAATTACTTTACAAGATCTTCTTGACCACACCACTCAACGCCTTTGCCTGTACCTCCAGAAAGTGTTAATGACAGCAACAGAAATTGAAGGGCAGAATATGGAACTCATTTGCAAATGGGGATGTGATGGCTCGAAAGCACAAGAATTTAAACAAAAATTCCAAGATGAGTCAGGCTCCGATGCCCATGTTTTTATAAGCTCATTAGTACCCCTACGACTGACAAGTAATGTGAATGGCCAACTGAAGATTTGGTGGCAGAATCCAGCTCCTTCATCTTGCCGATTTTGCCGTCCTATAAGGATTCAGTTTGTGCATGAAAATAATGAAGTGACTCGATCCGAAATAGCACACATTGAAAACCAGGCACAAAACATAAACCCCACTGAAGTTGAGGCTGACAATAAAGTCATAAAGGTGTCGCACACACTTGTGCTTACAATGGTAGATGGTAAAGTGTGCAATGCCGCAACTAATACCACGTCAACAATGAAGTGCTACATATGCAAGCAGACCAGCAAAGATTTCAACAATCTTAAAACCGACGAAAGTTTGATAGATTCGAACTCGCTCAAATTTGGACTATCAATATTGCACGCTCGGATTAGATTTCTCGAAACATGTCTCCATATAGCCTACAAACTACCTATCAAAAAATGGAGGCTTAACAAGGAGGAAAAGCAGCTTTCGGCAGATAAAAAGAAAGAGATTCAAGAGGCCTTTCGAGAGCAAATGGGCTTGCTTGTAGACGTGCCGAAAGCTGGCTTTGGAAATACTAACGATGGAAATACTTCTAGGAGATTCTTTGCCGATCCTGTAACAACTGCCTCAATAACAGGGATTGATATAAACTTCCTTAAGAACCTCAAGTTGATTCTAGAAGTTATTTCGAGTGGGTTCTCTATTGACACGGAAAAATTTTCGGTGTTTCTGAAGTCAACAGCCGAACTATATGTGCAGTTATACAACTGGCACCCCATGACGCCAACTTTGCATAAAGTTTTGTGTCATGGGGCTTTGGTAATCAAACATGCTCTTTTGCCGATTGGACAATTATCAGAGGAGGCAGCTGAGTCGCGGAATAAACATTTCCGCCTATACAGGCAAAACTTTGCAAGAAAGTTTTCGCGAAAGAATTGCCTCCAAGATGTCATGAACCGCCTTCTTCTGACCTCTGATGTCTTTCTTAGTAGCAGCAGCAGAATGCAATTCAAAAGGAACAGGAAACCACTATCGCAAGAAATTCTACAATTTCTTAAAGTTGAATACGAGTGTCCCGCGGACACTGACACTGATAATGCTGACCCGGGCACTAGTACTGATCAAGCAGATAGCGATAGCGAGTCTGACGAATATTAGCTGTATAAGTTTCTCTGTAAATATTACAAGAAAATGTATATTTAACTTTTATTTCGATGTAAATTACAGTTTGTACATAGCTTTTCATTTATGTATTTTGTAAGGTTATGTAAAAAGTAAGCGTTATTTTTAAATCATTGTGTATTTTTAAATGCTTTTTTTATTAATTATTGTACAAATAAATCACCATAATGCTTGAAATAGAAAATAATGTTTTATTTTATTTCGATTTTATTTCACACGTAAGTCCCTTTGGAGAAAAGGGTATAGAAATGATTGGGTTATACTAAAATTAATATGAAAAATAATTAGGAGGCACAATTGACCCAAAATTACCAAAAAAAGGTTTTGGCCAGTTTTTTGTATCAAATACCCGTATGTGCGCCGTCATACATACCGACTTAGATATTTACATTAAATAATACACAATGACCCGTTTTACACGTCGTTTTACGTGTCACCTAATTATTAGTGCTTATAACCAAGCACTTTGGCATCGCGCGGCGTTGTAGTCAGCTTGCAATCACCTTACGACTAACTAAAAAGCCTGCCCACTATACAGGGTTATCTCTAATCAATTGGCATCCTTTTAGGGGCTTATTCTGTACATCAAAACTAACAACTTTTGTTCTGCGACTTTTGTCAAAACTCAAAAAAGAAATCAGCTGTTCCATATATTTTGTCGCGGGTAAACGAAATTTTTCTATGGAACAACACCTTTTTTTTGAGGATTATTAAAAGTCGTAGAACAAAAGTTGTTAGTTTTGATGTACAAGAATAAGCCCCTAAAATGATGCTAATTGATTAGAAATCGTACGGCTAGACAGACGCGACCAAAGCGCCACCCTTTTATGGTGGACATTCCGCGCATTAGAACCAAGCGTTTCGAATCCTCATTCCTCATACGAACAGCCAGAATGTGGAACGCTTTGCCTGGGTCTGTCTTCCCGCTAAAGTACAATGTGGGCGTCTTCAAATCCCGAGTAAATAGGTATTGTTACGAGATGGGTCCTTGGTTAATCAGTTAAAACGCCGATTGTTCACTTTGCACTTTATTGCACAAAATCACAGTACACACGACACAACTGGTTCGCACAAACACGTCACACTGGCACTGAAATTCACACAGCTAGTCACTTCACAATCACTGGTACCGCACTTGAACACGAGATGTTTTCGCTCCGGTATAAAACGCGATAACTGCCACAAACGAAAACCATCGCCCTATTTATATCGGAATAAGGGTTCTCTAGAAATCTGTAGAATATTCGGTGCCATTGTGACTGACAAAGTAAACAAGTGTAAAGTTCGAGAAACCCTATTGTTCCTAATTATTACGAAAACACCACAAAAAAAACTAACAAACAACAAACAATAGTCGCGACACAAAGGCCGGTGCCGCCTGAGTCATAAAACCATAAATCTCGCGGTTAAGTGTAAACAACTAGCCGTCGTACCGCGCGCGGCCACAGTTTAATAAATAGTTACTAACGGCGTGGCCTACTGCGTAACACCACCTCCTCCCAAGACATGCTCGTCCCGAGCATCGTTGCATCCGTGATATCGCGCCAATCGATCCACGTGAACTATTTTGGGGGCACCTCGAGGTCCTTTCTGTATGCGGAACGTCACGTCGTTGATCTTGGTCACCACTCGGTACGGTCCATCCCATTTGGCTTGTAGCTTTGGAGACTTTCCTTTGCTGCGTATGGGATTGTGCAGCCATACCATCGAGCCTTCCTCGAACCCAGGATTGTTAGCCCTTCTGTCGTATCGAGTCTTCATTCTTTCAGATGCTTGCTGGCCATGCTCTCTAATGTGCTCATTAGGGCATGCAAAAACCGGATGGTTTTGGAAAACCGGTTTTTTCGGTTTTTTATTTTAAAAACCGGGGAAATCGAGTTTTTCGGGTTTTTCGGTTTTTTTCTAGTAAATTAATGAAAATACTAGTAAATATAACAGTTTGTTTGTTTATAAGCCTGTACTGCCTCATTGTTGGGCAAAGGTCTCCTCTCGAGATTTCCAGTTTTGTCGGTCTTGTGATGATGCCGCCAATTTGGATTAAATGTATTCAGTTCATCGCACTATCTAATAGAGGGTCTGCCACGAGGCCGCAACGAGTTGGGACTCCATTTGGTGGTGATTTTAGCCCAGAGGTCTTCTGGCATTCGACTGATTTACCCGGCCCACTGCCACTTCAGTTTAGCGGCTGTGAAAGCTATATCTTTGATTTGAGTTCTGGAACGCAGTTTGGTGTTTACTCGCAGTACCTACTCGATCTATTAGCCGGTCACTGAGAATACTGCGCTCCATCGCTCTTCGGCAGAATAAGAATAAGAAAATGTTTATTGTAAAGCCGTTAAGCTTGGATTTTTGGACCTTAGTTAATGACCATGTTTGTACACCATAAGTCAAAAAGTGATCGGAAGGCGTTTCTTCATATGTTCTTTCATGACCCAACAGCTCTTCCAGGCGTTCTCTTTGTTCTTCTTGGTCTTGTCTCGCCTGGAAGGTGACTATTTGGCCAAGATAGATGTAATCGTGAACGTATATGTCTTCGCCATCGACAGTTACCCGATGTTTGATGCCATTGGTCATCACTTTGGTCTTTAATTAACATGTTCCGTATCCGCAATCCAACCTCAAGGCTTGCAGTGGTTAGGTTTTGTAGCATTGATTATAGCTCTCTGACTGAGAAAGAGATACTAGCTGACGATATTGTCTGCAAAATGAAGGTTAGTTAACCATTTTTCACCGACATTAACACCCCATCCTTCCCAGCTTGCCGCCAGCTTTCTGAAAACTTCTTAGAGGACGCCCGTGAATATTTTCGGGGACAGTGGGTCTCCCTGTTTAACATATTCGTTTCTTCATATGTTCTTTCATGGCCCAACAGCTCTTTCAGGCGTTTTCTGTTCTTCTTGGTCTTGTCTCGCCTGGAAGGTGACTATTTGGCCAAGATTGATGTAATCGTGAACGTATATGTCTTCGCCATCGACAGTTACCCGATGTTTGATGCCATTGGTCATCACTTTGGTCTTTAATTAACATGTTCCGTATCCGCAATCCAACCTCAAGGCTTGCAGTGGTTAGGTTTTGTAGCATTGATTATAGCTCTCTGACCGAGGAAGAGATACTAGCTGACGATATTGTCTACAAAATGAAGGTTAGTTAACCATTTTTCACCGACATTAACACCCCATCCTTCCCAGCTTGCCCAGCATATTTTCGGGGACAGTGGGTCTCCCTGTTTAACACATTTCTCTATTGCAAATGCTGGACCAGAAGATTGTAATTTTATGCAGCAGTACTTTGAGAATAGGTGAGGCGGAGAAGATTAACGTGAGTGATGCTATCAAATGCTTTTTTACCGACGAAACGGAATAGGTACTCAATTCGACACGTATGTTCTATAATCTGGTTGATTGCGTGGAGATGGTCTGTAGTTTATATAGCCCGCGACGAAAACCAGCTTGTCCGGGTGGTTGTCCCATGTCTAGTCTTCCTGATATGCGATGTTCTATGATTTTGATAAAATAATAGTCATTATTTATATTTCTTTTGTTTTTTAATTTCAACAATCAAGCTTACTTTTATGTATAATTTACAAATATTAGACAAACGTGCAATATATACCACGCGTAGTTTTACTACGTAGCTTAGCAGAGACTGCCGGACTAATGTAACGAAACAAAATGGCGGTGGTCGATAGCGTTTCGGTGAAGATGAGACAAAACTCGTCGTGCGTCTCATTACGCTTATAACGCTACAGCGCAGTGCTCTACCTATATCACGATTCTCGCTATGTAAAGACAGAGAGAGAGTGAGAACTTTCGCACTTGAATTTCATCCTTAGCACGTATAGGTACATTAGACGTAATTTTTTAAATGGAAAAAAAGTATCTTAGTTCGCTTGGCTTATTATTTCTCTGTAGGTTAGAGCAACTAGATGACAATAATGTATTTTATTGCGAAGGGGAAAGTTAATATGCGAATTTAAAAAAATTGTAGAAAACACCGATAAACCCGAAAAAACCGGTTTTGTAACTAGAAAAAACCGAGTTTCTAATGCGGTCGGTTATTCGGTTTTTTCGGTTTTCGAATAACCGGTTTGCATGCCCTAGTGCTCATAGATGTCGTTCATCTTGTTCCGGAGGTCACTGGCGTACTCAGTTATGGGTTGTGGAGAATCCGGTGGAATGCCAGTTATTAAGTCGGCTGGTAGCCGTAATTCACGTCCAAAATTGGCAAAAGCGGGAGTGACATTTGTGCTCTCATGAACAGCACTTCGGTATGACAACAAAAATGGCTGGATATGCTTGTCCCAATCCCGTTGTTTGCTTCCGACTACTTTTGCCAGGTACCTCTCCAGAGTTTGGTTGAATCGCTCCACCATTCCATCTGATTGCGGGTGGTAAGACGTTGTCCTTGTTTTGTGTGCACCCATTAACCGGCACGTCTCTTGAAACAGCTGAGATTCAAAATTTCTTCCTTGGTCACTGTGGATTTCCAATGGTACTCCAAATCGACAGAATACTTCATGCACCAATTTGTCTGCTATCGTCGATGCCTCTTGGTTCGGAATTGCGAAGACTTCCGGCCACTTGGTGAAGTAATCCATGACGACAAGGAAGTACTTGTTGCCACTTTCACTCACAGGAAATGGTCCGGCCACATCCAGTGCGATTCGCTCCCATGGTGCCCCAACATTATATAGCTTTAATGCTCCTCTGCTGCGGGTATGCGGACCTTTCACTGATGCACAGCTCGTACATTTCCGTACCCAGTCTTCTACGTCATCTCTGCAGTTGATCCAGTAAAACCTTTCTCGAATTTTCAAGAGTGTCCGTTTCACACCCAGATGTCCTCCCGAAAACCCTTCGTGGTACAGCTTCAAAACTTCAGGTATCTTTGCTCTGGGTACAACCATTTGGAAATGGCACTGATTGCCACGAGCATTTTCCCATTTTCGACAAAGTACTCCCTCCTGAAGCACCAGACTATCCCATTGCGCCCAATAGCTCTTTGTCGTAACACTCATTGAAGCAATAGCACTCCAGTCTGGCTTAGGGGCATCTGATTCCATCCATTCAAGAATCGGCTTGATGTCGGCGTCTTCTTCTTGTGCAACCTGAAGGGTTTCTTTCCATTCGTCACCGATGTCAGCTTTGAGCATTTTGACGGGCACTAAATCTTTCGACTCATGTCTTGAGCAATGCTTGCAGTCCTCTGAGCATGGCCTTCTTGACAGTGCGTCCGCGTTGCCATGAGATTTTCCACTGCGATGCTCCGTGGTGAAGTCAAACTCTTGTAGTTGCTCAATCCATCTTGCCACTTGGCCTTCGGGATCCTTAAACTGTAGTAGCCACTTAAGAGCAGCGTGGTCGGTCCTCAGATGGAATTTTCGCCCGAGCAGGTACTTGCTAAAATGTCGCAATGTCTTCACCACTGCAAGTAACTCTTTTCTGGTCACACAGTAGTTCCTTTCCGGCTTGGATAGGGATTTGCTGAAATACGCAATCACCACTTCTTGGTCTCCTTTCCTTTGTGACAGTACTCCTCCAATGCCGGTGTTGCTGGCGTCAGTGTCCACGATGAACTCGTTCTCTGTGTCCGGGAAGCAAAGAATAGGCGTATTACAAAGTCGCTTCTTTAGCTCTTGAAAAGCTGCGTCGCAATTTTCATCCCAGAGAAAGGGTCGTTTTTCCTCAGTCAGTCTATGCAACGGCTTGGCTATGTCAGCAAAGTTCTTCACGAATCGCCTGTAGTAGGAGCATAAACCCAAGAATGCTCTAACTTCCGTCTTGTCTTTTGGCACAGGCCAATCCTTGACAGCAC
Source organism: Hypomecis atomaria (assembly GCA_964007245.1). NCBI lineage: Eukaryota > Metazoa > Arthropoda > Insecta > Lepidoptera > Geometridae > Hypomecis > Hypomecis atomaria. The sequence continues at coordinate 813,508 of OZ023297.1, forward strand.
TGACTTTTCCTGGATCCGTCTGTACGCCAGCTTCCGAAATCACATGTCCCAGGAAATTCACTTGCCTCTTGAAGAAGGAGCATTTCTTCGGACTCAGCTTGAGATTGGCTGCGCGAATCTTAGTCAATACTCGTTCCAAGTTTTGCAGGTGGTCTTCGAAGGTTTTCCCCACAATTATGATATCGTCCAAATAGACAAGGCATGCATCTCCGATCAATCCAGCGAGCACTAACTCCATTAACCTTTCGAACGTAGCGGGCGCGTTGCACAATCCAAACGGCATCACGTTGAATTGCCACAGGCCTTTTCCCGTCGAAAATGCGGTCTTCTCTTTATCTTTAGGATCTATTTCCACTTGCCAGTATCCGCTCTTTAAGTCCAGCGTAGTGAACCACTTCATACCTGTCAGTGTATCTAACGTGTCATCAATCCTCGGCAAAGGATAACTGTCTTTCTTCGTTACGTCATTGAGTCGTCGATAATCAACGCAGAACCGCATACTGCCATCCTTCTTTTTCACTAGAACCACTGGCGAACACCACGGACTGGATGAAGGTTCTATCACACCATTGCGTGCCATGTCTTCGATCATTGACTCAACTTCTTTTTCTCGAGCCACTGGTATCCTTCTTGGCCGCTGTCGAATCGGTGACACGCTTCCTGTATTTATTGTGTGCTTCACTAACCCAGTCTTCCCGTTGACAGCATCATCGAGAGCAAATATGTCGGAGTAGCGCTGCAGCATCTTCTTTGCCATCAGAAGTTCTTTTTCGGACAGGTCTTCACGGGAATCTTCCAATAGCGTTGACACGTTGTAACTCCCAGCGCAATTGTATTTCTCCTTTGGTTGTTCATGGCATCTGCGCATCCAGTCTACTTCTTCACAAGTACCAATTGGGGTTCCTCCTTTGATGAGTTGTTCCTCGTTACTTGTGTTGAGCACACGCACTACAGCAGTATTAGTAGTCCTCACCAGAGTTCGGGCCAATAACCATGGTTGATCACCTTCCAATGGTTCTATTAACACACATCGTCGTTGATGTTCCAACTTCGGCGGTAATCTAATTGCCACAATTGTTTCCGATCTAGGTGGAAGGACTGTTCTCTGCAGACAATAAACCTTTCCTGATATGGCGCCTTCCATGAAGATTTCTTCTCTTCCACACTTCAAGATTCCTTGGTTAACGTCAATCTCACAATGATGCTCTCGCATGAAGTCAAGACCCAGAATGCAATCGTCAACTATGTCAGCCACGATGACCTTGTGTCGAAAAGTTTTCTCACCCAGCTTTAACTCCACCAGCTTCTCTCCTCGGACGGATATGTGCTGACCGGTCGCTGTCAGAAGTTGAACTGTTTTGCAGCTTTCGAAGTTCGGAAGAAAGCGCTTAGCCAGTCGGGAACTGATGACAGTGCGAGAAGCTCCTGTATCCAATGTCAGCTTGCAAGAAGTTCCATTGATGGCACCATTGATGATCAAGCTGTTCCCATCGTGAGCTTGTGAGATCAAAATCTTTGGCTTTTCTGGCCCGGATAACACTCGCCATTTTCCGCTTTCTTCAGCAGGTCGTTTATTCCTCCATAGTGAATGCGTTGCCTCGCGATCCTTCCGTTCTTCCAATAGTCGATCGTCCCTGGTTCGGCATGGCTTTGGGCAATTCTGCCATAAATGGCCTCTCTCTTCACAGTTGTAGCATCTTGGACCAAACCTCGTACGATGTGATGCTTCCTTTACTTCCCTCATATGTTGGATATCCTTTACTGAATTTCGTACAGCCTCGACTTCTAAGGCTTGGGCCAAAGCTTCCTTTAGTGTTTTATGGTGCCCGAGTTTCACTGCAGTTCTAACTTCGAAGTCTGCTATCCCGTTTGAAAATGCTTCCACCAAATGCTCGTCGTTGGGTAACGGTGCTGACTGATAAGCTTTCCGGAACAGTTTCTCCACTTCGACAGCCCACTGCTGAAGACTTTCGTTGCGGCGTTGCACCCTGTTCTTTAACTGCGCTCTGTACACACGCTCCAGGTGTTCATCACCGTAGCGACTCTCCAACTTTTCCATTAATTTTTCGTAGGTCACTTCCTTGCCCACAGCATCAAGAATACTCAGGGCTTCGTCGCGAAGGCTCATGATGAGGGCGTTCTTGGCTTGGTCCTTGTTCCATCCATTGGTTTGAACGGCAGCGTCAAATTGAATTTTGTAGGCTGACCATGATGATGTCCCGTCGTAAGGCGTCACTTTAATCTTCAGTGAGGCTGGAGAGAAGATTGTTGATGTAGCAGCTCCGCCTCCAGACTTAATAACGTTCAAGGTCCTTCTCACGTCGGCGATTTGTGTTTCCGCTTCAACAATACGGGATTCGTGCTCTTTTACGCTGGTATCAAGCTGCTTTACCGTTTCCTTGACCTCTTTTATCTCTTTGCCCAAAGTCGTCTGCAAGCTTGAAATCAGATCTTCTTTTTGGCGGTCCAATTTTTCTTCCAGCTGGCGAGTCTGCCTTTCATTGTTTCGGGCCTGATCTTCTAGCTGCCGCGTCATAGACTGCATCATCGACATTAAAGCAGCCATATCAAATGCTGCAGGGACAGCTGGTGATACAGCAGGTGCCACAGTAGGTGCCGCAGCAGGTGCTCCCGGATTTCTGGAGTCGTCGTTGGTTGCCTCGGACTTGCTGCCTTCCATTAACAGCGGATTATTTCCGAAGCGCCTCTGGTCGATCTCCTCCTGGCGGCGCTCTTGCTCCTCTAGTCGGCGCGCTTCCTCCTGTCGGCGCTGATTCCGTGTGCGCGGCGTCTCGTTGTCGTACGGAGTTACCGGCATTTTCGATTATCCACCCTTCTGACACCAAATGTTACGAGATGGGTCCTTGGTTAATCAGTTAAAACGCCGATTGTTCACTTTGCACTTTATTGCACAAAATCACAGTACACACGACACAACTGGTTCGCACAAACACGTCACACGGGCACTGAAATTCACACAGCTAGTCACTTCACAATCACTGGTACCGCACTTGAACACGAGATGTTTTCGCTCCGGTATAAAACGCGATAACTGCCACAAACGAAAACCATCGCCCTATTTATATCGGAATAAGGGTTCTCTAGAAATCTGTAGAATATTCGTTGCCATTGTGACTGACAAAGTAAACAAGTGTAAAGTTCGAGAAACCCTATTGTTCCTAATTATTACGAAAACACCACAAAAAAAACTAACAAACAACAAACAATAGTCGCGACACAAAGGCCGGTGCCGCCTGAGTCATAAAACCATAAATCTCGCGGTTAAGTGTAAACAACTAGCCGTCGTACCGCGCGCGGCCACAGTTTAATAAATAGTTACTAACGGCGTGGCCTACTGCGTAACAGTATCTTCTAGGTAAGCGTGCTACAACCTAGACCGCATATCTGCTTAACAACAGGCAGTATGTGGTCAAACGCAAACCTATTCAGAATAAAAAAAAAAGAATAAAATCTGTATATAGATAAAAGAAAGTCACGTTAGTTACACTACTTATAACTCAAGAACGGCTGAACCGATTTGGCTGAAAATTGGTGGGGAGATAGCTTAGAACCAGGAAAAGGACATAGGATACTTTTTATCCCGTTCCTTTTTTATTTTTACATTTACTTTTTATGTGCCAAAGCAATCCGTACATTTATTAACTTTCGCGGTACGAAGTTGGCCGGGTCCACTAGTTAAAAATAAAAATAACCCTGTATAGCTTGGGCAGAGTTTTGCCTCGGACACTTTGCACGATTGTGACTCTACAGATATTTGCCCGAAGCGTGCAAGTTATACTGGCTTAATCAAATGATTTTTATCGTGCTTCGCGCACTAGGTTTATAGAAATGTTATTTTTGTGATAAACATTTCAAAAAAAAAAATTGACGCGCTCGCAGGATTTGAACCTGCATCCCTCTGGGACTCCGGCCCAGATGCTTTGTCCAATTAAGCTAGAACGCTGTACTACGAACCCGCCAAATTAGTAAAGTGTTAATCATTTTACTACCAACTTCTACAGTGTTGTCAGGGCCGGAATCCCAGAGGGATGCAGGTTCAAATCCTGCGAGCGCGTCAATTTTTGAAATGTTTATCACAAAAATAACATTTTTATACTGGCTTATTTACAAGTAAATCTTATTCCAGACTCATAATGTTCCAATCGTCGAAGTCGTGAGCCGCCGTCCGCGGAGCTCGCTTGGCTTCCTGCTCGCCGACCAAAGATCCACGCAACACTACTATCCACGGACAGACCGACATCACAATCATATACACCGAGTCATACTACTTGGCGGGTGTGAAGTTAGCTACAAGCTGCCTGAAACCCAACCCTCGTGCAGCTGTTAGGGGCAATGCCGAACTATCCCTATGGCAGATTAGGCAATTGCCTAGGGGCCCCTAGCCACGGGGCCCCGGGAACGCACAAGCTTGCGGCCAATATCACAGCCGCTTAACCTGCCAAGTTGTACGATTCGACTTATACTGACATAATTATTGGTTTCCTATGACAAAAAATATTTTTAGCGCTTGAAATTGTCCTATAGGTCGACCGCCTAACTCGCGTATCGCCTGCGTGGTAATAAGGGAATGATTGAATGAATGAATGAATGAACACTTAATTGTTGACACTAAAATACAATACAGAGAAAGGAAAAGGAAGCGACTTAAATTAAAACTAGTGCAACAAAGGGCGGCCTTATTGCTTATAGCAATCTCACCCAGGCAAACGTTTCATCTAGAGAGGAATGAATAAAAATAGAAAAAATAATCGGCCAAGTACGAGTCGGACTTGCGCACGGAGGGTTCCGTACTGAATGGGAGCCCCTTTAAATATTTATTTTATTTTAATTTTATTATTTATTATTGAAGTGAATATAAAACTAAATATTCTGTGAAAATTTCAAGCATCTACCTGTTACCATTATTAATATAGAGCGAAAAACGTCTAAAAATTCAGGTTTGTTGTATGGGAGCCCCCCTTAAATATTTATATTATTTTATTTTTAGTATTTTTATAGCGGCAACAGAAATACATCATCTGTGAAAACTTCAGCTGCCTAGCTATCATGGTTCATGAGATACAGCCCGGTGACAGACAGACAGACAGACGGACATCGAAGTCTTAGTAATAGGGTCCCGTTTTTACCCTTTGGGTACGGAACCCTAAAAACGGAGTGAGTAGTAAAAGAGAGTAGACAAAAAAAATACTTACAGCGAGCGATTTAAGGGAGCGGGGGAGATGTTACCGGGTGGGTGAGAGGGGTACGCGTAGCAGAGAGCTCACGTCTCTTATCCACCCGGTAACATCTCCCCCGCTCCCTTAAATCGCTCGCTGTAAGTTTTTTTTGTCTACTCTCTTTTGCTACTCACTCCGTTTTTAGGGTTCCGAACCCAAAGGGAAAAACGGGACCCTATTACTAAGACGTCGATACGCGAGCTAAGCGGTCGGCCTATAGTCACATTAGGTGTCACATTTGTGAAGAATAATGATAATTTCAATCACATAGGTATTGCCACAGTAATGGAATTATTCCATATTATTATTCTATTGGTAGTGTGGAATAGGTCGAGATCGATATAGTCACCGCGTTACCAACTGAGTCGCGCGGCCATAAATCATTTCTCTATGTCTATCTCGCTCGCACTTGTGGGTCTTATGAAGCCGCATAGTGATGTGCGTAAGATGGTTATAGGCGCATATCGACAAGAATAAAATCCTACTATTATAAACGTAAAAGTTTGTAAGGATGGATGGATGTTTGTTACTCTTTCACGCAAAAACTACTAAACGGATTGAGATGAAACTTTGCAATTAAATAGCTTATATATCAGAATAACACATAGGCTATAAATTATAATGATATTGCGTAAATTTTCCATATCATAACAATAAGTGTTAAGTAAGTAGGAAAAATTCTGCCATCTGCGAGCTATTCTAGCGCGCGCTCCAAGAAATGTCAAAAAAGAACTGTCGTATCGAACAAATGTCAAATCGAATTTTTTGTTTTTTTATTTTCCACCTCCTTAATTAAGGGTGGTAAGGTAGGGCCTCGAAATATCATGCGGGCGAAGCCGCGGGCAAAATCTAGTCAGATATAAACATAGTAGATAGTATTGTGGTCCTGAAAAGGTAAGACCCACGACTCAGTAACACGGTGACTATAGCAAAATAGTAGCTAGTGGTCTTTTTTATTCGCCTGTCGCTTCACCGCGTCAACTGTCATTCAGCTATGATCGATACCATTGGATTGATCGGATTGTCGATCGATCAATCTATTATTTGATTGATCGACCAATATCGACCGATCGATATACAAATATCGACGCTCGATCAATTGGTGTGGTCATCCTAATTTTCCTACTGAAGGATTGTCATTATGATAATGATTTGATCGGATATGTCCGATTGTATAATATACCGTGACTATTTTCCGCAACATTAAAGTCCATCCATCCATCAGCCATAAGAAGTCCACTGCTGGACATAGGCTTCCCCTATGGATCTCCAATAAGACCGGTTGGAAGCGGCTTGCATCCAGCGCGATCCTGCGGTCTTAATGAGGTCATCCGTCCACCTTGTGGGTGGACGTCCTACGCTGCGCTTGCCGGTACGTGGTCTCCACTCGAGAACTTTTCGACCCCATCGGTCATCAGTCCTCCGCGCTATGTGCCCTGCCCATTGCCATTTCAACTTGCCAATCCGTTGGGCTATGTCGGTAACTTTGGTTCTTCTACGGATCTCCTCATTTCTGATTCGATCTCGCAGAGAGACTCCGAGCATAGCCCTCTCCATAGCTCGTTGGGCTACTTGGAGCTTACCAATAAGGCCCATAGTGAGAGACCACGTTTCTGTGCCATAAGTCATCACTGGCAACACACACTGGTCGAAAACTTTCGACTTGAGGCACTGAGGTATGTCGGACGAGAAGACGCTACGCAATTTTCCGAACGCTGCCCAGCCGAGTTGGATTCGGCGATTTGCCTCTTTCTTGAAGTCGGACCTACCTAACTGGACTACTTGTCCTAGGTAGACGTACGAGTCAACGACTTCAAGAACCGAGTTCCCAACAGAGATCGGGGTGGGTACAACATGGGAATTACACATAACTTTCGTCTTGTCCATGTTCATCTTAAGACCCACCTGTTGAGAAACCCGATTGAGGCCTTCGAGCATCGTGCTGAGCTCTTCCATCGATTTTGCCATGACTACTATATCGTCGGCAAACCGAAGGTGAGTGAGGTATTCGCCATTGACATTGATGCCGAATCCTTTCCATTCCAGGAGCTTGAAGGCGTTCTCCAAAGTAGCCGTAAACAGTTTCGGAGAAATTACGTCTCCCTGTCTTACGCCTCTTTTTAAAGGGATCGCCTTGGAGCTCTCTTCCTGTACTCGGACCGACATAGTGGCGTTATTATACAAGCACTTCAACACTTCGATGTACCGATAGTCAATACGGCATCGTTGGAGAGACTCGAGCACAGCCCAAGTCTCGACCGAATCAAAGGCTTTCTCATAGTCCACAAACGCTAAGCAAAGTGGCAAGTTATACTCTTCGGTCTTCTGTATAACCTGCCGTAGCGTATGAATGTGGTCCATGGTACTAAAGCCCTTTCGGAAACCGGCTTGTTCGGAAGGCTGGAAGTCATCAAGCCTGCGCTCGAGACGATTCGTAATGACCCTTGAAAACAGCTTATAAACATGGCTCAGAAGCGAGATGGGTCTGTAGTTCTTCAATAAGGTGTTGTCACCTTTCTTGAAAAACAACACCACCACGCTTCTGTTCCATGCTTCTGGCGTGATGCCCTCGAGGACGACGGTGTTAAAAAGCTTCTGGAGGACTTTTAGTACCGGTGTTCCACCCGCTCTCAGGAGCTCTGATGTGATACCGTCATCACCCAGCGCCTTGTTGTTCTTAAGCTGATTCAGGGCCATTCTAATCTCGTACAGGCTGATGTCTGGGATATCTTCGGTGAAGTGTCGGGTCAGCTTGGCTCTTGGATCTTTGGCCGCGCTGCTAACAGGCTTAGCGACCGAAGCGTATAACTGTCCATAGAACCTTTCGATCTCCTCTAATACCTCTGCCTTGGTCGACGCTAAACTTCCATCTTCTCTCTTCAGCTTTGTCAATTGGCTTTGTCCAATAGACAAATCTCTTGCGAACACTTTGGAGCCTTTGTTCCGCTCTATTGTCTTTTTAATATGTTTAGTATTAAAAAGACGGATGTCGTGCCGCAAGGATTTCGAAATTTGTCTATTGAGACGCCTATATGACTTTGCATCATCGGAAGACTGCAATCTTAGCGAGCGTCGTTCGGCCATGAGATTTACAGTGTGATCGGAGAATTTCTGCGGTTTATTTGAACGGCGGGGTCTAAAGAACTTAGCACCCACCGTTTGGACAGTTTCTACGAGCCCGTTGTTGATCTCGTCCACCGACGCAAGGTTCTCTAGGCAAGCAAAACGATTCGAGAGCTCGAGCTGAAAGTCCTCGGGGTTTTGGATATGTTCACGAGTAGGTCGGGACCTTTCGAGCTTAACATTAGTATTTAATGTGCCTCGTACAATTCTGTGATCGCTGCCGGTTTTCACCCTGTGGATCACGGAGACATCATTAAATATTCGTCTCTCGGTGGTCATGATGAAGTCTATCTCGTTTTTCGTGGAACCATCAGGGCTCATCCAGGTCCATTTCCTGTGAGGCGGCTTCTGGAAGAAAGAGTTCATCATAAAGAGTTCCTCTCTCTCCAGAAAGTCAGCCAGCCTCTGGCCCCTAGGGTTCCGTTGCCCATATCCAAATTTCCCCACCCTCAGCTCATCGTCGTTTTTTCTACCCAACTTTGCGTTGAAGTCCCCCATAACAACAGTGAAGTGGGTCTTAGACATATGAATGGCCCGACTTACGTCCTCATACATAGTCTCCACCTCATCATCTGGGTGTGACGATGTCGGTGCGTATACCTGAATGACCTTCAGCGAATACCTCTTGGATATTCTGAGTATTAGGTATACCACCCTGCTCGACACACTTTCGATGGTAATAATGTTGTTGGTGAGGGACTTGTGAACGAGAAAGCCAACACCACCTTGGGACCGTTGGTCACCTTCCCGGTAGTAAAGCAGGTTGCCGGAATTTAAGGTTATCGTGTCCTCCCCCTCTCTACGGACTTCAGACAACCCCACAATATCCCAACGCAACCTACTCAACTCTTCTTCCAGCTCAGCAATCTTCTCGTCAGTCCTCAACGTGCGCACGTTGTGTGTTACCAGGGCCAGTCGTCGTTTACGGGAGTGGTAGCCGGGCGTCTGCCAGCGATTCTTAGCACCCCCTTCTCCGCCGTTACCGGGGCCGCTACCGTAGCCCCGGGCTAGCGGAGCTGCTGGGGACTGGGGGCCTGGTCTATTTGGTTTTTCCATATCGGGGTTTTTGCCCATAATCGCCGCGCTGGGCAGGCGTGGTGGCGATCGCAGAAACGTAGCTTCGCGACAGGGATGCTGCTCCCCATCCCTGCCCTGTGCCATTTTAGCTACGTTTTAGTCGAATGGTTATACCGCCATTAGTCGGTTCCGCTGTACCTCAGTCGGTTCCTACGACACCTGGTACTAGAGGGGTACACACACCTGGTACTACATTAAAGTAATTATTTCCTATTTTATTATTTTGACAAGATATTGAATTTTGAGGCTAATGTTTCTAGTCTGATTGAGTAAAAAGAGTTTTCTCTCGTTGAGGCGGTGTACGGTAGCGGTCAAACGTTCGACGAATCCCTAAGATAGTTAAATAAATATCTGTGGTGATGATTGACCGCGGCCGCTGTTCGCCTCAATTTGACAGGCTCTTAACTGTGCGTTGAATAGTTTTAAAAACACATTTCATATTTAGTAAAAATTCATGGAAAATTACAGATAATTACAATTTAAAACACTTCATAATTTGTGTTCGTTTACTATTAATAAGTTAGTGGCAATATTTCTTGTGATCCTTCACTGATATCTACATTTTGTTTCGTCGCGAGGCTAGACACTAGCCAGGGGCATCATTTTTGACTTTCGCATGGCTCGGACGTTTCCGGAACTTGTATGGAGACGGTTAGGTTGTATACGCAACTTTACGGGTTCTCCATACAATCTGTCAAAGTTTCGTATACGACCAAGCCGTGTGAAGTTATAACCCCAGGGGCTCTATTTTTGATCTCTATGTTGTCTATGGAAGTTGCGAATACTCTATACAAGTTCCGTATACGAACTAGTCGTGCGAAGTTCAATAATCTTGCCCCAGGTGTTTCCATTTGAATATTCCACGGGTAAAGAATAAGCGGTGCTGTTGAAATGTCTTCATGTTTGTGTACACTTTGGACAATAAGGCAGAATAATGAATATTGATTTGTTCATGTACGTATTGAGCGAGTCTGTTTGTATGGGTTTTTCGTCTGCACACTGGTGAAATACTAATGATAATATAAAGGGTTATTGGTAATCAATTAGCATCCTTTTAGGGGCTGTACATCAAAACTAACAACTTTTGTTATGCGACTTTTGTCAAAACTCAAAAAAATACTGCTGTTCCATACATTTTGTCGAGGGTGAACGATATTTTTTTTTCTATGAAAAAACTTTAAATTTGTTAGTTTCAATGTACAGAATAAGCCCCTAAAATGATGCTAATTGACTACGAATAACCCTGTATATTTATCGATTATCGCTCAAAGATCGACATTGCCTTCGGACTGTCCTAGCGATCAAAGAATGATCGAAGTAAAGAATCCAGGTTGGATGATGTCTGATGACGCCGTCATCAGAATCTGACTAGAAATTCTTCAAAAATAAAATAGAGTAAATTAGCAACAATGTCAGTACGGCAGATTGTTTTTTTTTTTAATTAAAATTTACTAACCACAGACTCCAGACCTGTGCCCTTTGTTAACTAAAATTTACAATTATTTGATTATACTGTACAAAGAGAGTTAGTAGGTACTTGAGATCTTAGCCTAAGTTAGGCAGCAGATTGGTTTAATGTATAATTTTTAAGTATATTTTAATAGCTCAAATATACCTACATTTGATAGATTGTTTTACGACTCAATTTGGTAGAATATGTTCTTTTGTTTTTTTACCAGTGAGCAGATGATTTGGTTTCCAAAATGTTTTTAGAAGCGTATAAACTTGTTTTTGTTAAAATGTGTTGTTCGTCTCCTTTGAACGTAGGCCCGAAAAATCACATTTTAAATAAAATTAGTTTATTGTAAGGTTATTGTTTTATGTTGTGTCATTGCCGAAATCCCCACTAAAGCTCTCGCCAACACAGGCGGGAGCGATCGCGATCCGGGACGGTTTTTTTTTGTAATATTCGAATTTGTATGCAACCTGACACATAAAAAGCCGGCGCAATCCTTTGTACTGGACCGCTATCGGATCGCTTTCTCGCGGCTCCCGCCTCTGTGTGACCCGAGTTTATATATAAATCAGCTCAATATGTATGTGGAGCTATCTTAAAGTCACCTACGTGACTCTGCTTGACGTCAAGCAGAGGCGGGAAAGCCTTAGGAAAGCGGTCGCGACGCGCAACGCAATTTTTTTAAGTTTGAATTTATATGCAACCTAACACATAGCAAGCGGGCATGAAGCCCGATTACAGAGGCGCCATCGTAATTATATTAGCTAAATAGCATAGTTCTGTTTCTTTTTCACTTTAGGCATTCGATAGAGAGAACGCTTTTTACGTTTCTATTAAATTTACGCTGGCACCTCTGTAATCGGGCTTATCGTGCATGTATACAAGGTATCTGGAACTGGTGTACTAAGCCCAAATAGGGTGATTAAGATCATCATTATGAACAACTTTTAGTATGAGGCTAATCCAAAATTTGAAAAAAAAAAACGTCTGCTGTTTCATACATTTTGTCGACTGCGAGTAGCAATTTTGTATGGAACAGCTGATTTTTTTTTATCGAATTCCGGTTTGGCCTCATAGTAAAAGTTGTTCATAATGACAATCTAAATCATTCCCTTTTGGTTTAGTACAGGGCAAGCAGGACCCTGTATATCAGGTTGCATACAAAATCGAACAAACAACAAAAATCGTCCCGTATCGCGACCGCTTCCCCGCGGTTGTCGCCTCTGTGTGACATGACCTTTAGTGGGGATCTCGTAAATGAATCAGCTATCTTTCGCTGCCATACTAGATAATCTAGATATTACGCAGCGGGCATATAGTGGCCACCAGCATTAGCTAGGAATGTCTTACACGTAAGGTTTTGAGATGCTATTTTACGTATATTCCCAGTAGTTAACTACTCCACTGGCACTACTGGGAATACACGCTATTTTACCTGACTAAAATTATTCTAATTTGAGTACAAACATTGTTTAGATGATTGTTAGGTATAGGCCGCGCCACACAAGTTGGCGGATGTGAAGTTAGCTACAAGCTGCGCAATTTCCAATCCTGACTGAAGCTCACATAAAGCCGCACGTTAATTGGCTATTGCACAGCTTGTAGCAAACTTCACATCCGCCTACTTGTGTGGAGCGGTCTATACTTATATTATGTAAAATATTTATATGATCAATTTATTTGTACCATTTTTGGTTCTCCTGTGTTCGTTTGAAGAGTTTGTGACTTGTATTCGTGTTTTTATATTGCTGTTGCTCCACCTGCCGTTTATTGCATTTCTTTTGTTTAATGATTTTTAGCCGGTATTGAAAAAGAAACAACGCGTTGCACTCCGGAAGGGCCGGGAGAAGTGAAAACTTGTATATTACGTCATCCGTCTTACTAATATTCAAAAACCGCTAAAAAAGATTTCACTTCAAAAAACATTTTTGATTCCGGAAAAGTCCACGATATTGTCACATTAATATCTATTACATTCAATGATAGCGACAATTATGCGCACCACATGTGCGTACCAGCCATGTGGTGATCATATTACAGTCTGCACATTTTCCTAATTACTTTCTAATAGCTCTATCACATTACATTTTACTATTCTAGCAAATTATTATTTTTTACATTATTTTTATATTCGGATCAACTGTGAACCCAAGGAACTGGAATGCTTTACCATCGTCTTTGTTCCCTGAATACAACTTGGATTTATTGAGAGACTAGCTGACCCGGTGAACTTCATCTCACCATCTGTTAACTGTAAACTTTTACATGTGGGAACATTTTGTATGGGAAAATTTAATTCGTGTTTATATTATTTTTCTCGTAATTTTTATAAATTTTCTTACCGTTTAAACCTTCACTTAACTTCCACAAATATTTTAAGATCAAAGTTAGCCAAATCGGTTCAGCCGTTCTCGACTATCAACCACGATTTATTTTTATAAATATGGAGAGATGAATGAGTACTTTTTAAGGTTTACATGCTTCAAACTTTGGCCACATACTCTCTTTTTCCATTAGGCGAATTAATGATCAAATGTAATTAATCATCAATTGTATATAACAACCTATTTGCCAGAACTTAGAACACATTTTACGTTGAGAGTTATGTAAAAATAACGTTTTTTCTGTGGCTAGATATGTCATAGGGCTATCAAAAAACAATTAAGTGAATGTATCATCAATGAAATCAGTCTATAAACCAGTATAGACCGAATCACACAACTTGACGGATGTGATGTTAGCTACAAGCTGCTGATAACATAATCCTCGGTGTAAGCTTCAGTCAGGATTAGGATCCGCAGCTTATATAACATCGCAGACGCCAAGTTGTGTGATTCGGCTAATTACCGCGATAGGGAGCAGGTGGAGCGATGGTCAACCTGTTATCAATGCAAATTGTACTGTTTTAATGTAACTCGACGTCCGTAAGGAGAATTGTTGTAAATTACGATATATTGAATGAAATGTTGAGTGAGATACGCGTCAAGGTAGACTGTCGAAATTATAGCTAGTATAAGTAGTTAGGTATTTATCTGAATAAATGATCTGCTCACGTGTGTTCGATTTAACATAAGACTTGTATTTTATAGGTGATTAATTTTATTTTAAAAACGACGGTAGTCCGTAAACACTTTTTTCAATTTAATCAGTTTAATTCGGTTTTATTATACACTTTATTTTGGAATATCAATAAATAAAAGATATGTTATTGATGAACTGTTGTTTCTTTTAGCATTTTGGTGCTAAACGTGTCCGGGCAGCACACTTTGATTTCTGATACTTTGTTGAGACAATCGAGGACTCGATGCAGTAGAAACACCATTATTACAATAATACCTACTTTGCAGATTTATTCCTTTTAATACAATGTTCTTTAAGCTTTAAAAATAACTAATGTAGACTTGTTCTTCGCTCCGACGGCTCGACCAGAATCGTCTTAAAAACTCCTGGGAGTTTATGACGATGAGTTCTTTTTTAAATTTACCTACTTGTTATGCCTGACGACTTCCTCTGTAATAGCCAACCACGGCCTGTCGAACTGTCGTGTTCGTTCAAAAACCACACATTATTTAAAACTAGCGACCCGCCCTGGCTTCGCACAGGTGTATTATACATATAAACCTTCCTCTTGAATCACTCTATCTATTAAAAAAAACACATCAAAATCCGTTGCGTAGTTTTAAAGATACCAGCATGTACCTATGGGGACAGACAGCGGGAAGCGACTTTGTTTTATTTATACTATGTAGTGATATGCAATTTTGGCCCAAAACCCAACATTTAGGAATTAAAACTCTGCCCATCGCTACAAGTCGTCTCTTTGAGACTTGTAGATAAAAATGAATAAAGAATATCTTGTGTTGAGAGGATAGCTCCGGCCTATAGCCTACTAGAGATGAGATGAGTAAGTATAGATGGTAAGTGCGCAAAGAGCGGCGTAGCGTGGGACGCCTCGTTGACCCCAGCTGATGTGGGTACATGCCAATGATATATAAGAGTAGAGTAACAAGTAGACAAAGTAATGTCTTCTCGATGCGGGCGATATATTGGATCCTGAGCCGCATATCTGCTCAACATCAGGCAGTATGTAGTCAAACGCAAACATATGCGGAATAAAATAAAAACAATCCCGATAGTAGCGAAGGACTTTAGTCCGCTTAACTCAAGACTAAATAATTAACTTAAAACTCTTAGGCCCTTCTCCCATTACGATACGCCCGCGCGACTCTAGTCTCGGAGACTAGTCGCCGCGAAGTATCTCACATACATTTATATGGAGACTCTCACACTACGATACTGGTATTCTACGCGTTCGCGACTAGTCTCGCGATACCCGCCGTGTTGGTCGCTTGTGCGTCGCGTCTCGCACGTTTCGATGTAACAAACAAGATGCAAGTAGGTCTCTTTAGACATTCGGTGGAAAGATAAGAATTTCCTATCATCATGTTGTAGTTCTTGTGCGGCTACCTAACTACAATTTATGTTTCTTTCAATATATTATGGTATCCAGTATTTTCTACTCTTGCGTTGACGTCTTCTATTTCTATAAAACAGAAAAACTGCAAGAGCTTCTTCGTCACTGGAGTCGCTCGACATAACGTCCGTCTACAAAAAACGAGTTTGCAATGATGAATTTAGTAATTTTTCAGTAGCATTTTCAGTAGCCTTTTTTACAACTTATGTTTCCCTGAGATTAAGGTAAAATGTTTTCATACCAAAAAGCCAAAATGGGTTTCAAAAGGAGTAAAAACATGCGCGAAGAGAAAGATTAGTCTGTTATGGAAGCATTGAACATGTAAAACTCCCGCAACCAAAGAAGCGTTCAAAACGTACTCTAAAAGATTTAAAAAAATAATCAATTTAACTAAAAAATCGCAAAATAATTATTATATTAAAAACGCTCAAAACAAGTCCAAAGCTACATGGAACATCATAAATAATCAAAAAGCCTGCTACCCTCCGGAAACTATCTCTCATGTTTGTACTTCTGAAGGTGAAACTCTCACTGAACCTACGAAAATAGCAAATCACTTCAATGACTATTATGTTAGCGTAACACAAAGCAGTTCAGCCTCCATCAATAATTGCACAGATGATAGGAAATCGCTTGGGAATCAACATTCGAAGACGCTCTTTCTAACACCGACAATTCCTTTTGACATATTAAAGATAATATGCGGACTAAAAAATACGAATAGCAGGGTAGATGGCGTTACGACTAAAATAGTTAAAGATGTTTCGATACTCATAGCCCCAGTGCTCAGCTATGTCATTAATACCTGTATGGAACATGGTGTATTCCCAGAACCTCTCAAAACATCAATAGTGAAACCA
This sequence comes from Hypomecis atomaria, assembly GCA_964007245.1. NCBI lineage: Eukaryota > Metazoa > Arthropoda > Insecta > Lepidoptera > Geometridae > Hypomecis > Hypomecis atomaria. The sequence continues at coordinate 829,735 of OZ023297.1, forward strand.
CTTTACAAGAAAGGTAACAGAAGCCAGGTTGAAAACTATCGCCCCATTGCTTTGATTCCGGTATTTTCTAAAATTATAGAGAAAGTAATGTTTGGTAAATTATATTATTATTTTGAACAGCAAAAACTATTTACAGAAAAACAATATGGATTTAGAAAAGGGAAATCTATTAACATGGCCATATTTGATTTTCTGAAAGCGGTTATGACTAATTTAGATAAAAATAAACAAGCAGTAGCATTATATATGGATATGTCAAAGGCGTTTGATAGAGTTCGTCATGACATTCTCTTAAAAAAACTATATAGATATGGAATTAGAGGAAATGCATATTATCTAATTAAATCATATTTGGAAAACCGATATCAAATAACACAAATAAACAGAATGTGTCCAAAGACAGCGACTATGATGACGTATAAATCAAAGGCAAAACTAATCCAATATGGTGTTCCCCAGGGTAGTGTCCTAGGCCCTTTATTGTTTTTAATTTATATTAATGACTTTCCAAACACTATTGACCACCAAATGACATTATTTGCTGATGACAGCACTATATTATTTATAAAAAATAAATATGACGACTTAGAATCTGACATAAAATCTACCTTGACATCACTCTTGACATGGTTAAATAATAATAATTTAAATATTAATTTTGACAAAACACATATCATGGACTTCAGGATAAAACAGAATAATTTATCAAGACTTAACATAAATTATGAAGGTCACAAGGTTACTGACGTAGTACATACACGATTTCTAGGTTTGACTATCGATAACAAACTGACCTGGACAAGTCACGTGGACAATGTTTCCAAAAGGCTGCACAAATTTGCGTATGCACTTTTTCAACTTAGGAAAGTAGTCAATTATAACGAGATGAAAGACGAAACACTCAGAGTGGTAGTTTATCCTTTTATTTTTCAAGCAATAATGAGGTCTGCTGGCTGGCTGGCTGGCATTTATACACGTCCCCTCTCAGGCAGGCGGCAGGGCAGAGCTACGCGTGGCATCGCGCGAGGGGGCGTGTCGGCTGGCGGCTGGCTGGCATGCTATTGGCTGCGGCGTCGGTCATTTCTGAACCGTATTGACTTCCGCCGCGTAATATCGGCCTTCCTGAAACACCATTGCTCCCGCGATGGGAACAAACGACAAAGTTTAGCATTTCCAATGGCAATACACAACAAAGACTACTGGTATCATTGTGGCTACTAATATTCTCCGAGCTACAAAGTTTTTCATGGCAGCTTACATTCTCAGGGATAATTTACGGCTACAAGTTATCTCTGGACTAACATCAGGGTTAATATGCAACATCAGCGCTATGGGCATCATCAGGGCTATGGGCATAATCATAGCCATCATCAGGGCTATAGGCATTGTTAGGGTGATAGGCATCATCAGGGTTAAAGGTACCATCAGGGCTATTGGCATCATCAGCAATCAATAACATTGGAATCTCTGGGGCTGTGGCACTATCAAGAATATTATTTTACCTACTAGTTTTATCTATGTCAACTCACTCCATCGAAACTACCAGTGTACACAAAGACTGTTGTCACTACAGAAATGGCAGACTAGAATGACTATTAGCTATTAAACCTACTTACGCAATATCATAACACGACTTTTTGGTCATGCTGTCAAACGAATAGAATAAATGCCTTTAAGATCACAGTCAGACACAAAACTTAACTATATCATTGCTATTGCTATGATAAGTAGGCACTACATATTATTCTGTAACGCTGCTGCTAAGTGTTGATGTCACTACATAGTTTACTATGAATAAAATAACCTACAATAATATTTTCAACAGACTTCTTGCCATTTACCCTCACTAACGGCAGTGTCCAGTCTACCTACTATGATAACTTACTTATTTTAATGCTAATAATAATAAGCACAAATCATGTCTAAAGGCCAACGCAAAACAATTGATCTGACACAACTACCAATGTACCTAATTATTATCAACTTGAGAACACTAATCTTCATCTGACAAAGCAAATCGAATATAGTGTATCTACGGCTCTGTTATAAATATAGATATAGACTATAGGTACAGCTTAAGACACGGTGTCATAGGCTAGACATACCTACTTGCTTGGTAAAATCACGGTAAAATGACCTCATGGTAGATGACAAAACTAAACCATTAACTAAGACGTCCTAAGACTGAAGCTTCATTATATTTCAAAGTGATATCGATTGCAATAAGCAATTATTATCAGTTAGCCAGCTATTCAAAAGCTAAAAATAACAAGCTTAAGCCAACATTGAAGTAGAAAATCGGGGTATGAATATGGTTCCAATGCTCGAAACTTTCTAGTAAAATAACAAACTTGGTTCCAGTTATGATATATCAATAGATTGTAAAAGCTTCCAATTGCAAGAAGTACACTTATCATTCCAAGAATACTTTAATATCTAATACGGTGTCTTTTGTCCAAGAACAATAATTCATAAACCTGATTACCTAACTGTGATTTTGTACCCACTCAGATGTTGCTACAGATTTGAAATATTTGCTTAGTGCGTTGCCACCACCAGTAATACTGTCTACTTTTATCTAGCTATGTATACTGTTTCGCTACAGCAAATTCACTTTTGTGTCAATAGATATGACGTTTATTATTAGCTCATTATGTCAAGTTGAACTGTAAATCATACAATATAAAAACCACTATAATTATCACTGGGTACTAAGAACAAAATAGACGCGTTTCTATGAGAATAGCAATAGACATGCAGCTATACTAGTATCACACAAAACTTATAAGCAGAAAAAGATCTAGCATTTTGTACTTTCTTATAAGTGATTCAGCACTACAAATGTTTCAATGAGCACAACTATAATGACCTATTAAAGTGATTTACAGAAAATTCAACTTATTAGAAAAGAGTTTTGCTATCGGTAATGCACACAATCATAAGTAGGTACCTACATACAAAAATAATGTTTAGCGATGATAAAAATGTTCCGATCACATTTCAATAGCGCAGTCACTTTCAGTGTTGCCGTTAGGTCCATCTATTTTGCGACTACATAATAGGAAAAAGTAGCTAGTTTAGAACATAACTTACTTTCGAAATTCGGCTAAGAATGGCTGTAAACAAATATTGATTTGACTTTTTAACTAGCGGAACGTCCTTAATACATGTGACTACTCGAAAAGATATAGACTGCTCGCGAAAGTTATCAGCTAAATAAATACTTTTCGGCACTTATTGTCACAAGTAGCACTTAAAAACAAATGCAGGCCTTGGTGTTTTTTAACGATTTTGCCATAGCTATTAATTTAAAATGATTACAGATAAGAAGTAGCTAGAATCACTCGCGTATCATCACAAAACAGATAGAAGTGGCTAGATTCACTTTAGTGGATCAACCCAAATATTGTATGGCTAAGGCCGTCGAAAATGCGCTAGATCTAGTCATCAGGCAGCTAGAACGACAACCCTGATTACTTTCTTGACTACCCGAACAATCAATGCTACAATTTTGGCAAATTAAAATATTTAAAGCTACCTACATTTGAAATTCACGTGAATTTGACACTGGCTCAAAGCTACCCACATACAGTAGATTTTCAATATGAAGCAAACCAACTCAGACTAGTAAATGTAGGTACTGAAGTTAACAGTAACTCATGTAAACAAATGTTTGCAAATGATTATGAGTTTTACAGCATGCTTGCAGAACAGAATGGTGATACGAGCTAGTTCAGTTTTAAGAGTGTCATAAATGTGTATGTTCTTTCTCACTGTGGCTATTTTTGCAAGACTAGGTACTAAGTTGAAAAATGCAATGGTTTTCATACTAAAGTGACTAGGTACCTATGTGAAAAAGCCTTAGTATTTCGTTTTCGTTTGCTGATGACAAACAGTTATCCAAAAGTAACGATGCGGTATTTTTCTTTTCTTTAGACTTTTTACGCCAAATGGAATCATTCCGCCTATCAATCTATTAACCCAAATGCTACGCTCCAAATTATTATTTAAGTTGACTTTGTTTTAGCTTTTTTCTACAATCCCTTAGAAAAATAGTGGCACTGATTTCGTAAAGAAACTAATCACAGGAAAACGATGGCAAGCATAAACGTACAGACCTGGCTATATGGCTGAGGCTTCTTGTCGAGGCTCCCTGGTGGCGGCCCGTATCAGGAGCCCGCTGGAGGTGATGGTCAGCCTGGCCAGCAGGTAGGCAGGCTGACGGATAGGCTGCCATGCATGCGGGCGGGCAGGCAGGTAGACAGGCAAGCACGCTGGTCGGCAGGCACGCAGATCAGCAGGCAGGTGGGCAGGCTGGCAATTAGACCAGCTCAGTGGACACCGTGGAGCGTCGTCACGTGGGTAGTTGTCGATTCTTCTTTTGTTCATCGCGTGGTTGTTCAAAACGTGGTTTGTGGGAACCACAGGCCGGCAATAGTTTCTCCATGCTATTTGATATCGTAATGTTCCTGGTTCCTGCTGCTATGTCTTTGTTTTGCTGGCGGTTGTTACAGAACGGTGAATATGTTTTTCTTGCTGTTCAATATGTCGCCATTGCAGTCGTCTTCAAGTAGTAGCTTCGCGTCGATGCCATGGAAATCTAGTCTTTGTAGCTCATTTTGAACTTGCAACACTTTTTAGCCTCATGATTTGTCGCAGCTCACGTGGTTAGCTTATTTTTTCGATGGCCGCTCTGCGCTTGCTGAATATTTCTTCAAAATTGCGGCGTGGCTTTTTCGCCTTGATGCTTCTTCCGTCGATTCTTCTAAAGCGGGTCTCGCAGGTGGCGTGGTGATTTTGTCTTCTTTGATGGTCAGGGCTTCATGTAGGCCGAAATTTTCGTAATTTTGCAGCTGACGCACGTGGGTTTAGACGTCGTAGAAGTCTTTTTCAGATATCACACTTCTGAGTATAACGAGATGAAAGACGAAACACTCAGAGTGGTAGTTTATCCTTTTATTTTTCAAGCAATAATGAGGTCTGCTGGCTGGCTGGCTGGCATTTATACACGTCCCCTCTCAGGCAGGCGGCAGGGCAGAGCTACGCGTGGCATCGCGCGAGGGGGCGTGTCGGCTGGCGGCTGGCTGGCATGCTATTGGCTGCGGCGTCGGTCATTTCTGAACCGTATTGACTTCCGCCGCGTAATAATGAAGAAGCTTTGCTTACGGCTTACCACGGACATGCCGCGTCAATACTTCGGTACGGGGTAATGTTTTGGGGAAATTCCGTGGACCGCTTAAAGGTTTTTAGAGCCCAAAAACGCTGTATACGGTCGATTTGTGGACTAAAAAAGAAGGATTCTTGTAAAAAGCATTTCATTCGATTAAAAATCTTAACATTACCTTCCTTGTACATTAGGGTGGAGTGATCATATATGACAAAAAAAAAATACTTTTTTTTTAACGGCATAGCGATATAAAGTTGCCCATGAATGAGAGAAACAAACATACGAAATATTGTTAATCTATTTAAATGTTTTGAGGTGCCCCAACACAATTGTAAATCGGTAAATATAACTGCTTTTTACATTTCGTTATCATACTGTCAGTTTGTTCAATCAATGGATTTTTCTAGATTTTGAGGGCTATCATTGAATGAATATACTTACAATTACATGGAAATACGATAACTAAAAAAGCCGTGACATATTTCGAATAATTTATTTATTAAATGAAACAAGAAATATGTGTAATTTTAGTTAAACATGAAATTGCTTTTTTGTATCGAAATGTGGCATTTGCTGACGTGAGAGCAGTCTTGCCCTAATGAAACCGTCTCGTTTATGTTCTCCACAAACAGCACTTGAAGCTTCTGTCACTAATTTTCACCGATTTGGATTTCAAGTTATTTAAAATAGTACTTGCAATACTTTTCGCAGTACCCGACTCACACGTGACATGCCCGAAGTAGTCACTTCCTGGCTCCGATAAAATTACATAATGGTTTTCTGCAACTCTTTTCCTGTAAAATTTACCTTCTTTCTGAATACTTATTAAAGTTTGGTCCTTTCTACCATCAAAATAAATACCACATATGATTTTATCGCGATCTGCATTTTGTAGAGCTGATCTGACTTTAGTTCTCTCACGGCGCAATTTAGAACGATCAATGACACTACTGGTATTGTTTGGAGAAATCATTCCCACATCTTTGAATACAGAAGAAGCTATGATAGCAGCAGCTCTATCAGAAACTCCAGTGCGGTCGCAGGCCAGAGCTAACGATGGTAAATTTAACCTCTTCTTTTTTGTTGGTGGCGCAACTGGAATTTTTACAGGACTAGAAGTTTCGCTATTGCTGGAACTGGCACTGGTACTTTCAATGGCTAATGTCATATCATTGGATAAGAAACGAGAACAACACGGTTTCTCGGAATCAATTATCTCTCTGTTACTCAATGAATTTCTTTGTTTTCTTTCTTGTTTTTTCTTATTTTTTATAGTTGCAGCTAAATCTACACCACCTATCATCATTTTTCTTATTGTTCTTTGATCCAGTAAAAAACTTATTTCTTCTTTGGGAACACGACTGTCTTTTGAACAAGAACAATTTGAGATAAGCTTGCATTTGCAACTGCAAATATCAAATAATATATGAGACTCAGTTGTAAATGTATTAATTTTCTGTTGATAGTTTTTGTTGGTTTGACGGCTAAGATAAGGCTTCATCAGCGACCTTAAAGCCTGCAGCTGCCCTGTGTAATAGGGCCTATTCTGTGGGCCTTTGCTGTGGGCTTCATTAAATTTCTATATTTTTCGTGGTAGGTGCGAATTAATTGTAGTACTCGCTTACGGCTTACTGTTAGCAGCGAAGCTTTTTTCCAAATATCTAATACTTCTTGAGCCACTATTTCGGATATATCATGAACCGTCGGCTCTTTTGTTGTTTTGTCTGTCTTTAATTCATATTTAATGAATAGATAATATTTCATAACATCATTATAAGTAGGCAATTGAGATACTGGTAACTTTTCTGGCAAACCAAACACGGGACAAGACGTCTTTTGTCGAGTTTTGACTTGAGACATTTTACTGAAATGAACAAAAATAATAGGTAAGAATTCAAATCCAAAGTTCTTTATTTCGACCTAGATTACACTAACTGTCAACATTAAATTGTAAATACTACTTACATGAGTTATATTTCTTGATCTCAATCGTTAAAACCGAAGCATCTCACAAATAAAATAATAATAATCGGCGCGCGAATGTTGACAAAATGGCGTTCAAACAGTGTTTGATGAGAGTTTTGTTTTGACTTCCCCCGCATACCCCGCGCACCCCGCGTACCGTGCATCGACAAGCACGTTTCAAGGTTAAATTTTTCAATCATAAACTATAGGGGCAACGTTCAGAATTTAAAATAACGGAAATAAGACGAATGTACTTTTTGACAAATTTTCTCGAATTGCTTTAATATTAATGAGGTTGGGGGCACCTCTGAATATATTAAGTATCATATAAAACTTTGTGTACATATTTGTGAGTACAAAGAGCAACTTTTTACAGGTATTCCAAAACGATTACGAAAAAAAAAAAAAACCGCTCCACCCTATTGTACATTGGTGACATTGCTATGTTCGTGAAATCCCACCCTGAGCTCTTTAAAATGTGGCCTGTTGGTAGTAGACATGAAGGTAATGTGTATTGTTTACCGTCCAAAACGGCATTTCTTAATAAAAGTGTGTTCTGCATGGCATCTATTATTTATAACAGGATACCAAAAGTCATTCGATGCAAACAGAACATAAATATTTTCAAGAATCAATTGAACAATTTCTTAGTTGACAAAGCCTATTATAGTGTAAATGATTTTTTAAATGACAAGAGCATCAATGACTATAAATTGTAATTGTAATATCCTGACATTATCGAAGTATTTTGACATTATATAACTAAATCCATTGACATTATCATACTTTTAACATCAATTTACTAATAATTCTATTGTTTAATAATATGTAACGTAAACGTCTGTACACCTATTTAGGTTAAAGCTAGAGAGCATAACTTTAATTTAAGACCTTTGTATTTCACCTAGTTTTACAGACAAATAAATCATTCATTCAATACTTATGCGAGCGTCGGGTAGCGAACATGTATCCAACTAGTATTATCCTAGAGTATCGTACCCTACAAGTATCGTAATGGGAGAAGGGCCTTAAACCCGCGACAAAAGACAGTACACTTTGTCCCCTTGTGTCACTTCGAAACTTGAATTTAGGTAAATCAGTCTTGTTGATAAAATATTTAAAAAAACACACGCTTGTTAATTACGTTTGCGTTGAATCTTTTGTTCACTTTTAATTTCGAACTATACTTTTCAGTTTGTAAAAAATGTTAGATAATTTTGCGCTTTACACTATGCCACTTAAAATCATTTCACGTCACATCGTTTGCAAACTTCGCTATTCTCATAGGGCTCATGTACCTTCCACATATCTGGTGAATACGCAACCAATAACGGTTTCTAAAAAAATAAATATATAATAGGACATCTTACACATGGTCTCTGACTCCAAACTAAGCAATGCTTGTCGTATGGCTGCCAGAGACTGGTATACTACAAATACATATTTAAAAAAAAGCCAGGCGTCAGGTACGTTACACGTGACCAGAATGCTGGCATCTACTTTGGCCAAAAGCTGAGTATTGCTATTCAGCGAGGCAATGCCGCCAGCATTCTGGTCACATTACTCTCTGCGACAGGGGTTTTAGAATAGTTTTATTTTGATTTTAGTTTGTGTTTAAAAAAAAGAAACATACTAAATGTTTCTTTTTTTTTAAATTATGTAGATAGCTGTAAATAGTACTTTTTACAATGTCTTTTAAATTTGTGCAATTAAACGTAGCCATTATATTTTTAAATAATTACTAATAACAACCAGACACAGAGTAAGCACCTATATTCATCACAGAAATGCTTGCCCTGGGTGGGAATCGAACCCACGCCTCTTTGACCCAGTAGTCAGGGTCACTAACCACAAGCCACCGAGGCACGAAGCCTTCCTACGAATGTATTGCTAACATAAAGAAACAAGTAAAAGTCAGTATATGAGAGTAAAGTGTATTGTCAGTAAGGTTTGTGTCGGTTGACGTGCAGCTTGTGGAGGGATGAGGAGAGTTTGTTGGCGCGCCCCGACTCGGGGGCTTCGCCCGCCGGAGCCGCGCGCCACGCGCTCACGAGGCCGGACTCGCCCGCCGTCACCAGGGTCTCACTCTGGAAAATAATCAACGTCATTCACATTACTTATAGGGTGAGTCAAATCTTCTTAGCGGCTGTGATGTTCGCTACAAGCTGCGCAATATCCTACCCTGACTGAAGCTCACATAAAGCCTCGCGTTGATTTGATATTGCGAATTAAACTTGTTTACTAAAAAACATAATTAGTCCGTCAAATAGATTATCAAAAAATATTAGATACGTATTTTTTAGGGTTCCGTACCCATAGGGAAAAACGGGACCCTATTACTAAGACTTCGATGTCCGTCTGTCTGTCACCGGGCTGTATATCATGAACCATGATAGCTAGGCAGCTGAAATTTGGCACAGATGATGTATTTCTGTTGCCGCTATAGCAACAAATAATAAAAACAAAATAAAATAAATATTGAAGGGGGGCTCCCATACAACAAATGCATAAACACGTACAAATTAGAAATATAAGGAACACAAGATCTTGTGTTAGAAACAAACTTAAGAAGTTATCAAAACAAATAAATAGACTGCAAAAAGAATGTGTGAAAGTGAAACGTGAGAAGGAAGAATTATGTCATAAAATTTTAGAACTACAAACAGAGAAAGAGCTTGTCAGCAAAGAACGGTCAGAAACCGAATACATATCAGTACAAATAAAACCAAAAAATGAGGATATAGGAAAAAATATGAAAAATATTGTCATCTTATCAGATGGAATAGGAAAGGGTTTAGCTTCAAAAATAAACAACCAAATTAGAAAACCCAACAACGTGGTCAATATTTGTCGTCCGGAAGCTAGCTATGAAATAATATTAAATAATTTCGACGATATAACCAAAACTTTGGGCAGCACTGATACAGTAGTAATTCTTATAAGCAAATATGAAGAAACGTTTAATAACACGACAAATAACCAAAACTATGTAAAAAGATTAAGAGAGATAATAAATAAAGAAAACCGATCGTTTAATCTAATTGTAAGTGGAATATATTATGATAAAGTTAATGATACAAAGATATATCGTATTAATGAAGAAATTGAGAATGTATGTAAAATGACAGAAAATGTGAAATTTATTGATCTTAATATACAAAATCATCGTGGCAACTTCTTTACCTACAATAAAACCAAGGATCTTATGACACAAGCAATAATAAGGTCGGCAAATTCGAAAATGTTTCAAGGCTCGTCTAACCTTCATTTTATAAGATGTCAAGAAGGAAACATGCCCAATTCATCGGAAGACTGCGTAAATTTTCAAATAGAAACTCAAAGACACTGCAAGAAATAAATGTTCTTCATGCGAATGTTCAATGCATTAATAATAAGTTTCTAGAAATTGAAGACTTACTAAACGATTGCAAATGTGACGTACTTTGCTTATCAGAAACTTGGGGTGAAGACCACCGAGTACAAAACATGGTCTTATCAAATTTTGAGCTTGCGACATACTTCAATAGGAAATTTTTCATGCATGGAGGTACTGCAATATTTGTCCGAAATGGTTTAGATTTTAAAGTGAGAAATGATATAAATAAAATTTCTTTCGAAATGAATTTTGAATTAGCGGCGGTAGAACTGAGGTCATCGAAACTAGTGATAATAGCTGTGTATAGACCAGATAAAGACATTGACCTTTTCTTTGAATTATTAAAAAAACTGTTACATAAACTTTGCTGTGAAGGAAAACAAGTTGTCCTTGCAGGAGATTTTAATCTTAATATACTGAAAATTGACAAGAAAATAAATAAATTGTTGGGTATTCTTAATAATTTTAACTTTAAATATGTATTAGATAAACCAACTAGAATACAAGGAACTAGTGCCACTTGTATTGATAATTTCATTGTAAACTTTGACAACTGTAAAGGCTTCGTACTAGATAAAAAATTATCTGACCATAAAGTTATTAAATTGATTATTTCTGGGAATTATGACGATATTGACAAAGATAATAAAGCTTCTGCACTTACTAGATGTATGTCTGTTAATAATTGTAATTATTTTCACTATTTATTGAAAAATGACTATGTTAAGTTAAAAAACCAAATAACGGCTTGTGATTGTCCTAATGCAAGAATGAATATGTTTCAGAATGCAATTAAATTTTACTATGATATAGCTTTCCCAAAAAAGAAATCTGTAGCACGAAACAGGGGAAAAAAGTGGGTATCTAAGGGTATTGAGGTATCGAAAAGCAAGTTATCAAATATGGAGATGTTGCAAGAAATCCATCCGAGTCAAGATTTAGCATTGCAAATAAGAAAATATAGAAAAGTATTAAGAAAAGTTTTTGTTGCTTCCAAAAGATTACAATACAGTCACAGGATCAAAGTTTCCAAAAATAGAATAAAAGAAACCTGGAAGATAATTAATGAACAGGTGAGCTATAAAAGAAACAAGAAAAACGATAAGGTCATTAAATTAATTAAAAACGAACAAGGGAAAAATTTAACTAATTGTAAAGACATAGCAGACACTTTTAATAATTTTTTCAAGAACATTGCAAGCAAGTTGACATGTAATATAAGACCTGATATTGACAAATGTATGAAATATTTAGACAATGTAGACAAACCTAAGAAGGCGATAAAATTTGACCCAATAGATCTTAAAGAACTATTAACTATTATAAAGAATTTAAAACCAACAACAACATCGGACATTTATGATATGAATTGTAAAACTATAAAACAATTGATGCTAGACAATGAATGTTTTATCGAACTGCTACACTTAATAATTAATGACTGCTTGGAGAAAGGTGTATTTCCTGACTGCCTTAAGCCTGGCAAAGTATTGCCTATTTACAAAAAAGGAAAAAGCACCGAACTCGGTAATTATCGCCCAATTTGCATATTGCCCATACTGTCAAAGATTTTGGAATCGGTGGTGAAGAACAAAATATTAAAGTATTTTGAAGATAATAATCTTTTTACAGCAGCGCAATTCGGTTTCCGTAAAGGCCGATCAACCGAAATGGCAATCAGAAAAGTTGTCTACTTTATACTTGACGCATTGGATAATTCGCAAAAATGTGCAAGCATATATTGCGATTTGTCTAAAGCGTTCGACTGCTTAAGACACGACATCCTGTTATGTAAACTGCAACGTTATGGCTTTGAGAATTCTGAATTTAACATGTTACGTACATATTTACAGAATCGAAATCAGACAGTTTCAATAAATGCAGTAAACTCAAAGATAGAATATGTAGATATAGGCGTGCCGCAGGGCTCAATACTAGGGCCTTTATTATTCCTAATATATGTAAATGACCTCGCACAAGCTATCCCTGATTTTGCTTATATCAGCTTATTTGCTGACGATACTCACGTAGGAATAAAAGACAAACGTAAAAACATACTCGAAGCCAAAATTTCTGATGTAATGACTAAACTAAAACAATGGTTTAATGATAATGGCATAATTTTAAATGCAGACAAAAGCGTGGTTATGCAATATCAATCGCGAAAGGGAATTGATAAAAACCCCGATATAAAAGAAAATATATTTTTAGGATATACAATTGACCATACCGTTAGCCATTCTGCTCATATTGATAAATTATGCAAAAAAATAAATAGCGCCAGTTATGCTTTATTGAAATTGCGGCCCTTATTAGATAAAAAGTCCATTATTTCAGTATATTACGCATATGTGCAGTCAAGACTTAGGTATGCAGTAACTGTATGGGGAAATGGTGCCGACATAAACAGAATCCTAAAAGTCCAAAAAAAAGCTATCAGAATGATGTTTGGTTTGCGTAAACGTTGCTCGGCCAGATCTCATTTCAAGAAAAACAAAATTATGACGGTCATATCGCTTTATATCTATAACTGCTTACTTGAGATGTACGAAGAAATGGGAAATCTTGTAATAACTAATAAGGAAAAATATAAGCACAACTATAATTTAAGAAATAACGATAAATGGCATCTGCCTAAAGCACGGTTGACGAAAGTAAAAAAACAAGGAGTTTACAATAAAATTGTTATGTTTGAAAAACTACCCCGAGCCATAACAAAGCTACATTTCAATGATTTCAAGAGGAAACTGAAACTATTTTTCGAGTCATGTCCATTCTACTCAATTAATGAATTTATGAATATGCATTTGACAGAATCTTCATTCTTGTATGATGAGGAAGAACAATAATCTCATTAATTTATTCGACTTTCTCATATTCTATTAATAATTGCGTGACATATATTGTATATTAGTACCTATTTTTAAGCCCTAGTATTACCTACTCAACAGTTTAAATTTTGCTATTTTTTATAATAATTGTATCTATTTAATTGATTATGTATTACTTACGTTTTGTTTTATTTTTATTGCTATTTTTTAATCTTATGCATTGTGTGTGATACAATTGTAAATTTGACTTGCCTAGTGTAACGTATGTAGTTATAAGGCCAATAAATATATCTTATCTTATCTTATCTTATCAAACCTGAATTTTTAGACGTTTTTCGCTCTATATAAATAATGGCATCAGGTAGATGTTAAAAATTTTTCAAAGAATATTTATTTTAATTTATATCCACTTCAATAATAAATAATAAAATTAAAATAAAATAAATATTTAAGGGGGGCTCCCATACAGTACGGAACCTTCCGTGCGCGAGTCCGACTCGTACTTGGCCGATTATTATTCGTCTATTTAACATAAATTGATGAAGATATAGCCCGTTAAATTTCCGCGTGACGTCACTGGTCTACTACAAATTTACCGTACTAGTGACGTCACGAGCCCCCAATCTCAAACTTTGACAAGATTTATGTTTGTCATGTCAAGGACACAAAAAATGATGTCAAATAACAGCATAAAGGGTATAAGACTTTAGACAAACGTACATACATGGCGTAACTGAAAGTTCCACGCAGGGGCATTTCAATTATATGGCCATGGGGTATAGCCAATGATCTTATATATATACTGAGGTTGAGGTAGATGTGTTATACTCTGCTTAGCGTGGCGAACTCAAGTCAAGCTAATTAGCTTGAGTCAAGTCAGTCGCGCCTTGTCTCGCGCCGACGTTACACACGTCACACGTACAAGGCGAAACTTCATAGCAGTGACAAATATCACAAAATGCCATCCGAGTTTTTAGCTTAAACAATGCTGCATTTGTATATTCTACCTAAGTAGGTTCAACAGAATTTCGGCTAGGGCTATTTTTAATGAATATAACGTCTCTATTTAAATAAATAAATATTAGGGGACATCTTACACACGGTCTCTGACCCCAAACTAAGCAAAGCTTGTGATATGGCTGCCAGAGACTGATATACTACATATACTTATTTTTTAATACATACATATACAGCAAGACATTTTATTCAGTGCACAAATTTTTATCACGCAATAGATTAATAGAACATATTTCGCTCATAAAAAGATTAACTAAATTTTTCATCATTTTTTTTTCAAACTATTCCAAAAATAATTAAATTGCATGCACCTTGCACTCCAGACAATAACTACTACCTAAAATGTATAGCTAGCTCTCTCAAGGTCAGTGCTACCGGTCAATGGCCCCTCACCGTAGGTAAATAGTCGGCGCGGCGTACAACTCGCCCCCCTCGGTTCTTAGTAGGTACACTACCTACGTCTCGCGACGCAGCCGTAGGTATTCAGACGTAGGGTGACATTGATTACCCCGTTTATCTGTATACCTTCTCTTAAAGTTATTTCAATATTTTTGTACCTAAGTGAGTGAAAGTAAAATAGAGGTTTAATTGTTTGTTTATTATACTTTCCGTATGCAAAGTTTGTGCACTGGAAATAAAATCATCCTGTATAGATAGTAACTAAATAACACCCAGACACAGAACAAACACTTATGTTCATCACATAAATATTTGCCCTGGGTGAGGATCGAACCCACGCCTCTTTGACCCAGAAGTTAGGGTCACTAACCACTGAGCCACCGAGGCAGTCAGTAATATTGGCTAACAAGCCGCGGACAACATACCCTCGAGCAGTTGTCAAGTGAGCTATAGTCAGGATTGGGTTAACAGCAGCTAGCGGACATTTTATTCGATCTATACAGGGGACACGGCCGTAGTGGCCTAGAGGTAGTAACACCCGCCGTGCGATCGTGGGTTCAAATCCCGATCCTGTACCAATGAGTTCTTTGGAATTTATGTACAGAATACCACACCACTGGCTTTTCGGTGAAGGAAAACATCGTAAAGCAACCTGCATATGTCCATAGAATAAATTCGATGGCGTATGTGAATCCACCAACCCGCACTGGGCCAGCGTGGTGGATATGGCCCAATCACCCTTCGTGGGTAGGCCTACGTCCTGCAGTGGACTATTAAAAAGGCTGGTATAGGAGACACAAACGCCACAACCACCACTAAATAATCGGCCAAGTGGGAGTCGGATTCGCGCACGATAGGTTCCGTACCGTATGGAAATCCCCCTTAATAATATATTTTATTTTAACTATTTATTTTTGATGTGAACATTTAACTAAATATTTTGTGGATATTTCAAGCATCTACCAGTCACCGTTATTAATAGGGAGCGAAAAACGGCTAAAAATTCAGGTTTATTGTATGGGAGCCCCCCTTAAATATTTATTTTTTCTTGTTTTTAGTATTTGTTGTTATAGCGGCAACAGAAATACGTCATCTGTGAAAATTTCAACGTTCTATCTATCACGGTTCATGAGATACAGCCTAGTAATAGATAGACAGACGGACAGCGGAGTCTTAGTAATAGGGTCCTGTTTTTACCCGTTGGGTACGGAACCCTAAAAAGAACAGAATGTTTAGGGATACTCACATCTCTATCATACCAGCAGCACTTGACAGTTTGCTTGTTGCGTGTAAAGTTGGTGCTGGGCTGCAGCTTTCTGCCCGATACACTCACCGACCGCAAAACCTCACTGGAATGGAGAGAAAAAATATTTTAAAAACATCTAGACACGCGGAAGCGTGTCCAGCCAAGTCTAAGAAAAAGGAACTAAAATATTACACGAACCATTTCGAGCCACTTTTGACTCCTTCATAACTCGAAAACTATTTAACCTATATATATGAAATTTAAGTCACATATATTGACTAAGCTGTAGAGTTTGCGGAGTAAGGACTTGTAGAGTAAGGCGTGTAGAGTTAGAAGCTTGGCTTTACGTGAGATCTGACAACTTTTTGATAGTGGGAACTGTGATTTAGACTTATCATTATTACACATAAAAATGTTTTTTTTGGATCTTCATTATCGTAATATGGTCTCATACCGTCCAAAATGTTCCATAGATTTCGTAGCCGGATTAATTCAGCCAGTCTTCCCAGGTTTTCATAGGAAAGTTTTCGCAATCCGTCATAAGCAAAGCGACAGCATTTTTTCTTTGGAAATAATGTTTGTATATGAGCCTGTATTGTCCCATTGTTGGGCAAAGCCCTTCTTTCGAGATTTCCTGTTTTGTCGGACTTGTGCTGAT
Source organism: Hypomecis atomaria (assembly GCA_964007245.1). Classification (NCBI taxonomy): domain Eukaryota; kingdom Metazoa; phylum Arthropoda; class Insecta; order Lepidoptera; family Geometridae; genus Hypomecis; species Hypomecis atomaria. The sequence goes on from OZ023297.1 coordinate 846,394, forward strand.
GCCTTTTAGCAAATATCTATAGAGCCACAGTTCCTAAGTGAAAGTAGTAAAAAAATGTCCGAGCGCCGTCACACATTCCGACTTAGATACTTACATTAAATACTTCACAATGACCCGTTTTCTCGAATCACGATTATGTACGCTTGTAACAGAGCACTTTGGCATCACCTTACGACTAACTAAAAATCCTGCCCACTACGTAGCTTGGGCAGGGTTTTGTCTCGGACACTTTTTTGCACGATCGTGGCTCTATAGATGTTTGTTCTAAGGCTGGTGCCTGCCAATTTGGATCAAAGGTGTACAATTCGTCGCGTCATCTAGTAGGGGGTCAACCACGAGGCCGCCCCGAGTTGGGACTCTTTTTATTGGTGATTTTAGCCCAGAGATCTTCTGGCATGCGGCTGTCGTGCCCGGCCCACTGCCACTTCAACTTAGCGGCTGTGAAAGCTACATGTCTCTTTACTTTAAGTTTTGGAACGTAGTTAACGCTGGAACTGTGTTTCGTAGTCGGTCTATAGCCCGGACACCGAGAACACTGCGCTCCATCGCTCTTTAATAAAACTATAAAATAATTCTCCATCGCTCTTTGGCAAACCTTGAGTTTTATAACTTTTTTTTTATTCAGTAAAGATTTGCGTTTGACTACATACTGCCTGGTGTTGAGCAGATATGCGGTGTAGGATGTAGCACACTTAAAAGTAACCTAGAAGATGCTTATTTACTCGGGATTTGAAGACACCCACGTCATACTTTAGCGGGAAGACAAACTCAGGCAAAGCGTTCCATATTCTGGCTGTTCGTATGAGGAATGTGGACTCGAAACGCTTGGTTCTAACGCGCGGAATGTCCACCATAAAAGGGTGGCGCTTTGGTCGCGTCTGTCTAGCCGTACGATAGAAGAAAGGGGCAGGTGGGACCAGATTGTGCAACTCCTGGGCGCACTCTCCGAAGTGTATTGTACCGAACCCTACTTACTTACGCTTAAACTAAACTTATCTAAACCTTCCTATCACTAACCTTAACTATACTACGACACAATTTTTTTTTTATATATATTAACATTCTTTATACGATGTAGACTAATCAATATCGCTATTCTATGTTAACCCCTTAACTAAAGACGTCCCTAGCTTAACCCTGGACAAGTAACCATGAAACTAATCTTCTAAGACTAAGAAATATTTTAGTACAGTTGAAATTAAGGTACTTAAAGCTAGGTTTAGCCAGTGATCGAGTAGTGTGAACCCTACATTATGAATCGTAGAACCCTAAAGGTTTTGGAGACTATACCTACCTAACTAAATGACAAAGTTTAGGATTGATTGATCTTTATGCTACATGAAGAGTTGGAAGCTAAAAGGAAAATTTAGATTAAAGCAATATAAGTCCTAATAATTCTAGTAGCTATTTTTTGTACAATGTTATACGGAGGATTTTATACGCAATGGTAACTAGAAAGAATTCACAGTGAATGTACATAGTTCAAATGAGACTTTACTTGGGCTTTTAATTATTTTTCATGACTGTCTAATGATAGTTGCTCAAACTAGTTAAACAAGTTTCTTTAAATTAAAATATTTTAGTATTTTTTGTTAGTGGTCTCCGACCTTCCCCTACAACCACGCTCTACACCAACCTTGGAATGGCATTTCTTATTTTTTTTCTTTGAAGTTGTGATATTTACTAGTTAAGCAAAGTAAAATTTAACTTTGAGTATTCTCAGTATCGTTTGTACTGGATAGTTCAACTTCATTCATTAAATTAATTACGATTCGACAATATTAATGCCATTCAGATTTTTCAAGATATTTCAATTAAGGAAATCTACTTACAGTCTTTTAATAAAACTAGACTGAATATAAAAGGAATTGAATTTCAATATTTGAATTGACTATTATCAGACAGTCAACTTGTCATTAAGGTGTTTCACATCAAATCTAATAGTAAAAATAAACAAGATTCATAATTTATGAACCTTTTAATAAACTAGAATTTAGGGGCCAAAGTTATTTACTGGACTGTTTGTTATCAATTAATCTTAATGTCAGTCAAGTACGTCATACAACATCTTAAATGACTAGGTACATTCACAAACATTAAAATAAACATAAGTTCTAATTTAAACTACAATATGTTCATTAATCCTATATCTTAAGACAATATAGATTCTACCTGAAGTCTCCCACACTAAATCTATTGCAAGTAGTCGCCTGAATGCTTATCAAGGGTGACAAAAATTTGATTACATTTTTTTTACCAATTGGTTTATAGAATGACTTCACTTAATAATGGTTTAGACTTTGGTTTTTTGTAAGAACAAGCCAGTGTTTCAATGGTAAGTAATAGCACTTCTTGTGTATGGTGATGTTTCGCCCACCTATAAGGATCCAAGGCTAATTTATCACCTCGAGACTTCAGCTCGATAAAGAGGCCAAATCTTTACAAATAGAGACCCCGGCTCAGTTCGCTCAGCTTCAGTGAGTAAAACCAGCTATGGCAATGTTACAAACATATTTGAATAAGCAAAGTCTATTCTCAACCCTTTGCATAAAATCTGAGCAATATTTTAACCCTTGAGGAACATCCAGGTTTCCTACATAAGTATTCCTCAAATATTAAGTCCTAAAGTATAACCGCTTACTACAAACAATTCCAAATTCAGACATAAAATTAACTGAGTAAAATACTAGATGTAAATAGTCTTAAGTAAACCTCAAAATAATACAAGCAAACAGAAAACAAGAACATAAATAAGCTCAAACACAAGTTGGTTAAACAGGAAATAAACACATCAGAAATAAGGCAGAAGTCAGAAGGTAAAAGACACGGTAAAGGTAATAGAAACACGAAAAATATAGTAAAAATCAAAACACACAAATAGTAAGTATCGAACAGTATAAGCAAATACACAGGAAGTAATCATAGGCATTTGAGAAATAAAAGGTTAAGTAAACAAGTATTACAGTCGCATAGCAGCACACAAAATCAAAAAAGTACACAGGTAAAACACAAGATACGATTTGTCACAAATAATCAAATTAACACAAGAACACACAAATCATAATATAAAGAGTTAAAGAATAAAGAAAATACACACAGTTAATAGTTGGCACAAATAAATAAACAACAATAACCAAGAAAAAGTAAGACATAAATAAATTCTCAAAAATAATATGAAGTTCCACGAAACCTAAATAAAATTCAATCAAACAATGCTTAGTTGCTAAGATGGCTTAGTATTATGTAATACAATACTCTGATATAACTCTTTTCAGTCATAATAATTTTCCAAAAATTAAACTATTTTTCACTGTTGTCCAATAATTTACAGAGGAAACTTAAGTGTACGCAAGGTACTATTTTCAACTCTGAATATAGTCCATTTATACATAGTTTCCAGGAAAAATATCCTAGAAAAATATTTAGGCAAAACAATAGTTTCCACGTTCCATCATAAATAAGAAAACATTAATCATCGTCACAGAATAACTAAATGTCAGAAGGTCAAGTGCCGCCAAGGTTTGGAAAACACATTATTAGTTACAATAAATTGTTACAATTTGTTTCCTCGTGGTCATATTAGTTTGTTTCGTCAATTGTGAACCCAATCGAAAAATTATTTTTAAGTTCAAAAGTGTATAGGTACTCCCGAAATGGTCCCATTCAAATGTCACAGAAATCGACTGAACCGTTTTTGAAAAATCAACAAAAATGAAAAAATTGAACACATCAATTTTAGCAAACTATTCCAATTTTGTTTACGATGGAAGGCGGTTTTGCCATTTTTTTGCAAAAATAAATTATTTTTATTTATTTTTTTTAATTTTCAATAACTAAGTTTCAGAGTATTATTTCACAAATACAATCACCAGGATAAAATGGAAAAGACTCACCGGATATATCTTCCTCCGACAAGGAAGATAAACAATCCAATTTCACTTATTCACACTTATTCACTTTAAAAGTCCTTAAAATATTCACTGAAAGTCCAGAGTCCATAAAATTATAAAATAAACACACCAAATATTTAATAAAAACACTCCCGAAACTTCGAATAAACGGACAGGGATTCGACCTGCTCTTCTCAAAATTCAAATTCCGACTGTCTTTTCTCCCTCCACTCGCACTCCTTTTATACCCTTACAAATGCATTGCGCCAAAACCATGAATGCCTGATTAATCCTACATTCATGATTAATCAGGATATCCCGATTGATCGGGTTTTTGAAGCACACAGTACCTACAACTTTTATCCAATCAGAGACCTTGGTTCCACGTGTAGTATCTCGGGTCGCCGTCGTCCAATCAAATCTCTTAAATTTATCCAGAGTTACCAGTCGTATAATTTTACTCGTTAATTCGGCTTTTCTTGAATAGTTATGAATAAAACTTCTCCCTTTTTATTCTGTAATTAAAACTGAAACGACCACCTCTCATTAAACAAAATCATAGTTTATTTAAAATTATCTTCAGTTTTTTCCTTGATTGCTTTTTCTTACGTCTCTGAAGAAGAAATCATATCGCTCTGTAATTTTCGTCTCCGTAATACGGCCTTTTTTATCCATCCTATATTGGTAATACTAAATATGGCGCTGTTTACATTTACTGCAATATCAAAACAAACCTTCTTCCTTGAACTAAAACAAGAGTTTTTCTTTGCAAAACAAGGTCCTTCCACGGTGCCATTGAGGCCTGTGAAGTCAGACAGAGTCCCAGGTCAGTACAGCATCACAGAGATGATGGATAATTTGAATATTATGTGAAAATAACCTAAAATTGTCAACCAAATTTGTTTGTCTAATTTTTCAGGTTTTTTGTCTTAAAAGCGAAACAAACGCGTTTTCCAAGGCGTCGCGAAGGATTTGCAAGAGCATTTCCGGAGCAAATACACAGCTTCACCTTTAAATTAATCTTTTTGCCGCAAGGATCCTTTGACAAAATCAACTCGACATCAGTTGATCCGGTAAGATTCAGTTTTTGTTTTTCTCATCTTAATGTCATTATCCTTAACTTCTGAACCCAAAATCATGTTGTTATTATTAGTTTTAGCAATAGACCTTATCAAAACATCTTTTCATACCAGAATAGTGGTGTAAGTTGAGTTTTTAATGCATCCTTGAATATTCATAACAATTCAACAGATTTTCACTAGTATGTAGCTCGGCCACGACTTTAGCTTGTAAAATAAGCACTCAGTAATCTGTAGGCAATTTGTATTGTGTACAAATTGTATTGGGTACGAATTGTATTGTGTGTCTTTCTGCTCCAAAAGTCTTTCAATTCTAGATTATAATGATTAAAATCAAGATACTTATTTGTACTTCTGATCTATTTCAGTATATACCTTTGCATCGGCTTGGAAATGATGCTTTTGACAGAGAGCTGCGAACGTTTCAAGTTTTCCGCTTCAATTTGATGTCTTCATTCCTCAACGGGTGGGTGGTGACCAGGATCCATTAGTTGTGTGGTACAAATGCTATCGAGGTAATCTTTTACATAGTACATAACAGCGAACGTTACTAAGACAATCGAATCTATTATGTGACAATAAAATTTCGAGTGCTATTAAGCAAATTTCTTAATCACCTAGTTTTAATAGTTAATTAGATATAAATATAATCTGACTTTGTGGGAGACTTTTACATGTGAGTTAAATATTTAATTGTGGTTATGGCGTGACTATGGACCGCTACAGCAACCCCCAAATTTGAATAGATTAAGAATTACTTAATCGGAGCAAATTTACAAAGTTTTTTTTTCAAGTTTTTTTTTTTTTTCAAAAAATTTTTTTTTTTTTTTTTTTTTCATTAATTTTATTGCAATATTGTATTCGTCAAGACACGAATCCCAACAATAAATTATGTGTATCAGAATGTGTGTGTTTCCCTAGTACAATATAACAGTGTATTTAAACCAAAATAGAGACAATCTCTTCAAAATCCCAACTCAAGGCTTTAAACAAATCGTTCATACGCAAAATTTTCCGCTTTCCACTGCACTTTCAGCACCTGCAGGGGAACCTGGTTGTGAGTCAAGTTTATTCGAATAATACGAAATTGAAAAGATCGAAAAATCAATCTTCCATTTGTCGAAATTGTCAATTCCGCCCCTCCAGATTCCAGGAGTGGTACGTTTCAGCAGAAATAATCCGCACGAAACCAAAGTTCCACCATGAGCTAGAGATAAAGACTAAATCATCTCTAAGTGGGAGTGTGTGAAGTGTATTAGGACGGATGTTCATACATTGTAGAGTAAATGAACTCATGGAGTCAACTTACAATGGTTGACGGGACCGCAAGCTTGCCTATTTACCTAACAAGTTCCCTTCTTCCATAAGGTTCATTTTGAGAAAGTGTTTTGCCAGAATCGTGTGTTGACAAACCGCTCACAACCTCCAGCAATGCTTTTCTCTACAGCTCTGTCATTCTCATTCAAATTCACCATGACCCTTTCTTTTTTTTTTTTTTTATCTACCTTCCATTCAACCTTTCAGTCCAACCTGTACTTCCATCAAACAAATCTCTTTCGCTGTCACGCAAAGTGTCATTCCTCTGAAGTTAAAGCACTGCCGTTTCTGCAAGGTTAAAAGCGTTCCAATATTCGCACAAACCCCTCAAAAATTTCCCCTATGCCATCCACATTTACAAACAATTTTCTAAAATTATTTTAATTACAATATCAATGATCTAAAAATGTCTGTAAGCATAACTTAATGAAACCTTCTGACTATTATATTTATACTGTGACCTCTTAACACTAGTATAATTTGCAACCGCGTATTCGTGAATTATTAATTTATACATATTAATTTATACTACAAATTCTTAAATAGTGCACTTTAAATTAAACACAAAATCTTACAAATAATAATACGTGATTTCTAAAATGTTTTTCTTTTTGTAATCTGAAACAAATTACTCATTAAAATTTACAAATCTTTGTATCTAACCGACTAAACTACAGTACTTCAAGGTAGCTAAATATAGAAGGTTAAATTTAACACAATTTTTTTTTTTTTTTTTTTTTTAACATCCTCTAAAATGAAATTTCAAAAGTAAAGTGATATGGTAGAAACGTAAATTGTAAGAAGTAAAAGGTAATAAGTAAAAGGTAAAAGTGGCAAAGTAAATGTAAAAATCGAAAATTACTTGAGCCGAGAAAGAAATACAATACACAATAAAATTCAGCACCGCTACTTAAAATTATAACGCTATCAATAATGTAATGAATTTTTGAGTGAAATAATGGTTTTACTTTTCTAATTAGTCGATCACCTTATACCTATAACTCTAAGTTAAATTCCAAAGGATGATGGTCGTAGGAGCAATCCTGAAATTATGTATTTGAAACACAAGCGCGTTCAACCAAACAAAATACGCAAATGCTGTGTACATGCATACAATACACCTCTTTTTTTTTTCTACGCGCAAGTGCAGTTACTCGCCCTAGTGTGTCGCGCCGAGTTTGAGTTGCAACCGCAGAAAAACACGCATTCGTGACCTTCCCACGAAAGGTACCTAAGCAGTTAATGTGTTAAAACGCAATTCGAGTCATTTGTGTGATCTACGCAATGCCAACCCTATGTAGTTACAAATGAACAAAATAACCCGGATCATCAACTCAACGTCCAATCCAAGCCACGGCAGCGCTCAGATGCACACATCATTCAATGAAAACCTACATCGTCCAATCTAATTGGGTGCATTACGCAAGGAACTTTACGCGCTATGCTAGGAATACGCTAGGCTTCTACTGTATTTTTATTGTCATGCTACTTCATAAACGTTACGCGTTATGCTAAAATTTTGTACACTACTAATTCGCATAACAGCCTTCAGATGAAACATGATGTAACAATACAAGTAGGTAGCTCAATACTCCATGTTTACCCTACTTAATCCTTTAAGTACTTGGAAACGAACTCACTCTCTTGTAATTGTAACCAACCTAAACTTATACAACGAAGCTGACAGTAAGTAAAAGTAAACCCGTAAGATAATCATGAAGTAGCGAACCAGACGTAGGCCGTACCAAGATCTCGTTTCCTAAATATCCCTTTATTCCGTCGACGCATACTGCCCACGCCTTGTATCTTCATATTAGCAATCTTACTTATTCACTGTCGCCACTTGCAAAAATAAAACCAGAAGTTGAGATGAAAGTAAGTTATCTGAACAACTGACCTTCAATTAGCTTGGTGTCATGATTAATAGAAAACACTGTGAAAGACCTCGCAAATTCTCAAATCGAAATGTTTGCGAGTTTTAACGAGGTACAACACCATCTATCGTACTTCACGTGAACTAATTTTTCCGCCCACATATCTAATTTTCAAAAATAAGTTACACATTATTCCGTTTTATAAATTCTAAGTAAAATTAGTATAAATCGACTCTTCATCTACTATTATTATTGAACAGTCTTTTGGAATATAAAGGCTTAAAAAAATTAATCTTACATTAATTTACAGAACAATATCACTGGTAGGTAGACGTCGACCATTTCGCATTGTAAGAAAATCGCAAATATGAGTAATTTTAATCAAGATAAATCGTGAAATCCGGAAGAAGGTTCTTATTAACATTACTTTTAACCGACTTTAAAAGAAAGAGGATGCTTTCAACACTTCAACTGTAAGTTAGGTACGCGATTTCTTGGTAACCATAAATGAACCGATTTTAATGATCATCTAAACTCACGTTTCGTTTGCCAGATCACACCTAATAGGCCTTCAAAACTATTAATATCAACGAAAATGTTTCTTGAAAATAAATTATCAATACCTAATTGCGAAGACCACTACATGGATGCACACGACCTGAATCTGGCTTCGCTCGGATTTCATCTAGTGGCAAAAACCAGGATCTAGCTCCTCGTATTATTCCACGAACTATTCAAATAATAATAATAGCTAATGTCGTTTATTTTATGATAAAATTATTTACACATATTTGCGATAATAGTGACCCGTGACGTGAATCGAAAATATCCTGTACTAAAAGGTTTTCGACCAAGGAAGCTACAATGAAAACATTCGAATAACTAAAAGCATACGTAAATGGTCACGGAACCGAGCGGGAACGGGAGCGAGAATAACAAATCTATACGTGTGCGAGCGAATAGGCGTACTCTGATTCGTACACTATTTTTTTTTCTCGAACGATTCAATCAAAGAGTCCTTGGCAGCGCAAAATGAAATGAATCTGGCATATTAGTTCAAGTGAATACGTATAGGTGTCACTAAGCTATCAAGGTATCAAGGCTATGAAAATGAATAAAATTATTGACATACCTTTATTGATTTGAATGCAATAGGATTGCAAGGATATATTAGTTCCGGCCCGCTCGCGTAGATGGCGATAACCTTCAAATTGCGTTTTCGTGAATTAAACGAACAATAAAATCGTTACTCACCTTTTGGCAAAGTCACGTTACTCGCAGTAGTAGCTAGTAGTCACCGAATCAAAAAGTGCGATGAATCGCTTAGAGAAAAAGCAAGCAGTGCTCCTGCCTTTTGACTTTCGCCTGGCGGAGCCCCGTCGTGCCCTAGTTATTGATAGCTATACATAATAGTTTCAGCCAATACTCGTAGATGGTGCTAAAAGCGAAGGAGGTTATATGAGAAAAAGAAAACTTTGCTTTGCTTCAGATTCGTATTTATATGCATTCATTTTTAACAGGGTTAAAGCTAACAAGAGTGCATTACTTACTATCTTAACACATACATTAAAATAGGTTAGGCTAATCTAATGGATAATAGTAACACAATTGTCATTTACAATGTGACGCCAAAATTGCCCTTTTTATATTCATACCTATTCTAGTTGGTCCCTAGAATCAAATATTATACATATGTAATTATAAAATACAAAATTAAGTGACCATTATCCTTTCAACAATCAATATAGGACCGCATTTGTAGGTTTTAGGTCTCCTCAGTTTCCAAATAACAATGGCTGGAAGCGGCTTGCATCCAGCGTGAAAGATACCCATGCTGCGCCTTTTAGTACGTGGTCTTTACTAGAAAACCCTTTCAATCGCATAAGTCATTAACTCTATCTGCTAAGTGCTCTGCCCACTGCTATATCTACTTGCCAAAAATCTGGGCTATACTGGTAAATGTGTAGCTACATTACAAACAAAGCATACCATGGTATTATTTATGTATTAAATTAAAGCTATATCAAACCTCGTTAATAAGACCATATTTTAAATATTTTCTACAATTGATTGTCATGTAACAAGCCAAATCTATAAGTTGCAAACATCTATTATTGAAAAAGATTAGCTTAAATTTAGCTGGTATGACTAACAGTGAGCTTATAGTAAATCTAAATCTAAAAATCTAAATTAAATCCAGATTAGTAATAGGAGCCCATACTATACTTTGGTCAAAAATTAAGTCATAGCGATATCAAAATGGATCATGAAGTCAGAGCCTTTTATTTAAACCGATTTTAACAGTTTCTTTTTCAATCTGTCCTACACAAATGCTAGGCACCCTGAGTCTTGTAAATGATTATAAAATCAAAAGTAATCTTTGTAAGTTGTTTCATTCTTGCCATATTACATTTGTCGTAAGAAAATACTAGAAGAGTGATTTTCCTAACAACTTTGACTATTTCTAGATAGAATATAATTTCTTCTACAATTTATGCAAACAAAGCAATATCTATTTACTAATTTAACATAGATAAAATTGGTACTCTTTTACAATGATAGACATACCTAATTGATGGACATGACAATTTTGATATCATATTCCTAAGGCCAGACTAGACTAGACATCCATTCTATAGTCAAACAATGATATCACTTATTATCTAGCTACACCTAGGAATACAAGTAAAACTGATACCAAGACCCGTCACTTGGCCTATACAACTTACTTAATACAAGTATTATTAGCTATACATATTTGTACAACAATCATAAACCGGAAATGAAACAAATTTAAAGTACATAATCAGTTCCCAATGTATAGTTACTTATATTCCAATTAGATGTATACCTATGTCAAAATTATAATAGTAACAAGTTCAAGCTCCGGAGTTATTCACTATAACAGGCAAAATTACTTGAAAATCTAGGAATCATATGCTGTGATAGCGTAGTAGATAACTATAGCTGTTTATTGCAGTGTTAAGATGATAAAAGTAAAGTGCTTTAGTTATAGTATGCATCTTCTTGGAGTATGTGATTTGATAAACTATAAATCAACCCCCATTTCTTAAGACCATTAGAACTTATTTATAAGACATACCTAAACATTAAGGCGTTAAGTTAATTTGGTTCTATAGTTTTCATAATATACAAACCCCGACCTTTTCATTTTTCATAATACCAACCCCCCGGCAATTGATCTAAAAAAACCCTGATTAAACTATGAAAGATGAAAAACAAAAATAAAAAAATAAATAAATGATGATTATACAAATATATTTTTACTATAGTTACTGATTATAAATAGATCTAATACCTATTTGAAATAGTCTCCAAAACCGATTCATATACATGCCACGGCCCAAATTGCCCGTCAAAAGAGTCCGAAAACTTATTTGACAGGCCTCTTAACCTAATAAAATTATAATTCACTACTAAGCCTATATTGCTAACACGAGAATACTTTTAGATCTAATTCTAGTCTCAATTCCTGATAATGTATTACACATAAAGGTAACTAACCGCTAAGTCATAATTTTACATAATCATCTTGCTCGGTGATATGGCAAGTTTCTTTTGGAAAACAGCATTACTATTTTAATGAATAAAGTGTTATAACCATAAAACTTTACAGGATAGGACAATCGCTCCGCTCTAATGAGGACTTACTCTTACATTAACACTTTTATTAAAATTACAACTGTACACAACAAAGACAATTTCTTAAAATATCAGTATTTACCATAGTCACCTTGCTTTATTAGATGTTTTCGTCTTGTACTGAATTTTGCAAGGTATGATTTTCAGAGCTTAAATATCTATGTCATAGCAAAGCCTTTCTATAGATTTTTATAGTTACAACACTAATTACAGCTTAATATTAATAGTACTTATTTAGAATTAAACCATTGATGTAACACAATCACTATGAAATCACTATTATGCCACTTGTCCTTGTCGCACTTGTTTTTATCCGAATAAGATATTCTAAAATTTCCGAGTGCTCCATCCTCGACTCTTTTCCTTATTGGAATTCAAGGTTTTTGATAGTAAGTTCTCCTGAAATAAATAAATATGATTATCAATTATGTACCATTATGTTGACAATTTATAGCCAAGTAACTTTATTGACTTATTTATTATTTCAATTCAACAAAATGTGCAAACAGGCGTAAAAATTACTTACCCATTGTTTCTTGTAAGTAGCATTTAGTATGTACAAAGCGAGGACATGTGTATTGTTTTAATAAATCAAATATGACTTGCTCGAAACCAAGTAAACCAACGAAATCGTATTCGAATTTTGAATCAAATCAAGAAAATCTTTTCTAAAAACAGCTTGATACTACAACCGTAACCAGTGTTACCAGACCATAACTTAAAACTCCGCGTCAACAGTATAAAATTAAAGTATAACAAATTGAATTGCCGATAATTGAACGAAAAACGTTATTAACTGTTTAATTATATTATGAACAAATCCAATGTTTGGATAAGTTGTGTATTTTTATTCCTTTGTTAGCTAAGATAACTAGCTTCCATTGAGATATCGTGGTAGATTTTGTATTTAAGTTTCTAAGAAGAGTATTTAACTCTACTTTTTCTATTTTGCACATAATGTGAATCATTGCTTTATAATAATAACTCATGGCAATGATAAACCCACTTAACCTGTTTTACCCGAAAGTCTGTGGAGAAAACCTGCGTTTGGTATTCCAGAACCCAATTCCCCACATTCAATAAATCAAACGTCAAAACGAAATGTCAAAACAATTTTTTTTTTTTTTTTTAATTCTACAATGGAAACTAGTGTCTTAAGTCTTTAATCGTTAAGTTTACTTTTTAATATCGGACTATAACGTAAAGTCAAATCAGAGCTTACTTTACCTAAAATTAATGTCACACATCGTTCCAAAATACGTTGTTAGCAAATAATAAGGTTAATGACCTACAGTACAGAGTACTAAACAGAATAACAGTTTGCTTTAAATATGTTACCTTTCTGATATGCAAGGTTAGGAACAACTTATTACTTCTGTAAATATGCATCATAATAAATTCGATCAACCCCCAAACTTTTATATTATTATTATGTTTGTTAATCTATTCATCCTAGAAAATCTAAAAAGTTATTACGACCCTGATTTGAGCTATAAAAATAGTCTCCTAAAATCTCGTTATAATTATTATTATTATTTTTAAATTCCTAAACCATCACACGTATGTATCCATTTTTCACGAAAACCAACCTGAATCGCGAGACAAACCCAAGATTATTTTCATATTGAACAGATCCTAATCGTGTATGCTATAACTAATATAATGATAACATTCTGAGTTCCTGAACCACTACATTACATTGTGACGAAATTTCTTCTAGGTAACTTTAGATGTACTTATTAAAAAGTTCCAGATTATTCTTATCGAACTGCATTTTTAATATTAGTTTTATGGACTATTTTTGCAGAATTAGCATTGATAAAATACAGGTATGAGATATTATGTAGCAATTAATTGTCATTAAATATAAAAAAATATCTAAAAATAAGAAAATTACTTAGAAAGGTTCGTAATATCCTGGTCCACTGCACCCATATTGTACCGAACCCTACTTACTTACGCTTAAACTAAACTTATCTAAACCTTCCTATCACTAACCTTAACTATACTACGACACAATTTTTTTTTTTATATATTGTTACGCAGTAAGCAGCGCGCGGTACGACGGCTACACCTAATCGCGAGATTTATGGTTTTATGACTCAGGCGGCACCGGCCTTTGTGTCGCGTCTATTGTTTGTTGTTTGTTAGATTTTTTTGTGGTGTTTTCGTAATAATTAGGAACAATAGGGTTTCTCGAACTTTACACTTGTTTACTTTGTCAGTCACAATGGCACCGAATATTCTACAGATTTCTAGAGAACCCTTATTCCGATATAAATAGGGCGATGGTTTTCGTTTGTAGCAGTTATCGCGTTTTATACCGGAGTGAAAACATCTCGTGTTCAAGTGCGGTACCAGTGATTGTGAAGTGACTAGTTGTGTGAATATTCGTGCCAGTGTGAAGTGTTGTGCGAACCAGTTGTGTCGTGTGTACTGTGATTTTGTGCAATAAAGTGCAAAGTGAACAATCGGCGTTTTAACTGATTATCCAAGAACCCATCTCGTAACATTTGGTGTCAGAAGGGTGGATAATTGAAAATGCCGGTAACACCATACGACGAAAAGACGCCGCGCACACGGAGTCAGCGCCGACAGGAGGAAGTGCGCCGACAAGAGGAGCAGGAGCGCCGCCAGGAGGAGGTCGACCAACGACGCTTTGGAAATAATTCGCTGTTAATGGAAGGCAGCGAGTCCGAGGCAACCAACGACGACTCCAAAAATCCAGGAGCACCTGCTGCGGCACCTACTGTGGCACCTGCTGCATCACCCGCTGTCCCTACAGCATTTGATATGGCTGCAATGATATCGATGATGCAGTCGATGTTTGATCGCAACAAAGAAGAACAGGTTCGTCTACTGGAAGAACAGGCCCGCAGCAATGAAAGGCAGACTCGCCAGCTGGAAGAAAAATTGGACCGCAACAGAGAACAGGCTCGCCAGCTTGAAGAAAAATTGGACCGCCAAAAAGAAGATCTGATTTCAAGCTTGCAGACGACTTTGGGCAAAGAAATAAAAGAGGTCAAGGACACGGTCAAGCAGCTTGATACCAGCGTAAAGGAGCACGAATCCCGTATTGCCGAAGCGGAAACACAAATCGCCGATGTGAGGAGGACCTTGAACGTTATCAAGTCTGGAGGCGGAACCGTTGCACCTACAATCTTCTCGCCAGCTTCACAGAAGCTTAAAGTGACGCCTTTCGACGGGACATCATCATGGTCAGCCTACAAAATTCAATTTGACGCTGCCGTTCAGACTAATGGATGGAACAAGGACCAAGCCAAGAACGCCCTCATCATGAGCCTTCGCGACGAAGCCTTGAGTATTCTTGATGCTGTGGGCAAAGAAGTGACCTACGATAAATTAATGGAAATGTTGGAGAGTCGCTACGGTGATGAGCACCTGGAGCGTGTGTACAGAGCGCAGTTAAAGAACAGGGTGCAACGTCGCAACGAAAGTCTTCAGCAGTGGGCTATCGAAGTGGAGAAACTGTTCCGGAAGGCTTATCAGTCAGCACCGTTACCCAACGACGAGCACTTAGTGGAAGCGTTTTCTAACGGGATAGCAGACTTTGAAGTTAGAACTGCAGTGAAACTCGGGCATCACAAAACACTAAAGGATGCTTTGGCCCAAGCCTTGGAAGTGGAAGCTGTACGAAATCCAGCGAGAGATGTTCAACACATAAAGGAAGTTAAAGAAGCGTCACATCGTACGAGGTTTGGTCCAAGATGCTACAACTGTGAAGAGAAAGGCCATTTATGGCAGAATTGCCCAAAGCCATGCCGAACCAGGGACGATCGACTATTGGAAGAACGGAAGGATCGCGAGGCAACGCATTCACTATGGAGGAATAAGCGACCTGCTGAAGAAAGCGGAAAATGGTTATCCGGGTTATCCGGGCCAGAAAAGCCAAAGATTTTGATCTCACAAGCTCACGATGGGAACAGCTTGATCATCAATGGTGCCATCAATGGAACTTCTTGCAAGCTGACATTGGATACAGGAGCTTCTCGCACTGTCGTCAGTTCCCGACTGGCTAAGCGCTTTCTTCCGAACTTCGAAAGCTGCAAAACAGTTCAACTTCTGACAGCGACCGGTCAGCACATATCCGTCCGAGGAGAGAAGCTGGTGGAGTTAAAGTTGGGTGAGAAAACTTTCCAACACAAAGTCATTGTGGCTGATATAGTCGACGATTGCATTCTGGGTCTTGACTTCATGCGAGAACATCATTGCGAGATAGACGTCAACCAAGGAATCTTGAAGTGTGGAAGAGAAGAAATCTTCATGGAAGGCGCCACATCAGGAAAGGTTTATTGTCTGCAGAGAACAGTTCTTCCACCTAGATCGGAGACCATTGTGGCAGTTAGATTACCGCCGAAGTTGGGACATCAACGACGATGTGTGCTAATAGAACAGTCGGAAGGTGATCAACCATGGTTATTGGCCCGAACTCTGGTGAGGACTACTAATACCGCTGTGGTGCGTGTTCTCAACACAAGTAACGAGGAACAACTCATCAAAGGAGGAACCCCAATTGGTACTTGTGAAGAAGTAGACTGGATGCGCAGATGCCAAGAACAACCAAAGGAGAAATACAACTGTGCTGGGAGTTACACCGTGTCAACGCTATTGGAAGATTCCCGTAAAGACCTGACCGAAAGAGAACTTCTGATGGCAAAGAAGATGCTGCAGCACTACTCCGACATATTTGCTCTCGATGATGCTGTCAACGGGAAGACTGGGTTAGTGAAGCACACAATAAATACAGGAAGCGTGTCACCGATTCGACAGCGGCCAAGAAGGATACCAGTGGCTCGAGAAAAAGAAGTTGAATCAATGATCGAAGACATGGCACGCAATGGTGTGATAGAACCTTCATCCAGTCCGTGGTGTTCGCCAGTGGTTCTAGTGAAAAAGAAGGATGGCAGTATGCGGTTCTGCGTTGATTATCGACGACTCAACGACGTAACGAAGAAAGACAGCTATCCTTTGCCGAGGATTGATGACACGTTAGATACACTGACAGGTATGAAGTGGTTCACTACGCTGGACTTGAAGAGCGGATACTGGCAAGTGGAAATAGATCCTAAAGATAAAGAGAAGACCGCATTTTCGACGGGAAAAGGCCTGTGGCAATTCAACGTGATGCCGTTTGGATTGTGCAACGCGCCCGCTACGTTCGAAAGACTAATGGAGTTAGTGCTCGCGGGACTGATTGGAGATGCATGCCTAGTCTATTTGGACGACATCATAATTGTGGGAAAAACCTTCGAAGACCATCTGCAAAACTTGGAACGAGTATTGACTAAGATTCGCGCAGCCAATCTCAAGCTGAGTCCGAAGAAATGTTCCTTCTTCAAGAGGCAAGTGAATTTCCTGGGACATGTGATTTCCGAAGCTGGCGTACAGACGGATCCAGGAAAAGTCAGTGCTGTCAAGGATTGGCCTGTGCCAAAAGACAAGACGGAAGTTAGAGCATTCTTGGGTTTATGCTCCTACTACAGGCGATTCGTGAAGAACTTTGCTGACATAGCCAAGCCGTTGCATAGACTGACTGAGGAAAAACGACCCTTCCTCTGGGATGAAAATTGCGACGCAGCTTTTCAAGAGCTAAAGAAGCGACTTTGTAATACGCCTATTCTTGGCTTCCCGGACACAGAGAACGAGTTCATCGTGGACACTGACGCCAGCAACACCGGCATTGGAGGAGTACTGTCACAAAGGAAAGGAGACCAAGAAGTGGTGATTGCGTATTTCAGCAAATCCCTATCCAAGCCGGAAAGGAACTACTGTGTGACCAGAAAAGAGTTACTTGCAGTGGTGAAGACATTGCGACATTTTAGCAAGTACCTGCTCGGGCGAAAATTCCATCTGAGGACCGACCACGCTGCTCTTAAGTGGCTACTACAGTTTAAGGATCCCGAAGGCCAAGTGGCAAGATGGATTGAGCAACTACAAGAGTTTGACTTCACCACGGAGCATCGCAGTGGAAAATCTCATGGCAACGCGGACGCACTGTCAAGAAGGCCATGCTCAGAGGACTGCAAGCATTGCTCAAGACATGAGTCGAAAGATTCAGTGCCCGTCAGAATGCTCAAAGCTGACATCGGTGACGAATGGAAAGAAACCCTTCAGGTTGCACAAGAAGAAGACGCCGACATCAAGCCGATTCTTGAATGGATGGAATCAGATGCCCCTAAGCCAGACTGGAGTGCTATTGCTTCAATGAGTGTTACGACAAAGAGCTATTGGGCGCAATGGGATAGTCTGGTGCTTCAGGAGGGAGTACTTTGTCGAAAATGGGAAAATGCTCGTGGCAATCAGTGCCATCTCCAAATGGTTGTACCCAGAGCAAAGATACCTGAAGTTTTGAAGCTGTACCACGAAGGGTTTTCGGGAGGACATCTGGGTGTGAAACGGACACTCTTGAAAATTCGAGAAAGGTTTTACTGGATCAACTGCAGAGATGACGTAGAAGACTGGGTACGGAAATGTACGAGCTGTGCATCAGTGAAAGGTCCGCATACCCGCAGCAGAGGAGCATTAAAGCTGTATAATGTTGGAGCACCATGGGAGCGAATCGCACTGGATGTAGCCGGACCATTTCCTGTGAGTGAAAGTGGCAACAAGTACTTCCTTGTCGTCATGGATTACTTCACCAAGTGGCCGGAAGTCTTCGCAATTCCGAACCAAGAGGCATCGACGATAGCAGACAAATTGGTGCATGAAGTATTCTGTCGATTTGGAGTACCATTGGAAATCCACAGTGACCAAGGAAGAAATTTTGAATCTCAGCTGTTTCAAGAGACGTGCCGGTTAATGGGTGCACACAAAACAAGGACAACGTCTTACCACCCGCAATCAGATGGAATGGTGGAGCGATTCAACCAAACTCTGGAGAGGTACCTGGCAAAAGTAGTCGGAAGCAAACAACGGGATTGGGACAAGCATATCCAGCCATTTTTGTTGTCATACCGAAGTGCTGTTCATGAGAGCACAAATGTCACTCCCGCTTTTGCCAATTTTGGACGTGAATTACGGCTACCAGCCGACTTAATAACTGGCATTCCACCGGATTCCCCACAACCCATAACTGAGTACGCCAGTGACCTCCGGAACAAGATGAACGACATCTATGAGCACATTAGAGAGCATGGCCAGCAAGCATCTGAAAGAATGAAGACTCGATACGACAGAAGGGCTAACAATCCTGGGTTCGAGGAAGGCTCGATGGTATGGCTGCACAATCCCATACGCAGCAAAGGGAAGTCTCCAAAGCTACAAGCCAAATGGGATGGACCGTACCGAGTGGTGACCAAGATCAACGACGTGACGTTCCGCATACAGAAAGGACCTCGAGGTGCCCCCAAAATAGTTCACGTGGATCGATTGGCGCGATATCACGGATGCAACGATGCTCGGGACGAGCATGTCTTGGGAGGAGGTGGTGTTACGCAGTAAGCAGCGCGCGGTACGACGGCTACACCTAATCGCGAGATTTATGGTTTTATGACTCAGGCGGCACCGGCCTTTGTGTCGCGTCTATTGTTTGTTGTTTGTTAGATTTTTTTGTGGTGTTTTCGTAATAATTAGGAACAATAGGGTTTCTCGAACTTTACACTTGTTTACTTTGTCAGTCACAATGGCACCGAATATTCTACAGATTTCTAGAGAACCCTTATTCCGATATAAATAGGGCGATGGTTTTCGTTTGTAGCAGTTATCGCGTTTTATACCGGAGTGAAAACATCTCGTGTTCAAGTGCGGTACCAGTGATTGTGAAGTGACTAGTTGTGTGAATATTCGTGCCAGTGTGAAGTGTTGTGCGAACCAGTTGTGTCGTGTGTACTGTGATTTTGTGCAATAAAGTGCAAAGTGAACAATCGGCGTTTTAACTGATTATCCAAGAACCCATCTCGTAACAATATATTAACATTCTTTATACGATGTAGACTAATCAATATCGCTATTCTATGTTAACCCCTTAACTAAAGACGTCCCTAGCTTAACCCTGAACAAGTAACCATGAAACTAATCTTCTAAGACTAAGAAATATTTTAGTACAGTTGAAATTAAGGTACTTAAAGCTAGGTTTAGCCAGTGATCGAGTAGTGTGAACCCTACATTATGAATCGTAGAACCCTAAAGGTTTTGGAGACTATACCTACCTAACTAAATGACAAAGTTTAGGATTGATTGATCTTTATGCTACATGAAGAGTTGGAAGCTAAAAGGAAAATTTAGATTAAAGCAATATAAGTCCTAATAATTCTAGTAGCTATTTTTTGTACAATGTTATACGGAGGATTTTATACGCAATGGTAACTAGAAAGAATTCACAGTGAATGTACATAGTTCAAATGAGACTTTACTTGGGCTTTTAATTATTTTTCATGACTGTCTAATGATAGTTGCTCAAACTAGTTAAACAAGTTTCTTTAAATTAAAATATTTTAGTATTTTTTGTTAGTGGTCTCCGACCTTCCCCTACAACCACGCTCTACACCAACCTTGGAATGGCATTTCTTATTTTTTTTCTTTGAAGTTGTGATATTTACTAGTTAAGCAAAGTAAAATTTAACTTTGAGTATTCTCAGTATCGTTTGTACTGGATAGTTCAACTTCATTCATTAAATTAATTACGATTCGACAATATTAATGCCATTCAGATTTTTCAAGATATTTCAATTAAGGAAATCTACTTACAGTCTTTTAATAAAACTAGACTGAATATAAAAGGAATTGAATTTCAATATTTGAATTGACTATTATCAGACAGTCAACTTGTCATTAAGGTGTTTCACATCAAATCTAATAGTAAAAATAAACAAGATTCATAATTTATGAACCTTTTAATAAACTAGAATTTAGGGGCCAAAGTTATTTACTGGACTGTTTGTTATCAATTAATCTTAATGTCAGTCAAGTACGTCATACAACATCTTAAATGACTAGGTACATTCACAAACATTAAAATAAACATAAGTTCTAATTTAAACTACAATATGTTCATTAATCCTATATCTTAAGACAATATAGATTCTACCTGAAGTCTCCCACACTAAATCTATTGCAAGTAGTCGCCTGAATGCTTATCAAGGGTGACAAAAATTTGATTACATTTTTTTTACCAATTGGTTTATAGAATGACTTCACTTAATAATGGTTTAGACTTTGGTTTTTTGTAAGAACAAGCCAGTGTTTCAATGGTAAGTAATAGCACTTCTTGTGTATGGTGATGTTTCGCCCACCTATAAGGATCCAAGGCTAATTTATCACCTCGAGACTTCAGCTCGATAAAGAGGCCAAATCTTTACAAATAGAGACCCCGGCTCAGTTCGCTCAGCTTCA
This sequence comes from Hypomecis atomaria, assembly GCA_964007245.1. Classification (NCBI taxonomy): domain Eukaryota; kingdom Metazoa; phylum Arthropoda; class Insecta; order Lepidoptera; family Geometridae; genus Hypomecis; species Hypomecis atomaria. Next base: position 867,568 of record OZ023297.1, read on the forward strand.
GTGAGTAAAACCAGCTATGGCAATGTTACAAACATATTTGAATAAGCAAAGTCTATTCTCAACCCTTTGCATAAAATCTCAACAATATTTTAACCCTTGAGGAACATCCAGGTTTCCTACATAAGTATTCCTCAAATATTAAGTCCTAAAGTATAACCGCTTACTACAAACAATTCCAAATTCAGACATAAAATTAACTGAGTAAAATACTAGATGTAAATAGTCTTAAGTAAACCTCAAAATAATACAAGCAAACAGAAAACAAGAACATAAATAAGCTCAAACACAAGTTGGTTAAACAGGAAATAAACACATCAGAAATAAGGCAGAAGTCAGAAGGTAAAAGACACGGTAAAGGTAATAGAAACACGAAAAATATAGTAAAAATCAAAACACACAAATAGTAAGTATCGAACAGTATAAGCAAATACACAGGAAGTAATCATAGGCATTTGAGAAATAAAAGGTTAAGTAAACAAGTATTACAGTCGCATAGCAGCACACAAAATCAAAAAAGTACACAGGTAAAACACAAGATACGATTTGTCACAAATAATCAAATTAACACAAGAACACACAAATCATAATATAAAGAGTTAAAGAATAAAGAAAATACACACAGTTAATAGTTGGCACAAATAAATAAACAACAATAACCAAGAAAAAGTAAGACATAAATAAATTCTCAAAAATAATATGAAGTTCCACGAAACCTAAATAAAATTCAATCAAACAATGCTTAGTTGCTAAGATGGCTTAGTATTATGTAATACAATACTCTGATATAACTCTTTTCAGTCATAATAATTTTCCAAAAATTAAACTATTTTTCACTGTTGTCCAATAATTTACAGAGGAAACTTAAGTGTACGCAAGGTACTATTTTCAACTCTGAATATAGTCCATTTATACATAGTTTCCAGGAAAAATATCCTAGAAAAATATTTAGGCAAAACAATAGTTTCCACGTTCCATCATAAATAAGAAAACATTAATCATCGTCACAGAATAACTAAATGTCAGAAGGTCAAGTGCCGCCAAGGTTTGGAAAACACATTATTAGTTACAATAAATTGTTACAATTTGTTTCCTCGTGGTCATATTAGTTTGTTTCGTCAATTGTGAACCCAATCGAAAAATTATTTTTAAGTTCAAAAGTGTATAGGTACTCCCGAAATGGTCCCATTCAAATGTCACAGAAATCGACTGAACCGTTTTTGAAAAATCAACAAAAATGAAAAAATTGAACACATCAATTTTAGCAAACTATTCCAATTTTGTTTACGATGGAAGGCGGTTTTGCCTTTTTTTTGCAAAAATAAATTATTTTTATTTATTTTTTTTAATTTTCAATAACTAAGTTTCAGAGTATTATTTCACAAATACAATCACCAGGATAAAATGGAAAAGACTCACCGGATATATCTTCCTCCGACAAGGAAGATAAACAATCCAATTTCACTTATTCACACTTATTCACTTTAAAAGTCCTTAAAATATTCACTGAAAGTCCAGAGTCCATAAAATTATAAAATAAACACACCAAATATTTAATAAAAACACTCCCGAAACTTCGAATAAACGGACAGGGATTCGACCTGCTCTTCTCAAAATTCAAATTCCGACTGTCTTTTCTCCCTCCACTCGCACTCCTTTTATACCCTTACAAATGCATTGCGCCAAAACCATGAATGCCTGATTAATCCTACATTCATGATTAATCAGGATATCCCGATTGATCGGGTTTTTGAAGCACACAGTACCTACAACTTTTATCCAATCAGAGACCTTGGTTCCACGTGTAGTATCTCGGGTCGCCGTCGTCCAATCAAATCTCTTAAATTTATCCAGAGTTACCAGTCGTATAATTTTACTCGTTAATTCGGCTTTTCTTGAATAGTTATGAATAAAACTTCTCCCTTTTTATTCTGTAATTAAAACTGAAACGACCACCTCTCATTAAACAAAATCATAGTTTATTTAAAATTATCTTCAGTTTTTTCCTTGATTGCTTTTTCTTACGTCTCTGAAGAAGAAATCATATCGCTCTGTAATTTTCGTCTCCGTAATACGGCCTTTTTTATCCATCCTATATTGGTAATACTAAATATGGCGCTGTTTACATTTACTGCAATATCAAAACAAACCTTCTTCCTTGAACTAAAACAAGAGTTTTTCTTTGCAAAACAAGGTCCTTCCACGGTGCCATTGAGGCCTGTGAAGTCAGACAGAGTCCCAGGTCAGTACAGCATCACAGAGATGATGGATAATTTGAATATTATGTGAAAATAACCTAAAATTGTCAACCAAATTTGTTTGTCTAATTTTTCAGGTTTTTTGTCTTAAAAGCGAAACAAACGCGTTTTCCAAGGCGTCGCGAAGGATTTGCAAGAGCATTTCCGGAGCAAATACACAGCTTCACCTTTAAATTAATCTTTTTGCCGCAAGGATCCTTTGACAAAATCAACTCGACATCAGTTGATCCGGTAAGATTCAGTTTTTGTTTTTCTCATCTTAATGTCATTATCCTTAACTTCTGAACCCAAAATCATGTTGTTATTATTAGTTTTAGCAATAGACCTTATCAAAACATCTTTTCATACCAGAATAATGGTGTAAGTTGAGTTTTTAATGCATCCTTGAATATTCATAACAATTCAACAGATTTTCACTAGTATGTAGCTCGGCCACGACTTTAGCTTGTAAAATAAGCACTCAGTAATCTGTAGGCAATTTGTATTGTGTACAAATTGTATTGGGTACGAATTGTATTGTGTGTCTTTCTGCTCCAAAAGTCTTTCAATTCTAGATTATAATGATTAAAATCAAGATACTTATTTGTACTTCTGATCTATTTCAGTATATACCTTTGCATCGGCTTGGAAATGATGCTTTTGACAGAGAGCTGCGAACGTTTCAAGTTTTCCGCTTCAATTTGATGTCTTCATTCCTCAACGGGTGGGTGGTGACCAGGATCCATTAGTTGTGTGGTACAAATGCTATCGAGGTAATCTTTTACATAGTACATAACAGCGAACGTTACTAAGACAATCGAATCTATTATGTGACAATAAAATTTCGAGTGCTATTAAGCAAATTTCTTAATCACCTAGTTTTAATAGTTAATTAGATATAAATATAATCTGACTTTGTGGGAGACTTTTACATGTGAGTTAAATATTTAATTGTGGTTATGGCGTGACTATGGACCGCTACAGTATGCGATAAAAGGCCGATAAACACGCTACCTTACGTCGATGCTCGAGACTTTGCAGCTGCGACTTAGTATAACTAACAAAAATAATACAGACACAAGTGTCCGAAACATACCCTTCTCCTCCATATGAGCCTGCTAATAAAACTGGCGTACCATCGGCACTTGTGAATATGTCTACCAAGTAGCAATCGTCGCCTTTCGATCTCTGAAACAATAATTTCAAAACATCAAAGACAAGCAATATTTCCTGACACAAAGTTTTTATACAAAATTATAATTAATCCCTTAGAATTTCAAAATGTATTGGACACATTTTTTCTTTTTTGTCAATCAAATGAATAATCGGCCAAGTGCTAGTCGGACTCGCGCACGAAGGGTTCCGTACCGTATAGAAGCTCCCCTTAATATACTTTATTTTAGTTTAATTATTTATTTTTGAAAGGAATGTAGAACATAATAGTCTGTGAATATTTCAAACATGTTGCCGTTATCGAGCAAAAAAATCACGTTAAGTGTATGGGATTACTTACTTAAATATTTATTTTATTTAATATCTAACCTTTCACCGTTATTAATATCGAGCGAAAAACGGTTCAAAATTCAGGTTTGTTGTATGGGGGGGGCTCCCATACAACAAACCTGAATTTCACCCTTAAATATTAATTTATTCTGTTTTTAGTATTTGTTGTTATAGCGGCAACAGAATTACGTCATCTGAGAAAATTTCGTTCTAGCTATCACGGTTCATGATATACCTGGTGACAGACGGACGGACAGTCTTAGTAATAAGGTCCCGTTTTTACACTTTGGGTACGGAACCCTAAAAATGGCAAAGATAAAGCACGTCAAAGTTCAAGAGTGGAGGCTTGCGACGTCATTTCTATGTTAAAGTGAAGCTAGGCATGATATCACACGGAATATTAACGAGCTATATCTTCGTGATTTTTTGTTAATTGAGTTAATATTTATTATTTAGTTTAAAAAAAAGTTGCAATATTTTATCAAATTTCACCAACAGACTAATTTTACTTTAATTGTCATCTAGCTTATTGTAATAAAAAAAATGTAAAAAGTAAGTAACTTGGTATAGGCCGGGTGGCTAGCCCTGGTGTTAGAGTTTTTAAGCTGCCTGAAGGCCTCTGACATGGCTTAACGAATATAACAACCTGGACCTACATTTATTGTTTCGATATATGTTGTGAAGCAGCAGCAGAGTAAAGGAGAATGCAGTGCAGATCAAAGATACACAAAACTTCATTGATATGAAAAGCCTTTTAATCATTAAAAGGTGCACTCATACAAATTTCAATTCAATCTCTAAATGACACAAATAAAGGGATATAATTAATTCTCACAATAATCCAATATTATTCAGTTGTCGATCCAACAGGGTAAAAGACGTAAAAAGGGAAGAGAGAGTGTTGCCAATTACGACATCTCAAAATGTGATGAGAATACTTTTATTATAATTTAGTGTTGACAACAACAACAATTACGTCCAAAAAATATGTAATTACAATACAAACCTTTATACTCCTAGCAACTTTGTCCCTATCAAAGCTGTTGACGAGATCTCCACTGGAAGTATCCCACACCTGCAGGTCATTGGACTGCGTGATGCTCGCAGCCAGCTTGTCGTCCAGCCACGAAATCTTCTCCACGGAGTTCTCCACGTTCAGGGAGTAGGTGAGGGCATCGTCCTCTGTGGACTCCAGGATGTTGTAGACGTTCAGTAAGCCGTCTATAGAGCCTGATGCCACTATTTCTGTTTTTTGTTTGTGGAATTTCACCTGAAAATGTTTAAGTCATTCATAATTTAAAACTGATCCCTTATGGGTGCCACATGTCAGAGATACGAAACGCAGCCAATAAAGATTTTTTTATAAGATTTGGTGCAAATGTAAGCAGTAAACAGCGTTTTTTTGAAGTATTTTCGCCGCCTATTTTTTGCAACTTAAGATTAAGTAATGACTTTAAATCAAATTCTTTAGATATCTACTTATCATTCTGGTTAGTAGTAATGGCGGGCGGTTTCATAGATTCTATTTTGTCTCTGTGTGACTGCGTTGAGCAGTTAAATATTAGTTTGCAGTGCGAGTCATACAAGTCGGCGGATGTGAAGTTGCTGACTAAAGCTTACATAAAGTTGCGTGTTGATTGGTTTTCGCACAGCTTGCGGCTAACTTCACATCCGCCGACTTGTATGATTCGGCCTGTAGTTGCCATGTGGTTTTATACATTTTCTACAGAGCCTCTAGTGGAAACATGAAAGAACTAACAAAATGTATGGAACCACATGAATACGATAATATAATAGATTTAGTTTAAGATGCAAACTCTTACTGAGATTTCTGTAGTGGTTAAATTCATTAATTGCAGGTCAGGTTATCACTTCATAGTATAAAACAAAGTCGCTTCCCGCTGTCTGTCCCCATGTATGATTATATCTTTAAAACTACGCAACGGATTTTGATGCGGTTTTTTTTAATAGATAGAGTGTTTCAAGAGGATGGTTTATATGTATAATACACCTGTGCGAAGCCAGGGCGGGTCGCTAGTAGATAATATTTACAAATCAAGTTCATATTAGTTAAGTTATCCAGCATGTATTTACCTGTGTAATATCATCAGTGTGTGAGTTCCAGTAGCCTCCAAGCGGCTTGGTGTTCCGGTTGTCCCAGAACACGAGGTAAGCATCATCTCTCGCCAGCTGGCTGCCCGCACACAGCACCCGCCCGTTGCAAGACACATCCAAGCATTCATACTGCTTCTTTACCTGGTCATCTTCATCTGAAATCATATTTATGGTGTTAAGATATTTATCTAACCCCTCCGGCGGCACAGCGCCATCCAGCGGAAGTACGCAAGCGGCACGGGCCCTTCGCGATTTTTTTTTATTACCGCCGCGTTCTACTAAAATCGCGATTTCTCTTAACTTTTGTATGATATGTCCCAATAAACGATACCTCACAGGAATTATAGTGAATTTAGCTATAGGAATCTTATTATAGAATGTGCAATTTTTTTCAGGGTATCTGTAAGCTTAGGCGTTGAAAGTATAATTTATTCCACTATCCCTTTAAATATTGTTATTTAAATAAAAAAAACAATTTCAAGGCCTTGTGTTTGTTTTAGTGACATTACTAAATACCATTACATGTTATTTACTTAAAACATAACACCTCTCAATACATTTTACTGATACAATAGGCCTTCTTATCTCTCGGGGCATCGACCATGAGCAAAATAATAGGGGCACTTAGTGAGTGAAATTTCTCAAGGTCGAAGTACAAATCGAATATTAAGTCAACACACTATATCAGAGCACAAATTAATTCAGAAAAATAGCATGAGGTCCGCAGTTGTCGAATGGCCAGAAGCTGCATAGGTGCCGTTTTGGGACAAATCAACAGTATGCAGCTTCTGGCTGGGTGCCGTCTGAGGGGCTAAGATTATCTCGAAGAGATTTAAAATCTATTTTATAAAAAGATGGTTTATTTGTATACAATAGGACTTTGGAAAAGTGAATGATAATAAAATAAATTTATACTGGCAAGCACAACATAGGTAACATAGTACAAACAAGGTGTACTTATGATCTAATCAAGACCATTGGAACACATTGAATACAGGCCTCATCTTAGGCTTGTTCCTGTGTTATTACAAATCCAAGAAAGGCCTATTTCTGGCAGGGGACATCCTACAAGTGATATTATGATGAAATTCAACAGGTATGGCACTGAAGAGCATCTGAATAATATAGTAATGTGAAAAGAATGTTACAAAATAACCTTTATATTCCTGTACACAAGTGCCACTCGATCTTGTGTCCCACAGCTTGATGAGGCCATCCTCTCCGGAAGAATATATTGAGTTATCTTCTTTTGGGCTAAATACGACCTCCGTCAGTGGTTTGCTGTGTCCGCTGAGCCTACAAACTCGGGTCAATGATGTCTTATTTAATTCATATACCTCTATGCTGTTGTCCTCTAGGCTTACTGCTAGTTTTAATGATCTGTAAGAGAAGTGTTTCTTGATTAAAGCTTATTTTACTTAGTTTATGTTATAAAAGCTTGAAAACATATTTTTAGGTTAGAAATAGACGTTTTTATAAAATCCATTTTGGCCAACTTTTTTAGGTTTTAAAGCGATAATTATATCCCTAATAGTTTAGAATAAAGTTTGTGGTACTTACTTGGTGCCGTGTATTTTATTTACATAAGTTTTTTTGAGAGAAACAGCTGTTTCGGCGAGCAAGTTGTATTTTTTGGTAAACTGTTGTTCCAGAGCGTCGGGTTCGACAATGTCTCTATCTACTTCTTCAGGATCAATGATATCACCTTCAGCCATCGTATAAATACTTAATCGTCGTAAATTCGGTTCAATGAATATTACAATATTAATTTGTTTTCATTCTGTTTACAAAACACGCACACATGGAATTTTCGGGATGAAGATTACTGTCAAAACCATGTCAAACAGTGATGTGATTCGATGTTTCTGGTATTTTTCTCAACTTTAACGGTTTTGTCTATGATTAGAAGAATGTCCAAATAAAAAAAATATAAATGCGTAGGAACGTGGCGTGGCGGGAACGCTGATAACTTTTTAGCGTGAGTCTGCGGGAGAACAAAAATGCTTTGATTCTAATAATTTATTACATTTGTTTTGTAGTTGTATTATTCAACGAGAGAAGTCGAATACCTACCTACTGTAATTAATTTGGTTTTAGCAAAAACTTTCTAGATCTAAATAGATGGACGGTGGTACTATCTATTAGTTTAGAAATCTTTTTAAATTCACATTTTAACTGTTTTTGTATGTAACAGTAATGCGTGCTACATTATTTGTACTATTTGTAGTAAGGTTTCTGTGAATAATAACATCAGTATAAAGCGATTGATTTATTATTTGATAAATGTATATAATTTATTCTCTCATAAAATAGTTAAGATTGAAGAATAACGTAGGTAAATATAACATCAATAACAGTTACAACTTACAATAAAATTGAAAATCACATCACAATGAGTTTGTTTAACTTTGATACTTTTTAACCTGACCTACGTAGAATGTAGAAGCTAAGTTATTTGTCTCCTAGAGTAGGTAGGTATAGACCGAATTAAACTGGCGGAGTCTTCTTGAATCCTCGCGCAGATGTCAAGTGAGCTTCGCTTCAGTTAGGATTGGGTTCCTCGGAGTTTGTAGCTGACATCACAGCCGCCAAGTTGTATGATTCGGCCTATAACATATCGTAACCAAACCGTCACTAAGCTTTTGTTTGATTTTTAATGATGTGATCTGACACAGTACATATAGTATCCATTAAGTACCTAACCAAAGTTTGGTTGAGTACCAACCAAACTACCAAACCAAATTATTACTCAACCAAACTCAATTAACCCAATTGGTTACTCAACCAAACTTTGGTTAGGTACTTAATGATAGAATCTTCTTCTTCTTCGTCGTGTCGATGATCCTCAACATTATACAATTCTCCCAGTACTCAGCTACACTCGTCCCGCCGGGGGTAGCCTGGTAGAGGTCCCGCATTGTGCACGCATTCGGACACTAAGAGCATGACAGAAGGCGCTGCATAGTCTGCGCAGGCGCTCCGCAGTCGGACTGCACCGTTGCAGTGTCCGAGTATCCCCACTTGGCCATGTTGGTCCTGCGCCGGCCCACTTGTGTCCGCAGTCGGTTAAGAGACTTCCATGTGGGCCACGGGAGATTACTGCCCGCTGGGAGGGTTTCGGAAGGCTCTAAAAAGTCGGACGGTGGTGAGTATGTGTTTTTCCATGTGCTGAGGCGGGCTTCGGCAGCATGCACTTTTAGAGCAGTGGTTCCTTTTAAAAAACTTTTTCTACTTTTTAGTCGGGTAACAGGTGTTTTAGAGCCATATAGAAGGTGCCTAGGGTCTGTTTCTAGTAATGATAGTGGCATATTATTGGTATCTCGTGTTGGCGCGGGGCGGCGCGCGAGGGCCGGCGCGCTGCAGGTCGCCGGCGGCCAGCCGCGCGGCCAGTTTCCGTAAGGGCACGGCCGCGGGGGCTGCGCTGCCGGCCTCGGCGGCACCGAACGCCCAGCGCACGTACCGCTCCATACGGATGTGATCTGACAACACAACATTCTTGACAGTTTCAATTTTAAAATAAATTATAATTAGACGTGGTTCTCAGTGCTATTTAATTTTTACAATGTTTTGCTCGATATTAAATGCATGTTGTCTTCACCTATAATTAATTATTGTGACATTTAGCTTCTATTTTTTAGACTCAGAGTAGGGCTGGAGCGGCGGCCGATTCGGCGGAGCAGCACAAGCGGCGCAAATATGCCCACCTCGGTAGTGGTTACATATTTGAGCCATTTGGAGTTAAGACATTGGGTCCGTGGGGGCCGGGAGCTCATATCATTTTCAAAAGTCTTTCTGAGCGTCTGGTGGACGCGACGCGTGACCAAAATGCTGGTGTTTATTTGGCTCAACGCATAGGCATTGCCATTCAGCGTGGCAATGCTGCCAGCATGCTGGGCACGCTGACAACTGGCAGGGGGCTTGAGCATTTGGATTATTTTATTTATTTTATTTTATTTTCTTTGGGTTGCCAAACGGCCTTCATACATAAAATTCTATAAACAATGGTACAAACACTCAGGCCAACGAAGGCTACCGCTTATATGAACAATGATAATGGTGAAGGAAAAAAAAAAAGAAAATTACACAACAATAATAATAACCTACTTTAAACTACATAAAAGCATACAAATTAATTATTTCACTGCCGTGCACACAGTTCACTCAAAAAATTTACTATTAATTAAGGCTTTAAACACATTGTGCCTTGATCCAAATAAGTCGACATACTTTGAATAGTTCGTGTTAAAGTTTGAGAAAGTGCGCGAGAAGTAGGAGTTACCACGATAGTTCGTGCGACAGGGGGGGGCAGATAGACGAAGGTGTTTTTTCCGTGACGTTATCTTCAGACCTTCTAGATTCTTCATTATCTTCTTCATTATCTTTCTTATTCTTCATTATCTTCATTATTCTTCATTATCTTTAGACCTTCAAGGGTCTGTGGATGATCCAATGCTTTTTATGTATAGGTAGTAGTAGTGTAGGTAGTTTTAGCATATACTACCTATTGTATTTGTTTCGATCACAGAAGAGAGAAGGAAATAGAAAGGCGATGTAGAGGGGAGGTTTGTCGCCACGTACATGAGTTATAACTCAAGTTACGTGAAATCGTGACATTTACTGTCTCAGTCGTTCAAGTGATTTCAGAGGTAATTTTTGCCAAAAAAATGCCAGTTTGCGCTATTATAACGTGTCGAATACAAAGCAAAGACTTTAGTTTACAAAAAGGAGGAATATCCTTTCACTGGTAAGTCTAAATTGTGGGCATTTTTAAATTTAAATGATTTATTTTACTGCCTAGATTTTCGTTGATAGTGGTTGCAAACATTTTATCGACATCGATAAATTTCGCTAGTAAGTTAATATTTCGCAATTCGAAATTTATTGTTATTAAGTATCTGAATATTTTGATTTAATAAAATATTTGTGATTGTGGTGTAATTTTTATTAATAATTGTATTTGCATCACACTTTAACTTTTATGTTCCATATGAATAAAAGTTATCAGGTCCAATATATATACATATAAATATATAGATTGAACACGAAGCCGACTGCCGTTGGATGTTTGCTTTGATTTTCATTGATACATTGTATCTTCATTGCAGCTTTCCAGCCGATCCTCTGACGAAGAGTAAATGGATCGAGGCTACAGGACGGCAAGACTGGATTCCTACAAAATCGTGTACAATTTGCTCCAAACATTTTTTGAAAACTGATTTCACTAGCACTCATAAAAAAAGACGCTTCAAGCCATTTTCAATACCGCAAATAGAAACCGTAATTATACACTCGACGGTATTTTGTACACATAATACATTACAAATAGTGTTTTTCTTTCCAAAATTGTAGATTATTCACATTCTTACCCTCACAACATAAGACTCGAAGGAATCCCCTATACGGAATTCGTTGAGCCTGTATAATAGATAGCAAAAAGCCATGGTGACAAATGAAAAAATGGTCGTTGTGGTGACGTTTAGTTTTTCGATGATTGATGGTAACACAATATGCATTTGTATGCAGGAGAAAATCGAAGGCGTGTCTGAATGCATTAATTTCCACTGGATAGGTGTGGTGGGACTGGATAGGGGTATAATAAATTAGTTATATTGTCGAGCTCCAAACTAGAAAAATATGATTGTAATTATTCTTCTCCTTTTAAAATTGGCGTCGCATGGAATATGCATTTGCCAGTGTCAAGTGTAAGTTCTATTATGATGTTATGATAACTAATATTGTCACATGTAATTCAGTTGTGTTCACATGTAATGTTAGTTTAAGCTTGTTTTGTATTTACGATGTGAAAATAAAGTTATTTTTTATTGTATTGTAATTATGGTGTAATTTAATAAAATATTTGTACTATGATAATATTAATTATGAAAAATAAGTACAGTCGTGGCCAGCACAAAATATCTAAATACAATTGATTAGCCAACAATGGAATTTAGGCGACTTCCACCGTGTACGAAATCCAAATAGTTCGCAGGAATTGATTTGGCATCCATGTAGTACCTATGTTAGAACAGATAGAAACACAAGTTTTATAAACTAATACAATACGGCACGTTGACATGATTTTTCAGTGTTAATTCCAAAAATTCCTAAATAGTAATAAAACTGCACAATCATTTTCATCAAATATATACTACATATATCCAGTTACATTATCCATAAATTATGCAATACGTATAAAATCACATTGTCGATAAAATTAAACTGCACAATTCATGTCGCCCATCACTAGCTAAATGCCAAAAAACAACTGTGATACCATATTCAATTTCAAGATTGGCCCATTATTTTTTTTTTTGGCTTGACATGTACCACGCATTTGCCATTGTTATGTAACATAAATAAAATAAAGTGAATTTAATAACTTTAACACGGCATTTAAACTATGACCAAATTAATGTTATGGGTCTTAGGTACCTTGGTGATGTGACAGAAAGTATACTACGCTCTATTCTAAAGGAAAAAAAAAATCTCCGATGCTAGTGAAAATTGCACAGTTATTGTGCAGATATTTTACAGTGGTAATACACAATTGGCGACAGCGGTTTTCATAGAACATTTGTATGGATTTCCTTTCTAATCTAGTTCTGCTGTTCTGTGGTTTCGATATATGTTGTGAAGCAGTAGCAGAGTAAAGGAGGATGCACAGTAGCACGTGGCAAGTGCAGATCAAAGACACACAAAACTTCGTTGATATGAAAAGCCTTTTAATCATTAAAAGGTGCATTCATACAGTTTCTATTAAATCTTTAAATGACACAATTAAAATAGGGATATAATTAATTCTCACAATATTAGTTATCAATCCAACAGAGTACGACGTATAAAGGGAAGAGAAGAGTGTTGCCATGTACGACATCTCAAAATTTGATGAGAATACTTTTATTATAATTTAGTGTCACATACATGTGCCCATATCCAACAGTATTTTGTTGTAGTTAATTAATTTTTTATGTATATTCTTTTGACAATGTACTAATGTACACAATGTTGGTGAACTGAAATAAATAAATAGTTTTGCAGAAAGGACTCAACCCAACATGGCTGCCAAAAATAAAAACGTCCGTTCACAGCTATTTTAACTCTGTCATTTTGTCGCTGTCTCTCTCTCTAACTGCAAACTGGCAGTGGGGTTGAGCATTTGAATTATCTTTAGACCTTCAAGGGTTGTAGGTGTGTAGTTTTAGCTCATAAAGTAGTATTATATTTTGTTGACAGAGACACAGCGACAAATGTCAGAGGTAAAATAACTAGGAACTGACAGTAGCCAGTGTCTTATAGATTATACAGTGTTTGTTCCAGTAGTGGTGAATGGTATAAAATCCAAAAACTGTTGCCTATCCAATACAGGTAACACATCAAACATCGTACAAATTCTCTACGTTTGATGGCAGTACCTCACAAGACATTGGCAAAATTGTGAAACACCTTCGCAGAAGCCACAAATCAAGAATTGATTGATTGTAGCCAGTGTCTTATATCGCAAGACACTTACTACGATTTGACTTTAGACAGCTGTGTGTAGTAGGTTTAATCTTTTCTGCTAAACTATGTCCAATAAAAAAATGTGTACCTACACGTTAACTTTTTTAACATTAATAATAACCATGAATGGCGTCTGGCAAACAGAGGCGTGTCATTGCGCAGTAGCTATTTATTCATGTCAGCGACGCAAGGAACGCTGGGAATTTGTGCAGCTTAACCTATTGCGGGTCGACGATGGCTATAGCTCGTCCACAGTGATAAGCTTGTCTCTGGCTCGCTTCCCGCCCAGCTCCGCTATTAGTTCCCGTAAGCACGCAGCGCTACTGGCATATTTCCTATAGGAAGCTCACCTATGGCGGGGTCGACGATGGCTGTAGCCCGTTTGAGCGCGTCCACAGTGATGAGCTTGTCCCTGGCTCGCTTGCCGCCCAGCTCCGCTATTAGTTCCCGTAAGTACCGTTCTTGAGCCGCGGCGCTACTGGCACATTTCCTATAGGAAGCTCACCTATGGCGGGGTCGACGATGGCTATAGCCCGTTTGAGCGCGTCCACAGTGATGAGCTTGTCCCTGGCTCGCTTCCCGCCCAGCTCCGCTATTAGTTTCCGTAAGTACCGTTCTTGAGCCGCGGCGCTACTGGCACATTTCCTATAGGAAGCTCACCTATGGCGGGGTCGACGATGGCTATAGCCCGTTTGAGCGCGTCCACAGTGATGAGCTTGTCCCTGGCTCGCTTGCCGCCCAGCTCCGCTATTAGTTCCCGTAAGTACCGTTCTTGAGCCGCGGCGCTACTGGCACATTTCCTATAGGAAGCTCACCTATGGCGGGGTCGACGATGGCTATAGCCCGTTTGAGCGCGTCCACAGTGATGAGCTTGTCCCTGGCTCGCTTCCCGCCCAGCTCCGCTATTAGTTTCCGTAAGTACCGTTCTTGAGCCGCGGCGCTACTGGCACATTTCCTATAGGAAGCTCACCTATGGCGGGGTCGACGATGGCTATAGCCCGTTTGAGCGCGTCCACAGTGATGAGCTTGTCCCTGGCTCGCTTCCCGCCCAGCTCCGCTATTAGTTCCCGTAAGTACCGTTCTTGAGCCGCGGCGCTACTGGCACATTTCCTATAGGAAGCTCACCTATGGCGGGGTCGACGATGGCTATAGCCCGTTTGAGCGCGTCCACAGTGATGAGCTTGTCCCTGGCTCGCTTCCCGCCCAGCTCCGCTATTAGTTTCCGTAAGTACCGTTCTTGAGCCGCGGCGCTACTGGCACATTTCCTATAGGAAGCTCACCTATGGCGGGGTCGACGATGGCTATAGCCCGTTTGAGCGCGTCCACAGTGATGAGCTTGTCCCTGGCTCGCTTCCCGCCCAGCTCCGCTATTAGTTTCCGTAAGTACCGTTCTTGAGCCGCGGCGCTACTGGCACATTTCCTATAGGAAGCTCACCTATGGCGGGGTCGACGATGGCTATAGCCCGTTTGAGCGCGTCCACAGTGATGAGCTTGTCCCTGGCTCGCTTCCCGCCCAGCTCCGCTATTAGTTCCCGTAAGTACCGTTCTTGAGCCGCGGCGCTACTGGCACATTTCCTATAGGAAGCTCACCTATGGCGGGGTCGACGATGGCTATAGCCCGTTTGAGCGCGTCCACAGTGATGAGCTTGTCCCTGGCTCGCTTCCCGCCCAGCTCCGCTATTAGTTTCCGTAAGTACCGTTCTTGAGCCGCGGCGCTACTGGCACATTTCCTATAGGAAGCTCACCTATGGCGGGGTCGACGATGGCTATAGCCCGTTTGAGCGCGTCCACAGTGATGAGCTTGTCCCTGGCTCGCTTCCCGCCCAGCTCCGCTATTAGTTCCCGTAAGTACCGTTCTTGAGCCGCGGCGCTACTGGCACATTTCCTATAGGAAGCTCACCTATGGCGGGGTCGACGATGGCTATAGCCCGTTTGAGCGCGTCCACAGTGATGAGCTTGTCCCTGGCTCGCTTCCCGCCCAGCTCCGCTATTAGTTTCCGTAAGTACCGTTCTTGAGCCGCGGCGCTACTGGCACATTTCCTATAGGAAGCTCACCTATGGCGGGGTCGACGATGGCTATAGCCCGTTTGAGCGCGTCCACAGTGATGAGCTTGTCCCTGGCTCGCTTCCCGCCCAGCTCCGCTATTAGTTCCCGTAAGTACCGTTCTTGAGCCGCGGCGCTACTGGCACATTTCCTATAGGAAGCTCACCTATGGCGGGGTCGACGATGGCTATAGCCCGTTTGAGCGCGTCCACAGTGATGAGCTTGTCCCTGGCTCGCTTCCCGCCCAGCTCCGCTATTAGTTCCCGTAAGTACCGTTCTTGAGCCGCGGCGCTACTGGCACATTTCCTATAGGAAGCTCACCTATGGCGGGGTCGACGATGGCTATAGCCCGTTTGAGCGCGTCCACAGTGATGAGCTTGTCCCTGGCTCGCTTCCCGCCCAGCTCCGCTATTAGTTCCCGTAAGTACCGTTCTTGAGCCGCGGCGCTACTGGCACATTTCCTATAGGAAGCTCACCTATGGCGGGGTCGACGATGGCTATAGCCCGTTTGAGCGCGTCCACAGTGATGAGCTTGTCCCTGGCTCGCTTCCCGCCCAGCTCCGCTATTAGTTCCCGTAAGTACCGTTCTTGAGCCGCGGCGCGCTGTCGGTACAACTCGCGAGATAAGTCGCTGCGTAGGAAACCCTCCTCATTCTGAAAAAAAAACGAACAAAGTGAAATGGGGTACTGGGAGGGGGGTGCAAGTGCACTTCCTTGCACCCCCATCATAGCGCCCATGAATATATACGTGTGACGTCAAAAAAACGTGCCTCTTTCTTTGGCAATTCGATCTACAGGATATCGATTCGATTTCAGGAAAGAAAGTACATAATTAGAAAGAAATCATCTTAAATATGTGTCCGATGAATATTCGCGTGATTCCGGCCCTGCGTTGGAACTTGCATAAGAATTTTCACTGTTCTTTGTGCGTGAAGTTGTCTACCTCCAAGAAGAGTTTATCGAGATGCAGGTCGGTAGCGTTGAGCCGCAGCTTGAGCTGGCGCCGCGCCGTCTCCGCCAGACTTCGGATGTCCACTTCACTTTTCAGGGGAAACGTGGCCTTGCATACTTTCTCCAGTTCCTCCAATGTTACTGTCTGTGAAAAAATTGATTGTCTGTATAAAGTCAGTTTACGGACGAAAATGTTACGAGATAACGTCATGAGAAAACATTGTTGAATCAACAACTGACACAAGCCGACTGCTTAGGCCGATAGTAGGCCTAATTAAAGGCGCCATCGTAAATTTAATGGCAACGTAAGAGTGTTCTCTCTATCGAATGCCTAAAGTGAAAAAGAAACAGAAATATGTAGCTATTATAATTACGATGGCGCCTTCATAATTGGGTCTAGTGCCTCTGTATCGCTTGTTCCGTGCACTCGCTTGCACGCTCGCCTCAGGCGGAATGTGACACTTTTTCGTGCGTGCGGCTGGCGTTCATCGATTTATTTTTATTTTTTTACTTATAAAACGTTATCACGTCAAAACCAATATAGAAGTGTTACTTTAATGTGCTAGTGTCGTGCTAGTGTTGGGTTACTGTCGCTAGTGTAGGGGTAGTATCGTGCTAGTGTAGAGGTAGTGTCGTGCTAGTGTAGAGGTAGTGTCGTGCTAGTGTAGAGGTAGTGTGGTGCTAGTGTAGAGGTGGTGTGGTGCTAGTGTAGAGGTAGTGTCGTGCTAGTGTAGAGGTAGTGTCGTGCTAGTGTAGAGGTAGTGTCGTGCTAGTGTAGAGGTAGTGTCGTGCTAGTGTAGAGGTAGTGTCGTGCTAGTGTAGAGGTAGTGTCGTGCTAGTGTAGAGGTAGTGTCGTGCTAGTGTAGAGGTGGTGTGGTGCTAGTGTAGAGGTAGTGTCGTGCTAGTGTAGAGGTAGTGTCGTGCTAGCGTAGAGGTAGTGTCGTGATAGTGTAGAGGTAGTGTCGTGCTAGTGTAGAGGTAGTGTCGTGCTAGTGTAGAGGTAGTGTCGTGCTAGTGTAGAGGTAGTGTAGAGGTAGTATCGTGCTAGTGTAGAGGTAGTGTGGTGCTAGTGTAGTACCTCTCCTCCCTTGCTGTGAGCGTAGACGTTGTCGCGGAGCGCGCGCCACTGGTCCCGCAGGCTCCAGTACGTGAGCTCGTGCAGTGGCCCGTGCAGCGCTCCTAAGAAGATCCGTAGCTGAGGTTCGTCTAGTGCTTGTTCCGCGCTCGCGCACAGGTTGTACGCCCACTCGGCGCGCATGGAGGGCTGCTGGTATCTGCCGAAGATATTAAGAGTAGGTAATAGTGGATTTACATAATTTTATTTGCCGCCAGTAGGCTAGTATGGGAGCATACAATTTTATTGATATTGACAAGAAATAGTTTTTGGCTAAATTCTTTAGCTATTTTGCCTATTTTGTTACTTGTCATAAATCTGGTTATTGTTAAAACTGCCACTTTACTGTGAAAAATCATCTCAATCATAAGGACTTTCAATCAGAACTCATTTTAATCAGATCATTTATTTGTCTGATCTCTGATCAGCACCACGGATTACAGAAAAGGAAATAATAAATCTTTCCTTCTCTCTATGCTATAGAGACGGAGAGTAGAAAACATAAATACTTACAAACATCAATTTTAAACTATCTCTTTATTGTCGTTGGCGGCTGGCCAGAAGGCCCAATCTTTTGGACCTTTTTTCAGACCACCTCTTCTTCCCCGTTTCATTTTGTCTAGAATCTATAGTAAAATCAATGAACATCTAGTTCTAGGCGTTATAAGATAACTTACCTGTCCTCAAAGTAGTGTGTAAGATAGTCTTGCATAGGCATATCTTTTTGTAGTTCCTTCGCGAGCCAGATATCGTTGACCAGTACGCACAGCTCCCGACGCGATAGACGCAGGTTACGTACTCGACCAGACCAGCGCAGGTACGGCGGGATAGCGGGGTCTGTACCCTTCAAGAAAATCGGGATAATATTGTAGCGAGTAACTTCGCTACATGATGGCGCCACTATAGGGCGACCGCTTAACTCGCGTATCGTCTGCGCGGTAAGAAGGAAGCGGGGGGAGATGTTACCGGGTAGGTGAGAGGTGTACGCGGAGCAGAGAGCTCACGTCTCACCCCTCTCACCCACCCGGTAACATCTCCCCCCGCTCCCTCCTTAACCGCAGGCGATACGCGAGTTATAACTACGCGCGCCGCCCGTCAGTCAATCACAAGCCGCATCGCCGCACGACAGCCAATCACAAGCCGAACCCTGCATCGCGCAAACGAAATTTACAGCGACGCCCGAACCATATCAAGGCTTAATGTAACAATATCGGTTAGGGCACAACTATCCCCGGGCACAACACCTGGCCCGGTGGAGTATTCCTTTGTGAGAGATTATCCTATCATCTTCAGATGGACTACCACTAACTCCATGATATCTTTACGTTGTTCCCTCGCGAGCCGGATGTACGTAACTTGCGTACTCGACCCGATCTGCACAGGTACGACGGGATAGCGGGGTCTGTACCCTGCGGGGAAATCGGGATAATATCTTTATGAGATCCCTTCGCGAGATAAATGTCGTTGACCAGTACGCACAGCTCCCGACGCAACAAACACAGGTTACGCACGCAGCCCGACCAGCGCAGGTACGACGGGGTCTGTACACTGCGGGGAAACCGGGGTAATATCGTCATGTCGTTCCTTAGCGAGCCAAATGTTGACCACTGCACATGTCTTGACGCGACAGACGCAGCTACGGTTGAAATCGAGACATCACAAGCAGTTTTATTCAAGTTGCAACCATTTGTCGTCGTCGTTTCAGCCATAGGACGTCCAGAGGCTGAACTTAGGCAGCCCTGATAGATCTCCAATAAGAGCGGTCGAAAGTTGCTTGTTCAGCGCGATCTTGCAGTCTTGGTGAGGTCATTCGACCACCTATGCCACAATGCCACTACGGCCCGGGTAGCACGGTAAGGGGAGAAAACCTTTTTTACTAGGTAATTCGTAAGAGGTATAATCATTTATTCAAAGAATGAAAAAAAAGACGTTTTTTTACTAAGTTCGTATAGGCCAGGTTGCTACCCATGTTGTCAGAGTTTTTAGGCCGCCTGAAGGCCCTTGACATGGCTAAACGGTCAAAACAACCGGGGCCTACACTGTTTTTATACTGTAAATATAATATAGAATTTTTAGCAATTTAGAACAACATAAACAGAAGTTCTGAAAGTTCAGAAAGTCAATCTCACCAATCCATCAAAGTACTCCAAGTGATCGCTCTCTGCGGCCGGGCCCAGCTCCTTCAGCAGCACCCGCAGGATCTCTCTCGAGGTCAGACCACTCGCAAGTTGCCACCATCTGCGAAAACATAGTCACTAATAATTACATGTTCAACAGATCATTTTGATGTCCTTCGAGCCGAATACAGCATTAACAGAAACAGACTTGTCCCAGCTATGTTGATGGAATCGGCGCATATTTTATAATAGTGAGGATGCGCTGCGCTTTTTGTGCTGTTCCTTGGACTCGAACAGCGCTTTTAATTATGGTCCTTTGAGTCGGATACTGTACAGATTGCATGTGTATGAACAGTGATGCCACTAATGAAGTCTACGCAGACCTGCCCTCGAACTCGAACATTGGTCCTTCGAGCCGGATACAACGCGCAGTTTACCTGATTATAGTGACAGACCTGTCCCGGCCGCCGCTGATGAAGTCCGCGCAGATCTCCCAGTGCGGGCGCGGCGTGCCGGCGCGCTCCAGCTCGCTGCACCGCTCCTTGCACTCGAACATTGGTCCTTCGAGCCGGATACAACGCGCAGTTTACCTGATTATAGTGACAGACCTGTCCCGGCCGCCGCTGATGAAGTCCGCGCAGATCTCCCAGTGCGGGCGCGGCGTGCCGGCGCGCTCCAGCTCGCTGCACCGCTCCTTGCACTCGAACATTGGTCCTTCGAGCCGGATACAACGCGCAGTTTACCTGATTATAGTGACAGACCTGTCCCGGCCGCCGCTGATGAAGTCCGCGCAGATCTCCCAGTGCGGGCGCGGCGTGCCGGCGCGCTCCAGCTCGCTGCACCGCTCCTTGCACTCGAACATTGGTCCTTCGAGCCGGATACAACGCGCAGTTTACCTGATTATAGTGACAGACCTGTCCCGGCCGCCGCTGATGAAGTCCGCGCAGATCTCCCAGTGCGGGCGCGGCGTGCCGGCGCGCTCCAGCTCGCTGCACCGCTCCTTGCACTCGAACATTGGTCCTTCGAGCCGGATGCAACGCGCAGTTTACCTGATTATAGTGACAGACCTGTCCCGGCCGCCGCTGATGAAGTCCGCGCAGATCTCCCAGTGCGGGCGCGGCGTGCCGGCGCGCTCCAGCTCGCTGCACCGCTCCTTGCACTCGAACATTGGTCCTTCGAGCCGGATACAACGCGCAGTTTACCTGATTATAGTGACAGACCTGTCCCGGCCGCCGCTGATGAAGTCCGCGCAGATCTCCCAGTGCGGGCGCGGCGTGCCGGCGCGCTCCAGCTCGCTGCACCGCTCCTTGCACTCGAACATTGGTCCTTCGAGCCGGATACAACGCGCAGTTTACCTGATTATAGTGACAGACCTGTCCCGGCCGCCGCTGATGAAGTCCGCGCAGATCTCCCAGTGCGGGCGCGGCGTGCCGGCGCGCTCCAGCTCGCTGCACCGCTCCTTGCACTCGAACATTGGTCCTTCGAGCCGGATACAACGCGCAGTTTACCTGATTATAGTGACAGACCTGTCCCGGCCGCCGCTGATGAAGTCCGCGCAGATCTCCCAGTGCGGGCGCGGCGTGCCGGCGCGCTCCAGCTCGCTGCACCGCTCCTTGCACTCGAACATTGGTCCTTCGAGCCGGATACAACGCGCAGTTTACCTGATTATAGTGACAGACCTGTCCCGGCCGCCGCTGATGAAGTCCGCGCAGATCTCCCAGTGCGGGCGCGGCGTGCCGGCGCGCTCCAGCTCGCTGCACCGCTCCTTGCACTCGAACATTGGTCCTTCGAGCCGGATACAACGCGCAGTTTACCTGATTATAGTGACAGACCTGTCCCGGCCGCCGCTGATGAAGTCCGCGCAGATCTCCCAGTGCAGGCGCGGCGTGCCGGCGCGCTCCAGCTCGCTGCACCGCTCCTTGCACTCGAACATTGGTCCTTCGAGCCGGATACAACGCGCAGTTTACCTGATTATAGTGACAGACCTGTCCCGGCCGCCGCTGATGAAGTCCGCGCAGATCTCCCAGTGCGGGCGCGGCGTGCCGGCGCGCTCCAGCTCGCTGCACCGCTCCTTGCACTCGAACATTGGTCCTTCGAGCCGGATACAACGCGCAGTTTACCTGATTATAGTGACAGACCTGTCCCGGCCGCCGCTGATGAAGTCCGCGCAGATCTCCCAGTGCGGGCGCGGCGTGCCGGCGCGCTCCAGCTCGCTGCACCGCTCCTTGCACTCGAACATTGGTCCTTCGAGCCGGATACAACGCGCAGTTTACCTGATTATAGTGACAGACCTGTCCCGGCCGCCGCTGATGAAGTCCGCGCAGATCTCCCAGTGCGGGCGCGGCGTGCCGGCGCGCTCCAGCTCGCTGCACCGCTCCTTGCACTCGAACATTGGTCCTTCGAGCCGGATACAACGCGCAGTTTACCTGATTATAGTGACAGACCTGTCCCGGCCGCCGCTGATGAAGTCCGCGCAGATCTCCCAGTGCGGGCGCGGCGTGCCGGCGCGCTCCAGCTCGCTGCACCGCTCCTTGCACTCGAACATTGGTCCTTCGAGCCGGATACAACGCGCAGTTTACCTGATTATAGTGACAGACCTGTCCCGGCCGCCGCTGATGAAGTCCGCGCAGATCTCCCAGTGCGGGCGCGGCGTGCCGGCGCGCTCCAGCTCGCTGCACCGCTCCTTGCACTCGAACAGCTCTTCTTCTATACTTTTCTTTTTTGCTGCCGATTCATAAACACTTATTAAACCTTACATAGCATGGGAGATATAGTCTCGAGGGCATGTCTATTTACACACAGTGAACTGTTAGTGGGCTGATTCATTCTGTAAAGTACAGTATAAGTATGACATACTTAGCATCTTGTTGAAGCTGTCCTGCAGCGCTTTCAGCTCAGCCTGTGAAGCGTCCAGTGCCTTGTTGACGTCGAATTGACGCGCTTCTAGTGAGTCGAACTCTCGCCGAGGGACCGTGTCGGCGTACTCGTCTCGTAGCTTGTTCAGTTCCGTTTGGGCTGTGGATAGTTGCTCGCTGGAAAGACGACCATTTTGATATTAGAGTTGATGCGAAACTGACGGGAAGTTATTCGAAAATATCACATAAATAGTACGCATAGGTGAAATGTTTGACGCCACATAACCACCCCTACACTGACGATTTTTCTTCGATACGTACGAAGCGGTTTGACTAAACATTTCTGATTCGTACCGCCAGGAAATGGAACAGTTTTCCTGTTTCCTAAGAGATATAATCTAAAGCTTTTCAAAGTTAGTGTGAATAGGTACCTTCTAGGTCTGCGTGTTTCATCTTCGACCACAACGTCGCTTACCATCAGGCGAGTTAGTGGTCAAGCGCGGAATTATTCGCGATAAAAAAAAATGACTTGGTTGGTCTTAGCAGCTAGTACTCATGTTCATATAGGATCCTAAAATGCGATGGCAGAGTAGGGCAACGAACACTTCTTCTTGAAGAATTCTAGCTTATTAGATCGGCACCATTCTGTACGAAGTGATGACTTTTTTCGGTAAGTACTTACCGAGACTGGACTGTTGAAGCTAAAATAGCAAGAGATACCTCAAAAAGGTAAAAAGTAAAAGAAAAGTAAAATGATCAGAAATTTGAACCTTCTGCTGGAACTAGAGGGTTCAAGACAAAGTGGAACCAAATTTTAACCATTTTGACATTTCAACTTGTGATTTTGACGTATGCCGACAGCTGTAGCTGTCTGTACCGTCTACTTCGGACTGAAATTCTCGAAGTTCTACGTGGAGAATTTCTCGTGTTTTGACTGGGAAACAGGTAGTGAACCGAGTACGTACCGACACCGGTCCAGGGCTATCCGCAGCACCACGGGGTCGCCGTACGCTTGCTCGACGGAGTAAGAGCTGCCGTCCAGCTCCTTCAGCTTGAGTTGAAGCCCGAGGTTCTCGAAGTACAGCGTGTACCGCGCGTCACGCTCCCGCATTACGGTCAGGTAGTCGGAGAACTTCTCGTCGTTTAGCTGAGAAGTGTTAATTTTTGATATAATTATTTTTCGCTAAAAACGGGCACGGCCGACTTCAACCGTGCTCAAAATTCAAATCGCACGAATCAATGTGTCATCCATGTAGAATTTATTACATTATTGTTAATTGGGACCGACCATCTTTCAAGTATTTGCTAGCAAAAAAAGAATCATCAAAATCGGTTCATAAATAGCAAATTGAGAACCTACTTTTTTTAGGGTTCCGTACCCAAAGGGAAAAACGGGACCCAATAGGGTCTTAGTAATAACTAAGACTTCGATGTCCGTCTGTCTGTCTGTCACCGGGCTGTATCTCATGAACCATGATGGCTAGACAGCTGAAATTTTCACAGATGATGTATTTTTGTTGCCGCCATAACAACAAATACTAAAAAGAGAATAAAATAAATATTTAAGGGGGGCTCCCATACAACAAACCTGATTTTTTAGACGTTTTTCGCTCTATATTAGTAATGGTAACAGGTAGATGCTTGAAATTTTCACAGAATATTTAGTTTTATATTCACTTCAATAATAAAATTAAAATAAAATAAATATTTAAGGGGGGCTCCCATACAGTACGGAACCCTCCGTGCGCGAGTCCGACTCGTACTTGGCCGTTTATTTAAGTCTGTTAAAAACATGTTTGAAATTATCATAAACGAACGTGTAATCGTAGCCAAAATCGTAGGTAGCGCCGTTTATGGCCGTGGCGTGGCCGCGTGTCAGTGTTGGTTGAAATTTAATACACATTGTTCAATACAAAACAGAATGATCAGCATCTCTGATTGTTTCTAAGGCAGAGTTGTGGAGTAACTTGCTATATTTCCATAAATAGGCGTCGTCGTGAGTGGCGAGTTTTATGTGGAAAGCCAGATTGCTTGTCCAGTTGATTTTTATTTATAATAGGTTCCCCTATACAAAAAATGTACATATTTTGATAAAAACCTCTGCATAATCTAACTCACATTGGAATCCGAGGTGTGATGTGTGTTCTTTTGTAGCCTACACCAAACTTTGAGGCCACTTTATGAATAGGCTGGAATTAAAGTAAGTAAGTTCGTATAGGCCGGGTGGCAAGCCCTGGTGTCAGAGTTTTTAGGCCGCCTGAAGGCCTCAATACAAGGCTGGAATTGATTCAGATACATTATAATTTGGTGTAGACTAACAAGCTGCCATTAAAATTATTTATAATTAAACATTTACTTACTTACATGTTATGTCTATTGCATTCCATCACCAACTTCAGTAGAGACATACAAGAGTAAAAAGAAAAGTTGTAGACAAAGCAAACATTAATAAAATAAACATTGAACTTTACAACATTTATTCCTATCTAATAAATATGTATCTCAGTTAATACCAAATAGTATTTATAACTTAAAACAAATGATAACAATATTATCTTATAACACAATAATATCCTAACTTTTTTTTTCTTTTTTAATTTAAATTAATGATCCACAGACTCCAGGGTCTGTACCCTTTGTTAACTAAGTTACAATTGAAAGAAAGCGACTGTACAATAGAGATGGGTTAGTTTAAATCTTAGTTTAAGTTAGTAGTTTCAGTGCACTGCGTGAATGCCACGAGCAGACCGGCGACCCGCAAGCAGCACCCGATCACGAGTGTGACGCATGTGCCAGCCATCGCTCTCCTCAACCATATTTGAGGGAGGAGAACGACCCGACACACGACGCCGCCGCAAGAAGGAGCCTTCGATGTCGAGCATGAATGCTCAGGGCATGCACGCAATGTTAATTTCTAAATAATTCACCATATCCTAACTTCACTCATGTATTGAGAGATCTTAAAACTTCTATTTGGCACAAAGTGTAACAATCAATAAATTATTTAGATTTTGAAATATTCAACCAACATTTAGGTCTGCCAATATCATTTCGCAAAGTTTAAAGAACTATAAATATGCAATTAGACCATTGAAATGACACTGATAAATTTTTAATAACTTGATAATAACAAAAAAGCAATAGGCAAAATGACTAAGAAAATATAATTAGTCCATGAGTTAGTTAGATTATTAAAAAAATATTAGACAATTATTTTTGTGTAGTTGTGACATCATGCATAACTTTAAACAACCATTACAAAAGTGATGTCTTGTGCCCACCACTCCTGAACTTTGATGTGCTTTATCTTTGCCATTTATTGATTGACTAGCGACCCGCCCCGCCTTCGCACTGGTGTATTATACATATAAACCTTCCTCTTGAATCACTATCTATTAAAAAAAAACACAACAAAATCCGTTGCATAGTTTTAAAGATATAAACATACATAGGGACAGACAGTGGGAAGCGACTTTGTTTTATACTATGTAGCGATTGAAAAAATATGTGTCCAATATAATTTGCAACTATAATGACTAATTATAACATTTCTTTTACAGTCATCACACCTATTTCAGCTTTACACAGAACATTGCAACAACATGTAAAGCCAGTACAACAGTGACAAGGCACATCACGGCTATACTACAACCTTCCCCATTTCCTTTTTCAGTTTAGATATTTCAAATGTGAGCATCAAATTTTGCTCTTTCAAATCTTCAGTCTCTTTTATCAACTTCTTCATTTTATCATCTCTCTGCTTCTTTTTCACAGATATTCCAAAAAGTTTCTGAAATTATGGGTAGAATAGTATTTTTTTACTATTTATCTGAGAATCATCATCCATCCATCAGCCATAAGAAGTCCACTGCTGGACATGGGCCTCCCCTATGGATCTCCAATAAGACCGGTTGGAAGCGGCTTATATCCAGCGCGATCCTGCGGTCTAAATGAGGTCATCCGTCAACCTTGTGGGTGGACATCCTACTCTGCGCTTGCCGGTACGTGGTCTCCATTCGAGAACTTTTATCTGAGAATAATGTATTCTAATATTAGTACTGATGTATTTATAATGGCCTACATGACTTATAATTATAACACAGAAGCTATAATATAATGTCAATAGAGTAATAAAATCTTATCAGACACGTTTATCAGTGCGTTGAAGCCTTGGGATATGAATAGCAGAACATAACAACAGTCATGGTTCAACTTTTCTACAATCTTTCCTTTAGACATTTGTCAACTTGTTTACGAATCAAAGCAATGTCTTTCTGTCCCGTCCTGCAGCACCCACCGACATATCTGACTCCCAAGTCGAGCCATTGAGGCACGAAAGTGTACAATTCCATGCATTTGTCTTTATCCTCCCAGCCCTTTTCTGGAGTATATTTTTCTCCTGAGTTTGGGTATGTTAGGAGAGGTATTGGATTAGATCTGCCCTCATTTACAGATTTAAACAACTTTTCTATAGATGCGGGAGAGCCACAGTTTGCTCCTATAGCTATGAGCTGCTCTGGGTTCATATCGTAGCATGTATTTGCAGCCGTTTTGAAGTCTTCTCCGTTAGCTAGAGATTTGTCATCTTTGCAGCTGAAAGAAAGCCACGCCTTTGTATTGGGGTAGTCTTTAAGAAGTTCAACAAGTACTTCAGCTTCCTTTTGACATGCTATAGTTTCCAATGCTAGTAAATCCACTCCTGCTTCTATTAGGGCTTCGATGCGAGGTTTGTGCCATTCTCTCATGATGTCCTCGGGGGTCCTGTCGGCATAGTCTCCACTATACTCGGAGCCGTCGTTTAAAAAGGCTCCGTAAGCGCCGACCGAGCCAGCGATTAGTGGGCTTGGGTTGGGCGGTGGTTCGATGCCTCTGAATGTCGCCAAATACATGTCACGAGCTTTCTTTGCTAACCTCACAGCGCTTTGTATCAGAGCGTAACCTCCTTCAGGCGTGACACCGAGATGTTTTACGAACCCTTTGACTGAAGCCTGATATGTGTTTGTGGTGATGATATCACTCCCGGCGCGGAGAAAGTCGAGGTGAGTGTTCAGGACGTCCTCTGGATGCGTCTGAAGAAATCTGGCGCTCCATAGAGGGTCGCCGTCGGCGGTAGTGCCGACGTGCTCGGCCAGTTGTGTCGAGAAGCCTCCGTCCAGAACAAACACTGCATTTCTGTCTGATTCTAACGACAAAACACTCATGATGATATCAATAACTGAATCAACAGGGTTAACAAGTAGAACACAATAAATGAAATAAAGATCAAATTATCAGTTCAAAACCATTTCAAAACAAAAACAAAGTAGGGTAGCCAGTATGCTCACTTTAATTTACCGAATAAAGTCAAACTTATCCCCAAAATGAAGTAACTTTGAACATCACTACCATAACTGGTTTCTAAAATCTCCCGAGCAAGTTTCACAATAAATATTTTGAACACAAAAAAAGCATTGGATCATCCACAGTGAATTGTGCAATAAACGAATATTTATAATAATACCTTCATAGTTTGTTATATAATTTACGATTTAAGACAAATTTCAAGTATTTATATCCTCCAAGGAATACAACTTTTACATCCTAAAAAAAGTCAAAGGCGTTGCTAGATACCTATGATGCAATCTAGTTTGATTCTAGGTTTCATTGTTCATAGAATCAAATACAAAATAAAATAAATAATTAACGCTGAATAAATTAAATACATACAAACTTACATCTTGAGTTATAAATTGTGATATTCGTTCGTCTCTGACTTCAATTGCTTTCTCATAGGCTATTTTTACATCATTTAGAAATTTTGAATAGGTGATTGAATTATCAATTAATTTTTTGAGAGCTTCTTGATATATCTGAAAATAGTTCAATAAATAAATAGGAAAGTTCCATACTTGAGGGTTAACACAGAACCACACAGAACTCTGCTGACTTTTACTCTAACGTAATACTTACTTGAAGTACTATATCATGATATAGTTGTTGTGTTTCAAACACTTCTGAATTAGGTTTCTTTAGTAACATTAATTTTTCGCTTACAACGGTTTCTATATCTTTTAAGTGCTTAGGTATTGTAGATGTGGTCATCATAGTTTGAATGCTAACACAGGATGCTGATCCAATAATGAGGTAACAAAAATCGTTGCTGTAGAAATAATCATTGTTTACCAAAAACTTATTATTTTCAGATTAGCAGATAATGATAATGAAACGACTATCGAACTTTTTCATAGATAAGGCATTTTCAATTCCATACTTTGAAAATGTTGTAAAAATATTTTAAGCGACCCCTACTTAATTTCTGTGGAATAGTGTTTTTAGCATTGCCGCCACAGGAACTTACCAAAGATTTTTTTCAATAAGTGAAAAAAAAGTGCCGGGTCCGGCAGCGCGCAGCGTATGAAGCGCCTGCGCGTCGCCACCTGTCGCGGTCAGTCAACCCCTAGTCAAAGAGAATTTAACCACTACGTTTACCCCTAGTGTTCGAACAATCGTAAAGAATTCCGAATGGTGGGTGCAAAGGGTGGGTGATTGGGCGGCTGCGGCAGCTGTCGAGGGAACGCTTTATTCTATTCGGAATTATACGGTTTCTCTATGGTTAGCATGTGCTGCCATCTGGGACCCAGGTAATAAATGACAACTTCTCAAAGTGACGTCATGACGTTCATGACAAGAAATTACGGAATTTAGAAATGGCTGCGATAGGTAGTGGACGGGGAACGATGGATTCCCAAAATCAAGTGCAAAGTGATACTGTAGATCGTTTGAAATTGCTCTATCCTAATGTTAACGAAGAAGAGACTCCCTTGCCGCGGTCTTGGAGCACCAAGGATAAGTTCAGCTACATCGGGTTGTCGCAAAATAATCTACGAGTCCATTACAAAGGTAAGAACTTTCAAGGTTTGTTTATGGATTAGTTATTTGCGAAACTCTTCGTGGATGCACTTCAAAATGATTTAGGTGTAATTGGCGATAAGGAGTTGGTGTTTATGTAATTACTGGGGCGTCCGACGTGTCTCTATAACACGTCGTATGGCAGTGGCGTTCGTCACTCGAGTCAAACAAAGAAATCAGCTGATCGCACGAAATTTTGTATTCGAGCGAAAATAAATGATGACTGTGTTTATTTGCCTCGGAAACAACGAGAAAGTTTGATATCTGCGTTATATTCTGGTGTTTCGAATGCAATATACAGTTCAATATTTTACAAGGTCTCCCTCAATAAAATGGCAGACAAAGATTTGAAGCCAATCTAACATGTTTCAAAGTTGTTTTACCACTCTTTGTAGATAAAACAATCATAAATTAGATGCCCACAATATTACGAATTGAGAAATAGACTTAGGCATTTATTTGATTAGGCATTTATTATTGAAAACATTTAATTTGATAACTGAGATAAAACTTTAATAATCAATGTTAACTCATTACCTACTCATTACGTCGCTCTGTTGTGTGACTATTCATTGGCAAGCTAGAAACAACAATCATAAGTAGTAAAATAGGCTCGTATTGCTTCTATTGAATGTCAAGTTTTAATAGTGTTTCAATACTTAAATCATAGTTGATGGTGATCTCCAAATACCTATAATAATAATTAAATTAAAAGCACATTACTTTAATAATGTTATTTCATATTATGTCTCTAAATTAATGTTATGGTTGGAACAAAGTATTCAAAATAATCCACAATGTACAAAAAGATATATAAATACATGCTTAAATTCATAAATATGCTTGAGTTTCTTTCATGTTTATAAGCTATCAGTATTGTAGAGTAAAAAAAATACTGATAAGGTTTCTGGTTTTTGGAAAGACTCATTGATTGTTTGTTTTGATAAATATGGGCAAAGGCAAACTCATATAAACTAATTAAATTGTGCGCGGAAACTTTGAAAAAAAAATTCTAAGTGGCGGCTGGTGGACATCCCACAAATGTTCAAACCCCTTTTAAGAAATATTGTTTTCATTCATGCCTTAGGACACATAGTTTCAGTCCCTATCAGCATTACCAACTTAAAAAAACTAGTTGTTTAGGTATGGGGAACTGACAATTTTCTTAATTTTGGGTAAACAATTCATGAAAATCTCCTAATTTTACTGTCTCTAATTTTATCAATAAAAATTTTTCTTAAGTAAGTTTAAAAAATATCAAAATAGCACTAAACATATCAGAAACTTTTTGTATGCTTCCATGGCAAAATGAAATAGATTGTATAGTCAATAGGTGTAAGCTTTAGTAAAACTGTTACATTAATGTGTCGTAATAGGCATAATCATAGAACTTGGTGGCTGTGATTTTAGCTACAAGCTGCGGATAGCTCAATCCTGACTGAAGCTCACTTAACAGCTACGAGGATTGGGTTATCTGCAGCTTGTAGCTAACATCACATCCACCAAGTTGTATGATTCGCCTGTAACATTTATTTTCCATCCCGCCATAACAGATAATTTTTCTTTGCATATTTGCTGATGACCTCCTCGGCGCAGCAGGTGAGTAGCCAGCTGCGAGCGAGGGGTCACAGGTTTGAGTACAGTTTAGGTAGTATATCACTTTAGGTGCAACGTCTCGCTCATCATACCAAATGGAAATTTTCTTGCTTTTGTGCTAATTATAGTTGAAACTACTTATCATTGTTTCATTGGTTGGTTTCAAAAAAAATATTTAAGCTAATAATTATGTTAATTACACTTATATGGAAAAAGGTATAAAAATATATCGGGCATATATACCTTTATAAGTAATTCTATGAATATTCAAAACTAAGATGATGATTATCTCCAACCAACAACAACTCAAATCTGAAACCAATGATAAATGTGATATTTTTTATAATAATAATACTTACATTATTAAAGCTAATTGCTATCACAAAATTAAGTACCAAGCAAGTAGAATTGGCAAAAAACTCAATAAATTCATTGGACTGAGCCAGATTCCACTTTAATATTATTGTAGATTTTTCTTGTTATTAGCATGAATTGATTGTGAATTTACCTACAACATTGAATTTTTACTATGGACATTATGTAGGTTGCATCACCACGTTTTCACGTTTTTTTTTTGAAAGCTAGTGGTGTGTAAAATCCAATAAATTCCATAGAAATCATTGGCACACGACCAGGCCTATGTCTCACGCTTGGAAAGCATTGTTTATTGATTTTTTTGCTTGCTAATAAATCCTTAATTAAATAATTGAATGGCTAACTTATATAAGTTAATGCTACCTTAGTGCCTAATTGATGAAATAAAATAATGTAAATAGACATTCAGTTGCATGAAAGTTAATTATGTCCTGTTATAGAAATTAGGTATTTTTATAGTGCCAGTATTGTTTGATTGCATGCAGTATTAATCAAGTACACAACTGTATTTAGTAATGGGAACGATACTTAAAAAAATGTTCATCGTCTAGGTAGGTACCTATTCTTTAAGTAATAATTATTTTTCGAAAAAAAACAGCACCAACTTCCACCAACAGACCGACTTCACCCGTGTACAGAATTCGCGAATATTTTGCATGGATCGATGTTACATTTTTCACATTATTGTTGATTTATTAAAAGTGGCTCAGCCGGTTTCAATAAAATTTTAATGGGACCAATTTCGAAGTATATTCTTTCTAATGAAAAAATAATTATTGAAATCGGACTACTACGAAAAAAGTTATGCACATAAAAATATACATATACGCGTCGAATTGAGTACCTCCTCCGGTTCTCGTCGGTCAAAAAGTGTTTGATAACTAAATCATTATAGGATGTGAATTGGTATTGAATATTTATTTAATACTAAGTACATAACCTATTAGAGCATTGTAAACCTAGACACTCAATATACCCAAATTATAACAAATTGTTTAATTGGTATTTACACCAAACCATTTACTGAAGTGAATGACAATATGATTTGTAGGTCCTGTGGTTTTATCCACTTAGTTATGTTAGCCTTCCAGCCTATACGAATTAGATTTACTAGACTCTTGAAAATTTGATTAATCCTCACACATTTATCTTGACTAATATTATAAATTCGAAAGTGTGTTTATTGGTTTGTTCCTCTTTCAACGGAGCAAATGATTGACTTGATTTTTGGCATGAACATAGTTTGAATGACGGAAAGTGACGCTACTTTTCATCCTAGAAAAACAAAATGTTCTCATGGGATAGCACATAGCACTTAAATAAAATATCACGCGGGCGAAGCCGCATGTAAAGACTAGTTAATATGTTATAACTTGATACAAACAACCTGTACACAAGTGACACTACGTAAAAAAACTAAACACAGTCCAGTCAGTAAGTCTCATCGCCGGTAAATACAGCATTTACTGTAAATTAAACGATCCTTTAAGTATTTCGCTTCATTTTACGTGTCCAGAGCTCATAGAAACGACCTGTCCCGTTGCAAAACCTTCAGCACTTAGCTTTAATTATACGACTTTAAATTACACCAGTCAATGGAGTCGTCTAAAGATGTAATGTTGATTTTATTGTCTAAATCTAACTCGACAGCGTTGTCTTCTTCCCATACGAGATCCTTATTCCTCAGTCTTATCCTTATTTTTCGAATTTTAAAAATAAAACCCATATTAAAAACTTTCTTATCGCAATTAATAAATGTTGATATATTTTACTCTCAATAGTCAATTCTTCCAACTACATCTACCCAAGACAGCGTTAACGTCTGCACCTAGCTTTTGTATATTCTAGGCGCTAAGGCAACTGTATTGTGTCGGCCTTTTAATAGACCACTGTTGAACACAAGACTACCCGTACAGAAAAGCGATTCAGACAAGTGCTTCCTTGCATCAAGTTTGCAGAAAAGCCTTGGTACTTTTGAATTTATTTCGTAGTCAATGTTGGATTCTGTTCGATTACATGGGTAGCGCCAGAGTCGAAACCAGGAGCTATCGATCCCGAAACTAGGAGCTATCGTCCCCAAACCAAGAGCTATCGACCCCCAGCTGTCCCGGTTGTTGACCGCTGCTGTCTAATTCCGCGTCTAGCCAGGGTGAAGCACCTGGGGGGGCTGAAATGTAATGCATCCCTTCGCCCTTTGTCGTCTACATACAGCCGGCTAGTCTGCTAAATTAGACGGCTCTTGATGCGATACTTCCATTTTAATTACGTGCTCATGTGCAACGTTCTCACATTTTGTGTTATCTCTAACATTTCTTACTATTAGTCGATACTCGTATTCTAATCGAAATGTATGCATCATCGTAGGAGCAGTTTATTTTCCAAATTACGTTTAATTTTGTAGCTTCCTATCCCTCTTTATACATAATCAGCTAACGGAAAACGATAGTCGTAATCTAATCAAATGTTGCCTGAAAAAATAAAATTAAATGGATGTACAATATGTATATATGCGTGAACGAACACGCTGCAGGATGTAACCAACCCCCAAGCCTTCGTAATCTAAGGGTAACGTAAGGGTTCCTAAGTGGAAATCACACGACTGAGATTTTGTACCTACAATATAGGATAGGTACGCGGTTGACTATATCCTGTCTGATGATAAGCTGATATGCGGTCTAGATGTTTTACTCTTACCTAGAAAATATCTATTTATAGGCCGAATCATACAAGTCTGCGGATGTGAAGTAGTAGCTACAAGCTGCGCAGTATTCAATCCTGACTGAAGCTCAGATAAACCTGCGCGTTGATTTAGTTTCGCGCAGGTTGTAGCTAACTTCACATCCGCCGACTTGTATGATTCGGCGGATTCGGCCTATATTCTGAATTTGAATGAGACTTACGTAAAGCGTGCCACATTCAGGGTTGGACGAGTAAGGTCTCCAAATGAAATGTACCTACGCCAATTCAGTTGATACTGCTCTCGTTATGTTATTCTCTTTCATTTGAAAACATATGGCAATGGAAAATGTTGAAAACTCACTCAATACCTAATTTACGTTCTGTTTTTTATAAATCCTATTCATAACTATTGAATCCCTAGTTAGTCCTACTAGAACTTTCAGCATTAATTTCGAAAACATGAAGCCTACGAGTAAGTACCGTTTAATGGAGCTCCGAGAAGTTGGTTCGATTAAACGTCTTCTCAAACAAATTGGAGGGTATTTGAAGGTGTTTCGTCTGTCTGTCGGGCCCTGGGCTCCTGAGCCCAGCTAATTTATTATTTTCAGACCTCGCTACGCCCGAAATGGATTTCTTTCACTCTGGGGGCGATGGAAGGTCAGTCAGCCCGTGGATTGGGGGCTCGATAAACTTGTAGTTACGCCTCCCGGTCAAGGATTGAGGCAACCCTTTCTCTGCATTAGTTGGGGGCTTCTTAATTTTTGATCTCGCTGTACAGTGCACACTTTTAAATTATAGTTGACAAGATATACAGTCAAGAGTGTAGATTTCAACTCCGACCCTCTCACAATTTATGTTGTTGTTGTAACTAAAATATCTTTGACTTCTTTTCACGCATAAAACATTTCTTCAGTAAGAAGACGATATATAAGTTTCGACCTCAATGATAAAGGTTCCTAGTTTCGTAGAGGGTGTCAACACACCGAAATTCCCGAGTATAAGCTTACAGGTACGGTGTGCTGTCCTCCTGTGGTACGACTGATCTTCAGCTTATATTGTATCACAATCTGAGAAGATCACAATAAACGCGATCACGGTCGCTACAAGGGTAACAGCTGTAGGTATTATATTGACTCCTTAAAGTCCTTAAGGCTAGGCTTCGGAATTTCTCTCTACTTTTTAGGGTTCCGAAGTAAAACAGTGTCATAAGATATTTATTCGACTTTGCGAACCAACCGAGCCTTAGAAAGTTCTAATAACCTTCAACATCGTGCTATGCTGGCCTCGTGGTATTTTCTTTTACCAACGACTCAAGCTCGTTAGTAATTGACGCCCTTATTTAATTTGAGTTTGCTAATCAAACGAAAATACTAATAACTTATTACCTTCAACTTGTGCTATGGTTGCTTCCTGATATTTTCCTTCACCGACGGCTCAAGCTCATCGTGTGTAATTCACGCCCTGAATCGTTCCAAACTGAGTTATGTTACGTGACCATTTTCTGAAAAGCCAATGACAATGACTCTACAATAGAATAAAACTGACTAATTTGTGTTCTCGGGGGTATTAGCGCACTTAGAGTTCCTTAGCTGAAGTCTTACAATTACACGTCGAACGAACTTATTCCGCCTTCGCATAGCATTACCGTGTCGTGTTTGACGTAAATCACTCTTCTATGTTAAAAGCGATGTTTCTGAATTTATTTGTTTGGATTGATGTATGGTTTATATGAATTGCAGGAGTACGATTGACGATACTACAAAATGATGTATAGCCCGAAAAGTCGGCGGATGTGCAATATCCAATCCTGACTGAAGCTCACAAAAAGCTGCGCGTTGATTCGGTTTCTTTTGGCACACAAAACAAAATACATTTACAAAAAAATTATAAATAGTATTAAATAAGTTTAGATTTAAACTATATTTCTAAATATGTCTACACACAACATGATTAAACTTATAAAAGCAGAAATGTATACAAAATTATATTTAAAAAACTTGCTTATTATGTATAGCATCTATTAAATATATTTTTTAATATTACTTGTTACCGCTATCATAGGCCGTGAATACAATGTTTCTGACATCTCTTTGGAATTTACAAAGTTCTTGATCTAACACATCAATAGACGCGTAATGTTTTTTCAAGGTTTCCACAACTTGTAGCTAACTTCACATCCGTCGACTTGTATGATTCGGACTATAACTTAATGCGTCGATCGATTGTTTTCTGCGTAAGATATCCAGCAATATATGTTAGATTGTTCTGTCCACGGACACCATTTAGTGTCCCGAGTCAGGCATTATTAATCTACTCTGGGATACCGCAGTCAGATTAGTTTGCGAGTTGGATTAGATACAATCTAACCAGGGACATTTGAAGTCTAAATATATCCATGGTCAGTATGGAATTCTAATAAATGTAGCGCTAGCGATGCGATGGTAGCACCTTGAAAAGAA
Source organism: Hypomecis atomaria (assembly GCA_964007245.1). Classification (NCBI taxonomy): domain Eukaryota; kingdom Metazoa; phylum Arthropoda; class Insecta; order Lepidoptera; family Geometridae; genus Hypomecis; species Hypomecis atomaria. The sequence continues at coordinate 903,998 of OZ023297.1, forward strand.
CAAATATTGAAATACAATTTCTGACATTTCAAATTTCGGACTTTAAAATTGCGTTCGATGTTCCGCGCATCGTAATAAAAACTATTCGGAAGTTGAGCACGTCGAAGTTGCAAACATTCAAAGTATTCATCGCCTTTTTTTGTGTTTACCATACCTACATCAAAATTTACAGAATTGTAGTCGTTAAAAAAAAATAGTTGTGGTGGTCTAGTGGTAATGACACCCCCCTTACAATCGTGAGGTCGTGGGTTCAAACCCGGTCCCGTACCAATGAATTCCTTGGAACTTATATACGCAATTTCACACCACTGGCTTTTCGGTAAAGGAAAACATCGTGAGGCAACCTGCATATGTCCAAGGAAGAAATTCCATGGCGTATGTGAATCCACCAACCCGCACTGGGCCAGCGTGGTGGATATGGCCCAATCACCCTTCGTGGGTAAGCCTACGTCCTGCAGTGGACTATTAAAAAGGCTGGTACAGTCGTTAAAAGTAAAAGCGTAAAACTGTTAATTTTGTACACTTGTCAGACCATAATAAACCCAGCTCAATAAGTAAGGCTAATGACCTATAGACTGCAGAACCTGTTATTCTAGCTACATCTTTGCCTTCGCCAAACTACTTTTTGAGTGAAATTGTTATTAATAAAGCTCGAGGAACAATGGAGAGGGACGTTGGTATCATACAGAGTTGCGAAAGGTTAAGTAGAAGTCGATCATAACGTCTTCCGCTTAAACTGGATTCTGAGCTTCGAGAAATATCTACAGAGCCACAATCCCTAAGTGAAAGTAGTAAAAAATGTCCGATCGCCGACATATCGACTTTGATATTTACATTAAATAATTCACAATGACCCGTTTTCTCGAATCTCGACGTTGTCACCTAATTAGGGCTTGTAACCGAGCACTTTGGCATCGCGCGGCGTTGTAGTCGGCTTGCAATCGCCTTACGACTAACTAAAAAGCCTGCCCACTACCCAGTTTGGGCAGAGTTTTGGCTCGTACACTTTTTTGCACGATTGTGACTATAGAGTACTGATATTTGCTCGAAGAATCTGAGTCGTCGAACCCTGGGGCCTGTGCCTTGCACCGTTACTTTATCTTTTATTTAGGACGGGGAGCTTGTCTACGAGTCGTGAGCAAAAATAAAGAGGTTCAATTCGCTAGGTTTCTTGTTATCTGTAGCGGAGAACGCTTTCATGAATGTTGTGTAAAATAGAGATGTCGAGATGTTCGCCAAAGGTCGCTTCGCTTTCAATTGAGTTGTACTGTAGATTTAGGCCGACGATACCGATATAATATAATTATACCCCTTTATTCATATTATTATTTTTGTCTAGTATAATTATTTTTCGCAAAAAATTGCATGACCGACTTCACCCCTGTACATAATTCGCGATTATGTAGCACGAATCGATGTTACATTTTCACATTATTGTTGATTTAACAAAAATCATCCATCCATCCATCAGCCGTAAGACGTCCACTGCTGGACGTAGGCCTCCCCTATGGATTTCCAATAAGGCCGGTTGGAAGCGGCCTGCATCCAGCGCGTTCCTGCGATCTTTATTATATCGTCAGTCCACCTAGTCGGTGGACGTCCTACGCTGCGCTTGCTGGTCTCCATTCGAGAACTTTACTGCATGGGGTAGTAAAGTTCTCGAATGGAGCCGTTTAAGAGTTATGGTGGGTTAAAGTGGGGATGGAAGAACCAAAATTCTACAAATGTGCCCAAAATGGTTGTCAAATGAAAGATAAGATATTTTATCAGTGGTAGGATTCTGTCTAGTCTGTCGGGGGTTTTTTAAATTTTAAATTTAAGTTTTATGTATGATTTGTTGCTTTTGTTTCAGTCCACGAAAGCTTTTTACGGCTGTTACATAATTGTATAATTTTGTACAGGTTTCTGATAGGGCTGTAGTTGATGGACTGGAAAATCATAGGGGAGGCCTATGTTCAGCAGTGGACGTTCCACGGTTTATTGATGGATGATAGAAACGTGCTATACGCTGCTGTGAAATAAACCATCAACAACAGATTTTCGTTACTCCTGAATAAAATTAGCTATAGCTAAAACCATTTCGAATTGTTTTTTTTTTCTGTTAGAAACAATGTGTCTTTTATCAACTTTTCAAACAAAATAATCTGCCAAGTACGAGTCGGACTCGCGCATGAAGGGTTCCGTACTGTATGGGAGCCCCCCCTTAAATACTTATTTTATTTTAATTTGATTATTTATTATTAAAGTAGGCAGGCAGCTAAATATTTTGTGTATATTTCAATCATCTACCTGTTACCATTACGGATATCGAGCGAAAAACGGCAATTTTTTGTATGGGAATTAAATTTTATTTTTATTCTATTTTTAGTATTTGTTGTTATAGCGGCAACAGAAATACATCATCTGTGAAAATTTCAACATTCTATCTATAGCGGTTCATGAGATACAGCCTGGAGACGGACAGACAGACAGACAGACGGACAGCGGAGTCTTAGTAATAGGGTCCCGTTTTTACCCTTTGGATACGGAACCCTAAAAAGCAATAAAAATCGGTCTATTCCTTTGGTAATACGACGCTACGTACAAACAGGTACACAGACATACAAATAAAAGAAAGCTATCCCCTTTTCATCCCTTTTTGCTTTGACTTTAATAAAAAATTCTATACCGCAAAGGTGACCAGCGGGATCCCATCCCATTACTACAGCGACAGCCCCTGTCCGTCCCGTCTGTCACAGGGTTGTATCTTTTTAACCGACTTCTAAAAAGGAGGAGGTTCTATGATCGTGTGTATGTATTTTTTTTGTGTATGTTCATCGATGATTTCGCCAATTGTGAACCGAATCGAAACATTCTTTTTTAGTTCTAAAGGGTATACTCCCAAGATTGTCCCATTTGAGTTTTACAGAAATCGGCTGAGCCGTTTTTGATAAATCAACAATAATGTAAACAATTCGAGCGAAATATTCGAATTTTGTACACGATGGAAGGCGATTTTGCCATTTTTTGCGAAAAATATTTTTGTTTTTTGAATAATAATTACTTAGTATACATTAGAAAGTAACTATCGCACTTCGTAGGCCTATGTTGAGCAGTGGACTATTAAAGACTCGTACAGTACCTACAGACAGTAACAGAGTCAACCGAGTTGACCGTATCAATCGTACAAAACCAATAAAGTACGTTCTCGACGTAATTTAATTTCTCTGCGAGGAGTTTCGTCCCACGCGGTCTGTATCGTGTAGTTAGTGCAATATGGCTAAAGGCTAGTTCTGTAGCGCCGTAGTTAAATCGCTTATATGGCCAAAAGCGATTATAATGTGACGCTGCAGAAATGCTGCCTTAGCGTTATCTCGGCCAATGTCAGTGACGATGTATAGTTGAATATGATTCAACGTACTTGAATTGCTTTTCGCTTATCGTCATTGTTAACGCATACATTCGATTTCCGAATTGAAAATCTGACTGAATGCGCTGCTTTTTGTGCAAGATGTTCAACAACCGCACGTATTCTTTACGTTTAAAAATAAACACGTCCGGAAAACGAATTTTGAAATCTAACATATTCTATGCGGCCAGCTTTAACTTGGCCAGCCTTTAGTACAGGAAAAATAGACGTTTTTTTGGTCAACTTCGCACTAAATTTCCGATCCAATTTTTTTTGGTGCAGTTTCCAAGATATCGGCCAAAACGTTTTTTCAAGATAGCGCTTGAAGCTCCACCTGGATCTGTCAGCATTTTGTGATTTTATGCTCTGTAAGTGATCCTAAATCTTACAAAAAAAAAATGGATTGGAAATTTAGTGCAAAGTTAAATTGTTTTTTTCCTATACTACCTACTTGTATTGTCTCCGTATTGAAAATACTGATTCCCAAAACAAAAGACTGGGTGCTGACCGCTGAAGACCCACAACCATTTTTTTTGAACCGTTTTTATAAAAGAACCAGGTAAAAAACCATTGGATAAACCCTGTTTTTGCCCCTAATCAACGCTCCGAGCACGTAGTATTCGCGCATGAACCCGCTACTCACACAAACGTATTGATTTTAACAATTCTAGTTTACTCACATAATGCCTCTAATAGATTTACTACGAAGGCTTTCTGGCTTTTAAGCCTGTCAAGTCGGTATGGGATCTACTGGTTCACTGGTCGACGTACAAAAGACTTCGACTTTAAAACCGCGTTTTAAAATTGCGTTTTTAAAACCAGGTTTTAAAGACTGGCTCGTCAAAATACAAAATGTTGTCATATTCGAAGTTTGAAAAATTATGTTATCTCGCTGTAGCGTACAACGAAATTAATAAAAATAGCGATATCTCCCTAAAATATGGGTTAGGAGTTGAATCGAAATTGGGCTCGGTTCTCACACACTAACCATCCAATAATCCAAGAATTGATAGGAGTTTGTGCAAAAAGAGAAGTGTAGGTGAGGTCGCCTGTGTCCCATTTTATTAATTTCGTTACGTTGACTACACTGTTCTGTCATTGCTAGTAGGTACAACTAAAAGTGTTTGATACCTACTTGGTTTACCAACCAATTCGGTTTTCATCAGTAGACTCGCATCTAAAAAGTAGTCGGTACCTTGGCTGCTGAATAAAATATTATTGTTAGTTCACCGTAACGCCACGACAGTTCTCTTTTTGTAGAAACTCTAGTAGAACTAACAGATTACAGAAATTACCATACGAAAGCCGTAGAATACATAAACGAAAAAAAGAAAGAAATAATCGGCCAAGTACGAGTCTGACTCGCGCACGGAGGGTTCCGTACTGTATGGGAGCCCCCCTTATTTTTTATTTTTATTTTATTATTTACTATTGAAGTGAATATAAAACTAAATATTCTGTGAAAAATTCAAGCATCTACCTGTTACCATTATTAATATAGAGCGAAAAACGTCTGAAAAATCAGGTTTGTTGTATGGGAGCCCCCCTAAAATTTTTATTTTATTCTCTTTTTAGTATTTGTTGTTACGAGTATAGCGGCAACAGAAATACATCATCTGTGAAAATTTCAGCTGCCTGGCTATCATGGTTCATGAGATACAGCCCGGTGACAAACAGACGGACATCGAAGTCTTAGTAATAGGGTCCCGTTTTTCCCTTTGGGTACGGAACCCTAAAAACGAAATCTTTTGTTCGTCTAACAGGGGCTTACCGTTTTACCAAAAAAGCTTTACGCACGCTTTAAACAAAGTTTAACAGTACAAATTGCACGGCTTAACAGTGTTTAAATCTTTTGTGGTAAGACATTATAAATGTTGAAATTTTGAACAATATTTTTGCTGGATCTCCAATCTAGATAAAACAAATGCACAGATAGTCTAGCAGTGTGTAGCTAGAGCCTGCAGCTCAGAACTACAGCAAGCAATATTGACAGAAGAGAACCAAACGCAGGTATATCAGATAGTCTATGTAAACTTTAGACTTTATGATATACGACATTGTTTTTAGGGTTCCCTACCCAAAGGGTAATAACGGAACCCTATAACTAAGACTCCGCTTTCCGTCTGTTCATCTGTCTGTCACCAGACTGTATCTCATGAAACGTAATAGCTAGAAAGTTGAAATTTTCACAGATGATGTATTTCGATTGCCGCTATAACAACAAATACTAAAAACAGGACAATATAAACACAAGGGTGGCTCCCATACAACAAACGTAATTTTTCTATTTCACTTCCCTGTGTATACTCTCCTAACTTATTTATCACCTGGCCACTATTTAATTCCATCGAAATCCCGGGAACAGATTACTTTTGCAACTTTACTTCTTTGTATGTAATTAATGGGAAAAGTTGCAGACGCAGAGGAATTAGCAATTAGACTCGGCATATAGCACTCGTTTAGTAAAAGTTAATTTATGTTCCTTAATGATTATAATGAACAGATTAATCTTGTGCTTTGAACTGAGGATGCGGAGGATACAGAGTTCCGGATATTTTGCATATTGTCAGTGTTAAGAATTTGTGGCGAAAGATATGTGTCTCTTTAGGTAAAGATTTCGTTCTGTATTGTTATCTATTTATTAGGTGTTTAGTAATTCTGTATCCGATCTACTACTATTTGAGTAGATCGGACATCGTAACATCGGTAATTTTATAGTACATAGTTAATCGTATTTATATTATCGTTTGGTCTGTTTGCAAAAGCGAGACAACGCCGCCTCGCAGGGGATAGCGGGATAGACTGCCTGAAACCGGGACTGTCCCGCCCAAAGCGGGCAGTACGTAATGGACTAAACCGCCTCTGATTTTCCAGTGAAGTATTCCAGTCTTTGTTGTCTGTTTACCCGTCGTACCAGCGGGCTGCATTTTTTAAACCGTGACAGGTACAGGACAGGACAGGCAGCTGAAATATTTCACAGAATTTGTTGCTACACCGGGTTATTGCTCAGTGTGGGTTAGAGCAAATTATACAGCAATTAATGATATGCAAATAATGTCGTAGTTTCTTTATGAGATAGGTTCGCTTTTGACAACATCCTGTCTTATGTTGAGTATAAATGTGGTTTAGTTGTATTGCATAGTATACTTACCTGCTTGCTCTAGATTTCAAAATATCTTCGACCACAACGTCGCCAAACATCAGACGAGTTCGTGGTCACGCGCGGACTTATTCGCGATAAAAAGAAACGTTAGACAGACTTAATAAATAGTTACGCAGGCTTCGGTAGCGAGAGAGAAAGTTCCATATCCTTACGGTTCGTATAAGCAATGTGGCATTGAAAAGATTCGCTTAACTTTCTTATTTGAAAGACTTTTTGACCGACGAACCACCGGAGGTTGTACTCAATTCGACGCATATATTTTTTTTTAATGTATAACCACACATAACTTTTTTCATTGCTGTCCGATTTCAATAATTCTTTTTTTATTGGAAAGAGGATACTTCGAAATTGGTGTCATTTCAATTTTATCGAAATCGGCTGAGCCGTTTTTGATAAATCTACAATAATGTAAAAATGCTACATCGATCCGTGAGAAATATTAGCGAATTCTGTACACGGGTAAAGTCGGTGCTATTTTTTGCAAAACGTAATTATTTGCTATACAGAACCTTAAAACACGACTGTGATTTACTCTTGCCTGTTTTTTTATTTAACCAACGACGCATGTTTGTGCGGAAGCTGTCTCATGTATTTGCACAAAAATAACATTCCATACATTTCGTTTCGTCTTCCACCCCCCAGATATTGATTACTGTTGCGCCCCCTCACGGTTTCCACGTCCAATTATATTCCCTTCCTCCGTCGGAAACCTCGCAATGATTCCACACAGCTTTGATATGTTTCTCGGAAAAACGACTACTGCACGAATACGACCTACTTCTAAAATACTATTTTATTTATTCCACTCTAGATATGTACTGTGCCAGCCTTTTTAATAGTCCACTGCAGGGCGCAGGCCTACCCACACAGGGTGATTGGGCCATATCTACCACGCTGCCGGGCTGGCCCAATGCGGGTTGGTGGATTCACATACGCCATCGAATTTCTTCTACGGACATATGCAGGTTCCCTCACGATGTTTTCCTTCACCTAAAAGCCAGTGGTGTGAAAATCCGTACATAAATTACAAATAACTTATTGGTTCGGGACCGGGATTTGAACCCACGACCTCACGATTGTTAGGCGGGTGTCACTACCACTGGACCACCACGCCAATTCAAAAATTTTTCTTGTCCAGGATTTGAACGTATCTGTCCTGTAACAATAAATTCGTTCAAATGTTAACCAATATCCAATTCACAATGAAAAAAAATATTCAAATAGTACTACATGTTAAGGTATTTATTTATTTATCAGCTTATTCCAGTGTTGGAATTATACAGAAAATTATATTATACCCGCGGCTTCGCCCGCGCTTACTTTATAGCCTATGACACTCGCAAATAATGTGGCTTTCTATTGGTACCAGAATTTTCAAAATCGTTTCAGTAGATCCAGAGATTACCCCTACAACCTCACAAACTTTACCTCTTTATTATATTAGTATAGATAAAATACTCCAACCTAAAGGGCAAACATTTGTGTGATGAACATAGGTGTTTGCTCTGTGTCTGGGTGTTATTTAGGTACTATCTATATAAGTATTTATTTATTTATTTCATTTATTTATTATCGAGTATCTACGTAGAGATATAACAAGTTATACGTGTGACCTATTAAGACCATTGTGACAAGTGACGTAGATATTCGCAGACAAAGGATGGAGTTGCCATGGGATCAGGACTATTCAAGACGTTTCATTATACAGGGTTATCTGAGTTAACGCCCTGGGCGAGAACATACAGGGTTATGCAGTATTGATGTACTAAGCCGAAAGGGGGTGATTATGACCATTGTTATGAACAACTTTGATTATGGGGCCAACCCGGAATCGAGAAAAAAACAGCTGTTCCATACAAAATAGCATCAGCGAATCAACAAAATAAATACATATATATTAGGGGACATCTTACACACGGTCTCTGACCCCAAACTAAGCATAACCTTGTGATATGGCTGCCAGAGACTTATATACTACATATACATTTTTAAATACATACTTATATAGATACCTAAATAACACCCAGATACAGAGCAAACACCTATGTTCATCACACAAATGTTTGCCCTAGGTGGGGATCGAACCCACGCCTCTTTAACCCAGAAGTCAGGAAAATGTATGAAACGGCTGATTTGAATTCCGGATTGACCCTATAGTATAAGATCTTCATAATGATGGTCTGGAATCACCTCTTAGTACATATCCATCCATCCATCAGCCGTAGGATGTCCACTGCTGGACATAGGCCTCCTCTATGGATTTCCAATAAGGCCGGTTGGAAGGAGCCTGCATCCAGCGCGCTTAGTACATCAACTCTGGATAACCCTGTATGTTCTCAGCCAGGGCGTTGACTCGACGAGAGTTGGGAGCATCACGAGGGTCGGAGTATGAATGGAACCCCGCGAAGGATTCAATACAAGTGGGATTCATGTGGGTGCGATGTCGGTCGCCGATGTAGGGGATTACTTATAGTTTCCTTTTATTTGTGACCGTGTTTCTGAATGGATTTTAGGGCAGAACCTTTCTCTTTTACCTAACTACAGTTGAAATAGGGGGTGTTATTAGTTTGACGTGTCTGTTTGCATATCTGTACGTTTTTCTGTAGCATCATGTTCATGCCTCCTCAACAACTCTATCGAAAATGATGTTTTTTTGTTCGTTTAAAGTTGATATAATCGAGATGGTTCTGAGCTATATCAGTTCAATAAAATCTAAGGTCAGGAGTTTAGAAAATTTCAATTTTACATTCGTTTGTTTACACCAACTAGGTGGATCAACGATATAAGGAACGCGTTGCATGCAAGCCGCTACTAACCAACTGGGCATATAGGAACTCCATAGAGGACCTCTGTCCAGAATTGAACGTACTACGCCGATAATGATGATTCGTTTGTTTGGATGAGTTATCGTTTGTTTTCCGGTTTCTTGTAACAGGTGAAATTTTTATAGTCCGCAATTTGGTACGACATAGATCATAACCGTGGCTATAGCTTTGGCCTTGCCGCGGTACGGCGGGCTCGCGATTTAGCCTTCGGTTCGGCCGTGGGGGTTGACCTGGCCTTGAGCCTCCCGGATACAAACCCTCATCTCAATCGGAAACCCAAATGCATAATAATAATAACACAAAACACCGGGAGTTTGTGAAATCGCTACATAGTATAAAACAAAGTCGCTTTCTTTGTCCCTATATCCCTAAGTATGCTTAAATCTTTAAAACTACGCAACGGATTTTGATGCGGTTTTTTTAATAGGTAGAGTGATTTCAGAGGAAGGTTTATATGTATAATACACCTGCCTGTGCGAAGCCGGGGCGGGTCGCTAGTTTTAGATATATTTTGCTGGGCGTTTGGCATAGTTCCTTGTGGTTTCAGTCTTTCCGTTCTCGTGGTTTTGTTGACGGGAAGACGCGCTAGGACAGCAATGAATTATAATCATCATTTATTTGTATACAAACTTTGTCACTTCTATTAATGACCTTTCGTGACTTAAAGAGCCCTCACATGATGGACATACCCGAACTTTGACGGCCTTTATCTTTGTCATTTCTTGTTTAATTGAGAAAACAAAAAATAATACGTATCCAATAACTTTTGATAAATAATCTAACTAACGGGCTAATTGATCGAGCGTGAGCGAAGTTAAATTATTAAATATTAATTTTATTCTGTTTTTAGTATTTGTTGTTTTAGCGGCAACATAAATACATCATCTGTGAAAATTTCAGCTTGTCAGCTATAACGGTTTATGAGATACAGAGTTGTTAGTTTTGATGTTTTGAATAAGCCCCTAAAAATATAATAAAATTAATATTTAAGGGGGGCTCCCATATAGTACGAAACGCTTCATGCGCGAGTCCGACTCGTACTTGGCCGATTATTTAAAAAAACACTTGTTTTATCATGGCTATTATCGTTGTCCATGAAGTATTATCGTATAGAACAAGTTGCTAGTTTCCCGCGCCGCGTCTGCCCTTCAGTTCACCGCAACGTTCGGCATGGTAAGTCTACGGATAGGTGACCGCGGGTGGCATTTACCACTGAGCACTATCGTGGCTCGGATCAACTCGGATGACACGTTAAATTGTAGGTCCCGGTTTTTATAACTGTTTAGCTAGTCATCCGGCCTATACTCGTACTAACTTGCTATAACATTTGTTTTACGCTATTATCGTTGTCCATAAATATTATCGCATAGAACAAGTTGCTAGTTTCCCGTACCGCGTTTGCCCTTCAGTTCACCGCAGAGTAGGTACTTTATGTACCGCGGGACCCCTGGGATCGGGGACATGCATGTACATAATGAGGTCAACGTGAAAGGGAAGCCCTGCGCAAAATAGCTCGCTCACAAGCTTTCTAATCTTCCCATCTTTTGCTTTTCAATTCTGTTACTTTGAAGTGTAGAGTTTGATAGAACGACGATCGATGAATGTTTGAAACTAATGTTTTGATGTCGAACTGTGAACAAATGATAGGAAAGTAAATTACTTTATTTCTGAATAATTATTTTTCGCAAAAAATGGCAAAACCGCCTTCCATCGTGTACAAAATTCGAATATTTCGCTCGAATCGTTTACATTATTGTTGATTTATCAAAAACGGCTCAGCTGATTTCTGTAAAATTTAAATGGGACTACCTTGGGAGTATACCCTTTCGAACTAAAAAATAATTTTTCGATTCGATTCACAATTGGCGAAATTATCGATGCTCATCGTTTACAAAATTCGGATATTTCGCTCGAATTGCTTACAATATTGTTGGTTTTTTCGCAAACGGCTCAGCCGATTTCTGTAAAATTTAAATGGGACCACCTCGGGAGTATACCCTTTCGAACTAAAAAATAATTTTTCGATTCGGTTCACAATTGGCGAAATTATCGATGAACATACACACAAAAAAAATACAACAAACAAATAACTCTTTTTTTTGTACACACAAAATGAAACTTACAAAAAAATACTTAAGTGAAATTCTTAAGTGAAAATAGTACTCGTGTGTACATAGAACCTCCTCCTTTTTGGAAGTCGTTAAGTTAAAAAGAGTTTCTCTATTTCTCTAATCGGATAGTGGTATGTGCGTACCAAATTCGTGAGCTAGTCGTTTTTATCTCAGTTTGAGCCTTACAGATATTTTCGCTTATTTCTTTTAAAATAATAAATAGGTAACACTGTTTTAAACGATATAAAACAGGACTCACTCACGTGTTCGTATAGTCATAACACGACTGTAGTTTAGGTCGCGTTCGGCGACCTTTCTCAAGTTGGCGAGTGCTAGCACGCGGAGCCGTCTCGCAATGCACTCCTATATCGTTTAAAATGTGTGAAAACCACGTAAATTTCCATAGTAAAATAGGTAACACTGTTTTAAATTAACTCAATTTTATCTATATGTTTAAGTACTGAGTTTTCAACGAAATGTTTATGTTGATTTAGTAGCTCGGTACAATGGCATGCGTCATCTTTATGATCTCAGTTAACTAAAGCGGTTAATAAAAAGTTGGAAAAATCAAGAGACGACGAATTGATATTGTTTTTATATAGTACTAGTTTTTGCCCGCAACTTCGCCCGCGTGATATCCCATAAGAACTTTTTTTAAGTAGCCTATAAGCCCGATTACAGAGGCGCCAGCGTAATTATATTAGCTAAATAGCATAGTTCTGTTTCTTTTTCACTTTAGGCATTCGATAGAGAACGCTTTTTACGTTGCTATTAAATTTACGCTGGTGCCTCTGAAATCGGGCTTATTGTCGCTCTCCGACCTTTGAACTATATCCATCCGAAAAATCAAGTCATTATGCTGTCTAGGGTGCATCACGCCTACCCAGAACAGACTAAGAGACCTATTTACTAGGGATTTCAAGAGACACCTATTTTGTGTCCTGGTGGAAAGACAGACTCATTTTATATTACATACATTATTATGTATACAGGGTTATTCCTAATCAATTAGCATCCTTTTAGGGGCTTATTCTGTACATCAAAACTAACAACTTTTGTTCAGAGACTTTTATCAAAACTCAAAAAAAAAGTTTGTTGTTACATCGAAAAATATCGTTCACCCGCGACAAAATGTATGGAACAGCTGAATTTTTTTTTTAGTTTTGACAAAAGTCACAGAACAATAGCGGTTAGTTTTTATGTACAGAATAAGCCCCTAAAAGGATGCTAATTGATTAGGAATAACCCTGTATATGGCATTTTGTGACCTAAGGAAACATGGCCAAGTTCGTTTCCTTCATTCATCATACCAGTGTTATGTTATATTCGGCGTATCAGCGATCTGGATTGTTCCCGTGGCGATGGAGCGCGGCCTATACGCCTCTGTTCCGCAATCGGCGGGGAATGCCACCGTGCTCTTTGTCCCTAAGTCTTTGTCATCAGTTGGAGTTTCGTGTCAGTGATGTTCCTGAGTGCTTCTGCCGTACAATACGGCTTTCAGGCCCTCTAAAAACCCAAAAAAGGCATATATGGCTCAGCTGCCTTTTTAAAGTTGTATTTTCTTACAAAAATTTTGTAGTTTTTTATTTCACGGCCTTGTTATCCAATTTTCCCATACATTTTCAGCAAAATACGGCTTTTTTGAGGTAAAATTGACTTAGAACAACACTGTTTCGTGTGTAAAAGGCCTCTAATCCTATCTCGTTTATATAACGTGCACGTCTGTGATGTCACTCTGTCTTTATATTCAACGCGTAGATGGAGTTCCTCATTAGAATCCATCACATACGTTCTATGAAACGCAAAAGGATGATCCTTAGTTAAGAAGATACCATTCATTTTAGATGAAATAAAAACTGAAATGGAATGTTTGTTTATAAACATGTATTTAGTGTTGTTAACTCATAGATTTCTAGACCGCTGTTTCTGATTTGCTAAAGAAAATAATTGGTTTTTCGGGTCTATCATTTTCTTAGCGTTTGTCAAGTCCATTACTATCGGAGCATTAAATTACTTCAGCACCTTCAATATACATATTTCAAAGCATATTTTGAAAATGATCACTATATCTAACAGGTTAACTGCTAGTTAGCTTATTTCTCTAAGAATTCCAATTAATTTATCTAAATGACAACACTGATTACTAAATTACGAGTACATTGCTTATTTTATAAAAATGCCCACACAATGGCTAGAAATTATCTAGCCATTCTAAACAATGAGTTTGTTATTAATTTACTAGTAATTTCCATCATAAATCATCGATCTGTCAATATAATTTCATGATAGAGCAAATGCTGAAAAAACTAGAGTATGTCGTGACGCGACGTCGATGTGTGTTGATATAATGACTGATCGTTGTTTACGTCGGTAAACAGCGGACATAGATAATATTCATAAAAGCCCTGCTGTAATAAACATACCTATCGGAATAACGACGACATCGACCACTTAGGGCACACTGCCAAATTCTCTTTTGACATCAAACTTACGTTTCTCTCGTTCCTAAAATGATTCCCAATATTTCTCATGAACCGAATCTCATTTTCTCTTGTACCTAGTCCTACGTCCGTCAGCGGTATAGCTATGTGCAACTCTTAATCCTTGAGGAAACAAAGGGAAATAAACACCAAGGCCCCAAACACAGTAGCTATGGGCCGCCCAAGCCGCCCTTGCTTTCAAAACGGGACCGAAATGGTGCATCTACTAACTGGGTCAAGCTCGCTTGCGTCGGGTCGCCTACCACGTGCTCCCCCTCACCTCGCCCCTACCTCCTCTAGCCCTTTTATAAATTCAATCAAACCTTCTCACCGTGTATTAGAGTCTACTATTCTTTGTTGGAACTGTGCTCTATGGCCTTGTCGATAGCTGGCTTAGATATCATTCGATGTGCAGTTGTCAACCTTGTCACCAACCGTTACGGTCTCTATTACTACGGCTTGAGTAATTAAGACAAAGGTTTGTTCATTTTGGCGCTTAGGATGTACTGCTTCTGAGCCAGCTGGTGTTTGAATTTTAAATTTAATGGTCAGGAAGTTGTTCTTTGTCTCCCTGGTTCTTGATGTAAACATTCGCAGGGCATTAGAATATTGCGTAGGTTATTGTGTTGCTTGAATATCATATTTGTATTCATTAGATCAAGCATGAAATGTTGAATAATAATGGGGCTACTCATGAAAAATAAGAACGCAATAGCAGCTCCAGAAAGATATTGGATTTGTAGCCATTAACGGGAAGCTAACAGAATGAGGACACCAGCGGACTGTGTTCAATTATGCAAGAGAAGACTACGAAGTGATAGTGAAAGCAAGCCCCATTCGTGACCGAGTTTTTGATTTAGTACCGTTACTGCAAGCTCCTATCCATTTTCCATGTAAATGGCGAACTTAATGGTCCGAAATGTCATAGGGACCTTAGTTGCCGACCTCGCATTTCTATAAATAAGTATAGGGCCGCTCACAAAACTGCCACTAAATAATTATTTTTCTCAAAAATGGCAAAACCGCCTTCCATCGTGTACAAAATTCGAATATTTGGCTAGAATTGTTTACATTATTGTTGATTTTTTAAAAGCGGGTCAGCCGATATTTGTTAAATTTAAATGGAACCATTTCGGGAGAAATACCCTTTCCAACTAAAAAAAAATAATTTCGATTCGGTTCACAATTAGCGAAATTATTGATGTTCAACGTGTACAAAATTCGGATATTTCACTCGAATTGCTTGCATTATTGTTGATTTTTTCAAAAATGGCTCAGCCGATTTCTATAAAATTTAAATGGGACCACCTCCGGTACTCCGGTACACCCTTTCGAACTAAAAAATAATTTTTCGATTCGGTTTCGAATTGGCGACATTATTGATGAACATACACAAAAACAAAAATAAGATACATACAGACGAACATAGAACCATCTCCTTTTTGGAAGTCGGTTAAAAATTGTAGTTTCCGGTAAAAATATAACGCTCCAATTTAGCCGCTCTATCAAAAATGGACTCTGGCTCATTAAATTGAATGAGTGTATATTTCTTTCTTCACACA
This sequence comes from Hypomecis atomaria, assembly GCA_964007245.1. NCBI lineage: Eukaryota > Metazoa > Arthropoda > Insecta > Lepidoptera > Geometridae > Hypomecis > Hypomecis atomaria. The sequence continues at coordinate 919,527 of OZ023297.1, forward strand.
ACTTGATATGATTTAATGAATTGTATTATCTAAATGGCTTATTAGTGAAATAGGTCAGAAAGTATTTACGCTCTGTGTACGCAGCGTGCGCTGAATCGATGGTTTTGATAGTGTTTGTAGCTTGTAGAGCCCAACTGAGTCAATGGTAGGTCAAGATCGATTCCAATTCCAATGTTCCGTTTTGTCATTAGCCAACAGTTTGAGTTTAATTAAGAACTTGTTTTTACCACTGTGTTTTGAACCATGTAAAGTGATTAATTGATTTAGGTTCGAGATGGTTTGCTCTTATTTTTTTCCCTCGTTTTCGTTCTGATTTTCTTTGTAGTAGGTACTTTTGTATTTGATTTACTCAGTGTCGATTAATGCTGTTATTTCTTGTTACTAAAAAAAGTCTGATTTTGTGTCTTGAATTGTTGTCTTTGAATCTGATTGTTTCTTTCATCGAATAATTGTTGTCTTGAAAACCACGCGTTTCCTTGAGCTGCTTCTGTATTCTAATATGCCTCGTCTCCTCTGTCATTTACACCACATTGTACTTCCATATAAGTCATAAACTTCTGTAGAGTTATCTTGCACATCTTTTAGACTAAGAACTTATACTGACTAAAGATTATTCTGTCTCTAATCCGTAAAGATTATTCTACCTTTAATCAGTAAAAGCTTAAAATTTCACGATGACCACTTGATTAATTTAAATTTAGACTTAGCTATCTATGGCGTTGGCTAATTTTCTAAAGCTACACAGAATAATGATGCCAAAACTCGCATAGACGAAATGAAATCGTCCATAATACGCAGGTAAACTTCCCGCTGGCAACAGCTAGGCTGGCATTAGCATATCCACTCATGCGGACTATAATCTAGATCATGCAGAATCAATGATTCGCGACTCAACTCGGATTTTAATCCACTGCGGACGAATACTGGTGTGCATAGTTAGTAAATACAGAATTTAGTCTTGCACTCAATTTCCGATCCAATTATTGAAGTGAAAACTTCTTTTTAACGGCGTTGTGCACTTTTTGGGATGGGTAGAAAATGTTGAACTCGCGTCAGGACACGTATGACCTTATCGAAAATTCGTAAGACGACGCAGGGCGCTCGCGCGAGTGTGCGTGTGTGATGTTGTATTTTACCACATCAATGATAGCACTTTATATGTTCAAGCTTTCACTTCTGCTGGCACTCTCGGAGTGCAACCCGTTGTTTTTTATTTTATAAGGTTTAGAATCGCTTACTGAGTATAAAATCACAAAATGCGGACAGTTCCAGGTGAAGCTTCAAGCGCCATCTTGAAAAAACGTTTCTGGCTGATATCTCGGACACTATACTCTTTAGAACAAAAGTTATTGAGAGCATTATCGTAGAAAATAACATTTCGCATCTTTTATTGCTGGCAAACTTTTTTGTAAAACTTACCGTTTACAATTTATAGCCCGATCGGAAATTTAGTGCGAGCTTGACCAAAGAATACCGCAATTTTTTCCTGGGGTACTATGTGTAGCATTCGATACGGACTTAACGACCAATACTTGTTTAGCGATAGTAGTTTTAATTGCAACTAATGGAAATTAATAGATATTTATGACTACTGACGTTATCTTATCTACTTTAATGATTTTTATTGATTGAGATCTTTTTTGGACAAATCATGTTTCTCTCAGCTTCATTGGCTTTGAAGACAATTTTTTTGTGATGTCCTTGAAAAATAGAACAAACGAATATTGAGCTTGTACCTAACCTGCTCTTTTATCCAAAGTAAAATACGCGTTACATGAGCTAACTTGAAAACAAAAACATGGAACTGTCGGTTCGCCCTTGACACGCGCCCGCAAAAGTCAATGGTGTAAGTGCTGAACCTGATTTTGTTTACGTGAACTCTAACAGTTTTCTAGAAAATTCCCTTTACTGGGTATTTATAACTTCACAACAATTTTAGTTACCTATATGGCTCTATGAAAAAATATTGAGAATTGTACCTAAATAGTAGATATTTTTAAATCTTTGCACATCTATTCCAGCAAAGGCCAACATTATCAAATTCTAAGTTCTCGTACTACTCGTAGGTACATATTAGCATTATACATAATATGATGCATCCAGTGTTTCGTTCTAATGTGAATATGTATCTTAGCATCGCGAATCGCGTTCATGCGATGTTGCCAAGGTAATAGCAAAGAAGATATAATAATACTACGTACTGGTAATAGAGTGGTAGCGTAGAATATCACTGCGCATTAAATATCTTCAGATGCTGTTGACTCATAGATACTATCGACGTTGATTTCCATCACAAATGTCTTAAAAGGTTAAATTGGTTCACGTTTACTAAGAAACAGGTGTTCTAGCGTTTATCTTTCGGGTTTTTGTTCGTAGATCTATTGTTATGACATCTGGTTGTTATTGATGCGTTGAGTGAGACTTTTTTGTAATGTTATGTTGTTTGTAAAGTATCTCGGCTATTATTCTTGACCTAGGTCATATAACTGTAAAACTTTAGCCAATTGTATAAGTATTGTAAACAGCAATATTTGCTGTATTATGTATTTGCTATGGTAAATGTGTTGCTTTATTGATTCCCATGGGTATATTGCTCGAGCAACTCGAGCCTCGTCATTTGAGAACCAATTTAATGGTAATCTCTCCATGGAGTTTCAACTTTCTACTTCTGTATCAAGCGCGGGAACTTGGTCGTTTGCCAAGTCATCGTTTCGTTTACTCCCATTTACTTATTGCCTTTTCCCATTCTATGTTTATCTTAGCTCTTACTTATCAATAAAGATTAATACGTCGGTCAAATCAAAATAACTAACTCGTTAATCACTACATAGTATAAAACAAAGTCGCTTCCCTGTCTGTTTGTCCCTATGTGTACTTATATCTTTAAAATTACGCAACGGATTTTGATGCGTTTTTTATAGATAAAGCTATTCAAGAGGAAGTTTATATGTAAAATACACATGTGCAAAGCCGGGGCGGGTTGCTAGTTTAATATAATTTAAGATATTCACGAACTGCTACGTTAGTTAAGATTTGGCCGAAAACAACTCTGTATCTCTGTAACAATGTATCACGAATGTTCTCTATCAAAGCTGTCCTAATTAACGCTTGCGGGCGCGCAGCCGACGGCTCGCGAGGGATTTGTTTCGAAACACGCAGTGGAACTAGTGGAGTTAATTCAATTTGAAGTAATCGCGCGGACGTGAGGAAGCAAGGCCGCCAGGTAACCGCCACGCGCCGATGGTGCCTGTTGCCAGCGCGCAGCACGCAACAACCTCGCCCGTCGCCACCGCATTGTGTATTCCTCTGTATTGTTTCTAACGGAACTTGAGCCAAAACACAGCCCAAAGCCTTTCAAAGCCAAACTTTCGCGTTCGCGTGTGGCTCCATACATAAATATAATGACCTGTATTCCCGAAGATTTTTTCGTAAATACCGAACATGTCGATAAAGTCATTAAACTTTCTTGAGTGCTCTTCTGGGGCCAATATGAATAAATAATACCTCATTTGCTTGTTGCCCTTATAAACACGCCCACGCCAAAAAAGCTTGCGTAAGATGTTAAGTAGGTACCTAATGAAAAGGAAAATTGTTGTTTCTATCTCGTATCGAACCACTCATGGTTTTAAGTAATAAATAACTACAGGAGTAAACAATTTTGAAACATGATTGAAAAACATAAAAACATTCAAAATCTGTTTAAAATGGAGACCTTGAGTGAATAATCAAATGGACAAACTTCGAAATGTCCAAAACTTTGAGAAATCTTTGTTTCAGACTTAAAATTAAGCTGCTTTTAGTTGAAGTGTGGTTTTACTTTTGATAAGTCTAGTTTAAGTACATGTAATGTTAGCATAGATTGTATCGGCTCCATTGCACCACTTTGCTTCTAACGCTCGAGTGTCGGTCTAGGGCTGCATGGTTGCGAGGCTATCAGTCTAGTATTCTGCAGAAGCTTACACGAATAGGTTCGGGAGAGATGCCGAGGGCACGGTATGCTGACTATGGATATACGTTGATACGGGCATACTTGACGGATCTTAGATAGCCGAGGGTTGTGCGTCAGCAGTGAGCGCTCGACTTCCATTGCACGGTTCCGTTGCTCCACTGCTCTCGTCGACAGCCTCAGCGAATGTACGTATTAGCATCGGTGTCTATATTTCGCGTACTGTGCCCAGGATTTGGTTGGATATCGCCGAGCAGCCGGACGCGTAAGTGGTGTGTATGGGGCCGGACTGACGCTGTTTTAATGGATGGACGTTTTCTCTTGTTGTAAGGTGGGACGCAGGGCCCGGGCCGTCGACCCCACCTGCCATACCTCCACTTACGCCTCTGGATGTATCGTACGTTGCCAATACACTACCCTTACACGCGACCTCTTGTCCAACATTGACAACTCTTAATACCCCTTTGTGTTGCTTGATAATTTATGAGTCGGTATTGTGTTGAGTTTATGTTGGATCGGTGATCGAGCTGCTATAATCAGTGGTCGATGATTGGGCTTGGCACTGACTTAAATGGGTGTAACATTTAACTGATTGGAAAAAAATAATGTAAGTGTTATAACTGATCCAGATTTACAAATGATTACTTCCAAACTGCAGTTCTCTTATGCTCGCCTACGTTTCGTCAGTTGCTGGCCTCAATCAGGACTCCAAACAGTCTCCACCAGTAGGTATCACGGTATCAGTGCCAGTAGTTAATTTTCTAGTCTCTAAGGACCGTTCGTGTTTGCTAACGGGTGTGTAACCGTGTGTAAGAGCGATTCTCGAGGAGACGTCTCGAGCGTTCTAAATTCTTGTTTGACTTCCTTTTGCCCTTTTCTTTTGACAGTAGCTTAAGTGCTTTTGTTTACTTCACTTTACGTATATTTGGCTAATACTTTACGCATAATATAGTAGGTATAGTAATGTTTTTATTTCATGAAAACATTTAAAATCTGTATACTGCAAAAAAAACAACTAATGTCTGTTTTCTATACATCTGTTCTTAAGTTCTTAATATTAGATTTTAACATTCAAAAAGGTATAAAGTATGTTAAAGTGGGTTTCAGTCTTTCAGTGGTACTTAGTTGTGTTATAGTGTAGCAGAAAGAGGGCATTCAACTTTTTAAGTATAATTTATTCGGTGGGAAAAGAAACATTGCCTCTACCAGTTTTGGTTTCATCACGTTTTCTTTATTTGAAATTTTATTTTGTGATATTATTTATTGTGGCATTGCACCATTCTTGTTTATTATTTAATATATACATTTATCTATATGTACAGATACCTATTTACATCTCGATTGTATTGTAATTTGTATTGTAGTTGAAGATCAATAGCTAGAGCTCGCTTTGTTCAATTGATTTAGTATTTCCTGATATCGAGAGCGACGTTACACGCGAACGGTAGGCAACTTGGTTTGCTTATCAGTTAGGTGTTAAACTTAAACTGTATATTTTATTCGGATTCTTTTATTATAACTTTTCCTGCTGATTTATAGTCACGAAAGTTTCGCAATGATATAGGTATCTGACAATTTTATAACCCATGCATGACCTAGTCTTAATAGCACTGAGAATCGATGCGCCAACTATCTTAAGAATCTGAAAATAGTTGTTCTGCGTTGGTGATATTTTTAGCTGAGAAGCTAACATTAGGCATGTCGTCTGACTGATTGTCTCGTACGGGGCTTGCAACGTGCACTGTATCAGTTGCTTTCCTATTTTAACTTTAACCTAAAGGCGTCTCGAAATGTTCTCTGAAGCACATATCAGTATTATCTTGAATCGTGAAACATTCGCATGAGTCAGAGCGGCGAGGATCTGCATTATATTTCCTGCCTCAGTTTCGCCAGGCAGGGCTACCAAACTCCCATTAGAGTGAGCTTTCCCCGCGACCTATCTAAATAAAGGTTGGATAAAATCGGGGAACAGCTCCGAATCTCGCCGTTTTACGACTAGGGTTGTAGTTGTAGATAAATATAGATCATGTCACGCGGCGCAGTGTGCAAATTAGAGCCGAATATCAACGTTTTGATACATCGCCATCGGTTTGTTTAATCGAATGTTTGGATTGTTGTGTAAATATGCTGATATCTGTCACCTGGCTCCACTCGTGATCGAAATATGACCAATGTTTTCATTGACCTTTGTGTTGTGATTTCAATTATACACTGATGTACAAGATTTGCTTTAAAACAACAGTCTCTTTGTACCTACTCTGATGTAATTTATTACTTCAGCAAAAAATTCAGCCCTACAGTAATGCATTTGGTTTCCGAGCTTGCTTCTTAGAGAGCAACGGTACGTCTCTGATTTAGTCTAATTTAGTTTCATCTTCGTGTTAAAATGCGTGCTGCGTAAATCTTCTACTATTTACATCGAGATAGATTTTCCCGTATCAGAGTTTCCTGTTCAATATACCTATACATATCGTGGCGTAACGTTTACGCACACGTCAAGCTAGCTGCGTTTACGTTAATACCACACGCTACGTCTCATTACACCTAACGCATCTCACGCATGACCTAAATTAACAATTAGAACGGGCAGGAGACGAGAAATCTAACACTGGCTATCCGTATTCCGTGTTGACGTGTGACGACGTGGTTTTATTCATCATGTCTATAAAACTATTGTTAGTTTGAGAGATACGATATCGATTCGATAGCAAATCAATTAGGTTGCAATGATAATGTACGAAAGCGAATGCCCCAAGTCATCGTAACGTTTCATGTGAAATGGCTCAATTTACATACAATCGTATTCTTGCGTTCGGTGTCAACTTGAATTGTGTCGCTACTGAAGGTTGTCTTACAAACGAATGTCTTTATTTTCTTGTGTTCGCTTTTTTTAACCTATTTAAACTTTTGTTCAAGTTTAATTCGGACATTGACTAATTGGATTTTACTTATTCCTAGACTATTGAAATCGCTAAAACAAGTACTGAAAACGCTTCAAAAGTTCACTATTTTCGGATCAAACAAATCGAGGTGAGTGCCGAACGTATCGCAGACTTCGGGCGATTGCTTTTCATTCGTTTCAATTTCAAGTCGATTGTGTTTATTATGGCCGCACTGCAATCCGTTCTGCCTTACTCACGCGTCGGGTTCTTTGTTTTGCAGGAAACCACGGGTGTGTCGACGACCTCGATTGCGCCTTGACATTTGTCCAACGTTTGTCGATCCCGATAATTTGTTATGTTATGCATCACTGCTCCATTAATTTTCATCAAACGTTGGCACCAAGTTCCCGGCGCAGTTGATAATGCTCCCTGCCCTGTTGGGCCAAGGTTTCCAATGAAACTTGATCTGTTTGCAAGGCGAGATTAGATTGAAGCGTTTTGCTTGATTCTCATTGTTGATCGACCGAGAGTAAAATGCACTACCCTTGTTCTCAGTTTTGTTTACATTTTTTCCACAAAAATATTTATAGAGCAAGCCTCGAAATATCTTGCTTTTTATAGTTGGTTTCTTTTATAATGATTGAGATTATTTCTTTTTTTCTGTGCTGAATATTTTATGTCTTTCTCAGTACTATACTGTCGAATCACAAAAAGATTCTCCATTTATGTTTTTTGTTTGGATATCACATGATGTTATCAAACAAACTTTTATTGAGGTTTATACATTGGCAAGTGCTATCATCATTATAATAATGACTAATAGAAACAATTGCGAACTTAGTAATGCAAGAACATAATTATCTTGTACGTATGTACTTCTTTTATCATAATTTTTTCAGTGGTCAAATTTGTCAGTTCTTTTTGGGGAACAACTTATTAAATTATAATTTATTTATTCTGCATTGTGTTTCTTATGTTTTATTAATTCCTGCAACTATTGAGTATGCTTGTCCCGACCATATGGTGACTACAATTAAATGCAAATACGACTACTACGCACCGGTCATTTATCAAGATTCCGACATCTTGAATTGTCCCATCTTTTCCTTGTTCGCCGTCAGTTATTATCATACTCGTACTGACCGTTCGCGCGTTCAGTAGAGTACTTATTTAATTTTGAAAACAAACAGTGGCGCATATTATAGTTATGCTAATGACTGTTTACGGGCGATAATGGCATGTAAACCGATGCGGGGAGAAAAGACGATAGCCAGCCAATCCTCCCCGTGTTATCGAAGGTCGTGACTGAAGCCCTGGACGATGAACTTTACTCTGCATCGTGAAATTTGATACTTAAAATAATTGGTCATTGCTGCAGCTTCACTATGAAACTATAGTTTCAGGAATAAGAGCTTTAAGTGCTACCATGGGTTTAATGTTGATGGTTTGTTGACATGTTGAAACTTCGTGTTCTGTTCGTCAATGTGGATTGTGACGTTTGCTTCACAATTCATTGTGACGAAGAGTGTGTTTAATTTTTTAGTAATAGGTATTAGAACTGTTATAACTGAAGTCTTTTTTATGTAGGTACATTAAGCGTCGTATTTGAGTTCAAACAATCAGCTATATCTCTGTCGCTATAGTCGTGTTTATGTAATCCCTCTCGTATTTAGACCTACAATTTGACAGCGTGTTATTGGCTCAATCTATTTTTGTATTCCCAACTTGACTTCAGCGGTCGATAGGTCGATACGGACCGGTTTGTACCTTTTGTTGAATCCGAAATATAATTTCGTTTCTTTTTTGTTCGCGTACTCATGTTAGCCTTCTGTCAGAGACGTCTTCTCCGAAGTGTAAACTTTAACCATTATTTTTATAGCATTAACTTTGGATTAATATAGCTTAACCATATTTTAGTTGACTCTTTTGACTAACCGTTCTACATATTTGCCGATACTTTCGAGTGGTCTCTTTGTAACTGATTATTTATTACCTAATACAATACTGACAAGTGACAGAGAACTGTATTGCTGAGTAAACAAATGCTCGCAGTTTCAACATTTCCCTATATTTGTCAAATCGGCGAGTACCTCCGTGACATGCGATTTCAAAATCACATTAAATCATGGAGAGCTCATCCCACACATCCTACGTTCTACATTTTGTTGTGTAAACACGTGCAAGTTCGTTAACCTGTGTTGTGTCGGTGATGGCGTGCGTACGCGCAGACTCTACATGTGTGTGTGACGACTGTTTGCAGAAGATTTAGTTGACAGTGAGAAATCTTAATATTCTCGGTGTTTAGAGCACTAAGCTCACCTATTTATCTGGAATTTACTTTAGATTTTTAGTTTGAAAATGTTGTTCGATGATTTAGGTTTTCCGTGGCTAAACGAATGTAAAATTGACGCAAATCAGAAGTAGTTTTTCTTGATAGTATGAGCCACGAGTTATCTATGTGTGCGTCTGCACCTCAAGTCGGCACACTTGCGCGAAGTGTTTGTACGCAACATAAATACAAGTGAGGTTCACGTGTCCTGTAAGAACCCTAATATATGAGTAGTGCGCAGTTGAAGCTTCTGGGAGATCTTCTACTGGCGTGTTGATAGTTTCTGTGCCAGAATCATAATGGATTGGCTAGCTTTGTCGGAATAACTGCACTTTCTTGGAAGCTAGAATGGTTTGAGAACCGCTTGCGGGAGTTGCGGGACGAAACGACGCAATACCCTGATTTTCGATGTGCAATTTATCATTGTTTCGAATAATTATGTCAATGTTTAGCTATTCAGTTTTTAGGGTTCCGTACCCAAAGGGAAAAACGGGACCCTATTACTAAGACTTCGATGTCCGTCTGTCACCGGGCTGTATCTCATGAACCATGATAGCTAGGCAGCTGAAATTTTCACAGATGGTGTATTTCTGTTGCTGCTATAACAAAAAATACTAAAAACAAAATAAAATAAATATTTAAGGGGGGCTCCCATACAACAAACCTGAATTTTTAGACTTTGTCGCTCTATATTAATAATGGTAATAGGTGCTTGACATTTTTAGAGAATATTTAGTTTTATATTCACTTCAATAATAAATAATAAAATAAAATAAAAAAAATACTTGAGGGGGGCTCCCATACAGTACGGAACCCTTCGTGCGCGAGTCCTACTCGTACTTGGCCGATTTTATTTTCTTGCCTCCGTTATACCTGTACAAACCGTTGTTAATTACAACATTTTTGGATTCTCTAGCCTACACAGTTGTGCCCACTTACATTAATTTAAAACGTAATTGAATCCTCATTATCATCAGTATATATGAACCATGCTATTGCGGTTCGTATTGCGTTGATGTGAAACGCTCGTCTCACCAATGAAATATAGCGTAGATTCAGAGTTTTTGACCTTGCGATAGACTAATCACTTCCACCCACGCGGCAACTTTAAATTGTACTTTATTCTCTTGTTGCTATGGTAGTGTTTCTCTTGGACGCTGGCGTTGTTTTGTTCAATGTTATTGGAATGCCACTCGACTGCGGAGTCCTATAAATTCACGGCGTGTAAAGTGTTTACGAATATCGACAGAGGTCGCTTACATTCTGCCTGTCTTCAGTTCTACAGGCCGATATTTGCCATGCGATAGTACTATTTATCCTCCACTGTTAATAATAATATATGTAATCGCTTTCTGATACCGCTCATAGCGTAGTGTGATTGGTGGTCTTTAGGTCGTTAGCGATCCTCGAAGTTAAGCAACGTTCAGCACGGTCAGTTTTCGGATGGGTGACCGCGGGTGTTATTTGACCACCCCTGGTTGTTTTAACCGTTTAGCCATATCAGAGGCTCTCAGGCAGCTTTAAAACAGCTAGTCACCCGGCCTATACGAACTTACTTTTATCGCTTTCTGGAATAGAGTCATTTAAAAAATATGAGATGTGATTAGAACTACATCTATAGGTATTTTATTTGTTTCTATTTCTACTAAGACAATGAGTTAATTCTTCAATTAGCCTCTTTGACCGATAGGTAGAAAGTCGTAATTGGTTTTATCTTTTATTCAGTGTCTATCATCCCTCTTATCATTTGATGTCATGCATCGTAGGTAGATTGTATACAGGGTTATTTCTAATCAATTAGCATCCTTTTAGGGGCTTATTCTGTACATCAAAACTAACAACTTTCGTTCAACGACTTTTATTAATTCTCAAAATAAAAGTTGTTGTTACATAGAAAAATATTGGTCTCCCTCGACAAACTGTATGGAACAGCTGTTTATTTATTTTTGACAAAAGTCGCAGAACAAAAGTTGTTAGTTTTGATGTACAGAATATTCCCTAAAAGGATGCTAATTGATTAGAAATTACCCTGTATATGCGCATCATATGCGTAGTTGGCGGCGTTTCATGTTATGCCTAGATCCTTCAGTTGGCTCGATGTAATCATTGAAACAAGGTCGCCTCACTAGGACAGCGCGCGAAATACTATTTTCTTTCTTTTTTGGCATTTACAGATAGATAATAGTTCGTTGCAAGTAAAAAAATACTGATTATAGGCCTTAAATAGGTAGTGTTAGCGAGGTATATACCTACACTTAGAAACCAAAATAGTGGGCCAGTTTAGGCACAAGAGTCCACTAACTAAAAACTAAGGTGAAAATCAGTTGATGCACTTTCGTGCATTTACTGACCACTAATTTAGTTTTTAGGTGTAGGTAACTCGTAAACGCTACGTATTCATGACCGTTAAATGAGTTTTTGCAAACTTAAAACGAGTAGTTTATCTGTATAATTATTTTTCGCAAAAAATAGCACGACCGACTTCACCCGTGTACAGAATTCGCGAATATTTCGCACGGATCGATGTTACATTTTTCACATTATTGTTGATTTATCAAAAATGGCTCAGCCGATTTAAATATAATTTTAATGGGACCAATTTCGAAGTATATTCTTTCCAATAAAAAAAGAGTTATTGAAATCGGACTACTACGAAAAAAGTTATGCGTGGTAAATAAAAAAAAAACGCGTCGATTTGAGTTCCTCCTCCGGTTTTTTTGCCTTTTTAACCGATGAACCAATTCATCGGTCAAAATGGCAAAAAACCCAAAAAAGTTTGAAATTTTCGCGCTAACGGTTCGGACGTTCAGCGTTAAAGCCGGTATGGTGTGCGTGTTACAGAAGTTACAGTAGCGCCATCTCTTAGCCTATCCTTACATGGTATTAAATAAAGTCGCTATTTTTGTCTGTTTGTTTGTCTGTATGCTTAAATCTTTAAAACTACGCAACGGATTTTGATGCGGTTTTTTTAATGGATAGAGTGATTCAAGAGGAAGGTTTATATGTATAATACACCTGTGCGAAGCCGGGGCGGGGGTCGTCTAGTTTCAATAAAGCTTACAAAGTTATTTCTTCTCGCGTCCCTCCTGACAGATCTGGTTATCAAGTTGTCAGTCTGATTTAACGATATAGAGCGGTTCCTAGCTACGTTGTGGATGGTTTTCGTGAAACGAATTGATTGTAACGTGATTCAGAATCTAAATTAGGTATAGAATATAGGTAGGTTTGTTATTAACACATTGTCGGTTGGTTTTTTATTAGGAACTACTTTCTAACGGTTTCAGGATTACGTGTTGTTTTTTTTTGTTTTTGTTTCTTTGTAAAAGTTGCTCATGCTATTGAACACAATGGTATCCTAGAGTCCAAGAGTATGGAAAGAGTAATAGCGCTCATATCGTAGTTTGACTAGGTGTTTGGTAGCGATCATCTAAGTTAAGCAACATTCAGCACGGTCAGTCTTCGGATGGGTGACCATGGGTGGCATTTACAACTGAGCGCTACCGTGGCTCGGATGACACGTTAAATTGTAGGCTGCGGTTATTTTAACCGTCTAGCCATGTCAGAGGCCGTTACTCTGACACTAGGGCTATACGAACGTACTTACTTTTAGAGTGTAATTTGTGAACATATCATCCAAAGTTGTCTGTCTAAAATATTTTTTACTTTTGTGGTATTTTTAACCGACTTCCGAAAAGGAAGAGGTTCTATGTTCGTGTGTATGTAATTCGCCAATTGTGAATCGAATCGAAAAAAAATTTAGCTCGAAAGGGTAATACTCCCGAAGTAGTCCCATTTAAATTTTACAGAAATCGGGTGAACCGTTTTTGAAAAATCAACAATAATGTAAACAATTCGTGCGAAATATTCGAGTTTTTTACACGATGAAAGGCGGTATTGCCATTTTTTGCGAAAAATAATTATTATTTCCAATTATGTAATCAACTATTTATAGCAGAATATTATTTATAACACGAGCAAAGCTGGGAACAATATTAGTCTTACTATTAGTAAACGTTATTCGACGCGAAAAGTAAAAAAAAATACAAATACTAAAGCCCAATAAATCCCGGGACGATATTTACTTCGTTGAAGTTTTCTCGGTAAAGCCAATTTTTCCTCAGAAGAAATAATTCCGTTCGTCTGAAAACTCTTTCATGCTCATGTTTACACAATCACAAACACGTCAATTTATTTTCTTTGAGTTCATGATGTTACGGAAAATATACGCCCCGCTCATCATCATTATCATTTCAGTAGTTACAATGGGTAACTAAAAGTATACTAAGCGCCACACAAATCGGCGGATGAGAAGTTAGCCACAGAGGACACTTCACCGTGATTCGCTGATTATTGCGCATGTGTGCACAATTCCGACGCCGCGTGTCGTAGTGGTGAGCACGGGCGTAGGGAGCGCGCGGGAGCCATGAGGTAGGCGGGCGGGTGTGCCCCGGCGTCTCGTCTCTCTGGCTCCCGCGCATACCTATATTTTGGCTTTTGCGCAGCGTTCTGCGCATAACTCGGCGGATGAGAATCCGCCGATTTGTCACAGATTCTTCACTACGTATAGATTTCCTATACTAGGACTGTTTGAAAACTGGTTACATACATTGTCTTCATATAGTATTCATTTCGTTGTCGGTCCTTTTTAGGGTTCCGTACCCAAAGGGTAAAACGGGACCCTATTACTAAGACTTCGATGTCCGTCTGTCCGTCTGTCTGTCTGTCACCGGGCTCTCATGAACCATGATAGCTAGGCAGCTGAAATTTTCACGTGATGTATTTCTGTTGCCGCTATAACAACAAATACTAAAAACAGAATATAATAAATACCTATTTAAGGGGGGCTCCCATACAACAAACGTGATTTTTAGGAGTCTTTTGCTTGCTATCAATAACGGCAAGATGGGTATTCCATACGGTACGGAACCCTCCGTGTGCGTGTCCGACTCGCACTTGGCCGATTTTATTGTAGGATTTGTCCTACTTTACACTGCGCTTGTCAGAACGTGGTATTCATTAAAGAACTTTCGGCACAAACAGCCTGTGTTTTTGTTCTGCCTGGGTAAACCCTGGGGAAATCCATAACACTCATTCGCAGCAGACACTATCCCACTACTGGATATAGGCTTCTCCCTTACAGTGCCGTCAGCTTCGGTCCTGCGCCAATCTTGTCCAAGTTACGCATTTACGACATTTTAATTCAAATATGCTAATGCTACATCTATCTTGTAGGAGCTCCTAGGCCATTTCGGCTAGTATTTATGTACCTAATCGTATATTTTTATCTATTTCATCTAATTTTGGCTTGCGTTCATGACCTCTACTTTGTCCTCTTATTTAATTCTTTCTGTAGAAACTGCCAGAATAAGTTTTGCTTGAACATTTGCATGCTGAATTGTATTTTGTTTGTTATTTTTTTCATGACATTCTTAAATCAGAAATAGTTAAGCGGGAGGAGATTCCTAATGTAATGTTTTTACCTGTACCCTGCAGGACGTAGGCCGGCCTTATCTACTTTGGAATTTTTTTCGTCCAGTCAAATCAACATAAAAGCCACTTCCTGATAATAATATGTTGAATGTGTAAATGGCACGGTCATATAAGATTTTGAAGAAAGAGATGCCATGTTTTGTAATGTTCCTTTGGGAAAGTAGGCTATGCTTTTGTCGGTTTAATACTGTATTCCACATTTTTAAAGTTTAATGTTTTTTGACATAAAATTAATATTTTATCAAGAACGAGCGCAGTGACCTCGCTAGATTATGATCAGTTGACCAGGAATTAAAAAAAAATCGCATGGCATTGAACTCTTCAAACGCGTCGCATACCGTCACATGATGGGTCATAAATACATGCACACATACATGGATCATTAGCATCATTATTTATTTGTGTAAACATAATTACAGGTCACGGAAAAACACACAAAGATGCTGCGAGCGTGCGTGCCACACACCCCATCCCAGCGGCCTGCGGTCTCTACTACTTTGAAGTTCGCATCGTGTCCAAAGGCCGCGACGGCTACATGGGCATCGGCCTCTCGGCTCACGGCGTCAACATGAACCGACTGCCTGGTAAGCATGGTAGATATTGCATCTTTTACTAACTACACTTAATGGCCTAGACATGTAAATCACGGGTAAGATAGAGAGAAGACTCGAACGTGGTAAGACTTAGCGTAGGTCTCTCGGGGCTGCTTTCTGTCAGAGATGTGAGAGGTGTATGAGCTGTGTTTAGAGCCAGTGACTGATAAAAGCTGTGAAACGGTGTGATTCTATTGGTGAATTTTTGACCGACGAAACGGGGGAGGTACTCAATTCGACGCTTTTTTTTTAATGTAAAACCACGCATAACTTTTTACATA
Source organism: Hypomecis atomaria (assembly GCA_964007245.1). Lineage (NCBI taxonomy): Eukaryota > Metazoa > Arthropoda > Insecta > Lepidoptera > Geometridae > Hypomecis > Hypomecis atomaria. Next base: position 935,048 of record OZ023297.1, read on the forward strand.
GTGTTAGTAGTTTCGATTTTGATAATTCTTTTTTTATTAGAAAGAGTATACTTCGAAATTGGTTCCATTTAAATTTTATCGAAATCGGCTGAGCCATTTTTGATAAATCAACAATAATGTGAAAATTGCTACATCGATCCGTGCGAAATATTCGCGAATTTAGTACATGGTTGAAGTCGGTCATGCTATTTTTTTGCGAAAAATAATTATTACATTATTAAGCACACGGCTCATGTACTCGTCACATCTCTGGTGGATACCAAAAGCTCCATTGTGGTGGATAGAAGGTGAATGGTGATTCTCTGGTAAGCAGTAGAAACCTTGATTGTACCAGTAGAATACGTAGATCACTTTATTCAATTTAAAACTGGTCATAAATATGACTTTACTCGAGTTTCAGGTGGCCAGACTGAGATGTCGGTAACCATGTACCAATGAGAAATGGAGCAACAAATATATTTATACTAGAATATTTTTAAACACAAAATATTAAATAAACATGATTGTTAACTTCTGTGGCAAAAAGGTTCTAAAATGAAGATCAACAAATTTTGGTAAAAATAAAGTGATCTTAAATAAAGTGATGCAAATGGAGAATATGGGGAATAACTTATCATGTGGTCGCTTTACGAGAGGCGTACGTTTAATTGTGGGCATTATCAAACAGATATGGAAATAAATATATTTTTTATTATTTATTTTACCAGACTTAGGTAAAACTGTAATATTGATCAGGGATATAAAATACTAGATCATCTTCTACAAACAAACAGCAAATTGGGACTCAAATTCTTCAAGGGCAGTATCGACTGCCACTCTTCGATACAGGTATCTGGCACATTTAATTTGAAATAACAAAACCAGCATTTTTAAAAGGATGCAGGGTTTATTTTGTCTCCATTGAACTTAAGATAACGAGGGGTGGTGATTATTAGTATCAGAGGCCAAGGAATATTTTTGGGTCTCTGCGCCAACCTACTAATCATTGCGCCAAGCTTCTAAAGTCACAATACTCCCAATAGGCATCATGAATGATGCCTATTGTCACGGTAATGGTATCTAATGTAACAGTATTCGGTCTTCATACAAACGGTCGGAACGCGAAGCATACCTACGCGCCTCCGAGTTCGGTATGCCAACAGTCGCAGATACGCCGTAGTGACGAATGAGCGTGTTGGCTTGTAATCAGTAAGCGAGCGATGGTACCTACCAGACGGGCAGCTCTGGCGCGTGTTACGTACTGCGTGGCCACGCGGGGCTGTAGTTGTTTATTTCAAGGTCAGGGCCGAGTCACAATACAGCTAGATACCATTACCGTGCTATTGTACCAGGCCGGGGTTTCCCACTAGGCATTGTTCTGTACAGGTTGGGACAAACACTCGTACGGCTATCACGGCGACGACGGGCATTCGTTCTGCTCGTCGGGCACCGGGCAGCCTTACGGACCGACCTTCACCACGGGCGACGTCATCGGCTGCGGCGTCAACCTCGTCGACAACACTTGCTTCTACACAAAGAATGGACACCATCTCGGCATAGCGTTCAGAGGACTGCCAGTGAGTTATAAAGTCTAGATAATTTAGGTATCTCCGCCATACGACTCTACATTGTCACTTGCGGCTGCGCAGTAAAATTGGTCCACAACGCGGGCACACTTTTAGATATCCAATAAGAGCAGCTTGTTCTTGTAGTCTTGATGAGACCTGTGGGATACCAGATCGCAATGTACCAACAACTATACGAGTACTTTGTATATATTTTGGACTCGTCACAAAACTCGTCAGTTACGTGATGAAGTAGCTTAGTCCAGTTAGGTGCTTAATTTATAACTTTGACTGGATACAGAACATCGGCTCAAATCTTTTGCTAGCACTAAAAGTATGACCTAATAATACACAATAGCATAGTTTGAACTCGTGATATGTCCGTTCGCAGCCAAACCTATACCCAACAGTCGGACTGCAGACGCCAGGAGAGGTGGTAGACGCAAACTTTGGTCAGCAGCCGTTCGTGTTCGACATAGAGGACATGCTGCGTGAGCTGCGCGCGCGCACCCGCCTCGCCATAGACGAGTTCCCGCTGCCGGACGAGCAGGGCCAGTGGCAGCAAGTGTTACACAGGTATACTTATCATATCATATCATGTCATGCAAGATCGAATCAGGAATGAGCAGTTCCGCACAAGGACCAAAGTTTCTGAAGTTGAAGTAGCAATGGAAAGGGCACATAGCGCGGAAGACTGATGGCCGATGTCGAAAATTTTTGAAGCGCAGCGTGGACGTCCACCTACGAGGTGGACAGATGATCTCGTCGAGATCACACATGGCGATGCAGGATCACGCTGGATGAAAGCCGCTTCCAATCGATCTTATTTGAGATCCATAGAGGAGGCCTATGTCCAGCAGTGGATATTATATGGCTGATGGATGGATGGATGATGAATATGCTTTTCATGTTAGATTTACAATTGGTTCGCTAGCTTCTAAATATTGGATTTGGATAAAAAACTCTTTGAACTCACTTAATTCGTTTATTGAGTAAAATGCACACGCGCACCGTCCTAGGGTCTGTCGTCGTATCCAAAAAATGTAAGAAACCATTCTAATCGTACTTTCTCTTTCACTCTCTTCTATTTAGCTCATTCATCCGTCCCTTTCACACTCTTGCGTTCCGATCCACTCATCATTTCTACAACTCGGCCATTCTGCTACTGACTGTCCACAGTCACTCTACAATTCCGTCTTTCATACCATCTGTTGAACCCTAATTTTAGAAAACTTTATACAATACTATGGTTACCTATTTCTTCAATGTTAAACAATACCAAGCTTCTAACAATTTAAATCTACGGCTATCTTAAGTTATCTTAATTAACATCGTATGGGTATCTCGTTTATCTAGGGGCAAAATTACTATTGGTACTCAACTTAAATCAAAACCTTATAAACAAAATTTTAATAAATCTACTTCACATTTGAAACTCTTGCCTACTACGCCAAACGGGCGTCATATCAGTTACTACTAATGTTAGATAATAATAATTAAATTAGTCTTTCAACACTAAAAAACTTAAAAATACTCCTAAACCATTAACAAATTTAGTCTTATTTCTGCAAAAATCTTATGGATTATTTGGTAGGTAATATTTAGAATTATTACACAAAATAGTACAGAACACAGGTTAATAACTTATGCTAATGAAATCTTTACTTCTTTTACCAACAATACAATCATATTCTTTGTGATTGTCCGTCTTAACAATCTTAGTTTTACACATATTCAAAAAAAAACATGCACTTAGCCTACTTTGTAAATACTATGAACTAAAATGTCTACAGGGCTAGTATGCCTTACTTCTGAACTGAATACTAAATAATGCGAACTGATATAGCAATAGATTTGGGCATACCTAAAGGTCCTGTAAAACAAACAAAATATGATATTAGCGACGCAGAACTTCCTGGGTTTGCCTACGCCACCACGCCCTGAGAACGATTCCTGAAACAAACAACTGTTAACCCATTACCTATTCGGAGTCATTACCGGCGGTAGCATCTGGCCATGGTTTCATGCCATCTGCGGCAACCGAAGTTTTCTTGGAACCTTCATCTCCGGAGTAGAGTTTTTCAACGTCGTAGCGGTCGTTCCGCTTCACCTTAACCACCTTGTATGGGCCTAAGTATTTTGGTTTTAATTTCAACCCGACTCCAAACTGAGTCCTCTTAATGGCGACTATATCACCCTCTTTGTATTTATGACCGTCTTTTCTCTTCTTATTAAATGTTTTACGATTTTCGTCTTGAACTTTTCCTATTTGCAGTTTCGCCTTTTCTTTCAGTGCTTCTCTGTTTTGTGTGAAATTATTCCGTTCTTCCTGTTGTAGTAATTCTACGATTTCTAAGTCATCTTTCATTCGAAGCTTCGTTCCCGTCATAAGTTCAAATGGCGTCGTGTCGATACTGCGTTGATAAGTACTGTTTAGTGCTCTCTGCACCCGGCTGATGTGTTTGTACCACAATGCTTGATCTGAAATACAAATCTTGGTTAAAACAGCTATTATTATTCTGTGGATCCTTTCCCCTGTCCATTTCCTCGAGGTACACCAGTGGTAATCATTAATTGTTGTATATTTTCTCGTTCACAATACTCTTTGAAATCGTTGCTGGTATAGGCCGTTCCTCTGTCTGTTATCAGTCGGTGTGGGTTACCAAACGTCTGTTGGTGAAGCATTAGCTTGTCAATCGTTTCCTTTGTCGTGGTCCCTTTTACTGGAAATAACCAAACAAACTTAGTGAAGGCATCTACAACTGTTAAAATGTAATTGTACATTTTCCTGGTTTCCGTCAGTGGTCCAATATGATCGCAATGCAGGGTGTAAAGTGGAATACTTCCTTTGTCGATACAATGCAAAAAGCCTTCTTGTTTACCTTCTTTCTTAGTTGCTAACAAACATGGTATGCATGTAAGAAGGAACTCATCAATTTTCCTACTCAGATTTTTGATGTAATAATCTTGTGATAACATCTCCATCATCTTTCTTTTTCCAAAATGTCCACGTTCATGAACTCTTTTCAAAATTTCAGCTTCTAAATTTTGGGGTATTACCAGTCTTCTTTCCGCGCCTTTGTACAGCAATCCATTGTCATAGCTGTAGTCTTCATAATCTTTTTCCGTTAAAATTTCAATTATCGCTTTATTACCTTCATCTAGTAGTTGCGCTCTGCCAATTTGGTCATGAAGACTGAGTTCCACTGCTCCTATGAAGGGGTACCGGCTTAAGGCGTCTGTGTGTTTCATTTTATCACCCGGTCGATGCTCAATCGTGTAGTCATACTCTTCGAGCAACAGTATCCAACGAGCAACTCGCGTCGTTAAGTCTCTTTTGTTTAGTGTCTTCTGAAACGCTTGGCAATCAGTTACTATTTTGAATGTCTTACCGAATAAATAGTGCCTGAACTTCTTTACCGCTTCTATTATAGCGAGAGCTTCTAACTCATAGCTTGTGTATTTTCTTTCCGCTTCAGTTGTCTTTCGGCTAAAGTAATGTACCGGATGTAGCTCTCCCTTACTATTCTTCTGCAACAGTATCGCACTGTAGGCTACTAGGCTGGCATCTGTGTGTACTTCGATCTGCAGGTGTGGGTCAAATATTTTCAATACTGGACTGCTCGTCAATATCTCTTTTAGTGTATAGAATGCTTTCTTTTGGCCATCGTCAAATACAAAATCTGTACCTTTCTTTAGTAAATCTGTTAGCGGTTGAGCTATTAAAGCAAAATCTTTCACATACTTCCTGAAGTATGAAGCCAGTCCGAGGAAACTCTGAAGCGCTTTAATATTTCTTGGCTCAGGGTACCTTCGTATGGCATCAGTCTTCTCCAATGAGGGTTGAACCTGGCCGTTCTCGATCAGATGACCCAAGTATTCAATCTGGCGGCATATCAGTCGTGCTTTTTTCCAGTTTATTTGCAGGCCGTATTGTGCTGCAACATCTAGTACTTGTTTCAGTCGTTGCACCGCCTGAAATTCATCAAATGCTGGAATTAATATATCGTCTATGAAAATAATTAAAATTCCCTTAGCGATTAGTTCTCTGAAGATGATTGTCACAAATCTCATAAAATACTTTGGACAAACTGACAGTCCAAAGGGAGCTCTTAAAAATTCATACTGTCCATTGTGCGTCACAAATGAGGTGTATTTTATGCTCTCTTCACTGACTCGCAAATGAAAAAATCCATTTTTTAAATCTAATACTGAAAAAACTTTAGCTTCTTTAAGTTTATCTATCAAGTCATCTATAATAGGGAGAGGAAACTCATCTTTTACCATCTTTTTATTTATCGGCCTGTAATCAACACAAACTCTTGTGTTTCCATCTTTCTTTTTAATGAGTACCAAAGGGGATGAATACTCTGAATAACTCACCCGAATAATTCCATCTTGTAGCCACTCATCTACCTGTTTCTCGATCAATTGTTGCTCTGTTAACGAAACACGTCTAGGTCGCTGAGCAACGGGAATGTCATCCTTCAACACAATTTTCAGTTCGATGGGGGCTTCTTTTGTCTGCTTCGGATGATAGTTTTCAACACACTTGAGCACCTCGTCCTTCAGGCTATCATCTATTTTCCCTATAACAAAATCGTTGCAAACAAAACAATTTAAGACACTCAACCAATCGTCTTCACTAGGCACAATGTAAACCGAACCGTTTTTCATCACGGTGGTGACACGGCTGAGAAAACTTTGACCTAATAGCACGTCACAAGGTATTGCCTCCGAAGGCACGACATAGAACAACACATCCCTGTAAGATTCACCGTCTATCGCTATATCAGCCCGAAAATAACACGTCGAAAGTATTTTCGCCTTACCGAGCCCTGCAAACGTGTTCCCTTGTTTGATTGTTTTAACACCTAGGTTTTCCGCGAAAGTCATCGTGCTTAAATTACATTCACTACCACTGTCGATAAGAGAATTGGTATTTTTACGCCTAAATGTCCATTAAAATTCACCGATTTGAAGTATTTCTTGACGTCTGTAGTTGAATCGCGTCCCTGACTTTGACAATCCACAGCTACTTCACTATCCGAACTTGCCGCTATACTCGCGTCGTTCATTCGAGTACAATCGACCGATGTGACATTAGCTGCAATGTACGTCTTCTTGTATTGTGCGGTTGGCACCATTGGCGCGTTGTAATTTACGTTCCGTTTCTCGCTGTCGCTCCGTCGCTGTCCGTCGTGATGTCGTGAAGTTGTTTCTTTTGCACATTGAGAAGAAATATGGCCGAACTCGTTACACCGGAAACACTTCATACCTTTGTCTTTGTTCGGACATTTTGATGACACGTGACCTTTCCCTCCGCAACTATAGCAAAATTTTTCATTTTTCGATCTGAAATTTTCAGGTTTTGCCGCACTCGTACTTGTATGCTGTCGTTTTTGGATGCTTTCTTGAACCTGCTCGTATATTTTCAGCTTCTCTTTAAGGTCGCCATACGTCGTCGTCCCATACAACATTATTTTGTTCGTTTCCGTGTCAACAATGCCGTCAATTATGTACCTGATGGCTACATAGTCTGGTATCCGTCCTCTCTTCCCTAATTCCTTCATTTTTAGCATGTAGTCTTGACAATTTTCGTCCTTCTGTTTCTTCCTTGCTGACATCATCTCGTGTATAGTCTTGGCGTCTAAGGTGTCCGGAAACTCACGCTGTAACGCAGCTTTTAGGTCTTCCCACGTCTTGTAGGGTCGCTCAGATTTTAGCCATAGCGCCGCCGTTCCTCGTAATGCGCGTCTTGCTAAAATCAACATTTGTAGTGGAGTCCATTCAAAGATTTCGGCGTTGTCCTCCAACTCGGATATCCACTTGGACGCGGGGTACGATCGGTCTTGCCCCGTATACGTCGTGATTAGATCTTCTGCCAGAAAATTGGATATTCCTCTCATCATCGCCTTACTGCCGCTGCCGCTGCCGTCTTGCTGGGTGGCTGGCACGTCTTTTTCCGTCATATTTCGTCGTGGTGGAGCGTCGTGCTCCCGTCGTTCTGCAAAATGGCGTCTTTTGATGACCGCGTGCGCGTGCGTCCGCCTCGTCGTTTTTCAAGCGTCGTACGTCCAATATCCCAATCTATATCCCGGCGAGCTCCCACTTTGTAGTACTAGGGGCTTTTAGACTTGGGATTTGGATAAAAAACTCTTTGAACTCACTTAATTCGTTTATTGAGTAAAATGCACACGCGCACCGTCCTAGGGTCTGTCGTCGTATCCAAAAAATGTAAGAAACCATTCTAATCGTACTTTCTCTTTCACTCTCTTCTATTTAGCTCATTCATCCGTCCCTTTCACACTCTTGCGTTCCGATCCACTCATCATTTCTACATGTATACGTGAAACTTAATGGTACAGAAGACAAAAAAGCAAAGCACAATGCAATAAGAGTGGAACAGTTATGCCAGCAAAACAAGACCGAGCTTTATTATCTTATGGAGTTCAGCTAGTTAGAGTTTGGCTAAGAAATGCACAAACACCACAAGTGGAGCATCAATCGGTCTTCATCCCGCAAACTTAGACAGAAACCACCCTAGACAATTTATGCCCACCCCAAAAAACTTGAAAGTCAGTTACCTACATTATATTTTTTTGGAGTTGTGTTACCCATCTAGAAAAGTAGAATGTAGCAGCTGCTCCCTTCCCCTAGGGAAAATCTCTAGTTTCGCCAATAGTCGGCGCTCTGCTTTTAAGCACGCAATTACAGTATGTCAGACTATTACGGGCGGCCTCTACATTTAACTGCTATTGCAGGTAATCCTACTAATATTATAAACGCGAAAGTTTGTAAGGATGGATGGATGGATGTTTGTTACTCTTTCACGCAAAAACTACTGAACGGATTGAGATGAAACTGCAATAATATAGCTTATATATCAGAATAACACATAGGTTTTAAATTATAATGATATTGCGTAAATTTTCCACAATATAACAATAAGTGTTAAGTAGGAAAAATCTGCTATCTGCGAGCTATTCTAGAGTGCGCTTCAAGAAATGTCAAAATAAAAACAACTGTAGAATCGAACAACCGTCAAATCGTTTTTTTTTATTTTTTTATTTTCCACCTCCTTTATTAAGGGTTGTAATGTAAGATAGAGCCTCGGGTTCGAAAGATGGAAAGTGACATAGTCTACTTTTTATCCCGGATAAATAAAGGGATCCTATGGGATAGCACAAAAATCAAAATATCATGCGGGCGAAGCCGCGGGTAAAAGCTAGTTGTAAAATATATGAATGCGTGTTACAGAATGGTATCGTCGTACCTGGTGCACCACGGGTACTGCGGCACGGCGCAGGCGTTCTCCCGCGCGACGGGGCAAGCTATAGAGGAAGATATAGCTTCCATCAAAAATAGGCAAAGTGAGTACTTGCGGTTTCTTTTTAAATAAATAAATAAATAAATATTAAGGGACATCTTACACACGGTCTCTGACCCCAAACTAAGCAAAGCTTGTGTTATGGCTGCCAGAGACTGTTATACTACATATACATATTTTTTAAATTCATACGTATATAGATAATGCCTAAATAACACCCAGACACAGAGCAAACACCTATGTTTATCACATAAATATTTGCCCTGGGTGGGAATCGAACCCACGCCACTTTGACCCAGGAGTCAGGGTCACTAACCACTGAGCCACCGAGGCAGGTTTTGTATCTATCTGTTGATGAATTGAATATCGGCTGATATAAGCGTCTCTTTGCTTTTTCTTTGTGAATTCGTTGTGACTCAGAGCGCTGGGCGCGCTCTAACCTGCTTCCAAACAATCACGCGCGAGTGAATCCTTTAACAGTTTGGCAACATTGGTCTAAATCGAATTTGGTCGCCTAACCCTACAGGTAATGAGTTGTGTGTCGACGTGCGTGACGTGATGGTGTCGTTATTGCAGAGGTGTCGGCGCTGGTGCTGGCGGGGCGCATCGGCGCGGCGATCGAGCTGACGCGGCGGACGTGGCCCGGCCTGCTGGAGCGCGACCCCGAGCTGCTGTTCCTGCTCAAGTGTCGCCAGTTCGTCGAGATGGTCAACGGCAGCGACGTGCGCCAGGTGAGTCGCGCGTGTGCCGACCTGTACCACCCTGCTGGAGCGCGACCCCGAGCTGCTGTTCCTGCTCAAGTGTCGCCAGTTCGTCGAGATGGTCAACGGCAGCGACGTGCGCCAGGTGAGTCGCGCGTGTGCCGACCTGTACCACCCTGCTGGAGCGCGACCCCGAGCTGCTGTTCCTGCTCAAGTGTCGCCAGTTCGTCGAGATGGTCAACGGCAGCGACGTGCGCCAGGTGAGTCGCGCGTGTGCCGACCTGTACCACCCTGCTGGAGCGCGACCCCGAGCTGCTGTTCCTGCTCAAGTGTCGCCAGTTCGTCGAGATGGTCAACGGCAGCGACGTGCGCCAGGTGAGTCGCGCGTGTGTCGACCTGTACCACCCTGCTGGAGCGCGACCCCGAGCTGCTGTTCCTGCTCAAGTGTCGCCAGTTCGTCGAGATGGTCAACGGCAGCGACGTGCGCCAGGTGAGTCGCGCGTGTGCCGACCTGTACCACCCTGCTGGAGCGCGACCCCGAGCTGCTGTTCCTGCTCAAGTGTCGCCAGTTCGTCGAGATGGTCAACGGCAGCGACGTGCGCCAGGTGAGTCGCGCGTGTATCGTGCGCCCATCTGTACGGTCCTAACGGACGTGGCCCTTGAGCTTGAGTCGACGAAGCGATCGTGACCCTTGGCTTGAGCTAACGCGGCGGACGTGGCCATTAGTTTGAGCTGACGAAGTGAACGTAGCCCTTAACATGAGCTGACGCGTTGGACGTGGTCCTTGGCTGGAGCTGTCAAGGTGGACGTGGCCCTTGGCTGGAGCTGTCACGGTGGACGTGGCCCTAAGCTTGAGCTAACGCGGCGGACGTGGCCCATGGCTTGAGTTGTTGAAGCGGTCGTAGCGTGAGATGAGGAAGAGGAGGTGGCCCTTAGCTTGAGCTAATGCGGCGAATGTGGTCTTTAACTTAAGCTAATGCGGTGGACGTGGCCCTTAGTTTGAGCTAACGCGTCAAACGTGGCCCGTTTGAGCTGACGCGGTCAATATGAGCCTTGGTTCGAGTTGATATGGCAAGTATAGTTTCTAGCTAGAGGTGACGCGACCTACGATGTCGTCTAGCTAACCTAATGTGGCCCCCTGGCTACTACAGCTGAAACAACCGACCTGGGGACTTATTGCGTACGCGTTATGACGTTCGGTTTCGCTTTTACTACCTCTCGCTCTCGTGACGTAACTGTGTAACTGGCGCGAGCAGGATAAAAAGCGAAGCAGAACGTCAGAACGCTTACACAACAAGGCCTCTGGTCTTTCACTTTTATTGATGTGTCGATCTTTGCTCTTAGCGTGAACCAACGTGGCACTTACCATTAGTTCGAGCTGAAAACAGTAATAGTACATTATGATATAAGTGCGGTAATTTAAGCGGCCTCTGCTTCCTTACAGCAATATTGCCTCGGCTGTAATTTTCAAAGCGCACGTATGTCACACGACTTTGTATAATATATTTGCGAGGAAATTAATAAAACTCTGACTTTGAGTGAAAGTCGTGTCGTGTGCGAAATCAGTCGAAGCATCGTGCGTTTTAAATTACATTACCGCACAAGTGCCGTAATGTCTCTCACTCTCTTGAGTGAAAGTTGGAGAAACGAGACCACAGAGTTCTGCAGTCGGTGGCGGCGTGCGTTTTACATTACAATAAAGCACACGTGCGTAATGAAATCCATTACGACATTGAAATTGGTGTAATTACTAATTTTTAGGGTTCCGTACCTCAAAAGGAAAAAACGGAACCCTTATAGGATCACTTTGTTGTCCGTCTGTCCGTCTGTCAAGACCCTTTTTCTCAGGAACGCGTGGAGGTATGAAGCTGAAATTTATATCAATTACTCAGGTCTACTGTCCCTTGAAGCTGTGAAAAAATCAAACTTCTAAGCCAACGCAATCAAAAGATACAGCCGTTTATGCCGCAAATTTTGAAACTCGCAAGTACTCGCAAGGGAATCAAAACCTAAAGGGTACTTCCAGTCGACCTAGAATCTTGAAATTTGGCATGAAGCAACGTTTTATAGCACACATAAAGGAAACATTCCGAAAACCTTAAATTTTTAGTTACATTACAAAATATATATTTTTTAATAAATATAAACTTATTACTTTTTTTGTCGTAATGAACGAACTTTGTAAACCTTGCAGGTTTGTACGGAACCCTCGGTGCGCGAGTCCGACTCGCACTTGGCCGGTTTTTTATTTTATTTTTTAATTTAAAAAACCGGATACACTCACGATAATATTTGAAACGGCCGAGCCGCTATGCGCCCGACCGGTTTCGAAGTAGTTAGTACTTCTTCATCAGGGAATACGCGCGCCCCCGATGACGGACGCATAGCGGCTCGGCCGTTTCAAATATTATCTTGAGTGTATCCGGGTTTTCATATAAAAAAAAAAATTAATAATGAATCCTCACGCTAGTTTCAATGAAGTGGTGTAATTACAGCCACTATACGAGCAAAATGTTATAAAATGTATCTTACGGTATTTTTTGTTATTCAATTCAATTCAATTATTTATTGCAACATATGTAATTTTTACATGCGGTTTTTAGATTAAATGTTATAATAATGTCAAATACATATGACCCTTTAAGGGTGTGGCAAATTATTAATTACATTGGGAAGAATCATTGCTAAATTGTCATTACAAAATTAAAAATTAATTGTCATTACAAAATCAAAAACAAATCATTATCACAAGATTAAAATTAAATTATTGTAACTTAAAGGTCTAAGTTCCGACGTACTTTGTTCTGTTTATTGAATCAGGCGTTACTTTGCGGAAGTTCATCTTCAAATTCTTGTTTTGAATAAATATTTAGTGTATTTCCGCTCTGTCGTAGTAATATAAGTTAAGGGTACCATTCAAAATCCAAATTAAATCACAAACAAAATTAGTTATTAATCATCAAACTGTATCATGGTTCGACTATGGTTAGGTTGTTTTGTTGGTAATGAATGTAAGAACGATAAAATGTGTGTTGTATGTTGCAGGCGTGCGGCGAGAAGGCTTGCGGCGCGGCGAGTGCGGAGGGCCACAGCAACGGCGTCGCCACCTCCGTCATCTCGCACACCAGCCGCGCGCCCGCGCACAACGGCGACTGCGACGCTACCAACGGTAACATATTATGTTACATATTGTTGATTTATCTATCTATCTATCTATCTATCTATCTTCTATATATATAAAAATGAATTGCTGTTCGTTAGTCTCGCTAAAACTCGAGAACGGCTGGACCGATTGGGCTAATTTTGGTATTGAAATATCTGTGGAAGCTAAGGGAAGGTTTAAACGGTGAGAAAATGTGCTAAAGTGACGAGAAAAATAATAAAAACATAAATTTAATTTTCCCATACAAAATGTTCCTGCATATAAAAGTTGTCATTGACAGTTGACAGATGGTGAGATGAAGTTCACCGGGGCAGCTAGTTATTGATAATTATTTTCGCAAAAAATAGCATGACCGACTTCACCCGTGTACAGAATTCGCGAATATTTCGCACGGATCGATGTAGCGTTTTCCACATTATTGATAATATATCAAAAACGGCTCAGCCGATTTCGATAAAATTTAAATGGGACCAATTTCGAAGTACACTCTACCGAATAAAAAAATAATTATTGAAATCGGACTACTATTAAAAAAGTTATGCGTGGTTACAGATAAAAAAAAAAATATACGCGTCGAATTGAGTACCTCCTCCGGTGGTTCGTCGGTCAAAAAGTTATAACTGCCGATTTCTGTCAAATTTAAATGAGGATTTTGGGAGTATACCCTTTCGAACTAAAAAATAATTTTTCGATTCGATTCACGATTGGCGAAATTATTGATGTTCATCGTGTACAAAATTCCTATTATTCATATTATTTTTTGATGTTAAAAATATAAAAGTTACACGTCAATGACTTATAATAATTACATTCTGTATACTGTATCAGCCTTTTTTTAATAGTAACTGCAGGACGTAGGCCTACCCACGAAAGGGTGATTAAAATTATAATATCACTTATCACAATTTGTAATAGTATACACCACTACTTTTTATGAACATCTAAAAAAAATTTGGGGGTATCAGTGCACGATACTAAACATATATATGCAATAAAAAGTTAATAAATCAATATCCTAAAATTATCCCTTAAAAATTGAAATAATTGGTTATTCTAATCCATTAGACTCCAACTACAGCTGTTTTGCGTAAACAAGACCGTAGGTACTTATTCTACATTACTACACTATACATGAATGAAATTGACATTATGTGCATAATTTTAGTCTAATTTTCGGATAAAATAAAACCTAAATAAATAGGCTACCTAAGATCTTTTTTAAATTTTACTGTACACATATGTTTTACATCGTGTACTGATACCTACATTTTTTTTTAGATGTTCATAAAAAGTAGTGGTGTATAAGTAGTAGGCATAAATGTACATTCATTTTTTATTCATGTACCTACTTATAATACCATACAGCACCGACCGCAATAATATTTTTCCATAAATATGCTTCACTTAGGTTGCCTGGAAGAAATCACTGTAGGCGATAAGGCCGCCCATTATGCTACCGGACTGTTATTATTTTTAGAAGTTTTTAGGGTTCCGTACCCAAAGGGTAAAAACGGGACCCTATTACTAAGACTCCGCTGTCCGTCTGTCCGTCCGTCTGTTCGTCTGTCTCCAGGCTGTATCTTATGAACCGTTATAGCTAGAAAGCTGAAATTTTCATAGATGATGTATTTCTGTTGCCGCTATATTTAACAACAAATACTAAAAACAGAATAAAATTAATAATTAAGTAGGGCTCCCATACAACAAACCTGTTTTTTTAGTCGTTTTTCGCTCGATATTAATAATAGTAACAGGTAGATGCTTGAAATTTTCACAGACTATTTAGTTGTATATTCACTTCAATAATAAATAATAAAATTAAAATAAATATTTAAGGTTCCATACAGTACGGGACCCTCCGTGCGCGAGTCCGGCTCGTACTTGGTCGATTATTTCATGTACATTCGGTGCAATAATAATAGTACATTATAATATAAGTGCGGCAATTTTAAAAGCGCACGTATGTCTTACGACGTTTTATAATATATTTGCGAGGAAATTAATAAAACTCTGACTTTGAGTGAAAGTCGTGTATCAGTCGAAGCATCGGGCGTTTTACATTACATTAACGCACAAGTGCCGTAATGTCTCTCACTCGAGTGAAAGTAGGAGAAACGAGACCACAGAGTTCTGCAGTCGGTGGCAGCGTGCGTTTTACATTACAATAAAGCACAAGTGCGTACTGAAATACATTACGATCAAAGAGAATGTAATAGTAAGAGTCGGGACTTCCATAGATTTGAACTGATTTTCCGAGGCTCCTAATCATTCGCACCAACATAACAAAACTCGTTCGTTCTGTCAGATTGTGCCAACATACCGATAATTAAAATTGATAGGGATGTGCTATTGAAACTGGTTGATTTTTATCGATATTTAGCCGATTTCAAAAATAGGAGGTTCTCATGGTGATTTCTTTTTACTACCTATACACTCTATACATTATTCATTGTTTTTAGGCTCCTGTGAATTGAATGTTTCGCTTATTGTGAGATATGGAATAAATACACATATTATTTTTATTAAATTCTTTATTTACAAAAAACATTACGGAATTATTAAAATTTTAATGTTTATTGTTGACAGACATTTGGGACTTAGAATATTATGCAGATTATGCAAGAGACTATATTTTACAATAGTATTTACTCTTAAATTATATCCATAATAATTGTGGCTCTGATAAAATGTTTTAAAAATGGAGATGATATTTTATCTATGTTATTAATTTTTTTTTGGAGAATTTTCAGGTCTTGCTTGGTCTTTTTCAGCCTTTTGAGCAACTTCTTTTTTCTTGGCGTCGTTAACTTTGAAGTAGAGTTTGGGGTTTCTGTTGAAATATTACAATTAAATTATCTTAGCTTAATAGTACAATTTAATTAGGCCGGCAAAACTAGGCTTCGGCGTGTACAGACGCAATTACACACATGTATAGGGTGAGTGGGGTATTATTGAACCACCAATTTTTTGCAAACATGTCATTGCTTTTCTTGATACGTAATACTGGTGCACTCATAGTATCCATCAGGTATGTTATATATTCATAATTCATACGACATGACATATTTTGTTTAAAGTTCAGATGAATTTGGGATGGAGTTTTTTTCAAGATTAACCATTCGCCGTTTTTTTTAAAAACGGCGAATGGTTAATCTTGTAGGTACCCTCTGGGGTACAGTTTGAATCTAGGGGTGGTACAACTTTAACCGGGGGTACTAATTGATTCTTACCAAAATAAATATTCAAAGATAAAAAACCACTAAACGTTACTAAAAACCTATATAATAAATATATATTAGTAAATCTTAGTTAACAAAAGGCACAGACCCTGAAGTCTGTGGTTAGTAAATTTTAATTAAAAAAATTGTATATATATATTATATACTTTTATTATATATTTATCATATACAGAAATACACAATAAAACGTGAGATGTTTAAATGCTTCCGTTTGGTTCAATGATGCCCCACCCACCCTTCGTACAAAGAAACTAAGCCATAATTGTCCACTCAGCTCGCGGACAGCATAGTTATTCTACTAATTATTACTATGAATATTTATTTTTTAGTGCGCGATAAGTCCCGTAGTACATAATAATAATAGAATATTTTACCTGTCTTACCATTTATCTTTCTTTTCAACGTAGGAGCCTCCGCAGACGTCGAAGGTACTGCAAAATATATAATTATTTTACACTTACCACGAAGCCTAAAATTTGAAACTTACCTAAGTTTCAATTTTTAGGATTCCGTAAAAGGGGTAAAAACGGGACCCTATTACTAAGACTCCGCTGTCCGTCTGTCTGTCTGACCGTCTGTCCCCAGGCTGTATCTCAAGAATGGTGATATAACACTAATCTCGTCTTCTTAATAATACTTATTAAAGCATGTATAAGCAACATGAATATTACTTTACCTGGACTATTTTCCCGCTTGCGTTTTCTAATGTTTCCCTCCACACTACTTTGTGAAAATTGTGGCTGCGTGTCGAGAGGTGAAGGCGCTGCAAATTATAAGACTTGATGTTATATGGTTGGAACATTATTAAAATTATTAAGTTAGCGGTATTACAAACTTTTTGATTATTCATGACATGCAATCATCAATTCAATAGTAAATAATATTCTTCACTAGTTTTTATTACGGCTTTGCCCGCATACGCAATATATCATTATAATTGATAGCATATGTGTTATTCTGATATATAAGCTATATTATTGCAAAGTTTCATCTCAATCCGTTCAGTAGTTTTTGCATGAAAGAGTAACAAACATCCATCCATCCATCCATCCTCACAAACTTTCGCGTTTATAATATTAGTAGGATTTTACTAGTGTGTGTTTCCCCTCCTTTTCTAATGGGTTTCATCCTACTATTATTTTTTTTGGTTGTATAAATTATCGACCCTTGCCTAAATATCGATAACAACATGGAACCGCACTAACATGTTGGGTAGGTACTCAAGCGATATAAGTTTTTCAGTAAATATTTTGCATAATATGTGCAGAATTAATAGAAATTGTGTGTATTTCTGAGATATTTCACTTACCTATCTTCATCTATGGGAAATTTCGCCATGAAACATCTTTTTTGCCCGTTTTCTCTTTGGCCTCTAACACCGCACATTTCACACGTTTTATACGACATTTTGATTGTTTTAAACTGTAAAAACAATAACATACACTAAATAATCACTGTATTAGCTACCAAAACCATTTTTGAGGGAAAAATAATATGATAGTCATTTAAAATCAGTAAAAATACAGCCTGACGAAACTCCGAAGGAAAAGTCGCTTCCAATCCAATGTATGGGATGGGTTCAAAATGTTTCTGTCATTTTCTATTCATTCGTGACATTGACAAAAAGAATGAACATTTTTTTCATTCATCGTTCGCTGAGACTGATATTGATGTGATATTGACATATTGTAATTTTGAATTTGTTTTGGATATATTCGTGGTAGGTTATTTTTACTGATTTTAAATGACTATCATATTATTTTTCCCTCAAAAATGGTTTTGGTAGCTAATACAGTGATTATTTAGTGTATGTTATTGTTTTTACAGTTTAAAACAATCAAAATTTCGTATAAAACGTGTGAAATGTGCGGTGTTAGAGGCCAAAGAGAAAACGGGCAAAAAAGATGTTTCATGGCGAAATTTCCCATAGATGAAGATAGGTAAGTGAAATATCTCAGAAATACACACAATTTCTATTAATTCTGCACATATTATGCAAAATATTTACTGAAAAACTTATATCGCTTGAGTACCTACCCAACATGTTAGTGCGGTTCCATGTTGTTATCGATATTTAGGCCAGGGTCGATAATTTATACAACCAAAAAAAATAATAGTAGGATGAAACCCATTAGAAAAGGAGGGGAAACACACACTAGTAAAATCCTACTAATATTATAAACGCGAAAGTTTGTGAGGATGGATGGATGGATGGATGTTTGTTACTCTTTCATGCAAAAACTACTGAACGGATTGAGATGAAACTTTGCAATAATATAGCTTATATATCAGAATAACACATATGCTATCAATTATAATGATATATTGCGTATGCGGGCAAAGCCGTAATAAAAACTAGTGAAGAATATTATTTACTATTGAATTGATGATTGCATATCATGAATAATCAAAAAGTTTGTAATACCGCTAACTTAATAATTTTAATAATGTTCCAACCATATAACATCAAGTCTTATAATTTGCAGCGCCTTCACCTCTCGACGCGCAGCCACAATTTTCACAAAGTAGTGTGGAGGGAAACATTAGAAAACGCAAGCGGGAAAATAGTCCAGGTAAAGTAATATTCATGTTGCTTATACATGCTTTAATAAGTATTATTAAGAAGACGAGATTAGTGTTATATCACCATTCTTGAGATACAGCCTGGGGACAGACGGTCAGACAGACAGACGGACAGCGGAGTCTTAGTAATAGGGTCCCGTTTTTACCCCTTTTACGGAATCCTAAAAATTGAAACTTAGGTAAGTTTCAAATTTTAGGCTTCGTGTGTAGAATAAAAAAAGTGTAAAATAATTATATATTTTGCAGTACCTTCGACGTCTGCGGAGGCTCCTACGTTGAAAAGAAAGATAAATGGTAAGACAGGTAAAATATTCTATTATTATTATGTACTACGGGACTTATCGCGCACTAAAAAATAAATATTCATAGTAATAATTAGTAGAATAACTATGCTGTCCGCGAGCTGAGTGGACAATTATGGCTTAGTTTCTTTGTACGAAGGGTGGGTGGGGCATCATTGAACCAAACGGAAGCATTTAAACATCTCACGTTTTATTGTGTATTTCTGTATATGATAAATATATAATAAAAGTATATAATATATATATACAATTTTTTTAATTAAAATTTACTAACCACAGACTTCAGGGTCTGTGCCTTTTGTTAACTAAGATTTACTAATATATATTTATTATATAGGTTTTTAGTAACGTTTAGTGGTTTTTTATCTTTGAATATTTATTTTGGTAAGAATCAATTAGTACCCCCGGTTAAAGTTGTACCACCCCTAGATTCAAACTGTACCCCAGATTAACCATTCACCGTTTTTTTAAAAAACGGCGAATGGTTAATCCATAAAAAACTCCATCCCAAATTCATCTGAACTTTAAACAAAATATGTCATGTCGTATGAATTATGAATATATAACATACCTGATGAATACTATGAGTGCACCAGTATAACGTATCAAGAAAAGCAACGACATGTTTGCAAAAAATTGGTGGTTCAATAATACCCCACTCACCCTATACATGTGTGTAATTGCGTCTGTACACGCCGAAGCCTAGTTTTGCCGGCCTAATTAAATTGTACTATTAAGCTAAGATAATTTAATTGTAATATTTCAACAGAAACCCCAAACTCTACTTCAAAGTTAACGACGCCAAGAAAAAAGAAGTTGCTCAAAAGGCTGAAAAAGACCAAGCAAGACCTGAAAATTCTCCAAAAAAAAAGTAATAACATAGATAAAATATCATCTCCATTTTTAAAACATTTTATCAGAGCCACAATTATTATGGATATAATTTAAGAGTAAATACTATTGTAAAATATAGTCTCTTGCATAATCTGCATAATATTCTAAGTCCCAAATGTCTGTCAACAATAAATATTAAAATTTTAATAATTCCGTAATGTTTTTTGTAAATAAAGAATTTAATAAAAATAATATGTGTATTTATTCCATATCTCACAATAAGCGAAACATTCAATTCACAGGAGCCTAAAAACAATGAATAATGTATAGAGTGTATAGGTAGTAAAAAGAAATCACCATGAGAACCTCCTATTTTTGAAATCGGCTAAATATCGATAAAAATCAACCAGTTTCAATAGCACATCCCTATCAATTTTAATTATCGGTATGTTGGCACAATCTGACAGAACGAACGAGTTTTGTTATGTTGGTGCGAATGATTAGGAGCCTCGGAAAATCAGTTCAAATCTATGGAAGTCCCGACTCTTACTATTACATTCTCTTTGTAAAAATAACCTACCACGAATATATCCAAAACAAATTCAAAATGACAATATGTCAATATCACATCAATATCAGTCTCAGCGAACGATGAATGAAAAAAATGTTCATTCTTTTTGTCAATGTCACGAATGAATAGAAAATGACAGAAACATTTTGAACCCATCCCATACATTGGATTGGAAGCGACTTTTCCTTCGGAGTTTCGTCAGGCTGATTACGATATTGAAATTGGTCTAATTACAGCCACTTTACGAGCAAATATGTTATTAATATATTGTATTATTTATTTTATTTATTCATCAAAGGTTACAGCAACATTACAGTTAACATCAAGTTGATGCTGCCCTTACCAAACATGTCAAATATGAGACACAAATATAAAAAGTACAATCATTACCTAATAATCAAACTGATAAATAAAAACATTAACTAAAATAATTGACATTATGGTTTTTCGCATGTTTTCAGTGCCACTTCTGTGAAATTTGCCAGACTACATCTAAAAATATCAGTCTCTTTGGCGATTTAATTTAATTATATTTTGTATTGTATTGTATTAATGAAGTGTGGTAACGTTCCAGGCGTGTCAGAGTGTGAAGAGTCGCGCTCGCGGGACTCGGACGTGGAGATGTCGCCTCCGGCCAACGGCGCGCACCCCGACGACGACACAGGTAACGTTACACGCGACAACATGCGACCACACGCGACATCATGCTACAACACGCGACAACATGCGACCAGACGTGTTCGCGACGCGACACGAATACGTTACCGCGCGTTAGAACCAAGCGTTTCGAATCCTCATTCCTCATACGAACAGCCAGAATGTGGATCGCTTTGCCTGGGTCTGTCTTCCCGCTAAAGTACGACGTGGGTGTCTTCAAATCCCGAGTAAATAGGTATCTTCTAGGTAAGCGTGCTACATTCTAGACAGCATATCTGCTCAACATCAGGCAGTATGTAGTCAAACGCAAACCTATAAGGAATTAAAAAAAACTGTTATTAACGACTTGGTTTACTCCACTACGGACCTTCCACTTCTATTGAAAGCTATTGGCTAGACCGATATAATAGACCCATTTTTTTTATTCCTTATACAGAAATACAGACATTTTTATTTGCAACAAAAATAAGAGGTACAATACATAAACAACGACAAAACAAATGATAAAACACAAAAAACAACAATATTTTACCTAGTATTCCTGTCACAAAACTGGTCCTAACTCAGCGTAATGGTAATTATAGGTTTGCGTTTGACTACATACTGCCTGATGTTGAGCAGATATGCGGTCTAGGGTGTAGCACGCTTACCTAGAAGATACCTATTTACTCGGGATTTGAAGACACCCACGTCGTAGTTTAGCGAACCAGACCCAGGCAAAGCGTTCCACATTCTGGCTGTGTGTGGCCGTTTCGACTTTTTGGAAGTTGATGATTAATGGACTTAGTCCAAAATAAGGTTTTGAGGGGTTTGTAATATTAAAACATGAGTCCTAAAAGAAGAGAGTGTATCTATTTAATTAAAACATGATTCCTAAAAGAAGAGAGCGTATCTATTTAATTTTGAATTTGTGAATGAACTATTCCTAAAAGCAATAATTTTTTTGGGTTAAATATTACAAAACCTCGCGGTATTGAATCTATTTTATGTAGATTTAATTATTAATTATTTATTAATCCACAAACATCTGAATTGTGCGCCAAAATACCGAAACATTTTTTCATTTCACAGTGATTTCTCGGAACAAACAAACGTATTTGGTGATCTCTTCGTAATAAAATATCAATAACATACTTTTTATAGAATGAAATTAAGTGGTAAAATCTCTGAGCATTTTACTGTTATTGAATATGATGATATTATATTGTGTGATAAGGAAATAAACAAACTGATATCATTTGTGTCCACTCAAATGAGTTTAGATGTTACACAAATTGGACTTTAGTTTTAATTTCTATGTTACGAAAGATTGTTAATGGCCAATCCCAGTTGTGGTATTACAATTTAGAGGAGAATGTTATCAGTAACCTATTGAAAAATTAAAAACAATACCCTTCCTTAGCATTCGGGTAAAAATTACGGACTAATGTGTACTTCAGGAAACTGTACCATGGTTTTTTTCAGTTATTTCTTACAAGCATTGAAGAGGGATATAATATGGCTATACCCAGCTTAGTGGGACATGTTATCATATCTGAAATATGACTACAATAAAGGAAATACATAAAATTATAAATATACCATATTATTATTTATGTCGACAAATTTATATGTTATTATGCCGTAGCAATATTTAATTTTATTTAAAAATTGGCAATACATTGAAATACAAAAACATTTAGCTTTAACTATATTTTTTTTACAGTTTACAACTCACAAGATACTTTTACACACATTAAATGTTATTATTTATTTATTATTTTTATTATTTGCACACCATAATTCATTCATAATTTTATTTTTTCTATGACTTATCATTTTATTGTTATTTTGCTGGTCGCTTTAGTTACCATCGATGTGCGTAACGATTATAACATTTGTGTTTATAATAATATGTGGAAATATGTAATATAACAATATATATGCTATTATTTAATTATTTACTGAAATAAATACTAATGTAACCATCCCTCCCCGATTTAGAGGCAAACATAATCCATCTTACCAAAAAAGTTTTACGCACGCTTTAGACAGTGTTTAGCAGTACACATTGCACGGTTAAACAGTATTTAAAGCGTATTTAAGTCTTTTGTGGTAAGGCGGAATGTCTTTATGCATTGCTATGCGTCGGTAGACATTGGAATTACAACTAATGCTGTATAGAGTATGCCATACATTTAGAATGTTAATACATGTTTCAGTAAAGATATCAGTTGGTTCGTGTCCTCTCGCTTGCAAAACTAAATGAGTGCGAAAAAGAGGAGGCGAGCTATCGGATGTTTTCTTTACTGAAACAAGTTATGTACTGGATAATCCAGAATTGGTGTACTAATACCATCGTTAACAACTTACTACGAGACCAACTCTGGATTCGAGAAAACAAAAACAGCTGTGTCATACACTTTTCCGAGTTGCAATTGTGTATGGAACAACAGATTTTATTCTCGAAGTTTGGTTTGGCCCCGTATTAAAAGTTGTTCATAACGATGGTCTTAATCAGTTCGTCTTCATCACCTCCTTTCGTCATAGGACACCAGTTCTGTATAACCCAGTATAAGGTATATTTGGTAACGGTACAGTATACTGGCAGTATGGAAGTTGCTGCGTCGCTAAGTGCAGTAGACTTGTTGCACGATCGAACATATGTTACCCTCAAGTGAAGAGCTTGGTGGAAATGCCTGGCTTACGAGACTAATCGGTGTTAAGGCATGCATCCATTGAAGCAGTCATTCAAATATACACCTAAAAAAAAACAGCCCATAATGTATAATTTAGAAATATTCTGTATGATGTTCGCGATATGCTAGAATGTGAAATAATGACGTAATGTCGACTTTCCGCTCGGAATTACTTTAGCAAAATATTCCTTACTGTTATTGTGACTAACAAAACAAGAATAACAGAAACGGTATGTTGCCCGAAGGTTCTTGAAAGTGCAAATATAATATATGTAGAGGTAATATAATATATCGTTTCTCAAATGTTTTCCGATGTACTGCTTCAGTGGATATTATAGTATCACACTCATAACACTAAAACCACGTGCGCACTTGTAACATTAGGGCTTCACTATCGATTGAAATAACCTTAGTCGATCAGTAGGTACCTGGTACATGATTCTATCTGCGGTTTGGTTCTCCTCGTGATTTTTTTTTGTATGTTACGCAATTGCTCAGCCAATTATGAACTGATTTTGATGAATATGTTTGTGTGAGGTGGTCCCAATTAAATTTGAAATGGGATGACCCGTTTTTGAAAAATTATCAATCATGATCGGTGTTAGACCAGGGGCCTTACTGCGTAAGCGCTCTGACGTTCGGCTTCGCTTTTTCTCCTGCTCGCGCCAGTTACTCACGCTACGAGAGCGAGCGGGAGGGAAAGCGAAGCCGAACGTCAGAGCGCTTACACAGTAAGGCCCCTGGTTTACACGTAAATTGAAACTACAGCTGTTTCCGTATGGTTCTATACATTTTTGTACAGCGTCCCTGGCGTAAACGAAGAAGAACTAACCAAAATATATGAAGTCACACGTGAACGCGATAGTTTAAGTAAACTGCGCAAAACCTGTAGTAAGGGTTCTGTACACGGTTGAAGTCGGTTTTGCTATTTTTGGTGAAAAATATTTATACCACGACCTAAATGTGACAAGTGCGTTGTTGGCTCGGTATCGGTCCATCCAGTAAGGTGCATGTCGCTTCTTACCCACGCTCATGTAACATGCCATTAGTCGCACACACACGGCACTTGGTATTTTATTTTTATTTGTATTTAGTTCCGCGTGTCATCGCTTACGCATGGACGTAACTCGAGATGCAAGTGGGCTACATCGCCCGGCATTTACTGCCGGTGATGTGACGTTCTAAGGCTACATCAAAGACCTTGTAGAACAACAAGACTGCACTAGCTTTGTTGTTCAGCCAAAATGAGATCTAATTGCATAGCTTTAAGGTAGCTATTTCCTTAATAACTTGTAGTTAGGTGAAACTGGTCGGAGCATGAGGGTCCGTTGGTATCTGTGTCTTTGTCTGACGTCTTAAAGACGTCTAACGATGAAAGAGACACCCTACTTTGGAACCCGCTGACTTAGACCGTTTTTACTGCCATTCGTGCACAGTCTTGTTATTTAGTACAAGGTCTTTGGGCTACATACATCGCTATTTCACTATAAATATATTAGCTAATAATGAATTAGCTAATAATGTCATGGCGAAGCAGGAATTTCTATGAAGATGTATCACGATGATTTGGCTACATACTTCGTGTCGTTATCGCGATTGGTGTCGCTCTAAGTTTACTGTAAGTAATGGTATGATTTCGACGCCTGTGGCAGCTGTAAAAAGCGTAGACGCTGGTCTTATTTATACAAAGACAATACACGTCATTGTATTTATAAATCATCGATATGACAAAGAATAATGATGTTTTTGGTAATCTGCTAAGTTCTCAACGAGTTTTCGCCAAGTTAACCGTAAATAAAAAGATTTTTTACTAGTTGAGATACTGTTTCGAGCTAAGCTGAGAATGGAATCGCCTTGCTTAATTTTTCAGATTAAATATTGACTGAAAAAGAAACTTGTAACACTATGTGAGAGGTGGGATTCCTGCGCGTTGCGTTTAGCTGCGTAATTCTATTTATTTTGTCGTAATTGATTTTGTCGTCCATATCAGAATTATTTTAAATGATTCAATCGTAGCCCAAAAAGATTTTTCATACTAATTGCAGAACACTTGCATCTCAGTCGCGCTTCTGCTCAAATGACGCTATCGCGGCGATCATACTCCATATTCGTACGATACAAAGCACTCGTAAGCGTAACGTGTCGACCACAGCACACGAACAGTAGACACCTACTTTCAAACAAAAAGAAAACGTTTAGTGCCTTTATAAATCTACCAAGAACTGGCGAGCTAACTTGAAAACCGCACATAAAGCAAACAACATTAAATAGATTACGCAAAAAGTGATAATGACACTCGCAAAGTATGACACCACAGCAATGACGTGTGCTGACACCAATACAATAGGAGTGATGACGGGGTAACAAAACATTATTGTAATTAGTCCGTTATACCACAGGAAGTGTAGACGGTTTTTGGTCATCTTTGTATTAAATTTCCGATCCAAATTTTTTTTAATAGGGCTTAGGATCACTTACTGAGCATAAAATCACAAAATGCTGACAGATCCAGGTGGAGCTTCAAGCGTCATCTTGAAAACAATGTTTTTGGCCGATATCTCGGAAACTATGCAGGGCAAAAGTCAGATTAATATTGTAGAGAATAAAATTTTGCATCTTTTGTTATATAGTATTTATTTTTGTAAAACTTACCGTTTACGATTTATGGCCCATTTAAAGTGCCTAATATTTTTTTGGGAATATATCTGACGGACTAATTATAATATTTTCTTAGTCATCTAGGCTTTTAGTATCCCAGTCTCACCTATGCGTTCCAAAACTATCAAACTGCTTGAAAACCCACCGTATAATTTGATTAGACACTGTGCGTGTGTACTGTTCGCTTGCCGTGGGCGCACTAGGTCCGTACCGGGTAGGTTGTAAGGTTGTAGGTTGTCGGGTCGGGCAGGTTGTCGGGCAGTGCTGTCGGGTGGGTAGTAGTGACGCGCGCTGGTTGTAGATGCGGAGGAGGTTCTGCCGCTGGTGAAAGGCATGCCGGGCGTCACCGCGTGCGTCGCGCAGCTCTTGCAGACGGGTGGGTAACTGGACACCACTATACGACTATTATACGGCTCTTATACGACAGTTATACAGCTCTTATACGACAGATGTACAGCTCTTATACGACCGAAGTTCATTCCGGTGTAAAGGAAGTGAATTAAACTACGCTTAGTGCTATCGCCGTCATTTATTAATTAATGTAAACATAAATGTGAGATGACAGACATTCTAATGCTGTAAAATTAGAGCCGCGAAAAAAACCTCAACACTTATTTATAAAAACTGTCTTTTAGTCGACATGCGCTCCGGGTGCCGTCTAAACTTGTATGGAAACTTGAAATTCTGAAAAGTATTCGGGTGCGGGCTATCTTTCCCTTCCCTTGTCTTGAGTTTCTTTTGGTAATGAAGAACGGCAATGGAACTAAGCGTTGATTAAAAAATTACGCAGAGTCGAGCTTAGAAAAGTACGCGTTACTCGGAACTTTAATAATAAATAGTTGTATGGTGCTGCCTGTCGTACTTCTTCGTCGCGTATTCAATCGCGTCTCTCTAACTGTAATCGCGATACGATATTATAATCCGGAACGGACTACTAAACGAATGCTAAAATAAATATCGGTTAGTGCTTGATTGAATTTGTTAAATTGCACTGCGTTAAATTGGATTCGGTAGAAAATTCATAATGGTAAAAAAATAAAGTATTAGTAATATACAACAATGATTATTAAATCTACTGAACCAAAAGGCGTCTAAAAATCAGGACAAATGATAAGATTTTTTTTCTGATAACTAATTTTTTTGACTGAACATAATGTGAAAAGCGGTTGGCTTTTTCAGAAATCGCGATTACATAATTAGATGCGCGCGTTTGTATAAGCGCTGATTAAGAAGCCCTATGTATAAGATATACCTACTGGTAAAATTTTGGATGAATCGGAAGTAAGATGTTGTACATTATGTACATAATCGTGTGTTTGTGTGAGCGTGGAATATAGATAAACTATAAAAAATATTTTAAATTAAAGGTGAAGTTTTGATTCTTATTTCTCGATATAACATGTGTACATAGTTTTATAAGAGTCAAAACAAAACCGCACAATAACTATCTGCTACCGCTTCTGTTTATTTTTCTGTAGTTAGTATTAGAAAATGACAGTCATATGTTCGACTTTTTAATATGACCCGTACCAAGAATATAAAGAAATGAGCAATAAAAAGTGAAATTATTTCTTTATCAACAATTGAGGTAAAGAGATGCAACTGTGCTGAAAAATATTCTACTTTCAATGTAAAGGTATCTTAAAAAGCTAAAGTTTTTAGACTACAGTGAATACCCTAATGAATAAGCAAGTACAATGACACTATAGGACATTCAGGGGTTACTTAAAGCCTCCAAAAATGAAACAATATAGCGCTGTTGCATTCCTCTATGACCAAATTATTTCATTTCATACTAACCCCACATTATAAGCCTGATTTTGCACCTTGACCTGTCTAACATTTAACTGTTCGTATACTCAGAGAAATTCAGTAATAAATTACAATGTTTTGCTACAAAAGTAAGTATTGAAACATAGAGCTGTTTCTACAAACAGTTGTATAAACTGCTTCTATTCGACCAACCTGCAGATTAGTTCTGTTGAACCATGTTATAAATATAAAACATCTGAGTTGAAAGTTACTTGCATGCTTTTACAATGACTGATTTTCTTTCTTTAGTACACTGCATGCTGTGTGGTATGTATTTGTAATTTGTATAGTATTATATAGGGGCGACGGGATGGTCCAAGGTATAAAATATTATATTTTTACGCATGTATTGTATTATTTATTCTATGTGAGTCCGCTTTTATACTATAAGTGAATTTGTCTGATATTTATGTACTATCTACACTTACACACACTTTGTAAATTATAAAAGTTATATAAAGGTCATATAAATGTTATATGAGGGGAGAGAGTTTGTTAACTTTTTTAATCACTGCATGAGGTCAGTGATTCTCAAACTGTTGAGAGTTGACACGTTTTGGTTTATCCCGCACCGATGTTTGAACACCCTTCGTTGACTGTGAACATCTTACATTGGTCAATATGCCCTTTGCTATGTATATTGTATATTCTGTTACTTATTTCTGTAGATGTCGATCAAGGATTTCAAACTTGTGTTTAGTGAAAGTTGCGTAGAGCTTTTGTCTATGAACCTATATGATAATTTGTTGAAAAGCTGTGGAAACGTCACTTCCTACAATGTCTTGGGATAGGAAAAGAGAAAGCATTTTTTTTCTTCGCTTTATATCGTGGGAGTTCGAGAGAGAACGGGAGATCCAAGCTCCTAGTTAGTCGTATTTTTTTTATTTTGCTGAGACAAATGACACAAAATGTCACTTCTACTTTATGTCAAATAGAATATAAATGACTTTACAATCGTCCCACCTAACATCGTGTATGACCCCATACACGATCAAAAAATATCTCGAGAACGGATTAAAAATGCCCCTGTCCTTATATGTTCTTTTCGTTCTTTTTTTTGTCAATTGGATTTTTCAACTAAAATTATTTTTAAATTACTTTTTATTAAATTATGTTAAACTTTTAGGCATACATACATACGCGTTTACATTAACAGAAAGCCTTGATCAGCATCTAGGTCGTACGTTTAGCCCGAGTTGTATGAGTGTAGTGAGTAACGTGTGCGCCGCGTACAGATCCCGAGGGCTGCGGCTCGCGCGCGTCGGTGGAGCGCATGCTCGCGTTCGGCCGCGAGCTGTACGCCATGAGCCAGAAGCTGCAGCAGGACTTCTGTCACAAGATGCTTGAGGTGAGTCACACTTATACTTAACTAGCTGGTCGTCCTGGATTCCCCAGGTACGATTGTTGTAGCTGTAAACCTTCTTGTCTTATCTTGTCTATTTTTTAGAGTGTTTCACACTCTAAAAGAGTGTAAAAACAGTATTCGAATCTGTTGTGTAGTTTGGAAGTTATAACTGGATGCACAAACGGGCAGACAGACACAGATATAGTTATTTCGCTTTATAATATGTAGTGATAGCGATGGGAGTGCGATGACGCTGATTTGGCATTTGCTATAAAAAAACTGTATGAAGTTTCAAAAACTAGGTCCATTTTGGCTATAATTCTGATCTCAATGGAAGACCAGTGTAAGTTATCTACAGTCGGCGCGATGCTGAAGTGGAATTGGCTCGTGACGAAAATAAAACAGGGTAGCACTGGTGCGTTCTTACCGAGATCCCGGAGACTTCTGAAAGGCGTAGAGGGGGTTTTAGATGTACACGAAACGTATTTGCACCCCAATACATCTAGGTATCTGTGAAATATTTCTTCTCTATCACCCAAAAAGGGTGGCATAATTATTGTAAATTAGTTTTTAATTCAATCTTTGTTTTTTCCTATTTTGTTTTTATTTTATTTATTCACATAAGAAATACCAACTTTATATACATTAAAAATTAACTAGAATTAACACTTTCATCACAAACAGTATAGTTCTGGTATATAGGTAGTTCTTTTAGGTGTTTACAGCATTCTTTAAGTATCGGTAGAACAATGATGTAAATGTTGTTTTCGTCTAATAAATTGATGTCTATAGTCTAACGTGTCCGACGTGTCGTTTTCAGAATGCCTTCAGCCTGCTCGCGTACAGCAACCCGTGGGACAGCCCGGTGGGCTGGCAGCTCGAGGCCGTGCGCCGCGAGTCTGTCTGCGAGGCGCTCAACTCCGCCATACTCGGTATGTCTACAATATACCTACTTCACTTTATTTGTGGTTTACTCTTCGTACAGTCGTTTGTTTCGCGATGCCTGTTCTGCCGATTCTGCCGTACCGTCATACCTACTGTTTTACTACACTAAGATTGGTTATCTTCGATTAGTGAAATGGTTAAGTGACAGCGCCCTTCACACGTAACGATCGAAACGTGGGAAACACCCGTGATTTTCCGATCCGCGTTCCGATTTGCGCGTGTAGATGCATTTGACATTTAGTTTGATGCGATGTGTCGAGACGAGCTCGCGTCTCTACAGATTTATCTGTTCGTTACGTGTAGACGCACAGAGATACCAGAGGAATCATGTTTTGGTCGATCGAGAAAATCGAAAGAGAGATAAATGAATTGATTTAATATGGCACGAGTTAGAAAGAGACATGAAAAATATCTCGACTCGGTCGGATGTCAAATGTTTAGGTAGGGAACGTCAAATACATATTTGACAGTTTTGACAGCAGCTGGGCAAGAATTTCCATGCATTTTTGTCATAGGGCGGTGTTTGAATTGACATGGCATTATTACTATGACTTATTTCAATAAAAGCTCCGTCTAAGAGACGTTTAAAGTTTGTCCACCATTATTGTGAGATCGAATTAGACTTTTGATCACTAGTACAAGTGTCAATTGTGTCAAGATTACATAGCAGTTTGTATGCGCTTACGATGCCATGTTTTTGTGATCATCATCGAGTGAAAACAGCATTTTCAGTCTGTTAAGAGCCCCGGTGATCTGTAATTTTCCATACAAACGTATTACGCTGTTTTCTTCCTTGAAAATACTTATAGAGCTTCAAATCTTTGTCATAAAATTAAATTTAGCTGTTTAGACTACTCTGTCTTTTCTTTTTCTTGATAAATTAATTATCAGGCAAAATATAACCCTTCAAAATCACAAAAAAATTCACCATTATTACCGACGTCTTTAGAGACCTACCACAAGAGAATAAATAATATCTAACAAAATATAAAATGACAGAATCATGAACACATATTTTTTTTAAATTTTGACATAAAAAAATACTTGATTGAAATAGTTTTTGAAGAAGAAAAAAGCGTAATACGAAACGTTGTCTCGCCAAGTTTTTTGTAGGTATAAATCGCTCTGAGCTGCAATTGTCCCTATCGCACGATGCGGGGGTAGGGTCGAGGTAAGGGAGGTTCAATCCTATACGTACACAAGCACTAGGGATGTAGTAATAGTCGACATTTTTGTCGATGCTCTAGTGATGTCCATCGATATCGATGTTTATTAAAAATATTAGTTATTTTTACCAATCTTGTGATTTGACCGTTGCATGTTTGTTACTTATGAAGAAAAGATTTTATGTATGGAATATAGGCGTTTAGTTGCTGCAACATATTACAGCGATTATACAGAATAACGTGTTGTATCCGCAGACAACTAAATGAGTTAGGCGCAGAAAAACCAATTCGCATAATGCCCAAGTAATCCGGGAATGCTCAATTGTACGAAAGCATAATTCTATGAAGGCCCAATTCTCAAAATGGCAACATAATTTTGATGAATTATCTAAAAAAAAACACACATTTTAAATACATATAAGGGCTCACCGGTACCTAAAACAACCTCCTTCGGCGAGTTAAGTACATCATAACTTTTACTATGGGACCGACCAGAGCCGAATCTGCTAGAAATATCAACTATACCATAGAAAAAGTCCGTTGATAATGGACAAAGTGTATAGAACAGCTGGTTTTTATCGCCAATCCGGAGTGAGTTGCTCCCATAGTAAAAGTTGTTCTTTTTAAACCTATTAACTTTGCCCTAAAGAGGTGGTGCTTTAACTAAAGCACAGAATGCTCAATTCTCAATATGGCAAAATTATTTCAAATAGAATACACACATTTTCATTTTCAAAAATCACCTTATTATTAATTATTTTGCCATTTTGAGAATTGAGCATTCTTAGACCTGGCCATTGTGAGAATTAGGCATTCTTAAAATTGAGCTTTCTTAGAACTATGTGCCATTATTAGAATTCTGCGCCTAAAGCGAAATAATGGTTCTAATCAGGAAAATCACGTGCTCTCTAAAATCGTGTAATAACTGTACCTAACGTATAAATATTTAAAAATTTAATTATCCTTAGTCCACCTACCTAAGCGAAAAACGTTCTATTAAATTATTCAAGTTTCAAAGACTCAACATTAAATAATTAAATAAAAACCGGCCAAGTGCGAGTCGGACTCGCGCACCGAGGGTTCCGTACAAACCTGCAAGGTTTACAAAGTTCTAAGTTCAAAGTTCTTCAAAAAAAGTAATAAGTTTATATTTATTAAAAAATATATATTTTGTAATGTAACTAAAAATTTAAGGTTTTCGCAATTTTTCCTATATGTGTGCTATAAAACGTTGCTTCATGCCAAATTTCAAGATTCTAGGTCGACTGGAAGTACCCTTTAGGTGTTGATTCCCTTGCGAGTACTTGCGAGTTTCAAAATATGCAGCTTAAATTGCTGTTTCTTTTGATTGCGTTGACATAGAAGTTTGATTTTGTTACAGCTTAAAGGTATTATAGACCTGAGTATTTGGTATGAATTTCAATTTAATACCTCTACGCGTTTATGAGGAAATGGGTAGTAAGGTTAAAATTATTAAAAAAATATATATTATGTGATGTAACTAAAAATTTATGGTTTTCGTAATTTTTCCTTTATCTATGCTATAAGACGTTGCTTCGTACCAAATTTCAAGATTCTGAGTTCACGGGAAGCACCCTGTAGGTTTTGATTCCCTTGCAAGTGTCGAAAATTTGCGGCATAAACGGCTGTATCTTTTGATTGCGTTGGCTTAGAAGTTTGATTTTTTCACAGCTTCAAGGGACAGTAGACCTGAGTAATTGATATAAATTTCAGCTTCATACCTCCACGCGTTCCTGAGAAAAAGGGTCTTGACAGACGGACGGACGGACAGACGGACAACAAAGTGATCCTATAAGGGTTCCGTTTTTTCCTTTTGAGGTACGGAACCCTAAAAACACATAATCAGTCACATTACAAACACAACAAAATAAATAAATCTAGATCTAATAAAATAAATAAGTTCTATGCTGCGCTTGCCAGTATAGGTAGGTAGCGCCACACAAGTCGGCGGATGAGATGTTAGCCGCAGATGACACTTCGCCGTAATTCGTTAATTATTGCGCATGTGTGCACAATGCCGACGCTGCGTGGCGTAGTGGTAAGCACAGGCGTGCACGCGGGAGGCATGAGGTTGGCGGGCGGGTGTGCCTCGGCGTCTTGTCTCTCAAACTCAATTCATTTATTGCAACATATGAAATTTACATGCGGTTCTTAGTTAACATGTTTTGTATAGTTATACATATGACCCTATAAGGGTATGACAATTTTATTGTTTGTATTGGAACGATTTATTATTACGTTTTCTAGATTATCGTTAAAAAAATCGTCTAATGTATTTCGATAATAGGATAAATTTTAATTGTTTTATGAAACAGTTTTCTCTTTCGATATCTTTTAAATTATTTGGCAATTTATTAAATATTTTTATAGCCATAGAATTTGGGCTAGAACTGTGCATGGTTCTCTCTGGCCCCTGCGCATACCTATATTTTGCCTTTTGCACAGCATTTGCCTAACTTTTCATCCGCCGACTTGTGTGGCGCGGATTGTAGGTGAGATCCATTCGAGAAAACAGCCCCATCGGCTATCCGTCCATTGAACTATGTGCCTTGCCCTCTGTCATTTTAACTTGCCAATCCACTGAGTATTGCTGAAAAGTTCAAATACTTAAAAGTGTTTCAATCAGTTTGTCTCCACTCTCTACCTATTTTGTGAATATTCTGTCCTGTATTTCTATGGTGTGTGCCCTACCCACAGCTGCTTTATTTTGCTAATTGTTTTAACTTATTTTAAACGTAAGTATTTAAAGTAGAACCAAAGTATAACAAGCAGTTTTCCAAACAGTAAGCATACCATCTGATCTGTTTAATTGAATTCTCAATTCAATTAAACAGATGCGAGGCACACTTCGCTGTGATGCGCTAATTATTGTGCATATTATGTGCACCATGACAACGCCGCGTGGCCTAGTGGAGTTCACGGGCGCAGGGATCACGCGGGAGGCATGAGTTTGGCGGTCGGGTGTGCCCCTTTCTGGCTCCCGCGGATACCTATATTTTGCCTTTTGCGCAGCGTTCTGCGCCTAACTTTCCATCCGCCGACTTGTGTGGCGCGGATTATACGTGAGATTCATTCGAGAGCAATCAACAGCCCCATTGGCTATCCGTTCATTGAACTAAGTGCCTTGCCCTCTGTCATTTTAACTTGCCAATCCACTGAGTTTGGAGAGAGCTGAAAAGTTCAATTAGAAGTGCTTTAAATGCTTTAATCACTTCATATCTACCTACTTTGTAGATGTTCTATCCTGTATTACCTACTATGGTGTGTGTCCTACCCACTGCTGCTTTAATTTGCTAATTGTTTATATTTTTTTTTAATGTTCTCAAAGTAGAACCAAGGTGTGACAAGCAGTTCTCCAAACAGTAAACCTCGTATCTGTTTTATTGAATCCTCTATTATTTTCTATATTATGGGACTAATAGCGGAATGAAAATATGGTAGGTACCATTTAAAAGGCAAGAAGTTTTAGATGTGCAGGTATACAGTAATATAACGAAACCCTATTACTAAGACTCCTCTGTCCGTCTGTCTGTTGGTCACTAGGCTGTACCTATCTCATGAACCGTAACAGCTAAACAGTTAAAATTTGCACAGATGATGTTTTTCTGTTTCCATTATAACAACAAATACTTACTAAAAATAGAATGAAATAAATATCGACTTCAACTGTGTACAAAATTCGCGCGGATCGATGTAGCATTTTCACATTATTGTTGATTTATGAAAAATGGCTCAGCCGATTTCAATAAAATTTAAATGGGACCAACTTCGACGTATACCCTTTCCAATAAAAAAAAATATACGCGTGAAATTGCGTACCTCCTCCGTTTCATCGGTCAAAAAATAGAATAAAATAAATATTTATTCATACTATACAACGGATGTGAGTTTTTGCGCGATAGTTATTAATAATCACAACAGGTAGACGCTTGAAATATTCTCAGAGTATTTAGTAATATAAAATTTCAATTTAAAAAAAACAAATGATTGAATTGAAATACATAATTGGCTACCATACGGTACGAACCCTTTCAAGCGCGAGTCTATATTTATTTTAGTCTGTAGAAGAACTATGCAAGATATTCCCATAAAAAATAATTAACTTAAAATTAGAAAGAAGTAATTTCAGTCAAGATATATAATGTAAACTGCAACGCCTACAGAAATTAAATAGCCAAATTGCTACTTTTACTCCCTGCTTTGGGTTCAAGATCAATGTATATGATATGATGTTAGTTGGGTACATATTATGTTTTTGTCAAACAATAATAAAATAATTTGAAAGAAAATAAATAAGCCTATAAAGAAAAAATAACCTATATCACAAATAATATAGCTTCCTAATGGCAGAAAAATAAATAATCATTGGCAGGATTATTTTTGTTTGCTTTCTGCCATACCTACTAGAAACCCAGATTATACGTAGGATACGCGTAAGATAGCTCTACGTACGGCCTTAATCAGGAACAAATTCTATGCTGCCAGGAAATTCAGAATGCTAGTGATATAACGTACGTGGCGCCACGATTCGCGCGCAGAGTTATCTTGTGCGCCTCTACGTAATATCATAGTTTGCTACAATTCAAAATAAAGTATCGGTCAGCCACGCTGGTTCTTTGAGGCGCGGGCGGGGTGCGGGGACAGTTCGTGCGCAGTACGCACACAAATGCAATTGCATCACACACACATTGAAGCTCCCTGGTTTGGGCGCCTCGCGACGGCAATAGTTTAGTCCAAATACCTATTTCTCAATTTCTTCGTCACTAGGAGACGCTCTTAACCCCTAAAGCGCATAGCGCCATCTAGCGGAAAGTGATGAAGTAGCGCGTCCCCTCGCGAATTTTTTCGCATTTCCGCCGTGACCTACTAAAATCGCGATTTTTAGAAATAATGTATAAGAGCCGTAATGGATTAGCCCTACTACTCGTACCTCTATATTTGTCTTTCTAGCTACGTATCTGTATATGTTAAAGCGGGATGACACGATCCCGTCAACTCTTATTAGATTATAAACAAAAGACGACGCGCGTGCCCAGATTCCGGGCGCCTGGGCGCAGTGCCACTTTCTAACAAAATTTTCCCGCTCAGATTGTACAGTCCGTTCAATCCACGAAGACGCGCCTCACTATTTCTCCTAACCGTTTATAGTATATGTGTGCAAGATTCCGTCAATTTTTGAGTGTTATCGGTACACACTAATTACCTATGAATGTGTAGTAGTGTGTACTGATAACACTCAAACATTGACGGAAGCTTGCACACATGTACTATAAACGGTTAGGATTCCTCCTAACCTCCACTATTCCTAGTGGGGCGCGTCTTCGTGGATTGAACGGACTATGGTCGCGAACCACCTAAGGGGTGGGGTTAAATACAGATGTTAGTGCGTGGACGCGATGAATGTGTGTGTTGTGTTGCAGAGTCGCAGGGCATGTCGTGGATCTCGCCGGTGGAGGCGTGCGTGTCGCACGCGCGCGCGCTCGTGTCGCGCATGTCGCGCACCGGCGTCGGCGCCTGCGCCTTCGCCGACCTGCCCGCGCTGCTGCGCCGCTGACACGTGCGCGCCGCCCGCCGCGCCCGCCGCGCCCTCCCCCGCCGCGTCCGCCGCCCTACACTCAAACACAACCTCGGATAAAACGTTAAGAAAATACGCATAAGAAGGGAGCGTACCGTGCGGGCTTAGACGTTTCCTAGAAGCTGAAACTATCATCGCGCTACCGAAACTTTCAATCGCTGCAACATCTACATATATTCAATTGCAACCGAACCTAGAGCGTTCATCGTGATTAGCACTTAAGAATGGAGTAGCGTGCCGATGTCGATTAGACGTGTCCAGGAGGCCGAGTCTTACGCCGCGCTACGATCCTCCCGCTGTTGCTCTACTGCAACACCTATACTCGACTACAACCTCAGCTAAAATGTTAAGAAACACGCCTAAAAATGGAGTACCGTGCGTTTAGACGTTTTCCAGATGCTACCAAATCTTTCAACTGCTGCAACACGACTACTGCAACACCTATATTCAATCACGATCTCGGCTAGAGCGTTTACGGACCACGCAATAATAATTATTTCGACGTGTCAGAACGAGACAGTTACGATGAAGTATATATCTGTTACTTTGTTACACGTCGACATAATTCTTTTCGCGGTTGTATGCTAAGCTAGCAGGACGCTGAGTTACGCCGCGCTACCATATCGTCCACCCGCTGCAGTACGACTATTACAACCCCTCGACTACAACTTTTATCGCAATAAAGACACAGAATAATGAAGTAACGTGCAGATAACAGTTGCTTAGTCATTTCCATGACAGTCTTACACCGCAATTTCAAATCTTTCACAGAATACTTCTTTACTCTGGACGTTGCACTACAATATTTTGTTCAAATCTCAACCTAATTTACCGTACAGAAATTATCGACATAGTGAAACGCGCAGTGCTTTTAAATACTCCATAAAAAGTGACCCATCGATCAGTGTTATTTCTTCTCGTTCATTAACATAAATTACCGAGTACTGCAAAATTACTAAATCAGCCAATAAGCACAGAACTGAATAACTTTGATGAAAGATACACTGGTTTGTAATTGGCACACCAAGAATAATGTATCTCAAATCTTCAAGAAAACATTTTGACAAATGTTTAAAATCATACAAGATTTACCATAAAAGTGCCGAAGGAGAATCTCGTTTCATTTTGAGACTCAATACAGAAACTTTCAGTCTCAATCGAAAGAAAAATGTAATAAAGGTGGCGCGCACGGCGAGACGACAGGGACCGTCGTATATTGTAAATAAAGATCAATTTAGTGCCGTCGACGGTCTCGACTAACGCACAGTGGTTGCCTTATAGCGACGGCGCCGGACTGTAAATAATTATTATATTAAAGCTTAGAGCTGCCGCTTGAATATTGACGCCAACATGGCCGCGGCGGCGGTCACACGCTGTAACAACTTACTACATGTTTCCTTATAGGTAGAATCATACAAGTCGGCGGATGTGAAGTTAGCTACAAGCCGCGCAATGTCCAATCCTGACTGGAGCTCACATAAAGCCGTGCGTTGGTTGGGTTTGGGCCAGCTTGTAAATGGGCTAGTTGACAATATTTTTAGAGTTCCCAAAGGGTAAAAACGGGACCCTATTACTAAGACTTCGATGTCCGTTTGTCCGTCTGTCTGTCTGTCTGTCACCGGGCTATATCTCGTGAACCGTGATAGCTAGGCAGCTGAAATTTTCACAGATGATATATTTATGTTGCCGCTATAACAACAAATACTAAAAATAGAATAAAATACATATTTAAGGGGGGCTCCCATACAACAAACTTGATTTTTAGGAGTTTTTTTTGCTCGCTATTAATAATGGCCAGAGGAATGGGGCTCCCATACGGTACGGAACCCTTCGTGCGCGAGTCCGACTCTCACTTAGCCAATTATTTTGATTTCCTCTTGTAACAGCTAACCATAAACAGAGCCGATTAACGAAAACAAAAATAAAATCCACCTAGAAATAAAGGAGTTCCATGACTATCTATATTCTTGCTAGACAAAGAGCGCACAATAGCAGAATATGACGTCACTGCCTGTAAGTGTCATACTTACGCTATACTATGTAATGCTTTGTGGGAAAGGGACAAGGCATTCTCTCTTTATTCCTACCAAAATCTTTACAAAGAAGGATGCAGAGACTCGACCGGTCAAAACATTTTTGTTGTATTTTTTTGCAATCATGGATAATATGTGCTTCAAAAATATACCGTTTTTTTGCTGTTTTCATATCACTAATTAAAATAAGACCACCAGAAAAATTACAATGATTTTTTTATTGTTTTTACATCTAAATCTTCTACCAATGCTTGTGTGGCCAAATATTTTAAAACTTCATTAATAACGAACTTGTACATATCAGAACAGTTTTAGAAGCGTCATAAATTACTCTGACGAACATAACATTTTTAGAAATAAACTTGGGAGAAAATGAGTGTATTCGTATACAACAGGTATTCGTATGTATGAGCTGCCGACATCCTTCTTTATATCTCTGCACTTGAGTAGCCAATTTTAATTATTTTTTCAGTTTATGAATCATAATTAATTGCAAAATTTACTAATACTTATACTTTTAATTAATTCAATACCAGTCAACTACCCTATTCACATCCGCCTATAGGTACTTAGTATTTAAATAGATCGAATAAACCTCGTTGACGGCTGTAAAGTTAGCTACAAGCTGGAATTCAGATTCACATTCAGATACTTTATATGTCAGAACATGGTAAGTACACTTCATACAAAATAGCATACAAGTTGGAGTTCTTACATAATGTTGCTCATGTCCTTGCCAAGTGTGGCGTACTAATATAAAAAATAATGAGTGAAATAAATAATAGCTACGAGTAATGACCGAAACTTTTCCAAAAAATTACCAATAAAAATAAAATTTACAAATACAATAAGAAAATAAAGTTACCAATGTCAAAATACAAAATTATGAATGTCAAAGAAAATTAAAAGTGTCCAATAGAATTAAAGATGCAAAATAAACTAAAGTTGTCATAGTTGTCAAGATAATTAAAATTTAGATAATTAAATAAAGTTGTTAAGATAAGGATTGGGCGAACCCCAATCCTCGCGCAGCGTGTATGTGAGCTTCAGTCAGGATTGGATATTGCGCAGCTTGTAGCTAACTTCACATCCGCTAAGTTTGATGCTACCTATATGCTGTCTTTATCTTTTCACTGAAACATCAATGAAATGGAAAGAGACGAAACTAATTTTGTCAAGAGCATTGCCACTTGATCGAGTCCTTTATAGATATAATAGCAAAATGTAGTCAATTCGAAAGGCAACTTTTTGCTTATCGACTTTGCAATAAGGGGTTTATATCCACATAGTTAAATCA
The DNA here is from genome assembly GCA_964007245.1 of Hypomecis atomaria. Taxonomy (NCBI): domain Eukaryota; kingdom Metazoa; phylum Arthropoda; class Insecta; order Lepidoptera; family Geometridae; genus Hypomecis; species Hypomecis atomaria. The sequence continues at coordinate 975,502 of OZ023297.1, forward strand.
ATTTCACTATGGAAACTAACGTGGTTTTCGCACAATTTAATTAAGTAAAACACAGGTGTTACGTTTGATTTTAGTAGGAAACAGCTACTATAGTTTCGATCGCATTTGGCGATCTTTCTCACGGTTGGAGTACTAGCACGCGGGCTCGTCTCGCATAGTACTGATATAGTAGCAGTTTCCTACTAAAATCAAACGTGAGTAACACCCGTGTTTTACTTAATAAAAAGTTAAATAACTCGATTCCTGTATATTTGTATGAAACACTTGCTTGGGAATTTCGCCGACCGCCGCCGCGTCCTCGCATCGAGTATTTTTCATATAAAGTGTTCGAGTAATTGATATAGAAGTATATATTGATAATGTGCTCTGACGCCAACGAAAGGGACGTTGTGATGTTTTTAAATCGAATGTAGTTATAGTGATGTGGAGTTATGGACTGTATATTGTACTTGTCGCATTATGTTTATAGATATATCATAGATTTAAAGGCTCGCGCGCGGGACACTGTTGTTGATACTGTGATTGTTGACGAAAGGGGTTTTCTAATGTGTTCATGGATTTGTAAAGCTTGATACGTGTTTTAATCGATTTTTGTAGGTTATTTTATTTTGTAATAGTGAAATAAGTCGCGCTTCGTTAGATGTTTTTAATGATTTACTGTGCTGATTTGTACATATTTATGTCGTTTTTATTCTAAAATCAATTATAAACCATATGTGTTGTCTTACATATTTTATAAATACTGACTATATAACTGATTCTAAAATATAACAATGATTTTATTCGGAATATTTTGTAAGTCTATAATAAACTATTTAATACCTAAAAGCAGGTTGTGTTATATTTTAATTTTTTTTTCTTTGTGATATTTCCGTTCAGTAAGAAATCGACGGCAGATAATTTCTATAACTACTACTATAAGTATTGCCTTTTAGCATGCCAAATATTCATAAACTAATAAATTAAAATGTATTTTAGTCAACGAAATGGTCACAAAAATGTGAACTTAAAATCGACGTAACATAAATATGTACAAGTTATGTAAAATGGAGCCGACCAGAGAACATCAAGCTATAGAGCGGACAGATATGACAAAAGACTTGGCAACAGTGTCGCCGCCGCGCGGAGCAGCTACAATAACGCATGTAGGGAGATAGCCCGAGGAGAGCGCTGGGCCAATATGGCCCATGATTACCGATTTTGAGTGGACACTCACTGATAACACAATAAAAATAAACACTACTATTGCAAATGATTTCTACGAAATTTCCCAATTCGATCTATGATCAGTCGAATCTTAGTTTCATGTTACTCTTTAGCACTTTCTCACATAATTTAACTGAGACTAAATTACTCTAAAATACACAAAAAAAAAATTCTTCAAGCATTGAAAACCAAATGGTCAGTTTTCACATTCTGATAACTTTAATTATTGACCAGTTGATATTTCTTAGAAACTATGCAAAAACATAGTCGCCAATGGCTAACAATACTTTTCTTTTAATTTTCTTTATCTTCGACTAATGTTTTAATAAGCTTTCGAAAGTTTCGCCACAGCGATAAACGCCGACTGTAAAAAAAGAAGACTATAATATACAATGATGCGTTATCATCGCTGCGCTTAAATCGTTCGGTTATGATTGCTATTTAAAAAAAAAATTAACGGCGTTTCTGGCTTCGGTAACCTGCTCATTTGCAGTGTAAATAAAATATAGCTGTAACGATGTATTTTTGACCAATTTTAATCGAATTTTTGAATAGTGTGTGTCCACTCTTGTCGTTTGTGTGGAAGCGTGTATGGTGATGAATATATCGCTTCCTGCCGCCGCGCCTCCGATGTACTGTAAATGATCTACAATATTGTTCTTATTGTTTTCTTTTTTAATAATATATTGTGTTTAAACGGCCACTCGGTGTTTGAATTACTACCCATTTATTTAAGGAACTTTCTGTTTCATATTAAATTCTTTGATGACGAATATTAGAGTGAAGTGACGAAAGGAATCGTGAAGTGCCACTGTACCACCAGTTATTCAACCGCCAAGCAGTAGTGGTCAAACAAATCATCAATTGGAAATCTATTAAGGAAAGAAACATTTTACTATTGTTTGCGTGGACACCCTTTTAGAATGAGATGTACTACTACTCTGACGTTTCTTACTCGGCTCATTTTTAGGAAACACTGCGCAGTCCAGTTATAGTAGAGGTTCGTGCTGTTACCTACCAAGGTCCAAAACATTACGTCAACGTCAATAGTCGGGGGAAGTAAGTAGGTACGCGTTACAATCTCAGAATAAGGAAAAACAGTAGAAGTGACATAAAGTAAAAAAGTTGTAATGCATGATTCCACAAACATGGCGTCGAAAATCTATAGAAACTGCTATGTAATCTAGACACAAATGACACTTGAACTGCTGGTCAAATGTCAAATTTGATTTCACAAATATGGTGGACAAACTTCAAACGTCTCCTAGGTAGGGCTTTTATTTTGAACCTTATTTTCATAGCAATAATGCCACGTCATTTCAAACACCGTCCCAATGGTTACAATTAATTAGCTCGATACATCGAGCTATATTACTACGTATAGAGAGGACGACGCACATCCCTACCATGTTCCGCCCAAATGCAGCCATATGGCTGCACATCAATTAGTTGCTTGCTAGCTCTTGAGTACATCAGTCTAGTTTGTTTTAAAACGAAAAAAGTTCAAAATTATTGAATATGGTTTCGTGTGTGTTAAGATATTGCACGAATAATACAAAGAATACGGCGAAGTGCAAAGGAATAACTTTCCATCGGTGAATGATTAGATAATCATTTTACAATTAAATGCAAACAAAATATTATCGGATGGCGCGTGGACGCCATGTTGCGATACTTTTCATAGACTAAAAATGAAGATGTGACATTGTGTGTGTAACAAGTGTAGGTAAAATTAGGGTTTGTTCCCAGTGTTACTACCATTCTTACTACCAGTAGTAAGAACGGGAAACGAATTATTCTTCTTACTACTACGGTTGAAAGTTGTTAGAACAGTAAAAAAAAATTGTTCCTGTTACTACCGTAAAATTATAATAACAAAAACAAACAAAACATGACAGATTTGTATTTAAACCGAATTTAAGTTGGTAGGTATTATACTTATAAAAAAAAAAAACAAGAACTGTTACCAAAAACTAAACAGAAAAATTGCTGTAGTACCCAATCAAAACAAATTATAAGTATTATGAGGGAGGCCTTCTACGGGCTGATGATGATGATGATGAATATAATATTTGCTACTGATCAATAATTCAACTAATATTATATTATGAAGAAGAAAAAACAAAGTACGAATTCAATTGAAGCGTGTGTAGGTAATATAAACTTTGTCACTTCTGTAGTCAGTCAGCATCTTAGTCTATAGAAACGACAAGTTAATGCAGAACGTTGAACGAAACGCGTAAGCGCTTCGAAGAATCGCGGCGCTTTCGACCTTTTTGCCACGAGAAAACTATACCTTAAAAAAGTTCTAGCGCTGCGTGTTTATACTGGCTGATTAGACGACTAATTATTGTTACAGTGCTGAAGCGCACTTTAGATCATATTCTTAACAAAATTGAGCATGATATTTTGTCAGGGTAGCTTCTCTATACGTAGTAATATTTCCTCAAAGGCTCGATACGATAAATAAATACCGTAACTGTAATGCTATGGCTACATCAGCGCCCTACGGCGAAGTTTTCGTCACTGGGGGCTCATTCACTAATTCAAACGGTAGTAATTGGTTGTTCACGATTTGAACTACTACCTGAAGCTGGGCACACACGCTGCGATGATCGCATCTATTCATCAGATCAGTCCAGCGAGGTCCTAATATAGTTGCATTGCCAGTAGGTAGTTATTGAGGAATCAAAATGACACCCCTATTTTAATCGAAAAATATTGATTTTACAACAAAAATATTGGCATCAATGTTGTAGAAAATCAAATTTTAAACAACTTTTGTTCCTAAAACTTCTGCTGTAAAATTGAAATAACACAAGTTATTGAAGAAATGAAATGGTACAACCAACTATTTAAAAAAAAATATCGATCCTACAAAAAGTTGATGGGAATCAAAGTTATAGAAAATCAAATTTTAAACAACTTTGATTCCCATCAACTTTTTGTAGCATCGATATTTTTTTTAAATAGTTGGTTGTACCATTTTGTTTCTTCAATAACTTGTGTTATTTTAGTTTTTTAACAGAAGTTATGGGAACAAAAGTTGTTTAAAATTTGATTTTCTACAACTTTGATTCCTATCAACTTTTTGTAGGATCGATATTTTTTTTAAAAAGTTGGTTGTACCATTCCATTTCTTCGATAACTTGTGTTATTTCAATTTTTCAGCAGAAGTCATGGGAACAAAAGTTGTTTAAAATTTGATTTTCTACAACTTTGATGCTAATAATTTTTTTGCTAAATCAATATTTTTCGATTAAAATGGGGGTCTCATTTTGATTCCTCAATAACTACCTACTGGCAATGCAACTATATTAGGACCTCGCTGGACTGATCTGATGAATAGATGCGATCATCGCAGCGTGTGTGCCCAGCTTCAGGTAGTAGTTCAAATGGTGAACAACCAATTACTACAGTTTGAATTAGTGAATGAGCCTCCAGTGACGACAACTTCGCCGTAGGGCGCAGATGTGGCCATATGGCGTGGCCACATTATCGCCCTACGGCGAAGTTTTCGTCACTGGGGGCTCATTCATCTAATTCAAACGGTAGTAATTGGTTGTTCACGATTTGAACTACTACCTGAAGCTGGGCACACACGCTGCGATGATCGCATCTATTCATCAGATCAGTCCAGCGAGGTCCTAATATAGTTACATTGCCGGTAAGTAGTTATTGAGGAATCAAAATGACACCCCTATTTTAATCGAAAAAATTGATTTAACAAAAAAATTATTGGCATCAAAGTTGTAGAAAATCAAATTTTAAACAACTTTTGTTCCTATAACTTCTGCTGAAAAATTGAAATAACACAAGTTATTGAAGAAATGAAATGGCACAACCGGCTATTTGAAATAAATATCGATCCTACAAAAAGTTAATGGGAACTAAAGTTGTAGAAAATCAAATTTCAAACAACTTTTGTTCCCATAACTTCTGCTGGAAAATTGAAATAACACAAGTTATTGAAGAAATGAAATGGCACAACCGGCTATTTGAAACAAATATCGATCCTACAAAAAGTTAATGGGAACTAAAGTTGTAGAAAATCAAATTTCAAACAACTTTTGTTCCCATAACTTCTGCTGGAAAATTGAAATAACACAAGTTATTGAAGAAATGAAATGGCACAACCGGCTATTTGAAATAAATATCGATCCTACAAAAAGTTAATGGGAACTAAAGTTGTAGAAAATCAAATTTCAAACAACTTTTGTTCCCATAACTTCTGCTGGAAAATTGAAATAACACAAGTTATTGAAGAAATGAAATGGCACAACCGGCTATTTGAAAAAAATATCGATCCTACAAAAAGTTAATGGGAACTAAAGTTGTAGAAAATCAAATTTCAAACCACTTTTGTTCCCATAACTTCTGCTGAAAAATTGAAATAACACAAGTTATTGAAGAAACAAAATGGTACAACCAACTATTTAAAAAAAATATCGATCCTTCAAAAAGTTGATGGGAATCAAAGTTGTAGAAAATCAAATTTTAAACAACTTTTGTTCCCATAACTTCTGCTGTAAAATTGAAATAATACAAGTTATTGAAGAAATGAAATGGTACAACCAACTATTTAAAAAATTATCGATCCTGCAAAAAGTTTATGGGAATTAAAGTTGTAGAAAATCAAATTTTAAACAACTTTTATTCCGATAATTTCTGCTGAAAAATTGAAATAACACAAGTTATTGAAGAAACAAAATGGTACAACTAACTATTTAAAAAAAGATCGACCCTACAAAAAGTTAATGGGAACAAAAGTTGTTTGAAATTTGATTTTCTACAACTTTGATTCCCATCAACTTTTTGTAGGATCGATATTTTTTTAAATAGTTGGTTGTACCATTTCATTTCTTCAATAACTTGTGTTATTTCAATTTTTCAGCAGAAGTTATAGGAACAAAAGTTGTTTAAAATTTGATTTTCTACAACTTTGATGCCAATTTTTTTTTGTTAAATCAATTTTTTCGATTAAAATAGGGGTGTCATTTTGATTCCTCAATAACTACCTACTGGCAATGCAACTATATTAGGACCTCGCTGGACTGATCTGATGAATAGATGCGATCATCGCAGCGTGTGTGCCCAGCTTCAGGTAGTAGTTCAAATCGTGAACAACCAATTACTACCGTTTGAATTAGATGAATGAGCCCCCAGTGACGAAAACTTCGCCGTAGGGCGATAATGTGGCCACGCCATAAGAATACTACTTAGATCGTAATCTGAATTTGAACTTAGTTTTCTTCTTCAGAGATTTGAACTATGTACCTACAAGTCTTTTCCTACTGGATTTACCTGAAGATGTAGTCATTATTCCTACCCAGATGTAGCTCTACTGAATTGCAACATAACTTCATACTCGTAATACGACTCTTGGCTAACAGTATTAGTAAGTAGGTAACTGTTACGAGAATGAGATTCGTATGTGTCACGTCTGTGTATGTAAGTAGTGGGCCTGTCTGCGATATTATGCATCTGATGCGGCTGTATCTTCGGTAGAGAAACTTGCAGCTAGCAACTATAGCGAATACGAAATACGTACCTAGATGACCTAGTTACCTAGGTAAGTGTGTCTAATGTCTAACGAAAAATAAAATAAATATCTTTGTATAAAATTCAAATCTTTTTCGCCTGTCGGCATCAAAAGTGACCAAGCAACATGCAATATTCGGCCTCGGACCAATTAAATAAGTTTTTTGAAATGTATGTACGGGTTTAGACATCACTGCCTTTTCGTAGTAAAAAAAAAGAAAGTAAAGAAAAAACAAAACACAAAATATTTTTTTTACCTAGGTAGTCAAACGATCTTAAATATCCAAAAATCCTAGATAATTCTTGAGTCCGCACATAGCTTTTATTGAGCTAACCTGTAACGTGGGAGACTGGCCAGGTACAGGTTTTGCCTAGGTAGTTTATCGTTTGCGTGTGGCTCCATACATTTTGTTAGTCTTTCCTCGTTTCCGCCAGGGGCGCTGTACAAAAATGTATAGAGCCATACGGAAACTACTGTAGTTTCAATTTCCGTGTAAACCTGTACTAACCCCTAAGGTTGTGTGGCAGACTGCATGCACCTGTAGAAAAAATCCAATGGTGTGTGTCATCCACCAACCCGCAATGGAAGGCGTGGTGGATATTGCATTTTATTTATCGCCTTTCGTGGGTCTATGCCTATATCTAGTCTGGCTTTATGTCTAGGCCTATTATAAGTTTCTCACCTTGCTGTGCTACCCGGTCGTCCCATTTAAATTTCATCGAAATCGGCTTAGCGGTTTTTCCATCCACCAGTCGTAGGACGTCACATAGGCCTCCCCTATGGATTTCCAATAAGGCTGTTTGGAAGCGGCCTGCATCCATGGAGTGCGTTCCAGCAATCTTAATTAGGTACCTATACCTATCGTCAGTCTACTTAGTTGGTGGACATTCTACGCTGCGCTTGCTGATCCTTGGCTTCCATTCCAGAACTTTGCCCCATTGATCATCAGTTCTTCGAACTTTGTGCCCTGCCCACTGCCATTTGAACTTACTAATACGTTGGGCTACGTCGGTATGTAGTACCCTTTCTGAATAATCCTACATAAAGATTTGAGTTTGGCCACAACCTGTTTGATTTTAAGCAGAGATACGGTCTTGGATGAAACACTCTTATACGTAGCGGCACGTAAGTCAAGCGCTGAGGGTACTGAGGAGGGGGTGGCTGCGCACGGTGACCGCCATACTAAACCCATGCGCAGCCATCCCCTCCACACTTCGCTCAGCGCTAGACTTATATGCCACGACTTGTACTTACTAGAAACTAGAAGGTAGGTATTACCTGTTTAGGTACCTAGGTAAATACTTTAGATTTGAAGACTAGGTACCAGCTTGTACTAGATTGCGTAGATAATGTTTTTGTTGTACTTAAGATACTTTCCAACCGCAAAATCCTCTGTGGCAGCTACATATTTTCTATAGACAGCTTAGTCATCGTCATCTTCAGTAGGTATAGTACAGGCCTTTCTCTTGTAGTGCCACCTGCTGCTGTCCTTGATCAATCTTGGCCAGTTTCCATCCACGATCTTGACGATAGACTTACAATTTAAGTACTTCCTCAGTAGCAGACTTCTAAGTATTATTCTTATATTACTACGGGACTAACCGCGCACTAAAATCTCGGTTAAGACGGGTTAGCAGTCTACCCGTGACCACGATCGATGCAACTCGGTCGAAACGTCGGGAAGATGAGGCATTTATTTATCTCGTGAATATAACGCGCGATTAGTTCCGACCTAGTTAGTACCTATTTAAAAATAATGTATTCAAATCGCGAAAGTTTAAAAGCAGTAGTGTAATTCCTGTAATTTTTTATTCATTCTGTGCTTTATAGGACGTTTTATCTAGGTGTATTTATTTCATAGGTACCTACGAGTAAATTGAAATGTGTATTGTGGTGTAGGTAACGAGAGGAACAAAGGGAATAAGCTAATATTTACGATGCCTAACCCGAGACATAAATCTCCATACTCTCATTTCCATTCGTGTGCTCCCAAAATTACGTCAGCCTCATTTTAAATCCGGAAATTATTTGAAATATCGCGACTGTAATGGCGCCGCCAGATAACGAATCATTGAAAAATTATGATAATTGTTAAAAAATTATCGTCGAACAAATTCAATAAATTGCAAAGGGGAACGATTTGCGCTCTTTATATGCCGCCCTCCGCGCGATCCAATGATTTTCATTAATTTATGTCGCGAATCGGTTTTGATAAAATCGGAAAAATCCGGAGGGCGGGAAATTTAATTACGGCTCGGCGCTATATTCCGTCCCTTCGGCAATCAGCGTCACGTAGCACGGAACATTTTATTTTTTACGGAAACTAGTACGCAGGCAGCCAGGAATGTTATGAACGTAACTGCGCACAGGTACAAAAAGTTGATAAAGTAGAGCTAAGTTACTAGGTGCCATAGAATTTTTCTACTAGGTGCCTGATAAGTTATATGACATTTATCAGGAATGTGAGGAGATCCGTAAATAAAACAAAGTTATTGACGTAGCACAGCGGGTTAGTAAGTTGCAATGCAAGGCAGGGCAATATAGCTCGCAGAGCGGACGGCCGATAGTTAGATAACGCTGGTTAAAAGCTGCATCCATCTATTTTAAATATCTATGTCCAACTGTGGACATCCATATGACTAAAATATTTAAAAAGCTGATTAGTATAAAAAAAAAATTTGCTCTACTCTTGCTCTTAATTTGGAAACACACACAAGAAAACAAACACAGACCAACGTTAGCACCTTAACTATCTATATTTTTCAGGAAAATTGTGTAAATTTTTATTCTGCAGTTCCTCAAACACTGGGTTCGCTATCATGTGCCGGCACAGTTGGGCGGCGGGCGCGAGAAATTGAATGAAAACATTGAATATTTATTCTGTGAGATGCCAGTATTGCAGTGCAGTGCTCCGGGCCCGGTGCGGCGGCCAGCGGCAAGGATGTGACGCTTCAGCTTGTGGAGATTCCACATACTTTCCTGCATCATGTCGGCGGAACTTCTGCAGTGAATCCATCCTTCAGCCATAGGATGCACACTGCTGGACATAGGCATTACTTATCTATGGATCTTCTAGCGTAATGGCAAATATTATCAGCTACAGTTAATCATGCAAGGGAAGATTCAGGGGAAACGACGGAAGACGGCGATCTTCGTGGCTCAAAAATCTTTCGTACGTGATTCTGAGTACTAGATCACTATTCAGCGTAGCAGTTTCCAAAGTCCGTAAAGCCCTAATGATAGCCGACCTCCGGTAGGAGCTGGCACCTCAAGATGAAGTAGAAGAAGATGGATCTCCAATAAGACCGGTTGGTAGCGACAAGCTTGATCCTGGATTAATGAGGTCGGAGTTTACCTTGCGGGCCACCATCCGTAGTGAATGATACGCTCGAATTCCGAATCATACATTTTCGACGATTTAGAGAGTAGTAGGGCCTTTTATCACAGCAGTTGCCAGCGAGCTTGTACGGATCGGACCCCCTTTTTATCCTTTTAATTCGATAAAATCTTTTCTAAGCGTATGTCAACATCTTACAACAATTCAACACATAATTGTTAGCATTAATTTTGAGTGTTTGTAGGTATATATTTGTCTTTTACATAGGTTTACGTACCCTTAGGTAAAGTATTAATCTGAAAAGCCCAACCATACTAGACCATATGAGAACAGCGGCCTACTTACGGTTTGACCGTAAATAAAAGGACCACATTACACCACATTATTTTTATGTACTACGGGACTAATCGTGCACTATAATACGTTTGCGCGTCGGGATAATGATGTATTGATTTATCTCGTGATTTTAGTGTTCAAATCGCGAACGTTTAAAAACAACATTACCACCTGCCTTGTTTCGAGTTTATCGAATTTAGAGATTGTCTCAGCCACGTCATATCCTCAACAAGGAAACATTTATCGCGTATCAGACAGAGAAGCAGCGATAAACCAGATAAGAATACCACATCAAATGTTTCCGATCTCCGCGCGCTCTCTTTGCGTTCCCGGATCATCTTGTGGCTCCTTTTTAATATTTGATCTGCATATTTATAAATCCGGTGTTTGCCCTCGAGCTGCGCAGATTTATAGTTGATTTCATTCCGAGATGATCCACGAGCGCTCCGAGGCTGGTTCGGTTACACACGCCGTATTACGAGTATACGAGTGGATCGCATTGTATAGTTTGAGAACATTATTCCGAGGATATTGTTTGAAGATATATCTGCGAGCCCGGGGCCTCGCCGGCGATGCATAGCGCATTATTTTGTTATCAAACAGGGCCGGGACGTGCTCCCCAGCACACGGCAAGTTTGCGGCCCGAGCTCACGTAGGTAATTTGGTTTACCGTGCAGTCCGTGCATAATTTACCGGCGGACTACGGCGGAGCTACTTTTAAATAGGGGATTGTTTGAATTAGTCTTGCAAGTTTTGGTATGAGTATTTTATTGGGTAAACCTGCGTTGTTGCGAATAATTACACTTGTTGAGGTAGTTGAAGTTATGTAATTGTCTCACATCTATTGTTTAGTTGCCATAGCTGAATTAGGTACTTATGTGCAAGCGTAATTCATTTATGGTGTTACAGTCTATGTTATTTTAGCTAATGACATAACCGTAGGTTTACATAAGATTACATTTTGCACACTACCAACCTTGTGCGCCTAGGAGTCCTTAGCTACTGACTGAAAATACTTGACACACTTTGGGAAATATTAATAGGCCGAATCAAAGTTTTTGACGTATGTGACCACAACACCAGTGGTTGCGCAGTAGCAATAATTTTTTTTTTTATTAAAGGTTCACTGACTAAACTGGATATATGCTAAAACTTATGCTAAAATTTAACTTAAAATAATGACTTACTTATATGCACAAAGTATAAAACTCTTCTACTTAGTTGTTAACACAACATTTGTCTAAAAGAAACTAGGTACATTATCTAATATGTAACTGAAACTAAATTGTTTTACGTAACAAGAACAAAAATAAGTTAAATTAAATTTAGAGCAAAAATTTAGTGTCTCTTAAAGGAAGAGACCGAATCCTTAAACATAATATGTTGCGTTGCGGCGCAAGAGAGCGCGTTGTCCGCAGCTTGGAGCTAATTACACAGCCGCCAAGAACTTTGAATTGGCCTGCACCTGTGTATCTGTAGACCACAATGCTATACAGCTGTTTCTTAAGTCAAAATCAACGTTTATCAACTCGAAACAATATGCTCATACCAGAAGCATTACAAACTTTTTAAAGTACCTAATTTAACTGGGTACAAACTTGCTATTTACATACTCTATATAGTCATGTATTAAATTATCTAGAGTCTAGAGAGAGAAAAGGAAAACTGTTTTATAAAACAACTCAAATTATTCTATTATCCAAATGACACATTAGACGATTTTTAACGATAATCTAGAAAACAATAATAAATCGTTCCGATACAAATAATAAAATTGCCATACCCATATAGGGTTATATGTATAACTGAACAAAACATGTTAATTAAGAACCGCATGTAAATTTCATATGTTGCAATAAATGATTTGAAATGAAATGAAATGAAATAATTTATTGCTTAAAACTGTGTACAGTAAGATCTTCACAATTTTTGAGTTTGAGTTTGATTTATCTCTATGACAGATAAACAAAACATCCCTATCTTATACCTAGATCCTTACGCTATTAGGTACTACCTATATTTATTTACATGTACGTGACTACCATTTTAAAGTCTGCTCATTTAAATGTTACAAAACATTTAGCATAAAAGTTTTGTAACATGCTACATGTTACAAAACGTTTATGCTCCGGTAGAATGTATTTGGTAGCAATAAACTTATTTAGGTATATCGAAGATAGGTACCTACCTACATTGATTAGTTACTACATCGAAGGTGTACCATCAGTCGCCTTAAAAAATTGCATTAGCCTGTTGCATTGTACCTATTGTCAACCAGAATTAATTTTGGAATACCTAATTAATATTCAAAACATTAGTTGGTTTTACTTATTGATTTAATGTCTAAGTTAAAGTTTTTCCAACAAATTCAGCTAATCTTACTTTACCTTCCTCTAGTAGGTATACAGAGTTATTCCTAATCAATTGGCATCCCTTTAGGGGCCTATTAATATACATTAAATATATACATCAAAACTAATAACTTTTGTTCTGCGACTTTTGTCCAAACTAAACAAAATAGTTGTTCCTTAGAGAACTCGTTCATCCGCGACAAAATGTATGGAACAGCAGATTTTCTTTTCGAGTTTTGAAAAAGGCATAAGTAGAACAAAAGTTGTTAGTTTTGATGTACAAAATAAGCCCCTAAAAGGATGCTAATTGATTAGGAATAACATTTCTTTGATCTACGGTTGACTACGATCAAACTGTTTTAGGAGCTACCTAGTGCAGTCTATTCGTGTGGTGGTGCAACAGGCTAGACAACTAAATTAGTCCGTTATATTATCAAAATATTTCAACAAGAGGTTGGGGTTTCCACTTTTGTTTTTCCCAATATTTTTTAGAGATCTTGCCCTAAAATCCCCAATTAAGTTGGGAAAATTCATAATTCCTGGAAGCCTGCTTGGAATTTAGTGATAAGGAGGCCGGTTGCTTCACATGTTGTAGCATCTATTTTTCTGTTTTATGTTTGTGTGAATATGAATCAATAAAGAGTATATCTATCTATCTAATTTATGGCGCATTTTAAGTACCTATAAAATCGTACATGAAACATACTCTTTCGTCTTGAAATAGGGCGAAATCTCTAAAAGTGGGAACACTGCAAGATATATTACGTTATCAGCCATACGTCGGACATTCCATCTGGCTGTCGGATGAGTCTTCTGTACAGCACCATCGCCAGGGAACTGTTGACTGTCGAGGTTGGCCAGGCCAGAGGCAGCAGTTGTAGAGAAACTAACCTTTTTGTTAGCTTCTCTACATTCAGACTCTTTCAACGATAACACTGCCAACTAACAATTCTAGTTATGAAATTTTTCAAATTATAATTTTATTTTTTGACAGGATCAGCGATCCTTGTTTGTAAAATTGGGGCAGTCTTGAGTGGGAAGTCATCTAGTAAACTTCAGAGTGCATGTCTTTTAAATCTTTATTGAAAGTATGTAGAGTCTGTGTGATTTTAGATTGCGTGGACGAGTCCCGTAGTGTAAACGGCATGAGCGAAACTAGAATTGTTAGTTGGCAGTGTTATCGTTGAAAGAGTCTGAATGTAGAGAAGCTAACAAAAAGGTTAGTTTCTCTACACAGTTCACTGCGTAGGAAGTCGGCTGGAGATATTTTATCAGCCATTCGTTGGACATTCCATCTGGCTGGCGGATGAGTCTCCTGTCCAGCACCATCGCCAGGGAGCTGTTGACTGTTGAGGTTGGCCAGGCGAGAGGCAGCAGTTCACTGCGTCGGGGAGTCGGCTTGAGATATTTTAATAGCCATTCGTTGGACATTCCATCTGGCTGCGACAAGGCACGTATCCGTCCTGTCCGTGGCGGCACAGAAGCTCGCGGAACAGCTGCCCTCGCGCTTCAGCGGCGGTGTCAACAAGTCGGAGCCTCCTGTCCAGCACCATCGCCAGGGAACTGTTGACTGTTGAGGCTGGCCAGGTGATGGACAACAGCTCGCTGCGCCGGGGAGTCGGGTTGCTGAAATTAACACAATTTGTTTTTTAAGATGCGTCACAAGAAAAGCATTCATAACACAGTTTCATTAGGTGTGACTTCCACCGGAGTTGATTATGTACTGTGATGTGGTATTGCACACTGTTCATTACAAATGTTTCTCGCAATGAGAGAAAAACATACACCTATACTTACAACTTAAATAATCGGCCAAGTACGAGTCGGACTCGCGCACGGAGGGTTCCGTACTGTATGGGACCCCCCCCTTAAATATTTATTTTATTTTAATTTTATAACTTATCATTGAAGTGAATATAAAACTAAATATTCCGTGAAAATTTCAAGCATCTACCTGTTACTATTATTAATATAGAGCGAAAAATGTCTAAAAAATCAGGTTTGTTGTATCGGAGCCCTTAAATATTTATTTTATTTTATTTTTAGTATTTGTTGTTATAGCGGCAACAAAAATACATCATCTGTAAAAAATTCAGCTGGTTCTTGAGATACAGCCCGGTGACAGACAGACCGACAGACAGACGGACAGACGGACAGATGGACAGACGGACAGACAGACATCGAAGTCTTAGTAATAGGGTACCGTTTTTCCCTTTGGGTACGGAACCCTAAAAACCATGACATTTTTAATTTTGTATTCAATTGTAAAGTAGATAGCTATTTATTTTAATGATTGTTTAAATTCGTTGCTATTATGTATTGTGAAATGACGAGATAAATTTTGCGGTACTTTATATTATTGTACAAACTGTTGTATATATAATTTTAGTATTAAGCTCAATACATCAATAAACGATTCTAATTCTAATTCAACGGGCCAATAAATGTAGTGTTTGTTTCAAGGGAATCGCACCTTTAACGATCACCGAACTTAAGCAACAACGGTGACCGTAGGTGATATTTCCCTCAAAAAGAGGGGAAAATTGCAGTCGCACTATTTATCAGTCGATTTTGATAATATTTGGCAAGATTGTTTGGTACCTAAATCACTACTAGATTTACAAGTATGGACCAAATCGGCCAAGAGCGAGTTGAGATACCTAAATGGTTATTAAGACTCAGTTAAACAGATGCGAGGTCTATTGTTAGGAGAACTACTAGCTTTCGCAAAGGATCGAGATTTTTTTCATTTTAATCATAACATCGAAGGTTACAATAATCACTGAAATGAATATCGGTATGCACACCATGTTAGACGTTGTGAAATTCGCCAAAACCATAATGAGAGGTTGCGTTAGTGGCACTTAAAATTTTACGAGTACATGCCTGCCACGATATCAATTAATCTGTTGATGGAATAATTACTCAGATCAAGGTGAAAATTAACTAAGATGAGATACAGCAATTATATTGCGAGAGTTCTGTACTAATATAAGTAATTGTTTTCTTAGATACAATTTAAACTATAGTTAAGTCTGATTAAGACCTCTGGACCCAGCCGTATGTTAGCCGCTTCCGACCGGTTTTACTCAAAATCCATAGGGAGGTTTATGTGCGGGAGTCAGTATTCTAAAGCCGATACGAGTACGGTGATGATTCATGTACTTCGGTAAATAGGCTGAAAAATATTTTGCTATTTGTAATTAAATTACGAAATTGACTTAATTAACGTACTAATTTTGAAAGCTCATGTTTATAGATATTTTATATGATTGGGACTAAATTCACATAATGTAATAGACATAACGACTATAGTTTCGACCGCATTCAGCGGTCTTTCTCAAGTTGGCGAGTGCTAGCGCGCGGAACCGTCTCGCAAAGCGCTGCGGGCTGCGGCGCGTAGCGCTCGCTATGGCAGCTTTAAACAGCTCTGGATTAAGCTCTCATTATCACTATCATTACATGGTATAAAACAAAGTCGCTTTCTCTGTCCCTATATCCCTATGTATGTTTAAATCTTTAAAACTACGCAACGGATTTTGATGCGGTTTTTTTAATAGATTGAGTGATTCAAGAGGAAGGTTTATATGTATAATACACCTGCCTGTGCGAAGCCAGGGCGGGTCGCTAGTAAGAAATATAGAGAGAAAACGAAAATGTGTAAGAAATCACAATTCACTTTTGTGGGCTTACCTATAGCGTCACGATTTTTCCCTTGAATATGGAACTCTAAAAGTACGAATATTATCTATGAAGATTAATATTCATATCTGACATTCATTTCATGCAAATTGACCATAATTTATTATACAAAATAATTTAAAAGTAAACTAATTAGATGTTGCAAAGTGCAAAGCAGTCCTTGACACGAATTTGTAGGAATAACTTAGATGCTTTGGCTAGAATGACTACTTAGTTATGTCTTACGTAAGCAGTTTCTTAGGTGCTCGATAGTAAACATTTTGTTCACAGTAAACAACAAAACTCCTTCATGATATGGGGACTTAAACACTGTACAATTTTTAGGAAGTAGGTACTCTGTGTAGTACTTGAGTACTTTTTTTTAGATTTTGTTAACAATTCATTTTGCAGCTGAAAAAGATATCAAATCAAAATTATTGTTAACTATTTCAGATTCATAAAATATATCTTGTTTTCTAACATTGCGCAAAACCAAAAGCCAATAAAAGAAAAAATAATAATTTTCCGCGTATAATATATATTTTTTTTAAATTAGCGTTCTATTTCGACGCGATATTTTTTACTCATTTTTCTCGCGCGTAGGTCAAAGTTCGTTCCCGCGCCGCCAACAACTCCCTAAACAAATTCGGGCGAACTCGACAGCCGCAGCGTATTGATCCCGATCCAGGCACGATATTTATTTTGCAGCCTAAATAACCACACGCAAACCATCCAATTTGCGGACCGAGATTAACTTGGGGTAATCTTGTTTACCGCTACCGACTTACCCGAACTTCATGAAGTTGGTCAACATGGCGGTCAGCCGCCCAATAAACAGCTTATCGGGCTCCGACAGCGGCATCGGCAGCCCGCCCGGCCGGAACACGTAGAATATGTCGTCCGAGTGCGATGCGCCGCGCTCCTGTCTCCGGTAGAACAAACTCTTCGCGAAGTTACGAGCCCCTTCGTAAGAAAACCTATATCTGTACACCGGCTTATCAGAATATCTCGTCACGAGATTCGAGAACGCGTCATCCGTGGCGTACGCGAGCCAATCGGAGTAAAAATTTACTATCCCTCGCACGGCCATCTTATTTATCCCCCCGCCGAAGTAATACGACCTCAGCTTCTCGGCTATCATCGCTTTATTCGGCGAGCACCAAGAAAAGACGGCGGGTAGTTTTTCAACAAATTTCTCGTCCAATTCCCGGAGAGTTTTATCGTCGTGCAGCCCGTAGAACAGCATTCCCTCCGCGGTGGTGGAGCCCGATATTATCGGGACTTTATTAAAGTTGCCCGAAGTTATCGCCCTGTAGGGCGTGTCGTGAAAAAATGCCGCCGTAAAATTGGCGTCCATGCACGGGGCGTACTTGAAGCGGCGCGGGTTGATGGTCATGTCTCTGGTAGCGTTTATAAGCTCTTTCATGGTCGCGGTCGCAAACGTACTCAGCACGGTCTCATTATTTGAAAGTTCTCTAATTTTTCGCGCATCTTCCAAGGCGGACGCTTCGGGCTCTAGGTTAAAAGCCCACGGCGCGAACGGCGTGCCGCTAAATAAAATAACTTTGTGAAATAGACCGGCGCTCGTTTTTGACAGCATGTGCATGGCGGCAGCGGCTCCGCCGGCGCTTTGTCCAGAAATCGTCACATTATCGGGGTCTCCACCGAACGCCGCGATATTATCTCGAACCCACTTTAGGGCTGCCACTTGGTCTTTGAGTCCTAGATTAGATATTCCATCGACGCATAGGAATCCGAAGACGCCGAGCCTGTAGTTTAGCATAACTGCTATGGTGTTTTTGGTGACTAGGTAGAGAGGGTCGTAATGCCACTTGGAGCCATAGTAGTAGCCTCCTCCGTGTATCCAGACCAGCACGGGGAGCTTGTCACCAGGAGAAGCGGCCTCTGGAGTATACACGTCGAGGTGAAGGCAGTCCTCGGAGCCAGTCTCGAGAAAGGAGACGGTCTGCGCGCACGATCCGAATGGGTTGACAGCGTTGAACACTCCATCCCACTTTGACGGAGGTTCAGGAGGCTGAAATAAAAAGAAGTCGTAAATTCAAAAACTGCTATCTAATTTAATTACATGATTTTATCCTGCTTCACACACTAGGTTCATAAAAAATAAATGTTATTTTATGATAAACATTTCAATCCTGCGAGCGCGTCCATTTTTGAAATGTTTATCATAAAAATAACATTTGTTTTTCCTCGCCTCAAAAAATTGTCTAGGGGGAATTTGGATGTGTTTATGTGTGCCTATCTGAATGTCTGAACTGGATATACTGTGGCATCGTATCTTCCAAACCAATGGACTGAGTCTGATACAAAAATAAATTATAAATTATATCCATGCAATAAAGTAGCTGCATGAAAGAATACCTAACAAACAACTACTACTAACTAAGCGAAAGTAGCTGAAAAAAGTAACTAAAGCGAAAGTAACTAAAAGTAGCTAGTTATTTATAAATGACAGATAGATAGGTTCTAGGTTAAGCCTGTGTTGCAAAATACATTTTGCAATACAGGCTTAACCTAGAACAGGATCGAGGTTACATCTGTCATTTATAAATAACTAGCGACCCGCCCCAACTTCGCAAAGATGTATTATACATATAAACCTCCCTCTTCAATTACTTTATCTATTGAAAAAACCGCATCAAAATCCGATGCGCGGTTTTAAAGATATAAGTATACGTGGGGACAGACAGTGGGAAGCGACTTTGTTTATACTATGTAGTGATAGTGATACTTGTAAGTTTACGTTTAATTTAGATGAAATATTTAAAATGTTCTGGTACATAGTGCCGGCAAATAAATAAAAATAAAACCCAGAAACACTTTCGGATCTGCAATAATAGTAAAGAAGTAAGGATACTGAGTTATTCAACTATGATATTGACTTACCTGAAACCTCTTGCCAGTAGCGTAGGGGATGCCATAGTATCGGTTCTGCCCCGACACACTCCGAAGACCTCGCAGCTCTCCTTGCTTTATTTTCACTAACGGAGTGAAAGTCGTGAAAACACTTTCAATCACAAAAATCGACCATATGATGAGAGCTTTCCGTAACAAATTCATCTTGGCACATTTCACACACGAGTATCTTCAACTAGAAATGAATTTTGAATTAGCTATTATTTTTCAAATGGTTTGCCTACATTTTCTACCTATATCAGCTTTCATATAAACCCGCAGAAATATAGATCACTACTGACTATGGCGATGAGAACCATCTTCAGCTATTGGACACTCCAGAAAAGACTATACAATTTTTACTTTCATTTATGAACATAAGACTATATTTACTGTGATCGATTTGTTTTATAACACACGTTAACAGATACGTTCGGAATGGAACTCTGAATGCTAGTGACGAAAGGGTGGGGTCCGCCGCGAATCTTGCGCAAGTACCAACGTAATGTGGCAAAAAGTTACGATCTTGGTCTAGACCCGGTTGCTTGTTTGATCTCTCGACTCGAGAGCTTATTGCGACTGTATTGAGAAAACTGCATATTATTATGATTGTAAAAGTGACTTCACTTGAGATTTTCCAAAGCAAATATTTGTTCGTGATAGCTGTTAAGTTACAATGATTGAATTATATAGATCAATCAATTTTTAATTACAAATCTCTATTTTTTTAGGAATAGAAGAATCCATCCATCAGCCGTAGGACGTCCACTGCTGGACATAGGCCTTCTTATGGATTTCCAATAAGGCCGGTTGGAAGCGGCCTGCATCCAGCGCGTTCCTGCGATCTTTATTATATCGTCAGTCCACCAAGTCGGTGGACGTCCTACGCTGCGCTTGCTGGTCCGTGGTTCCATTTGAGAACTTTACTGCCCCATCGGCCAACCGTTCTCCGAACTATGTGCCCTGCCCATTGCCACTTTAATTTGCTAATCCGCTGGGCTATGTCGGTAACTTTGGTTCGTCTGCGGATCTCCTCATTTCTGATTCGATCTCGCAGAGAGACGCCGAGCATAGCGCTCTCCATAGCACGTTTTAGGAATATGTGATTTACTATTTTATTAGTTAGTCTGTTAATTTTACAGCTTTTTCAAATAATTTTAAACAGGAGGGTTGCTTTTTTTTAGAGTGTACAAGATTTTCTTCTTTTTTGGAAAAAATCTACTCACCTGTTGGTGTGCACGACAAAATTATTTTTGTATCATTTTGGGAGAGACAACTCTTTTGTATTGCGTGATTAGAATTATATAAATGTAACAATTACGTTGCCGATACGAACAATAGTGTAAAAACTGTAAAATAATAATAAAGTAATTACGAAAATCTAATTAACTTTATATGCGCTCAAAATAACGCTCTCAACGACTCTATCAGAGAAGTAGTATTTAATTATATGAGAAGGAATCTTGGTTTACTCACTTAAATACCACCACAGTAATAACAAAAGAAAAAATAACTAACAGGAAGCTCATTTGAGCTTATAATCTGTTTAAGTATTTTAACGCTATGCTCTTGAATATAATATGTCTAATGTTAATATAATTTTGGCTAGCCCCTAAAATACTAAATCAGGGTCACCTTTCATTTTACGCGAATTTCCTCCAAAATTAGCTAGGAATTGCAAAACGGCAAACACACGCACACTGAAAACAGTGTGAACATAATTCTTATACAGTAACTGTATAAGAATTATGTTACACTACAACTGTTGTACTCGTAAAGTAGGTAATTGATGTGGTTTTAAAGTGTCGGACTCTTAGGTCAAGAGTTCAGTGTTAAATATGGTTAGGTAGTTACATAAACAAGCAAAATTGGTTGGCTTTTGATTTTTTTTTATATTATTTCTTTTGAATTGTAATACTTTTCATTAATTTATTGAGGTGTAATGTAACTTTGTGACGTCACACGCTCGTTCGAGTCATTTTTTAATGTAGTAGGTATAGCTTTGTAATTTTATAAAGAATATTTATTTTTCGCAAAAAATAGCATGACCGACTTCACCCGTGTACAAAATTCGCGAATATTTCGCACGGATCGATGTTACATTTTTCACATTATTGTTGATTTATCAAAAATGGCTTAGCCTATTTCAATAAAATTTAAATGGCACCAATTTAGAAGTATACTCTTTCCAAAAAAAAAAAAAAGAATTATTGAAATCGGACTACTACGAAAAAAGTTATGCGTTACACATAAAAAAATTAACTACGCGTCGAATTGAGTACTACCCGGGTTGGTTAAAATAAAATAGTTTTGTAGAAACTTATACGGGGTTATTCCTAATCAATGATTGATGATCAATGATCCTAATCAATCATTGCATCCTTTTAGGGGTTTATTCTGTACATCAAAACTAACAACTTTTGTTCTGCGATTTTGGTCAAAACTCAAAAAAATGTTGTTCCATAGAAAAATATCATTCACCCGCGAGAAAATGTATGGAACAGCTGTTTTTTTGAGTTCTGACAAAAGACGCAGAACAAAAGTTGTTAGTTTTGATGTACAGAATAAGCCCCTAAAAAGTAGGCTAATTGATTAGGAATAATAGGTATATCTGCCACTCTTTCACACGTCGAAAAGAGTTCTTTTCGTGGTCGCATGCTGGACTAGCAGTAGGTAATTATTTTTCGCAAAAAATGACACAACCAACTTCAATCGTGTACAAAATTCGAATAGTTCGCTCGAATCGATGTATTCAATGTGTATCATTATTGTTGATTTTTCAAAAATGCCTCAGCAGATTTTCATAACATTGGATGGGACATCTGGACCAACCTTTTGAACTAAAAAAAATTTAATCGGTTCACGATTGGCGATTGGCGATAGTATGATCTTTTCATTTATCACAAAAATAATCAATAACCCAATTGAGCCAATACTGGTGGTCTGGTGGTGCTGACCAACTCGCAACTGTGTCAATGTGATGGTTTTGGCTATTATAGGCTGTTGAAGGTAGGCATCTATGCATCATTGGACTATGAAATGGTCATCCGTAGGTACCTTAATACACAGGGCTACATGCTTGTCCTGTACTAAGCCGAAAGGGGTGAGAAAGACAATCATTATGAACAACTTTTACTATGGGGACAATTCAGAATTCGAAAATAAAATCGCCTGTTTTTTACATGTTATCGATTCCGAGTAGAAGTTTGTATGGAACAGCCTTCGAGCAAATATCTATAGAGTCACAATCGTGCAAAAAAGTGTCCGAGCAAAAACCCTGCCTAAGTTACTAGTGGACAGGGTTTTTAGTTAGTCGTAAGGCGATTGCAAGCCGACTACTGTAATGTTGCAAACGGGGAAGCCGTTTGCAGCACCACAAGTTAAAAGAGGATTAGAGAACCCGTAATGTGGCAAGCGGGGGAGCCGGTTGCCACACCACAAGTTACGAGACTTCAGAGAACCTAACCAAAGAGTCCTGCCTAGTGGATAGGATTCCTAACGGTTCGGAGAGAGGAGATTAAAATAGAAAACTAACCTTAGTATTTACACATTTATTTACACTAGACACACACTGCACTTATAGTCAATATGTTTTTCTTGAAGCAGAGAGAGAGAGAGAGAGAATTTTGAAAGAGTCCTTGGAATGTTAGCAAAAAAGGGGAGAGGGTAGCACTCGTAGAACCACGCTGAAGGCTGGCCGAGGATTTTCTATAGACTGAGCTGGACCCGCCGATAGTGTGGCGCCAGCAAGGTAGTGCTAGGTGAGCGCTAGCGTGGAGACATCTGTCGACTGAGGTGGAGGCGCCGTCCCAAACCGGCCGACAGGCGCTGGCCCAAACCGGCCGACAGGGTTCGTCGACAGCGCCAGCCCAGTGCTCCAGGGTAAGGGGTCAGTGGCCCCAAAACAAGAGATCCTCCTGTAAACAAAGTCAAAGGGACCGGAGCCTCTCACCCTGACTGTTACCCGACGCTCATGCGGTTTGCACTACGGGACTCGTCCACGCAAACTAAAATCACACACACTACATCTTTCAGAAAAAAATGGTGTCTTCAAGATGACTTCCAACTCCAGACTGCCCGAATTTTACAAACAAGGATCGCTGATCCTGTCAAAAAAAAGAATAACAAAAAAATTAATAACTAGAATTGTAAGTTGGCAGTGTTTTCAAGAGTCTGAATGTAGAGAAGCTAACAAAAAGGTTAGTTTCTCTACACTACAACGCCGCGCGATGCCAAAGTGCTCGGTTACAAGCAATAATTAGGTGACATAACATCGAGATTCGAGAAAATGGGTCATTGTGAATTATTTAATGTAAATATTATGTAAGTCGGCATGTGTGACGGCGCTGGGACATTTTTTTACTATTTTTACTTAGAGACTGTGGCTCTGTAGCTATTTGCTCGAAGGGAACAGCTGATTATATTTTTTGTCAAAAGTTGTGTAGTAGAAGTTGTTAATAATTTTGTTCTGAATCACATCCTTTCAGCTTAGTACACCAGTTCTGTATATGTATATGATATTAATGATATGATCAAATGATTGGAAAAGAGCATCAATGTCGTCCATCATTGCGTCAATCAACACCATTGATATCCAAGGCTTCTCACCTTTATATGGCTTCGATTACGAGCATAACTGTCTAACTAGCTGCCTGCTAGGAATACTTATCAAGATCTTCGTACCATAAAGTATTTATACCACAATACTTACAAATTTAATAAATTAAGTAACCTGATTTAGGTTATTACAATGCTTCAAAAGCTAAATTTAAAAGTGAATATAGACATAATTATTTTTCGCAAAAAACGATACAACCGCCTTCCATCGTGTACAAAATTCAATTGTTTACGTTATTGTTGATTTTTAAAAATAGGCTCAGCCGATTTCTTTAAAATTTAAATGGGTCCACCTCGGGAGTAGGTACCTATTCCCTTTCGAACTAAAAAATATTTTTTCGATTCGGTTCACAATTGGCGAAATTATGGACGAACATACACAAAAAAGAAAAAAAATACACACAGAATACAGACGAACATAGAATCTCCTTTTTTTGGAAGTCGGTTAACAAATATCCTATCCGCTACCACTAGATCATCTCTACATAGTATAAAACAAAGTCGCTTCCGCTGTCCCCATGTCCCCATGTATGCTTATATCTAATTTTATAGTTTAAGGATTTCAATATTGTTTTTGAAGACGAAGTCGATGGTTACTAACTATCAAGTAAATTTAATTTAGCGTATATAGTCTGACTTCCAACTATGTACATTTCTAGTAAATAAAAATATTTGTATTTGTTGTATTTGTATTTTTAAAACTGCGCAACGGATTTTGATGCGGCTTTTTTAAATAGATAGAGTAATTCAAGAGGAAGGTTTACATGTATATTACACCTGTTCAAAGCCAGGGCGGGTCGCTAGTAATTATATATAACATCTATCTCAAGGCACAACGGTCCAAGCGGCTTTCCCCGCGTTTTCAGCAGTTCAGCAATCATCCCGTGTGTCCTTTACGAGATAAGTTCCGAATTAGAAGCGGAGGAAGTCCGTCGCTCGTCCAATTTGCATGTTTGCCCAGTTTATAACAATTAGCCGCCGCTTCCCGGGTATTTTTCTTTATTACCCGGATTAACAAGTGCGCTGGGACAGTATGGGATTAAGTTAGCGCGGGGCCCCTAACAAATTCTTGCGTCCTGTCCAGTGATCAAACAATAATTCAATTTGTTAATTTGCCCTATGTCTAGTTATATAAAAAACTAGCAACCCGCCCCGGCTTCGCACAGGTGTATTATACATATGTAAACCTTCCTCTTGAATCACTTTATCTATTAAAAAAAACCGAATCAAAATCCGTTGCGTAGTTTTAAAGATATAAGCATACATGGGGACAGACATCGGAAAGCGACTTTATTTTATACTATTGTAGTGATAAATTATTTAAAAAACATTACTTTTTAAGCTTTTGAGATCCTGGATATTATGTAGCAGCAGAGTGCTAGCCGAGACAAGTAAAACGAGCCCAAACACGACGGGTCTATCTTGTTTAGTACAGGAGTTCCTATGGCCACCTTCCGACTCCATCATCAGATCAGCTCCATGATACCATATTATTGCATTGTCACGCAATATAGGTTCATATGCGTGCAAAATTTTAGCTCAATCGGCAACCGGGATGTTGGTCAAAAACTTGTAAGATTCCATCTGAACTTACACACATACTTATGAAGGTACATCCATTGCAAGTTAAATAAAACCTTGTAAAAACAATATACTTACCTACTTGGTACAAAGACTTTAACCGTCTTACCACAAAAGTTTTACGCACGCTTTATACAATGTTCAACAGTACAAATTGCACGGTTAAAGATTGTTTAAACTGGTTTAAATCTTTTCTGGTAAGGCGGTAAGTTTCTTTCAAAAGTAACGTTTAGGCGGAAGCGGGTCTGGACCATGGCCGTACAAAGTGTTGCTATACAAAGTGCATGGAATATCAGAGGCAGGTTACTTAACATAGTTTATAAACTTATCGAAACAATTTTTACATTCAGGTCCAATCCTGAAATCTCGAAAAAAAAAACAGCTGTTTCGTTCAAAAAGTTCACGAATTTTAAGTTAGTTAAATTAAGTTAAAATATATAGAAAAGTGTTTTTTTGCGGTTTTAGGATCGGAAACTAAGTAAACCAATCCATAATGATGAGATAGTATATCTGCTTCTGTTTTATGCCGAATGAAAAATAACATTTTGTACACTCAACATTTGTATTTGAATAACCACTCAGGTGAGATGAGTCTCGATATGTAGGGCCCTCTTCTGCTCGGGGCCCGTAGCACTGGCTGCTCGGGGCCCGTAGCACATGCTACCCGTTTGATCCGTCTCTCCCCGGCCGGCCGCCGGCGCCGGCCCGGCCCGGGGCTCGACTTGCGCTTAATTGCCCCCATAAAACGAATTGTCGTCAACCTTGCTGCGTTTGTTTTGATACGGAGATAGTTTTGCGAGGGTTATTTTGTTTATGAGGAAAATGCGGAATTAAAGCTCTAGTATTTATATTAAAATCTTCTCTAATGCAGAGAAAACTATGAATGGGCACGCACTGCGGACAATAACGTTTAATATATTTATATTTATTAAATAGATTTGACAAGATCTTTTTCCGCTAGCTACTGTTGAAAATCTTTTTAGGAAACAAGCATGTACAGGGTGGATAAACGATGACTTAATTGCAATGTTGATCATGAAACTAATTTTGGCATTAGGCTACAAGTACGATGAAACATGCTAACTTGCTACCTAGTAGGTACCTAACGTGCATTGCAAATGCATTGAGTTTTTTTTAGTAAAGTAAATTTTTATTGCTTCAAACTGTGTCGATACATAGGTGTAACAAATGGTTGGTCTCAACAGTTTGTCCTAGCGGACATGCAATAGTATAAGTTTAACGCAAATAAGTCAGCGTTTGACCACCAACTCGCCTGATGATAAGCGACGTTGTGGTGGAAGATGAAGCACGCAGACCTAGAAGATACCTATTCACTCTGACCTTGAAAAGCTTTAGATTATATCTCTTAGGAAACAAGAAAGCAGGAAGACTGTTCCATTCCCTGGCGGTAAGAATCAGAAATGTTATAAGTCAAATCGCTTCGTACCTATCGAAGGAAAATCGACACGATCACCCATCAGATTATTATACTCATCTGCTATTAGGAATAACTACTACTTGACATTTAAACTTGGGCACCTAGTTTCTAGAGGTATAGCTATCTTATAACTAATTCCTTAAAGTTTGTTTCAAATTATTTTTGCAAGTAGTAAGGTGTTTTATGAAACGTATAGCGCCTGGAAAATTTGTATTGCTTATTTTCGTTAGTGCATTGCGTATTGTTGTGTGCTGTTTGTGTTAGTTCTTAGTCAGCGTGATAATAACTAGGTATACTTTACGTACATACGTAGCCATGACACCAAACAGAAGAATTACCTTAAATCATAATTTTCGTTTGAAGCATAGGTAGGGCTAAGAAGCTTTTATACTACACCTGCTCGGAAAGTACCTTGATACTTTATCAAATTTACGGTAGAAAGTACGTCATTGCATATCGAACAAATATGCGGGGAGAAAACGCATCTGAGCGGGAGGGAAAAGTGTATGAAAATCCATTTCTTACGTGGTTTTTCTTTTTTAATTTTGGGTAAGACTATGGCGCTGGTAACCTAAATATCAAAAGCCAAAAAGTTTTTACAGTGAGTTTTTATCTCCAAGTTCGCAAAATGACACTGGCCACTAGCTGTGTGTTGGATGGTGTCAAACAATTTGAAAAAAGAACATGTGAAAATTGCAGACGCCATTGGCGCCATTTTCAAGTGTTACATTAAGCTTCACTAACTGCAACAATTTCAATATAAATTTCAATTAGTAAAGATTTAGTTTTTTATTTTCCTCGTAGGTGTAGTATAAAGCACTATGTATCACTCGAGAGAAAGTGCGATTCCCGATCTCGGGTGTTTTAAAGCCCTCGCCTACGGGTCGGGCTTCAAACGACACCCTCGACGGTAATCGGTCACTTTCTCCTCTCGGTGAACAATGTACTATTACTAGGATCTTATTGTTATGTGTTCAAATTCAACAAGTCAAAGCTCTAGTTCAAAAGTCTTTGTTACATAGCTTACTACACCCTATGTTTTCTAGGAAGATAAAAATATAAAGATAAGATAAATAATAATCGTTTATGTCAGATATGCGTATAGCTGTGTACTTATAGTGTTACAAGATGCCAAGTACTATAGCTTCCGTACGAACTCAAAGTGCTCATATCACTCAAGGGTTCCATTGTAGATAAAAGTAGAGTTGCATCATGTTCAGTAGTCAGTTTAAACTAAAGTTTATAAACAGAAGTCTCTCTAAAGTTGGGCAGTCGCCGCGAGCAGCAATCGTCAGGATCTGTAACGGTCCCCACTGACGATACGTCTGAATAGATGGCGCTAATTTATTATTAAAACTAGTTTTTACCCGCGGCTTCGCCCGCATGATATTTAGATTTTTGTGCTATCCCATGGGAGCCCTTTATTTATCCCGGATAAAATAGACTAAGTATGTCACTTCCTACCTCACCACCCATGATAAAGGAGGTGGAAAATAAAAAATAAAAACGATTTGACGGTTGTTCGATTCTACAGTTGTTTTTTGACATTTTTTGAAGCGCACTCTAGAATAGCTCGCAGATAGCAGAATTTATCCTACTTAACACTTATCGTTATATTATGGAATATTTACGCTGTATCATTAAAATTAATAGCCTATGTGTTATTCTGATTTATAAGCTATATTATCGAAAAGTTTCATCTCAATCCGTTCAGTAGTTTTTGCGTGAAAGAGTAACAAACATCCATCCACCCATCCTTACAAACTTTCGCGTTTATAATATTAGTAGGATTTTGCTGAAAAATTACTCATGTTTAACAGGCTATATCTTCATTAATTTTTGTTTAGTTGATAAAAGAAAAAATACCAGTCTACCATTTTTTGATAGTCAATCTGACGGACTAATTATATTTTTGTAGTCATCATGCCTGTTATGTCCATAATAGTCCAGCTACGTTTTTTTACCCATCTACCCATCTCATCACCAGTCTTCCTCTTTTTCTACTTTTTATTTATGCCTTGGTAACCATTCTGGTAGATATTCTTGGTATTCATTTAATTTAGTGACTTAAACACTTGTAATGACGATTTTGCTACAAGTTAACTTCAAACCATCGAGCAAGTAGGTACAATATAGTATAGACTCTAGAGTACTTAAGTCTAAGTAAAATACTTGCTCAATGCTTCAAACTGAAACATCTATGGATTTAACTAAAAATGCAGCGGATTTTTGGTTACCTATATCTTCAACCAATAAAAATGTGTAAAATTAAGTACCAAACGCTAATTTGGCAACACTGATGACATCCATTTAAAGCGCCGTCCATTTAAATGTATCGTGAGTGGAGGAAGTTAAAGTTGTAGTGTATCTGGCGTTCTTGGATTAATTTAGTGAAACAGTTGCGAGCCCAATCGTCGTCGCGGGGCGACCGGCGAGCTCACTTGACAGGCAACACTTGGGAACTATAGATGAGGAGCTCACGGCCAGTGTTATTATCAAAAACTTCTGCGCCGCCATATTTCTACCTTAAAATTGCCGTATACGCTCCCCAAAATCATAGGTAGGGAGGCACAGCGTTCCCCAGTAAGTGCTACAACATATTATTAAAAGTCTGCCGTATTTTCCAGACACACAACTTGAATTGCCGTATCAATAATAACACTGCCTGCTCACGAGTCTTATATTAGTGGTATCATTACCATATTAGCTGTCGAACGTCCATTATTGGCCGGTTTGTTGAACTTAGGTGTCATCAAAATATTTCCAGTAGGATCGATGGTATTTTATACCTAGTACAATTCTAACTAAATGGTCTGTGAACACGAAGCTAATCGTTGAGCAGTAGCAAATTCATTTAGCAATAGTGGTGAGGAGTTGTGCGCAGCTTGTAGCCTCGTTTCTCAGACACCATTCTGTTTGATTCGCTCTATAAAATATGCAGCTTGTGTCCACTATTCAGCGTGATTCTGTACATCATACTACTACTACTGTAATACTACTACTGTAATGAAATTGTCTACTAAGTGCATCCTGCGGTTGCTCGTGTGTAATAATCCCTGCGAGAACTTTTCGGTCTCATTTATTTATTTTATTTACTTTCATGGATATACAAAAACTTATTGTCTTAGACCAAACATTATTGAAAAAGTATTGACACAACACTTCATCAGTGAACAGTTTTGCGTCTTGTGTCGTTGACTATGGTGTATAGCCACTTTGGATTTAAATTTATCATTAGGCAGAAACAAGTGATGACATGCGAAGCAACGCAATTTTTTTATTCCACGTTAAAACACGTATCGATAAAATCTAATACAATTCTAATCTTTAGTTTACATATAAATTTTTTTAAATTAGATAAAAAAATATCAATATTTTAAATGATTTTTTAAGGCTTAATACATAGACACTTAGCCTTCTTTCGTTCTAGCACGTGTATACGACTTGAGAGCGTCTAGACGAAGCCCTCGCCTCCATCGATGAAATAAAACCTGTGTAATAAAACTTCACAGTAGAGTTTATTCCATCAGCGCTTTATTTTATAGATTCATCCTATTCATTTAACGTATTTCGTTTAAAGAAATACTTTATCAAGTTTTTATTAGTTTTCAGGGACGGGACGAGCAATACGTTTTTCTTAAGGTGGGTCTACGTTAAACGAGCCAAGAACGAGCGGAGCACGAGCTGAGCCAAACTTCGTGTAGAACGAGCGCGCTTCGAGCGTTTGGTCGTGCTCGACTTTTTCCGCGTGTCGATGATCCTTAACCTTATATGATTCTCTCCCAGTACTCAGCTACACTCGTCCCGCCGGGGGTAGCCTGGTAGAGGTCCCGCATTGTGCACGCATTCGGACACTGAGAGCATGACAGAAGGTGCTGCATAGATGGTGGCGCTGCTGCAGAGGATGACACAATATCTCAGAAGCGATTCAAAAATAGACGCGTAAGGACCAGTAACTACATCATCCAGGATCTCCTGCTTACTCCCAAGTTGTCCCGTTGTCCCGGTATTTATGTGTGTAGTTCGTGTTCAGATGTAAAACGCGCTTATCTCGGGAGTGCCCGCGAGACGCTCGCGGTTTTTACCATTGTGTACTTTCTAGTTTTAACTGTTATGAGCATTCATAAAGTTAAGTTATGGAGTGGAAACTTAGAGAACTTGCTACTTTCTTGATATTATCTTAACTGTACATGTTGTGTATTGTGACACGCTTTTCATGGAATAGAGTTAATTGCTGATGTATAACTTCCGAAGCCGTGGTGATACTGGTGGTCTAGTGGTAATGACATCCGCCTCACAATCGTGGGGTCGTGGGTTCAAATCCCGGTCCCATACCTTCCTTCCGTCTTCGAATGCCTTGGAATCTAGGTACGAAATCTAACACCACTGGCTTTTCGGTGAAGGAAAACATCGTGAGGCAACCTGCATTCGTCCGGAGATGAAATTCGATGGCGTATGTGAATCCACCAACCCGCACTGGGCCAGCGTGGTGGATATGGCCTTCCCCTTCGTAAGTAGGCCTACGTCCTGCAGTGGACTATTAAAAAGGCTGTTCCAGTCCAGTTCCAGTACAACTTCTGCCTATACTACAAACGTGCTCTACATTCCTTAAATATAAATCCTCTCTATCTAAAGGTAGACTGGAAGAGTTCACTATAATGTATCCACCACTTAGTTTTTGCACTTTATATAGCCATCAGAATAGGTGTGTTAAATTATTTTAATTAGATGAACCATATAGGGTTAATTTGTGAGCTCTCAGACACTACACTACCATGGTGCAGTGGTATACCTACTCTAGCTACTTTCGAAGCCGTGAAGTATGACCTGTTTAAAAAAAGTAATAATTCCGCTCCTAACTACTAACCCGTCTGAAGATAAGGTACCTATTCACTTTTACTTTTAAAAGCTTTGGCTTTTGGTCGCTATTTGCTGCATTTGTATAAAAGAAATCACAAACTAAGTGAATCGTTACAATTTGAATATGAAAATGATTATGAGATAGTGGAATGCGATGCCACCGTGGTTGTGGCGTTGCATACAATCTGCAGCAGTAATCATCACCTTTGATAACTAATAATACTCTGATGTTGATTTTTGCGACAATTTTTAATGAAATTTTATTTGACATATTTTGTAAAAAATCTATTTGACATTGTATGTTCGTAATGGACCAAACTGTTGGCACTTTTTAGAACTAAGACCTTATAATATATCACAGTTTGACAATAAACTTTATCTTATCTTATCTTAATAGGCATAAGCCCTTCTTGGTTTTAACCGACTTCTAAAAAGGAGGAGGCTCTATGTTCGTGTGTATGTATTTTTTGTTGTGTATAATTTCGCCAATTGTGAACTGAATCGAAAAATTATTTTTTAGTTCGAAAGGGTATACTCCCGAGGTGGTCCCACTTAAACTTTACAGAAATCGGCTGAGCCGTTTTTGATAAATCAACAATAATGTGAATAATTCAAGCAACATATGCGGATTTTGTACACGATGGAAGGCGGCTTAGCCATTTTTTGCGAAAAGTAATAATTATTACTGTTGTTGTAATCTAGTCCCTCGACCAAATAAAAAATATATATTTGGTCTGAGTCTAGTCCTAATCTTCGCTCATGAACCAATTTTGCACCATTTTAGTTTAATTAAGTTTAATAATCAAAACATTTAACCAAACCTATATTTTCTTACTTGCAAATTAAATATTTTCCATAGCCAAATACCGTTACGATTTTTAAACAAACACACGATCTTATTAAAACATTAAATCGTATTAAAATCGGCCGGCCTGGCTCGATTAACGTCCTGCGGAGACGCCTAACCAAACAGCAGCCGACCCTTTATCCCAACCTTTTATTTTACGATATGCGATTCCATATTTTTCTTATATTTACATTTCATTAAGCTTTAATACAGATATTTGGACTCGTTGCTGGGACGTTTAGTATCGCACGTATGTTTTACCTCAGACCAAATAAAAAAAATCAAGACAGAATGTTGTGAAAAAAGAAGTGAAGCCGGCAAAACTAAGCCTCGCCGTGTACATATACCAAACACGTAAAACGTAACTACGCCTTGGCTCGTCAGTCGAACTATGGCGACGTAACACCGACGCACTCACAGATATAAAAACCGGCCTTACTTTTCTATTCAGGACGTCCCGTCTTGATATTTTTGTTTGGTCTGAGGGTTTCATTTATTTAAATATCATGGCATGGATGTATTACAATCCTTGTATCATGGTTTTAATGTCAGAAGAAGAAGAAGGTCATATCTGTGACTCTAGTGAATAAACCCCAATCTCTGTGATAAACCCTGAGGATAAACCGTATAAAAAGAAAGAGAGAAGATTCCGGCAAAATTATGTCTGAAACCGGCTGGTACACATATTCCTACCAATCTATCCCCCCTGGTACCTATATAAGGATAAGTGCACTTTTTGTAGATTTAGTTTTACTAGAAGAAATAAGTGCATGAGTGTATTTACAATACAAAGGCTTACAAAATACTGAAAAAAAACAAGGAAATCAATTATTTAATATCAAATAATTTAACAAACCATTTATTTATACCAAATACCTACTATTTACATTAATATTCACAGACAAGATGAACTAATTGACATATGTACATATTTTTTGAATGTCATTCGGCTCAAAAACAACAATTTGTTAATTTTGCTTCAACAGTAGTTTTCGTTGTAAGGTAACTGTAAACATATTTGGGCACACAGAACAGTACAGACAGGCATAAAAGTATATATACACTAATTAATGTGATTGGCTGAATGATACATTTGTCTGCACACTCATTTTATCATTTTAAAGATAAAACTAACCTTAAATTGTCAACCAAGTAAAAATATGAAAGCTAGAGTGTCAGACCCACTAGATTTAATTCTTTCTGGTAAATCTGGAACCTCAGTTTAGAGGGTAGGAGTATCTTATTTTTTTTTACTAAAGAAACTACCGAAACTACGTAACCCCATTTCATTTTTTTTAGGAGCGGGCTGCTTTTGTCCACCCCTGAAAAGTAGAATTTATTAACTTTCAAGTCTTCTGAGGTGGACACCGCCCACCCCTTTAGAGCTTTGAAGACTTCCCTCCCCCCTAAACGGATCAACTAGCTGGGTACATTTCCCTTCCTCTTCTTTAAGAAAAAAATGCATCCCTCCGCGCGGATGAAGTTAAACTTCGGCGCAACAGTGCTTTCATACCCCTCCAAGGTAGCGTTAAACGTTTAACGACACCTTGTTGGAAGTCTCATTAGAAGTTTCACTTCAAAAATGTCCTTAAATAATATCTGGCTCATCTCTTGACAGCAGCGGGCATAAGTGTCGTTCATTAGCGCCACAGCCATGTCGTTTTTTATACACCTGCTAGTCAAGCATGAGACCACAAAAAGCCACGAAAAGAACTCTTTTCAACGTGTAAATAAGTGACAGATATATACTTTGCCATAACGCTGTCTCGTTCTGACACGTCGAACGAAATACTGCGTGGTGCGCATCCTAGCCCGGCAGATCGAGAGTAGTAACGACATAATTTTAAGAGTTTTTAGTGTTTGGGCGTTAAGAGAAGACCACTTGACTACGTAGGCAACTTGGCTCTGCAACTTTCTTTCCCGGGTCGAAGAACCAGAGGCAGACCGAAGACAAGATGGAGGGATATAGTGCATGAGAGAGTGCAGTGTTTCCGAAGATCTAACGAAGTGGAGGAGAAAAGTGAGGAAAGCTAACCCCATCACCATGAGGGATATATAGCCAGGAAGAGAGAGAGAGTGTTTGAGCCTTCAGTATTTGAGCGCGAACAGGTAACGCCCTCCTGGTTGAACCGCTCGGCCACAAGTTCAGGCTTTAGCGGCAGCGGCAGGGGCGGCGACGGGGTCTACGAGCGCTACGAGCGTTCGGAGCGGGACGTCGTCGTGGGCACGGTAATGATATCTAACAGTATTCCGTCTTCATACAAACGGTCGGAGCGCGAATCATACATACGCACCTCGGAGTTTGGTATGCTGTCGGTATGCTAGTCAGTCGCGGCGCGCCGTAGTGACAAACGAACGTGTGGATTTGTAACTAGTATTCGATTTATGTTTTTAGAGTTCCTCGTTTTACAAAGAAAACATAAAAACATTAAAAAACTCCAATATGCATTTTTAATGAACGTTTTCTTTTGCATTTACAACGGATATTTTTTTTGTTATAAATATAATAATTTTACATCATAATAGATACTCGTAGAAACTAGAAAGAAACTCAAATAGTTAAAGAGTAAGTAGATGAAATTAAATTACTGAAAACGGGCAGCCCTAGCGCGGGATACGTTCTGCGTGGCCACGTGGCGCTGTAGGTAATATAATAATAATAAATAAATGTTAGGGGACATCTTACACACGGTCTCTGACCCCAAACTAAGCAAAGCTTGTGATATGGCTGCCATACTGATATATTACATACACATATTTTAAATACATACTTATATAGATAGTACTTAAAAACACCCAGACACAGAGCAAACACCTATGTTCATCACACAAATGTTTGCCCTGGGTGGGGATCGAACCCAACGCCTCTTTGACCCAGAAGTCAGCATCACTAACCACTGAGCCACCGAGGCAGTCAATATATATTTCAAGGACAGGGCTGAGTCACATTACTGTTAGATACCAATACCGTGCTGCAACCGCTCAAAGCTGCGAGCTCGTGGCCTAAAGTAGGGACAAGATAATAGGTCACTTTTGACATTTCATTTTATGCAAAGAAAAATATACCTTGTACTAAAGGAATAAAACTCCAAGCCGTATTCGAGAACACTTATCGGTCGTCGTCAATATTGTTTTCATGAGTTTTATTCCTTTAGTGTAAGGTATATTTTTCTTTGCATTCATGAACTGTCAAAAGTGACCTATTAAAATGACTCCACTATAGTGGTAAGACTAAACCTATCTATGGCTCATCTCTTCAAAGGCATATCGCTTGACTCCCTTGAAGCCGTAGTCCCGGCGTCGGTAGCGGGCGTAGGTGTCGTTCCAGAGGGTCACCGCCCGGCGCTCCCAGAACGGGGCGGTGGACACGCGGCGGTCGATCACCAGCGCTCGCGGGTTCGGTTCCCGGCTAGGACGCCAGCGGAATGGCACGCCGCTCACGTTGCTAGGAGTCGGGTTGCTGGAATCGGAAAAAAATATAATTAACCGATTTTCAAAAAGGAGGAGGTTTTATATTCGTCTGTACGTATTTTTTTGTGTATGTTCATCGATATTTTCACTAATTGTGAACAGATTTTAAAAATATTTTCTAGTTCGAAAGGATATTCTCGAGAGGTGGTCCCATGTATATTTTATGGAAATCGGCTGAGTCGATTTTGAAAAATCAACAATGATGTGAAAATTATTACACCGATGAAACATCCATCCGTGAGAACTATTCGAATTCTGTACATGGTTAAAATTCCGTTTTGTTAAGTACCTATATGTACGTGAGTTTTTCAGTTCCATCATAATATACGTAGGGCCTAAGTATATACGAGTACGTAGTGTATCTCCAGAAAAAGGACACTTCTAGGATGTCATTATACTATTCATTATGTTGAAGTTTTACAAAGGTGTTCAAGTGAATTTCTGTGGACCATACATTTAATTATGTTTCTTTTTGTGGAGAAGAGGAAGGCCTATGACTATGAGCAGCAGACGTCTTGTTAGTTGAAATTAAATATGGCGCATAAAATGGGCTATGCAAAACACGCCACTGAACTTTTCGTACGTACGTTAAATATAATCGCTGTTTGTTTTGGTACGAGTAAAATCTCGGTTAATACATCGTAAAAGATTATCATGATGTTGAGTTGGAATAATAATGTCTAAGAATATATCAGTCGTTACAAAAACAGCCTGTATAGTTAATCGTTATTACCATTATCATCATATCAGCTGTCGAAATACTGCTAGACATATGCCTCTCCTACCTACTAGAATAAATTTCTAATAAAACTAGTTGGAAGCCGAATGCACCCATCGCGTTCTTGCAGTCTTAATCAGGTCGTCTGTCAACCTAAGCACCTAGTTAGTGCACGTCTAACGCTGGGCTTGCCGGTACGTGGTCTCCATTCGAGAACCTTGCGGCCTTGTGATGTGCCCAATGGCCATTAGTACTCCGCGCTATGTGCCCTGACCACAGCCACTTTAACTTGCTTATCCATTGGGCTATGTTAACCCGGGCAAAGTCGTATCGAGCCGTTACTTAGTGTCCTACAGGGTTGTCTGTACTAAGCCAAAAGGGGGTGATTATGACCATCGTTATGCATAACTTTTACTATGAGCTCAACCCTAATTTGAATGTGAAAATAAATGAGCTGTTCGATACAAAACTGCAACTCGGAATAGACAAAACTATATAAAACAGTATTTTTTTTTTTCGAATTCTGGGTTGGCTCCATATTAAAAAGTTGTTAATTAAGATATAGACGATAGGAGGTAATATAGACCATATTACCTCCTTTCGGCTTAGTACACCAGTTCTGAATAACCCTGTATTAAGAGTAAGAAAGTATACAAAATATGCATATTGCATAACGTCTTCCTCGCATCATGGGCCACTTCGACCGTCCAATGTCACAAGTCAGGGTTAAGTCCGGCCTGACCGAGTCACCACCGACAAACACACGGTTGCTTCACACCAACCGGTCTTTGGGTACGTGACTCACGGCCATGAGTAGCGTGGACTAACTAGTAGTAACTTTACTGGAATCATAAGTTTTATGGACAGTAACGCGGCAGGAACATGCTCGAAGCAAGCTTTCTTCTAAATGGTTAGGAAATTCATCATCACTATCACTATCTAAGAGATTTAATCTAAAGCGTTTCAAGGTCAGAGTGAATAGGTATTTTCTAGGTCTGCGTGTTTCATCTTCGTGACGTTGCTTACCATCAGGCGAGTTGGTGGTCAAACGAGGACTTATTCGCGATAAAAAAAAACACTATATAGTATAAAACAAAGTCGCTTCCCGCTGTCTGTCCCCATGTATACTTATATATTTAAAAAAATACGCAACGGATTTTGATGCGGTTTTTTTTAATAGATAGAGTGTTTCAAGAGAAAGGTTTACAATAATATGTATAATACACCTGTGCGAAGCCGGGGCGGGTCGCTAGTAGTAGGTAGTAGTAGTACCTACAAAGTCGCTTCCCGTTGTCTGTCCTCATGTGTGCTTATATCTTTAACTACGCAACGGATTCTGATACGGTTTTTTTAAATAGATAGTGTGTTTCAAGAGGAAGGTTTATATGTATAATACACCTGTGGAAAGCCGGAGCGGGTTGCTAGTATCGCAATAAAACCTAAACTTGTCTTCCAGTGGAGTTCAGATTTATAGAAATAAAAAATTAAATTTATCAATCAAAAGTAGAAATACATAACTATACTAAGAACTAAGAGCAAAAACTAAGTCTACGATTTGATTTAGTACATTACCTACTACTAGTCTACGATTTGATTTAGACAGCCTCGGTGGCTCAGTGGTTAGTGACCCTAGCTTCTGGATCAAAGAGGCGTGGGTTCGATCCCCACCCAGGGCAAATATTTATGTGATGAACATATGTGTTTGCTCTGTGTCTGGGTGTTATTTAGTTACTATCTAAATAAGTATGTATTTAAAAATAATTATATGTAATATATCAGTCTCTGGCAGCCATATCACAAAGCTTTGTTTAGTTTGGGGTCAGAGACCGTGTGTTAGATGTCCCCTAATTTTTATTTATTATTATTTATTTATTACAGTTTTGTCTTATGTTACAGTTCCACCATACTTTTAATTTAGCTTGAGTTTATTTTTTTTCACTGAAAATTCTTTCGCGTTTGATCATATTCTGCCAGAATGTTTGCATTATAGGATGTAGCACGTGGACAGATATCTTATTAGTCTGTGATGTAGGTAGCACGTCTATATGTTTTAGATTTGGCACCTATATACATTGAAAATTACGGAAAACAGGTTGACAGTTTCTAAAATTACCACTAGGGATAAAAATTGAAATTGAAACGCTCTGTTTTGTATCAAGACCCCGAAAATATTTGTAGGTATAGCTTCATTGGTAGTTTCGACCATCTTCTTTGGTCGAATTTGGTAATACACTTTTTTTAAAATTCCTAATACATATTTATCTATTATGTTTCAGAAGATACGTAATACGGACATGAGACGAACCTTTCGTTCAGTCAGTGCCGTAGCGAGGTGAGGGAGAAAGTGGCCCGTTGGCTACAGGCTACAGCTTCGCGCCTGGAGCGTGAGGTATTATAAGACTCCCATGAGTACAGGGAGTGCGATTCCGCCCTTGCCTAGAGACCTAGATTAATCCATGCTAAACACGCCGTCAAACAAGGCAGTAATAACTAAGTAAGTTCGTATAGGCCGGGTGGCTAGCCCTGGTGTCAGAGTTTTTAGGCCGCCTGAAGGCCTCTGACTTGGCTAAACGGTTAAAACAACCGGGACCTACAATTTAACGTGTCATCCGAGCCACGTCAGCGCTCAGTTGGAAAATGCCACCCGCGGTCACCCATCCAAAGACTGACCGTGCGGAACGTTGCTTAATTTCGGTGATCGCTGACAAACACCTAATCAAACTACGCTACGAGCGCTACTAATAGAGCAATAGACATTTTAAATGCTTCATAAAGTATTTCTATGTAGCACTTGTAGTCGAGCATCCAGTAGTTCAAATATGTTACGATAGCGCCTACGTAAATATGATAATGCAACTAGAATAGCTGCCCTGTGCCCTGCTGACCTCGTGCCGCTGACATTGGACCACAAGTCGACAACCAAAGAAAATATAATAATACCCACAGCTTGAGATATACTCATACTTGCATCCGATTTGTATCAGATCTTTACTTTGAAAAAGTTACTATGAGTACATAATGGCAGGACAACGCCGTTTGTATAATAGAGACAATCATGCAGAATGCAATAATTTTCACTTAATTTGTAACCTGGGCTGAAAAGTTTGCAAATTGGGGGATGTGATATATATAATTATGGAAATAAATACCTACTCAGGATAAATATTTATTAAAATAAAAATATCTAAAACATGTATGGAAAATCAAAATATTTTTAATGAACAAAGACCTTGCCTATATGCGAGGAAAACAGGAAATTAAAAAAAAAATTACTTATTCAATATTCTAGCACATAATTATATTATTTTTAGTTTTTATTGATTCTGTTTTAAGTGTTCGACGATAGATTTTAAAAATTTTCAACAAAATTAGACCACATGAAGAGCCTAGTGCTCTTCATTTCAAAAAGAAATAACAATCATAAAATACAGTCCAATTAAGAAACTTTTGAAATTCAGTTGTAAAGCGTTGATAGGTATAGCATGACTTTCAGAAATTAAATGACAGAGGGTAATGAACTTAATAAATGGACTAATGCAGATGTTATACCTAAATATCAATGAGATGTTGGGAAATTAAAAACAATGTGAAAATTATAATAAGCTGAGAAAACATTCTTCTCAAGATAAGCGAAGAATGCAAAATATTTTTTAATAACGTTGGCACCTGCGATATGAAAAACAAATTCTCTTTGAACTTTTTATCATGACTAGCAGCGCCCCGCGGTTTTACCCGCGTTGTGCCCGTTCCCGTGGGAATTTCGGGAATTTTTATACACATAAACCATCCTCTTGAATCACTCTATCCATTAAAAAAAACGCATCAAAATTCGTTGCGTAGTTTTAAAGATTTAAGCATTCAGACAAACAAATAAACAAACAAATAAACAAACGAAAAAAGCGACTTTATTTTATACTATGTAAGGATTTTAGAAAATCTTTACAAGTTTATAGCTTTGAAGTAGGTATATTATACGTATTTGTCGTGTATTAGTCATTAACCTATTAGGATCCAGTCATCGAACCATATCAGCCGTAGATTGTCCACAGCTCGGCATAGGCCTCTGCTATGGATCTCTATTAAGACTCATTGTAAGTGGCTTGCATCCAATGTGTCCAATGTGTAACCAAACACAGATGTCCAATCTACTGACTCAGTAGACGTCCTACGCTATGCTCGCCGAGATGACGTAGTCTCGATTAGATCCATCCATTAAGTACACTTAATGGGTCCATCGGTTCCTCAAACTATACAGTGTTATAGTTCGGCCGTTCAGAGAAAGCGTTCCTAACACGTCATCTTGAAAAAATGTTTTTGGCCGATATCTCGGAAACTATGTACTTAAGGGCAAAAAACATTACGATTATTATTGTAGAAAATAAAATTTCGCATCTTTTGCTTCCATTAAACTTTTTTGTAAAACTTACCGTTTACGTTTTATGGACCATTTAATGTTTTAAGGTCCATTTTAATGAAATTTCATTAAATAGGCCATAAACCGTAAACGGTTTTTGTTTACTGGAAACAAAAGATGCGAAAATTTATTTTCTACAATAATGATCTTAATGTTTTTTTCCCTTAAGTACATAGTTTCCGAGATATCGGCCAAAACATTTTTTCAAGATGACGTGTCAGGAACGCATTCTCTGAACGGCCGAACTATAATCTGATCAATTAGCATCCTTTTAGGGCTTATTTTGTACATCAAATTTAAACGAACAACTTTCGTTCTGCGACTTTTGTCAAAACTCAAAAAAATTGTTCTTCCATTGAAAAATATCGTTCACCCGCGTCAAAACGTATGGAACAGCTGTGTTTTTTTTATTTATTTTTCAAAAGCCGCTAAAGTTGTTAGTTTTGATGTAAAGTATAAGTCCCTTAAATGATGCTAATTGATTAGAAATAGCTCTGTATATGTGTCCATGTATAGTCATCCTTCCTTACATAGTCCTTACATAGTATAAAATAAAGTCGCTATTTTCGTTTCTTTGTTTGTTTGTTTGTCTGTATCCTTAAATCTTTAAAACTACGCAACGGATTTTGATGCGGTTTTTTTTAATGGATAGAGTGATTCAAGAAGAAGGTTTATATGTATAAAAATTCCCGAAATTCCCACGGGAACGGGCACAACGCGGGTAAAACCGCGGGGCGCTGCTAGTATAAAATAAAGTCGCCATTTTTGTCTGTATGCTTAAATCTTTAAAACTACGCAACGGATTTTGATGCGGTTTTTTTTAATGGATAGAGTGATTCAAGAGGAAGGTTTATATGTATAATACACCTGTGCGAAGCCGGGGCGGGTCGTCTAGTAGTTATATAAATTATGAAAACAATCATACATTTTCAGAGAGGAACAAAGTTTTGCTCTAAAATTTTAAATGATCTTGCCTGAGTACTTGACCCTTTTATTAACTACTCTTCTGGTCACCAAACGATTTCCAATTAAAATATTAATAGGCCATAAATCAAAATCGTACTCAACACAATATTATGACATCGGAACCTTTACCTACATTGCAAGGTCAAAAGAAAAAGAGCGACGTGGCCCTGAAAAGGGCAAGTTACCGATATTACAACACGTTCTCGAAATTAATAATTAGAATAGCGAGGGCATGGACAATAGGATTCTTATGATTTTTTAAAAAGTTGCAACATGAGATACTCGTACCTACTAGACCAATAAAGTCATTGTATCATTGAGATCTATTGTATGTAAGTGAAGTGTAGTGTTAATTGCTGCAAAGAGTTGTAGCACCCATTTTGGCCAGAGCTTGATTTAGCCACTTGCAAAAATAACTGAGGTACACATTGAGGTCACCCGTAAAATAGCTTTAATTTATGATATGTTGTAATTGTAGGTCCCGGTTGTTATCACCGTTTAGCTATGTCAGAGGTCTTCGGGCGGCCTAAAAACTTTGACACCAGGGCCTGTGGGAACTCTAATACCTTCCGGCCTTTACGAACTTATTTGTTGCCCCTAA
The DNA here is from genome assembly GCA_964007245.1 of Hypomecis atomaria. Classification (NCBI taxonomy): domain Eukaryota; kingdom Metazoa; phylum Arthropoda; class Insecta; order Lepidoptera; family Geometridae; genus Hypomecis; species Hypomecis atomaria. The sequence goes on from OZ023297.1 coordinate 1,018,384, forward strand.
TTATTTGTCAAAATTCATCGCGCAAACGAGGAATTAAGTGAAATAAATTAAATTACTTCTTGAAGTGATTTGGGTGATATTTTGCGAACTAAATAGTTAAGAATATCTTATTATAGCAAAAGTTTTTGCTCAGATTGTGGTAGTTGTGGTTAATTTATAGTTTCTTTATTCCAGTTTGCGAAGGTTTCTGAATGTCAAAAATATAGTTTTGACGAATTATACAAATGTACATTCTACAATAATTTCTTTTGAGTATCTTTTGCATATGACATTTGGTTGTTTGTTTTTAAAATTAATTACAATTTGTAAGAAATCAATCGAAATAGATGTTTTTCTAGTGTTTATTACTAGCAAGTGAGCTACATACTTTTGATGTACCAAAGCAAAGAATAAATATTGCAAATTGTTAATTAATGCAAGTTACTTTGTGTTTTTGTCTTTAAGGAAAAACGTTGCAGTTTCAAGAAGCAAGGTCAACAAGTAGTATTGAAGAATGTAGTTTACTGGTAACTTGTACAATCATATGGCATATAATTGCGAACCAATACTGAGAAGCAATGTTTTAATCCTTTTGAGTAAATGCGTTTTATTCAAGTTGTGGAATGTAATGCCGAAGAAGATAAATTTAATAATATTTCGATTCGGTTCACAATTGGCGAAATTATCGATGGACATACACAAAAAAAAAATACATACACACGAATACAGAACCTCCTCCTTTTTGGAAGTCAGTTAAAATAAATACAAATGCGTGATTTTCGTGTAAAACGCATCACAAAAGTTCGAATAGAGAAGTTAAAATATGAAACAAAAAATACTTCAGGAGCCCATTACATATTTTATTTTTATTATTTATTTTTAAAGGGAATATACAACTTAATATTCTGTGAGTATTTCAAGCATCTACCTATCACTGTTATTAATATCGAGCAAAAAACGGCTATAAATTCAGGTTTTTTGTGTGGGAGTTATTTTTTTCTTTTTTTATTATTTATTGTTTTAGTGTCAGCAGAAATACGTCATCTGTGAAAATGTTAACATTCTAGCTATCACGGGTCATGAGATACAGGCTGGCTGGTGACAGACAAACAGACGGACGGACAGCGGAGTCTTAGTAATAGGGTCCCGTTTTTACCCTTTGAGTACGGAACCCTAAAAAAGTAATTAACATAATTATTTTTACTTGCTTTATTGCAACATTTTGTGATACATTTTAAGTATTAAAGCATAGATGAAAGATTGGTCTTCGCCAAGCGGAGCGAAGACCAATCCTTTATCTATGAATTAAAGTAATAAAACTCGTGTCAAATAAATATTGGCTGGTCCCCCATGTTATCAAAAGCTTTTAATAATGTCAAACGTCACATACCTGTATTTTGCGAAATTAGTCCACAGCATCAGCATGTTCTTTATCATGTCTTCCTCCAAAAACTTCTGAGGTAGAGGAAAAGCACGGGGTTTGAATAAATAGAATAGTTCATCGGCATGCGATGCTCCGTCTTTCAGTCCAAAACCTGATATGAACTTCGGCATATTGATAAGTCCGTTGTATCGAAAGTGGTAGTAATATATCGGCTGGTGCGTGGTCCTGGCGTACATCTCCGCTTCCAAAATCAACGGGACCTTAAAATGTAGGTCAGAATATAATTCCACCATGTTCATTATCAACTCGTCTTCTTGTGACGAGAAGTAATGCCTTTTTATCAGATCAGCCGTGCCGTTCCTCTCGCTTTCACTGGGAAAATCAAAGTCTCTTTGCATGGCCGTCAGTGGGTCTATATCGCTTTCGTTATTCTTTAGACTTAATCCGTAATCAGCTGATACGAAGTATATACCCTCTCCATCAGTGTAACCAATTATCATCGGCACTTTGGTGTAATTTCCCGACAAGATGACATCTGTAGGATATTCTGTCATGATTGGCTCCACGCCTTCTATCTCTTTCTCAACACATGGCACAAAAATACTTTCATCGGCAACGCAATACCTCTTTTCATTTTCTGTCAAAGCGAGTATCAGCTCTTCAGCAGTTCTATTAGATAAAATACTATAAATTTCACTAGGATCTTTGGTGTCATAGCCTAAATTTTGAACTAAATTGCTAGCTGTTTTAATAGGATCATGCTGTAGCCCCCAGGGTGCCAATGACGAGCCACTTTGTAGTATCGCCTTATGGAAAAGGCCTTTAGCTGCTTTTGACAGGATCATAAAAGAAGTGGAAACGGCTCCGGCGCTTTCTCCAAACAGCGTGACATTGTCTGGGTCTCCTCCAAAGCCTCGTATATTGTTTCTGATCCATTTCAGCGCAGCTATTTGGTCTTTGAGGCCGGCGTTTCCCGGCGCTTCCTTAGTGCCTAAACATAGGAACCCTTCGACACTTAATCTATAGTTTATGGCTACGAAGACTACTCCGTTTTCGGCGAAGTAGTCTCCGCCGTAGAGGAAGGGAGATCCGCTTCCTCCGAAGAAGCAGCCGCCGTGGATGAAGACCATGACTGGGAGGAGCGTGGGGGGTTTGTGGACCGGGGTGTAGACGTTGAGCTTCAGGCAGTCGGTCTCCCCAATGGTGGTGCCACTCAGCAGCGAGCGCTGCGGACACCAAGTGTTCTCGTCTAAGGCGTCGTAAATTCCCTTCCATGATGGGGGGGGCAGCGGCGCCTGGAAAATACAAGGACTCCTATAAAATATCTAACCTACTTGATGAATTTTACGCATATTTTCGACAAGAGTTTCACGTGGTTTTTATTAAAGAAGTTTTATTATAAAACGTAGTTTTTTGGTACTGTAATTATAAACAACTTTATTAAAAACCTGTTTTAAAATATGCTCTATGAAAATTCGTATCATAAAACAATGACGTCAAGTTATAAAAAAAGGATATTATAAAAACCTATGAAGAGTAGGAGTAGCACATGTATGACAGGGTTCCGTGACGTCGTTCAAATTTTTATCGAGATCGGTATTTTATGTTATTGGTAGTATAATGTCTTATTAGGTTTTTTTTTTTTGATAATATTTATACGAGTTCCTACACATACTTCTTTACTACTTTAGTTTCTTTCTTGGTTCGCAACTAAGTTGCGGACGAAAAGTTAAAAAACCTCGTAGGCGAAATAAGGATTATTTTTTGTTTCTTAACTGAGACACTATGACATGACAATGGAAGGATATTATTATGACGATAATATCACGAAATCTTATAAAGCAAAGTCGCCTTTTTTGTATGTCTGTCTGTGTTTCCTCTTAGATCATATAAAATACACAACAGATTGCCATGCGGTTTTCAATTACATTATAAATATTTCTTTAAAAGATTTATAGCTATAATTCGCACGTCGATGAGCCCTACAAATGAACATTGGTTTTTCTGTAGTATCTTACTCGTAAGTAACCCTAAAATATTACAAGTATGATTAGGTAAGGTACTGATATATTTTTAGTTGTTTTTATTACTTATATCAGCTTCGAACCGGTTTTGCTTGAAGTTCTTAGGGAGGCCTATGTCTGGCAGTGGTCTCCCTGCAGCTAATATGATGGTGTTTACCAGGGCTCATATTTTTACATGCTATTTTCTTTCGCCAACTATACGCTTATTGAATTGATAAAAAAATAATACACCAAATGTGATCCTGCGGCCAAAACGGTGCACTCCGGTTGGCAATAATATTCACACGATATCCATTTCATGTTATTTATTTCTGTTATTTTTGGCATTGTAATATTACATTAATTACAGTAATTGTTACCGCCAATTGGTTACAGCAGCTATAGACATCGCCAGTGTCATCGAACTCAAAGTTCAAGGAAATGAATTTAAAGTATTAAGTATGAATAAATAATTAGCAAAGTAAGACTTGGACCCCGCACGTCTGTGGTTCCGGACAAAAATGTGTGATTGCATTCTGAAACGAGGTCTCTTACTATGGGCCTTATTATATTCAATATTGTTTAATATTCAATTGTTTATTGCACCACAAATACATACATCTCTTAATCTAATTTATAAACGGATATAACATTTATGTAAACTTAGAGTAACATAATTATGGTCCCTAGGGAGGGTTTTAGGGCAATTGACTTAAACACTAAGGTAATTGGAAACAGGTATCGGTATCAGTTAAGATCTAATTTACTTTGTCTGGTTCACGGTATCGAAATATTTTTCGTCTAAGAAGTCCTGTATTGAGTCGTAGCTTTTGTCTATGAGAATCTTTTTATTTGTCTTTTAAAAATGTTTTTGTTTGTTTCGTTTCTGATGTTAGTGGGTAGCTTGATAAGTTCTAAGTAGCCCAACAGGCTATCGAGAGGGCTATAATATATGCTCGGAGTATCTCTGCGAGAATCAGGACATTCCTTTGGTTCTTCCACCTGCATATAATAATATGTTTGTTTATCTCATAATTTTTGATTCGATCTTGCCGAGACTCCGAGTAGGTATACTTGTCCCACTCAATTGCAAGGTCGCATTTAGTAAACTTTTTAACTTGGAAGTTGCTTATAATCCTACTAATATTATAATCTTACTTCCTACTAATATTATAAGCGTGAAAGTTTGTAAGGATGGATGGATGGATGGATGTTTGTTACTCTTTCACGCAAAAACTACACGGATTAAGATGAAACTTTGCAATTATATAGCTTATACATCAGAATAACACATAGGCTATAAATTAAAATGATATTGCGTAAATTTTCCATATTGTAACAAATAAGTGTTAAGTAAGTAGGAAAAATTCTGCCATCTGCGAGCTATTCTAGCGTGCGTGCGCTCCAAGAAATGTCAAAAAAACGGTCAAATCGATGTTTTTGTTTTTTTCCACTTCCTTTATTAAGGGTGGTAAGGTCGGGCCGCGAAATATCATGCGGGCGAAGCCGCGGGCAAAATCTAGTGTATCTCATAATTTTTGATTCGATCTCGCAGAGACTCCGAGTAAACTTGGCCCACTCGATTGCAGGGTTGTATTTAGTAAACTTTTTTACTTGGAAGTTGCTTATAATATTTAATAATGTAGACTTAACCCTGAAAATAATGACATGTGTACTACGTAAACCACAGACGTAAACGGTAGGCGAATCATGAATAGGCAAACATCGCGTTATTTGCAATTCATTCATTCTATATAACCACAGATACTTACGAATTATGACACAGAAACGTGATCTCTCACTATGGGCCTTATTAGTAAGCTTCAAGTAGCACAACGAGCCATGGAGAGGGGTATGCTCGGAGTTTCTCTGCGAGATCGAATCGGAAATGAGGAGATCCGTAGAAAAACCAAGGTTACCGACATATCCCAGCGGATTGGCAGGTTGAAGTGACAATGGGCAGGGCACAGGGCTCACATAGCGCAGAGGACTGATGACCGATGGGATCGAAACGTCTATGAGTGGAGACCACGTACCGGCAAGCGCAGCGTAGGACGTCCACCCACAAGGTGGACGGACGACCTCATTAAGACCGCAGGACCGCGCTGGATGCAGGCCGCTGCCAACCGGTCTTGTTGGAGATCTTTGGGGGAGGCCTATGTCCAGCAGTGGACGTCCTATGGCTGAAAGGAAGGAAGGAACCACAGATACACACCAGAGCTAATTTAGGAATAAAAATGTACACTTCTGTGTGGATTCTTGACTTCCGACGCAAAAGGAGTGGTGTTGTATCAAAATTGGTCCTTTCAACTCCTTTCGTTTCGGAGATATGACACTATGCTATTGACACCTTATCATATAGGTACGAGGTGTTTAGCAAGAGATTTTAGATGTCATAAGTATGAACAACTATCACTATGGGACTAACACCGAAATTGCGAAAAGTCATCTGTTCCATTAAAAATTCATTGCCCTACGAGAAAATGTACAGAAGAGAATGTTTTTCTCTGATTTCGGGGCTGGTTTCACTGTAAAATTTATTTATGACGATGATGAGTAAGTATGTATTTATAGTCCTAAATGTCCCTGCATTATGAAAAGCGACAAGTACAATAATTGTACTTGTAATGGTATGTATGTTGGTGACCTGTCACCATGCCTATAATTATTTACCCTGGTAAAAAAAAACATTTTTACAGTCCATGAGTTAGATTTAAAAAAAAATTGAACACATTTTTCTTTTGTCAATCAAACAACAAATTTAATGACAAAGATAAACCTTGTCAAAGTTTGGGAGTGGGGATCGTAACGTCACCTCTCTTACAGAAGTCTATACATTTGTATGGCACTTGTGACGTCACGCGGAACTTTGACGGGCTATTTCTTCATTATCTTTTGTTTAATTGACAAAAGCAAAACTACATATCTAATATTTTTTAGTAGTCTATCTGACGGACAATTTTTTTTTTGTCATCATGGCTATTATTGTACATACATACCATCACTACATAGTATAAAACAAAGTCGCTTCCCGCTGTCTGTCCCCATGCGTATATCTTTAAAACTACGCAACGGATTGTTGTTTATTGGGTGTTGTGTTTATTGTTGATGTATTTTTTTTAATAGATAGAGTGATTCAAGAGGAAGGTTTATAAGGGTCGCTAGTTACTCATATATTATTATTATGTATACATTGTATACCTATCAGTTACGCAGACGCAACGCTTCTTTTTTGGATCGGAGGTTAAAATATATTTGTATATATACGCCATGATGTCAATAATAGCATTGAAACATCAAACATATTGCGCATTCATCGTATGAAATGTACAGATTTACTATTAGCTTTTTATGTGGTAGTGGCTCAAGTAGTTTTTGCGCGCGCTCTAGCCCAAAAAATACTAGAAGCTAGACTATAATTACTATCAATTTCAATTCAAAGATGTATTTCTCTAATGTATTATGCGATTATACTTGTAATGTGTTCGTGACTTATGATCATTTAATTTTTACATCTTTATCATTAAAATACAAGTGCCAGTAGGGCTTAGTGTCTGTACTTTTCCCTGGAAAATTCCATGTTATAATGTGAATAATTTATGATTCGATAAAAATATAACGCAAGAATCTATTTGCACTCATTGTTTATGTTTCTATTATGTTATAATATATCTATAATTGCTTTTTAATTGTTTTGTTTTTATTTTTTCTTTATTTTCAGTAATTGATGATAATTAATGATACACATTATTCTAGAATCTTTGATTTGAATGAGGATGTAGCTAGATATAGGGGATATAATTATTTTTCGCAAAAAATGGCAAAACCGCCATCCATCGTGTTCAAAATTCTAATATGTTGCTCGAATTGTTTACATTATTGTAGATTTATCAAAAACGGCTCAGCCGATTTCTGTGAAATTTAAATGGAACTACCTTGGGAGTATAAGCTCAAGGTAGTTCCCAAGGGAGTATACTTCGAACTAAAAAAAATCGATTCGTTTCACAATTGGCGAAGCTATTAATGTAGGTACATCGTGTACTAAATTCGGATATTTCACTCGAATTGCCTACATTATTTTGGTTTTTTCAAAAACGGCTCAGCCGTTTTATGTAAAATTTAAATTGGACCACTAGTGCAGTTCCACTTCACAATAGGCGAAATTATCGATGAACATACACAAAAAATATATACATACACTCGAACATAGAACCTCCTCCTTTTTGGAAGTCGGTTAAAAAAACAAAGGGTGCGACACCCTTCCATTCCTCTTTCTTGTAAGACTAGGTTCTATCTATATTCTTATAGTATGCCCATTTAAATATCGACTTGGTATCATTTAGTTATTTAAAATGGATTCATAAGGCTAAAATAAGCTAGAAAAATGTAATAGAACCGCTAAAACTGTGTAAATTATGAAAAATAATGAAAATTCCGGAACGTTGCCGAACAATTTTTTCAAATTTCGCCGGGCCAGCTAGTAGTTCATAATTTTATTTGAACTGTAAAAATGTAGGTTAATATTTCCACACAAATTAAATAACTCAACAACTTAAAAAAATTAATCCTCACCCGAAAGCGGTTCCGTTCGTCAACAGTCCCGTAGGGGATCCCGAAGTACTCGTAGAAGCGCCCGTTGTCGCTGAGCCGGCCGCGCAGCAGGCCGCCGCTGGTGCGCACCGCCGGCGCCGGCAGCCGCACGAGCGACGCCGCGATCAGCGACGCCAGGGCCACCCACTTCATCGTGCGGCATGCGCATCATACACCGCCGCACTGTGCCGCGCCGTGCCACGGACTAATACTCGCTACTCTACACTTTGTGGCGATCACTTGTCTTTTTGTAAATCCCTTTGCGATTATCCTCACACAGTTATGATAGAACTTCACTTACTTACGGTAAGTTCGTTCAATCGTTCATTTTGGTGTTGTTTTTATTTTTATGATTTTGTGTCGCAAAAGGAATAAGGCGGTACCCTATGACATTACTTTTTTTTTCAATAATTATTCTGATATCTAGGGCGCATTTTGTTTTAAATTAAAAACTTCTTATTATTTGATCCGGAACCCCTGACTGTTTTTTGTATTGTAAATTGCCTTGCGAAGTACCCTACGCATCTAGCCACGCGAGTCTGTTACAATTATTTATTTTATAGATACCACACGAGTATATATACTACATATCTCCTTTTCTTTTAAAATAAACACTTCTTTTTAACAAGTACCCAGACCTGTTTTGAAACGTTTAAGGCCCAATATGAAGGTTATTTCTTCAATTGTTGCGAAGTTGAGATCACAAAAATGAAATGCAAGGTACATAAACGGAGGAGGTTCTATGTTCGTCTGTAAGTTATTTTTTATGGATATTTTCGCCAATTGTACATACATCGAAACTTTTTTAGTTCAAAAAAGTATACTCCCGAGGTGGTATCATTATTGGTTAAATTTTATAGAAATCGGCTGAGCCGTTTTTTAAAATCAACAATAATGGAAAAATTGTACACATCAATCGAGCAAACTATTCGAATTTTGTACGCGATGGAAGTCGGTATTACCGTTTTTTGAAGAAAAATATTTATCAGCTTTATATTATTCAGCTTTGATGTTAGTTATTCTACGTATAAATGTTTGTATTTTATACAATACTAGACGACCCGCCCTGGCTTCGCACAGGTGTATTATACATATAAACCTTCCTCTTGAATTACTCTATCCATTAAAAAAAACCGCATTAAAATCCGTTGCGTAGTTTTAAAGATTTAAGCATACAGACAAACAAACAGACAAAATAGCGACTTTATTTTATACTATGTAAGGAAGGATATACATATACACTGTATGTGTAGGTACCTATAGTGTGTGAGTGTACACAGTAAGTTCGCTGACTTACGAAAAGGACGTTAAAAATTATTAACCTAACACAAGTGTAATATTTTAGAGTTCCGTACTCGTCTCACCAATGATATAGGTACAATGTAAAACGACTGCCTGCATGTACTAATAATATAGAAACAATATATGTACAGCAACCATCATCGTCATATCAGTCGTAGGATATTCACTTTTGGACATGGGTATTTTATGGATTTCCAATAAAAGCGGCCGGAAGCGGCTTGCATCCAGATCCTGTGGTCTTTATTAGATCATCAGTCCACCTTGTCGCTGGATGTCCTACGCTGCGATAGCTTGCTAGATTAAAGAATTTATTATTGAAAAAGAGTATTATCACCATTAATGAATTTTTAAATGAAAAAGCATCATATAATATATTGAATGTATCGTGTGGTATCTGTAATTATTGACAATATTAAATTAGGGAGGAGGACCACAAAACTGGCTGACAACATTAATTGTTTGTAGGCTGTCTGGGATCTATACAATAATTATCAGAAGTCAGATTGAGGTCCGCAATTTTTGCAAACGAAACTCCACTGACAGTCTGGTCTAGTTATAATTATTTCTGTTTAAATTTAGTTAATTTTTAAATTGTTATTTGTTATCTCCTTTTAGTTTTCTTTATTTAATACCCTACTCCATAGGTTTGGCTAAATAGAACTATGGTACTTACATTTTGGTGGAAAAAATCCATTATTCTGTTATTTATTTTTTAAATAGGAGGAGGAGACAAGGAGACTTGGCTTTTTGAGACAACTAACCGAAGATACGTTGGAATTAAGAAATTTGCAGAGAAACATACAAGATACGTGCTAAAAACAATACCCTTCCAAGGCAGTAGGGTATAAAGAAATAAGCAAATAATTAAGTATACATAATTCTCAGTGCACGCGTTCTAAGTACTACTAACTAGATAATTCTACAAGTAGATAGGTAAGTATATTTAAATGAGGTTATCTAAACGACTATGTAATAATATACGACCTGAATAAAGTTGAAGTTATCATATACGGTGCCTAGTCACTATCTGTATAATATATATATACCTACTAACATATTATATGATTGTACAAGAGTATAACCTCTGTATCGCGAATTTAATTATTGAAGGGCATATGTAGTTGTGTATACTAAGGGCCCGGTCAAATTTTCGCCACAAATCGCTAGAGATGTAATATCGCTACGACGACCTGTAGTTATATCATCCTTCTTCCGTCAATGGCGACCCTTTACTAGAGTCAGGAGCTCTGATATGGCCCGCAAAAATATTTTGTTTTGGATAGACAAGACAACACTGCACGTCCTGTCGTATGCCCTTGTAAAATGTGCTGTTGTCGTTGCCATCGTCTCACGGAATATTTCATTATATTAGTGTGGTACGACGAAAGCATCAAAAAACGTATCGTGGTGAATATTTGAGGAATTCTGTTGCAAAAAAAAAAATCACGCTTATTCCGCATAGTTCGAAAAGTTCTCGAGTGGAGACCACGTACCGGTAAGGGTAACGTAGGATGTCCTCCCTCCCATAAGGTGGATGAATGATCCCCCCCGAGTGGGTTCCCGCCTTGTCGTGGCGGGGGGGCTTAGTAGCCAGGTCTTTCCAGCCTGGTGAACGAAGAGGAACCCGAGGTGGGGCCGGCCTCTCCGGGTCTTGGGCCCAGACAAGCCCGTGCGGAGGCTGGCCAGTAGGTCGGCTTGCCGACTGAGGTGGACTGCGGTGTCGCGCTTGTCGCGATGCCGCGGCCGAGCCCATCGAGGCGGGGGCGGCGACGGGATGGACGGGCGGCGAGAAGGCCGCTGCCTATCCGTCCTGCCAGCGGCCCTAACGGGTGCCGCCAACGTGTTGGCGGAGGCGGTGGGGCTGCAGGGGAAGAGGAGTGTCGGTATCGCGACGGCCGTTCTCCCTATCCTCTGCAGCCGTAGTGGCAGGCGCGGGGCCACTTTAATTGACCCGTTGCATCGGGACCAGGGCTGTCGGACACGGGTGCTGTCTGACGCCCAGTGCTGGTTGGTCCCAGGTGGTGGATGACGATGTGTCTGGTGTTCGGCACATCGTTATTCTGGCGGGAGCCGAAGCTCCGTGGTGGGGCCCGAGTTGGGCCAGCGCTGTCGGGTGCCACGGAGGAGTGCGCAAGCGTGCCCGTAGCCCCGACACCAAGCGCAGTGGTGGAACACCCAGGGGTTTTGGTGGGTATACTGTCCAGTCGGCAGGACTCCCACATAACCACCCGCCTGCCCTCGAGGTGCGGTGGTATCTATAAAAGATTTCCCCTGGTAAAAAAAAAAAAAAAAAAAGGTGGATGAATGATCTCATCAAAATCGCAGGATCACGCCGGATGCAAGTCGCTTATTGGACCAACCGGTCTTATTGGAGATCCATAGAGGATGCCTATGTTCACCAGTGGACGTCCTATGGCTGATAGATGGATGAACCAACATAGCTCAAGTATTCGCTGTAACCAGGATGCTACGGATTACATACAAAAAACAAGGATAACTAACACTCAGCCATTAAAAGCAGCCAGTTTGAAGAGCTTGTGTCGTGGCACGACACTACTATATACCTTCTACTATTACTTTTACTACTACTATATACAGGGTATTCAGTAAAGAGTGGTCAAAGAGTTATATAACATTTTTTTTAAAATTTAACACACATTTAATTTAGAAAATGTTAAATATCTCGAAAACCGTGGCAATTTCACTTAACACAAATTTTGTGTATTTGGATAGTTGTGGTTCCCCCTTCACTCCAGTGAAGTATTATCCACTCTTTACTGAACACCCTGTAATAAATAGACAATTTATTTATTCTACGGCTATGTATCTGGGCTTCGTCAGTATCACTTCGGTGATCCGTAACTATATTGCTGACGGACGCTTTATCAGTTTTGATGCCGGTGTAGTGTCGTTTACCGGGTCGGCGTCGTAATGTACTCGTACTAATATAACCAGACCCTAACGCTTCAATAAATGCAATTGAGTCTAATGAATACTATCAAGTGAGTAGTTATCTTCATTATGGACATATGATTGCACCTGCTTGGCATATTCAAGGCAAAATAATCTCGGTGAACCATTACTTAGTAATTACTTAGTTGATTGAAGGTTGAAGATTTTAAATGCAAAAATCTTTTTTTGAGTACACGATTAAAATTGATCAGAAATAAGTATATTGTTTACATTGATATTTTTAACTAAGTAAGTAGGTAAGTTTGTATAGGCCGGGTGGCTAGCCCTGGTGTCAGAGTTTTTAAGCCTCCTAAAGGCCTCTGACGTGGCTAAATGGTTAATATAATCGGAGCCTACAATTTAAAGTGGCATGCGAGTCACGGTAGCGCTCATTTTTAACTGGTTTCTAGAGAATTATATTTTTAATTTTATTTAGTTTTGTAATATGATTTATCAAGTGTTATTGAATGTTTATACGATGCAGCATTGACACTTAAAAAGTCAAAGAAAGTATTAATATTCATAACATTATTTAAATTGACAACATTGACATATAGTTCAATAAAAACCGGTATAAAAGTTAAATAACAATTTTAATACTCTTGTAAAACTAAACCCCTTTTTATCCAATGACCCGTAGTACCTACCTATTACAGACTTTTGCTTATTTATAGAAAAGATTGTAATTTCGACATTCACTATTGATTATGGTAATTTTATGGAGACCGAAGATGCGTGGTGTGGCCTTGACGTATTGCAACCTTGATTTTATTTAATGTTAATCAATCTAAACGAAGCTACATTGCTGATAGGACCTAAATGGATTCTATTTGAGAACTTTATGATCCTCTCGACCATTATGCATTCAGAGATGTGCAGAGATGTAGACGTTCACAAATAAAATTCACATCGCCTTCGTACCTATATCAACAATGCGGGGCGAAAGAGGGCCTTCAACAAGAGTCTTCGTCGATTCACCCCGCGGGCAGAACAGCTTGCGGGGCGAAACCACGAAAGAGCCCCTATATATATATCACATTAGGTCAACCGAAAGGATTGCTGTAATTAAATTGACGTAACAAAAAAATTTAAAGGCTTGGGCCTAAAACCCTAAATTGAAGATAAACAAGATTTTTGTAAGAAAAACATGTTTTTGTGGACTGAAAAAAATGTGAGTTATTCTCGAGCATACTTTCAATTGGTAAAGGTAATCTGATATGAACAAGGAATAACTTCGCTCGATCGAAAAAAAAGCCAATGTCACATTTGTTTTGAAAGAAGATCTTGTTTCTTGACGAGTTTTTATAAGTAGTATTTTTTAAAATATGTTTTATTGTATGAAGTAGTAGCTAAAGTATTGGAAACTCACGTAAAACAGTTAAAATGTTGACTTGATAATTTTATATGAATTTTAATTGTTAATTTCACCATACGAAGACGCGCTCCCCTCGTCCCTTCGCCGTCTCACTTTGTTTGCGGTGCGCGTCTACGCTCGATACGCTCTTAATAAGTTTAATATACTTAGCATAGTCGTCATCGTCGTTTCAGATACGACGTCCACTGCTGGACATAGAGATCTATAAGGGACTATAGATATCTAAAAATAGAGGTTGGAAGCGACTTGCATCCAGCATAATCTTGCTGATCTCGATCATATCATCTTCAAATTTGAAAAATCGGGATTTTTTGGAGGATAAGATGACCCAGAAAGACATACAAATACTTTGATTATTCATAGCAGGGGTTAATATACAGAGGTGAATCCTTACATAGTATAAAATAAAGTCGCTATTTTCGTTTGTTTGTTTGTTTGTTTGTCTGTATGCTTAAATCTTTAAAACTACGCAACGGATTTTGATGCGGTTTTTTTTAATGGATAGAGTGATTCAAGAGGAAGGTTTACATGTATAAAAATTCCCGAAATTCCCACGGGAACGGGCACAACGCGGGTAAAACCGCGGGGCGCTGCTAGTTATATTATAAAGGATTACAAAGAATGTTGTAATAGACATCAAAGGTACGTGTCGAAATAGGAAGATACAAAATGAAGCGCGAAGAGCTCCGGTTGGCAACTTCCGACCGAGCCAAACGGTTTCCGACAGATGCTCCAACACCTTCGCACTGATAAACTGACTGTAACATGATAATATTGTAATTACAGCAATTGTACTTACTTAAACGACTTGCACTTGACCGCAAACACGCGAAGTTAATGGCTTTTCAAACGACCACTGTCGCACATATAAAATTTGCAAGTAGGTATACCTACACAGGTACTTATTAAATTTCTAGAAACCCTATCAAGCATTTATCGGTCATAAGACGAAAGTAGAAATACCCTTCGCTATTTAGGTACCCGTTTTAATCTAAAAAAATATTCTTTTCATTTTAATGGATTAACTTGGTCAAAGTAGGTAACTAATGTAATAATCAGCGAAGTATGAGTCGGACTCGCGCACGGAGGGATCCGTACTGTGTGGGAGCTCCACTTAAATATTTGTTTTATTTTAATTTTATCATTGATTATTGAAGTGAGTATGTACACTGCGGAATCATACAAATTGCCTGCGACAAATATACAACAATGGTCTAAAATTTCAAGCATCTACCTGTTACCATTATTAATATAGAGCGAAAAACGGCTAAAAAACAGGTTTGTTGTATGGGAGCCCCCTTAATTATTAATTTTATTCTGTTTTTAGTATTTGTTGTTATAGCGGCAACAGAATTACATCTATGAAAATTTCAGCTTTCTAGCTATAACGGTTCATGAGATACAGCCTGGAGACAGACGGACAGACGGACGGACAGACGGACAGCGGAGTCTTAGGAATAGGGTCCCGTTTTTATCCCTTGGATACGGAACCCTAAAAACGAATATCACAAAACGTGTACAATTTTACGATAAACAAATGCATTACTATCATCTTTGGATATTCACATGTTAAGATATTTTTTTTACATTTTATTTCAACACGTCTGTTTCGTATTAATTTCACCAAGTAGCAGTATAAGTTTAACATTGCTTTTTGTAGATATTTGGATCACACCGGGCTTAATCAATGTGGAATTATGCGAGCGAGATGCTAAATTAGCGTATAAAATCCCCTCAACTACTTTTACCTACTTGGGATCTAATTGGATGTCTACATAAGATGAAGTTCGCATGCGTGGGTTTTAAAACGTTTTTGTCACATTAATTATTCTAAGTATGTAAACACTATGTAATCGTTACAAACATCTACCGGTTTAAAATTTTCAAAACACTTTTTCTTAATTTTGTCCCCAAAAAGTACGCTGTAAATAAAAATGGCACGATCAGGCAGATCAATCCAAACTAGAACTGTATTGAATTGTATTTTGACTCACTTTTTCCTATCATATGTAGGTAGCTACACAAAAAAGTGAGCGAAAGTATATTAAACAGAGCATAGTAACTAAATTAAAAACTTCCCTGCCCATATCCTTCCAGTTAAGAGTTTACCTACTTTTTATTAGAATCATAATTTAATTCATCAAGAATCTAAAAATAATAAAATTAGCTGATCTTAAAACATAATTTGAATCGGATTTGTTTTTAACCGAAATAACAACGATTTCGTTCTTAAAATCGGTGGAAGTTGCCTCGAAGTTGAGGTCAAGGTTACTATATTTGTCGTTTTTCTTATTTGAAGCGGTATTTAATTATTAGATGAATGTCCCGTTATTTATACAAATTACCTATAAGAAATTAACGTAAAATGCAATTATTCTAACAAATATGACACAAACACATTTATAAAAACAACACACAAAAACAACGCACAGTCATTCAACAAACACTTCAATACGTTGCGAACGTATCAAACCCCGAAAAGATCGATTCAAATCGATGAATCGAATTGATCTGACGAGCATGAGTGATCGGAATGCACCGATCGACAGACAGATCGGAACTGATGCTCGCTAAGTTTGGTCAGGCGCAGACCGCGGCCGGACGCTGGTTGCAACACATGTGAAGGCTGCGGTCTCGAGCACGCTGGATTCGCCAATATTTGGCCACTTACGACACGACAAGGTCACTGCTAGACACATTATTAACAACCTGTCAAAGGCCGAGAACTACAATTCTGATATCGAAATTTTAAACGACCATGACGCTCTAGACTCGAGTTACATGAGTACTGCTATAAATGAAATAATTTTACAGTTTGTTCAAAACTTGTTTAACAAACGTCGGTAATTGCTTTGGAATATTTTATGAGCGCAGTTTTGTTTGGATGGAAACGTATAAAATTAGTATTTAATAAGTAAAAAACTTTATTGGACTGTGCATATTTTAGCATAAAATTATAATTTGCATTTAAAATAGAATATTTTACGTTATTATTTATATTTTACAGTGGTGCGTTATGCATGAATTATATTAATGAATTAATAAATACCCACCTGTTTTCAAGTCTTCATTTATTGTTTATCGTACCTATTGGGATATTCTGTCCATTTTCTATAGAATTCATTTCGGAGAGTGTGCATTCAGCGTGTAGCTCAGACACGACCTTATCCTACCATCCCCTTTTTACTACAGGACAAGTAGGAAGACTCCACATTACCACCCCTACATTGTCGATTTTCCTTCGATACGTACGAAGCAGTTTGACTCAATATTTCTGATTCGTACCGCCGGTGTATGGAACAGTCTTCCTGCTTTCCTGTTTCCTAAGAGTTGGTGGTCAAGTGCGGATTTATTTGCATTAGAAAACGAGAAAAATTGTGATGTTTATAAATTTATTAATTTTTATATCACTTCTATTTGTATTTTCTATATTTGGAGTAGATAATGTCCCAGTACCGTAGAATCTCGTCGTCCCATAGCGCTGATACGGAACAGTTTTCATTGATTTCATATATTTTAGGATTATTTTTATTCACAGGGTCCCATTTCATTGGAAGTGAATCTGTCACAAAAGGTGTTGGATCTCTGAAAAATATTATAATTGATTTGTTTAGAATGTTCGACTAAGTATTTCACTAACCTTAAATATCAGTTAAACTTGATTTAAAAAAATTAGGATAGCTTTGGCCTTAGAAGTAGACTTTTTTAGCATTTATTTTGTACTAACTTATGCCCACGGCTTCAGCCTCGTGTTTTTTTTTTAATTTTTATGCCATCCCATAGGAACATTTTATTTTCCGACATAAAAAGTAAAATAAAGTAGCCTATGACACTGTCCAACCTTTAAACTATATTCATGCCTAAAATCAGGTCAACTCGTTCATGCTGTGTTGCTGTGTGAAAGAGTAGAACTAACAAACACTTTAGGATATTGTACATAATATTAATAAAGATGAGGATAGAATTAGCTGAGTTACAAGATAGATACAAAAGAAACTGGGCGATTTCAAGGTCCAAACAGACGCAAGCGTAGCTTGAATGTGTACTTAATTGGTGTAAAAATACTTAAAAAACGACTGCTTCACTTACCCGTGTTTTGCGAAATTTGTCCACAATGTGGTGAAGAAATCTATGAATTTTGCTTCCAACAATGACGCCGGTAAAAGAACTTTGATTTTAAAAAGATAAAATATCTCATTGGCGTGGGTTGCTCCAGGATATTTCCAGAAGCCATAGGAAAGTTTTGCCAAATTCATCCATCCACTGTAGGAGAATTTGTACCCATAAACAGGAACATCAGTCAAATTTAGAAGATAATCTATGGTTGATATCACTGGGTATGTTATACTGCTGTCACCTTCATATCTTGCAAAATCTGCAATAGTCTCTCTGGAAATCATCTTGTCACCCATATAATATCGTCGTAAGACGTCAGCTGTTCTCTTTCTTTCCTCATCTGTAGGGAATACTAAATTTCTTGGTAATGCTTTGTAAATGTCTAATTTGGATATTGTAGTACCATTCTCTTTTCCAGCAAACATGAAACCTTCTGCATCATTGTACCCTATGATGAGAGGTACTTTATTAAAGTTTCCTGATGTAAGCAAGTTGTAAGGAGTATCGGATAAAAACTGCTCCTCATCTGGCAAGACATTTTCAATGCACGGTACGAATACGTTCTCTGAGATGACAATATCTCCTTCATC
This sequence comes from Hypomecis atomaria, assembly GCA_964007245.1. Taxonomy (NCBI): domain Eukaryota; kingdom Metazoa; phylum Arthropoda; class Insecta; order Lepidoptera; family Geometridae; genus Hypomecis; species Hypomecis atomaria. The sequence goes on from OZ023297.1 coordinate 1,036,675, forward strand.
TCTCGGCACTCGAGCTCTCATTAGCTCTTTCGCTGTCAAGTTTCTGAATACGTTATAAATTTGGTTAGGGTCTTCAACATTGTATCTCAAGTTTTTGGCAAGGAGACTGGCTGTCTTTAGTGGTTCAAACTGTAGACTCCAAGGGCTCAATGCTGAGCCACTTTGCATAATAGCTTTATGGAACAACCCCTTTGAAAGCGGCGACAGCATGTGAAACATAACTGATGCAGATCCTGCACTCTCGCCAAAAATGGTGATGTTATCAGGATCTCCGCCAAAAGATTTGATGTTTTCTTTGATCCATTTTAGCGCTTGGAGCTGATCTTTCAGGCCAGCATTGCCTGGAGCGTCTTTGGTTCCTAGGCATAGGAATCCGAGTACTTCAACTCTATAATTGAAAGTGACGAGAATAACTCCGTGTTTTATAAGGTATTCAGGGCTGTAAACGAAAGGGGTGCCTGATCCATCTCGAAAGCCACCTCCATGGATGAAAACCATGACAGGAAGAAGCTGGTTTGAGATGGAAAGGGGAGTGTAGACATTGAGGGTGAGGCAGTCCTCAGTCCCCACGACCCAGGAGCCAAATCTTTGCGTGCAGCGAACATGTTCATCGTAGGCGCTGAATGTTCCTTCCCAATCAGGAACTGGCTTGGCTGCCTGAAAAGAAAAGCGGTAACATAAACTATAGATGTAATTTGTAAACCAGCATTGGTAAATATTATATGTACGTCACTGCGATTATAGTATTACCAAAAAGTAAAGCATTTTATAATTACAGTATGTGAAATTTTACTATGATTTATTATTTTATAGAAAGGTGAGGCGTATTTGCAGGCATAGCTCAAGAGTAAACTAAAAAAAGTACGGATGAACATCCTAGAATCAATAAATCCTAAAAAACACCTGTAAACCCATTTTTTTCAAAACCATGTTGTGGTAGGCACGTGTACGCCATTTGATGTCGAACAAGATACCTATTAATTAATGTTCCTTGCGTCAGAGGTTCAGAGGTAGCTAACTACAAAGTAAATAATTTCTTAGCGGTGTAATAACCCAGTATGAAGAGAGTACGCGGATGTTCAAGGCCATTGATCAATTAGTCTGAAGGAGCGGCCAATGCTGGCGATTCAGGACTGCTTTCACAACTGAGGTGCAGTCGTGGACCTTAATTTTGTTTACACAATTGTTGCTGGCACAAAATCTTACTAATATAAATTTGAAAGTGTGTTTGTTGGCTTATTACTCTTTTACGTGATTACGTGACGTGATATTCGGCACGGACATACTTAGTTTCAAAGACGGAAAGTGACATAGTCTGCCTTTAATTCCAGAAAAATAAAATGTACCCGTGGGATAGTATACAGATAAAAATGCAGAGAAAGCCGGCCAAAGATAGTACGCTAATTTAGCTCCTAGAGCCAAGAGGCCTTGTTCGCGGCGAAGGTAAAAGACCTGGTTCTGATTCCTTGGAAGACGGTACGACCATTAGTATCTACCTTTGGGACGCCACGTGCGTTGGTGCGAGCTATCGCTCCGTCTCATCTTCGAAAGATCTAGAATAGGACTGGCACGATGGCTGAATTTTATAGCTTATTTTATTTCAGCCGTGGTGGTCTATTACAGTGACTCCAACCTTACAATCGTGAGGCCGTGAGTTCAAATCCCGGTCCCGTACAATTAAGTCCTTCGGAAATTTATGTGCGAATTTTACACAACTGGCTTTTCGGTGAAAGAAAACATCGTGAGGCAACCTGCATACGTCCGTAGAAGGAATTCGATGGCGTATGTGAATCCACCAACCCGTATTGGGCCAGCGTGGTGGATCAATATCCACCACGCTGGCCCAGTACGGGTTGGGCAATGCCCAATCACCCTTCGTGGGTAGGCATATGTCCTGCAGCGGACTATTGAAAAAAGTCTGGTACAGTACATATGGCTGAATTTGTAAAAGACTTCAAAAGATACAAAATATGGTAATATTGACAGTGGCCACCTACATATTAGAGCCCTTTGGGTTTGAAAGCCTTAGGCCGAGCAGTCTCTACTTGAGGCGGACTGAGGCAACTTTTTCCCCTTTTCGTACAGGGTGAGGCGTGCATCAGGCCAAAGAAGATTTATTTAATACTTCTTCGTAATCAGGCTAGAGGAAATATGCTCAGGCTAAGGATCGTATCTCAAGTTGCGCTGGAGACTGAAGGTAGCCGCTCGGCCCGATGCTGCCTGTCGTGGATACTTATTAGCTTTATGGTGGTAAAGTAGTAAAAATAAATGTAAAGATTTATAATCTTATTGCATAACTGTTAACGCCTGTGAGTTATTAACTCGTACTCTCGCGCAGGTTGCTAGTGGGATTACATAAGAGATTTAAGCAAGAATTGTTTGGCTTACGTATTTTAATTTAACCTCTTTTTACTGGGTTTGTGAGAAAGCCGTTTGTTTTCCATATAATTAAATAAAGTAAAATAAAATGCTACAAATCATATGACCGAGAACGAGTAGGACTCGTGCAAGAAGGGTTCCGTACCGTTTGGAAGCCCCTCATAATTTAATTTATTAATATAATTATTTTTATTAACTACAACAAAACTACACTACTACTACATAAAAAGCATTGGATCATCCACAGACCTTTGAATGTCTAAAGATTATCCAAATGCTCAAGCCCACTGCCAGTTGGCAGCGTACCCAGCATGCTGGCAGCATAAAAAAGCACTTTAGCCCGATAAAAAAACATTTTAATTAATTTATATTATTTATTTCTGAAGTGAATATTTAACTAAATATTCTGTGAATATTCCAAGCATCTACCTGTCACCGTTATTAAAATCGAGTGAAAAACGGCGAAAAAATAAGGTTTGTTAAATGGGAGCTCCACAGAACAGCAAAACTAGATTAGAAAGGAAATCTATACAATTTTCAATGAAAACCGCTTGTCGCCAAGTACATACTTGGCGACAAGCGGTTGACAAGCAATTACCACTGTGAAATATCTGCACAATAACTGTGCAATTTTCACTAGCATCCGATATTTTTTTTACGTAGTATACTTTCTGTCACATCTCCAAGATACGTATCCGTGCGAACTATTCGAATTCTGTTCACGGTTGATCAATTTTTCGGGAAAAATAATTATTATAGAAGGTCTTACCTGAAACCGTTCTACGACTTCAGCATACGGCACGCCTGTGTACTGCGCGTGGGTTCCAGCTGGAGCCACCAACCCCTGCAGCCGCCCGCCCTGGACCAGAACCGGCGCCGTGGGCTGCGGCACCAGCCGCGCCGCCCACAGAGACCACAGCACCAACCACTTTTTCCGGAACCACAATAACCTCATCACTGTTTTAGGGTTTGTCCATTTGGATCTCTAGACCTTCAGTGGTCTGTGGATGGTCCTTTTGCATTTATGTACCTAATTTACGTGGTTTTATTTGGTATTTAATTTAATTTATCACTTTTAGGTTTTTTTGCTTTTTGCTGGTACAGTACCTTTTAGGTTAACACTTTGTACAATTGCTGTTACTTTTTGTTGTAGTTAATGAAATCATTTGGTCCTTTATTTTCTTTATCACTAAACTTTTAGATACTTGGTCTGTTACTGGTATACATTTGTCAATTTACTTATCACTTTCAAGATGTAGAATTGCTTATTGAAACTGTTTGTTGTTCTTGTTTTTTTGTCATCTGTAGCCAGTTTACTTATCTGAAATCATGAATTTAGACTGAGTTTGTTTCTATACGACAAACAAACTATGAGCACTACATAAGTACAGTTAAGCAATAACTGAGTATGTTTTAGATCTTATAATATACAGGGTTATTTCTAATCAATTAGCATTTTAGGGGCTTATTCTGTACATTCAACTTTTGTTCTGCGACTTTTGTCAAAACTCAAAAAAAAAACAGCTGTTCCATACATGTTGTTGCACGTGAACGATATTTTTCTATAGAACAACATTTGTTTTCGAGTTCTCACAAAATTAGCAGAACAAAAGTTATTAGCTTTGATGTACAGAGTAAGCCCCTAAAAGGAAGCTAATTGATTAGGAATAATCCCGTACTTATATCAAATATTTGATGAGCTTTTAGAAAACTGCTGGTTCACTTCAAATTTGCACAGCCACAACATATTCAATCAAAATCAAATCTTCCTAACCTCTAAAGATCCTATAACCACAATAAAACTATTCACTACAATTACTTACCTCACATTGACCTTACCGGCATTTGTCATTTGAATCCGTTATCCTCACCCGCTACACAACTTCAAGCTTTAATCAAACCACACAACAATGAAAATCCTCTGACAACAAAATCATTAAGATTCATCGTTCGTCTGACCACAGCTAGCGATTAACAGAATACTCGACAGTTTCTTTACAACTGACAAAGCAAAAGCAGCTAAAGTTATGGAACAAGATGCAACTATACTTGATAAATTACACAACGGCAAAGCGGAAAAAAACACGTACAATACTCGTAAAACTTACATTTGATGACAGACGCTTCTGTCAATGACTTGCAGGAAAACACTATAGGTACCCCCTACACGTTGTTTCTTTAGCACTTATTTCACATATCTCTGGCGGGTGGGTTACGTTAGGTAAGAGATATGTTGTGTTGTAAGGATTGTTAACTAGTGAGTAGTGCTAGTGTACTTTCACTGTTTGGGTGCAAAACACGACTGACGCGGCGCCGGCCGGCGAGTACGTATGGGTACATTTCTCCAGAACAGGTTGTCGCGATCATAGAAGTTTTCACTTGTTACTAAGTGAATAGAAGTGTCTATTATAAAGCTATAAACGATATGGCATTAAAGATTGTAGTATGAGTTATCTCTATTTGACGAATACTCGTATGTAAATAACTTAATGTTATATAGTTTTCTGTGACATAATAAGAACGCAATTCTTAAGTTTCTGAGACGGAAAGAGATAGTGATGTGTATTTGCAATGTATATATTTGCAGATACACATTTAACGTTAGTGTGGGTTAGTGCTGCTGTGCAAGTTCATTTGCTTCCTTGTTTTTTGCTAAGAAAAATGACTGAGGCACCTATGAGGAAAATACAGATGGGTATTATGTTTAAAGATTCATATTATGTGTGCCATAAGCAGTAGACCTTATAAGGCGTATTTGACCATAGTTCAAAATTCTGGGTGGTGCAGGTAGCGGCACGTAAGTTTAGCGCTGAGCGAAGTGTGGAGGGGATGGCTGCGCATGGGTTTAGTATGGCGGTCACCATGCGCAGCCATCCCCTCCACACTTCGCTCAGCGCTAAACTTATAACTTAGTATGCCACGGCCTGTACAGACCTTTTTTTTACCAGGGTAAATCCTTTATGGATACGCCTCGAGGGCAGGCGGGTGGTTATGTGGGAGTCCCGAGCTTGAGCTCACGCCTTAATGACGATTTGTCCGAACACAAGACACATCGCCATCCACCACTCAGAACCAACCAGCACTGCACAACCAGCGTCGGATAGGAACCCATTGCAACTGCGCTTGCCGGTACGTGGTCTCTACCTACTCGATAATTTTCGACGTCATCAGTCCTCCACGCTATGTGCCCTGCCCAGCAAGCATAATAATATTATATCTATAGGTAGTAGGCAAGCAAACAAGTATATCTCGCTTTATTACTTAGTCATATAAAAGAGTCCTTTGAATGTTGAATTTTATTAGCGTAAGTTCAAGTTCAAAGTCTATAGTTCATATCAATGAGTCAAAGGAATCAAGAAAACGATAAGAGTCATGATAACTACACTATTACTCGCAATAGTTTATGGAAGTTGAAAATTCATTTCAATTTTTTATTCTTTTAGTTTGTTAAATTATTTAAACTTTTTCATAACAATTGTTAAAACCTATAGTAAATAGTAACCCTTTATTATGGCATTACCCTGTAGGGAGGTACGCTGTACGCTGAAACACAGGCACTAGCCTAGTTCCGCAACAGTATATTTTGTACATTTTGTTATGCTAGATCATAATTAAAATTGTATGTATAATTTGTAAACTATGGAGAAATAAAGATTTATTCATTTATTTATTATTATTTAACTAGCTTAATCTACAGTACAACGCCACCGAGCAAATGATTATCGAACATCCTGTAATGCGAACTTGAAGATGTACGTTGTGGTAGTGAATATTTATTATTGCTATCCTATTTACACTCACTTAATTGTGACGTGATCTATCTTGCTCATACACATGACATCATCACCACCAGAACTATTGGCGTATTCCTGAATAAAGATGCAGATGATGTCGTCAATTCTCATAAAGTATCATAACCAGTTTGACATGATATCTGCTTCTCTTTTCATTTTATCATGAACGATAAAGATAAATACAATTTCAAAGTTCATACTTGAAAATGATACAAGATTTATATTTTTTACAAACTCGTGAGGCATATCGAGGTATGAAGGACGCGAAGGAGGTTGTTTCTATCAAACATAGCATTATTTACATCGATCCAGTATGAATTAATCTAGTGACGATATATCGGTCACGTTACTGGAACGTCGTTGCCGTGCTGTGTTTACGTCGGGCAAGTCATTAACATGTCAATCAAGGATAGTGGGAAGGAGTACATGTTTTTGTTGTAGTTCGTCTTCTTCTCTTATGTTTTAACGTCGCATTATTGTGCATTTGCCAGTGTTTAGTATTTAATTTTAATATTTTTCGATATTTCATGAAAATAGTTAATGTCGTAGTCACGTCATAGTCCAATAAATTTGCGGTCAAGTCCAAACATAGTCCAAGTCATACCTCAGTAAAGCAGTGGAGACTTTACTAGAGGCGTCTATGGAGTATTGGTGGGTAACAACAACATGATACTTACGTCACTTTACGAATGTATCACTTGCCTACACTCATGCACGTAAATCAGCTCATAATCAATGAAATTCCACAATTTTTCACTAATTATCACTGATAAAAACACAAGTTTAACAAAATAATAGGCGACATGATTTTTCCGCGTTCCCGCTAAAACTCCTTTGTTGTAGTTAAAGATGATATTCTTGTAGTTGAATATGACAGACATAATTATGATGAACGTGAAACATGATTTAATCGATTGAATTCATTTTGATGTTGATTTAATTCTTATTATGAAATAATAAAATAAATAATCATTTATTTCGACTAAAAGATCATAGGTTTACAATAATTAGCAAAACATTATAATTTAAAATTTTAGTTATTTACATGTCATATTTTGATTATTTGTAAGCACATGAATCATATAACAATGATTCATGTACTGACAAAACGGTTCGCAAATACGTTCAGGATGGTGTTATCACTGGCCCGGACCCTGCGCACCAGGATTATAGTTTGATTTCTCTAATTTAAATATGAATAGATTTTAATCTATGTTTTAGGGTTCCGTACCCAAAGAGTAAAAACGGGACCCTTTTACTAAGACTCCGCTGTCCGTCCGTCTGTCTGTCACCAGACTGTATCTCATGAACCGTGATAGCTAGAAAGCTGTAGAATGTGCTGTAGAATTTTTACATTTACTAAAAACAGAATAAAATAAATATTTCAAATATTCCCATACAACATAAGTACAATAATTTTTGGCCGTTTTTCGGTCGATATCAATTGTTATTGATATCGAACAGTGACAGGTAGATGCTTGAAATATTCAAATAATATTTAACTAAATACTCACTTCAGAAATAAATAATTAAATTAAAATAAAATAAATATTTAAGGGGGGCTCTCATAAAAGAAACGTTTTTTTGCTCGATATTAATTGCGGCACTCGTATAGGTGCTTGAAATATTCACAGAATTTTTAGGTGTTTGAAAAATTAATAATTAAAATAAAATATATTACGGGGTATGGAAACAGTATGGAACCCTTCGTGTGCGAGTCCGACTCGCGCTTGGCCGATTATTAATCTGTCGTTATTCCGATTTCAGATTCATTTAATTTTATTCGAAATCGATGAGACTAATTTTATTTACCTATAAGGGCTCTCAAGAAACTGTTCTAGCCCTTGCTAAGTTTAGAGTATAGTAGGTACAGGATTGATATAAGTTAACTTTTATTGGAATTGTTAATTTAACTCACGTTTTGGTATTTTTTTCCTTTCCTTTCCTTTCTTCTATATCAACTTGAACGTTTGAATGTTTTTAACGCTGCTCTTCAAAGAAATTGTACTCTAGGTACAGGGTTATTTCTAATCAATTAGCATCTTATAGGGGCTTATTCTATACATAAAAACTAACAACTTTTGTTCTGCGACTTTTGTCCGATCTCAAAAAAAAAATCAAAAAGAACAATAATTTTTTTTTAGTTTTGACAAAAGTCGCAGAACAAAAGTTGTTAGTTTTGATGTACAGAATAAGCCCCTAAGAGATTGCTTATTGATTAGAAATAACCCTGCATACATTTCTGCCTACATAAACCACTTTCTAGGTAATGATGTGTTGTAAATATTATGTACCTACAGTTCGTCCACTAGGTACTTTGTTATTGCTTTTAAGTGGGTTTTCACCTGGGGTAATATTATGTTATCCATCACCCACACTGCAACTAGGGATCGAAATTGGGAATTAAAAAATTCTACAAGTCTCACTGTTACTCTGTTTGAATATGTAAATGATTCTGTACTGGATTTTGAACTGAATGAAAAACTGGATCAATGTAAATAAGCCTCATTTTTTATCAAACCAGTATTACATCATTACGAGTGTACATATACATTTTAGTAGTTTTACTCGTGAATACGTAAAGACTAAAGTATGTCAGTAGTATATAAACAAAGCACGCGGAGTGCCGGTGTTCTGACCTAGTGATTTATTTATACCAACACCATATTTATATACCTATATCTACCTTAGATAAGGATAAGACGTTAGACGGATATGTAGTACCTACTGATAGCAAAGTCCAAGTAACCTTGTATGATAATGAGATTATTTATACAGCAATAAATTATGATTTCACTAAATTAGTAGATACATAAATACGAATAATGTGAAACGTCTGTGAAGTGTTCAAGTTTCATGATATTTTTCTGAAAAAAATGTAAAACTGTTTTTTGTTTTTCGATAATGTACCAAAGTTTATAGCGTTTTTTTTAAATTCTCAGTGATCGTTATCGGGAATAACGTAAGATTTTTAAAATATTTCGCTCATGTATAAAATTAACTTATCACTTTTTCCTGGTGTGTCGTGAGAACAAGCTGTTCAAAGATCAAAGTCTTATCACAGTCAGTCTAGTCACTACTTTATTGAAGCATTCGTTTTCAACGGTTTTATCAATACAGTAATATAATTTTAAGATTGTGGTCACAATAGTGTACTATTGAGTGGAAATTATAACAAGACGAAAACATAATCGTACAAATTTGCTACAGATCTTTAGTAAAAGTAGCTAGTAATATTATACAGGTATAGTTTTTAAAAGTGTTGAAATTTTGAAAAAAGTGACTTCCTCATATAGCCTGTATTAGGCTGTATTAAGTCTAGTCAAGTCATCTGTTAAGTCTACGTGCTTCATCAGTTTAGCTTTCCGTCAGACGAGTTGATGGCCAAACGAGTGTAAAGAAAACTAGAAACTCCAAGTTCCACAGTGCATTCTTAAGGATGGGAACCCTAAGTGGCGCTCCGTCGGTAGTCAGGATAAAGTGGGTGGTGTTGTGGTCACTGTGGGCGGCGCGACTGGTGCCGCAGCCTACCGCGCCGGTGCTGGTGCAAGGTGGCTGGCTCCGCGGGACCATAGCTCCTGATGGAACCCACGCTCGATACACCGGCATCCCTTACGCCACTGTTAGACAACGGTTTCTGGTAAGACTAACTAGAACTGATAGTCTAAATCAATTTGGTCGGTTTATGGGCCACGTGATTGGTTCTCTAGTCCAGAGATTCCGGAACTATTTTGAGCGGACACAGTAACCAATTGAGTAAAAGACGAACGTAGTGTCTGCAATTTCATAATGGTAACCATAGAATAATAACGCCTATTCTATGTTGGTAACGTTTAAATTTCCTAAAGGTGGGTCCCGCGTTTGAAAACTGGTATTAGATGGGTCCTAGCACTCCTAGCCCAGTCAACTTTGGGAACCACTGTTCTAGTCAATGTACCTTCCTGTAGATTCTCCCGTTTTTAGGGTTCAAGATTCAAGATTCAAGATTCAAGATACTTTATTTGTTAGGGTTCCGTACCCAAAGGGTAAAAACGGGAACCTATTACTAAGACTCCGCTGTCTGTCTGTCTCTAGGCTGTATTTCATGAACCGTTATAGTTAGAAAGCTGAAATTTTCACAGATGATGTATTTCTGTTGCCACTATAACAACAAATACTAAAAACAGAATAAAATTAATAATCAAGGGGGGCTCCATACAACAAACCTGATTGTTGATAAATATTTAAGGGGAAAATAAAAAAAAATGTTTTATTAAATATTTATTTTATTTTTTATTATTGAAGTGAATATACAACTAAATATTCTGTGAAAATTACAAGCATCTACCTGTTATCATTAATAATATAGATACCCATACAGTACGGAACCCTCCGTGCGCGTGTTCAACTCGTACCAACTTGGGGCCAAGTACGAGTTGGACACGCGCACGGAGGGTTCCGTACATTATTTCCTTCATTAACTATAGGTACTTCGAACGCAAAGTATAGAATATTTGGACCAAATATTAAAGACGTACCTACCTATAGTTAATAATATGTAATTAATAACATTAGTGCATCTAAATTTTTTCCAAATGTACCACAATAGTACAAATCGCCGACTTTTAGGGTTTTTTTAAGTTGCTTCTTGGTTTGTTTCAGGCGCCAGGCCCAGAACCAACATGGACGGGGGAATTTGACGCTACCGAGGAGTACATACGGTGTCGTCAGTCCGTAGCTGATGTGTTTGCCATGGGACAGGAAGACTGCTTGTCCCTGAACGTTCACACGCCTCTTAACACTCCTGCCGGCGCCAAGCTGCCCGTCATGGTCTTCATCCACGGTGGAGGCTACTTCCAAGGCTCCGGTTCAGCCTTCTTCTATGGCCCTAACTACTTGGTCCCAAAAGGAGTCATTCTAGTCACTGCTAACTATAGACTGAACATTCAAGGTTTTCTTTGTCTTCGAATCAAAGAAGCACCAGGAAACGCTGCCATGAAAGATCAAGTCGCAGCCTTAAAGTGGGTTCAGAGAAATATCCGAGCGTTCGGAGGAGACCCCGACAACGTAACGCTATTCGGAGAAAGCGCCGGCGCCGCGTCCGTATCTTTTCACGTTCTCTCACCCTTGTCTAAAGGACTCTTTCACAAAGCGATTACTCAAAGTGGCTCATCTCTAGGCCCGTGGGCTTATCAGTTCCGACCTGTTTTCTTAGCTAGTCTTCTCGCTAAGAAAATGCATTACGAGTCCCAAGATCCTCACGAATTGTACAAGTATTTCCAAACGAAATCAGACGATGAGCTCATCCTGACAAGAGTTCCTCGACAGCCGGGGAATATCTTAGTTACCGAGATACTTTACACACCTTGTTCAGAAGTTCCAATAGCAGGCGAAACACCGTTCCTGACTGAATCTCCTTACGACATCCTATCTAAAGGCACCTTCAACAAAGTCCCTATGATCATCGGCTCGAACACAGAAGAAGGTCTAATGTTAATCGCAATGGAATCCGACCAGCAGATAAGCCAAGTAGAATTTCAAAAATCCATACCTAAGAACCTGCATATGCCATCTGAAGAGACGAGGAAGGAATTCGCTGATAAGTTAAGAAATATGATAATGGGTGAGGATTTGAACAATACCTTGAAGCTGTCGAAACTTTATGGAGATCTGCACTTAGGTTACCCATCTTTAGAAGAGGTTGAACATATTGTGAAATCCAGTGACCAGCCAGTGTATAGCTATATATTTAATTACTCTGGCAGAAGGAACATGGGAAAGTTGCATTTGAGGAAACCTTTTAATACCCCAACGAATGCGACGCACGCCGATGAGCTGTTCTATTTGTTCTCGCAGCAGGTGATCCCAAGATTATTCGAAGATGAGATGATTGAGAAGATGACCACTTTATGGACAAACTTTGCAAAATATGGGTAAGTCTAGTACATATATAAATATATATATGTAGATGCAGTTTGAAGAAATGTCGATAGACTAATGTGTTAAAAATATTTTTATTCGGCGTTACTCTTCGCAACATCGCAACACTGATCGAAATCTTTTTCGTAACATTAACCAGTGTAACAGTGTAGTGTCTTTATATATAAAACAAAAAAAAATACGAAAACGAGAGTGAACCGAAAACATCTGACTGACTGTAGGATTGCGCGGGATGCAAGCTGCTTCAGTTTTTTTGGAAATCTGTGAGAGAGGGCTATGTTCAGCAATCGAATTTATATAGGTAAAAAAAATGATAATGAAATACAATATAATCCTACCGCTTAATTTAGTCATCGCCTACACGGTATAGGATTATCATGTACATTGCTTGACACGGTATTTGTTTGAATACTAGTTTTTCTGATTTTTTTAAAGCAACGGCGATTTGTCGGTGTTACATAGAATATTGATCTATTTCAAAAGTTAATCCGGTGCCAGTCTAAACTCATAAAACTTTTTTTTTTTTTTTTTTTAGATTAAAATTTATTAACCACAGACTCCAGGGTCTGTGCCCTTTGTTAACTAACATTTATAATTATTTAGGTATACTATACAAAGAGTGTTAGTAGGTACTTGAAATAGCCTAAGTTAGTCAATGCACTGCGTGAATGCCACGAGCAGACCGGCGACCCGCAAGCAGCACCCGATCACGAGTATGACACATGTGCCAGCCATCATTCTCCTCGACCATATTTGAGGGAGGAGAACGACCCGACACATGATGCCGCCGCAAGAAGGAGCCCTCGATGGCGAGCATGAATGCTCGGGGCATGCACACAATGCTTATTTCTTATAAATTACAAATACACATTTTTTACATCCTATGCCAATTTTGTTGCTTTCTCCTGGCCCAAAGCCTTCATCACCGCCTCGTTCCGATCTCTGACGGCCATCTGCAGGTTGTATTCCTTGATGGTCTCCGATGACGCAGACGATGCGCGCCGCACGAATCGACTGATGGCATCATTTTCGATGTCGTCGGCGTAATAGATGAAGGTCCCAGTGTGCCGCGATAGTGCAACGACCGCGTGTGAGACGCTCTCGTGTAGTCTCATTTTCGGCTTTGTTTTTATAACGATTACCGACTCGTACGTTAGTCCCTGAGCTTCGTGAATGGTAAGGGTGCGTGATCCTGAGCCTCCCCCATAACCCTGACTTATGAGGATCTCCTTTTCTTCCTGTGTATGCACTAAGAAAAGGGTGTTAGGGAGGGTTTTGGATATTTGGGTCCCCTTGAACCTTTTCTGCTCAAGAGACCTAATACGAGGGGCTGAGGAATATATACCTGAGTATATTTCCCTCAACGCATACGCGACATCCATTGGGTTTCTGTGTGTACAGAGCAACTCCTGGGTGATATTTGCAACCAGCGTTGGACGATGGTACCTCATTTTCTCTGTCGATATAAGGCAACTGATTGACGTCCCCAATGAGGACAAGTTCGCTAGCACCAGACAGCCGGGCAGCCATTATTATGGCTCCAAAATGGTTCATTAGAGCTTCGTCCGCCAAAAGGCGACTGAAGCTCTCTTTTCCGAAACCATTGACGAGAGATGAAGCCATGGTTCGCACTCTGGATTTTACCAGATCTCCTATTCGGTGCGATAACTTCTCCCTCAGGTCTTTTGCTGCCTCTGTTGTTGTTGTAATGATAGCGTCCCTATCCACATCAAAGTGTCTAATCACCCATGTTGTCTTGCCACATCCTGGTACCCCGTTGACCCATTGTATCTTTGGTACCGCCCAGTTTCCCCAGCCTGCCTCGACGTCTGAGCTCCGTTCGATGGTTTTAGCCATCTCAAGGATTCTATCGTCTAGCATTATCTTGGTGCATTTGGCGGTGACTACAATTGGGTCGTTCGATGGTATCGCGTATTTCGGTCTTCCTATTCGCTCCGTCTCTCTCTCATTCAGCTCCACAAAACCACTTACTGCGCTGTAAGCTGCCATATACTGTCCTTTCATGGTCCCTCTGATGACTTGGGAAGTGACGTTACTGTATATGGCTGCTTCTGCCTCCTCGAGTCTTGATTTTAGTAGACTCTCACTTACCGGACTCATAAAAACTCATAAAACTTCCTTCTTTTTACTTTTAACAAAGTAAAGTAAATATTTGTAATAACTATAAAGTTAATAATTGCCTATCAACCCGGAACACAATAGCGACTGTTTGGCAAAGTTGAAAGCGGAAAATATGGTATTTTATCAGCTGGTAGGTTCTATACCTACGAAGTTGGTAAACACACTAGAAAAGGCCATTCTTTTCATAATTCTTCGGATTAGCATATTTGGCATGGTTTTGAAAAGTAATTATTTTGTGATTAACAATAAAACAAAGTTACTCATCTACTATGGCTGATTTGAAAAAAATCTCTAGTATATAATTGTTATTGAGAAATAACAATATTAATATATTTATTTAACACCCTAATTTTAAAGTTTTTTACAATAAGTAGGTAAAATACTTATAAAAAAGTTTTTTTTTGTAAATACATAGGTATTGCATTTAAAAACTATGTTCAGCCATCAAATATTTAAAGACACTGAAAATATAGCATTTTAGGAGTTTAATAAGATTTTTTTTAACGGGCAAAAGTGCCTTTATTAACTACAACAAAATACAACACTACTTTACATGCTAAAACTACCTACACTACTACTACATAAAAAGCATTGGATCATACACAGACCCTTGAAGGTACCTATAAAGATAATTAATCCAAATGCTCAAGCCCAGCGTGCCCTGCATGCTGGCTGCATTGCCACGCTGAATGGCAATGCTTATGCGTTGAGCCAAATAAACACCAGCGGGGCAATTCTGTTAGCCGATCTCTTTACTGAAGTGATACGTTCTTGAACCTCTGTCGTTTTTCTGACAGTTCCGACAGCAAAACAGTCAGAAAAACGAGACAGGTTCAAGAACGTGTCACCTTAGTAACGAGATCGGTTGACAGAATTGCCCCGCAGCATTTTGGTCACGCATCACGTTTCGCGTTTGTCATTGAAAAAAAAAAACTACAATGCCAAATTCCTGAAAGGACGGAACATATTTAATGAATATAATAAATTATTGTGCCTACTTATTACCTTTTGAGGTTTTAATACTTACATATTTTTCTTCTTCTATTTCAGGAATCCAACGCCCGAGCCAACACAGCTGTTACCAGTGGTCTGGAATCCTGTACAGCTGTCTTCACCTACGTCACTCCTCATCGACGAAGAGTTCTCGACATCGCCGATGTGGTACTCAGAGACACACCGGTACCTCAAAGAAGTATATTCCAAGTACAGGCGACAAAGTTGACCTCATACTTCTTGTAGTGCTAGAACCGTAGTCCGGCTATTATTAAAGCAGTGGTACTTTAATAACAGATAAAGGCCGCGCCACACAAGTTGGCGGAAATTAAGTTAGCTACAAGCTGCGCAATATCCAATCAACGCGCAGCTTTGTGTGAGCTTCAGTCAGGATTGAAAATTGCGCTGCTTGTAACTAACTTCATTTCCGCCAACTTGTGTGGCGCGGGTTTTACCTCCAGTGATCTTACTGGAATAGTGCTATGGGTATTTTAGTTAAATACAGGGTTATCCAGAACTGGTGTGCTAAACCAAAAGGAGGCTTCTGAACGTCACGTGTCATTATGAACAACTTTTACTATGGGGTCTGTTTAGTATGGTCACACTAAATTCATAGATAGAAAAAATATGTTGTTGTTTCGCTCTCTTTCGTGAACACCATTGCAACGTAACGCACGTCTCCGATTTAATTTTAATAAAAGTAGAGTTATTTCTGTAATGGTTCAAAATTAAAATTGTTCGTGTGATTTGTTTTTAAGTGCTTTGATTTAAGCCCATTAAGTGTAAATAGCTAAAAATAACAATCAGAGTCAACTCGAAATTCGAGCAAAAACAATCTGCTGTCCATACATTTATATATATTGTCGATTCTGAGTTGCAATTTTCTAAGGAATAGCTGTTGTTTTTCTCTCTCGAATATCGGGTTGGTCCATAGTAAAAGTTGTTCATAATGATGTTCTTAATCACCTTCTTTCGGCTAAGTCCAGGACAAGTGGAAAACCCTGTATGCATTTGTATTGTTAAGATATACCTTTGTATTATTACGATGAACGTTAAGAATAACGTATTGTTACATAGGGTTGTTCTGGACAACACTAACTACAAATCCCTGACGTTTTTTTTACATAGGAATTAACATTATAAACGACTTTTACTATGAGGCTAATCCAAATTTCAAATAATATAATCAACTGCTCTGTACAAAATTACAATTAAGTATAAACACAACTAAATACATTTGCATTGCCATTCAGCGTGGCAATTCTGCCATCATTCTGGGCACGCTGCTAACTGGCATTGGGTTTAAGCAATGTGTATTCTTCAATGGGTTTAAGCATTTGGATTATGTTTAGACCTTCAAGGGTATGTGGATGATCCAAATACTTTTTATGTTTTAGTTAGTTAGTTTTAGCCTGTAAGTAGTGTTGTATTTTGCTATTTTTATATTTAGTTGTGATTTTGTATAAAACAGCTGATTATGTTCTCTTAGTAAAAGTGGTTCATGGTAACTTGATTAAATAAGTTAAGTAACTAGATAGATTGGGTGGCTAGCCCGCACGTGGCAGGCCAAGATGATGACTGATCCTGTTTAATTTTACGAATTTAATAGAGCTGTGGTTGAAACAGAATTAAAAATATGATCAGTGGATAAATAAGCAGTATAAGCTGATGTTATAGTCCTAGAAAAGGTTGACTTTTTAGGGTTCCGTACCCAAAGGGTAAAAACGAGACCCTATTACTAAGACTCCGCTGTCTGTCCGTCTGTCAACAGGATGTATTTCACGACCGTGACAGCTAGAACGTTGGAATTTTCAGAGATGACGTATTTCTGTTGCCGCTATAACAAAAAATACTAAAAACAAATCAAAATAAATATTTAACCCATACAACAAACCTGAATTTTTAGCCGTTTTTCGCTCGATATTAGTAACGGTGACAGGTAACTATAATAATAAATTATTAAATTAAAATAAAATAAATAATACAGGGGGCGTAACCCGTACAAGAAACATGATTATTTTCCTCGATATTAATAACGGTAACAGGAAGATGCTCGAGTTGTATAAATTATCAAAATAAATAAATTAAGGGGGGCTCCCATACGGTACGGAACCATTCGTGAGCGAGTCCTACTCGCACTTGGCTGATTATTTTAAATGTTACGTTTAGTTTTTTTTTTAGTTAATATTTTAAGCGTTGGTGATCTTGTTACTTAGTAATTTATATAAGGATTTTAAATGAATATTTATACTTCCATTTTTTCTTTCCTTTTTTTTTCTCTGTCAAGAAGTATGAATAATGTGAAATCCTTTACAATGGTTTTGATTCTAAAGAAACTACTTGTTAGTCAAATATACCAAAAAGCAGTGTAGCGTATATTTTATGCATAAAATATAATAACAATAAAGACGAATTTGAAAAATATTAATGTTTTGTGTTATAGTTATGTTAGGTAAATGAGCTAATGTGGTTTAACTTTATTTTATGACACCTGGACAAACTCTAAACTATGAACACTACATGAGTAACAAGTATGTACGTATCGGTAGACAAGTGTTCTCTTCGCCTTCTGGGTTCGCCGATACTAGATGAGTCTTTTCCGCCTTTCGTTCAAGAAAAAATTCAAAATTTTTTGAGTGCCTCTGATAGGCTACTCAATGGCGTTTACCATTATAAGATGTTGTCTGTTTATTCCAAAATTCATGTACGCTTTACGTTGTAGTCCATTGTGGAAACACAATGAGCTCCTTTTGAGCTTAGACGATGTTGTAAAGCAGACCCTAGTATCGGTTTTGAATATTGAGATGAGGTAAAGGGCGTGGTTACAAGCCTCCTTGCCTGTTAGGCTTGGAGGGCTAGGGGTCCGCCAAATTTCAAGTGTTGCTTTACCAGCTTTCTTGTCCTCCATTCATAGTACACATAAATTAGTTGAAAAAATCCTCGCACCTTCTTTAGGCCATTCCGGCGTAGATGTAGCTCATTTGAATGAGGCAACGAATGCTTGGAGGGTCGCTAGCCCAAATACAGAGCTTCCAAAGACTTTGTCGTCGCAGAGACTGTGGGATCGGCCGATCTGCGAACTAGCACGGAAATCTCTTCTAGATACGTGTTCTAGCGTCCCGGATCGCGCTCGTATCCTTGCGGTCTCTGTATGGGAGTCCGGTCTTTGGTTGCAAGCTTTGTCCTCTTTCAATATTGGTAACCTTTTAGACCCAACTGCGTTTCGTCTAGCTGTCAGTTTACGCTTGGGTGCAAGGTGTTGTGAAGCCCATCGCTGTCAGTGTGATACTGCAGTTGACCAGCTCGGTCACCACGGTCTCTCTTGCTCAAGAAGCGCTGGTCGGATTGGTCGCCACGCCAGCCTTTACGATGTCATTCGCATGGCTTTTGCCACCGCCAATATCGCAGCCGTACTCGAACCGAGTGGGATCGCGCGTGGTGATGGCAAAAGGCCTGACGGCATGACGCTGGTCCCATGGAAGTGTGGACGGCCCTTAGTATGGGACGCAACTTGTGTCGATACTTTGGCACCGTCACATCTTTCTGAGACTCAGAGTAGGGCCGGAGCTGCGGCCAATTCGGCGGAGCAGCACAAGCGGCGCAAATATGCTAACCTCGGTAGTGGTTACATATTTGAGCCATTTGGAGTTGAGGCATTGGGTCCGTGGGGGCCGGGAGCTCATATCATTTACAAAAGTCTTTCTGGGCGTCTGGTGGACGCGACGCGTGACCAAAATGCTGGTGTTTATTTGGCTCAACGCATAAGCATTGCCATTCAGCGTGGCAATGCAGCCAGCATGCTGGGCACGCTGCCAACTGGCAGTGGGCTTGAGCATTTGGATTATCTTTAGACCTTCAAAGGTCTGAGGATAATCCAATGCTTTTTGTGTAATAGTAGTGTAGTTTTGTTGTAGTTAATAAAGGCACTTTTGCCAGTAAAAAAAAAAACAAGTATGTTTTAGATCTTATGATATACAGGGTTATTTCTAATCAATTAGCATTCTTTTAGGGGCTTATTCTGTTCATTAAAACTTCAAAAAAACAAAAAACAACCTTTGTTCCACGACTTTTGTGAAAACTCAAAAAAAAAATTGTTGTTCCATAGAAAAATATCGTTCACCCGCGACATAATGTACGGAACAGCTGATATTTTTTTGAGTTTTGACAAAAGTAGCAGAGCAAAAGTTGTTAGTTTTGATGTACAGAATAAGCCCCTAAAAGGATGCTAATTGATTAGAAATAACCCTGTATAACTGTTTAATTTAATTTGATAAGTATATAATTACGACTGATCGAAACACATTATGTACTGCAGATTTCACAGTGAAATTGTTAATTTCTTGTTGAGAAATAAAAAAGTCTTTAACCAGAACGTTCGACACGGTCAGTCTTCGGATGGGTGACCGTGGTTGCTATTTACAACAGCACTACCGTGACTCGGATTTACGCGTTAAATTGTGGATCTCGGTTGTTTTAGCCGTTTACCCTTGTCAGAGGCTTTTAGGCGGCTTAAAAACTCCGACATCAAGGCTCGCCACCCAGCCTATAGGAACTTATGTATGTAAACTCCATATACCTTAAATCCAATATCTCTGCATGTGCGGCGTGGTTGGCTTTGTAACTATTAAAACAAGGTGATTTAACTTCAATAATTGTTGTATTATACTTCGTTATTACAATTTAGACAATATCCTACTGCTCAATAGTAAATAGTACATTGTTCACCGAGAGGAGAAAGTGACCGATTACCGTCGAGGGTGTCGTTTGAAGACCGAGACGTAGGCGAGGGCTTTAAAACACCCGAGATCGGGAATCGCACTTTCTCTCGAGTGATACATAGTGCTTTATACTACACCTACGAGGAAAATAAAAAACTAAATCTTTACTAATTGAAATTTATATTGAAATTGTTGCAGTTAGTGAAGCTTAATGTAACACTTGAAAATGGCGCCAATGGCGTCTGCAATTTTCACATGTTCTTTTTTCAAATTGTTTGACACCATCCAACACACAGCTAGTGGCCAGTGTCATTTTGCGAACTTGGAGATAAAAACTCACTGTAAAAACTTTTTGGCTTTTGATATTTAGGTTACCAGCGCATAGTCTTACCCAAAATTACAAAAGAAAAACCACGTAAGAAATGGATTTTCATACACTTTTCTCTCCCGCTCAGATGCGTTTTCTCCCCGCATATTTGTTCGATATGCAATGACGTACTTTCTACCGTAAATTTGATAAAGTATCAAGGTACTTTCCGAGCAGGTGTAGTATAAAATCCTTTCCTGCCCGAAAAACAAACCTCCTCGAGAGCGGAAATGTCATGTCTGGTGTTGCCCGTTTTTCAAGATCCAATTTCAAAAAAATCGACGTAGTAAAAAATATGATAAAATATTGAAAACCTTACATGTGCTAGTCACTTCAGTGTAGGAGCATCTTTCAGCTTCCTACCGTCCCCTGTGGGTAGATTAATAAACTTACTGTAGTTTTACGACACTTAATTGATACAAGTAGGTAGTGGCACGTAAGTCTAGCGCTGAGGGTACTGTGGAGGGGATGGCTGCGCGTGTTGACTGCCATACTAAACTCATGCATAGCCACCCCCTTCATACGTCGCTCAGCGATAGACTTATATTTCGCGACCTAAACGAGCTTCTTTCGGCTTCCTACTTTTCCTATGGGTAGGTTAACTACATACTTATTTTTTAGGACACTTAATTGATGACTGTGTATTTAATAAAGAAATAAAAACAAAGGTAGATAGAGATTTTGTCAACATTTTTTTCTCTTACCTAACCTTAACCTAACCATAGCCGAACCATGATACAGTTACATGATTAATTACTAATTTTGTTTGTGATTTAATTTGGTTTGTTTAATAGTACCCTTAACTTATATGCCTACGAAAAGCAGAAAAACACTAAATATTTATTCAAAATAAGGATTTGAAGATGAACTTAAAATTATCCTCAAATTAACGCCTGACTCAATAAACTAAATATAAAAAACAAAGGTATAGATTCTGTCAACTTAATCCAAATCCTATCCCATAATGAAATCTCGTACGAGTACAAACAGCGGTCGGCGCGTGGTTTCTATATCCTCTAACCGCTCTCGAGCGGAGTGCCGCGATGGAAGCAGAACTATCACCTTTTCCCTCAGGCCCTCTTATCCTGCCCTTTGGAAAGGGATTTGGAGTGCATTCCCCTAATTAGGACCTTCTGCGTGAAGATTATCGTGACGCAGATGTATAACTTTGAAAGTCAATCATTTCAAGCATTTATTTAGTTTCACCTGTCCCGTTGTCTGTCTGTCGGTCTGTAATCAAATCTTGCAAGTTAAATTTAATCCATTTCTCGGTTACCGATTGAGCTGAAATTGTGCATACATGTGTAAATCGCGTGACAATGCAATAATATGATGACATGGTGCTGATCTGATGGTGAAGCTGGAAGGTGGCCAAAGGAACATAGTAATGAAACGACACAACCTCATCGAGTTTGGGTTCATTAGAATGGTGTTGGCTAGTAGTTTCTCTGTCAATGGTAACCAGGGACTGATGATGGAGCTGGAAGGTGGTCATACGAACTCTGTAATGAAACGACGCAACCCTATCGAGTTTCGGCTCGTTTGATTCGTTTTGGTGAGTACTTGTTCACTAAAAGGTTTTTTTAATAATAAATTACTTGTTATTACAGAGAATAGCGAGCTCATTACAGATAAATAGAAGAAAAGACAACGCTGACCGGTTTTTTAGTAATGACAGAACAAACTGACAGGAGCTGAATTTTTGAAACAATGGATAGTTAATTCCATATTATTCCGTCTCGTTCACGCAAACCCTGTCTTTCAGCGTTCGCTCCTGCACTCACTCGGTCTCGAGAGTTGTGAGGAAGGTAGCGTCTGTCAGTAGCTGTCAGTAGCATGGGTAGCATGGCAAAGGGACAAATTTTCTTTCCACCATTATATCACCTCGAAGAGGAAATAAAGTATGGATTGACAAAGACAACTGACATTAAAAGTGGATAAAATTGTTTTTTCCCTTTGCCATGCTACCGTGCTGCAGTTGTTTATATTATTCAAACGCCTCGGACGTATACGTATCTTTACGGATGATTATTTTTCTCGAAATTTATTTTAAATTATTAATTTCACGCAAAAATTTAGTACTGGACATGGCAATTTTAAAAGAAACCATAGACTGCAAAGGGGAATATCGTGAAATAGGACGTTAATTAAAAAGAAAACTATCAAAACAAATATGGCGAATGGTTTCCGAACTGTCACTGTCAAAGTTCCATTTACGTTCCTAGGGCATTTGATTTCGAAGTCCAAAAAACGCACCACTACAGCACGGGAAGCAAGGCAAAGGGACTAATAGTCTTTCCACCATTATATCCCCTCGAAGAGGAAATAAAGTATGGATTGACAATGACATTTGACATTAAGAGTGGATAAAATGGTTTTCTCCCCTTGCCGTGCTACCCGGCTGGTCTCTGTATCTTTACAATCCGCATTCAAGAGCTTTCGGGGAAGGCGCTCATAGGTGGGGGGAGGGGGAGGTAGTGAAATTAACCTCCAGGAAACTGAAAACGCTGAAAAAGATACTTCCGACTCGCTGGAATTACTTCCGTATTGTGTTCGGATTAATTAGTTCTTCATTAGCGCGGGACAGCCTGCCGATGGTCGCGCCTTGAAACCTGCTAATCTCTTGAACCTACTTCTTGACCGACTACGAAAAAGAACTCGATTCTCAAGCATTTTAATTCATAATTGAATCGGAATTAATTTTATTAATTCATTTATCCGACGGAAAAACGGAGCTACCTACGAGTACTTCGGAGAAGTTACTGCGTATTTTGTCTTTTTCTTTTGACAATTTTAATTGTTTTTTTTTTTATTTCTTTTTTTGAAAAATTATTCACAAAACCGGATATACCTATGCTAAAACTTATGCTAAAATATAACTTTAAATTATTGCTTACACAAATTATACATCCTTCTAGTTTTTTTTAAATCTTTATTAAAGTGCTTTTTTGCATAGCGAAAATGTCGCACTAGATCCTTCTAGTTGTGAACACAACATGCTTTGTTTTGGAAAAGATATAACACGGACTAACTACTTACTCCATATTAACTGATCTGATCCTATGCATTTACAACTGAGTGATACCGTGGCTCGGACGACAAGTTAAATTGTAGGCTCCAGTGGTTTTAGCCGTTTAGCTATGTCAGAAGCCTTCAGGCGGCTTAAAAACTCTGACTACAGGCACGGTAATCGGTAATGATATTTATATTACCGTGCTACAGGGTTAGCCACGCGGGTTATACGAACTTACTTATTGTGATCCTGATCTACTAATACTATAAATCCGAAAGTGTTTGTTGGTTTGTTCCTTTTTCACGCAGCAACGGAGCAATAAATTGACTTGATTTTTGGCATGAACTTAATTTAAAGACAAGAAAAGTGACATTTTATTCCGAAAAAATAATAGTTCCTATCGGGTTAGGTAAAAAATCAAAAGATCACGCGGGTGAAGCTGCGGGCAAAAGCTAGTAAGACAATATAATAATCGGTTTACATTAGGTAGGTATTCCAATCCACTTGCAATATTATTAAGTATCCAAATTTAACCAGTAAAGTAAACCTCTTTGATTTTGTCACTGATATCTATAGTAAAACGTAATAGGAACTTTAAAATGTCCTTAGTTAGTTTATGTTTTATCGAATATTTTAAAAATGTAAACATTCTATAGTTTGGAGAATAGATAATATTTTTTGCTCCTTGTCAATTTTTAAAGATTATTTAGTTGCGATTTTGCAAAGACGAAAACGCTAGGCGTTTTACTAAAATATTTGAAAGAATAGCACACACTCTGTCGGTAAAACTTTCGTCACGTATTCGAATAGCGTGTCTTCTTCTTCTTCTTTTCAGCCATTGGACGTCCACTGCTGAACATAGGCCTCCCCTAAAGACCTCCAATAAGACCGGTTGGTAGCGGCCTGCATCCAGCGCGATCCCGCGGTCTTAATGAGGTCGTCCGTCCACCTTGTGGGTGGACGTCCTACGCTGCGCTTGCCGGTACGTGGTCTCCACTCGAGGACTTTTCGACCCCATCGGTCATCAGTCCTCCGCGCTATGTGCCCTGCCCATTGCCACTTCAACCTGCCAATCCGCTGGGCTATGTCGGTAACCTTGGTTCTTCTACGGATCTCCTCATTCCTGATTCGATCTCGCAGAGAAACTCCGAGCATAGCCCTCTCCATGGCTCGTTGGGCTACTTGAAGCTTACCAATTAGGCCCATAGTGAAGCGTGATAGCGAATAGCGTGTAAATATAAGGAAATCTTTAGTTAGAATTGAAAATAATCATGTAAGTATTTTACTACCGTTACGTTCCGCTGGTTCCGTTGGTCAGTAGGTATTTGGATGGGTAACCGCGGGCGACATTTTCCAGCTGTGGATTACCGTGGCTCGGAATGTCTCGAATGACGTTAAATTGTAGGTCCCTGTTGTTTTAACCGTTTAGCCATGTAAGAGGCCTTCAGGCGGCGTAAAAACTCAGGGCTATCCACCCGGCCTATACGAACTTACCTACTTACTTACTAAGCCCAATTACAGAGGCGCCATCGTAATTATTTTAGCTAAATAGCATAGTTCTGTTTCTTTTTCACTTTAGGCGTTCGATAGAGAGAACGCTCTTTACGTTGCTAATAAATTTACGCTGGCGCCTCTGTAATCGGGCTTATTTATATCGTTATACTTGATTTCTAACCGATTTCTAAAAGGGGAGTTGGTCGATTTCGCTGTATTTTTTGGTTTCGTGGCCATGTAACATATTAATAATATATGCTACTTAAATTCACCGCCGGCCGCTTGTAATATGGCTGCCAGAGGCTCATATTAATACATCTATGTACAGTTTTAAATACATCATTTTAAACTAGTCATACTAAATCCTTCCCGCAACATCGCATAACCGTCAATCCATAGGAAGTAACAGGAATCACGTAGGCGTTTAGAGAATCCCTTGATTTCCGGGGAACAGACATAAAAGTGTTTTACACGAATTTGTTTTACGCTCCGATTAACGTTTGATTTCCTCGAGCTGCCAAACGCAGCCGAAAGAAGCCCGCAAAAGGCCACTGAGATCAATAGGCGGCCGAACCTTGAGCCATCAAAGGCGAACTAATAACGTAAAGCGGCCCTTATACGACCCGAGGAAACCATCTTGTAAAGAAACTGCCTACTCCGAAAGTAGTGTCACGCAAACGAAAGATTTGGTTCACGTATAAAACTTAGACTTATAAAACTTAACTTACTCTATTTTTTTGTGAAATAAATATCATTTCATTTCATTTGGATAAATAGGCTTAGGTCTCGCTACGCTTGATAATTCAATCTAATCATTGATCTAAGTAAATAGGCTTCTTCAAATAATAGTTATGAGATACTGAAACACAAAAATGGCTTTGTTATTAACTAGTTATCAGACAGCGAAAAATATAGTATTGTACTTATTACTTTTTAATAAGTAGGTATTAAACAGTGGACAGATTTTATTTTTTCGTAGCTGGTTATGAAAATGGACTTCGGCTTCCTTGTTAAAACAGTGAAGAAAATTTCCTTTTTCGTAGCTAGTTATGAATATAACGGTTATGAATATGGACCAAATCCAAAAAAAATGTAATGATGTCGCGCTTACCGCTACATCTTGTCGGGGTCACTAATGTTGCAGTCTTCGTATGATGTCATCCTGAGAATATATTGTTAATTACCATCATCAATATGGATTTAAAACCAAAAAAATACCAAGTCGATGACTCCCATAACATTCTGCCTGATCATCAGACTAGCGAGGGTGAAATGAAATACTTTGGTTCCCTGCGGGCTTAGCATAAGGACCATAAAATAACTCTATCGACGTGTCAGAGCGTGACAGAGTTATGATGAAGTATATATCTGTCACCTTTGCACACGTCGGTAAACTCTTGTCGTGGTCTTGTATGCTAAGACTGCTGGTGATCACTGTTATTATTTTTCCGATTATTATAACGCATGCATTTTGGAGAAACGATGCAATAATTGCAAGGGACGTAACAGTTCCTTGTTGTTATGCACTCGTACTATATTTGGCATTCTGATAACGACTTTATTTTGTAGAAGAAAGGCAATTGTTTCAATTACCTTACCACTAACAGTAACTAGCCATCCCACGCGTCAGCTGAAATTGACTGCCTCGGTGGCTCAATGGTTAGTGACCCTGACTTCTGGATCAAAGAGGCGTAGGTTCGATCCCCATTCGATCAATCATTTATGTGAAGAACATAGGTGCTTGCTCTGTGTCTGGGTGTTATTTAGGTACTATCTATATAAGTATGTACTATTTAAAATATACTAGATGTCTCTGGCAGCCATATCACAAGCTTTGCTTAGTTTGGGGTCAGAGACCGTGTGTAAGATATCCAAAAAAAAAAAAATTATCGTCGTTGGCGCCAGCTGTATTTCATTTCTCTGTTAATACACTATTCGGTGGTAATATCGGTGCTCGCCCTTAGAGCAGCAATCTGGAGCGGTTCCGTTCAAACTAAATTTCCGGTATTCCGGTAGATATTCGGGATAGTAAGCTGCTTAGCGCCCGCGCTTATTACAACCAGTCAATGGAGGCCCAGCACTGGCCCAATGACTGAATGCTTGTATAACTATGCAGGTGTACACGGGAACATGCTGCCGGGATATATCTTTTCATCATCATCCTCAGGCTTCTTTGTCCCACTTCTGGGCCTCTGTCTTATGGTGTGCTTATTTTAGAAATAGGCAAAACCAAGGTTTTATTCTACCTGATCTATTCTACACTATATTGTACTGTACAGGCCTTTTTAAATAGTCCACTTTCAAAAAAAGCCTAGAACATAGGCCTACCCACAAAGGGCGAGGGGGCTATAAGTATCCACCACGCTGACACAAAGCGAGTTGCTTGATTAGCCCAAGATAGGACAACATATTTCTCATCTGTTAGTAGTGTCTATGGAACTGGTTCTTGTAAAGTATTTTTTTCGTAAACCAACCAACCAACGAATTGCATCCAAAATGCTCAGTATTGCTCTGAGCGTGCTGAGCATTTTGCATTATGGATGCAATCTAAGTATTCCCAACCAGTCTAATTAAATACCAATCGGAAGGCTTATTATGTCCAGCAGTGGACGTTGTAAGGCTGATAATGATGTTGACAAGATTCATGTGCCATAGAATTTTAACTGCCCGACCTCTTGTATGCCCCACAATAGAGAACAGAATTAATCTGTACCTTTTCGGAGTAAGCAGTAATGTAAATAGGAGGAGCGAGTGGTGCGAACTGCTGCTTAATGAAAGCCTTTTAAAACTTAATGGCTGTTTCCGGCTGACGCGCCTTTTCAAGTGTTTGTGTTAGGGCGATGTCTTTGATTGAATGTGGAGATGGTACGCCCTAAGGAAATGTTTGGAAAGCCCCTGGACACAAGGCTAGTTGTACAGTAGCAATTTATTCATGTGATAGCGGCGCAAGGAGAGCAGATTTGGGCAGCTTGTAGCTAACTTCACAGACCATGATTTGGCCTGTAATATTGCAGATACAATAAGCCGAATTAAGTTAGTTACATCAAGTTAGTCTGTACATCAACTGGTGTGTTCACAGACACTATTTAGATGCATTCGGCCTATACAAGAAATGAGATGTTTAGATAATTAAGCCGTGTATGTCCGAGAAAAAATTAAGAATGGTCCTGCGGCAATGTTTTAACGGCTTGGGCTGAATAGAGACTGAGAAAAGATGTGTAGATGACCGGTATGCAAGAATAATAATCGGCCAAGTACGAGTCGGACTAGCGCACGGAGGGTTCCGTACTGTATGGGAGCCCCCCTAAATTATTTATTTTATTTTAATTTTATTATTTATTGTTGTAGTGAATATAAAACTAAATATTCTGTGAAAATTTCAAGCATCTACCTGTTACCATTATTAATATAGAGCGAAAAACGTCTGAAAAATCAGGTTTGTTGTATGGGAGCCCCCCTTAAATATTTATTTTCTTTTCTTTTTAGTATATTTTGTTATAGCAGCAACAGAAATACATCATTTGTGAAAATTTCTGCTGCCTAGCTATCATGGTTCATGAGATACAGCCCGGTGACAGACGGACAGACAGACAGACAGACAGACATCGAAGTCTTAGTAATAGGGTCCCGTTTTTCCCTTTGGGTACGGAACCCTAAAAACACTAATACACATACCCACATTAGGTATGTCGAGATTTTTTTATAAGGATTGGTGAGTGATCTTTACTAAGTGATTAACTCGGAAAATCAAAGACAATGTTTTTCCGTTATATGATCGAATGAACTTTTTTACGGAACACAGGTGCTGGTGCCGCCTGTACTTACAAGGTTACATTGTAAGCAAGTTAAAGTATTACTTATCGAGGATAGGTTGCGCTTGACCATAGCCTGCCTACTAATGACATGAAGCCTAGGATGTATCAAATATGTACTTCACCATTTTAAGGGATCAGGAGGTTGAACAAATCCTACTCCTACTAATATTATAAACGTCAAGTTTGTAAGGATGTTTGTTACTCTTTCACGCAAAAACTACCAAACGGATTGAGATGAAACTTTTCAATTATATAGTTTATATATCAGATTAACACATAGGCTATAAATTATAATGATATTGCGTAAATTTTCCATTTTATAACCATAAGTGTTAAGAAAGTAGGAGCTATTCTAGCGTGCGTTCCGAGAAATGTCAAAAAAGAACTGTTGAATCGAACAAATGTCAAATAGTTTTTTTTGTTTTTTTATTTTATTTTCCACCTCCTTTATTAAGAGTGGAAAGGTAGGGCCTCGAAACATCACGCGGGCGAAGCCGCGGGTAAAATCTAGTCTACAACATAAACTCCAAACATTCTATGGTTATTTGTTATACAAGAGTGCAAAGTTGCTTTTAAGTCGCGTGCACAATTTTGATGACCGAGCAAGTGAAGGATTAAAATTGAGCGTTAGCGAGGAAATCAAAAGAGCATAAGGTGAAAAATATTTGCACTCAAGTGCAACACGTAACTTTTCATCCCACCTCAACGAGGAAATGACTAAAATCGTCTACATACCTATTGTATTGTTTTAAATACTTCTCGCGTGATTTAAATAATAAATAAATAATAAATTTATTTATTTGACTTTTCTTAAGGCTATGTACAGAAATAGGTACAGTTATACAGTTTTACAGTATACATAATAACTAGTAGTTAGACTTATTATGCTACATACATTGAGTCCGTGGAATGTACATACTTGTAGGTGAACCCTAGATCCCACACTAGGAAAATTCCTGTGTCGTGGGATTTAGTGCCTTCCGTATTAATTTTGATTAAAAATAATGGTGACGTTTAGTCTAAATTAACCGCCTACGTTTCGTAAATAAGTTAATGTAAGCGAAGAAAACACAAAAAAAAAAAACGAATATACTTATTAAAATTACATCGAGGGTAGGCAAGATATATAATACTGTAGTCAATTATGCAGTGATCCCAGGCCAGGATTGTTGAGGGAGAAAGCTCATTTGTGCATTATTAACAGTTTCAGTCAATTTTGTTGGCGTCAAATAAACTTCCTTGTTATTAGAATCACTCATTTTAGATTCTTCACTTGTTTTCAAGTTTCTTGTTTTTAACATAAGATTTTAACCTAAGATTTTAACAATATGACGTGAAAAAAAAGGCGCGCGCATAGTAAATTAAAAAGAAGAAAGTACACCACGAAGGTTCCGAGTCAAAGTTTTTTAACATATTATAAAGGTTGTATGATAAATTCGGTACCATGAAGGTAGAAGTAAATAGGTTTTGAATTCACAAACTTAGTGTGCACGATGTTTTAAATTCAATTTTACTTTATCCTCCAGCGGATAAAAACGGCCTTTGCACACAGATATCGAAGAACAAAAATACTCTCTCCGACATGAGGGGATGAAAATAGTTTTTAATCACAAACGAAAAGGTAATGGTTTTCCGTGTAAAGGCTCGCTTTTAAGCCCAATGCACCGTGCGGCAGATCGGCGGGCCGCGCGGAAAAATCCGTAAAATGCCGTAAATCCCGCCAAAATGGCCGTAATCCGCGCCGCACCACTATTTACCATAATCCGGTGTTATCGGCCCGACGCACTCGGACAAATTTTGCGGTCTGAGGGACTAGGGATGCGCTTTTATCTACCACTCGGCGCGTAATGGTTGCCTGTTAATCTTACCTGTTACGAATACCTGCCCAGTATCTGCATATTTGCGTGGCGGTTGACGGTTAGATACTGAAACAATAAGGAGATAGGGATGTAATTTTCGAAAGCGTTGAAAGTGAATTGGAGAGTGTAAGTAAATAGTCGTGAGCAGGACACATAACTTATACTGGTGTCCGGTTTTTTTCCTTTTTTAGGGTTCCGTACCCAAAGGGTAAAAACGGGACCCTATTACTAAGACGTAGTATTATTATATATTCTTTGCTAAGACTTCGATGTCCGTCTGTCCGTCTGTCTGTCTGTTACCGGGCTGTATCTCATGAACCATGATAGCTAGGCAGCTGAAATTTTCACAAATGATGTATTTCTGTTGTCGCTATAACAACAAATACTTAAAACAGAATAAAATAAATATTTAAGGGGGGCTCCCATACAACAAACGTGATTTTGAGGAGTTTTTTTGCTTTATTTATTCTATCCAAGAAAGTCTGCAGCCAATGTCACCTGTAACGTAATAATATATAACATGGACATGGATAAGTTGGTAAGCTAATAAAAGTATTTTGCCTATCCTACGGGAATCACAATTTTTTTCGGGATAAAAAGTAGCCTGTCACTTTCCGTGTTTCAAACTACGTTCATGCTAAAACTTAAGTCAATCCGATGCTGTGTGAAAGAGGAATAAACCAATAAACCAACAAACACACGTTCCGATTTATAATTTAGTAAGGAAGTAAGGGTGTTTTCAGTGGGGTTTTTTTTCAACTTATTCTAAGAAATAATTTTTAATTCTGTTGAAAACGAATCGTTAAATAAATAAAATTCAACATCAATAAAACAATTATAAAATCTTTAGGTACATCAGTTTTCCACCACTACATGACATGATAATATTTACGTAGATGTACCATTGAAACCGTGGCAGTGGGTCGCCGCCGGTACCGCTGCAAGGACATTAAAACCTAATTTACCCTTATTTGCATATAATAATGGGATATCTTCCTTGGCCTAAGGCTGCTTCTCCACCAACCTAAGCAGCTAAAGATGTGTTTTGAAGCTGTTTATCAACAGGTAAAGTAAGTTCGTATAGGCTACACTTGGTGTCAGTTTTTTAGAAGGCGTGAAATCGACAAATAAAATTGACGCCAAAACCATATTGATTTTGTGAAAGCAACCGGTCTCATACGATCGTGCGGGCAGATAACTGCACGATTGTATGAGACCGGTTGCGTTTACAAAATCAATACTGTTTTCGCGTTTCACACACATTCAATCGATTCGGAATCGAAATTTTGTACGAAAAAGTTGTTTTTTTTTTTAAAGTCCGGGATTGGAAAAGTCCCATGGTAAAAGTTGTATAAATCTGATGAATCACCCTCTTCCTTTCTCAACAACCTTGTACCTCAGACCAAATAAAGAAATTAAGCAATGTTCCGCACGGCCAGTATTTGGATGGCTGACCGCGGAAAGCATTTTCCAAATGAGCGCTACCGTGGCTCAGATGACACGTTAAATCGTAGGCCCGGTTGTTTAAACCGTATAGCCAAGACAGAGGCCTTCAGGCGGCCTAAAAACTCTGACACCAGGGCTAGCCACCCGGCTTATACGAACTTACTTACTTACTTAGACCGAATAAAAAATCGGCCTAGTACGAGTCGGACTCGCGCACGAAGGGTTCCGTACTGTATGGTAGCCCCCATAAATATTTATTTAATTTTAATTTTATAATTTATTATTGAAGTGAATTTACAACTAAATAATCTGTGAAAATTTCAAGCATCTACCTGTTACCATTATTATATAGAGCGAAAAACGGCAAAAAAATCAGGTTTGTTGTATGGGAGCCCCCCTTAATTTTATTCTGTTTTTAGTTATTGTTGTAGCGGCAAAAGAAATACATCATCTGTAAAAATTTCAGCTGCATAGCTATCATGGTTCATGAGATACAGCCCGGTGACAGACAGACAGACGGACAGACGGACATCGAAGTCTTAGTAATAGGGTCCCGTTTTTCCCTTTGGGTACGAAACCCTAAAAAAAGACAGAATGTTGTGTCTTGTACCAACATCTTCATATCACATTGCACTCAAGCTTAGTACAAACGGTCTTATAACTTCGCAGCATAGCACTGACCTCGCATGCAAGCTTTTCTGACTCGCACCCCAAGTGGAAATGGCCCTTTAAACGCGGCCCTTTGCCTGAGGCGAGGGAAAAACAAATAACCCTGTAATGCGTAGAACTGGACCCGGATTCCACGCCTGCATATTAAGATGTTCTTAGATATTCCAGATAGACATTTTGATATGGTAAATTGGAAAAATGAGAGAGATCCAAGGGGAATACATTTTTTTTTTTTTTTTAAATTTAAATTAATGATCCGCAGACTCCAGGGTCTGTGCCCTTTGTTAACTAAGTTACAATTTATAGAATGCGACTGTACAATAGAGATGGGTTAGTTTAAATCTTAGTCTAAGTTAGTAGTTTCAGTGCATTGCGTAAATGCCGCGAGCAGACCGGCGACCCGCATGCAGCACCCGATCACGAGTGTGACGCATGTGCCAGCCATCGCTCTCCTCGACCATATTTGAGGGAGGAGAACGACCCGACACACGACGCCGCCGCAAGAAGGAGCCTTCGATGGCGAGAATGAATGCTCAGGGCATGCACGCAATGCTAATTTCTAAATAATTTACATAGTTTCTTAATATTACACACTTATTTTGATTTATTTTGTGAAAGCGATCACCGGCGGAGTCCGAGGCTACGTTTCCGTGTGTTACTCGGTGTTATCTACTCTACTTGTGATCGCTCCCATGTCCTACCTATTACAACTCTATTGCCTCCTCCCGGCCCAGAGCCTCCATCACCGCCGCGTTCCGATCTCTGATGGCCATCTGCAGGTTATACTCCTTGATAGCCCTCAATGACGCAGACGACGCACGCCGCACGAATCGACTGATGGCATCATTTTCGATGTCGTCGGCGTAGTAGGTGAAAGTTCCAGTGTGCCGCGATAATGCAACGACAGCGTGTGAGACGCTCTCGTGTAGCTTCATTCTTGGCTTAGTTTTGATGGCGATTACCGACTCGTACGTCAGTCCCTGAGCTTCGTGGATGGTAAGGGTGCGTGATCCTGGACCTTCTCCATAACCCTGGCTTATGAGGGTCTCCTTTTCTTCCTGCGTATGCACTAAGAAAAGGGTGTTGGAGAGGGTTTTGGATATTTGAGCCCCCTTGAACCTTTTCTGCTCAAGAGACCTAATACGGGGGACTGAGGAATATATACCTGAGTATATTTTCCTCAACGCATACGCGACATCCATTGGGTTCCTATGTATGCAGAGCAACTCCTGGGTGATATTTGCAACCAGCGTTGGACGATGGTACCTCATCTCGAAGAGATTTTCTCTGTCGATATAAGGCAGCTGATTGACGTCCCCAATGAGGACAAGTTCGCTAGCATCAGACAGCCGTGCAGCCATTATTATGGCTCCGAAATGGTTCATTAGAGCTTCGTCCACCAACAGGCGCCTGAAGCTCTCTTTTCCAAAACCATTTACGAGGGATGAAGCCATGGTTCGCACTCTGGATTTTACCAGATCTCCTATTCGGTGCGATAGCTTCTCTCTCAGATCTTTTGCTGCCTCTGTTGTTGTTGTGATGATAGCGTTCCCGTCCACATCAAAGTGTCTGATCACCCTTGTGGTCTTGCCACATCCTGGTACCCCGTTGACCCATTGTATCTTTGGTAACGCCTAGCATTGCCAGCCTACCTCGACGTCCGAACTCCGTTCGATGGTTTTAGCCATCTCGAGGATTCTATCGTCTAGCATTATTTTTGTGCACTTGGCGGTGACTACAATCGGGTCGTTCGATGGTATCGCGTATTTCGGTCTTCCTATTCGCTCCGTCTCCTCCTCATCCAACTCCACAAAACCACTTTCTGCGCTGTAAGCTGCCATATGTTGTCCTTTCATGGTCACTCTGATGACTTGGGAAGTGACGTTATTGTAAATGGCTGCTTCTGCCTCTTCGAGTCTTGATTTTAGTAGA
Organism: Hypomecis atomaria; assembly: GCA_964007245.1. Lineage (NCBI taxonomy): Eukaryota > Metazoa > Arthropoda > Insecta > Lepidoptera > Geometridae > Hypomecis > Hypomecis atomaria. Next base: position 1,071,215 of record OZ023297.1, read on the forward strand.
CTCTCACTTACCGGACCACCCAGCCTAAAGAACTCCAGGATATTATCGCAGTTCTTAAGATTGACACTTTTTGTCGCTCTCAATAAGGCTAGGTATTCGATAAAGGCATTTCTCGCGTGGTCTCGTGGCGCCGCGGCCGAGATATAAGAGGGCGAATCGACCTGTCCCATGTCGGCTCTCGTACGGGTTGCCAGAGGTGGTGAAGCTATTCTCGAGGTCGCTGTCGTCTGTGGAGGTGGTGTTTTAGGCATGAAACGGAACAAGCTCTGCATTGCTGCACTGAGGAGGCCCGATATGGCACCATCGTTACCGCTTGGGCGGAAAACGGGTCTCTCAGAAGCTGCTATGAGCTCTGCTCTTTCAGAACCAGATTGGATGGCTGAATTTGGAATGGGGTGGCCCCAGCTATCTGTTGCATTATAAAGATCGTTACTTGGAGACTTTAGAAAACTCAATTTTTCTCCTCTGTCCTCATACACGATAACCTCATGGTGTTCTGAGGCTTTAATGCAACCCAGCCGGTCTGCGGCTTCCGCCTTCAACCGTTCAACCACCATCGCGTCCACGCTTATCACCCGGGGAGTGCTGTCTACCTTCATGCTGAGATGTTCAAGCAATGAACTAGCCTGCGCGAAAGGTGACTGGGCGGCCCACTCCACTAGTGCAATCGTTTTGTTTCTCGATCTCACCAGTCGGAATTGGTGGCCGCCTGCCTCACACACTGGTATAGCGTCGTAGGATTTCCGCTTCATTGTAACTTTGGCGGTGCTTCCGTTAAGTAGACATGCCAGTCCAGGCGACAAGCGGACGCGTTTCTGACTCCTGACTTTGCAAAAGCCTATTCCGAATCTTTCTCTGTTGCTGTCCATGAAGAGAGCCACACCACGGATACGAATCCCCGGAGCCCCCTTTTCCGCGTTTTCCAGAATTTTTTCGATGGCTACGCTTTTTGCGGGTAGTAATTCTCTGACGGGGATTGCGCTCTGTGTCGCTTCTATGGACTGTGTGTGTGTTTAGTGTGTTGGAATGGGATCAAGTGTTATAGTGGAAGGTAGTATGGTGATGTTAGGTATAGTCGGTTGAGGTGTTAAGGTAGTGCGGGATGGTAAGGTAGAGGGGAGTGTTACGGTGGCGAATGTTGCTGCGGGAATGTTTTGTTGGTTGGAGTGGAGAGTAGAATTTCTTTTGGCCGCAATTCTGAACGACCTCTCCATGAAAGACAGAAGTAATTGTCTGCTTTTTGGATCTGCTATGATTTTATGGAGATCCGAGACCACTAGATTTCTGTCTATCATTATTTCGAGGTCGTGTCGTGCGGCCGAGAATCTGGGGCAATCAACGAGCACGTGCCAGACCGTCTCGGAGACATCGGGGTCGCACTCGCATCCAGGGCTGTTCTTGATCTTGAATCTGTGCAGATATTCAGCTATTCCTCCATGTCCCGTCAAAGCTTGAACCTGAAAAGGAGTCAATTTTGTGACGCGCGTTACCCGATATGCATTTGCGATATCTGGAAAGAACGTCTGAGTGACTTTTCCTTTATCCGAGGTTTCATATCGGTCCTGCCACTTTCGGACTGATTCTTCATGAATTTTGCTTTTGACGTAAGACAAGGGGATCCCCTCGTAGTCTCTTGGCGTTTCGGTGAGTGCCGCTGACTTTGCAAGCTCATCAGCTCTCTCATTACCAGCGGTGCCCACGTGTGCTTTCAGCCAAAAAAGACGAAGAGATCTCCCATCTGCAGTTATCATTCCAATGTTTTCCTTTATTTTCTTTGCCAAAGGATGACTCGTTTTGGGGTTCCGAAGCAGTTCGAGTGAAGATCGTGAGTCACTCAATATGTTGACCTCAGAGATCCCGCTTGCAGCCGCCATTTGAGTCGCTCGGTAAAGAGCATAAAGTTCCGATTGGAAGACTGTGCATTCGGGGTGTAGCTTGAATTTTGAATACTTGACTTCCCTGCCATTTTCCCACCAGGTTAAGGCTGCACCAACTTGACCCTTGATCTTGCTACCATCTGTATAGATTTGGGGTCCATCGGGCAGATTTGAGGTGTTTTCTAGAAGCTCGAACTCCACAGATGTCTGGGTGGACGGGTGTGGCTGGTCCAGGTAGCTGACATTTCGTTCGAGCTCCACATCTGGTGGGAGATATTCTTGGGAGAAGTTTTTCTTCGCTTTGTACAGGCTTGCCGCTTCCTGGATTCGCAGGTCTATGGGGAGTAGACCTGAGAGGGCGAGTGCTGACTTGAGAGAAACAGTACGATATGACTTACATATTTTTTGGGCAAAACCTCTTTGGAGTGCGTTCAAATGAGACTTGTTTTCCTCGAGGTCTGCCGCTTGCGCCCATACGTTAGAGGCATACATGATGATAGGTTCCACCACTGCGACGTAGATGGTTCTCGTGATCTCGCTGTTCAGTCTTATTGGAGATTCATAGGGGAGGCCTATGTCCAGCAGTGGACGTCCTAAGGCTGATGGATGGATGGATGGATGACTTAGACGGAAGACGACTAATTGACATTTAAACGGATTTTATTCAAGGACCCATCTCGTAACAATATTAATGTTATCAAAATAGGATTATACATTTTTGAAAAATCAACGATAATGTAAAAATGGCAAAGGTAGGTACATCGATTTGGGTGAACTGTTCGAATTTAGTACGTAGGGGAGAGTAACCCATATTGAACCGGCGCTTAAATTGGACCACCTCTGTATTTCTGCCAAATTAAACAATTTATTATCACTGGTAACAAAGAAATAAAGCTATGACGGCACCGCAAACAGTCCACCATTTTGCATCAAAACTGTACAGTGGTTGCGTCTGTTATCGAATAAAAATGTTTTTTGGCTGTTCCAATGCAAATTTTGCCTGTGTTGCCTAAGGAATTTGTTCATCGTTATGGTAAGTTATAATTTTGTAAGGTATTTAACAAAAAAGCTTGTTTCATACCGATTAAAATGTAGGTTAACAAACACACATCTAGTTTTAGCGGAAAATAATAATTATTAGTAGAATAGTACACAGCTAGATAGATGATAGGAAGCTCAAATACGCAAAATACGAGTATTCCCCTCAAAAAGGGGAGAATTTTTTCTATCGCGTTGTTAATCACCTGATTTTGATAAAATATTTGGCAAGATCTTTTAGTACCTAAAATCTGACAACATTTGTGAGTATGAACGAAATCGGTCAAGAACGAGTCGAGATATAGGTTTATGAAGATTCAGTTAAAGAGATGTGCCGTGAGGTTTACTGTTCGGAGTTCTATCTAGTAAGTAAGTAAGTTCGTATAGGCCGGGTGGCTAGCCCTTGTGTCAGAGTTTTTAGGCCGCCTGAAGGCCTCTGACTTGGCTAAACGGTTAAAACAACCAGGAACTACAATTCAACGTGTCATCCGAGCCACGGTAGCGCTCAGTTGGAAAATGCCACCCGCGGTCACCCATCCAAATACTGACCGTGCGGAACGTTGCTTAATTTCGGTGATCGCTGACAAACACCTAATCAAACTACGCTACGAGCGCTACGAGTACGGAGTTCTAGTTATTAGTAGAAACGTAGATATATAGATATCTATTTACCTATACACATTTCTGAACCATGTAGGTACCAGTAAGCAACTCAAATACGCTATGTGCCTCAATTGATATATTTTTCAAAGATGGATACCTTCCAGGGTGATCTATCCGGAGATAAAGCGAACCGGTGGCGGTCCGGGCGACAATAGCCGGCCCGGGACACAAATCTGGCCAATAACGAACCCTGGGCCTCGGTGCAAGGCACAGGAGGAATAATATCATAAAATAATTATTTGTTGCAAAAAATGAAATGACAGGCTTCAACTGTGTACAGAATTCGCGAATATTTCGCACGGATCGATGTAGCAGTTTTCACATTATTGTTGATTTATCAAAAATGGCTTAGCCGATTTCGATAAAATATAAATCGGACCAATTTAGAAGATTTTTTTACTTTATTATTATTATTAATTATTATTTAATTACCAATTTTTTCAAATAAAAAAGAATTATCGTTATCAGACGCAGATGCTGCAAATTCAACTTATTGCGAATTCAACATTCAAAAAATTCTACTTTGTGTAAATTTTACATTTTAATATTCGACATACTGCAAATTCAACTTTTTGCAAATTCTATACATATTTTAAGAATTCAACTTTTTGCACCGACAGGCTTGATATACGCTAGATACTAGCCTCTATCAAGCTTTCCGGTACAAAGTAGGGAGAAATGTTAAATTAAAACAATTAAAAATCTCGCGTCGCTTCTGCCTTGCATTCCCTAATTTAAGGGGTAAGAGGCAGGAGTACGTGCAAAAATGTCGGCACACCCTTATTACTCACATTATCTACCTGCGTTAATGCGCGCCTCCTATAAATACGAAATGATAACTGGCATCTGGCAGCCGCCAGCCGGAGATAACTGGCTAAGGCTCGGGCCACACCATAGAGAACCGATGAAGCCATGATAGAAGCCATGGTAGTCCACTAGGTAGTGACAAACGTGAGGTCTTGGGTTCAAATCCCGGTCCCGGCTCGTCTCGCATTGCACTGAAGTCTATGCGAGACTATGCGAACACTGAAGTCTATGCGAGTCAGTCCTATGCGAGACGAGCCCGCGTGCTAGTACAACAATCTTGAAAAAGATCGCCAAATGCGATCGAATCTATAGTACGAGTAACAGTGAGTAACACCTGTGCTTATATACTTTCATTAAAATTCTTCAGAACTTATGAACGGAATTTCACGCCACAGGCTTTTCAGTGACGGAAAACATAGTGAGGAAACCTGTATAATGTCCGTGGAAGAAAATTGGTACGTATGGCGTATGTGAATCTACCAATATGCACTGGGCCAGCGTAGTGTTGGCTATTATAATAAATATTGTTTAGGCTGCTAAAATTTAAATTTGAAATGCTAAATTCCAAAATATACTCGTAATAAGTACGACCTATATATTTAAGAACACAATGGAGGGCTCTGGCGTCTGTAACACAGTTTCGTTACTAGTACGGACGCCAGCCAGTCATTAATACAAACAAGAATTTGTACCTAACTTGTCTCTCATATTATAAGTGTCAAAACATTTTTGTAAATCAAATTATTGTATAGTTCGTAATCTTCTGGTTCAATAAAGCATTTATTGTTATTATTTATAGTGGATATGGCTCAATCACCCTTAGTGGGTAGGCTTTCAACCTGCAGTAGATTATTAATAATCGGCCAAGTACGAGTCGGACGACTCGCGCACGGAGGGTTCCGTACTGTATGGGAGCCCCCCTTAAATATTGATTTTATTTTAATTTTATCATTTATTGTTGAAGAGTATATACAAGTGTATATAAATATTCTTTGAAAATTTTAATTTGCCTGTTGCATTATTAATATAGAGCGAAAATCGGCTAAAAAATCAAGTTTGTTGTATGGGGACCCCCCTTAATATTAATTTTATTCTGTTTTTAGTATTTGTTGTTATGGCGGAAACAGAAATACATCATCTGTGAAAATTTCAGCTGCCTAGCTATCATGGTTCATGAGATACAGCCCGGTGACAGACAGACAGACGGACAGACGGACATCGAAGTCTTAGTAATAAGGTCCCGTTTTTACCCTTTGGGTACGGAACCCTAAAAAAGGCTGGTAGGTAGGTACAAGTACAAGGTAGTACTCCAAACAGAAGATCTCGCTGCACATCTCTTCAACTGAATCTCCATAATGTAGGGTTTTCAATATTTGTCGAAGATTTCCTAAACTTCTCTAAGGCGCCAGCCAACCACAGACTTTTTGAAATAAATAAATCAAAGCGGAACCGAGCTGTAGTTGGTTATTGCAAGGAATTGAGGCGGGGAGGCTACGAAAGGAGCATAGCAAGGTTCTTCGGACATTCTCTCGTGATAAGCGACATTATTAGTTACAAGGTGGGGAAAAACCCCACTCCTCACCCCCGCTGACACATGAATTTGCTACTACGCAACGACTTGCCTGGTTTTCACACACGCCACAACGTTTGACGCAACATCTACTCAATAATAAATTAATAAATTCTACTTAATTAATACTCAATGCAAGTTAATATGAACAGGTGCAGCGGCAGCAATGAACTAGCAATGATGTATCTAAATTAACGTCGACGGTGTACAGTACTGATTCAGATGATACAGATAAGAACAATGATATTCTACAAACTGACTGGATTGTAAAATCCAAACGACCTTTGGGACGACCCAGACACAGGTGGCGTGGCGAACTGAACTCACACGACAAACACAGGAACACCGCAGCATTAGACCGCGCAGACTGTGAGGAGGAAAGAGAGGCGTTTGCCCAGCAGTGGGACAATGCAGGCTGAAAATAATTAAAAAAAAGAAAACCACCGAGTAATTCAAATAGACATAGCCTCGGACCTGATTGCTCTCACAAAATAAATCATAATAAGTGTGTAATATCTGGAAATCAGCATTGCGTACATGCCTGAGCATTCATGCTCGCCATCGACGGCTCCTTCTTGCGGCGGCGTCGTGTGTCGGGTCGTCCTCTTCCCTCAAATATGGTTGAGGAGAGCGATGGCTGGCACATGCGTCAAACTCGTAAACGGCATGCGGGTCGCCCGTGGCTTTTACGGAATACACCGAAACTGCTAACTTAGGCTAAGATTTAAGCTAACTTATCTCTATTTTACAGTCGTATTCTGTCAAATGTAAACTTAGTTAGCAAAGGGCACAGACCCTGGAGTCTGGGAAACAATAATTTAAGGTAAAAAAATAATAATAGATAAATATTTACCCACCATAATGTAGCCCTGGCCTAAGTTAACTGGCTGCGTTATCATCAGAGTTATGAAGGAGTATCTATCTGTTAATCTGCTCCACCTCCCGGCTGTTTATGATTTGTAATTTGTGGTATTTTCTAAAGTGCGACTTCAGGGCGATTCCTGAGCTTGTACTTGTAGATACGCCCATTTTAACTGAGCAGTAAGGGGAAGGTAAATTAGTTTTAGTGAGATTTACTAATGACGGGAATTTTGTCCCTTCTATTCAATCATAAGATTGCCTGGAAGAAATCACTTTCAGTGATAAGGCCGCCGGTTGCTTCACATATTGTAGCATCTAATTTCTCTATTTTTCTGTTTTATGTGTGTGTGAATCAATAAAGAGTTTATCTATCTATCTATCTATCATTCAGCATTTTTAAAAGCTTTTATTTACTTTCACCTGTCCTGTTGTCTGTCGTTCTGTAATCTTTTGCAAGTTAAATTTGATACACTTCCCGGTTACCGATTGAGCTAAAATTTTGCATACATGTGTAAATCGCGTGACAATGCATTATTATGATGACATGTTGCTGATCTGATGATGGAGCTGGAAGGTGGCCAAAGGAACTAGCAATGAAACGAATTTTCTTTGCGATGAAACACAATTTCATCAAGTTTGGGTTCATTTTAATGGTATTGGCGAGTAGTTTGTCTTTCAATGGTATCCAGGGTCTGATGATGGAGCTGGAAGGTGGTCATATGAACTCTGTAATGAAACGACGCAACCCTATCGAGTTTCGGCTCGTTTGATTCGTCTTGACGAGTACTTGTTCAGTAAAAGCTTGTTTTTTAAAATAATCGGTCAAGTACGAGTCGCAGACTCGCGCACTAAAGGTTCTGTACTGTTTGGGAGACCCTCTTAAATATTTTTTGTATTTTAATTTAGTTATTTGTTATTGAAGTTAATGGACAACTAAATATTCTGTGAACATTTAAGCATCTACCTGTTACTATTATTAATATTGAGCGAAAAACGGCTAAAAATTCAGGTTTGTTGTATGGGAGCCCCCCTTGAATATTAATTTTATTCTGTTTTTAGTATTTGTTGTTTTAGCGGCAACAGAAATACATCATAATAATATGTGAAAATTTCAATTTCTAGCTATAACGGTTCATGAGATACAGCCTGGTGACAGACAGGCGGACAGACGGACAGCGGAGTCTTAGTAATAGGGTCCCGTTTTTACCCTTTGGATACGGAACCCTTAAAAAAAGTTTTTAAATATGAAAAATACTTTTACACATATTAAGTACCTACATAAATTAATGTGACTAATATATTAAAAACAAATACCAGAATGTATTCGTAAGTATGGTAGGTACTCTGTGAAATACCACAGTAGCTGTGACACCACAAAGAAAAACAAATAGCCATGAGGGTGACGAACACATTCCACGGTATAGTTTTTTTATCGGCTTGTATCGGCAAAACCATTATTCCCCAAAGTATTATAAAATTAAACAAGTATGTGTAAAATAAAACAAATTAATTTTTAACAAAAACTTTTACAACGATCCGTTTTCTATGTTATAAAAGCACTAAAACTAATCTGAATTTCAAATGCTTTTTCTGAAAACTTACCGAGAAAACTCTTTTACAATCCCTCTAAGGAAATCTCGGCCTAAATAGAAATTGCGTTTGAGCCCTTCAGGGGTAGTTCCAGGACGGTTTCAGGACGTTTCCGGAAAACGTGTAATTAGTAGTTGGATAATTAGGGCGTCAGACGCAGCGTTCGTTTCAGGGCAGTAGGTACCGCTTCAGGCGTGGCACCTAGATATGAATAGAATCTTCTAGGTCTGCATACTCCATCCTCGGCTACGTGTCCATCAGGTGACTTGGTGGCCAGTTGTAGCCCTATCATGCGTAAAAAATGGTTGGGTTATATATGTATTAGAGCAGAACATTTTATGTAGAATTTGAGAATGTCAACAAATAAAACTGAAGTAAGTACTTACGTAACTAAACAATAGAAATTATCTTATATCCCTAATGTTATTATTACATACTCATTAACTAGATATTTTTTAGAATCCATTATAATAATAAACTGTTCCAATTCAAACCACAAAATCGCCATAGGTATACCTTTATAGGGTCATACGTGTTACCACACAAAGCATGCATGTGCATGCATGTCATGGGTAATTTCAGGAGTTTTCAGGACATAAGTATATACAATATTAATTGAATTAAAGTATAATGTAGCCGTCAACGTTAGTTTTTTAGGGTTCCGTACCCAAAGGGTAAAAACGGGACCCTATTACTACCTAAGACTTCGATGTCCGTCTGTCTGTCTGTCACCGGGCTATATCTCATAAACCGTGATAGCTAGGCAGCTGAAATTTTCACAGATGGTATATTTCTGTTGCCGCTATAACAACAAATACTAAAAACAGAATAAAATAAATATTAAAGGGGGGCATACCTCCCATACAACAAACGGGATTTTTAGGAGTTTTTTTGCTCACTATCAATAATGGCAAGAGAAATGGGGCTCCAATACGGTACGGAACCCTAATTGCGCGAGTCCGACTCGCACTTGGCCGATTTTATTTAAATGTAGCCGACCTTACCAAGCTTGCTCGCAAATACAGCTCCTTTCACCTCCGCGCGCTTTGCTACAATGTTTACGGCAGGCGTCAATCCACTGCAAACGGCCGAGGGAGCCTTCGCGTTACAGAGTCGATACCCGATCAGCTATTATCCACACACAATAGATACCTATCTCCAAGCAGACAGCCCGCACTAGGCCGTAAACTGGGAAGCTACTGTTTTGTCTACATTGTTTAGGTCTTGGAGAATTGGATAGTCTTGAAGGCGGACAGGGTAGGTGTCAATTAGTACCTAATATCTATGTACTTATACGTTACTAGCGACCCGCCCCGGCTTCGCATAGGTGTATTATACATATAAACCTTCCTCTTGAAACACTCTGTCTATTAAAAAAACAGCATCAATAAAATCCGTTGCGTAGTTTTAAAGATATTAGCATACATGGGGACAGAGCGGGAAGCGACTTTGTTTTATACTATGTAGTGATAGTGATTAACGAATATTTTATAATTAATGGTATGGATTTTGTTAAAGAAAGTCCGTAAAACTGTCTTTTTAACTGACTTTCACAAAGGAGGAGGTTCTAAATTCGTCTGTCAGTTTTTTTTGTGTATTTTCATAGATATAAATTTGCGCCAATTGTGAAACGATATTTTTTTTTAAATTAATATCTGGAGCACCGTTTTGAACTTAAAAAAATATTATTAATTATCGAAATCTGAGCCATTTTTGAAAAATCAACAATAATGGTAAATATTGTATTCTTACATCGATTCGAGCGAACTATTCGAATTTTGTACACGATTGAAGTCGGTTGTGCCATTTTTTGCGAAAAATAATTACTGCTAGTCCATTATGCGACCACGAAAAGCCACAAAAACAACTCCTTTCGACGTGTGAAAAAGTGCCAGATACATACCTACTCGTACTTCGCTATAACGTTGTCTTGTTCTGACACGTAAAAAGAAATATTACGTGGTGCGTATCATAGGCCGCTCGGCCATTACTTTTTTTGAATGATACATTTAGTATGGAACTAGACGACCCGCACCGGCTTCGCACAGGTGTATTATACATATAAACCTTCCTCTTGAATCACTCTATCCATTAAAAAAACCGCATACAAATCCGTTGCGTAGTTTTAAAGATTTAAGCAAACAGACAAACAGACAAAAAAATAGCGACTTTATTTTATACTATGTACTAGACGACCCGCACCGGCTTCGCACAGGTGTATTATACATATAAACCTTCCTCTTGAATCACTCTATCCATAAAAAAACCGCATCAAAATCCGTTGCGTAGTTTTAAAGATTTAAGCATACAGACAAACAGACAAAAAATAGCGACTTTATTTTATACTATGTAAGGAAGGATAGCAATTTCACTAGTGATTTCATGTTTCGCCTCATACTACAAGCTGTTCACAATGATAATTTGTGAGCGGGCTTGCAAACTTTTATGCCTTGAACTTGTTCTTAAGCAGAGATTCCTCAAAGAACAATCTAAAGTAATTGACTTCGGACCTACAATACCAAATAATAACTTTAGTATCTGACGATAAAACGGTCTATCATCATTCCAGCTCATTTAGCTTTCTTTGTCAACTACGGTTCAAAATCGCAAAAGAGCCATGCAATGGTATAAAAGAAGGTCACACAGGCCAACGGCCTCCTAGGATTTCATTCCAGGAAGCCTAGATTTCAAATTACCCCAGATTTAACATCTGTTCGGCTCCACATTCTCAGACGGGTCGAATTAAGGTTTTATAACGTTCTGCGAAACGGCGCGACTTCTCGATAGCGTTTGTTAGACAATTTATGAGATTCTAAAGCGATTCAGGCATAGAGCTAGTGTTCTAGAGGCGGACATCATTATCATTGTTGTTATCTTTGTCGCAAGATAATAATAACTAGGTAATTTGGTTAGAGTCAAGATCGTACGAAAAATATTACAATTCGAGTCGCAATTAGTGATTGGTTGTACGTACCTATGCATAAAGGAGAGAATTCTCTGTTATCTGCAGCCCTAGCATGTCAAAGGGATACAACCATTTTATCTACTTTTAATGTCAGTTGTCAACGTCGTTTTGATTTGTCCCTTTGCTATGCTAGTGTGCTGTTTGTGTGCTCCGAAGGTAAGTATAATGTGTAAAATTGTAAATAATGTGTGTGGTAAGTCCTAGTCAAGTAATTTGTGACTAAGTTAACGTATATATTATGACTTTTGACCACTGATGTAATTTTTTGTATTTTTCTGTGGTTTATGTTTGACCACATGAATATATAAGCAGAAACGCAGTCTATGATGTAACACCTACAAAGTACATTTATACACTAGATCTCATGGTGCCTAAATTGTACTTGAACCAGAGAAGAATAAATAATCGGCTAAGTGCGAGTCAAACTCGCGCACGAAGGGTTCCGTACTATATTGGAGCCCCCCTTAAATATTTATTTTAATTTAATTTTATATTAATTATTGAAGTAAACGTACAATTAAATGTTCTGTGAATATTTCAAGCGTCTACTTGTTACCGTTAATAATATCGAGCGAAAAACGGCTAAATATTTAGGTTTGTTGTATGTTGTATGGGACTCCACCTTAAATATTTATTTTGAGTATTTGTTGTTATAGCGGCAACAGAAATACAGCATGTGTGAAAATTTCAACTATCTCGCTATCACGGTTCATGAGATACAGCCTGGTGACAGACAGACAGACGGAATCTTAGTAATAGGGCCCTGTTCTTACCCTTTGGGCACGGAACCCTAAAAATGAAACCGCAAAAAACAGCTGTTCTTTAAGGGAGCAATAAACTTTTTGTATTTATATAAGTACCTAAGGTGTGATTGTGCGTCGAAATTATTTTTATTAAAATGGAGACTTATGCCTTGTCCTCAAGACCTAAGTTATATAAGTCAGTGGATTTCGAAGGTTTTTTTGTCGGAGACAGAATCAGCTATTTGTGGATGTAAATAAAAAAAGGATTTAGCAGAACTCTCTATCTCTCTAATACACTTTGAATGCGAGAGTTGCTTTTTATGTCTGTTTTAATACAATTATGTTAACTATTTTTTTCGAAAAATGAAACCGCAAAAGACAGCTGTTCTATAAGGGAGCAATAAACGTTTTGTGCCTGGGCCTTAAGCTCAGGATAGCCCAACGTGCTATGGAGAGGGCTATGCTCGGCGTCTCTCTGCGAGATCGAATCAGAAATGAGGAGATCCGCAGACGAACCAAAGTTACCGACATAGCCCAGCGGATTAGCTAATTGAAGTGGCAATGGGCAGGGCACATAGTTCGGAGAACGGATGGCCGATGGGGCAGTAAAGTCCTCGAATGGAGACCACGGACCAGCAAGCGCAGCGTAGGACGTCCACCGACTAGGTGGACTGACGATATAATAAAGATCGCAGGAACGCGCTGGATGCAGGCCGCTTCCAACCGACCTTATTGGAAATCCATTGGGGAGGCCTATGTCCAGCAGTGGACGCCTTACGGCTGATGGATGGATGATGGATGGAAACGTTTTGTATGTTGTTTTAAAACTTTTTTCGCGATTTGAACACATTATTATTATGTACTACGGGACTAATAGCGCACTAAAAATTACGAGATAAATAAATACCTCAGAAATACCGAGTTGCATCAAACCTGGTCGACCAGGATCGATGCAAATCGGTCGAAACGTCGGGATGATGAGGTATTTATTTATCTCGTCATTTTTAGTGCGCGATTAGTCCCGTAGTACATAATAATAAAAAGTTTTGTATGTTGCATGTTGCAATGGATGCACCTATGTATGTGAGTTAGGGTGGAATCTTGCTAGTTTGACCAACTTCCCGGTTCCCGATTGAGCTGAAATTTTGCACGCATATGTATATCGCGTGCCAATGCAATACTATAGTACCATGGAGCTGATCTGATTATGGAGTCAGAAGGTGGCTAAAGGAACTCTTGTACTAAACAAGATAGACCCGTCGTGTTTGGACTCGTTTGTTTTGTCTTGTCACTCTGCTGCTTCATGATATCCAGGATCTCAAAAGCTTGTATTTAAAAAGTTATATTTTTATATAAGTATTATTTCGGGCGTAATGTCACTTACTGGTTCTAACAGAATACCAGCGCTGTTTGCTCCTAAGAGCTACCAGCATTACCTACGCTGAGTTCAGACCAGTTTTGTGACAATGATATTAGGTGTAATACTGTTGTTTTTTGTGTTTTATAATTTGTTTTGTTGTTTATAAAATAAATAAATAACCATTTATTTCGATCACACATTAGACCATAACATAAAGTTGAGCATTAAAATCATTAAATTAAAATATTTAATTACAGTAATTTCGCCTTTTGGTTATTAGTCAGTGCATGAATCACAGAACAATGATTCATGTACAGTCAAAGCGGTTTGCGAATACGTTCAGGATGGTGTTGTCGCTGGCCCGGACCCTGCGCACCAGGGACGTGCACCGCTTCCGCATCGTTGTATAGAAACAATCGACGTGACTCGGCGAACATCCCCAACGCGCTGCAGTGCCGGGGCAGCCCCATCACCATCCTGAACGCATTATTATATTGAACTCGAAGGGCGCTGTACTGTTCATGTATTGTATCTCTTATTTTTGTTGCAAATAAATTTCTGTATTGAATATTTTGCCTACCTTTAAACTCATACTCATTTATTTATACAAAATTGCATACGTCAAAAAATTCCAGTAGGTAGTCAATAATAATCATAATTATGAGTTACACTAATAAAAATAACCTAAGTTGCTCTTGAAGTAGACTAGTACCATCCGAGTTCTTTGAAAATATATTTATGTGTACTGTACTGTATCAGCCTTTTTAGTAGTCCACTGCAGGACGTAGGCCTACCCACGAAGGGTGATTGGGCCAAATCCACCACGCTGGCCCAGTACGGGTTGTTGGATTCACATACGTCATCGAACGGACGTATGCAGGTTGCCTCACGATGTTTTCCTTCACCGAAAAGCCAGTGGTGTTAAAGTCTGTACGTAAATTCCGAAAAACTCATTGGTACAGGATCGAGATTTGAACCCACGACCTCACGATCGTAAGGCGGATGTTACCACCTCTAGGCCACCACGGCTTTATGTTTTTATGTGAGTAGTTCCCGCCGAAGCCACTACATATCTAATTCCCGTTTCAATCTAGTTCGGTCCGTTTTTTAATGAATAAAAAATATTTTCCTCGTGCGAGTGTAAATTAATTACGGGAATAGAGACTTCAGCGTGGAATAGAGTTGCCTTCGGCGTATGTATGATCAGCTAAACTGTAGATACGGCATTTTTGAGAAAACCCATAAGAACGCGAGCTTATAAGATTTCATGCCATAAGCTAAGAAGATTTATTTATTTCAATTAACACGGTTTGTACACCAATTACGTTAATTAAATCATAGTTATTACAATTAGAATTAAATATAAATAATATAATAAGATTGCATAAGATTTTTTGGGTTCAATTCCCAAGCATTTTTGTGATGAACATAGGTGTTTGCTCTGTGTTGATGATATCTATTTAAATATACATTTAAAAATATGTAAATATAGTACATATATCAGTCTCTGGCAGCCATATCACGAGCTTTGCTTAGTTTGGGGTCAGAGACCGTGTGTAAGAAACAGATGTCCCCTAATTGTGAACCGATTTAAAAAAAAAATTTAGTTCAACAGGGTATATTTTCAAGGGTGGTCCCATTTAAATTTTATCGAAATTGGCTCAGTAAATCAATTTTAGTAATATCAACAATAGTGCCAAATTGTATATTTATCGATTCGCGCGAACTATTCGAATTTTGGACGCGATGGAAGTCGGTGTTGCCATTTTTGCCAAAAATAATTATCAATCAATTAATAACACTTTATTAGACAACCACATTACATAAAAAACAATACAATTTATAGGTTTCTAACTGGCGGCCTTATCGCTTTAAGCTATTTGTTCCAGGGAACCAAGTTATCAATAACTTATTATGATTGTGAATGGTTATGAAAAGAGTAAAACTCTTTCGGTAACTTTTCACAATAAATCAGTTCCTAGATAATTTTTACATCCGTACCTACGATTTATTTAAAGATTACATAATAAATAGTTTTCTGCCACATTCTTTCGCTAATTTTGGTCGCAAATTTGCCGCCCTCTAAAATCTAGCTTAGCTCTAGTCTTCCGCCTACTTAGTCTGCCACTGTATACAATCTGGATGAGACATAATTCTTTACCCACCTTTATTAGACAAGAAACTAAAGTCATGTACCAACAGCCACATCCATTAGTGTTCGCAATCCCTGGACCCCTACGTCCCGAATGTGCAATCAACTAACAAGTGCAGTAATTTGATTGGCCCGTGGACTCGTCCGTCCGCAAGAACAAGAATTGTTTAAACAAAACCCCATTTGTTCGACGGGAATTGTTTAAACAAATCATTCAATTTGTTCATTTATTCAACTCGGCTAGTCTTGTGTGGTTTGGTCGGGTTTGCTAGTTAAAATAAATTAATTATGACTGCAATACGACTAATTATGAAACGAGTGGATTATGCAAATACGAAATTGCATGTTTGGTAACTTTGTAGAGTGTTAGAAAAGCTTTGTCAGTGGACGCGAGTGGTCTAATGGGAAGTTCACTTAATGGGAGTAGATTATAATAGGAATTTTTGTACCTCAGAGAAGTATAATCATAAAATTTCGGGACGTACGAAAAAGTGTCATTATTGACAAAAAGGCGGCAAAAGTACTAGATAAGTACCTCATAAATTAACACATGTTTACCAAATGTTTTTAGTTTTTTTTATGGTTTAAGTCATTTTATTGAAATATACAGTATTTTTATTTACCAACGTTTAATCACAATATACGAATCGTCAAGTACTACTTGGAAATAGTAGGTATTAAATGAATTAAATAACATTTTTTTTTTTTTTTTGGTGGAGATGGAGTTTGTTAGCCATGTCACTCGCGCATTTATACGTTTTGGACAATATAAAATTACTGGTAAAGATTTTTAGGAAACTCATCATTGTTTACATCTTTTTAGAAAGAGAGTGTAAACTTTAATCTTTTCGATATTCTGATATTTTTTGTAGTTTCTGGTAACTCTGCACTCCCCAAGACGCAAGTCTAGCTGTATTTGGGGTTCACAGGGTATCTATTTGGAGATACCTACATACCTAAGGCAAAACTGTCATGTACCTATTAGACTAAATCATACACTAAGTCCGAACCGCTTGCGGGCCGAAACGCCGCAATACTGTCTTCTATCGTACGGTTAGACAGACGCGACCAAAGTGCCACCCTTTTATGGTGGACATCCCGCGCGTTAGAACCAAGCGTTTCGAGTCCTCATTCCTCATACGAACAGCCAGAATGTGGAACACTTTGCCTGGGTCTGTCTTCCCGCTAAAGTATGACGTGGGTGTCTTCAAATCCCGAGTAAATTAGTATCTTCTAGGTAAGCGTGCTATATCTGCTCAACATCAGGAAGTATGTAGTCAAACGCAAACCTATATGGAATAAAAAAAAATACCCAGTTTTTCACTAGTTCTTTGTACAATTGTGTATTTTTTTTTGGTTAATAAATACCTATTATTACTTTTTATTTTACTTTTTTACTCTCTTAGGCCAGTTCCTGTCAAATAAATTCACCCTTACGACTTACTTTTATTTCGCAAGCAAATTCATGGCAACCTTGGCATTAAATTGACCATACAATATGTCCACGATTTAGGCGCGTTAAGGCGTCTTCCCACTGAAACGAACCAGTCTATGACCACGGTAAATTATACATAAAAAATTATATATAAAAAACGATATCATTACCGTGCCATGACCGCGCTCGGAATGTGTCAGGCAACAAACTACATATTATTTTTATTACAAGCTTTTATTTAGTTTCACCTGTCCGTTGTCTGTAATCAAATCTTGCAAGTTAAATTTGATCCATTTCCTGGTTAGTCAGCTAGAATGGTTAGGGTTTGGTGTAGATAGCCGTTTAAATTAAAAAAAAAAAAAAAAAATATCTTGCAACTACTTTTAAAAGCTAAAAATTGGTGTACGGCTAGAAAAATAAATAAATAAAGTTTAACTATATAAAACTACCTTAAAAAAGTAATAAGGCCTGTCAGTCAGGCTTTAAAGTAGCGCCCGCTTTAAAGCCTGACTGACAGGCTCTGTTAATGTTTTGGATGATTGGTTGTAGTTAAACTCTTTTTTTAGTTATTTTTCAACACGTACACCAATTTCCAGCTATTAAAGTAGTTGAAAGATACTCATTTATTTAAAAATATTCAAAGGGGTATTCCCGCCAAACGCTAAGCATCCCAGCGGGCTGAATCCGGGGTAGCGTTGTACACCACCATGACAACGTAATACCAAAAATTCAGCTTTTAGAAAGTAGTTGCAATTTTTTGCGCTTGCCTCCTGGGCTATTAGAGCGTATCGTGTTGTTTCCGTGCATGATACGTTCCTAGTCCTAGCCCACCTCAGTGCATGGAAAAACACATACTCACCACCTTCCGACTTTTTAGAGCCTTCCGAAACCCTTCCAGCGGGCAGTGATCTCCCGTGGCCCACATGGAAGTCTCTTAACCGACTGCGGACACAAGTGGGCCGGTGCAGGACCAACATGGCCAAGTGGGGATACTCGGACACTGCAACGGTGCAGTGTGACTGCGGAGCGCCTGCGCAGACTATGCAGCACCTTCTGTCATGCTCTCAGTGTCCGAATGCGTGCACAATGCGGGACCTCTACCAGGCTACCCCCGGCGGGACGAGTGTAGCTGAGTACTGGGAGACAATTATATAATGTTAAGGATCATCGACACGACGAAGAAGAAGAAGTCCTAGCACGGCCATGATGTGGTAAGGTATAGTGGATAGACGCCTTAAGGCAGCATTTTCCCAGTGTGACTATCTCCGGACCCCCGTGGCGAAAGATAAAGAGCCATGGGGTCACAGCCATTATTCGTCGCAGAAAAATAATCGTATTCGTATTATTTATTCGCCTTTTATTCGTAAGTTGAGGCTGAAATTCCGATTCTCTGGCGATGTCTCAAATTCTCAATGCCTATCGGGTTAATATTTGTAACGGTCACTGCGTGAAAAGAATTATTACACGGTCGACATGATATGTTGCCTTGATAGCTTTGATATAAAATATTATTTTTTGTTATGCAATGTTTGCTTATCACTACATACTTAGTATAAAACAAAGTCGCTTCCCGCTGTCTGTCCCCATGTATGCTTATATCTTCAAACTACACAAAACTAAAAAACTAAACTTATATATCAGATCCTATTAATATTATAAACGTGAAAGTTTGTAAGGATGGATGGATGGATGGATGAAATTTTGCAGTTAAATAGCTTATACGTCAGAATAACACATAAGCTATAAATTATAATGATATTGCGTAAATTTTCCATATTATAACAATAAGTTTTAAGTCAGTAGGAAAAATTCTGCCATCTGCGAGCTATTCTAGCGTGCGTTCCAAGAAATGTCAGAAAAGAACTGTCAAATCAAACAAATGTCAAAACGATTTTTTTTTGTTTTTTTCCACCTCCTTTATTAAGGGTGATAAGGTAGGGCCTCGAAATATCATGTAGCGAAGCCGCGGGCAAAATCTAGTAAGAATATATTTCGCATTTTATCGATATTTGAAACTTATGTTTAGTGTGCTATTATATTCCTGTACAGACGTTCAATAACTTGCCATTCTACCTCGATTTCATGAAATTCAAGCTCGATAAATAAAATCAATGCAGTACAATGGCGACGACGAAGCCCCCAAAATGCCACTTTCAATGCACCGGCCTTTGTCCCATCGCAGGCACTTTTGCACATAAATGTACTACCACAACTTTACATTTACCATCAAACCACTAACTTAGCTGCTCCATTTCAAAGTCGTAAGGTACATATTGCAATGAGAAGTTTTTGGCCAAGTGTGGTGGTATCGTGGTGGCGTATTAAAATTACAATGAAACATGGTGAGCGATGGCAGAATGGACGATTATGCAGATTTTTTTAAATAACTGACCGAAAAATTAATGGCTGTCAGTTTCTTCAAATAACCAAGAAAATACGCAAATAATCCTATTAAAATGTATATTTATTTATTTTCATGATGGTTAAACAAAATAAATGGTACAGTTTTATTTTTCTTTTTTAGGGTTCCGTACCCAAAGGGTAAAAACGGGACCCTATTACTAAGACTCCGTTGTCCGTCTGTCCGTCTGTCTGTCTCCAAGCTGTATCTCATGAACCGCTATAACTAGAAAGCTAAAATTTTCACAGATAATGTATTTCTGTTGCCACTATAACTACAAATACTAAAAGCAGAATAAAATTAATAATTAAAGGTGGCTCCAATACAACAAACATGATTTTTTAGCCGTTTTTCGCTCTATATTAATAATGGTAACAGGTGGATGCTTGAAATTTTCACAGAATATTTTGTTGTATATTCAATTCAATAATAAATAATGAAATTAAAATAAAATAAATATTTAAGGGCTCCCATACAGTACGGAACCCTCCGTGCGCGAGTCCGACTCGTACTTGCCCGATTATTTTTCATTTATTATTCCAATGTACATGTTGAGACATACTAAAGGCACGTTACGCATTAGAACTTGTGCTTTTTTATGGTACCGCAACAGAACTTCTCTCGACTATGGATAAGCTCAAGAAAATTTACCGCCTTACCACAAAATACTTAAACGCGCCTTAAACACTGTCTAACCGTGCAATTTGTACTGTGTAAAACTTTTGTGGTAAGACGGATTATGTTTCCTTGTACGTAATCATTTAAATTTTTACTATTTATTCTAACTCGTTACATTGCAAAGACAGCATTTCATGAGAGTAGGCGCTCTAAAACTGTAAAGCTAAGCACATACCTACTAACGAAATTTAACACGCAATGAATGAGAATACCCGTCCACATTGTCGCAATGTACCATGTAATGTAACAGGATTCTTACAGTGTAGACGCATTGCACGCACGAACCGTGCACACTACGCGCACGAACATTTCAACACGGTTTTTTCAACAACAAAGGGACGCGCTGTGTGCATCCGCCGAATTGTATGATTCGGTCTTTAACAATTTTCATATTCACTTTATTGATAACGTTTTGTTACAGATAATAAAAAAAAATACCTACACAAAAAGTTCTTACTTTTTACATTCATAAAAAGAAACTCAATTGAAATTAAAGATTGAAATTACTTCAAAATTTACACATTAGTAGCTATGTCCACGGAAAATGCTAGCAATTCGCGTGCATGTATCTCGGAATCCGCTGTAACAAGCTAATCTGTCTGCAAAACGGCGCTTATTAAAAACATCCCAATGATGTATCGCCAGTAATTTCCGCGCTGCGCCCCTCGGCGGGCCGCTCCTCGCACTGTAAGTTTAGACAGTGTCACTGCTTCTTGATCTATACCAATACTATAATGAGGAAAGATTTGATTGTTTGTTTGCATCGAATAGGCTCCAAAACTACTGAACCGATTCGAAAAATTATTTCACTGTTGGAAAGCCACACTATCCCCGGACATAGGCTATATTATATTTAAAAAAACGGGATTACTTACTATATGTCTTTTTGAGACAATCGTACCCGGGTGAAGCCGGGACAGGCAGCTAGTTTCTTAGATTTTTATCGCAATAAAATGTCGTCGTCGTTTTTTCCTCTGCTGGACACGGAAACAAAAACAACGAGATAACGTGTAATCGAAGAATGCCGGCTGCTCACACGAAAAAGTTTCACGTTCCGCCTGAGCCGAGCGTGCAAGCGAGAGTGCGGAACCAGCGATAGAGAGGCACGATCGGCCTAAGCGTTCGGCTTGTTTCAGTTGTTGATTCAACAATGCTTTCTTATGACGATATCACGTAAAATTATTGACCGTAAACCAACTTTACACACAACCAATATCTTTTTTTTTAATCTTGAAAATTTAACGACAAGATCGAAACCTCCGTCACTGTCCGCATTTCTACCGCGTAAGACGGCGGAGCGCGGGATGTATTGTGCCGTGATTTATAGGTTTCTTAATAAATATGTCGAGTGGTTCCCCGACTCCCCCCTCTCTCCCCTCCCTCACGGCTTTATTATTAATTGTTCGCGCCTCGATATTAATTAGTGCAGATTGATCGCCTCAATACATTCATGGGGTTTTATAGATTCAGTGTCTGGCCGGGGAGAGAACAGACGTAACTGAGGTGAGTACTTATAGTTTAGTTTTCTGAATGAAAGAATATTTTTGTTACCTAGGTACAAAGGTAGTTTGTGCAAAAAGAGAACTGTCGTGGCCTTACGATGAACTATAAATAAGATTTTAATCAGCAGCCAAGGTAATGACTACTTGTTAGACGCGAGTACTGATGAAAACCGAATTGGTGTCTACCAAGTATCAAACACTTTTAGTTGTACTAGTGATGACAGAGCAGTGTTGTCAACGTAAGAAAATTAGTAAAATGACACAGCGAGAACCTCACCTACGACGATTCTCTTTTTGCATAAACTCTTTTTTGATTGCGTTTTTTTTTTAAAATTAGACAAGATCAAATGTTGTGAAAAAATGGCCGTGGTTGTTGAATCAAATTAATGATTCACAACTCACAGCTTGCCTTTTATGTGTAAGATGAGGCATGTTTACGCTCTCGAGTAATGTAGGCAGGGTAGGGTGGGGTTCTAATACTCAAAGAAATGTTCTTTTTTTAATTAATTGGCTAAAGCGTCTGGACCGGAATCCCAAAGAGATGTAAGTTCAAATCCTGCGATCGTGGTAAATTTTTGAAATGTTTGTAACAAAAAAAAGAACAGTTCGTTGAGATAAATCCTAGTGTGTCCTAGAAGCACTAAAAAATATTCAATCATTTTAGTGTACTTAGGTACTGTTTCAATTTTTAATAAAAATCTGTTGGATATCGGCCTGTTCTTGAAAGATGATTGGCCCATACCGGGGTTGAAGTTTGAAGAACATACGCAATTGAAACCACACTTGTTCTACAACTGTTCATAATTCTCAACAAATTTCCCAAAAAAGTAAAAAGTTCTATCAGTCGAAAATTTGATACTTGCCCTGCAAGTTGCAAGTTCAAAGACAGATAGTACGATCAGTCCGCCTCGTCGGCATCCGGACATTTCTAAATTACAGCGTTTTAGCTTTTGTTGCTCTGACGCTCGAGGGAGGGGAGCGCGAAGAATTCCGGACTTTGCTAATTAGTCTTTTAATCGGGCAAAAGTGCCTTTATTAACTACAACAAAACTAGACTACTACTACATAAAAAGCATTGGATCATCCACAGACCTTTGAAGGTCTAAAGATAACCCAATTGCTCAAGCCCACTGCCAGTTGGCAGCGTGCCCAGCATGCTGGCTGCATTGCCACGCTGAATAGCAATGCTTATGCCAAATAAACACCAGCATTTGTTCATAAACACCAGCATTTCCGCAGGATCGCGCTGGATGCAAGCCGCTACCAACCGGTCTTATTAACGAATTTTTTATTGGATTTTGTTAAATGCACTTTAATTATATTAATAACAAATCATACTAATAGTGTTAGCTGAAATATGTTAGTATGTGTAATGACGTGTAACTAGTTGTTATCAATAAAGAGTATGAGTATGAGTATTGGAGATCTTTAGGGGAGGTCTATGTCCAGCAGTGGACGTCCTATGGCTGAAAGGAAGGAAGGAAGGATTTTGGTCACGCGTCGCGTCCACCAGACGCTCAGAAAGACTTTAATTGGTTGATTTGAAACATTCTTACAGGCTGCATCAAACTCCTTGGTGATGTGATGTTAGCCATAAGCCGAATCATACAAGTCGGCGGATGTGAAGTTAGCTGCGAGCTGCGCGAAACCCAATCAATGCGCAGCTTTAGGTATGTGAGCTTCAGTCAAGGTTGGATATTGCACAGCGCAAAATCCAATGCTGACTGAAGCTTACTTAAGAGTAAACAAGTCGCTCATCACTCCATACAAACGTCGGTAGCCGTCGGTAGGTAATGACACCAGTGTTTGCTGTTGAATATCTAAAACTAAGATTTATATTATCAATTTGTCATTACAAAATGTATGCTTCTTGCTAATAAGACTGTGACAAAAATTCTCCACTTGAATAATATAAGACTTGGAACATTTTTGATCCAAAAAAAAAACTGAGAACTAAACTGAGTCATCTTTTATGAAAATAGTGGCCTAATCCATCCATAGTAAATCAATTAAACAGTTTTTTTAATTATTTACCACGGAGAAAACCTTATGCGCATTTAGTAAGCAGAATCTCATCAAAAACATAAATGTGACATGGGAGCCAAAGTGTCGCCACCAAAAGAATTGAGATCTAACACGGGGCCATGTTTTCTGTAGAAAATCCTAAAGTTTAAGCTACAAGAATATACCTACAACATTTAAAAGAAATTTACTTATGTAATTCAAGCTCGTGATTTGACTTGGCTAGTTTAAGAATAAGTACAGTGCAAATAAGCATTTGTCTGTACGTGTAAACGTTGTACAAAAGTTGTTTGTCTAGATGTATTAGACACGCCCTTAAAGGTTTTGCGTTTAATACCTATGACCCTGCATATGATCCGTCTTTTATTCATTCACTAGCTTTTTCCAGCGGCTTCGCCCGCGTGATATTTAGATTTTTGTGCTATCCAATAGGTACCTTTTATTTTATCGGGATGAAAAGTAGTCTATGTCAGTTTCCGTCTTTCAAACTATGTCCCATGTCCATGGCAAAAATCAAGAAAATCTGTTACTCTGCTGCTGCGTGAAAGAGGAACAAACCAATAAACCAACAAGTTCAGTTTTGGAATCACTGTATTATTTATTTATTTGTTGCAGTATCAAGCAGAGTCGTATAAAATTAGAAAAGATAGAAAGAAAAGTATTTATTACGTAGCAAACCAAAACAAGTGCATACATTTTAAATTATTACATAACTAATATTATACAAATAGGCGTCAACTAAAACTAGATTAGTATTTATCTGTCAAGGATTTTTTTTCCTTCTTTATCCAAAGATCCAGTCTATTCTTAAATGTGTTTACAGTCCTTGCTGAGATTACATCCTCAGGCAACCTGTTCCAGTTGTAAACCACTCTGTTGCAGAGGATGTGGTGTGCAGTATTGGTTTGTGATGGTGTAGGTTGCAAGAGGAAATTATGGCGTCTGCTGTCGCGTATGTTTTCCATCAAGGTGTAGGTACATGTCGTGAATATCCGGAAGATTACAGAAGCCATTGAGAATTTTGAAGGTCAGGTCTCTACGCAATATTAGTAAGGTTAAGGATAATAAGTTCACGTTTGACCTCATCTAGCCAACCTAATTTATTTTCTCCGCCAATTACAGTTAAAGGAGATATTTCAAAATGGGCTCAGACTAGGTACAGTAGCTCAAAAAGTCCGTTAAACTATGATAAATAAATGCGCAGAGTAAAACAACCGCATCAAATGCTTAATTTATGAGTAATCTCACATTTTTCAATTTGATTTTTGTTCAGTCATTGAATTACTGTCATTTTGGTCACATGTAACCTTAATACCCGAATACACGAAATTACTTTTAATGGACACTGTTATTGTAAAAAATAACGGGAAAATCATTTTCAGATAGAAACACAGCAAATTATGAAATACTGTACCCTTTAGTGGCCCAATTTCTATGCATATTTGCAATATCTCCTTTCTTATCAAAAAAAATACTATGGAACAATTCGCATTTCAATAATAATTTCCAATGCATTTTCTGCTTACATGTCAATTAAGTACCTACGGATATACCTAATTACCTACTTCACCATACGAACAATTTTTGGATCTGCGACGCAAAAATATTTTTAGTGTTTCCATTACCCTCTTTCACAATTAAGAACTCCAAAGATCGTAAAAATTCCTTCCCATTAACCGAGATGAATTACCAATAAAAGTCCTCATCAGTTAAATCCTAAACATGCCACTAGAGCATTCCAAATGTCCTGACGATGAGACAAGTAACTATAATTCATAACATCTTATTAGCTTTTACCCGCGGCTTCACCCGCAGTATATTTTGATTTGTAAGGATTTGTAAGGAAGATAGGATTTATCCTACTATTATAATAAACGCGAAAGTTTGTAAGTATGGATGGATGGATGGATGTTTGTTACTCTTTCACGCAAAACCTACTGAACTGATTGAGATGAAACTTTGCAATAATATACTTAGCTTATATTTCAGAATAACATATAGGCTATAAATTATAATGATATTGCGTATATTATCCATAATATAACGATAAGTGTCAAGTAAGTAGGAAAAAAATCTGCCGTCTGCGAGCTATTCTAGCTTCAAGAAATGTCAAAAAAAAAACAATTGTCGAATCTAACCACCATCTAACCGATTTTTTTTGTTTTTTTTCCATCTCTTTTATTAAGGGTGGTAAGGTAGGGCCTCTGGCAAGTTCTTATGGGATAGCACAAAAATCAAAATAACATGCGGGCGAAGCCGCGAGCAAAACCTAGTTTTGTTCATAATAATCGGTTTTTATGCATTTTCATTTTCAACGCTATTTTGCAGTGATAATGTCATAGTGTGTTTTCCTTTTTTCTTTCTATGAATGAAAGCCTGCAGCCAAAGTGACTTATCTTCGTTATTAGAGTTTCGATATGAGTAACTTGGTAAGCTAATATAAATATGTTTTGCCTATCTTACGGGAACCACGAATATTTTCGGGATTAAAGTAAGTAGCTTATGCCTTATATTATTACTTTCAAACATCAAACTAAATCCATGCCAAAAATCAAATCAATCTCAAAGCCATTTTCCGGTGATAATGTCATAGGGTGTTTTCCGTTTTTAGGGTTCCGTACCCACAGGGTAAAAACGGGACCCTATTACTAAGACTTCGTCTGTCCGTCTGTCTGTCACCGGGCTGTATCTCATGAACCGTGATAGCTAGGCAGCTGAAATTTTCACAGATGGTGTATTTCTGTGGCCGCTATGACAACAAATACTAAAAATAGAATCCATCCATCCATCCATCCATCAGCCATAGGACGTCCACTGCTGGACATAGGCCTCCCCCATGAATCTCCAATAAGACCGGTTGGTAGCGACTTGCATCCAGCGTGATCCTGCGGTCTTAATGAGGTCATCCGTCCACCTTGTGGGTGGACGTCCTACGCTGCGCTTGCCGGTACGTGGTCTCCACTCGAGAACTTTTCGACCCCATCGGTCATTAGTCCTCCGCGCTATGTGCCCTGCCCACTGCCATTTCAACTTGCCAATCCGCTGGGCTATGTCGGTAACTTTGGTTCTTCTGCGAATCTCTTCATTCCTGATTCGATCTTATTAATAAGGCCCATAGTAAGAGACCACGTTTCAGTGCCATAAGTCATCACTGGCAACACACACTGATCGAACACTTTCGACTTGAGGCACTGAGGTATATCGGACGAGAAGACGCTTCGCAATTTTCCGAACGCTGCCCAGCCGAGTTGGATTCGGCGATTGGCCTCTTTCTTGAAGTCGGACCTACCTAACTGGACTACTTGACCTAGGTAGACGTATGAGTCAACGACTTCAAGAACTGAGTTCCCAACAGAGATCGGGGTGGGTACAACATGGGAATTAAACATGACTTTCGTCTTGTCCATGTTCATCTTAAGACCCACCTGTTGAGAAACCCGATTGAGGCTTTCGAGCATCGTGCTGAGCTCTTCCATCGATTTTGCCATGACTACTATATCGTCGGCAAACCGAAGGTGAGTGAGGTATTCGCCATTGACATTGATGCCGAATCGTTTCCATTCCAGGAGCTTGAAGGCGTTTTCCAAAGTAGCCGTAAACAGTTTCGGAGAGATTACGTCTCCCTGTCTTACGCCTCTTTTTAAAGGGATCGCCTTGGAGCTCTCTTCCTGTACTCGGACCGACATAGTGGCGTTATTATACAAGCACTTCAACACTTCGATGTACCGATAGTCAACACGGCATCGTTGGAGAGACTCAAGCACAGCCCAAGTCTCGACCGAATCAAAGGCTTTCTCATAGTCCACAAACGCTAAGCAAAGTGGCAAGTTATACTCTTCGGTCTTCTGTATAACCTGCCGCAGCGTATGAATGTGGTCCATAGTGCTAAAGCCCTTTCGGAAACCGGCTTGTTCGGAAGGCTGGAAGTCATCAAGCCTGCGCTCGAGACGGTTCGTAATGACCCTTGAAAACAGCTTATAAACATGGCTCAGAAGCGAGATGGGTCTGTAGTTCTTCAATAAGGTGTTGTCACCTTTCTTGAAAAACAACACCACCACGCTTCTGTTCCATGCTTCTGGCGTGATGCCCTCGAGGACGACGGTGTTGAAAAGCTTCTGGAGGACTTTTAGTACCGGTGTTCCACCCGCTCTCAGAAGCTCTGATGTGATACCGTCATCACCCGGCGCCTTGTTGTTCTTAAGCTGATTCAGGGCCATTCTAATCTCGTACAGGCTGATGTCCGGGATATCTTCGGTGAAGTGTCGGGTCAGCTTGGCTCTTGGGTCTTTGGCCGCGCTGTTGACAGGCTTAGCGACCGAAGCGTATAGCTGTCCATAGAACCTTTCGATCTCCTCCAATACCTCTGCCTTGGTCGACGCTACACTGCCATCTTCTCTCTTCAGCTTTGTCAGCTGGCTTTGGCCAATAGACAAATTCCGCGCAAACACTTTGGAGCCTTTGTTCTGCTCTATTGTCTCTTTAATATGTTTAGTATTAAAGAGACGAATGTCGCGCCTCACGGATTTCAAAATTTGTCTATTGATCTGCCTATATGACTTTGCATCATCGGAAGACTGCAGTCTCTGTAAGCGTCGTTCGGCCATGAGATTTAGAGTTTGATCGGAAAATTTTTGAGGTCTATTTGTACGACGGGGTCTAAAGAATTTAGCACCCACCGTCTGGACAGTTTCTACGAGCCCGTTGTTGATCTCGTCCACCGACGCAAAGTTCTCCAGGCAAGCAAACCGATTTGAGAGCTCGAGCTGAAAGCTCTCGGGGTTTTGGATATTGGAAGGTGCAGGTCGGAGCGTGGACTTCATCAAGCGTGACCTTTCGAGTTTAACGTTTATATCCAATGTTCCTCTTACGATTCTGTGATCACTACCGGTTTTCACCCTGTGTATCACGGAGACATCATTGAATATCCGTTTCTCGGTGTTCATGATGAAATCTATCTCATTTTTCGTGGAACCATCGGGGCTCATCCAGGTCCACTTCCTGTGAGGCGGCTTCTGAAAGAAAGAGTTCATCATGAAGAGTTCCTCTTTCTCCAGAAAATCAACCAGCCTCTGGCCCCTGGGGTTCCGTTGTCCATATCCAAATTTCCCCACTCTCAGCTCATCATCGCTTCTTCTGCCCAACTTTGCGTTGAAGTCCCCCATAACAACAGTGAAGTGGGTCTTAGACATACGTATGGCTCGACTTACGTCCTCATACATAGTCTCCACCTCATCATCTGGGTGTGACGAGGTCGGTGCGTATACCTGAATGACCTTCAGCGAATACCTCTCAGATATTCTGAGTATTAGGTACACAACCCTGCTCGACACGCTTTCGATGGTAATAATGTTGTTAGTGAGGGACTTGTGAACGAGAAAACCGACACCACCTTGGGACCGCTGGTCACCTTCCCGGTAGTAAAGCAGGTTGCCGGACTTTAGGGTTATCGTGTCCTCCCCCTCTCTACGGACTTCAGACAACCCCACAATATCCCAGCGCAACCTACTTAACTCTTCTTCCAGCTCAGCAATCTTCTCGTCAGTCCTTAAAGTGCGCACGTTGTGTGTTACCAGGGCCAGTCGTCGTTTGAATACTTTGGAGTGACAGCCGTGCATCTTCCAGTGATTCTTAGCACCCCCTGCTCCGCCGTTACCGGGGCCGCTGTCGTAGCCCGGACTAGCGGAGCTGCTGGGGACTGGGGGCCTGGTCTTAATTGTACTTGTCATAGGGGGTATTTGCCCAATAATCGCCTCGCTGGGCAGGCGTGGTGGCGATCGCAGAGACGTAGCTTCGCGACAGGGATGCTGCTGCCCATCCCTGCCCTGTGCCATTTTAGCTACGTCTGAATTGAATGGTTATACCGCCATTAGTCGGTTCCTCTGTACCTCAGTCGGCTCTTACGACACCTGGTACTGGAGGGGAGTGCTATTCTACTCTGCCGGCACCCCACGGCCAAAATACTAAAAATAGAATAAAATAAATATTTAAGGGGGACTCCCATACAACAAACGTGATTTTTAGGAGTTTTTTTGCTCGCTGTTAATAACGGCAAGAGGAATAGGGCTTTCATACGGTACGGAACTCTTCGTGCGCAAGTCCGACTCGCACTTGCCCGTTTTTTTTCTTTCTATGCATGAAAGTCTGCAGCCAATGTCACCTAACTTCCATTAACGTTTTGCCTATATTAGTCTATATTAGACATGGATATGAATAAGTTGGTAAGCTAATAGAAAAAGTATTTTTGCCTATTATTCGGGAAGAACAAAAATTTTTGGGCATAAAAAGTAGCCTATACACTTTCCGCCTTTCAAGCTATAATCACTGCAAAAAAGTCCATCCGTTGCTCTGTTGCTGAATGAAAGCGCAAAAAACACACTTTCGGGCTTAGAGTATTAGTAAGGATTATATCTTTACAATGGGGCATTTTGTTCTCGACATTTGTAGCGCAGCCACATTGTCAGCTGCTATCATTACGACTGTTAATTTTTACGGCGAATTTTAAAGACGCCATATTTGGAGAATAACTCAAAACGACTGGCTCAGTAGAAGGGGTTGATCAGTACGTAAGGTTGTATTATATGTATTATATATTTGCGTAACTAGAGATTTCCTCTGTAGGGGGCAGTTTCCTTCTTTTGGCCACCCTAGAAAATAAAATCAACTTATTTTAGGGAGATAAAAACGAATTAAAAAAAATACATCTATCTTACAAGATGATATTTTTAAAGTCAATAGGTAATGTAAAATAAAGTTAAAATGCGAGTTAAAATAACTAAAAAAACCTTTTAATTTCAATTTTTTTAGTGAGGGTTAATAAAGTTTCTAGTGTACTATGGAAATTAACGTGGTTTTCACACATTTTAAACGATATAAAACGGGACTCACGAGACTCAGTGTGGGCAATATTGCTCTATAGTTCGCAGTTACCCATGCAAGAACGTCGTTGGGCTTCGTTTCGAAATTTTCATACAAAGTTGTGCTGTTTTGCCCTTTTTAGGGTTCCGTACCCAAAGGGTAAAAACGGGACCCTATTACTAAGACTCCGCAGTTCGTCTGTCCTTCTGTCCGTCCGTCTGTCCGTCTGTCTCCAGGCTGTATCTCATGAACCGTTATAGCTAGAGAGCTGAAAATTTAACAGATGATGTATTTTTGCTGCCGCTATAACGCTATAAAATACTAAAAACAGAATAAAATTAATAATAAAGGGGGGCTCCCATACAACAAACATGATTTTTAGCCGTTTTCGCTCAATATTAATAATGGTAATGGGTAGATGCTTGAAATATTAACAGAATATTTAGTTGTATTTTCACTTTAAAAATAAATAATTAAATTAAAATAAAATAAATGTTTAAGGGGGCTCCCATACAGTACGGGACCCTTCGTGCGCAAGTCCTACTCGTACTTGGCCGATTATTTGCCATGGTCTTTGCATTGTTATTGAACATAACAGAACATCATATTCAAACCTAAGAATTCCAAGGCAATAAAATGGATATCGGTTAATCGGTACCGAGTGTTGTCGAACAATATAAATTAAAAACTTACATACAAGTGCTGGATTGTCCCACTTTCTAGTAGACTCTGAGATTGCTAGGACAAAGATAGTGAACTCGAATCCAACGTTGAGTTTTTTTAAATTCCGACTAATAAGTAGCCCATTTTTTCCCTTGTTTATGTTATCATTTACAAAAATAAATAAACACGATATTAAGTACATTTTACACACTGTCCACAAACTAAACAAATAATTATGTCTGCATGAGACTGATATAGTATTTACATAATCATATTTAAATACCTACATACTAACCTAACCATTGAAACACCGAGGCCGGCATTGCACCGGCATGGTATGTACGAGTAGGTTGTATTTGTAGTAAGTACGAAGGTCAGAGTTATGTAACTGTTTCCTACTACAAGTTGGGTGTAAAAGTTAGTTTTATTACTGAAAACTCGGCTTTATTGCCCAAAGAGCGTTCTTGCGTCGCGTCTCAACTTCTGGCATTAAAATTTAAATAGTTTTCTTTATTTTGATTGTTATTATTCAGAATGCTGCCTCAAACTAAACAGTTTGTGAATAGGGATTCACTTGTAAAGTGCTGAAGTAGCAGTTTAAGGAACTCTCAGCTTAAGCTAACTTAAGAGCATTTTGTGTAGTTTAACAGTTCAGGAGATACCAATTTAGAAGTTTTAAACGAATATAAGGAATTCTTTATTAGGAAACTACATTGCAAAACAAAAGCAGTGTATAAAAGGACAAAACATTAGATATTGTAAAATAATTATTTTACGCAAAAAATGGCAAAACCGCCTTCCATCGTGTACAAAATTCGAATATTTCGCTCGAATTGTTTACATTATTGTTGATTTATCAAAAACGGCTCAGCCGGTTTCTGTAAAATTTCAATAGGTGGTCCCATTACTAAGTATACCCTTTCGAACTAAAAAAGAATTTTTCGATTCGGTTCACAATTGGCAAAATTTTCGATGTTCATCGTGTACAAAATTAGTATATTTCGCTGAAATGCTTACATTATAGTTGTTTTTTTCAAAAACGGCTCAGCCGATTTCCGTAAAATTTAAATAGGACCACTTCGGAAGTATATCCTTTCGAAGTAAAAAATATTTTTTCGCTTCGGTTCATAATTGGCGAAATTATCGATGAACATACTCAAAAAAAACACATACACACGAACATAGAACTTCCTCCTTTTTGGAAGTCGGTGAATGAAGTAGTCGGGAGTCTTCTTAAATAAGTTTTATCAACATTGGTTCAGCTGTTTCAAAGTTATCAGCTTTTTAGTTAGGTGCGGTAGAAAAAAATATATTTAAAAAATCCCTACCGCTGTAGTACGTAAGTACTCAAAGAGCACTAAAGATGTGGTTATTATCATCAATATCATTTCAACAGTAGAACGTCCACCAGTAGACATAGGGCTTCCTAATAAATTTTCTATGAGATGATCGAAAGTGGCTTGGATTCAGCATGATAGTGCGTTCTCATCTAGCCATTTCGAGGATTTAAGTCCGACGCTGAACTTGGCACTATGTGATCTCTATTCGAGAACTAATCATATAAATAAAGAAGTACCAAATATTATTTGACTCGAGCATTTTTATTTTCTTAGGCTTTTAAGATCTGTGTATTTTTATCTTAGTAGTATAAGTAATTAAATAACTAAATAAATATTAGGGGACATCTTACATACGGTCTCTGACCCCAAACTAAGCCTAGCTTGTGATATGGCTGCCAGAGACTGATTTACTACATATACATATTTTATGTACATACTTATATAGATAATACCTAAATAACACCCAGACACAGAGCAAACACCTATGTTCATCACACAAATGTTTGCCCTGGGTGGGGATCCAACCCACGCCTCTTTGACCCAGAAGTCAGGGTCACTAACTGAGCCACCGAGACAGCCTAGACAATTATGTATTCTGTTTTGTTATAGTTCATAAAAACACTATCTCCAAAAAAAGTGTTATTAAGTGTCGGCAAGTTCATTCATAAAATAAAAATAATACACCGGAATCGGGGCCATAAAGGCGGAGTGACACCGCGTGTCACGTCGTCAGCCAATCACGTCGGAGCGACGTCGTGACGACGTAAATATGTGAGTAATCGCGGCGATAACTTACGGGAGACAATACGAGATGAGGTGCCGCATATTGCGCTAGGGCGAGGGCGTAATGAGAGGTTTGTGAAGTATTTTTTTTGGTAGTTTTTTGTATAATGTTAATGAGAATAGAACATTTATTTTGTCTTGACTTCACTATTACCTGTATGGTACTCTAAAACATCTGAAATAATTTGTCAAGTGCGTGTCACGCATTTTTATAATAATATGTCATTAGATGGCTGAGTGCTAAAAAGATATAATTGGCTTTGTGAGATCAATGACCTGTGTGGAAGTTTAAGAATTTCAATTTACCTGTATACCCGTAACTCAAAAAGTTATAATCCGACAGCGTTCAAAATAATTTTATGAGAAAGTTTTTAAACATGGTCTATAAACTCAAAATGTTTGAATTACTTTAGAAATAAAGGGGTGTGAATGAGGAGGATGGGCGGACACACAAACTTTTCAAATTTGACGGCTTATATCTCACAAATGGTACATGTAACAAAAAATAGTTTAAGAAGCCTTACATTCATATTAGAAACCCTATTCAAGGATACCCCGAGGGAGGGAGTACATGAGGGAGTGGAAAAAAATGATTCATCCCACTTAACATATAAGAGACCTACCCATTAAATAAACAGTGTATTTAAAATTGAGGTCTATTCTTGAACTATCATAATGTAACATATCATGCAATTTGGTTTATATATGTGAAATTTATAAAGCTTTGTAACATGTGGACGGACGGATGGACGGACACAACGAAGTTGTAAGAGTTCCTTGTGTTACTACGGAACCCTAAAAACTCTATTAGAGATTTATAAACTAACTAGCGACCTGCCCCAGCTTCGCACCGGTGTATTATACATAGAAACCTTCCTCTTGAATCACTCCATCTATTAAAAAACCGCATCAAAATCCGTTGCGTAGTTTTAAAGATATATGCATACATGGGGACAGACAGCGGGAAGCGACTTTGTTTTATACTATGTAGTGATGATAGTTATACAAACTACGAAATAAACATCGGAAATATTTCAAATTCTAGTCTTTATTTGCTGTTTGCCAAGTGTATCTGCAGCTTAACTCTCGCGACACGCTGTCACTAGCACACATAATCTATGCGACAAGACAAACAACTAATAATGCCGACTAATTGTCGCGCGCGACGTCACCTGCCGCGCGTTAGTCGCGCAACACGCTGCAACGACTGAATGTATCTTGTTTAAGTTCCTTACTTTAACAATGCCACTTATTCATGATAGAGACAAAAAATGCACCATTTAGCTCTCCTACAAAACTTTGACTTTACAGACCTATATAAATTATGTAAGTAGGTTCGTATAGGCCGGGTGTCTAGGCCCGGTGTCAGAGTTTTTAAGCCGCTGACATGGCTAAACGGTTAAAATAACCGAGGCCTACTATTTAACGTGTAATCCGAGCCACGGTAGCGCTCAGTTGTAAATGCCACCCGCGGTCACTCATTTGAAAACTGACCGTGCTGAATCGCTTACGAACATCTATTTTATTTTATTATAAAGGTACACAGGATACATTCAATTAAGAACTTAATTTTATGCAACAAAAGTACAGAACTGGAAAATATCCCTTAATATACGTACACATCATGATTGTAGCAGTAAATCTTAATGAAACAAATTATATAAATTAAAAATAGAGCAAACATGATTAAATATTAACATTAACTAACTATTACATTGTGCTGCAAGCCTAATGCCGCAGCACATACTACAAAATTAAAATAAACAAATAAGAGAATACCAGGCCACACCTAAGCCTGACCTGGCATCCCCTGAGCGGCGAAGATGGCCAAAATGTATTTTCTAAATTTACACAAATTGTTGTAATAAATGTCTACTTGGTTACTGTGATCAGACATCTAGTCAAACTACGCTATAAGCGCTCCTACGCTACTCTATACATACATCCAAAGTGTTGTTTTACAAAATGCATGAATTTTACTATGGGACCAACTGCAAAAATACAAAATAAAACAGCTGCTCTATATATTCTGAAGAGAGCCAATGAACATTTTGTATGGAACAGCTGTTTTTTATTTTCGCGATTTTGCTGTTGATCCCGCAGTGACACTTGTTTTTTAGGATTTCGTACCCAAAGGGTAAAAACGGGACCCTATTACTAAGACTCTGCTGTCCGTCTGTCTGTATGTCACCAGGCTGTGCCATACATATCTCATGAACCGTGATAGCTAGAACGTCAAAATTTTCACAGATGATGTATTTCTGTAGCCGCTATAACAACAAATAACTTAATGTTTAAGGGAGGCTCCCATACAACAAATCTGAATTTTTAGCAGTTTTTCGCTCGACATTAATAACGGTGACAGTTAGATACTTGAAATATTCACAGAATATTTAGTTAAATATGCACTTTAAAAAGAGATAGGTAAATAAAATATTTAAAAAAAAACAGTAAAGTGACAAACATACTTCACCATAGGTATCTCTGTCTCATTTCGTCGAAAATATTATGTCGTGGTGCGTATGCTAGCCCGGCATGTCAGCAACACTCATTCGCACGGGTAATATAATGTGAATGTTGCCAGTAAACTCCCGCCAGTATTCCCCCGCGTGCGTTCCTAGCACTATTTATTTTTTCCGCCAGTTTACGACATAACGCGAGTAACTCGCTCGTAAATCTTGCTCTTTAATTATTAATAATGTAAATATACGATCGGACCACATGTGGCTTGTGGACCATGAATATTTTCTTTTGGTGCGATTGCGGGGAGCTTTGCTATTGGGTGATTCTTTAGGCTGAATCAAACTTTCTTGACGGCTGTGATGTTAGCTGCTAGCTGCCTTTAACCTAACCCTGACTAAAGCTCACTTAACAGGTTCTCGAGGATTGGGTTTCTCGCAGCTTGTAGCTAATTTCAGACCCATCAAGAAGTTTTTTTACTGAAAAAATACTAACCACTGTTCTGTGTCCGATCTGTGCCCTTTGTTGAATAAAATTTACAATTATTTGATTATACTGTACAAAGAGAGTTAGTAGGACTTAGTAGCCTGAGTCAGTTGGTGGATGCATTGCGTGAATGCTACAAGCAGACCGGCGCGGCGACCCGCAAGCAGCACCCGATCACAAGTGTGGCACATGTGCCAGCCATCGCTCTCCTCGACCATATTTGAGGGAAGAGAACGACCCGACACATGGTGCCGCCGCAAGAAGGAGCCTTCGATAGCGAGCATGAAAGCTTGGAGCAAAACACGCAATGCTGATTTCTTAAAAATTACAAATTCACATTTTTCACGTCCTACGCAAATTTTGTTGCCTTCTCCCAACCCAGAGCCTCCGTCACCAGTCACCACCTCTTTCCGATCCCTGACGGCCATTTGGCCACCTTCCGACTCTATCATCAGATCAGCTCCATGGTACCATATTATTGCATTGTCACGCGATATACATATGCGTGCAAAATTTCAGCTCAATCGGAATCCGGGAAGTTGTCAAATTT
Organism: Hypomecis atomaria; assembly: GCA_964007245.1. NCBI lineage: Eukaryota > Metazoa > Arthropoda > Insecta > Lepidoptera > Geometridae > Hypomecis > Hypomecis atomaria. The sequence goes on from OZ023297.1 coordinate 1,108,016, forward strand.
TACTTGCAAGTTTCCACTCAAACTTACAATAGGTATATCCAATGCAAGTTAAATAAAAGCTTGTAAAAATGATAACTATTAACCATGCAAAATTAAAACTAAAGCAAGGGACTGAAAACACGACAATTACAATTTGTTTAAAAAATAAGTTCATGTACTTACTTTTTAATTTAATAACCTTTTAGTATGTTTTTATCTACAGCTTTCTATGAACAAACACAGTTAAAACAAGCTTTTTCAAACATTTGAGAATAGCTCTACATTGAGAATAATAAAAAGGCTGCTCAAAAAACTAATTTCCAAAGTTCACATGTTATACAATAGTTTCGGAGCTAGTGGGCAGTACTGTGCAGGTATGTGTGTAATGTTATGTTTGATGACGTAGAGTACATGATATGTGCTCATGAATAGTTGTTCCCGAGATGTAATACACATTGATTAACCAAACTCAACGGTAGGTATTATGACTGGCAAAATACATTATTATAAAAATTTATCTTTTAAAAAATACAAGTTTTTGAGATCCTGGATATCTTGTAGCAGCAGAGTGCTAGCCAAGACAAGTAAAACGAGCCCAAACACGACGGGTCTATCTTGTCTATTTTACACAAAATGTGTGTAACGTGCCTCGTACGGGCCGCGTCCGGCCCGTCCCGAGTCTGTCCCGTGCCCGCCACGTCCTATTATAAATCATCCTTAAGGGATTGACGATAAATCCGATTGAAAGCGGCTTCCTTTCAGCATGTTCCTAAAGTCTTGATTAGACTGTCGGTCCAAATTGTGGGTCAAGCTTTTATCAGTATGCGTTTGCCAGTACGTGGTTCTTTAATGAATCCATCGACCATCTGCCCTACGAACTATGTGCTCTACCCACTACTACTTCAATTTACTAATCTGATTGGATTCTTCGGTTCCTTTACATAATTCTTGTACGGCAAGGCAGCATTCATAGTTTTTCAGATTTCAGACTCCGTGCTTAGCCCTTAGAGTATAAAGAAAATATCCATGGGCACTGAACAGAACATCGCTAAAACGATATTGTAAATCACAAACATTATTCAAATTAGTCATTAGTAAAAATATAACTGCACTTATATTGCTGTTTTAGTAGTTGCGCTGAAGTTATATTTTCTCAAGTTCACTTTAAGTAGAGGTAGGCGTTGAAATTATTAAACGCCCTGAGGCTATTTACAACTATGTATTAAAATTCAGCAAATAATATTTAAGTAAAAAAAAAGTGTACAGAAAGAGAAAATTTTCATCTTTAGTCAAAATAATCGGCCAAGTATATTGTAAATATTTAACTACATATTCTGTGAATATTTCAAGTGTCTACCTATCACCGTTATTAATATCAAGCGAAAAACGGCAAAAAATTCAGATTTGTTGTTCCCCTTAAATATCTATTTTATTTTGTTTTTAGTATTTGTTGTTAAAGCGGCAACAGATATACGTTATCTGTGAAAATTTCAACGTTCTAGCTATCACCGTTCATGAAATACAGCGTGGTGACAGACAGACAGACAGACGGACGGACAGCGAAGTCATAGTAATAGGGTCCCGTTTTTACCCTTTAGGACCAGAACCCCAAAAACAAAAAGAGGATCGCATTCTAAATTTTAAACGCTCTAGTAATAAATTGAGGTCGCAGCTCGCGGCCTGTTAAACAATTTGCGCGTAGTGAGTGCGAATTTGAATATCGCACGCTACAGCTCGCTGGCCCCCTGTGCCGGCTCTTTTATACAACTTTTACTTTGTACATTAATGTTACGTTGAACAACGAGACACAGTTCATAAAGCAGAAGGCTTTCTTTCTGTTACCTGCAAAAAATTGACACACCAGTTATATTTTTATCGCTAATAAGTCTGCGCTTGACCACCAACTCGCCTAATGCAGACCTAGAAGATATCTATTCACTCTTATTTTGAAAAGCTTTACTTTACATCTCTTAGGAAACAGGAAAGCAGAAGGAATGTTCCATTCCCTGGCGGTACGAATCAGAAATGTTGAGTCAAACCGCTTCGTACGTATCGCAGGAAAATCGACAGTGTAGGGGTGGTAATGTGGCGTATTTCTACTTGTCCTGTAGTAAAAAGGGGATGGTCGTGTAGCTCATATACACAGTCTTCGAAATTAATCCTATAGAAAAAAGGTATTATATTATTAGAAGACTGGCGGTTGAAAAGTATATAAGGCGGTGCAAGCGTGTCGATCCGGCAGTCTTTCTCGAACCTTTGCACGGAGCGGACCTCTTGTCAGTTTGCGTTCTAATAGATTGTTATTATGTTGAAGTCCTGAATGTCGGTATTTTTGATTATTGTGTTAAATCATAAATTTGTAATAATTAAATAAGTTTAGGTTATTACCACGTGTATTCTTTTTTAAGTAAACCTGCTTCTGATAGCTAATATCAGAAGTGGGATAGAACACCGTGCTCACTTTAAACGTTAGTTTTTGTATTTTGTGAATTTTAAAATCAAAATTCGGTTTGTTTACATTTTTGAGGTTTTTGTGTTGCTGTGGAGATTTTGTTTGGATTTTGCCTCGTATGTACTAAACAAGTGAGGAATGGGTCGATCCCGATCCCGTGAACGGCGTCATAGCTCTTACGCGCGACGCTCATGCAGCAAACGCTCAGCCTCGCCGTCTGACCGGTGGGCATGCCGCCCGCAGCAGGCCTCGCACCTGTTCTGTGGGCATTGTGACCTGTCACCTTTGAGATGCCGGCTACTCAGCGGGAATCGCCGCTGTCTGCAAGCCTCGTTGTGCTCAGCAGCACTAAGCACCAAAAGAGGCTGGTAAATGGTCTGTGGCAGACCACGTCACGGTAACAGACTGCATTGCTGATGCAGTACACTTCTTCAGAATGTTGGTGAGAGCTATCCATTACTTTTACATTTTTCGTTTGTGCCCATGTTTACCAATGTTTGACCGTGTTTTGTTTTAATGATGATTCAGGCTTATGCGTAAACAAATGATGGAACAGTGATCGTACATGGGGTTATTTTATTGCAAACACGAGCAATTTTGTCTGCAATAGCTAGACATCGCGATCGTTTTGTTCGAGGCTAGGAACACAGCTCGAACAAAACTACCCTACATGTAACATTTTTTGCTGTGTAGGTTTTGCATTTAACATTTTGTGAAAAATAATAACAGAAGCCAAGTATGTTGCCCATAAATAGTTGCTGTGAAGTTTAACTTATGAGACAGGCATTGTTTTTCGTAGTGAATTCGTCTGCCTTTCTGCGAAAGCCAACTGACATACTTGACACGCATTTAAATCCTAAACGTGCTTATAACCGGGATCCCAAAGTAAAACAAAGTGAACAAAGGTAACGCGTAACATAAGCAACCTTGAATTTTGTACTGGATACACCTTACTATGCTGGTGTGCCGAGGAGGGTGTTACTTGAAAGAAACTAGTGTTGAGAGCTTCTTGTTGTTTATTCTTCAGACTTGTTATCTCGAGGCGAGGTGAGCACCGAATGAATTTCTCGGCAAAATGGGCTTACTGATAAGCCGCCTATTGTCTACAGCCTAGTGGTGCGCGGCGAGAGTGCGTGAAGCGCGCTCGGCCAATGGGAGAGGCGTATGTTGCCTCTCGCTCAGGCGCATGTTCCCTCTCGCTCGCACCTATAGCTACTCCGTTGGTCGGAGCGTTACCCTTTGGAGAGCACCTACTCTATTTTTATTTATTTTGCCTACAAATACGGTACGATACAATTTCAACTATAATAACTATCTATAACTTATAAACTAATCTTGAAGGCGTCGTCCTGCACATCTCTCCCGCCGTGTGACCTCGTCGCATCTGCTACCGGTGCTGGAGAGACGTCTTCAATAGGCAGGATCACCATCTTCCTTACTGGACGCCGCAGGATGCCTCCTTTAGTCTTCACGTCGACGGTGCGCACGACTGCGTCAGGCCCTGGATACGTGGCGATGACCTTGCCACGAACCCATACATTGCGTGGCAGATTGGGGTCGATGATCTGGACTAGATCCCCGATCTGTACTGTGGGTCCTCTTCCGTGTGGCTCCCGCCGGTTTTGAAGTTCTGGGAGATACTCTCGTAGCCATCTGCCCCAGAACATGTCGGCCAGTCTCTGTGCTGCGCGCCAGCTGTCCTTCGTCAGGGTATCTCGTTCGTTGAAGGTTCCAGGTGTCGGTACTCGTCCGGGTCCTCCCAGCAACAGGTGATTCGGTGTTAGTGCTTATGGGTCGTCCGCGCTGACGGATACGTGGGTCAGCGGGCGACTGTTCACCGTGTATTCGGCTTCTGCCAGAAGGGTGGAGAGGACTTCTTCTGTTGGACTTCTCTCGTGGAGTGTTGCTGTGAGTGCTGTCTTCACAGATCGCACCATGCGTTCCCATGCCCCTCCCATGAACGGAGCTCCGGGAGGTATGAAACGCCAGGAGATCGTGCGCTTTGCTGCCTCTTCTGCTGTCGCGGTCTCGATGGCTTGCCGTAGTTCCTTGTCGGCTCCCTTCAGGTTCGTCCCATTGTCCGACCAGATTTCTGTTGGGCAACCTCGTCGGGCGACCATTCTTCTAAGTGCCATGACTGCTGAAGATGTACTGAGTGAGTTCGCCAGTTCTAGGTGAATGGCGCGGCTCGTCAGGCAAGTGAAGATGGCGAAGTATCGCTTCTGATGCGTGCGCCCCACGGTAACTGTCAGTGGGCCGAAGTAGTCGAATCCTGTGAAGGTGAATGGTCTTCTGTGGTGTGCCAGGCGACATGACGGCAGGTTTCCTGTTCTCGGGTACGGCGGTGCTTGAGTTTTCATTCTGCAGTGAAGGCATCTTCTTACTATGGTTCGAGCTGTAGGTCGAAGGCGCAGGACCCAATATTGTTGGCGACATTCGTTCACTGTTGCTTCGACGCCAGCGTGATGCAGCTGGACGTGTATACTCTTGATCCATAGCTTGACTGTAGGATGATCTCCGTCTATGATCATCGGGCTTTTGACGCTTTCTGTGATTTGCGTGGTGGCGTCTATGCGGCTTCTAAGCGTCAATCTTCCATCGGTGTATGCGACACTTAATTGACGTAGACGGCTTTCTTTGTCGATGGGCTTCTCTTTTGTAATGTTCTCTATGTCTTCCGTGAAGGACTCTTGTTGCGAAGAGCGCATGAGGAGTTCTTCTGCCCTTATCAGCTGTTCTGCAGTGACGGGGTGGAAGTTTCTTTTTTCTGTCCTTATTTTCTGTTTAGTCTTCTGATCTGTGGTTTTCTTGTTGACTTTGTTCCATGCGGGATCTTTCTCTTGGTTCCTTTTCGTTCGCCTGTAGTTGACCTTTTCTATCTTCGTCCTGCAGAGTTGTATGAACTGCAGGACTCTCGCGGTGCTGTAGCGAAGTTTCTCCCAGTTGGAGAAGCGAGAGACATCGGGCAGCCCTTCTGCGAGCCTCTGTGTCTTGCTGTTGGCTATGTGGTTGACTCTTTCATCTTCCGTTGATGTTGGGGTCGGAGGTGACGTGTCCTTGGGCCAGTTTTCCTCGATCTCGTACAAGAATTCCGGTCCTCTGAACCATCTGTGGTTTGCGTCAAAGGATGGTGGAGCATCTCTGGTAGCGTCGTCTGCTACGTTGAGTTTTGTTGGTACCCAACGCCATTCGTTGACTGTGGTGGTCTCTTCTATAGCTGCGAGACGGTGAGCCACATACGGTTTGTAGGATCGCGAGCCCGTCTTGATCCAGGGTAAGACTGTCTTGCTGTCAGTCCAGAAAACCTTGGAGTCTGGTTTTCTCTCATGCTCCTTGATGACGGCTTCGGCGATGCGCGCGCCCATTACTGCGGCTTGCAGTTCTAGTCTCGGTATCGATGTGAGCTTGAGAGGCGCGACTCTTGCCTTCGCTATGACGAGTGACACGTTGACTTCGCCGTTTGGAGCTTCTGTTCGCCAGAAAAGGACTGTGGAGTAGGCCACCTCGCTGGCGTCTGTGAAGATGTGAAGTTGAAGGTTGGTGGCGTCACTGTAGCCGAGGTAGCATCTCGGGATGGCCACGTCGCGGAGGTTCTTCAGGTGGATGATCCATGCCTGCCATTCGATGGACAGATCTTCATCTATTTCGTCATCCCAGGCTGTTCCTCTGCGCCATATCTCTTGCAGAATCTGTTTCGCTCTGGCTGTTACTGGAGAAGCGTATCCAAGTGGGTCGAAGAGAGACATCACAACCTTTAAAGCCTCTCTCTTGGTGGGCTTTTTCCCTTCTATGATCTGTGGTGGTACTCTGTTCAGGTTGAGATTGAACGTGAGTTTGTCTTCTTCCGGTTTCCATACCAGCCCCAGAACTCTTTCTGTCTTCTGTTCAGTCTCGTAGAGTTCCGTATCTTCTGAAGCTTTCTGTTCACCGAGGGCTTCAAGAAGTCTTGTCGAGTTAGACTTCCACTGCTTGAGGATGAAGTGGGCTATCTGGTGTACGTCTCGTACTCCCTTAGATATACGAATCGCATCTTCTATGGTCCTGAAGCTGTCGAGGTAATCATCAACATAGTGCTTTTCTTTAATGGCGATTGCTGCTTCGGGATGCGTCTGTTGGTTTGCTTCGGCGTTTAAATTCTTCACGAAGATGGCCGTCGATGGAGAACTGGAGGCTCCGAAGATGAGCGACGTCATCCTGTACTCTTCTGGTGGTTTGTCGTCCCGTCGATCCCGACGCCATAGATATCTGAGCGCGTCTCTGTCTTCTTTCCGAAGTTTCACCTGCATGAACATTTCCCCAATATCGGCTGTCACTGCGATCTTGTGCTGTCTGAATCGCATCATGACGCCTGGCAGTGACTGTAGGAGATCAGGGCCTTTAAGTAATGCGTCGTTGAGGGCCACTCCCTTTGTCTTGGCTGCGGCGTCGTGCACAACTCGTAGCTTCATTGGGTTTATTACCGCAAAGTGCGGAAGGTACCAGGTTTTGCCTGGAGTCTTCTCTTTCGGTGAAGGTTCTGCGTACTTCTTGATGATGAGCGCTTCCATCTGTTCTGTGTATTTTTCTTTAAGTTTCGGGTCGCGGTCGAGCTTCTTCTCTATGCCATAGAGTCGTTTCAGCGTGTTCTCGTAATTGTCGGGAAATGTGAAGTCTTCTTTCTTCCAGAGCAGAGAAGTTTCGTATCTTCCTTCTTCTGTGTGGACTGTATTCTGTGTAAGGATACGCAGGGCTCTCTCCTCTGGATCTGTCGACGGTTTCTTCGCGTTGAGGCAGAGTGCGTCTGTAGCGAAGTATTGCTTCATCATTTCCTCCAAGTTATCTTCTTCTCGGGCTTCTGTGATGTGTGAGACGAAGTCTATGCTGCGGCCGAGAGAACGTGTGTGGTTCCCGTGCAGTACCCAACCCAGTGGCGTGAGTGATGCCACCGGTTGGTGTTTGTCGCCTCTTCTTATTTTTGATGTCAACAGCAGGTGCCAGTTATCTTGGCCTATCAGGACGCGTGGCTTCGCATCTTCATAAGTGAGGAAGCGGCTGAGGTCTCGCAGGTGTTCGCATTTCTCTATTTGTTCTTTCGGAACTTCCTGCGTTGAGACTTGTAGATTCTTAACTGTTCTCGCTTGAATCGGTTCCTCATGGTTGTTGAGACCCTTAATCACGAAGCTCACTCTTCTAGATTGAGTCTCTGCTGTCTTCATCTTGTTAATTGCTTCAATGCGTAGCGGATCTATGGGCCCAGTTGCCCCGATCTTGTCGCTGATGTTGCTGTCGATGAGCCTGACTGTGGATCCGTCGTCAAGCAGCGCGTAAGTGTCAATTGTTGCTGTACGCCCCTTGACTTGGATTGGTATAATCTTGAGGTAAGATTGCTTCTGTGTGGCGGTCCAAGTAGTGGTGACGGCCTCTGTTGTTTCCTTTTCTTTAGCAGGTTCTGTCTTCTTAACGAAGTGTAGCATTTTGTGGTGATAGTACTTGCAGCCGTTGGTGTCGCAGGTACGTCGCTTGCAGCTGTGGTTCCTCGATCTGTAGCGTAGGCATCGAAAGCAAAGATGCTTGTTCTTGGCGATGTCCCATCTTGTGTTGCTGTCTGCGTTTTTGAACGTTTCGCAGTCTGTTGCAGTGTGTCCGGTACTGTCACATACCGCGCACTTCGCTGTGGTTTGCTGTTCTGTGACTGTGTGCACTTTGTATGTGCGCTTGTTCTGTGAGGTGGGCTGTGCTTGAGTGCCCACTGGTTCGGGTTGTGCGTAAGGTGCGCACAGGTCGGCTTCTGCCTTCATAAACTTCTCCATCTTCAGTAGGTCTGGGTCTTCTCTCGGTTGTTTGGCGGCGAATTCGTAGAACTTGTGACGAAGGGTAGGCGTGAGCTTATCCAGCAGTATCTTGCTTGTCTCTGGATTAAACAGGAAATGTGCGCAGCCCAGAGCTTGAAGTATGCATACAGCGTTGGTGATCTTGCTTGAAACTGTGCATGTGTCTTGCGGGTTTTCTGTGAGTCGTGGCAGCGCCTTCAGCGTATTAAGTTCCGCTATGGCGATGGCTTCCGGCTTTCCGAATCTGGATTCGAGTGCGCGCATGACGTCTGCAGGATCGCTGTTGCTGATGAGTAGCCCTTCAACGGCTTCGCTGGCTTTTCCTTTCAGATTTCTTCGTAGTCTGTTGATGTTCTCGAACTTCGTAAATGATGTTGCCGTCTCATTGTAGGCGGAGCGGAACATCAGCCACTCTTGATGATTCCCACTGAAGACAGGTAGTTCTATGTATCTTGGATGACTGGCGGCCTTGACTGCCATGGTGATCGCTGAAGACAGTTGGGCGAGCGCTTGACTATGAAATGCTCCCGCCGATGTCGATGGTACTTGACGCGAGTCTTGATGACGCAGCGCAGGTACCTGCTGTTCTGTCGCAGGAATTCGCTGTGCTGCGCATTGTGCAGGCTCTCGCTGTGCTGCGGGCATCTGTCGATCCGCAGGTTGTTGCTGTGCTGCGCATTGTGCAGGTTCTCGTTGTGCTGCGGGCATCTGTCGATCCGCAGGTTGTTGCTGTGCTGCGGGCATCGCAGGTTCTTGCTGTGTTAACCACGTGTCCACACGTGATTCGACGTCTTCCTTGGAGTATACGGAGACATCATCATCGTCGTCATCTGAATCTTCCATTTCTATTGCGACTACGCGCGCTTCCATAAGCATTACTTGGTAGCGCGCGAGTTCTGCCTTTGCTTGAGCCAGCTTCTGTGCCTTGGTCCGTGACTTCGATTTAACGGACCCAGTAGTCTTCATTGCTGGGCGAACGGGCGGCGGCTTGTCTACGGCTCTGAGACAAGCTTGCCGTTCTTCTGTCGGAGGGTCGCCCTGCCTGGCGGCTGGCGGGGCGACCGATTCGGTTTTCGACCTCTTGTCTGGCCTTACTGTGGTGTCGGTGCCCTCCGTCGCGCTAGGAGGGTGCGCAACGGAGGCTTGTGCCGCAGCGGATTTGTCCGCCTGCGACTCCGATGAAGCTTCTGTCGTCGTGGTGTGTGACGTCTCGAGGCTCATGACGGTATGAGCCGTGGTCTCCGTCCACGCGCTTTGACTCGTCGCGGTAGTACCGGACGAGGACGAAAGGGGGTCTTCGGCGGCGAGGCGCCCCTTTCCTGTAGAGCGTGTGACAGGCATATCGACCGACCGGTTTCTTCTTTCTTCGAACGGCGTTCCTCGACGATCCGGCTCGATGCGACCAAAAGATGTACTGGATACACCTTACTATGCTGGTGTGCCGAGGAGGGTGTTACTTGAAAGAAACTAGTGTTGAGAGCTTCTTGTTGTTTATTCTTCAGACTTGTTATCTCGAGGCGAGGTGAGCACCGAATGAATTTCTCGGCAAAATGGGCTTACTGATAAGCCGCCTATTGTCTACAGCCTAGTGGTGCGCGGCGAGAGTGCGTGAAGCGCGCTCGGCCAATGGGAGAGGCGTATGTTGCCTCTCGCTCAGGCGCATGTTCCCTCTCGCTCGCACCTATAGCTACTCCGTTGGTCGGAGCGTTACCCTTTGGAGAGCACCTACTCTATTTTTATTTATTTTGCCTACAAATACGGTACGATACAATTTCAACTATAATAACTATCTATAACTTATAAACTAATCTTGAAGGCGTCGTCCTGCACAAATTTCGTTGCAAAATGACCAGCGTCGCAATGCCTCGATTTGGTTTTGGAATTTCGTAGGCTTGTGAAATATGAAAACTTGTCAATTCTCTTAGTGAAGAAAAAGCTGGTTATGATTTAGATACGGGGTGGGTCCCATCAGGTTTTTTTCGGGGAGCTGATAATTCTACTTTGTGTGATTTCGGAATGAAAAAAACTGAGCAATTTGGGTAAAATAAAAGTCAAGGTCAGGTGAGACCGAGCTCTGGTAAGATCAAAGTTCAACTTATGTCATTTTAGTCGAAGACAACGTAGCGGGCATACTAGACAACCATCAAAACCGGTAGTTTGTGCGTTCTGTTGGGTATTATTTGAAAGTATGTACTCAAGGTTGCTTTCCTCAAAAGCCGTACCTGCTTAGCTGCCGTGACAAAGAAGAAAGAGAGAGTAAGCTCAACTCCTATTTAACGTTTCTACTCTTGTCTTGGCATGGCTGCTGCTGGCGCGATTGCCGTGCGGTCACTGCACGCGGCTGCCGCTGGCGCGGTTGTCGCTGCGGGCGCTGCAGGCGGGTCCCGCTGAAGAGGCTGCCGCTGGTGCAGCTGCCGTGCGCGCGCTGCACGCGGCTGCCGCTTACGCGGTCGGCGCTGCGGCCTCTGCAGGCGGGTGCCGCTGAAGAGGCTACCGCTGGTGCTGCTGCCATGCGAGCGCTGCACGCGGCTGCCGCTTGCGCGGTTGGTGCTGCGGCCACTGCAGGCGGGTGCCGCTGAAGAGGCTACCGCTGGTGCGGCTGCCGTGCGGGCGCTGCACGCGGCTGCCGCTGGCGCGGTTGTTGCCGCGGGCGCTGCAGGCGGGTCCCGCTGAAGAGGCTACCGCTGGTGCGGCTGCCGTGCGGGCGCTGCACGCGGCTGCCGCTTGCACGGTTGGCGCTGCGGCCACTGCAGGCGGGTGCCGCTTGCGCGGTTGGTGCTGCAGCCACTGAAGGCGGGTGCCGCTGAAAAGGCTACCGCTGGTGCGGCTGCCGTGCGGGCAATGCACGCGGCTGCTGCTTGCGTGGTTGGCGCTGCGGCCACTGCAGTCGGGTGCCGCTTGCGCGGTTGGCGCTGCAGCCACTGCAGGCGGGTCCCGCTGAAAAGGATACCGCTGGTGCGGCTGCCGTGCGCGCGCTGCACGTGATACCACTTCACGTAGTGCCTCTATCCTGGTGGGCTTACACCAAGGTAGACAGTACCTAGTCACCATGAATAAAACATCAAGTCGCGCTGCTTACTTGCTCGGGAAAGGCTTCACACCGTGCCTCTGTCTCACTAGTTAAGTATACGTCTATTGACAATTTTTGCTATGATTTGGCTAAGTAAAGACTTTTTTTGGCTGAGTAATTGACAAGTAACGATTGTCAATTTGTCTCTTTTTAGTCATAGAACAGAATATACTTCACGCGTGCTTCTTTCCTGGTTCAGTTTAGTTTCTTGTATAGTCAGTTATGGTTCACAAAGTGTCTCTGATGAATTTTTACCTTGTACCCTATTTCTTGACAGCCTTTGAGAGGCAAAACGAGAAATACTCATACAAAGGACGACCGAACGGTTGAAAAAGAATGAGGTTCATCAAGACGTTGTGGTAAATGAGAACCGTAGGCCTCCTCGAGAATTCCAGAAACGACCTGTTCTTTGTTATTAAGTTCGTCCCCAGTCCAAGTATGAACTGGATCCTAGTATGCAGAGGCCCTATAAGGTGGTAAATGCTAGTGGTAAAAATTCTTCCTAACTATCGGTACAAACTTAAACTACTTGTTGGGTCTTACGGGAAGACTACTTATGAAGCTGCTCAGTACATGGTCCCTTGGATAGGTGAATGGACCCCTGATACATGTGGGATGTTCCTTGAAGGTGCTTGTTCACCCTTTTAATACCTGTTTCAGATTAGTACCTTGGTTCGTTCGTGTTGAAAGCTTTTCGGTCTGCGAAGAGTCATCGGGGGAGTACAAGCGCCTTCGCCCTCGATGTGAAAGCTTTCCGTGTAACGGAGAGTCGTTGGGGGAGTACAAACTCCTTTTCCCTCAACGTGAAAGCTTTTCGCGTTGCGAAGAGTCATCGGGGGACTACAAACTCCTTCGCCCCCGATGTGAAAGCTTTCCGTGTTACAGAGAGTCGTTGGGGGAGTACAAACTCCTTTTCCCTCAACGTGAAAGCTTTTCGCGTTGCGAAGAGTCATCGGGGGACTACAAACTCCTTCGCCCCCGATGTGAAAGCTTTCTGTAATACGGAGAGTCACCGGGGGATTACATGCGCCTTGCCCCCGGTGTAGTGGTAATTTCCTCGGTAGGGGCCCATACCGAGGAACTGCTGAGTGGCTGGGCAGAGTTTTCTTAACCCTGCCTACGCCGTGTAAGAGCTCAGTACTTTAGTATGCATGCTATGCAATCTGAACTTTTGACTTGTGAGCAGCGTAATGATCACAAGTTAAATGATTCGGTCGATTTATTTTATTTTCCTCTTTTGCTCGTTTGACATAACAATCACTAACAAACTAATTTTGTTTATTTATGATTATGGGGCAACAATAACTTGGTCTTTAATTTCAGAAATCAATGATGATGTTGATGATGAGTTCTTGGATCCAGACCCAGAAGTAAATTACTTCGACGAGGCTGGGCCATCTTTGGCACCCGAAAGAACCTCCGGCACCAGGAAGCTGATCTTCTGCCGCGAGTTGTTCCTAAGCCCTCAAAAGATGAGGAACACTTCGAAGCCGCTGTTGAAACGGCAGCCCGCTACGACCACTACCCTTTGGACGACTAACCTGTCGAGTCGCCAGGGTGTCAGGAGAAGCCGTATTAGAAGACTGGCGGTTGAAAAGTATATAAGGCGGTGCAAGCGTGTCGATCCGGCAGTCTTTCTCGAACCTTTGCACGGAGCGGACCTCTTGTCAGTTTGCGTTCTAATAGATTGTTATTATGTTGAAGTCCTGAATGTCGGTATTTTTGATTATTGTGTTAAATCATAAATTTGTAATAATTAAATAAGTTTAGGTTATTACCACGTGTATTCTTTTTTAAGTAAACCTGCTTCTGATAGCTAATAATATAATGTCTAAGATTTAAAGTGCAAAGAAATAACTTTCACTAATTCGCGAAGTCCGTGGACTCAGTGCACGTGAGTGATACATCTCTACGGAACAACAAAAGATACAGCTTCCATCAACACCATCTTTCAACGTTAGCTAAAAATGTACCCATTATAAAAATCGTATGACTGTTATAAAATTACCACCATTATGAAAACCGCGTCGTTTTTTCAGTAGCACGTTTGATTTTCACACACACGTTTTTGATTTGGTGCCACATTCTTATATCTCAAAGTTTTACCACCGGTTTTTCAGTGAAGGAAAGCATCACAAGGAAACCTGTTTATACAGGGTCATAGGTATTAAACGCAAAAAAAATTGCTTTTCCATACATTTTGCCGCGTGTTGACGAAGTTTTTGTATGAAAAAGCTGATTTTTTCTTCGTAATTTTCCAAAAATCCTAGAACAAAAGTTGTTTGTCTAGATGTACTAGACCCGCCCTTAAAAGGTTTTGCGTTTTATACCTATGACTCTGTAGCTATAGGTCCATAAAATAAATTCGTTGGTAATCCACTAAGCCTTACTGGGCCAACGTGGTCGATATGGTCAAATCACCTTTCGTGTGTAGAACCTACGTCTTGCAGTGCGCAGTGGACTATTCAGAACACAGGTACAGACTGTTTCATATATGAATTTCAAGGAAGTTACATATTTACGCGACGCGTGACCAAAATGCTGGCGTTTATTTGGCTCAACGCATAAGCATTGCCATTCAGCGTGGCAATGCTGCCGGCATGCTGGGCACGCTGACAACTGGCAGGGGGCTTGAGCATTTGGATTATCTTTAGACCTTCAAGGGTCTGTGGATGATCCAATGCTTTTTATGTATAGGTAGTAGTAATGTAGGTAGTTTTAGCATTTAGTACCTATTGTATTTTGTTGTAGTTAATAAAGGCACTCTTGCCCGGTAAAAAAAGAAAGTTACTTTATCATGAAATCTGAGTATGGTACGAGTTCTCCTTCTGATTTCAATATTGACTGTGGCCAAGCCCAGTATTCACTAGGTAGTAGGTTGCCTTGAGAGCCTCGGTCATTAAAGAAAGTAATTATTTCTTTTTTCTCCTAGTTCTTTGTTGAAAGTTTGTTTAATTGTCAAAGTTAGTGGACGCTGAGCCGCGCCTGAAAACTTAATGAATTACTGATAAATCCTTTACAATAAAATTTATTTTTAGTTTATTTTAGTACTATCGCAGTGGCACACTCAGAAAGGATTATGTCTATCTCATATTTATAACTACGTCTTTGTTTTATGCTATCTGTGCAGAAATATCGAGATTATTTGAAACTTTGAAACGTTTCACGCGATATCTTTTTAAATTATAGCCTATGTGTATTCTTTTGATGTATGAGCATTATTATTGTAAAGATTCATCTCAATCCGTTTAGAAGTTTTTGCGTGAAAGAGTAACAAACATTCATACATACTCACAAACTTTCGCGCTTATAATATTAGTACGATATAGTAGAATAAGGGTGGCTCGCAGTTTCTTAGTGACATCGAATATCAGAAATGAAAAGGAGTTGAAATTATTTCAATACTGCAAATCAAATAGCCGTAGGCAGGGCACATAGAATGGAGGTCTAATACCTACGCAAATTCTTCTAGACGACAAGCATATTCAAGGATATATAATTGGGAAATAATTTAATTTGTTATAGTGCTTCCACATTAGGTATATCTCAAAGAATTGTTCTTTTTGTGATAAACATTTGAAAAATTAGGACCAACACTGAAATTGCGAGAAAAGAAACAACTATTTCATGGATACACTTTGTCCAAAATCAAGGCACAACTGATTTATTTAAAATACTATTTTTTGCCTGCGGCTTTACTCGCACGATATTTTGAACACCTAGGAACCTTTTTAACCGAATCCCAAGAAGGATTCTATGTTCGTCTGTATTTTTTGTGTGTTCATCGATAATTTCGCCCATTGTAAATTGAATCGAAAAATTCTTTTTTGTTTCAAAAGGGTATACTTCCGAGGTGGTCCCATTTATTTTTTACAGAAATCGGCTGAGCCGTTTTCGAAAAATAAAATATAATGTAAACAATTCCAGCGACATTTTCGAATTTTGTTTACGATGTAAGGAAAGAAAGAAAGAAAGAAAGAAAGGAAGAAATATTTTATTTTTGCAGCAAACAAACAAATTAAAAATTATTACATATCTAATTATATACAAATAGGCGTCAACTAAAACGCACCCAAATGTTTGCCACGAAACCGGTCCTAACTCAGCGTTGAAAGCTAGTTGTAAACAACCAGCGCTGGTTTTCTGTTGGGACCGGCAAGTGACGTCACGTACGACATACAATTATGCATCCCTAGTGTCCCACAAAACGTAAAACCAAAAAATAAAACAAATAAATAAAATAAAAACAACGTGTTGCCCTCCGGGAGTGCTGGCGAAAGTGAAAACTTGAACACAAAAACATGTAAAATATGTACATATACTCTTATAACAATAGTAATCACTACAAAACTTCAGATGGCACTAGTGTCATTTTTTAGAGATTCCTCACCTTTTTGATGATCAAACATGAATTTTCTCAGTTTGTATCTAAAACCGTACATACTTTGCAGAAAAGGCGGTTTTGCCATTCTTTGCGTCCATGGCATTTTAAGGGTTCCGTACCCAAAGAGTAAAAACGGGACCCTATTACTAAGACTCCGCTGTCCGTCTGTCTGTCTGTCCATCTATCTGTCAGTCTGTCTGTCTGGCTGGGTGGCTATCTGTCTGGCTGGGTGGCTATCTCTCTGTCTGTCACCAGGCTGTGTCACGTAAACTAGCTAGAGCTAGCAGAGAGTTGAAATTTTCACAGAAAACGTACTCCTGTCACCGCTACAACAACAATGAATACTAAAAAACAGAATAAAATAAATATTAAAGGGCTTCCTTACAACTGTAACAAACTTAAATGTTTAGCCGTTTTTTTTTCTCTACATTAACAACGGTTAACACGGACAACAAAAAATCTATTGCTGGGTCATAGAGTAACAAACCAACAAACACACTTTCAGATTCTTAATAATAGTAAGAATTTCAACTAGAAGAAAATACTTACAGTGCCTGACACAAAAAATTACGTGGAAATTACAGAAGCCCTCCACGCACTGGTCATAAAGTGCATGCCCGCTATAAATCGGCCAAACACTGCTACCGATGTAGCCGAGGGGGCGAGTCCTGCTGTTCGCCAAAAAACTGTCCTATCCGTTCATCAACTGGAGTTAATATTCCCCTAAGGAAGTAGGATAGGAAACTGGGAACTTTCATACTGGGGATCAGGAAACGTCAGATATTAACCGACTTTCAAAACACGATGAACATCGATAATTTCGCCAATTCTGAACTGAATCGAAAAATTATTTTTTAATTAGAAAGGGTATATACTCTCAAGATGGTTCCATTTAAATTTTACAGAAATCGGCTCAGCCGTTTTCGAAAAAACCAACAATAATGTAAGCAATTCAAGTGAAATATCAGAATTTTGTACAAGATGAATATCGATAATTTCGCCAATTGTGAACCGAATCGAAAAATTATTTTTTAGTTCGAAAGGGTATACTCCCAAGTTGGTTCCATTTAAACTTTACAGAAATTGGCTGAGCCGTTTTTGATAAATCAAGAATATTGTAAACAATTCGAGCGAAACATTCGAATTTTGTAGACGATGGAAGGCGGTTTTCCCATTTTTTGTGAAAAATAATTATTCTGTTTTATTATTGGCTATATGACAGCCTGTCGGTAACACAGCGGCACATGACTTCACTAGACCTTTGTCTGAACATAAAATGCCGAGTGCTCCTACAGAGCGTAATTGACACTGTAAACTGAGAAAACGTATAACGTCAGTAATACAACAGCCGCTATATGGCGGTACCGCTATGCTAGGAAAGCAAGCTTTAGTTACGGCTTTGTTCGGCTTTACAATAGTTCGGCCCTTTCAAAATAAAAAAAACATTTTTTCGATTCGGTTCACAATTGGCGAAATTATCGATGAACATACACAAAACAAAAAAAAAGATATACTCACGAACAGAGAACCTCCTCCTTTTTGGAAGTCGGTTAAAAATCAAGCGTACCATGAGCGAGAGTACGTACCACTGCGATATTCCCGAAGCGACGTAATAGGAGTTGCCAAGTTCGCTCGGAAAAATTGAAATTAATAATTCAGGCATTGCTGGTGCTCGCCGCGCGCTGCTTCGTTCGGCTAATTGGCGGTGAAATGCGGGTACTTCGCTTACGAACCTACCCGCAAAATACAAGGAGTGAGAGAAGCAAATGGGAACAAGTACGGTCCGTTCACAGCTATTTTACCTCTGGCATTTCTAGCTCTGTTTTCGCTATTTTTTGTAGTTATTAAAGCCATAACTACAGTACAGATATCTGAACAACTCTGTGGTCATAACCACAGATTAATAAATAGTTACTAACGTAATCATAACACACCATCACAAGTTAGATAGAGACAGCAACAAATGTCACAGAGGTAAAATAACTGTGAATGGACCAATGTACTGTTGAACAGCGGCCGGTATTTCACTTATAAATCGACGGACACCGGAGTCTTAGAAACAGTGTCCCGTTTTTACAGTTTGGGTACGGAACCCTACAAATGGTATACCTACATCGAATCAAGCGAACTATTTTTTAAACAATTTTAGTATATTTACTTTTACTATAGGTCCAACTCCGAAATTACGGAAAATCTGTGGTTTTATAGTAAACAGTCCGTTACTATTGTAAAATGAATGGAAAAGATGATTTTTTTACTCGATTGCAGGGTAGTTCACTGTAAAAGTGGTTCAATCTACCAAAGTTGCCCTTTAATGGTAAATCGCAATATAACTGTTTAATGTAATCATAACTTGTATTAATAAGAAGAATAGCGGATAGAAAAGCTTTCATCTATACTAATATAATAAAGAGATAAAGTTTGTGAGGTTGTAGGGGGTAATTTCTGGCCGCGGAGGAGTGCGCAAGCGTGCCCGTAGCCCCGACACATGGCGCAGTGGCGGAAACACCCCAGGTTTTTAGTGGGTATGCCACCGACTAGCGGTGGACACTCCCACATAACCACCGGCCTCCCCAGGTTTGGTGGTATCCATAAAGGATTTTCCTGGGTCGAAAAAAAAATGGGGGTAATTTCTGGATCTACTGAACCGATTTTGAAAATTCTTTTACGAATAGAAAGCTACTTTATTTGTGATTATCATAGGCTACAAAGTCAGCGCGGGCGAAGCTGCGAGCAAAGGCTTAGATTAAATTCGTAAACTATTTATAGAGGCAAGAAAACTGCTTTTATACGCTTGAAAATATGGCTCTGGTTAGTCGATTCATCATCAAAGTGAAATATGGCCTGTTGGCGAAATGTCTTCATCATCATAATATTCCAATTAGCCACTCTAAAAGCGGGCGATATTTATCCCAGTTTTGTGGAGCGCGCACACCGTAAGTTTTGTAATTGATTTTCTGTGACTCGTAAGTATCGTGCTGATTATTTTAACCTTGTAAAAAGTGGTAAGATTTATCATATTATATAAAAATCAGTCAAGTGCGAGTCAGACTCAAGCTTGAAGGGTTCCGTAATATGTTGTTTTAGCCCCATTTCCCGTGCCATTATTAATATCGAGAAAAGAAATCACGTTTGTTGTATGGGAGCCCCTAAATATTTACTTTATTCTGTTTTTGGTATTTGTTATTATAGCGGCAACAGAAATAAATGATCTCTGAAAATTTCAATTGTCTAGCTATCATAGTACATGAGATACAGCCTGGTGATAGACAGACAGACGGACATCGGTGTCTTACTCTTACTTAATAGGGTCCCGTATTTTTTTTTGTGGTAAGTGAAATGATCAAATATAGGTAAGTTTCTGTACAAAACTATTTTATTTTTCCTTATAATTACAAAGTCATATTACGTTAATTTTGTACAGAAAAAAGATCTTGCAAAGTGGGATCAGACCAGAGAGTACAGTAGCTTAAAAAATCCAAAAAAAATATAGTAAATACATGCGCAGAGTAGAACAACCGCATTGAATTGCATATTTTCTAATTTGATATTTTCGTTCAAGGCCATCACGTTGCCATATTTTAGAAGCAATGTTAACAGAAATAAGATCCGAAAATATGAAATTCCTTTGAATGAAGATTGTTATAAAAGAATAAAATAGGAAAATCATTTTCCGAAACAAATAAAGCAAATAATTGAATATTGTACAAGGTAATGGCCTAATCTCGATATATTATTGCAATATCTCTTTTACATATGATATTTTCATTTAATAAAAAATAATTCCAAGAAACAATTCAAAAGACCAATCGCAGCTTTTAAAGAAATGGAATAGCAGAATTAGTACGTTCGCTTGCTGTTTACAGCTTGAGGTTGGTCGTATTAAATCAGTTGATTAGATACCTACCTATTTGTCGAAAAGTCATTATGGTGGTAGTAATTGTATTGCATCCTATTTTATTATGGAGACGACAGAACAGCAGAACTTCTCTCTCTTCTGTGATGGAAACTAACGTGGTATTCACACATTTTAATCTTTTAAATCACGGGAATGTTACTCACGTCTATATTTCATAGACATTAGGTATAATTATAGTACCACTAAGGTTTCGATCGCATTCGGCGATCTTTCTCAAGTCGAGTGCTAGCACGCGGAGCCGTCTCGCAATGCACTGATTCAGTATTGCATCCTGCCCACGGGTATGGTGTACACCCGATTACCGGTGATGTAAACCCTTGCAGTACCTATCATTCAATTACATTTAAGTTAATAAAACCCAGCATAACTCAAATTAGTCTGTTAGTCAACAAAATACGATGTGCGAATACCTTTCAGAACCTCTCACAAACCTTTTTACGGCGTTTTCCTCCAGAATTAAAGCTAAAGATACCGAATAACATCGACAGGCAGTATTTTATTTTTATTTATGACCGCCCCGCAGCCTCGCTTCGGCAGCGATTAATCAACTCTATGCCGTCGGCTTAATGACCGTTTTCCTTTGCCTAATGACCTAGAATCTTTGAATGATGTTGTAGAAAACGCTTAATTATTGTTGTTGCTGAAATTCTGAGATCTTTTTTTGGGTTTGTTTGACAAGATATTTTTATACTAAATATTGTTTAGGGTGTTTCTATAGACGACAGACAAATTCTATAATATCATTGTATTCAAAGTTATAACTCACTTTCTTTTGTAAAAAAAATCAGTTGCTCCATACATTTTGTCGAGATTCGATGAACATCGCCGTAGGGTTGCGACTCTGTCCATTTTCTAGAGGATTCATTTCGGAGAGTGTGCATCTGAGCTGCACGACCTTATCCTATCATCCCCTTTTTACTACAGGACAAGTAGGAGGACGCCACATTACTACCCCTACACTGTCGATTTTCCTTCGATACGTACGAAGCGGCTTGACTCAACATTTCTGATTCGTACCGCCAGGGAATAATGGAATGAATCTTCCTGCTATCCTGTCTCCTAAGAGATATTATAATCTAAAGCTTTTCAAGGTCAGAGTGAATAGGCGTCTTTTAGGTCTGCGTGCTTCATCTTCGACCACAACGTCGCTTACCATCAGGCGAGTTGGTGGTCAAGCGCAGACTTATTTGCAATAAAAAAAGAACTTTGTGAAAGGAACAGCTGATTCTATTTCGCGATTTAAGGGTTACATAGTTGTAACCATGGTTATAAAAAAATGGAATTTAGAAAAAAAACCAGTCGTCCAGAGTAATACCCCGTAAGTAAGTAAGTTCGTATAGGCTGGGTGGCTAGCCCTGGTGTCAGAGTTCTTGAGTCGCCTGGAGGCCTCTGACATGGCTATCGGGCATAGAATTTTAATTTTAGTTACTTTATTGGCACTACGCTACTTGCTACGCCCTACTAGGCGCGATATATTTATTTAGCTTTCAAGAATGATCTGTACGTTTTTTTTTATCGGGCAATAGTGCCTTTATTAACTACAACAAAACTACACTACTATTACAAAAAAAGCATTGGATCATCCTCAGATCTTTGAAGGTCTAAAGATAATCCAAATGCTGAAGCCCACTGCCAGTTGGCAGCGTGCCCAGCATGCTGGCTGCATCGCCACGCTGAATGGCAATGCTTATGCGTTGAAATACATTTATCTATCTGTACGTTATGCTAATAAATAAATTCAAATTCAAAAATAATAAGGAGTACTTCAGCTAGGTAAAGCTCTTCAATTGTTTTGGAATAAAATACAGAAATTGTTTCATGACATCACACCACATAATTCACTACACCGTTTTTGGATTTGTCCGTGAAAAAAATAATTAATGGCGGATCTGTAATTTTACAGAAAATAGAGAACTGTCTGAAAAAGGGAGCTTTAGGAATAAATCACTACTTTATTTAGATGTTTCACCCTAACTTAGTAATGAATGGCTAAAATCTAACTATTAATCTTCGGCTCTGTGCCAGAATAAACAGTTTTCAGTTATCATAGCATTTGAATAAATATTTAACTGATAAAGCCCGTGTTAGGATAACACGTTAAATTGTAGAAACATGTTCTGGATAAATAAGTATTAAATTTGAAGTCAGTTTTTTTTTCTCTTTTTATTGATATCAAACAGGTGAACAAAAACTTAGTTGATTCCACTGGCTAAAAAAAAAAAACAAATTAAAAAGAAATTAACCCATTTTGAATTTACAACAAATAGAAATTGAAAAAACAATAGTAAATTAAAAATTAAAATGACAATAATAATTGATTTACACTTAACTCTAAATTGTAAGCCTTGGAAAATATTTCAATGTCTTTACCATTGTTTTTATTTAGAAGATAATTTGACAATTTTTATACTATTTACTATGGCAAATTTATATTACGGGGTCAACTCTAAAATCGCGTGAAACTGACTAACATGCAATTTGTCGAAAACTGCATGTTAGTAAAATTGTCTCCAACTTGCTTTAAAGCTAGTTAACTTTCGGAAGCGCGAGAGAATGTTTCTTAAAAACTAGAAATAAAACTAAGTTGTTGCCGATGCGAAGGCACTATAATTAATGAATGAAATACACTGATACATCTTACAAGATAACTTAGGCATCTAGGTGGTCTTATTCGCAGACGCATAGTCAGCTCTACTGATAAGACCAGTGCTCGGTTTGTTTCTGCGAACCGGCCGCTTATCTCTAGTATTAAGTTACGTGGGAACATACATTGAAATACATCGCTTAGAGTACTAGAGGTGGTGCTGTTCGATGAGAGAACATAACGTCTCCCTCCCTAAGCGAAAAATTATCGGAGCGCTCGATTTTAGAGGGATTCCGATAATTTTGAATGAAAGGATTAATTTTGGTGTACGAAACATAAAAATAATCAAAACGATACTTAATACTACTAATCCTAATGCTATGAGACTAATTGTAGAGTCTTTTCCTCTGTTATCACCGAAAACTTCACTGTTCTTCAAAGCAAAGGCCATGTATTTAACTTCGTCCAGTGCAATCTCTCGCATGTTGAGTGCATGTGCACTGGATAGGTTCTCGGTTGCGCGTAATTTCAGAAGGTTGATGATGGGTAGTGGGGTCCCTGGGTCCGCTTCGGTGTAAAGGCGGTGGTACCGGATGGTCGTCCCGTTGACAGTGACATGACAGGGCCTATTCAGCGTCACAACGTGCGTTCCGCATATCTGCTGCTTCGAAGCCTCTTCGCCGCAGGTCTCTGTGAGGGTTGTTTCCGATCTGGTGTATAGTATCCAGTTGTTTCTATCTATTTTCTGCAGCTTCACGTCCTGGACGTGAATGGGGTGTTGCTTGCAGATGCCAGTGATGTCCTCGTACCTCATTAGTTTTTCCTCGCATGAGGGTCCGCTGTATGGGGCGCGGTTGTCATCGTCGCAGAGAAACTCGTCTCCAGCAGCGAGTGAGCGGCACGGCTTTACGATCGGCTGATACTTCAGCCCTTTCGCCAATAGGAATGGGTACTTGGGTATGGGAAATATGGCAACGGTTAGGTTTTCAGGTTTAAGGAGGATGGGTAATGTGTACAATTTAAAATAGTTATACGTAACATTATCGGTCAGAGGGATTTCCAATATAAAGGTAATTTGGTCCTTTTTGATAAAAGATTTAACATGAATAGTTTCCTTAATCTTAATTAAATTAAATTCGTTGAGTACATATACCATGTTTCTAGATTCTGCTATCAAGTTCATATGGTATAGCAGTTCGGTGGAATTAATTATAGACTGGTATAGTATGGAGCTCTTGCTTAGAGCTAGAGCGGTTTCGATTTAACTTAATCTAATGAATATAGTCCTAAAACTACTTATGAATAAACTATATTGTTGTAATTATTTTATCGGATTAAAGTCTGGTTAAGGGTCCCGTTAAGCAAGCAAAAGTTGCAATAACATTACACATGAAATATATCTGAAAGTTGTAAAGTTAACTTTCCGCAAGTATAACGTTTAAAATTTTCCACAACTTTAAATTTGAAAGGTAATAGTAACTTGTTTCATCTATCTTGCTAAAAGGTTACAAAATATTACAAACAAAAACTTGCACTTGGCTTGCATTTATTTAGTTTTGAATTGCTAGCATTTATTTAGTTGTCGCAAAGTTACATTTCTAGGTTTTCAGTTTCTAAAAAATAATTTGTTTTTCTAAATTTTGTTGAGGCTATAGTTTTAAGTACATGTCCTAGAGGCAGGTGTGTGTGAGACTTACGGACTAGACAACAAAAAGAGAATTACGGCTCTCTACATGGATATGTCGAAAGCATTTGATTACGTTGACCACAAAATATTAATTAAAAAGCTTGAGCGATATGGTATAAGAGGTAATGTGTTAAATTTAATAAAATCGTATTTAGAAAACAGACTACAATACACAGAAGTTACTAGATTAAACACTACAAACAAAATAGAGTCGAAATTCCTCTCAAGTCGAAGGGAGGTCAAATATGGAGTGCCACAAGGTAGCATACTGGGACCGTTATTGTTTCTGGTCTACATTAATGACCTTCCCAGCGCCATAAATCACCCGATGGTTATGTTTGCTGACGACTGCACCGTAATTTTTGCAGATGACAAAAGTGGTGAGCACGAACATGACATTAATAGTACTTTAGAATCTATAATTGACTGGCTTCAAAGCAATAATCTAAAAATTAATCTTGACAAAACACATATGATGACATTTAAAAACAATAATTCTAATTTTGACATTTTAAATATACATTATCATGGCAAACCCATCAATGAAATTCAGACGACTAAATTTTTAGGAATTCACATCGACTCAAATCTATCTTGGAGAACGCATGTAGCTCATGTGTGCTCCAAGCTCAATCAATTTTCTTACGCGCTGTATATGTTACGTAAAGTGGCTAACGAAAACACTTTACTAAGCGCCTATCACGCTTATGTCGGATCAACATTAAAATATGGTGTTTTATCCTGGGCAAACTCCGTAGAAAAGCTATCGGCTCTAATAGCTCAAAAGAAATGTATTAGAGCAATATGTGGGTTGAAGCAAAGAGATTCCTGTAAACCTTATTTTCGGAAATTAAAATTGCTGACTCTTCCTTCGATATACATTTACGAATCAGCCGCACTAGTCAAGAAAAACTTAGATAAGTATGAAAAATCAACAAGCAAACGGCACAAAGATAGGCTGCGTGAACCATATCGGAGGACAGCCCTTTATAATAATAGCACGTTCATGATGCGATTGACCATTTATAATAAATTGCCGAAAATTTTAAAAGACACAAATAATATTGACATTTTTAAATTTAGACTTAAGAAATTATTAATAGACAAGACATATTATTCCATAGATGAGTTTTTAAATGACAAATCTTTGTGCAAATATAATGTATGACATAATCTCGCAATATTATTAATGTATAATTATGATAATATTATTAATACCTACATATAAAATTAAGAATGATAATTTTGCATGCCTTGATGCTAGAGCATGGTGCACATAATAATGTATTTTATGTTACCCATGTCTCCGCAAAATAAATATTTTGACTTTGACTTTGACTTTGACTTTGACTTTTCCTCTTTCCGCTGTAAGGAATGTTATACACAAATTTATAAATGGGAATACCAATTTCTGCAAACACAACGCCACGGCGATGCAGAATTTCAATGTGCGATACTAACGCCATCTAGTTTTTCAATGTTAAGTAAGAAACTCTACAGTAACATTTGATAACTTTCGAAAATTAAGTTCCAGCAACATTACTTACATAGGTTAGGTAAATAAAAAGAACAATTCGTAATGTTGTAGGAAAGTTGATAAAAAAATATAACAATAGACCTATTGTCGCAATGTTATACTATAATATTTCAGAAACTTTCATTTGTAAAGAACAGGCAATGCCAGACAGTGAAGTTAGTAAAATTACATTGCAGCAACGTTTTATATTGTAACGTCCAAATCACATTTTTGCAACAATGTTCACTACTTACATTTAGGTATGTTTGGGAGGCTATATCCCTGCAAAGTTGAAACGTAATCTTTCATGCGAAATATAACAGTAACATAATACAATAATTTTTAATAAGTTTCAACATAACAATAAGATCTATGTAAGTGACATGTTCCTGCAAGATGATGTTTGAAATTCACAAAATGTGCCTTATACAAACTTACTACAACTTATTGCAAGTTTCATGCTTAGTGAGGTACTTGTATTCGAAGTCGTTTGAATGGTCATATTTGTATAGTCCGTACATGTCGTTTTTGTGAGTATAAGGGTAAGTATCATCAGGGTAAAAATTTAGTTCATCGTCGTCACCGGTTATCTCGTTAAGCTTAAATCCAATAGAACGGGCGGTCCTTAAGGATACGTCGCCGGATTGCAAGTGTGGCGGGTTAACTTGTTGAGGTTGTTCATAGGGTGGCTTGTACCCAAATTGGGGTGGCTTGTACCCGAATTGGGGTGGTTTGTACCCAAATTGGGGTCGCCTATAACCTAGCTGAGGGGACGTCCCTAATCGGGGTCTGAACCCTTGCTGCGGTCTTGATTGTGGGCCTAATTAACCAAACTGAGGTGCGGAGCCTAACTGCGGGCGGTAGCCAAATCGAAGCTGTGTGAACCTTGGAACCGGTGGTCTTTTTAAATTTTGGTTCCCAGGTATACCGAACTGGAAATTGAGGCGCGGGAATCGCGGGTCTCATGGTATTCTGGCTAGTAGGCATTGAAAACTGAGACCTTAGTAAATTTGACTTCATCCCTGTCTCTTGTTCCTTGAAGTTTACTTCTTCCAGCAGAAGTTTTAAAGCATCCTTTTTTAGGATTCCCGTTTGTGCAAGAGTAGCAGCTCTATGTTCTTGCGCCATTTCTAATTAATTTTATTTTAATATAACTAAAATAAAATAAAACACACCTAATTTAGAGTCTCGGTAGAGATTATACCGACACTATTACTTAACATTAAATATTTTATCCTTAATTAGCACAATTTTATCGATTTGAGACAAAACCATCTGATATATTACTATTATTAAACACCTATCCTTAACTAACACAATTTAATCGATTTGAGACTAAATGTTCCGATACTATTACTTACTTTTATAAAATATCCTTAATTAAAACAATTCAATCGATTTGAGATTAAATGTTCCTATACTATTACGTACTTACTTTTATTAAATGTCCTTAATTAAAACAATTCAATCGATTTGAGATTAAATGTTCCGATACTATTACTATTATTACCTAAATATCCTTAATTAACACAATTCGATCGATTTGAGACCAAATTTTCCGATACTACTACTATTCTTAAATAATATATCTTAATTAACACAATTCAATCGATTTGAGACCAAATTGTCTAATTATACAATTAACACAAGCAAATCTGACCGATGACCAAGGTCAAAATTTACAATATTCGAGGAAAATGGGGGTGGAAGGTTAAGGAAGGCGAAAAAGGCTTACTCACCAACCGACCTGCATCTTCTGCGCCCGTAGATAACTTATTTGTTTGGTTCGTGTGGATAGCCGGAACGGATACAACTGAATTCAGTATTAACACCGTTTACTTAATACTGCACAACGCGGGGGAAATTCACCGAATTTAAGAGCGAACTTTTCGCGCTGGCTGCAGCCGACTATCCTACCGGCTGCGCCAGTTAACTTTCGGAAGCGCGAGAGAATGTTTCTTAAAAACTAGAAATAAAACTAAGTTGTTGCCGATGCGAAGGCACTATAATTAATGAATGAAATACACTGATACATCTTACAAGATAACTTAGGCATCTAGGTGGTCTTATTCGCAGACGCATAGTCAGCTCTACTGATAAGACCAGTGCTCGGTTTGTTTCTGCGAACCGGCCGCTTATCTCTAGTATTAAGTTACGTGGGAACATACATTGAAATACATCGCTTAGAGTACTAGAGGTGGTGCTGTTCGATGAGAGAACATAACGAGCTACAAGATGTTTTCCTAATGGTTTGCAGCAGAAGTAGCGGAAAACTCAATTAAGAATCATCACAAGGAAATTCCCTCTTAAATAGTTAAGGTCGGTGTAGAGCATTTGGTCCCCTGAGATTAACACAAGTGATACCATTAACATCTGTACATTATTAATGAATGAATATGATCTTCATAGAGCCAATGCCACAGACTAGGGCATAGTAGCAATAGTAGCCCTCACAGCGTTGTTTCACTAGTAAGTTCGTATAGGCCGGGTGGCTAGCCTTGGTGTCAGATTTTTAAGGCCGCCTGAAGGCCTTTGACATGGTTAAAAGGTTGAAACAGCCGGGACCTACAGTTTAACGTTTCATCCGAGCCACGGTAGCGCTCAGTTAGAAAATGCCACCCGCGGTCACCCATCCGAATACTGACCGTGCGGAACGTTGCTTAATTTCGGTGATCGCTGACAAACACCTAGTCAAACGAAGCTACGAGCGTTTCACTAGTTTTTGTTTACCGATCAGTGAAGTTATGTAACGCTCCGTAGTGTCTTCTGTCGGTCAGTCTTCGGATAACTGTCCGCGACTGACGTTTTTTTTTATATTGTAGAGAAATAGAATAAAACTCAATTAAGAATAGTCACCAGTAATGTCAAGCCGGCTTAAATAGTTAAGGTCGGTGTAGAGCATTCGGTCCCCAGAGATTAACACAAGTGATACCATTAACATACGTGCATTAGGTATTAATGAATGACTATCATCTTCATAGAGCCAGTTCCACAGACTAGGTGCATAGTCTCTACCACAGATCGTGAGATGGGACATGTTTTTACCCATAGGGTAAAAACGGGACCCTATTACTAAGACTCCGCTGTCCGTCTGTCCGTCTGTCTCCAGGCTGTATCTCATGAACCGTTATAGCTAGAAGGCTGAAAATTTTACAGATAATGTATTTCTGTTCCCGCTGTAACATTAATTAATACTAAAAATTGAATAAAAATAAAAAAGGGGGTCTCCCATACAAATAACTTGAATTTTTCGCTCGATATTATTAATGGTAACAGGTAGATGCTTGAAATATTCACAGAATATTTAGCTGCATGCTTACTTTAATGACAAATAATCAAATAAAAATAAAATAAATATTTAAGGGGGCTCCCATACAGTACTGAATCCTTCGTGCGCGAGTCCGACTCGTACTTGGCAGATTATTCCTTCTAACGGGGACTTAACTTCAGACAAAAAATATCAGCTTAAAATCACAACTATGCATAATGTCAATAGTTACATATAGTTATTACTAACAGAGTACAACATATTACTTATATTTATATCCTCTGGTTGGCCGTCTGATTTCGTCTATCTAAAATTTTATTAACCACTTTTTAATGTCATTGCAGAAGTCGGTCTGGAACATTGTTTTTAGTTTTACTGATTTTTTTACTTGCATATCAAAGATCTAACGATATGTCACACACAACTGACTTCATATATTGGCCCTTCTTATCAAAGCAACCAGAGCTTTATATATTATATACCTATGTTATACATTTACCTATTTATCATTTTTCATATCTACCACTAACAAATTTTGTTAAATAAAACTATTCATTTACGTTTATAAACGAATACTAGCACAATATTTATTATTTTATTTTTATATCTTTTTTACCATTATTTAGAAGCTATACCTCTGTACCTTTTCTATTCTGTTACATCTTCGCCGCGTACAACGCGCCGAACGTATTGAAGTGACGTTATTCAACCAATCCTGCACTCACGCGCAGGTAACACACATGCAGCTCAGTTGCATCGATGAATAACACGCACACCTCGAGCCAGGCTAATGTTACCCACACAACTCCATCGTTTGTAGTGGTGATCTACCTTATCGCACGCACACGCACGCCATTTATTTTACTCAAATGCATTCGCAGTTGCACCCGTAATAGTAGGCATCGCTTCATAACTCACTATTGTCCTTAACTGGTATGATTGTAATAAGTACCTTATGATAGATTAACATAAATATTTTAGGATTAACTTAGATATCATAGGTAGTTTAATAGTTTAAATTTAGTGGACTTTTCATTAACCGTGTATTTCAACTAGTTTCTTAAGTTCGTTTCTTGAAATATCTTGCATATTTTTTTAATAAAACTACTATTAGTGGAAGAGCCTGGAGCCCACGTCACAGGCTACCCTAGTGTGGGCCCCAGTGTACACCGATTGTTTAAATATTACCTAATTTAAGTTTCAGTAAACTGTATTATGTTTTAATTGGTGTAAGTTTTTTAGTACTAAGGTTTATTGAATAAATATTTTTATTATTTATTATTATTATTATTACAACACTACACTTTGCAATAAATGTTTCATATTTCATACTCTCGAGGGGACCACCCATTTAAATTTTACAGAAATCGAAGGTGCCGTTTTTGTAAAATCAACAATAATGTAAACAATTCGAGCGATATATTCAAATTTCGTACACTATGAACATCGATAATTTCGCCAATTGTGAACCGTTTTCCATTTTTTGCGAAAAATAATTACCTGTTTTATTTAGCTGAGATATAGCATTGAAATCTTTGACACAGAAAATGTGCATTTTTTTTATTTATTTTTATAAAATAATATTTATTTCTATCAACCGCAGTTAATTTTACGGTACTATTTAAATCAAATGAAAATGCAATTATTATGATTTCAAAATTATTATTTAAATAAGTTTATTCATCCCACCTGCTCGAAAATGACCCATTACATGTCATAGAATCTCCACGTAAAACGAGTCATTATTATCTTAACACAATCTCGAGGGCTATGGCAGGTCAATAATGTTGTATGAAACTCCTTAGGGGTTAAAGTGATTTTAATTTGGAACGTCTAATTGGTATGAAAATCTCTCAACTTAGAACATTTAAGGACATCGTGAAGAGGTTTCATTTTGCAAAATCAAATGTAACCTCTTTAGATTGTACGGCAACTGGCATTATAAGGAGGTTCTACTCGACTTCACAGAATAAAACCTCTTTGGTGCCCGTATTGGTTCGAATTTATAGAATAAAACCTTTTTGCAATGCCCGTGTTAGGCTATGATAATCGACCTGGCCATGGTCTTATTTTTTTCATGGTCTTATTTTTTCCATTCTCTTTTTTATTATAAATTGTGTGCGATTCTATGAAAATTCGTAGGTACATTATAATTTGTTTTATCTACACTAATGTTGTAACATTCTACTTATGTTTCCAATACTTGACTTATAATGGCTACTGTTATAGCGCAGACAACAAAACACTCAATTGCAAAACCGTTTAACTGAGTTCTCGCGAGACAGGGACAGAGACAGGTGCGAGCGGCGGGGACCCGCCGCTCGGCACCTGTCTCTGTCAGACTATAAGCAATTTCACATGATGTTATAATATCCACATCGATATTGTAAAATCTCATTATAACATCGCGCGCTCGCTCCTGATTGGCCCTGCGCGCGCAGCTGCGCTCTCGTTGGTTAGATTTAATGGCGCCAAGTTCACTGTGATAATACACGTACGCGTGAATTTAATGTTTCGCAATATGTTTTTTATTTTTTATTTTTATTTTTATTATTGAAGATAAAGTAGTGTATGCAACTGCATATAACACGGGTATTAAAACACTCGTTACTATTATGAAACTCGCTGCGCTCGTTTCATAAACTCACACTCGTGTTTTAATACCCTTCATTGTATGGCAGTTGCATAAACTAATATTAATTTATTGTGAAAAATACCGAGTTGCATAATGAGTACCTACCTCCACTTAGTGAATGTATGACGTATGTATTACTCATATTCTTGGGGTTATATTTTCTCGCAGGATGTGTGAAAAGTAGAGTGTGGACCTCTAAAACCAAGTTTGTCTTCGTCTTGGGAGACTTGAACCTCGCTGCGCTCGGGAGTTAACTATAGAGTCCCACGCTACGCTCAGGGTCCAATTGTCGCCCGTGACATAAGACACCACTTGGTTCTCTTGGTACATAATCTACTATTTCTTACTCCTAGATGTTTCTTTTTGTAATAAAGCGTAGCTTAGGAGGTGCACCGACAAGGTGAACCAGTGATGAAATCAACGACCCACATAAGAACTTATTACTAGTTTTAGTAAAAAAAAAACGATTCTATGGTTTTAGTAGAAATCCATGGAAGATTCCCATGTCCAACAGTGAACATTCTACGGCTTATAAGATGATAATTATTTTGAAATTCCTCACTGAAATGTAAACTGATTTATATTAACTGATTTATAGTAAGTAATACCCTTAAGGGCAGGTACTTAATTGGGTTTCAGGTTCGCTTGCCCTCCACGATACATTACATAATTATGTAACCACTACATTAGTTTAAACCGCATTATCTTGTTTCAATAATTGATTGGAGTGTATTTACTACTGGTTAATAATTATTCATGTAATTTGAGAGCCCATAATGGAATAATTATTACATTACTAGCTTTTGCCCGCAGCTTTGGCCGCGTGATATTTAGATTTTTGTGCTATCTCACAGAAAACAGGATCCTTTTATTTTTAACCGACTTCCAAAAAGGAGGAGGTTCTATGTTCGAGTGTATGTTTTTTTTATGTTTGTTTATCGATAATTTTGCCAATTGTGAACCGAATCGAAAAGTTATTTTTTTGTTCGAAAGAGTATAATCCCAAGACTCCCATTTAAATTTTACAGAAATCGGCTGAGCCTTTTTTGATAAATCAACAATAATGTAAACAATTCGAGCAAAATATTCGAATTTTGTACAAGATCGAAGGTGGTTTTGCCATTTTTTGCGAAAAATAATTATTTCGAAATAAAAAGTAGCCTTTATCACTCTCCGTCTTACAAAATATGTCCATGCCAAAAATCAAGTTAGTCAGTTGCTCCGTTGCTGCGTGAAAGGGGAACAAACCAACAAACACAATTTCCGATTTAATATATAATATTAGTAGCGATTCTAAAGCTTGTAACTTATTTGATAATGGTTTTTAGGGTTCCGTACCCAAATGGTAAAAACGGGATCCTATTACTAAGACTCATCTATCCATCCGTCTGTCCATCTGTCTGTCTGTGATTGCTAGACAGATGAAATTTTCACAGATGTTGTATTTATGTTGCCGCTATAACAACAAATACTAAAAACAGAATAAAATAAATATTTAAGGGGGGACCCCATACAACAAATCCGAATTTTCGACTCGTACGACGCGAGTTCGACTCGTACTTGGCCCATTATTTGTGTGCGTTAGAGTTATGAAGGACTTAAAAATAGCGGGAGTTATATTATGATCTGTCATCCGAGCTATGGTAGCGCTCAGTAGAAAATGCCACCCAAGGACACCCATCCTAAGACTGATCATAGTGACCGTTGCTTCACTTCATTTGATATAGTAGGTACATAAAAATACCACAGTGACATAGAATGTTGCACACATCCATAATTATATAAAATTATAAAAAAACACATACAGGTATTTCTGTTTTACGAGATCCATCCAGACTGTCAGTAAAGTATTCCCGCTCCATCTTCACATTGAAAGGCCCTGACATGTTTACGCGTGCCTCTTACTCTCATACATAATGTTCATGGTAATTGGTAACTTTCGCTTACCTCATAAGAGCAAGTTTAGTGACTAGCACCTTTTATTAGTGGACCAACTCCGAAAAAATCAGCTGTTTTCAATACATTTCGTCGATAATAGTCAATAAGACTTTTTATATGAATGGACTTTTTCCTTCAATACAGAAAACATACCTACATACTAGGTAATTGCGAATTACAATATCCTTCCACGGACGGCAGTTGGGTACACAAACCTTTCTGTTTCAGCGTACACACCATAAACATAAGGTGGACTAGCTACTTACACCTTGGACCTGAAAATACGTTCCCCAAAATGAGTAAGCTAAGATAAGCGCAAGTAAATCCAAGAAGGTAAACATCTAAACACTAGTAAACCCGTACCATTTTACTGCTCGTAAAACTAAACATTTTTATGAATTCCCTCAAAGAGATGGGAGTAGAGCTTGCATTCCACCAAATCGGATCGGAACGATAACAATATGCTCATAATTTTGGTATAATCTTTCATGGAGCAACAGTGGGACAGATATATACTTGATTTTTTAGGGTTCCGTTCACAAAGTGTACAAACGGGACCCTATTACTAAGACTACGCCCCGTCCGTCTGTCCGTCTGTCTTTCACCAGGCAGGTGAGGGTGTATCTCATGAACGGTGATAGCTAAACCGTTGAAATTTTCAAAGATGACGTATTTTTATTGCCGCTATAACAAATACTAAAAACTGAAAAAAATAAAGGCTCCCATACAACAAACCTTACGATAAACGGCTAAAAATTTTCCTTTCCTAACAACACCGGTATATATTTATAACGGTGAAAGGAAGATGCTTGAAATATTCACAAAATATTTAGTTAAATGTTTACTTCAAAAATAAATAACAATATTAAAATAAAATAAATATTTAAGGGGACTCCCGGGGGATACAAGAAACGTGTTTTTTTGCTCGGTATTAATAATGGCAATGCTTGAAATATTCACAGAATACTAAGTTGTATATTCCCTACAAAAATTAATTATTAAAATAAATAATATTAAGGGGGGCTTCCGAACGGGACGAAACCCTTCGTGCGTGAGTCCGACTCGCACTTTGCCGATTATTCATGGATAGCACAAAAATCACAACGACCCACCGATGAAACCACTTTGAAAAAACTTTCCTTTTTTTAAATCCGTATAGATTTGCGTTTGACTTCGTACTGCCTGATGGTAAGCAAATATGCGGCTATAGTCAAACCGCTAAACTCAGACTTCGCCTGCGCGATACAGGGGCGCCGGGGGAGACGACACAGGGGACTGAGACAGGCGCGGGCAGCGGGTCCCCGGCGCCCGCACCTGTCTCAGTCCTCTTTGTCGTCTACCCCCGCGCCCCCGTACCCGCGCAGGCGAAGTCTGAGTTTAGCGGTTTGACTATAGAGTGGAGCACGCTTACCTAGAAGATACCTATTTACTCGGGATTTGAAGACACCCACGTCGTACTTTAGCGGGATAAGACAGACAGAGCGTTCCACATTCTGGCTGTTCGTATAAGGAATGAGGATTCGAAACGCTTGGTTCTAACGCGCGGAATGTCCACCATAAAAGGGTGGCGCTTTGGTCGCGTCTGTCTAGCCGTACGATAGAAGAAAGGGGCAGGTGGGACCAGATTGTGCAACTCCTGGGCGCACTCACCCAATTCTCCCACTCTCTGTTTATCTAAGCCAGCCTAATGTATACCGGCCCTCTTTCTTCTCAGGTAGACCCCTTGCTTCCCGTGCTGGCTCCAGGAGACAAGGAGCGTATCAGCGCGGAGAAGACCTCTGCTCGAGGCACGGTCTTTTACTCGCAGGGGCAGATCGACTTTTGCACTGAAATGGCTCTGAAGATCGGCGCCAGACCAGCTTCGCCCTTTTCTGCTCCGCTTTTGTAGAGTCCACGGGCCTTAAGCTAACAATATCGGAGTACCTTCAATTGGTGATGTTTCTTTTAAGGCTATCCGTCATTCTTGGGATGGGGTAAACAAGTGGATCGATCGGTTAAGTTTCGGTTTCAAAAGTAAACTAAAAGGACACACTTATTACTTAGTTTTTGGGGTTTCATACCCAAAGGGTAAAAACGGGACCCTTTTACTAAGACTCCGATGTCCGTCTGTCTGTCTGTCACCAGGCTGTATCTCATGAACCGTGTAAAATGATGAAATTATTTGAAAATAAATATTTAAAGGGAGGTCCCATGCAACAAACGTAATTTTTAGGGTTCCGTACCCAAAGGGTAAAAATGGGACCCTTTTACTAAGACTCCGATGTCCGTCTGTCTGTCTGTCACTAGGCTGTATCTCATGAACCGTGATAGCTCACAGTTGAAATTTTCAGAGATGATGTATTTCTAATGCCGTTATAACAACAAATACTAAAAAACAGAATAAAATAAATATTTAAAGGGGACTCCCATGTTGTTTATAATAAACTTTGTATTTTGACAAGTTACAAAAAATGTTAGTGATAAATTGATTTTGATACATTAAGCTATAAGTCCTGGCTATTATCTCAGCTTATGAAACGATTTATAATTTTTATAGTGCTTTCCACACTAGGTTTATCTCAAAGAGTTGTCTTTGTAATAACCATTTCAAAAATTATCTCAGTTTATGTTTTTTTTTTTTTTAATCTTTATTAAATTGCTTTTTCGCATAGCGAAAATGTCGCACTAGTAGGGAAAACAATTACATCTTAAATATTTACAATAAATTAGTCCTATTAGCTAGACCTGCTTTCACCATGGCTAGTATCTTCTTTGTCTCATCAGATGTAGGTTGAGCTAAATACGAATTACATAAACCAATGGAACTGTCCTGGAATAACAGGCGTCTGGGCGCCTCGTTGCGGACGCATTCCATCAAAATATGGTAGGTATCTTCTATTCTCAAGCAGTCGCAACAGAGCGGCGAATCGGTCTTGCGCATGAGGTGGGCAAACATATTCAATGGAATGTGTCCGGAACGAAGCCGTAATAATAAGACTAGGTCCTGCCTACAGAGCCGACAGTTATCTATCCACGGCGCGATGTATTTATCTCAGTGGCCAGGATAGATTGCGGTTTATAATTAAGCCTCTCTGAAACAATGTAAAATAAACAGTAAACTATTCATTACACGTAACTCGTATACATGAAATAATTATTTTTCGCTAAAAATAGCATGACCGACTTCAACCGTGTACTGAATTCGCGAATACTTTGCACGGATCGATAGCATATTTTACATTATTGTTGATTTATCAAAAATGACTCAGCCGATTTCGATAAAATTTAAACGGAACCAATTTCGAAGTGTACTCTTTTCAATAAAAAAGAATTATCAAAATCGGACCACTATGTAAAAAGTTATGCGTAGTTATACATAAAAATGAAAAATAACAAAAAATATACGCGTCGAATTGAGTACCTCCTCCGTTTCGTTGGTCAAAAGTTTTAAAAAGATCAGTTCCTCATAGTAACAAAATAAACATGGCACTCGGCAGTTCCGCGTCCATAGATCAAACTCGAAAATCTGCACAGACGCGAACCGAAAGAAGGTTCCAAAAAGTCGCGTTCAATTTAATAGCAATAAGTCAGAAACCGAGCGGCGTCTGACGTGGCATTTTTACACGTTGGCTGGAAGAATTTTTTACAATGTACGATTTATAGGAATAGTAGGTATTTTTATTGAAGTGAAACTTCTAATGCGACTTCCAAGACTTCCAACCAACAAGGTTTGGTTATAGGGTTAAACGTTTACCGCAGCGAGTTTCGTTCGAGTCTGGAAATAGATTTGTAACAGAATTACATTGCCGGAACGCATGAACAGCTTGGATTTTTTTTAGGCGCTAGATACAAAGTAAAAAGTCGCCAGATATCAGAAATTTGAACTGAAAAAAAACCACCAAATTCCACCAAATATTTTTTTTGTATCTCAGACTTATAAAAACCTAATTTAAATAGAAAACCAACGACATACATAATATGTTACTTAAAAAATGGGTCAGCTGTTTTACTATGTACCAATTGACATTAGATTCGATATAAGGCAATGTATACTTAAATAAATAAATATACCTATTTACCTAACTAGATACTTCTTTAGACAGTGAAATGAAACTACAAGAGTGATTTAATTTGTTATTCAGTAATCAAGATCAAAAAATGTAAAAAACAAGTTTAATGTAAAATAATTTAAATTCAAGATCATCAAATCTAACTAATTCTATGAATTCATCATCATTCATATCTCTGACGTTACTGTCGATGACGCCGACGTCGATGCTGACGATGTTGTAGGTTCTTGCTGGTATTTTTTGTACGAATACTTAGTATTTTTGCTATTAGATGCAATGACGTCACAGACTATTGACTAGGGACGGGAAATCCCCGTTCAAATCCAAAGCATAAAACAGTATGGAATTCCTAAATGGTTGGGGATTTCCCTTAAAAATGAATTGCTAGATCCCATATTTAAAATCCACCAAAAACCGCCAAAAAAAATAAAAACGCCATGTAACGAAAAAATACCACTAGGAGCCCTGTAAAAGCACCAGTTCTGGCGGGAAAACCACCAAGGTGGCAACCCTGCGCATGAAACCAAAACACTTCGTCCATCGACGGAGAAAGTCAATAGTCAGTCAGTTTAGTTAAGAGTAAACTACTATATTTGACTTCTTTCGCGCGGAGGGACTCCACGCACTTTTTTTAACAATATTTTTATCACCGTTTCTGTAATTAATATTGTTTAAAAAGTCATTACAGGCCTTGAGGGCCCCACTGACCATCAAACCAAATGGATGACATCCAAATGGATGTGGTCAATGTTGCCAATTTTGTGTATTTAAGTTTAGACGTCAGTTTTTACAGAAACATTGTTGGAAGATATAGGTAACCAGAAATACAATTTACATAGAGATAAATCCACAGATGATTTAGTTTGAACCTCATGACAAGTTAAATTATTTTTGACGCTAAAGCGCTCGCTAAACCAATGAAAAGTCGCCATTTCTAACGACGAAGTCTCAAACTCGTAACATCGAATGGATGTCATCCATTTGGCGTAATAGTCAGTGGGGCCCTTTATAATACTTTACTTTTCAGAAAATCGTTTAATATACTTAATAGAAATATGTCGCGCACAATCTATAATGGCATTATTACACTTTGACTGAGTGCAATTCTTGAAATGTAAGGAAAAGTAAGTGAAATGGGCGTTTATAGTATTTTTAAATGCAGAGGCCGTATGGAAATGCTTGTTATAATCTCGTTAACTGTTAATCTAGCTAAAAATATAAATTCCGTAGTGCTAAAGTTATAACTATTACAGGCAAAATAGATAATCTCGCAGCTTTCAAAAAGTTATTACGTAACTACATAAATTAGAGACCGCGCGGCGCAAAAACAAAAAACACCGGTATTACTCAGCGCGAGCATAGCGAACGCAAAATTTTGAAGAGATTTTGACAATCTGGAATTTGTTTTCATTATTTCGGCCAAGTTTTGTCATGATTCTCCAGGGTTATCTACATGCCCTGTAATAAGCTGAAAGGGAGTGATTAAGACCATCATCAATTGACAACTTTTACTACGGGGCCACACCAGAAAGCCTCCTTTCAGCTTAGTATACCAGCGGCCGTATTGTGTACGCATTCTGAGTTCTGACATTCAGCTTAGCGTTTTCTCCCGCTCGTTTTCATGGCGCGAGTAACTGGTGCGAGCAGGAGAAGAAGAGAAGCCGCCCAGTGACTGCCTCGGTGGCTCAGTGGTTAGTGACTCTGACACCTGGATCAAAAAGACGTGGGTTCGATCCCCACCCAGAGCAAGCATTTATGTGATGAACATAGGTGTTTGCTCTGTGTTCGGGTGTTATTTAGGTACTACGAGTATCTATATAAGTAAGTAAAAATATGATGATGTAGTATATCAATCTCTGGCAGATATATCACAAGCTTTGCTTGAGAGACCGTGTGTAAGATATCCCCTAATATTTATTTATTATCACATATTTATTTGATTTCCTAAATATACGTTTTTTTTCAACATTTTTGTAAAAAATAAAATACTATAAAAAACCTAAGCCAAGAGTGCCGCCGGCAGTCGGTCAGGGCTCAATTATTATTATTATTAGTTCTGGATAAACCTGTATTAGTTCTGGATAAACCTGTAGAGTCGTGCCATGTAAAGTGGGCGGTGAAGCAGCAAGTCAGCGCTCTTATAACAAGGGCGTGTTTATTCCTGCGTCCGCTCGCAGCGCCACCTAGCGCCGGACAACGTCTCGACATAATTGACACTTTGTCGAAACATTTACGGTGATAACTGCTGAAGACTGAGTGAATTTCAATAAGTACTATTTATCTTAATAAAAACGAAAGCTTTCGGGTGTTAATTTCTTCGGAAATTCTCAAATAATTTCTGGAATCTGTTGGTTCTACTATCAATTCTTGCTTTAAATTCGTGTGAGAGAACCGAATTCTATTTTAATTTAACTCCTCGCCCATATTTTAAAGAGTTTTCGCTATTTTTATTAATTTTGTTTTACTCTACAGCGATGTAACATAAAATTTCAAACTTCAAATATGACAAAATTTTGTATTTTGTATTTTCAATTTTTAAAACTCGGTTTTAAAGTCGATGTCTTTTGTACCTCAATCAGGGGCTTATTACCCGTTTGATATATATGTAGATAACCTGTTGCTAGAAATTTACCTCCTCTACAGACAAGTCGGTGGATGTGAAATTCGATACAAGCTGCGATCACATCCATCGACTTGCTTACTACAACGTATTTGATTAAAAAGCAAAACTTGTGTACACGCACTTCCACATCTATACACAGCATACCACACCATACCATACAATACACAACAAAAAACTGCGTAACATACACAGGACATAAGTACTGTCAAATAAGAATACAACATACTTACTCCTAACCAAAAGTCAATAAAAATTAAAAAAAAATAGATTTTGTTAACTAACCCGTTCCAGTACTAGTATCACATAATGTACTCCCGTGAAATATTTTAAGATCATTCCGTTCCGTGCATGGGTTGCCTGGAAGAGATCGCTTCCAGCGATAAGGCCGCCTTGAGTTACACTTATAAGTATTTCTTGTATTGCTATATTTTCTGTGTACAATAAAGTGTTTTATATTCTATTCTATTCCAGTACTTAACCAGATAAATACATCTGTAATCAAAAACAATTTAATTTATTTAAGTCTCTCCTAGAGGTATTATTTTGACTACTTCTTATGCAAAAGCTTTTGCCCTGTAGTATCATTCTCCACAACAATACTACAAAATAATCACCCAACAAATAATACCCTTCCAAAAAACATCTCCGAGCGATTGAACCGCTGAAAAATGCTTCTATTTCCTCCAAAAGTCCTGATATTATGTTTCAGGTACGGAAATTGATAAAGTTTCCTGGGAGATCGGAATTATTGAAACTCGATGCGAGCACAACAAAATTCAATAAGTGACTGTCACTGATTGGGATGGGGAGGCGGCGGGACTTCCGGAGAGCGAAAAAGCTACAAGAGGGTAGCGGAGATATTTGACTGCTGCGGTTGCCCAGAAGTTGGTGAACTTGACTCCTGGACCAAGAGACGTGGGTTCGATTTCCACCATCGGCTTGGCATTTTTTCTCTTACAATTCCATATTGATGAATCGCACCCAGAGCAAGCATTATAGGTGTTTGCTCTGTGTCTGGGTGTTATTATCTATATAAGGTAAGTATATATATTTAAAAATATGTAGGTACTAGCTTTTGTCCGCGGCTTCGCCCGCGTTTTTAATTTTTATGCTATCCCACAGGAACCTTTTATTTTTTCGGGATAAAACAGCCTTTGTCGCCGGCCAGTCTTTAAACCAAATCCATGCTGAAAATAAAGTTTATTCGTTGCTTTGTTGCTGCGTGAAAGCGTAACAAATATACAATCACATTTATAATATTAAGTAGGGATATGTAGTAGTAGATCATTCTCTGGTAGCCATGTTACAAACTTTGCTTAGTTTGGGGTCAGAGGTCGTGTGCAAGGTGTGAAGGATGTCCCATACATCGATTATGGGACATCCTTCACAAAATATTGATATAATAGGGGGACAGATGAATATACTCAATTTGTGATGTTAATCTTTACTAATATTATAAATCCAAAAGTGTGTTTGTTAATACGTTCATTTTTCACGTGGCATCGTAGCAACGATTTGGTTGATTGATTTTGCTTGATTTTTCGCATTGGTACAGTTCAAAGGCCGAAAAGTGACCTAGGCTACTTTTTGTCCCGAAAAATAAAAGGTTCTTAGAAGATAGCACAAAAGTCAAAATTTCACGTGGGCGAAGCCGCGGGCAAAAACTAGTCATGCATTTGCATCATCATTTGTATCATGCACAGAGATTTGTAGATGAACCCAGGGTTGTCGGTATAGCCCAGCGGATTAGCAAGTTGAAGTTGCAGTGGGTAGGGTACAACATTCTTAGAAAGGATGGCCGATGGAGCCGTAAAGTTTTTTGAACGTAGATCACGTACCTGCAAGCGTAGCGTAGGATGTCCACCTACAAGGTAGATCAATGATCTACTCAAAACGGCAGAATTACACTGGAGGCAAGCTTTTTCGTTGTATCAAATAACGTAGTTAATATTTTGTTTTTACTTTATTTCCTTTAAAAAAAATCAAAACGAAATAAGCAGCATTACGGTCAAATTAAAATTATATACTACTAGCGACCCGCCCCGGCTTCGCACAGGTGTATTATACATATAAACCTTCCTCTTGAAACACACTATCTATTTTAAAAAACTGCATAGCCCCACAAATCCGTTGCGTAGTTTTAAAGATATAAGCATACGAGTACATGGGGACAGACAGCGGGAAGCGACTTTGTTTTATACTATGTAGTGATTTACGCCTCATAGGTATATTACCCCATTATTATGATGTAGTAAATAATACCAAAAAAAAAAAGGCAAGTAGAGTGCCTCCACGCGGAAGAAGTGAAACTTCGACGCAACAGTGCTTTCCCACCCCCTCCATGGTAGCGTTAAACGATTTACGCAACCTTGTTGGAAGTCGCATTAGAAGTTTCACTTCAAAAAAACAATTTCCTACTTTACCAGTCGTCAATAACAATATCCAATGACTTGGACCACAAATGCTACCTACTTGACTTGTAACCGTTTACGATGTTTTCTTTCAACTGGCGTAGTGTGTTTATGCGCTGTGCTGAACGAGTTTTTTAGTTTATAGCTCAGTTTATAGCTACTTTGTGCGTTGTTACTGTTGTGGATAAAACTACTGACGTTGAGCTACCTCGCGGTAGACAATACATTCGTAGTATTTACAGGCTCAGACCAATAAAATAAAAAAATCGAGATAGAATGTTGAGAAACAAACAAGTGAGGCCGGCAAAACTACGCCTCGCCGTATACAGACACAATTACACACAAACAAGTACAACGAAACTACGCCTTGGCTTGTCAGTCATTCTATGGCGGCGCAACACCGACCAACTTACCACATGTATAAAAAACTGGCCTCACTTGTCTGTTCACGACGTTCTGTCTTGATTTTTAGGGTTCCATACCCAAAGGGTAAAAATGGGACCCTATTACTAAGACTCCGCTGTCCGTCTGACTGTCTGTCTCCAGGCTGTATCACATGAACCGCTATAGTTAGAAACCAGAAATTTTCACAGATGATGTATTTCTGTAGCCGCTATAACAACAAATACTAAAAACAGAATAAAATAATATTTAAGGGGGGCTCCCATACAAAAAAATCTAATTTTTTTGCCGTTTTTCGCTCCATATCAATAATGGTAATAGGCAAATGCTTATACTTTAATAATAAATAATCAAATTAAAATAAAATAAACATTTAAGGGGGGCTCCCATACAGTACAGAGCCCTTTACGCGAGTCCGACTCGTACTTGGCAGATTATTTTATTTGGTCTGAGCTCACAGGAAGGAAAGGCTACAAACGTGAAATTTTTAGGGTTCCGTACCTAAAGGGTATAAACGGGACCCTATTACTAAGACTTCGATGTCCGTCTGTCCGTCTGACTGTCTGTCACCGGGCTGTATCTCATAAACCATGATAGCTAGGCAGCTGAAATTTTCACAGATGATGTATTTCTGTTGCCGCTATAACAACATATACTAAAAACTGAATAAAATAAATATTTAAGGGGGGCTCCCATACAACAAACGTGATTTTTAGGAGTTTTTTTTGCACGCTTTTAATAACGGCAAGAGGGATGGGTCTCCCATACGGTACGGAACCCTTAGTGCGCGAGTCCGACTCGCACTTGGCCGATTTTTTTATTTATATTTAATGGCGAGATAAAATTGATGCAATAATTTGTAAAAGACAATTTAAAATTCAACACTTAAAAGAGTGTTACATGTAAGTAAGACATGTGTACCCATTTATCTAGGTGTGTCTGTATAATAACGCCTTTTTCAGGCTTCGTATCTGCAACGGGCGCGGCGGACTGATTTTAATGCAGTCTTATTTGATTGACGCTTGTTTTATCTAGATCTTTCTAATTACTATGTATGTGAAACCAATGAAAACCACATACCAATATGATTGTAGAAAATGTGAATAATTAGATGATTATGCTAATTTATGTTACTCAAACATAGAAATAAGGACAGCTTCGATTTTGTTATGACTGTGATGAATTGATGATGCTTTAGCTATGGTGAATAAATAAAGTAAACAAATAAAAAGTTATATCTAATAAAATGGCCGTGAACATAAATTTTATAATTTTTAAAAAAAAATTTTTCATCAAATACTTAAACGACTATTGGGTTTCGAGCGTGTGCTATATACAACAGATAAAATAAACATGTCAAAACAGCACCATTACGTTGTTTTTCTCCATGCGCTGTCTACCAATAAGCAGTCGTCGTCCATCTTTACAGCTAGGTACGCGGCAGTTAAGCTAGATACCTACAATAAAGGATGCGGGGTAATGAGCCGGCGGTGAACATTCGTACAAAGGACTGCTCGTAAACGTATCGCTCGCTATTATACACATGTCGTAAAACTATTTAATTAAAATTGCTTTTTGGGAAAACTTTGCGGGGTGAAGACACGGTTGTTGGTTTTATTGGGAGATTGAGGAGTCTCTGGAAAGGTAGGAAACATGTTATCTTAATTTGTTTTTCCACTAAAGTAAGGCGTAGGTATGTATCGTTGAACGCAGTAAAAAAAACCCTTTATTTCCATTTTGTCTGGACACCCAAACTTGATCGAAAGCCTCCCTCCATGCGTTGCCATAATTTTCTTTCTTGCGCCAGTCTCGTCCATGTAATCCCAAATGCCTCTACGATGTCATCTGCCACCTACTTCGCGGCCGTCCCTTTGATCTTATGTCTTTTCTTGGCCACCAATCCAAGACTTTTCCACTCCAACGTCCATCTGTAGCTGTCGCGACGTGGCCGTTCCTTCCATTTTAACATGGAGAGTGTGCTTACTGCACCCTGCTTTTTATGGCGTTGCGTGTGTCTATGTTGAATGCAGTAAGTCAACAGTAATGTATTGGGAGCTCTGGTGCGTTCCCTTGAAAGTAACG
Source organism: Hypomecis atomaria (assembly GCA_964007245.1). Classification (NCBI taxonomy): domain Eukaryota; kingdom Metazoa; phylum Arthropoda; class Insecta; order Lepidoptera; family Geometridae; genus Hypomecis; species Hypomecis atomaria. Next base: position 1,152,825 of record OZ023297.1, read on the forward strand.
GAGAAAGTACAAAGGCAGGCCATTGAGGGCATTTCAATGAAGTACAGAGTTTGTCAGCGATCATTGAAATTAAGCAACGCTCAGCACGGTCAGTATTTGGATGGGTGAGCGCGGGTGGCATTTTCCAACTGAGAGCTACTTGACACTTTAAACTGTATGTCCCGGTTGTTTTAATCGTTTAGCCATGTCAGTGGCATTCTGGCGGCCTAAAATTTCTGACACCAGGGCTAGCCACCCGGCCTATAAGAACTTACTTACTTAGTGAAGTACCAGTGAGTAAAATCCCACATAACGCAGCTGTACCTCAAAGCAAACGAATTCGATGATCTTGCGAAGATTTATTTTCCCCTTGTAAAAGAAGTGTTTCCAAATCCCGAGTTGATAAGTATTTTTTTGTTACACTTAAGAACAAATCTCTGTTCTACATCATACAGGGTGTGGTTAATCTCTTATCAATCGTTCATTAAAAAGGATCGAGCATGTTTTACAGCATTTCAAAATTCTATACGATTAGCATGGTTAAATGCTTCTTACACTAATTGACCACGAATCTTCGTCGGTTAAAGAGTGATTAGATTGTAATGTAACACAGTACTAAATACCTTTTTTTTTTTCTAAAATATTCCACCTCAAAACCTTAAAACATATAAGTAAGTAAGTTCGTATAGGCCGGGTGGCTAGCCCTGGTGTCAGAGTTTTTAGGCCGCCTGAAGGCCTCTGACATGGCTAAACGGTTAAAACAACCGGGGCCTACAATTTAACGTGTCATCCGAGCCACGGTAGCGCTCAGTTGGAAAATGCCACCCGCGGTCACCCATCCAAGTACTGACCGAGCGGAACGTTGCTTAATTTGCTTAAAACATATAATACCAATATATGCATATTTTTAAATAAAAGTGCGTTCGCAGAATGTTGTTAGTTGTTACAAGCAAACTTGGATCACCGAGGACGCTCCGGGAAGCCTGCGCCGGCGTCAGCGAGCTGCTTGCCTTCCTCGGGGACATTGGGTGGCTCAACTAGGCACCCTACTCATTCACAAAGGGCTGCCCTCTTCTGCAGCCTGAGTGCGGGAAAGGCCCGCGCGTCAAGTTTCAAGGTTGTTGTTAGTTTTAAAGCCGTCTGAATGTCTTTGCTACTCGTAGGTATAGCTAAACAGTTAAAATGCTCCCTGCAGCAGTTTAAAGTTTCATTCTAGTCATGGTAGTGCTCAGTCTTTTTAATTTTTTTATTTAAGTTCAATACAATACTACAATTATAAATAAACATTGTGTACCAAAAAACCACCGTAGGTTTGTATAGGTACAAGATTCACCTCCGCGCTGATACATAAACATATTAAACATACTCGTAATAGTGTCAGAAATACCATTGTAAATGCCATCCGCATTCATCCATCCGTAGAATGGCCGTTCTGAACGTTGCTACACTTCAGTGGTCGCTAAGAAATATGTAGTCTGTGGTCTAGATACGAGTTATGTGTTCCAATTTCATAAAAAAGTACTTAAAATAATCTATAATACCTATTTTGGCTACTATATCGGCTACTATATCAGCCAGATTGAACTAATTCATGCACAACAAGTGTCATAGAGAAATTTAGAAGCCGCGGTAACCTAATGGAAGGACGCAGCTTGAAGCATGGGTTCAGACCCTATTCCGTACCAAAATGTCCTCTGGAATTTATGTATTCACATACCAACCACTGCAAGAAAAAAATTCTTATAAGACCGTCATGTCAGTCTCTATCAAATGGCAGACTGCCGTTCGACACTGCCATTTCAAGCTGTAACCAAGGTTACCAAGGTGACCAAGGTTACCCACATAGCCAGGCGGATTGGTAAGTTGAAATGGCAGTGGGCAGGGCACGTAGCACGGAGGACTGATGACCGATGAGGTCAACCAGTTCTCGTGTGTAGACCACGTACCGGCAAGCGCAGCGTAGGGCATCCGCCTACAAGGTGCCTGGGAGAGATCGCTTCCAGCGATAAGGCCGCCTAGTGTTGCACTACCTTAAGAATTTCACTGTTATATTTTTGATATATTTATTTTGTGTGTACAATAAACAGTTGTTTGTTTGTTTTGTGGACGGATGACCTCATTAAGACCGCAGGATCGCGCTGGATGCAAGCCGCTACCAAGCGGTCTTATTGGAGATCTATAGGGGAGGCCTATGACCAACAATGGACGTCCTATGGCTGATGGATAGTGGATGGACAAACCACTGACCACTTACATACAAGTCCATAGAAGAAATAAGATAACGTATGTGAATTGACTAACCAGTGCTAGACCAGTGAGATGGATATAGCCAAATCGCCATTTGATAAGTATATGTGAATCGAGGTTAGATACTTGTAACTCAGCAGTATACTATCAAAATTGCGGTACTTTACAAGGGAATTTTTCGTTCTATCAAATGACGTTATAAAGATTTTACAGTACAACCCTTAAAAGAGATTCAAAACAAAATTAGCAGCGTCACGGTCACTCATTAAAAGGCGAAAAGGACGCTCACAAAGCGACCATTTTGTACTTAACCGTCCATTTTACCGTTTTTGCATTTAACCGTTTTTTTATTTAGTTGTTTTTGTTTTTATTTAAAGCCGGTCCTCGCGGCGTTTTATCATTTTTTTCTGTTGAATAAATCCTCTGTAAGCATCTAAAGCCGCGTGCAGATTATGAGCAAGTTGTAACACATGATGCAGGCATGTGAGATTAAATGTGTTTCAAATTAGAATGTTTTCATAAAATAAGTGTGTGTAGAGCCGTGGTGGTCTAGTGGTAGTAACACCCACCATACAATCGTGAGGTCGTGAGTTCAAATCCCGGTCCCGTACCAATGAGTTCTTCGGAATTTAGCACCACTGGCTTTTCGGTGAAGGAAAATATCGTGAAGCAACGTGCATATGAGTACGTAAGTAGAAGAAATTCGTATCGAATAATGGCGTATGTGAATCCACCAACTCGCACTGGGCCAGCGTGGTGGATTTGGCCCATTCACCATTCGTGGGTAGGCGTAGACCTGCAGTGGACTATTAAAAAGGCTGATACAGTAAGTGTGTTATTTAAGTATAGTATTAAAAACCAGGCTCAACTTCGTGAGAGCACTATTTGTGAACATTGTCTTAAGGTGCGTACAGATTATCATGTAACATAAGTGTCAAAAATGTGGACAACCAACGTTTTATTATAATAAGTTAAATGTAACATGTTAATTGATATTACGCAACGATATTACTTACCCTGAAACCACAAGTTGATGTGAACATATAATGTGTAGCAAAAATTAGTAATAGCAAATCAAAACAGCCAGATTATTTATATTATCGAGATAAGTAGTGCTCTAGAGTAGCTATTATGTTAGCATTTTAGAGTAATCAGAGAATTTTTGATATGTTCTCATTTTTTACCATCTCGAACACAATTTCTTCAATTTATTTTAATTCTTTATCCGCTATAAACCTTTATCACTTAATATTTAGTTGGTAAGTTTATAAAACCACTCAGACCAGTTTGAGTAGCTACGCCATGTAGGCAGCTACGACTACACGTAGAACATGCTACGATCTCAGAATTTGTTATAAGAGTGAAAAGTATGTTTTTCTCGAGGTCTTTGAAGATATATATTACACACTACTAGGTATACTACACTACATCAATAATATTTTATAGGAACGGTAATGAAATAATATAATCTAACAAAACCATTTTGAGTGGCTACGCCAGCTATGCTACAACGAAAGTTCGTAGACCATTCTACTACCCAAAATAATATAAAGACGAAAATCATTGAATCTTAAATTACAGTAAGACTGTACGGTGTACAATATAAACATAAATCGATAATGTCGGATGCAACCCGCTTCTTGATTGGTCCTTTTTGGAAAACAGTATAAATATTTGAAAATCCTCTTTTTATGTAAATATTTGCGTATATGGGTACGGTACATTTCAACACGAAGTGAATAGAGCGCCATATTCCACCTTTCGGCATGCAATTATTCAAATTTTATTAAACTATGTAATTACTCACATACGTGTATTATATTATCATGCGACTGACATTCTTCGTATAACAAAATTTAAGAAAAGTCGACTTAAAATTGAATAATATATTTAAAAATTTAAAAAACCCCCGACACATTGACAGCCATTTTGGGCACATTTGTAGAATTTTGGTTCTTCCATCCCCACTTTAACCCACCATAACTCTTAAACGGCTCAATCGATTTTTATAAAACATAGCTAAGAACACTCTCGATTAAGTCTCCTTTCATCCAAAAAAAACTAAACTGAAATCGGTTCAGTGGTTCGGGCGCTATGATGCCACAGACAGACAGACAGACAGACACACAGACAGACAAACAGACACGTCAAACTTATAACACCCCTCTTTTGCGTCGGGGGTTAAAAATTCTAATACACCTAGCAAAACATAGTACAACCATATCTAAAACCTCTAATCTTTTCAGAACCTCTTCCTATTCTAATCGGTTAAAATATCTCGATATTACAACCAGTCTGTACGCGGCGTTAGCACAAGTATCCAGTATGGGGGTAGATGGGGTACTTCATGCACCGTATTTATCCAGAAGGGATGCTTTATCGAAGGGCTGCATTTATGCGGGGGCACGAACCCCTGTACGCCCCGTAAGTTAAAATAAATGCACGGATTAAAATCGCGCGCTTCGACGGGCGAAAATGAAAAACATGATGAGATGTCGCTTTTCGTGACGGTTAAATTGTAGGCTGTGTTTGTGGTAGGTAATATTTTTTATAATTATTTTTCGCAACAAAAATGGCTCCACTGACTTTTGCCGTGTACAGAGTTCGAATAGTTTGCACGAATCGATATGATAATAATATTATTGTTGATTCATCAAAAACGGCTTAATTGATTTCGAAAGAATTTTAATGTTACCTACCATTTCGGGAGTTTACCCCTTTGAAATAAAAATAATTTACTAAATCGGTTGATTGATATTTTGGCTAATTGTAAAGCCATAATATCAATGAACATACACAATAAGCCTGATTACAGAAGCGCCAGCGTAAATTTAATAGCAACGTAAAATGCGTTCTCTCTATCGAATTCATAAAGTGAAAAAGAAACAGAACTATGCTATTTAGCTAACATAATTATGATGGCGTCTCTGTAATCGGGCTTAATATCCTACTATATTGAGACGGGACCTACCGAGCAATAAAACATGAAATATGTATTAATTAAATCCCTCTTTTTCTCCCGACGTTTCAACCAAGTTTCATTGGTCGTGGTCACGGGCAGACTGTGACGAACATACACAATAAAATACATATAGAATTCCAGACGAACATACTCGTAGTAACTTCTCCTTTTTGGAAGTCGCTTTTCGTGATGGGTAAGTTGTTGGCTTGTTGAAATAGATGATACACCTAGCACATAGTCTTAAATCTGACTACGTACAACCTCAGATTATGCAGGCAGGTTATTTTGTTCTACTATTGGCCACATTACCCTCTACTACAGAGCTTTTAGATTAGTTCCATTTTTATTTTAGTATAAGTAAGTTTAGTGTTTATAGTACAAGTTTTTTCTTTTTTCAATTTTAGGCGCAAGTTGTTTCATTTTTCATTATTTTGGTAGCTGTTAATAATACTTTTTTCAATGTTATTTAAATTTATTTCAGTCATATCACATTTACATAATATTATTAATTAGAATAACGTCATCTTAAAACTAGCTTATATAAAATTAGTCGAAAATTTTTCGATTTTGTTCTACTTCCGAGGTAAAACTTTTTGAAATGCGTTGCAAATTATAAATGATTCTCAAAAAAATTTAGAACCAAGTCACCAAACCTCTAATTTTTCTAAATCAGCAAAACCCCGAATATTTTCACTACGTGCCGCCACCCAAACGAATTTACGAAAAAAAGGAAAATTTATGAAATAAAGAAAACACAAAAACGACCAATGAAATTCAAGAAAAAATAAAGAGCAAAACGGCCAATGAAATTCAAACACGACGGCGACGTTCGAAATTTAAAATGTGTCACGTATCCCGGGCGTAAAGCGCGCGCCACATTTTAAGGCAAATTCGCGTCATTGTGTGGAATCGCCTCGTGAATACGTTGCTTGCGCACGGACCGCTCGAGTGTGCCTTTTATTAGTATTTCGGATTGGCTAATACGTGCACGTTCTAATGGCGTGCAGTATTATGGTGCCAATTCGAAAAAAGAATAGCTCAATTTTTTCCATTACTCCATAGGAAGGTTTTGGCGTCATATCGATGTGCATTTGCCAATGTCAATAGGTAGTGCACAAATTACGTAAAAAAATTGATGGCCGGTAAAAGTTTTCAAATAGAAACCATTCAGGACTAAACTCAGCGTAGTATATTCACGCATATGGTAACAAGCCGTGGTGGTCTAGTGGTTATAACGCTAGCCTGTCATTCTTGAGGGCGTGGGTTCAATCCCAGTCCCGTACCAATGAGTTTCTTTAGAACTTATGTACAGAATTTCTATTTTTATGCAATTTTTTTCGAATTCCAAGTTGGCTACTTTCCTGGTAAAAGTTTTTCATAACGATGGTCTGAATCACATCCATCCGGCTTAGTACACCAGTTCTAGATAACCCTGTACAAGAGAAGCCTATGTCTATCACTCTAAATCCTACTGCCAAAACGTGTTTATGATAAAACTCTACTGCTCGTAAGTTTAAACATAATTAAAAGTGGCAATTTCCTACATTAACTTCACTCAAAATGTTTGCCTGTTTCGTTTCCCAGTGCGATTTTATTTGAAAGATATTTTTTCTACTTCGTTGGCATCCCCCGGTAATTAAAAAACCTTGCTAATTATAATTTAAAAAGGTAAAAAATAACGTAATTAACTGTCGACATGATTTTCTTAAGTCCATAAAGTATCGTTGGCTCACTTAACGAACGCAGGAAGGGAATTTTCTTGGGACCCTATTCTGGTGTCGAAATGAAAATGAAGAGAATTTTCGGTGATGTTAATTTTGATGTAAAAAGTCAAGCTTTAAAACACGACCGGAAAAGTGCTATAAGCTGAGTAGGTACCTGTTTGTGTTGGTAGATGATAGCAATTTATCTCACATGCATTCATTTTCTCAAAATTTTTATAATATTTATACAAAAAACAAAATATTCCGTATAGGTTTCACCACCCACCAACCCGCACTGGGCCAGCGTGGTGGATATGGCCCAATCACCCTCCGTGGGTAGGCCTACGTCCTGCAGTGGACTATTAAAATGCTGGTACAGTATAGTACAGTTTGCGTTTGACTACAAACTGCCTGATGTTAAGCAGATATGCGGTCTAGGGTGCAGCACGCTTACCTAGAAGATACCCATTTACTCGGGATTTGAAGACACCCACGTTGAACTTTAGCAGGAATACAGACCCAGGCAAAGCGGTCCACATTCTGAACCTCAAATATCAAGACCTATAAGATTGTGAATGTGCTTTTTTACTTTCATAATTTATCGCGTACGACACAAGATAGAATAATGATGATACTAAGTCGTGTAGTACTAGAATATGGGCCCAGGTTTCTTTTAAGTTATTTTCAAAGGGGCGGCGTGTTTTCCTTGCATTTACGTCGTAACGACGAATCCAAACATTGTTAAGTACAGCACTTAAATAGCAAAGTTTAATGTAGAGGCGATGGCGAGTTTTTTATCGGCGGAGATACCAAGAGGCCAATTTCATTGTTTGTTTGTTTTGTTTTTAAAAGGTCTTTATTTAATTTCAAAATATTAACAAGTAGTTTACATTTCTATTGCAAATTAAATCGTAGAGGTAACACGAAATTACAATAAGTAAGTACGTTTGCAAGCTGTAACAAATAACTTAATTAATTAATCGCTAAGATTAGACAAATCAGAATTAAATGACGAATGAGAATTGACTGCCTCGGTGGCTCAGTGGTTAGTGACCCTGACTCTTGGGTCAAAGAGGCGTGGGTTCGATTCCCACCCAGGGAAAATATTTATGTGATGAACATAGGTGTTTGCTCAGTGTCTGGATGTTATTTAGGTTGTATCTATTTAAGTATGTACATATTTAAAAATATGTATATGTAGTATATCAGTCTCTGATCACAAGCTTTGCTTAGTTTGGGGTCAGAGACCGTGTGTAAGATGTCCCCTAATACTTATTTATTATTAATGTTTTTCGATTTTTGCCGTTATAAATGGTAAAACAACACACTAATTTACGCTATGTGTCGTAAAATGGTTGTTTCTTGCAGGTTTCGCGAAGTAAAGAAAGTTCGTATAGGCCGGGTGGCCAGCCCTGGTGTCAAAGTTTTTAAGCCGCCTGAAGGCCTCTGACATGGCTAAACGGTTAAAACAACTAAGACCTCAAATGTAACGTGTCATGTGAGCCACGGTAGCGCTCAATTGTAAATGCCATTCGCGATCGCCATCCTGGATAAGACTTATCGTGCCAATCGTTGCTTAACTTTCGTGATCGCTGACAAACAACTAGTCAAACTGCGCTATGAGCACTACGCTTCGAGCAAATATCTATAGAGTCGAAATCGTGCGAAAAAAGTGTCCGAACCAAAACTCTGCCCAAACTACGTGGGCAGGCTTTTTTGTTAGTCGTAAGGTGATCGCAAACCGATTACAACGCCACGCGATGCCAAAGTGCTCGGTTACAGGTACTAATTAGATGACATAACGTCAAGATTCGAGAAAATGGGACATTGTGAATGATTTAATGTATATATGTGAGAGTAGGTATGTATGACGACGCTCGGTCAGTTTTTTACTACTTTCACTTAGGGACTGTGGCTCTGTAGATATTGGCTCGAAGGAGCTACGTTAAACGCTTTGCGTAGTAAAACACGCATCGTTCAGAAAAGTACCAGTACAGCTTTGCCTTTATAACTGAATCAGGGCCCTGGAATAAAATAACTCTTATTATAATTCTTCTCTTGATTACCACATTTCACAAAGTTTAAGACACCAACGACTAATGAGTTGGCAAATAAACTTATGAGAAAGATTTTAAGCTCTGAATTTAATCTATTTCGTTGACGTCGCCGCGCGTCAGAACCAATCATTTTGAATCCACATTCCTCATACGGACAGCTAGAATGTGGAACGCTTTACCTGAGTCTGTCTTTCTACCAAAGAACAACATATTTGTTTTTAAATCTGAAGTAAATAGATTTCTCTTAGGTAAACGTGCTATACCCTATATCTGCTTAACATCAGGCGTCTGTGGTCAAACACAAATCCGAAGACGCAAGGTCCGAATCCTGCATCCGCGACGAATTTTTGAAATGTTTATCATAAAAAGTAACTCTTATAATTTTAAAAAAAAAGTCGCGGACAGAGATTAGTTTTGCCTTTCTTCGAGGTCAAAACAGATTAAAAAGAAATAATTGGCCAAGTGCGAGTTGGACTCGCGTACGAAGGGTTCCGTACCCTATGGGAACCATCTTAGCCCCATTTAAGGTGTCTCCCTGTTGCCGTTATTAATTTGGAGCAAACAACGGCAAAAAAAATAAGTTTGTTGTATGGAAGCCCGCCTTAAATATTTATTTTATTCTGTTTTAAATTTGTTGTTCTAGCGGCAACAGAAATACATCATCTGTGAAAATTTCAGCTGCCTAGCTATGATAGCTAGGCAGTTCATGAGATACAGCCCGGTGACAGACAGACAGACGGACATCGAAGTCTTAGTAATAGGGTCCCGTTTTTGCCTTTGGGTACGGAACCCTAAAAATGTTATTTTGGTGTATGTACCGTATATTTATTCATACATGTAGTAGGAAACGGTTATTTCAATATTACAAACAGACACTCCAATTTTATTTATATGTATAGATGTATAGAAGATTATTTACCCAGCAGTGGACGTAGACGTTCTAAGTTCAAACTAAGTTATTTTCCGTACTATAAATCGCTAGTACTTATAGCTTGAACACAGTACTTGCTCTGAGAACTCACTCTAAGTGGGCTTAGCTTCAGTTTTAACTTAACGCGTTTGATATCAGCAACTTAGCGTGATGGTAACATACTTAGAACTACTTAGCGTAGTAATTTACTGCTTGACGCATTACGAGTATACTTGAGGCATTAACTTGTTATAAAATTATTACGAGTTAGGTATACGAATTGACTAAGAGTAAATTACAGTAAGAAAGTTTGGAACTTGAAACTAGTGAATTTATTATTAATGTGAAGTTCGACTTCCATAGCACGCATCTCTATCTTTTTACCCGACTGCCGTGGAAGGGTATTGTTTTTTAGGGTTCTGTACCCAAAGGATAAAAACGGGACCCTATTACTAAGATTCCGCTGTCCGTCAGCCTCCAGGCTGTATCTCATGAACCGTTATAGCTACATAGCTGAAATTTCACATATTGTGTATTACTGTTGCCGCTATATAACAAATCTTAAAAACAGAATAAAATAAATATTTAAGGGGGTCTCCCATACAACAAACCTTAATATTTAGCCGTTTTACGCTCGAAATTAATATTGGGACCAGGTAAAAGCTTCAAATATTCACAGAATATTTTGGTATGTATTCACTTCAATAAGAAATAAAAAAATTAAATAACTGTTTTTTTTTATTCGAAAGTTTTGCAACCACAGACTCCAGGGTCTGTGCCCTTTGTTAACTAAACACAAAATAAATATTTAAGGGTTCCCCCATACAGTACGGAACCCTTAGTGCGCGAGTCCGACTCTTATATGGCCGATTATTATGTACTTACATTGTTGCTGTTTTTAGCGACAAGTTAAGGTGTAAAATGTGATCGGTTATGGTTATTTGGGCCAATCAAAAGGTCGTGCTGTCAAATCGCACGTCATCAAGTTGCATTGAGTTTACTGTATGATGTAACAGCATTTATTCTTTAGTTTATTTTTAGTAAAAAAATCGGCCAAGTACGAGTTAGACTCACGCATGAAGTGTTCCGTACCGTGTATGGGAGAACATCGGCAAAAAAAATCACGTCTGTTGTATGGGAGCCCATCCAGATGTTGTTATAGCGGCAATCGAAATACATCATCTGTGAAAATTTCAACCCTCTCTAGCTATTATGGTTTATGAGAGACAGCCTGGTGACAGACAGACGGACATACAGACGGACAGCAGGGTCTTAGTAATAGGGTCCCGTTTTTACCCTTTGGGTACGGAACCCTAAGAACATCTGAATCTTGATGTCTTTTAGATAATGCTGTTTTTAGTTCTTTTTTAACTATAAACAAACTAAACACTAAACTGATTTAAATAAAATTTCTTAGGGGTGAAAATAAAAGTATTTACTAAGTCAGTTAATTAATACTTCCAGCCAATCTATTGTTACGAATTGGTTATTTATTGATAGCCTCTAAGCTGTCCCAAGCTTGCCGTTGTTAGACTACTGTGCAGTGTGCATATTAGAAACAAGTTCTAGGTACAGAAGTATTTCTTCTGTTACACTACCCATTTTCGCCCCCTCTGAGGTCGAGCCAGTTTAAAATAATAATTCCAAGTCTAATTATTGCCCCTCAGCTGTCCCAACCTTGGTTTATTTAGTTTATTCCTGCCAAGAAACCAATATTCTTTTGGTTTTATAAACAAAGCCACTCGCACTGAACTAGTCTCCCCCTCAGAGTTGAGTCTTACTCAATCTGTCCTTACGAATTATTTCCAAGTTTAATTATTGTGCCTCAGCTGTCCCAACCTTGAGCTTATTTAATTACCGTGTAAACAAAAAAAAACAAAAGATTAAAATTAAATCTTCAAAAAGGAGAATATTTATTGTTTTATAAACAAAGTCACTCGCAATGAACTAGTCTTACCAATTCTTCGCCCCTCCAGAGCCGAGTCAATCTGTCCTTACGAATTAATTCCAAGTTTAATTATTGTCCCTCAGCTGTCCCAACCTTGCGCTTATTTAATTAGGATCAAGTTAAATTAAAAGGGTACATTTTGTATTGTTTAGTGGGTCTTGGCTGTCCATGGACATTGTTTTCAGTGTTTATTCGAGCCGGGGTTATATAAACAATCGATGATGAAAATTGTCCGAAGTACTCGTAGCGACGGGTTTGATTGTAATTTTATAGTTTTTTTAAATCAAAAGATTATGTATCTTGCGTTAAAATGTACACAATTACCATTTACTATTTGTACTATTTGTAGTATGGATGTTTTTCGAAAAAGATTGTGGTGACTCTTTGTTTTTTAATAACTTGTGTAATTTCAATTTTTCATTTTATTTTCATTGAATTATAATCGATATTTTTCGAATAAAATAGTGATGTCATTTTGTTTCTTCAATAACTTGTGTTATATCATTATTTTATGTGAAACTATCGTAGCCAACGTTGTTTGAAATTTGATTTCCTACAACTTTGAGTCCCGTCCACTTTTTGTAGGATCTATACTTTTCGAATATGATAGTGGTGCCATTTTATTTCTTCAATAATTTGTGTTATTTCAATTTTTCGTGAGATATTATCGGAACCAATGTTGTTTGAAAATTGATTTCCTACAACTTTGGTTCCCATCAACTTTTTCTAGAATCGATATTTTTCGAATAAGTTAGGGGTGTCATTTTGTTTCTTTAACAACTACCTACCGGCAATGGTTAACTACATTAGGCCCCCATTACACTGATCTGATGAACTGATGCGATCATCGCATCCTGTGCACCCAACCCTGGACACACAGGGTCAGGAGCACAGGAGCTTCAGGTCGTGGTTCAAATCGTGAACCACCAATTCCTACCTTTCAATTAACTGAATGAGCTCCGAGTTGGAGTGATGCGAAAAACTGATCAGTTCATCGCATCGTGTATGCCCACCTATTGAAAAATTCTTGTAGCGAAAGTCGCGATTAGAGCCTTGTTACATTATCCAGAAGAAAAAAAAAAATATTCAGATTCAGATTCAGATCATTTATTGGCCATTTACAACATGTCAGTCATACAAGGCAAGTCAGTTTACAGAATTGAAATATACGTACTTAACTATAAAATTTAAAAATTCTTAATCAAAATTAATAATACTCAATATAAATAAAATAATAACAACAAGTCAAATAATATGTCATCAATATGTCAAAGGAAATCATAAAATAAATTACATATTAGTCATAAAAATTGTCCTGTAGTGGAACCTTTCTAAATGTATAGAATTGCATGCAATTATGGAATTATCGAATCAATGTCAAATATTAGTGTATTACTCATCAAATAGTATTATTGTATTAGTCATCAAAAAAAATATCATTTAATTTCATTGCTAAAAACTCACCCAATTTATAAAACACATTATTAGTTAAAAAATATTTAATTTTTCTTTTAAAATCAGGATAAGGTAGATCAGTAATAGATTTTGGTAATTTGTTGTACATAAAAATCTTATTATACACGCCATGCCTTTGAGTTTTAGTTAATTTAGTTGAGGGCAAGCATAGTCTTTCCTTAAATCTTGTGTTGTAATTGTGTGTGTCCGAAATTTTTAGGTACTTGTCCTTATCCATATGAATATCTAATAAAGATTTAAAAATGTATAATGATATTACTGTCATTATTCGGTTCTCTAAAAAGTATTTTTTGGCCGAAGTTCTTTTCCTGATCCCACTTATGATTCTTATAGACCGTTTTTGACATTTTAATAATTGCTCAACGTTTGCACCATTGCCCTAGGTAGTTATTGCGTAACTTATAACAGAATGAACATATGCGTAATATACTGATATCAATGATTTTTTGTCAAGTAGTGATTTTAACTTAAATAGAGCATAATTTGCGCTAGATACTTTTTTACATATACTATCAATGTGACAACGGTGTGTTAGAGTGTAATCTATGTTATACCCGAGAAATAAGTGTTCCGAATTCGTAACCGTGTCGTTTTTACTTTTTTTAGCGTGATATTTCATGACTACAGTTTTATCGGCATTTAATATTATTCCGTTAGCCTCAAACCATTCTCGCAAAATAGACATTATAGATTCTATTTTTTTAATAATGTTATTTCGTAGTCGTTGGGTCGTATGGGTTGCCTGGAAGAGATCGCTTCCAGCGATAAGGCCGCCTAGTGTTGCACTACCTTAAGAATTTCACTTAAGTATTTTTTTGTAAGTTTCATTTTGTGTGTACAATAAAGAGTTATTTGTTTTTTTGTTTTTTTTAGCAAATTTATAATTATAAAACTAGGTAAGTGAAAATGTAACTGAGAGGCGTGTAACTATGATTTTATTTGATCCAAAGATATTTTCTGAACATGAAAGTAAATTCCTAGAAATTGTGTTGTGTTTGTCAAGATAATCATCGTTCATTGTTTTTGTTCCGTAAGTTCAACGTAGTCCGTAGGACACAGGGGTGATGTTAACAACGATGTTTTAAAGGAATTCCTCTTTTGATATCTTTTAATTTGTAATATTTGATCATAAAATTCTTGGTATCACATACTTAGTTGTACCTAGTATTCGAGTGGAGGCCACATTCTGGCAAGCGCAGCGTAGAAGACAGACGATTGCAGGATCGCGCTAGATATAATCTTTTTCTTATTGAGAATCTATAGGGGAAGCCTATGTCTACGTCTTATGGCTGAAACAAGCGATTGAAAGAACTTATCATTTAAAAAAAATTGCAGATACCTACCATATTTTGATGGAATGCGTCCGGAACGAGGCGCCCAGACGCCTGTTATTCCAGGATAGTTCCATTGGTTTATGTAATTGTATTTAGCTCAACCTACATCTGATGAGACAAAGAAGATACTAGCCATGGTGAAAGCAGGTCTAGCTAATAGGACTAATGTATTGTAAATATTTAAGATGTAATTGTTTTCCCTACTAGTGCGCCATTTTCGCTGTGCGAAAAAGCACTTTAATAAAGATTTAAAAAAAAAAGCTGCAACTACAAACATGAGAGCGATTCACACTATCATCCAAGAGACACGTAGCAAAAATCTCAAGCAACCTACCTACACTTTGTAAAGCTAGTCCGGGCCGGACACGTCCCAGAGCCGTCCCGAGGGCCGGCTGACCATCTGCCGACTAATGCTGACATGCTCCTCATACTTAAGGAATACGAGCCTGCTGCAACTTTCTTCGAACGATTACTCACAACAAACAGAATTGGCGCTCTCTCTTTATAACATTACTACAGACAAGCCTATTTCTGCATCTTTCTAGTTTTGACGTGACAACGTCTTATAAATTGGTTTGCCGGGTGACACTTCCAAGAAACTGCGTTACGCTCCGCTCACACTTTTCTCGAACTACCCCCTACTTAAGATTTAATCAGTTATTGTCAATAATAATTACTAACACCTAATAATTACAAACAACGAGACGAATGAGTCTCATTCGTCTCAAAGTCGTTGTCACGTAAAACTTTCGCCCGTATACCGACTTTACAGACAACAGTTTTTTTTTTCCCGTGAATTTCATATATTATATTTACAGCTACCTTTAGAGCTAGAAATACACAACTTTGAGCACAATACAACCTATGAATTATTTTAAAAGTCTGAGTGAAAGTTCTGTATATGCTTGTCCTAGCAATTCACGCCACTATCTTAGTGACACGTAGTTAAAACCTCAAGCGACATACCTACACTTGGTAAAACTAGAGCCCGGGCCGGACACGTCACGGAGCTATCCCGGACCCGTCCTAGGGGCCGCCTGACCACCTGCATTCTAATACTGACATGATTCTCACACATAATAAAATGGAATACCAACTTTCTTCGGAACACGGAACATGTCTCGATCGAAATTTCACTGCTTCGGTAGCCCAGTGGTTAGTGATCCTGACTCCTGGGCCAAAGAGGTATGGGCTCGATTCCCACCTAGGGCAAGCATATATGTCATGACCATGTTTGATCTGTGTATGGATGATAATATCTGACTAATAAATGAATGACTGTCGTTGACAAATATGTGAAACGAAATCTATTTAAAAATGTATCTAAATTAATAATAATCGGCCAAGTACGAGTAGGATTCGCGCACGACGGGTTCCGTACTGTATGGGAGCCCCGCTTAAATATTTATTTTATTTAAATTTTATTAATTACTATTGAAGCGAATTTAAAATTAAATATTCTGTAAAAAGTTCAAGCATCTACCTGTTACCATTATTAATATAGAGCGAAAAACGTTTAAAAAATAATTAGTGTCCTCGAACTTTATTTCAATATCATGATAACACTTCCCGTCTAGTAGGATCAACTTGGAATTAATATTCAAGTTCAAAACTCATAATCAGGACGATTTAAACCGTAACGAATTGAGCTGATACACAATATCATCTCGATTTCATCTGCAAAGCGATTGCTTATTTACGTACCATTTCAAGCAAACCTGTTTCAAAGCATTGCTTCTATTAAAGCCTCTGTACACCCGACCACGCAGAACGATCCTAAGCTCTACCAAAATCACCCATATTACAAACCTGTAAGGCGTGCCTGTGTTCCCTTGCGTGGAAGACTGTACTCCGATATTGCTATCGGTACCAGGTGGGAAATCTTTAGCCCGAAGCGTGTCTTTGATCCAACCACTTTGATGTCATATGATTGAGACCTACATACCTATCCGTGATGAAAAGATCTGAAACACCGCTTGCAACGTCGACGGAAATTAAGCTCTAGTTTGAAGTAGTAGGGTGAAGTTTTGCTGCAGGGTTGTGTTGTATTTTTTTGACGGATTCAGTAATGAGCAGCGGGATGTGCAAATAAGTGTGGTATCTCCTTTTGCGCGGTGGCGCAAGTCTCATGGGTATAGGCCTGTTTACAGTTTGCCGTGTTTTGCTATTCTTGTCTTGTACCCGTTTTGAAAGGCAAATATTAGAGGACTTTGGTGGTGAATTTTCGATTTAACGTAACGGTATTTTGTTTGTTAGTTATTCACGAATAGCAGATTTCTTTTCAGATGTATAGTAGACTTTACTAAACACAAATTAGATAATATTATGTTATCATAATAAAGACCGCAGAATAAGGTCACAGAGAATAAACTTTTCAAAATAATACTCTACGCTTTAGGGCAGCCTAAAGTTTAGCTTAATCATCTTAAATCTTAAAATATATTATTCATGACTCATGAAAATACATAAATTATAGGTACACACAAATAACGTGGTGGTCTAGTGGTGAAACCGTGGTGGTCTAGTGGTTGTAACGCTGGCCTATCATTCTTGAGGTCGTGGGTTCAATCCCCGTCCCGTACCAATGAGTTTCTTTGAAACTTATGTACGGAATTTCACACCACTGGCTTTTCGGTGAAGGAAAACATCGTGAGGCAACCTACATATGTCCGTAGAAGAAAATCGATGGCGTATGTGAATCCACCAACCCGCACTGGGCCAGCGTGGTGGATATGGCCCAATCACCCTTCTTGGGTAGGCCTACGTCCTGCAGTAGACTACTAAAAAGGCTGGTACAGTACAGTACAAATAACGTTTCACCTTAAAAATGCATTAAATATATTCCAACGATGAGAAGATTTCAAATGGTTCAAGCAATATGAAACACTATCTAAGAAATAAGTAATGACCCGAAACTAACTGATATTTGAAAATCATCATCATCATCATAAGTAAAGTTATAATATATCTATCATAAGGAAATCTAACGTTAATATTTGGCTAAGAGCAACCAAGAGTTTTATTCACTCGCCAACAATTTAAATCATTTGAATAATACAAGGTACTCTATAGTTTTACAAGGTACAGGGATCTTTAAAGCTATAAAAACTCTCTAGCGACCCGCCCCGGCTTCGCACAGGTGTATTATACATATAAACCTTCCTCTTGAATCACTCTATCTACCAAAAAAACCGCATCAAAATCCGTTGCGTAGTTTCAAATATACATGGGGACAGACAGCGGGAAGCGACTTTGTTTTTTACAATGTAGTGATGACTATCAAAATCTTTTGGGTGGGATTGAAAAAAATGTTACATCCCCACTTTGCATGTATATGATATAAAAAATGTTTAAGTTTTTACTAAATAAAATTGAGACCAACTAAAACTATCATAGTATCAAATTTCAAGCAATTTGGTTCATAAATACATCTAAGAGTTATGAGGCTTTGTGACACTTGGACGGACAGACGGATGGACACAAGGAATTTATAAGCTGATTCAAGCTATCGCTTTTTGCCGTGACTCGATGAAATATTGTAAGGATCAGCAATTTTGTTGCGCATTCTCGAGTTTTGTCCCGTAGTAAAAGTTGTTTGTAATGTTGGCAAATAATTGTTTATAAATACAGATTCTCTTCTAAATATTCCTGCACTTTGTAAATTAACAGTCTGTATTCGACACTGACTAAGAACTCACGAAGCGGTTTTTTACCGTGCCCGCCGCGGTGGCAGAACAGCGGTTTTATTTCAATTTTCACGCGACTCTGGTTTGTGCGGTTACGCAACCGTCGCGGTTAAAATTATCGCCCGCAAACGTGGCAGAAGAATGACGTGGCGGTTGAAGATCAGACCGCCAAACGAACGCATAGCGCGCGGTTGCAAACCGCCGAGGCTGCGGTTGACCGCGGCCCGCGCGATTCTACTAGTTGTCCGCCGTTGCAACGGGAACCGCAAACAACCGCGCAAACCGCGGGCGTAAAACGCGTCGTGAGATCTACGAGTACTTTAATTTTTTACATAATACATATCTGCATTCTACAGAAGCTGCGGGCCCGCAACCGCGGCGGATGCGGCTAAAAACCCCTCCGTGAGTCCTTAGCCTAAAATGAAACGATACGAATTGAATCGACGAACCCTTCAAAATGTTTAATACAAAATCAAATAACCATTTTCGACCATTAAGTAAGTCTATTACAAAACTTGAGAGTTGTACAAAGTCGAAAAGAAAATCACCCTTAATTGAATTGGAGGAGGCCAAAGGGTTACTCTCGTAATATAGCTGTGACTTTACAATTTGTAATGGGTAGGATTTAAATGATCAACAGTATGTTTAGCAAACTACGATGTTTGTCATAAGTTTTAGTATCAAAAAGATACTAAAATAAATATGAAACATTAGTTACTGCCTGCGATCCCTGTAAAATTAATACTTTAATCCTTTTTTAATAAAAGGCTTCGGCGTGAGTGACTGACTGACAGATGGTCTACAGCCCAAACTGCTTAACCTATATACGTGAAACATGGAACTTAGATGTATTGTACTGCCCAAATGGCGTACTAAGGAAGGATTTTTGAAAATTCGGTCTCTAAAGGGGTAAAACGGGTCCTTCCCTAGATCTCTAGATCTATTTTGATTTGAAATTTGGCTTAAACGTTCTTCAAACAAAATAAAAAAAAACTGTTTGTTCAACATTTGTGATTTTTTCATCTTGGGTGCCCGATAATCACGGTGTCCCGCGCGATATAAATGACTTGCTTAAAACCCGCGCCTTACTATAATTACTATAAATATTTTAAGCAAGTGTACCTAAAACAACGCGGGCTAAACCGCGGGCTATTATCATATTTAAATAAGTATTAAGGCAACGCAAGCCTAACTGCAGGCAATAAATCATTTTAAGGAAGTGCAAAACAACTCGGGCCAAACCGTAGGATATACTTAATTATCTTAAGAAAATATAAAACAACGCGGGCCAAATCGCGAGCTATTCTTATTTTAAGTAAGTACTAAGACAACTCGGGTCAAACCGTGGGCTATAATGATTTAAAGAAAGTACTAAGACAACACGGGACACATCGCAGGTGAAAATTTTGAAAAAAGTACAGAACAACACGGGCCAAACCGCGAGCTAATATTATTTTTAAGTGCTTAAACAACACGTGACAAACCGCGGGCTGTGATTACATTAACAAAGTACAGAGACAACGCGGGTGAAACCGCAGGCATTAATCTAGTATAACATAAAGTCTTACAAAAATTTTTGCACTGTAGATTTATTATGATCTGATATGTGCGTGAAACTACTATGTATAATAATAATTAACAGGTGTATAAGAAAACACAAAAAGTATTTACTTCATATACACTGCACATTGACAGGTGTATAAGCAGTAATACAAAAAGTATTTACTTCTAATACACCTGTTAATTATTATTATACATAGTAGTTTCACACACAAAACAGATCATAATAAATATACTGAGCAACAAGTTTGTTTGATAAGTAGGTAGTTTTGTACGGTTTTTTTTTATAAACAGTTTTTGAACATGCTACGAAAGTTGATTAAGACATTTTTGTCTAAATTTAAAAGCGTACTGTACTGTACTGTAAGGTACTTTAAAGTGTACGAACTTTGTGGCGTATTTTCTTTCATAATTAGGCAGTTTGTTAGTATGGAGGTGTTAGGTTGGATTACGAGTATATCATGCTATAACTAGTTTGCGTCTCAGATGCTTTGAAGCCAACTAAAGCTCTGAATATCGTGCCTAAGGACTACACGAAAATTCTTAAGCTGCTTCTGCTGACTAAAGCCTTCAAAGCTGACCATTTATTCATATCCCATTTGTAATTGGGAGCGAGTGGCGAGGTGTCAGCTTGAATCAAGCATTCGGACGTGATACTCGCTCGAGCGGGCTGGTAGCAGGAGGAACGTCACACAAAATGGCGGAGAATTCAGTAAGAGGGCATATATATCTACAGTGCAAGAGAATTTAGTTTGAAATGTGATTTGAAATCTTATGAAAACAGGCAATAAAATTGGGAAGTTCCATACAAAAACATAATTCGATTTTAGTAAAATGTGTATTGTGCAGCTAATTTTTCTGGTGTGATTTCAAGGTAGGAGAAGAACTAAGTTTCAAATCATTCGATCCAGGCAATAAAAAGTTTCATATATTCGAAAAGGGCCAGTTTTATCCCTTTCTATGTCGAATTTCCAAAAATTAGTTCTTAGTCTCAGTCTAAATAAAAAAATCAAGACAGAACGTCGTGAACAGACAAGGTAGGCCGGTTTTCTATACATGTGGTGTGTCGGTATTGCGATGCCATCGTTCGGCTGACGAGCCAAGGCGTAGTGTCGTTGTACGTGGATGTGTGTGTAATTGTGTCTGTATACGATAAGGCGTCGGTAGTTTTGCCGGCCTCAATTGCTTGTTTATAACATCCTGTCTTGATTTTTTTATTTGGTCCGAGTTCTTAGTACGCCATTGCGTAGTAGGTTTAATAAACATATAAATATTGTGTATCAAGTTAGAAGGTTCTAAGTACAACAGTTTGGGCTGTAGGCTGAACCCTTTTATTAATTTATTATATTAATATAGATAGATATTTAAGAGGATCTTTCTAAGTCAGCCCAGACTTTGCACACTAGCCCAAATAAGCGTTAAAATATGAAAAATCAATTCGCAGAAAAAAACAACAGTATTTAATGCTCAATTATTTTGTTATTTAATATTTATAAAATTCATTCATGTAATAAATTTTAATTGATGGTAATAACAATATAGATATATAATTTTTATCACAATAAATATATTCCAGTTGTTTTATATTTTCCAATTTGATTTTAGTTCAGGCCGTCATCACACCACCGTATTTTATAAGCAATGTCATCATAATAAGATCACGATAATATGTGATATAAATGATCGGAAAATCAATTTCTCAATCAAATAATCAGATACTGTACACGGTGATGGCTCAAACTCTATATTTGTGCATGAATCCTTTAGTAAATTTTACTTCGAATACCATACAGGACTGCAGCACAACCGAAATAATGAAATCGATATGATAATACTGTACCAGCCTTTGTATTAGTCCACTGCAGAACGTAGGCTTACCCACGAAGGGTGATTGGGTCATATCCACCACGCTGGCCCAGTGCGGGTTGGTGGATTCACACATGCCATCGTAATCCTTCTAGTAAGTATGCAGGTGGCCTCACGATGTTTTCCTTCACCGAAAAGCCAGTGGTGTGGAATTCCGTAAATAAACTCCTAGGAATTCATTGGTACGGGACCGGGATTTGAACCTACGACCTCACGATTGTAAGGCGGGTGTCATTTCCACTAGAGTGATAGTCTAGTAGAAATGACATGACACCCGCCCTACACTAGACCACCACGGCTATGATGAAATAAAACTCGGTACATTGACACTGATTGTTATCATTTTTGTAACATTTTATCCTGAATCTAATCAATTAGTAATCGAAGGCCAACAACCTTCCCACATAATTACCTCGAAATGGCACGAGCTTCAATTGAAAGGAGTTTCCTCGAAAAGAAAATGCTTTCAACATGAAGTCGTCATGTCAATACCCCGGAATACCACGAATTCTTGTTTATTATGTCTACGAGTAAACAGCGATCGCGGAGCCAGCTGAAAAAACAAAACACATTTCCACAGGCGGAACTTTTTCGAACGGAATTAGAACCGTTTTTCCTAACTTAGGCTTGCCCGAAAAAAACAAAATCACACAGAAGTAAATCCGGCTCGCAACAATATCTACATAATTTAGTACCCACAACATGCACAGCTCTGACAACCTTAAGGAAAATCAGATCTTCAGAGCCGACAGAAAAACACCTATTCACAAACCCCCTTACCTTTAGGGGTAACAGAAACCAAGCTAACTCTCCGCTTCCGAAACAACCTATCAAGGAATCTTCAACTCAATTCTCAAGCGCAAAAACCACTGACAAATTTTCTGACTTGCAATTCACGGTTGGTTGTATAAATCTTAAATCGCAGTTGAAAATCGTTCGTGTGAAAACGCGTAAGTCCTTAACGACGATAATTTCAAATCAGGGCAGTGGAGTGTGGAGATAAATTCTGGTAACACCGTTACTGGAGGAAACAGATTTTAAATAGGGCAAGGATTATTTTGAAAGGTGAAGCCCTGAGGGATTGTTCGCGGATGATAAGGGCCGCGTTTCAATCAGCTAGGTATTCATGGAAATGAATATTTTTAGACATCGTCGAAATCTGCGTAATGAATGACAGTCTTAGAATTCGGAGGAAAATTTCAAGCATTTTTGTAGCACTTATTTTGTGCGTTGTTCACTACATAGTATAAAACAAAGTCGCTTCCCGCTGTCTGTCCCTATGTATGCTTATATCTTTAAAACTTCTCAACGGGTTTTGATGCGGTTACATAGATAGAGTGATCAAGAGGAAGGTTTATATGAATTATACACATGTGCGAAGTCGGGGCGGGTCGCTAGTAATCATATAAATGGCTAGTTAAGAACAAAAACGTTGCGCGTCGTTGTGTTATTAATACTACTTGGATCACTTTTTGTAGCCTATAGATTGATGTTATGAAGCCCAAAATCAGATTTAACTAAATTCTCCAAAACTGATACTGAGATTAGCCAAGTGCAATAGCTTTTTGTAATAATAAGTACGTCTTTTCGATTTAATACATAAGATATAACTAGCTTAAAAATATAGTGTTCCATTAAATGGATCAAACTAACCACCAAAGACACGGGTCCTTTACTCAGGTTAGCAGATAGAGCCTCCAACAAGATGTCATCCATCCATCAGCCATAGGACGTCCACTGCTGGACATAGGCCTCCCCTATGGATCTCCAATAAGACCGGTTGGTAGCAGCTTGCCAGCGTGATCCTGTGGTCTTAATGAGGTCATCTGTCCACCTTGTGGGTGGACGTCCTACGCTGTGCTTGCCGGTACGTAGTCTCCACTCGAGAACCTTTCGACCCCATCGGTCATCAGTCCTCCGCGCTATGCAACAAGATGTACTATTCGAAAATAAACATGTATTTGGTAGTAAGTATGATAGAGAATCACGCACGCTTCTCTCAAAATATTATTTAGTTCAAAAACCTGAAGGTAGTTTTTAGGGTTCCATACCCAAAGGGTAAAAATGGGACCCTATTACTAAGACTCCACTGTCCTTCCGTCCGTCTCTCTGTCTGTCACCAGGCTGTATTTCACGAACTGTGATCGCTAGACAGTTGACATTTTCAGAGATGATTTATTTCTATTGCCGCTGTAACAACAAATACTAAAAACAGAATAAAATAATTATTTATATTTATTTAAGTCCCATACAACGAACGTAATGTTTGTGTTTGTATGTTTTTTTCCATCCATCCATCCATCAGCCGTAAGACGTCCACTGCTGGACATAGGCCTCCCCAATGGATTTCCAATAAGGCCGGTTAGATGTATTTTTACTCTATATTAATAACGCTTGAAACATTCATTTGAAAAACATATTATTTAAGTCCCATACAATGAACGTAATGTTTGTGTTTGTATGTTTTTTTCCATCCATCCATCCATCAGCCGTAAGACGTCCACTGCTGGACATAGGCCTCCCCAATGGATTTCCAATAAGGCCGGTTAGATGTTTTTTTACTCTATATTAATAACGCTTGAAACATTCATTTGAAAAACATATAACTCTGTAATAAAACGCGAAAAATAAAATTCGCGAGTCGGACTCGCTCTTGGCCAATTTTTCCTTGCCTTTGCGAAATAATATGATATCATATTTGAAGGTTCACGTACATCTGTAGGTCGGTTTATAGTCGAAGGTAACCACTATTCATCATGTTTTATGGCTACTAAAGCGAGCTTTGTATAATGTGATATTCGCGGTATAAAGAGATTCGAGGGTGCCGTTTTATTTTAAAGATATCAGCAAACGGTTAAATAAGGTTCAAGTATATATCCTATCCTACTATAATATTATAAACGTGAAAGTTTGTAAGGATGGATGGATGTTTGTTACTCTTTCACACAAAAACTACTGAACGGATTGAGATGAAACTTTGTAATTAAATAGCTTATATTTCAGAATAACACATAGGCTATAAATTATAATGATATTGCGTAATTTTTCCATATTGTAACAATAAGTGTTAAGTAAGTAAGAAAAATTCTGCCATCTGCGAGCTATTATGGCGTGCGCTCCAAGAAATGTCAAAAAAGAACTGTCGAATCGAACAATTTATGTCAAATCGTTTTTTTTTATTTTCCACCTCCTTTATTAAGGTAGGGCCTCGAAATATCATGCGGGCGAAGCCGCGGGCAAAAACTAGTTTTTAAATAAAATAGTTCTTATTTTGCCGGAGTCGTTTGAGTTTGAGTTTATTGACGCATAACTTTAAGCTTGTTGCATAGTCAAATTTGTCATTAATCACCAAGGGTTACGTACCGTTTGGAAGCCCTTAATATAATTTATTTCAATTTAATCATTTATTTTTGAAGGAACATACAACTTAACATTCTGTGAATATTTAGCCGTTATTATTATCAACCGAACAGCCTGATGACAGACAGACGGACAGATGGACGGCCAGCGGAGCGGAATAGGGTCCCGTTTTTACCGTTTGGCTACGGAACCCTAAAAACATGGAAAATGTAAAGAGTTCTAAAACCTGACTCTTCAAGTCATTGAGCAAACACGGTTTGTAATATTTTTAAGTGTAATACGAGCTCATAAAAAACAATACCACATTTTATACACAGTCTAATAAGCAAAATATTTACAAATCATCCTCTATTAAGCGTTATTATAAAAGTAAATATCAAGGATTATTATAAAAGCTCTCAATGCCTAAAACATAATAATATTCCGTACCATCGTAAATAGCGAGGTTCAAACGGTCCCTTTTCGCTGAACCGCGAAATTTTGCCCATCAACCTGGAATGATTAGTCCTTAAGCCACATTTGGAAAGATTCCATTACCAGTACGTTATTATTTACCTCATAAACAAAATATTACGTCCTCTGTAGGTTATTAGGAGAAACCCAACTGGATTGACGCAACGATGCTGAAAGATATTGACTAAGTCGCAGCTGCAAAGTCTCGAGCATCGACGTAAGGTGGCGTGTTTATCGGCCTTTTATCGGATACACTTCGGAGAGTGCGCCCAGGAGTTGCACAATCTGGTCCCACCTGCCCCTTTCTTCTATCGTACGGCTAGACAGACGCGACCAAAGCGCCACCCTTTTATGGTGGACATTCCGCGCGTTAGAACCAAGCGTTTCGAGTCCTCATTCCTCATACGAACAGCCAGAATGTGGAACGCTTTGCCTGGGTCTGTCTTCCCGCTAAAGTACGACGTGGGTGTCTTCGAATCCCGAGTAAATAGGTATCTTCTAGGTAAGCGTGCTACATCCTAGACCGCATATCTGCTCAACATAAGGCAGTATGTGGTCGAGCGCGGACCTTTATGGAATAAAAAAAAAAAAGAGTATCTATACAGGTTCATAGGTATTAAACGCAAAAACTTTTAAGGGCGGGTCTAGTACATTTAGATAAACAAATTTTGTACGACGTCTTTTAAAAATTCGCAAAAAAATTATTCGCTTCTTCATACATTTTGCCGCGCATTGACGAACCCTTTGTATGAAAACATCAGATTTTTCTTCGTAATTTTCCAAAAGTCCTAGAACAAAAGTTGTTTGTCTAGATGTACTAAACCCACCCTTAAAAAGTTTTGCGTTTAATACCTATGACTCTGTAAAGTATTTTTCACGCAATGTTTTCATAGTATTTTAAACGATATATAACGGGACTCACTCACGTGTGCATTGCGAGACGGCTCCGCGTGCTAGCACTCGCCAACTTGAGAAGGGTCGCCGAACGCGACCGAAACTATAGTCGTGTTATGACTATACGAACACGTGAGTGAGTCCCGTTTTATATCGTTTAAAATGTGTGAAAACCACGTAAATTTCCATAGTTTTCATAGTACTTTACGTATTTGTAATTGTATTGTCCTTAGCGCAGCAAAGGTCTTTGTTTCAACACGGTGATTTTGCTTTCTTCTATCCGGCTGTGGGTTTTGTACAGTTGGGGTTGGTACAGGAATAAGATAATTATTTTTCGCTTATATGGCAAAACCGCCTTCCATCGTCTACAGAATTCGAATATTTCGTTCGAATTGTTTTTATTATTGTTGATTTTTCAAAAATGGCTCAGCCGATTTCTATAAAATAAATGAGATAACCTTGGGAGTACGTATATCCTTTCAAACTAAAAAAAGAATTTTTTGATTCGGTTCACAATTGGCGAAATTATCGATGAACATACACAAAAAAAAAGAAAAAAAATACATACACACGAAAATAAAAATAAGTCTGTAGAGTAGGTATACGGACGATAATTTTACGTGATTACGTCATACGAAAAAGCCGTGGTGGTCTAGTGGTAGTAATACCCGACCTGCAATCATGAGGTCGTGGGTTCAAATCCCGGTCCCGTACCAATGAGTTTCTTTGGAACTTATGTACGGAATTTCACGCCACTGGCTTTTCGGTGAAGGAAAACATCGTGAGGCAACCTGCATACGTCCGTAGAAGAAATTCGATGGCGTATGTGAATCCACCAAACCGCACTGGGCCAGCGTGGTGGATATGGCCCAATCACCCTTCGTGGGTAGGCATACGTCCTGCAGTGGACTACTAAAGAGGCTGGTACAGTACAGTACAGTACGTCATAAGAAAACAGTTTTGAATGAACAACTGAAACAAGCCGAACGCTTAGGCCGATCGTGCCTCTCTATCGCTTATTTAGCGCTCGGCTCAGGCGGAACGTGATACTTTTTGGTGCGTGCAGCCGGCGTTCATCGATTTACACAACGTTATCACGTCAAATAATGTTTAACCAACGTTTATGCCAAGGTGGGTTCTTACCCTCTGGGTGTTTACACTAAGCCCCTTAACATTCTGAGTGTTCGAAACGCGTATAACTTAATTATATTTGGCAGGTGTAATGCGCCGTTACGATTTAATGTTGCCATGCCTACCTGAAAATACTCTACGGTATTCTACAAGATATTAAAAGGGTTACTTCAAATATAGCGCTGATAGACAGACAGAAAAATGTTGTTTGAAAACTAGGTAAATAAGTCTAATTTAAAAGCAATGAATGAAAAAATAACAGTTTTACAAAAAACTGAAGTAAAGCAACAGTTTATGTACGGATCGATGACCGCGCATGGCATTAGTTTTCCATTAATTTTATACAAATCACGGTAAGTAAGGCCCTTAGTCAACTTTCTACTAACTCTACCTCTCTCCAACTGAAGGATACTCGTTAGCTCATACTATCGTATTTCTAACCAATTTCAATAAAGAGTAGGTAGGGCTAATTCCACTGAAGGTTTTTATTTGGAGTATGAATGACACACGATCATATCGTCAATTATGAATCGATTTCAATAATGTTTACTTTGTTTGGTAAATAATACTTCAGAAGAAAAATGAATATTGAAACCTCCGCCCATTCAAATTTTATCAAAATCAATAAGTGTTTTTGAAAAATAAACATCTTAAAATTGTACAAATCGATTCGAGCTATCTATTCGAATTATGTACTGTACGCGCGCGAGTTGAATGCAGAGCTTAGGAATGCGAATGTCTCCCCCCGCTATCCGCACGCCCAACCCGCCCAGGCGCGTGAGGTGGGGCGTGCGGATAGCGGGGGGAGATGCTCCCGCTCTTTACCTTAGACCCCGACTGCATTCAACTCGCGCGCTATCTATTCGTAAAACGTACGTATTGAATGAAATGAAATGTGTAATTTTTAGCAAAAATAACCATCATTACTGTTAAAATGTTGAACATGTGAAATGATCAATTTAATAAATAGTACAAACACAAACATACAAAGTATATTTTATAAACACTAGTTCAATTGACGACTTGTATAGGTCGGGCGCCGATCTTCAGAGCCATTTCAGTGCAAAAGTCGATCTGCCCCTGCGAGTAAAAGACCGTGCCTCGAGCAGAGGTCTTCTCCGCGCTGATACGCTCCTTGTCTCCTGGAGCCAGCACGGGAAGCGAAGGGTCCACCTGCAATGAAAAAGGTTCGGTATAAATTAGGCTGGCTTAGATTTGTAGCGACTAACTTCGCTACATGTGGCGCCACCACACGCGCCGCGAGGAACTAACTTCAGCCAATCACAAGCCAAGGGCTGCATCGCGCAAACGAAATTTACAGCGGCGGCCGAACCATATCAAGAACTAAGATTACACTGTCGGAAAGCTATCCCCGGGCACAACACCTCGCCCGGTGGAGCACTCCTTTGTGAGCGGTTATCCTAAAACATCATCATCATCGACGTGGACGACCACTACGTCCATAAATAAACAGAGAGTGGGGATAACAGGGGGAGTGTGCCCAGGAGTTGCACAATCTGGTCCCACCTGCCCCTTTCTTCTATCGTGCGGCTAGACAACGCGACCATCACGGCCCCCTTTTATGATGGACATTCCGAGCGTTAGAACCAAGCGTTTCGAATCCTCATTCCTCATAAGAACAGCCAGAATATGGAACGCTTTGCCTGGGTCTGTCTTCCCGCTAAAATACAACGTGGGCGTCTTCAAATCCCGAGTAAATAGGTAATCTTCTAGGTAAGTGTGCTACACCCTCGACCGCACATCTGCTCAACTTCAGGCAGTATGTAGTCATACGCAAAACTATTCGGAATAAAAAAATAAGACCAAAAAAATAAGACCATACGTTTAAGGTTGGACCGACGAATTCAAGCACAAGCAAGTCAACTTTCCGCGCGGTCAGTCGTCGGATAGGTGACCTCAAGATCAAAGAACGGTTAGACCAAAGAGTCCAGCTGTACTCTTAAACTGTACTGTAAAGTGTATATTTGTAGTGGTTCAAACCGCTGCGGCCCTGTTTCCACAACTTTCATCATACTCTGTCCATTTTAGTACGAGCAAACAAGCTGGCCGTGGGGTGCCGGCAGAGTAGAATAGCACCCCCCTCTTGTACCAGGTGTCGTAAAAGCCGACTGAGGTACTACGGAACCGATTGATGGCGGTATAACCATCCTAATTTGGCGTAGCCTAAATGCCACAGACCAGTGTCGGAGAGCAGCGGCACTGGTGCGAGGAGCTACGTCCTGCGATCGCCAACACGCTTGCCCAGCGCGGCGATTATGGGCAACAACCCCCGATGAATTTAAGCCACACAAATAGGCCCCCAGTCCCCGGCGGCTCCGCTATCCCTGGCTCTGGTAGCGGCCACGGTAACGGCGGAGAGGGGGGTGCGAAGAATCTCCGGCAGACGCCCCGCTACCACCCCCAACGGAAACTGGCCCTGGTGACACACAATATACGCACTTTGAGGACGGATGAAAAGATTGTTGAGCTGGAAGAGGAGATGAGTAGGTTGCGCTGGGATGTTTTGGGGTTATCTGAAGTCCGAAGAGAGGGTGAGTACACGATAACTCTGAAATCGGGCAACCTATTCTACTACCGGGAAGGCGACCAAAAGTCCCAAGGTGGTGTCGGGTTTCTCGTCCACAAGTCCCTCACTAACAACATCGTAACCATCGACAGTGTTTCGAGCAGGGTCGTATACCTAATACTCAGAATATCCAAAAGATATTCGCTGAAGGTCATTCAGGTATACGCACCGACCTCGGCACACCCAGATGATGAAGTGGAGACTATGTATGAGGACATAAGTCGGGCCATACATATGTCTGAGACCCACTTTACTGTTGTCATGGGGGATTTTAACGCAAAGATAGGCAAGAAAATTGATGATGAGCTGAAAGTGGGGCAATTTGGGTACGGACAACGGAACTCAAGAGGTCAGAGGCTGGCTGAATTTCTGGAGAGAGAGGAACTCTTTATGATGAACTCTTTCTTCCAGAAGCCGCCTCATAGGAAATGGACCTGGATAAGTCCCGATGGTTCCACGAGAAATGAGATAGACTTCATTATGACCAACAAGAGACGAATATTCGATGATGTCTCCGTGATCAACCGGGTGAAAACCGGTAGTGATCACAGATTGGTAAGAGGCACATTAAATGTGAACGTTAGACTTGAAAGGTCTCGTCTGATGAAGTCTACGCTCCGGCCTACTCTCGCCCACATCCAAAACCCCGAAAGCTTTCAGCTAGAGCTCTCAAATAGTTTTGCTTGCCTAGAGAATCTTGCGTCGGTGGATGAGATCAATAACAGGCTCGTAGAAACTGTCCAGACGGTGGGTTCTAAGTTTTTTAGACCACGCCGTTCAAATAAAACCCAGAAACTATCCGTTCACACTTCAGACCTCATGGCTGAACGACGTTTGTTAAGACTGCAGTCTACTAGGGACGCTGCGTCATATAGGCAGCTTAATAGACAAATTTCTAAATCCTTGCGGCGTGATATACGTCTCTTTAAAACCAAACAAATTAAAGAGACTATCGAGCGAAGGCTCTAAAGTGTTTGCAAGGAGTTTGTCTATTGGGCAAAGCCAGCTGACAAAGCTAAAGAGAGAGGACGGCAGTATGACGTCGACCAAGGCAGAGGTATTGGAGGAGATCGAAGGGTTCTATGGAAAGTTATACGCTTCGGTAGCTAAGCCTGTTGACAGCACGGCTAAAGACCCGAGAGCCAAGCTGACTCGACACTTCACCGAAGACATCCCGGACATCAGCCTGTACGAGATTAGAATGGCCTTGAATCAGCTTAAGAACAACAAGGCACCGGGTGATGACGGAATCACTTCAGAGCTTCTGAAAGCGGGTGGTAAACCGGTACTTAAAGTCCTTCAGAAGCTTTTCAACACCGTCGTCCTCGAGGGCATAACGCCGGAAGCATGGAACAGAAGCGTGGTGGTGCTATTCTTTAAAAAAGGTGACAACACCTTATTGAAGAATTACAGACCCATCTCGCTTCTGAGCCATGTTTATAAGCTGTTTTCAAGGGTCATTACGAATCGTCTCGAGCGCAGGCTTGATGACTTCCAGCCTTCCGAACAAGCCGGCTTCCGAAAAGGCTTTAGCACCATGGACCACATCCATACGCTGCGGCAAGTTATACAGAAGACTGAAGAGTATAACTTGCCACTTTGCTTAGCGTTTGTGGACTATGAGAAAGCCTTTGATTCGGTCGAGACATGGGCTGTGCTTGAGTCTCTTCAGCGATGCCGTATTGACTATCGGTATATCGAAGTGTTGAAGTGTTTGTATAATAACGCCACTATGTCGGTCCGAGTACAGGAAGAGAGCTCGAAGGCGATCCCTTTGAAAAGAGGCGTCAGACAGGGAGATGTGATATCTCCGAAACTGTTTACTGCCACTTTGGAGAACGCCTTTAAGCTCCTGGAATGGAAAGGATTTGGCATCAACATCAATGGCGAATACATCACTCACCTTCGGTTTGCCGACGATATCGTGGTCATGGCGAAATCTATGGAAGAGCTCAGCACGATGCTCGAAGGCCTCAATCGAGTTTCTCAACAGGTGGGTCTCAAAATGAACATGGATAAAACAAAAGTCATGTGTAATGCCCATGTCGTACCCACCCCAGTATCTGTTGAGAGCTCAGTTCTTGAAGTTGTTGACTCGTACGTCTACCTAGGACAAGTAGTCCAGCTAGGTAAGTCCAACTTCAAGAAAGAGGTCAATCGCCGAATCCAACTCGGTTGGGCAGCCTTCGGAAAACTGCGTGACGTCTTTTCATCTGATATACCTCAGTGCCTCAAGACGAAAGTTTTCGATAGTTGTGTGTTGCCAGTGATGACATATGGAACTGAAACGTGGTCTTTTACTATGGGCCTTATGAATAAGCTCAGGATAGCCCAACGTGCTATGGAGAGGGCTATGCTCGGCGTCTCTCTGCGAGATCGAATCAGAAATGAGGAGATCCGCAGACGAACCAAAGTTACCGACATAGCCCAGCGGATTAGCAAATTAAAGTGGCAATGGGCAGGGCACATAGTTCGGAGAACGGATGGCCGATGGGGCAGTAAAGTTCTCGAATGGAGACCACGGACCAGCAAGCGCAGCGTAGGACGTCCACCGACTAGGTGGACTGACGATATAATAAAGATCGCAGGAACGCGCTGGATGCAGGCCGCTTCCAACCGGCCTTATTGGAAATCCATTGGGGAGGCCTATGTCCAGCAGTGGACGTCTTACGGCTGATGGATGGATGGATGGAAACAAGCAACCTGCAAGCCAGCACCCGATCACAAAATAATATGACGTATATTCGTGTCATCCTCTGCGGCAGCGCCACCAGCTAGAAAAAAAACTATATTACCTTAAAATGATGTACATTAGACGTACACGATGTGCGTATATTAAATAAATAAATATTAGGGGACTTCTAACACACGGTCTCTGACCCCAAACAAAGCAAAGCTTGTGATATGGCCGCCAGAGACTGATATACATTTACTACATATACATATTTTTAAATACATACTTATATAGATACTCCCTAAATAACACCCAGACACAGAGCAAACACCTATGTTCGTCACATAAATATTTGCCCTGGGTGGGGATCGAACCCACGCTTCTTTGAGCCAGTTGTCAGGGTAACTAACCACTGAGCCATCGAGGCAGTCGCTACTAATACGTATAATATAATTGCTGTACGTCCATTAGGGACTGATAAAATATACATCAATTGTGGCTCTGCTGCGGAGCACACTCTCCAGCAGAGCCACTCCGAACTTGTATTAAGGAAAGATAAATGCGACTGTTTTATGATGGAAACTGTTGTACGATTAGTGTTTAATGTGTACCTACGTGTAAAAACATTACTATAATAACAGTGTTTTCACTTAGTAATATACTTCACTTAAATTTTCGTAGAAGCGCCTGATTATTTTATGTCAGCAAAAGGAAGTTTGGATATTTTTTATATATGGATGAAGTATACTACGTGCCAGAATGCAGGAAATATTATCCCGAAAATAATATCCAGACTTTCTTTTGCCGACATAAAATAACCAGGCGCTTCTACGAAAATTTTAGTGAAGTATTACTAAGTGAAATCATTGTCATTATAGTAATGTTTTTACACCTACAACCGTACAACAGTTTCCGTCATAAAACAGTCGCGTTTGTCTTTCCCGAGTACATGTTCGGAGTGGCTCTGCTGGAGAGTATGCTCCGCAGCAGAGCCACAATTAATGTCTATTTTGTCAGTACCTAATGGACGTACGGCTATTATATTATACGTACATCATGTACGTCTAATGTACATCATTTTAAGGTAATATTGATTTTTTTCTGGCTGGTGGCGCTGCCGCAGAGGATGACACGTATATTCCAATCGTCAATTGCTGGTAAGACAACTAGCATCTCAAATCCCAATCAGGAATCTCACATATTACGTTTGGATCTTTCAAAGCTGTACTTTCTTAGTGTAGGATTTTAATCTTACCGGTTCCAAACTCCTGTAATGTTTCAGACAGCTGGCGACTCTGTCTTCGCAGCCTGGCGCGAAGAACGCTGGATCGATGGCTATGAAACATTGTCCGTTGTCGGGCGGACCAGCCTGGGAGTCCAAGTCCCAGGGGCGGATCTCGTGCGACGTTTTGGACCCTACAAAAAATAGGTAATATTATAAGCATAAGAATAAGTTGGGTTTACGATATCAGGGAAATCACGAGACTGAATTGGACAAGATTTGCACAGGATGAAGAAGAATGCTGTACAAGTACAAAAACATATAGGTACGAGTATGTGTGGCTGGAGATGTTATGAGCTCACGGGCTTTGGATGATAAACTATGATTGATCATACAAACAAACACAACATAAAACATTTAGTGTGGTACACCCCAATGACGAGTAGAGGTTCTGTTATGTTCCGCTGGATGCAGTTGCGTCAAAAAAAAATTCAACAATGCTGAATGCATATTTGCATATTCAGCTTTGTTGAATGCGTATTTAGCTTAGTAAAATGCATATTCAGCTTAGTTGAATGCGTATTCAGCTTAGTTACATTTGGGGACATTTGGGGACATCTTACAAACGGCCTCTGACCCCAAACTAAGCAAAGCTTGTGATACGAATATGGTTGCCAGAGACTGATGTACTACATTATACTTTTTTTTCAATACATACTTATGAAGATAGTAACTAAATAACACCCAGACACAGAGCAAACACTTACGTTCATCACATAAATATTTGCCCTGGGTGGGGATCGAACCCACGTCTCTTTGACCCAGAAGTTCAGGGTCACTAACCACTGAGCCACCGAGGCTGTCAACTGCAGTTGAATGCATATTCAGCTTCGTTGGATTAGAAAATCAGCAGCGCAAGTACGTAAATAGGTTCTTTGCTCAAGCCACTGTTATTATTTGTTTGATGGTATATCACAAGCGGCGACATTGTAGCAGAAGTGATTAACAATTTTAAAACCTTGTGTCTATGCTATTTTTACCTGAAAGTCCGCTGCATAACACTTCAACAAGGGCTCCGAGCGCATACCCTTTGTACCCACTAGTGCTTTCAAAACCTCCCAGAGGCAATAGGCGACAAGTTTCAAAAGCCTGAAAAGTTAAAAATCATTTTTACTACACGTACTACTACCAAGCAGATCTTACGCACAGCACAACACATGGAATTAGAACTCGCACAGCACATACGAGTATAATTAGAACTAAAGTAATACTCGTAGAAACCGTACTACACTTCGTTCCACTTTAAATATGAAATTTAAAAGGTGTTAGAAAAAGATGCACATACACCCGAACTTACGTAATTTCAAAGGGTTTCACAAACTATCTTTGAGCTATCTCGTCTGTCCAAATTCAAAAAAGTAAAAAATAAAGGTAAAATGATCAGTTGCAACTGTTGCAAGCTGTTTCTAACCAGTCTTATTGGAGATCTATATGTCTAGCAGTGGACTGAACCGATTATAATTACTTTATACAGTACTGCACAAGCATTTTCTATAGTCCACTGCAGGACGTAGGCCTACCCACGAAGAGTGATTGGGCCATAACCACCACGCTAGCCCATTGCGGGTTGGTGGATTCACATACGGTATAGAATTTCCTCTACGGACGTATGCACTTATGCAGGTTGCCTCACGATGTTTTCCTACACTGAAAAGCCAGTAGTGGTGTAAAATTCCGTACATAAATTCCAAAGAACTCATTGGTACGGGACTGGGATTTGAACCCACGTCCTCATGATTGTAAGGCGGGTGTCACTACCTCTAGACAACCACTGCTTTTTACAGTGATTGCTTAATATTTAGGTTATTATAGTCCAACAGCCCTCTCCTGTGATCCTAACGTGATTAATAACATGCTGAGTCTTCGTGGGCAGGTTTAGTTCGACAAGATGCCCAAATTAATCTTATAAAAATCTCGATCGAGGTAGCTAAAGTACTGCGCAGGTATTAAACTTGTCGATTTGGTGTCGATATTGTTACAATAACAGTGAGTTTTATTTTAATATCGAGGTAAATGTACGATAAACCTGGGAAAACAATTGTCCTACAAAATGGATGCTATCACTGAAGAGTCCTCCACCCCGAATGTTTCCAAATAACGAGTCATCACGAGTAATGTTGAATCATAAAAATGATTAACAACAAGCTGTTGCAATTTTTGTGTGCAGCTCAGTAAATGTTTGTACAATTAAATGTCTCCATAGTCCTACAAAGTTAGTGGTATGTTTTTCCAGTCCTACGCTTAGAAGTTGTTTATACCTGCGCAGTACTTTAGCTACCTCGATCGAGATTTTTTTATAAGACTTATCTGGGCGTCTCGTCTAACTTAACTTGCTAAGGAAGATTCATCCTGTTATTAATTACTTTAAGATCATAGGAGAGGGCTGCTGGACTATTAACGAAGATCGTATTGACCTTCAACACGGCAATTTAGCTTTCGTCTTTTAAGATGCTGGTTTTCGTCAACAGATCCCATTTTTCAACGAATCTCGATGAAACTTGAAAATATAAAGAACCTGTGTTTCTTTATGATTTCCCTCAAAAAGGGAAAAAATTTCTGTCAAATATTTGCAAGAATGTTTAGTAACTAAATCTTACAATATTTGCGAGTATAAACAAAATCGGTCAAGAACGGGTCGAGATACTAGTATAGGCATATGAAAATTCAGCTACAGAGATGTATCGCAAAAACTACTGTTTGAAGAATTAATAGTTTTAGTATAAAGCTCAATTATTACGTGACTACGTAACTGACCTTCTTAGGATCTGTTGTTACTCTCCCATCTGGTCCCAGCGCCCACCCCTCAGGTATTGGCTCGTTTTTGTGTTCTTGTACTTCAATCTGTGGAATTGCAATAAACTATTATAAAATACTAGCTTTTGCCCACGGCTTCACTCGTGTTTTTACTTTTGTGCTATCCAGCTTTAATAAAGGAAGTGGAAAAAAACAAAAAAAAAAACTATTTGACGGAGGTACGATTCGACAGTTGTTTTTTTGACATTTCTTGGAGCGCACGCTAGAATAGCTCGCAGATGGCAGAATTTTTCCTACTTACTTCACATGTATCGTTATATTATCGAACAGGTTTACTCGGTATTATAAATGTAAACCTTCTTCTTGAATCGCTCTATCTATTAAAAAAACCGCATTAAAATCCGTTGTGTAGTTTTAAAGATATAAGCATACATGGGGACATGAGGACAGCGGAAGCGACTTTGTTCTATACTACTCGTATGTAGTGATGTGTTATTCTGATATTTAAGCTGTATTATTGCAAAGTTTCATCTCAATCCGTTCAGTAGTTTTTGTGTGAAAGAGTAACAAACATCCATCCATACTTACAAACTTTCGCGTTTATATTTATATTAGTAGGATATTTTTTTTAAATTTAAATATATGTACAAGCTTTTGAAATCTTGGATATTTTATAGCAGCAGTGCTGGCCAAGACAATTAAAACGCGCCCAAACACGACGGCTATATCTTGTTTAGTAAAAGAGTTTCTATGGCTACCTTCCGACTCCATCATCAGATCAGCTTTATGGTACCATATTATTGCATTGTCATGCAATATACATATGCGTACCAAATTTCAGCTCAATTGGAAACCAGGAAGTTGGTCAAATTTAACTTGCAAGATTCCACCCGAACTTACATACGAGTACATACATACGAACATATCCATTGCTAAATTGTTTTTCTTTAATTTTACTTTTGTTTGTATAACTTTTTGTCGCAAGTTATTATAACGGGAGAAGCCATTGGCTCTGAGATACAGTTATTGACTAGTTCAGACTCCATGGACAATTGAATATGGTATAAGTTTTTTAAGGCAAATAAAGTTATTTTGTATTTAAGTTAAATAAAAGCTTGTATAATAGTAAATGTGTATCTCCTAAAAAAATTCAAAGTTATCAACTTAATTTAAATTAATTCCTAAGACTATTGAAATAAGCTTACTTTTCCCATGGCTACAGCAGTGGTAGCCATGTCGACCACGAGCGAGTCGCCACCAGTCGCCGGCGCCGCCATCGATAAGGGGTTGGTCCCTATCGCTGACTGAAACATTCAACATACGACTATAATATACTCATATCATTTATCAGAAATGTAGAGGTCCAAGACGAGCCTAAATTATCCACATACCAGCAGATATACAAGAAATGCGGAGACTTAACACGCAGGACTGATTGATACGCGATGGTGTCGCTAATTTATCGAATATAAATTTCTCGAGTATCGTAGAACATCCATCAACAAGGATAGATTTATATAAGATTAGCCGTAGGATCATCATTGCTAAACATGTGCCTCCTATGCACATTTACATTTTAATACAATACAAGCGACCCGCCCCGGCTTCGCACAAGTGTATTATACAAATAAAGCTTTCGGTTGAATCCCTCTATCTATTAAAAAAAACCGCAATAAAATCCGTTGTGTAGTTTTAAAGATATAAGCATACATGGGGACAGACAGCAAGAAGCGACTTTGTTTTATACTATGTAGTGATGATGAAAGGTATTATTGCCCAGTAGTGGAACAGTCCGTGAATGAAAACATCGTGAGGCAATCTGCATACGTCCGTAGAAGAAATTAGAAGGCGTATGTGTGCATATGTAGGCGTGGTGGATATGGCCGAATTACCCTTCGTGGACAGGCCTACATCCTGCAGTGGACTATTAAAATGCTGCTATAGTATCGTGGGACAGTACAGGTTAATTTAAAAAGAATAGGTTACCGTTTATAACTACATATAATGCCCAATTTTAGTGGCGTTATCGTAATTAAAATAGCAATTAAAAAAGTAGCCCTGTTTTTTTCACTTTAATATGCATTTGATAGAGAAGAAGTAAGTTAACTTACATGTTTGGCTCTGGTAGGCACCATGGCTGCGGAGGAGTTCGTGAAAGCCATACCGATGAGACCATCTTTTTCAGCCTGCAGCGCCCAGTATGACGCCATACCGAAGTGGTTGGTTCCTGCAAATATGAAATCAAATGAATATAGATTATTTTTGGACAATTTAAATCATGATGTTAGTAAAAATCAGCCAAGTGCGAGTTGGACACGCGCACGAAGGGTTCCGTACTACGAGTATAAGGAAGCCCCCCTTAGTATTTTTATTTTAATTTAAATATTTACTTTGAAGGGAATATATAACTTAACATTACGTGAATATTTAATACATCTTCCTGTTGCCGTTATTAATATCGAGCAAAAAATTACGTTTCTTGTATGGGAGCCCCTCTTGAATATTTATTATATTCTGTTTTTAGTATTTGTTGTTATAGCTGCAACAGAAATACAACATCTGTGAAAATTTTAACGTTCTAGCTATCATTGTTCCTGAGATACAGCCTGGTGACAGACGGACAGGCAGACGGACAGACGAACGGACAGCGGAGTCTAATAGGGTCCCGTCTTTACCCTTTGGGTACGGAACCCTAAAAATCAGTGGTAGGACTTTACTGGTAGCTTTTTTGAGTGTGTGTACTGGTAGCTTGTTTGGGGTTGAAATTGTGATTTTTTTATTTTCATCGCTCCACGAACTATTCTTGAAAAATAGTGCTGATCAAAACTGTTACGTCGTGCAGCTCGATTCAATAACCAGCTCTATCGACAAGATAATAAGTTTGTGAGTAATCAGACGCTATAACTGAACGTGGGATATGATGCGTTTAAAAAGTCCTTACGTTTAGCAGCTACGGTCGCTAATCCAGTCTACTTGGCTTTCTTGATGGCTAGGTTCATGTAGAAATGTCGGACTCTGTGGCTCAGGGATCATCCTGCCCGTCTACCCAGGTGGAACCTTCGGCTTCTCTCAAGAAAATGAGCTTAGCGCTCAAGTTGATCCCACTCTATTTCTAGGTTGGTTCACAAAGCTACTCTGTGTATACGGCATGCCTGAGTTAAAACTAAAAGTGAGTAATGACGGACACGAAAAGGTCTTACTTTTAGCAGCTACGATGGCTACACCAGTCTCCTTGGCTTTTCTGATGGCTAGGTCCATGCAAAAGTGTCCAACGGTGGCTCCGAGACCGTCCTGCCCGTCCACCCAGGCGGAACCCGCAGCTTCTCTCAGGATGATCGGCTTTGCGTCTGGGTCAGTAGCTCCTGACTTGATGTCGTTTATGTACAATACTGGAACAAATGTGAAATAATAATAAATGATAATTAAATATCAGGGGACATCTTACACACGGTCTCTGACTCCAAGCTAAGCAATGCTTGTGATATGGCTGCCAGAGACTGGATTACTACATAAACATTTTTTTATATACATACTTATATACATAATAACTAATACCTAAATAACACCCAGACACAGCGCAAACACCTATGTTCGTCATAAAAGTACATAAATATTTGCCCTGGGTGGGAATCTAACCTACGCCTTTTTGACCAAGGAGTTAGGGTCACCAACCACTTAGCCATCGAGGCAGGCAATGTTTTGAACAACTAAAGTATTTTATGTACACTTGAGATGAGCAATACGCTCAAGTTATAAACGTTATGCCGTCCTTGGACAGAATTTAGAAATAATATACGATCACAATAGTGAAACAAAGTTACTTCCATCAGTTTGCGGATGGGTCGCCGTGGCTGGTACTTACAATACCCTAGCTCTAATGAATGCAAATACAAATACAAATATCTTTATTGGGTCTTAAAATTACAATTGACACGATGCGAATGCTGAGAGCATTTAACAGATGTAGGTAAATCTTTTATTTAAAATCGAATTACTTTAGTAAGAAGGTGGATTATGTTATTATAGAAGTTACCCTCTAACATACCTATTTAATTTTTAAAAAAATGCAACATAATTTGGAAGGAAATAAAAGTTAACAGTAATTTCTTTAATTGTATAACAGTAATTTCTTTCGTTATTTATTTATTTTATTTTACAGATATTTCATGAGACAATCGGCCAAATACGAGTCGGACTCCACGGAGGGTTCCGTACTGTATGGAAGCCCCCCTTAAATATTTATTTTATTTTAATTTTATTATTTGTTATTGAAGTGAATATAAAACTAAATATTCTGTAAAAAAATTAAGCATCTACCTGTTACCATTATTAATTTGGAGCGAAAAACGTCTAAAAATTCAGGTTTGTTGTATGGGAGCCCCCCTTAAATATTTATTTAGTTTTGTTTTTAGTATTTGTTGTTATAGCGGCAACAGAAATACATATTCTGTGAAAATGTCAGCTGCCTAGCTATCATGGTTCATGAGATACAGCCCGGTGTCGTCTGTATGTATGTCTGTACATACATACAGACGAACAGACGGACATCGAAGTCTTAGTAATAGGGTCCCGTTTTACCCGTTGGGTACGGAACCCCAAAAAAACATACAGACGTACATAGAACCTCCTCCTTTTTGGAAGTCGGCTAAAAACTGTGACTGCACACGGTTTATACGATGTTAGTTATTCCTAAACTTACTCAATCTGTTCAAGCCATGACTGAAGTGTCCTGAGACATCAGCATGCAGGAGTAGTGCTGCCTGGGCCTTCGCCTCAGAGTCGGGCGCTCCGACGGCTCTCAGGCTGTCCTCCATAAACCTTCGCACTTCCTCCACGCTAACTTCAGGCATTTTGGCACACTCTGGGCATTGCAAACAAATCAGTCAAAACGCTATACTAACACGATCTAATTATAGATACTATAAATTTAAATAGTGTTTAAAATTGACTAAATATTACCCAGAATGTGGCATGTATACAGGGTTATTTCTAATCAATTAGCATCCTTTTAGGAGCTTATTCTGTACATCAAAACTAACAACTTTTATTCTTCGACTTTTGTCAGAATGCCAATGCCATGCTAATTGATTAGAAATAACCCTGTATATTGTATTTAACATAACAGAAAATAATAGTTATTGATAACAAATAATTATTTTTCGCAAAAAATAGCATGACCGACTTCACCCGCGTACAGAATTCGCGAATATTTCGCATGAATCGATGCTACATTTTTCACATTATTGTTGATTTATCAAAAATGGGTCAGCCAATTTCAATAACATTAAAATGGGACCAATTTTGAAGTTTACTCTTTCCAATAAAAGAAAAAATATTGAAATCGGACTACTACGAAAAAAGTTATTCGTGGTTATACATAAAAAAATAATAACAACTTTTTTCTTACCTTTGTAAATTCGAAATTGTCAACAACTAACTAAATGTGCTATGGCCACCGAAGCTTGAATGTAAACTGATTTGCAATCATGATTGTATTAAGTTTATAAATGTTTATAATGTTACAATTAATTACTATTGATAAGACGATTCATACACTGCCAGACAAAATTAATAGCGTTATTACCTTATTTATATCATTATCATTTCAGCTGTAAGACGTCAAAGAAGACATAGTCCAATAGATATCCAACTGACTTGTATCAATTGACTTAGCAATTTTATAATCGTGCTACAAATAATCAACTCGGACAGTTGCGTAATAGTAGTTTATGCAACTGTCATATAATGAAGGGTATTAAAACACGAGTGTGTTTATGAAACGAGCGCAGCGAGTTTCATAATAGTAGCTCATGTTTTAATACCTGTGTTATATGCAGTTGCATACACTACTTTATCTTCACTAATAAAAACGTGTATTGTCACAGTGAACTTGGCGCGCAGGGCGGCCAATCAGGAGCGAGCGCGCGATGTTATAATGAGATTTTACGATATCGATGTGGATATTATAACATCATGTGAAATTGCTTAAATTGAGTGTTTTGTTGTCTGCGCTATAACAGTAGTCATTATAAGTCAAGTATTGGAAACATAAGGAGAATGTTACGACATTAGTGTAGATAAATAATTATAACATACAATATTTTTTGGGCACTTACCGCCTTACCACAAAAGATTTAAACACGCTTTAAACACTGTTTACCGTGCAATTTGTACTGTTAAACATTGTCTAAAGTAAGCGTAAAACTTTTGTGGTAAGACGGTTAATTTTTGAAAATTGTTGCATTTTTGAATCGGAACAAATAAAATAATTGTCACTCTAGATCGTCTTTGTCACTTACATATAGGTATATATAAAAAATACTCATACTTAGTAAACACATACTGTAATTATTTATTAAACCTTTGCAGAATGCAGTACTGATAAGTTCATAATTTTATGAATAACTTCTTTACTGTGGTCTTTGATTAATAATTGTGTAATTGTTAGCGTTACAAGTAGTAGTAATTATGTGTGTGTTCAAATAAATCCGCTATTTCCCAAATAATGAGGTTATCGAAGGCACCCAATGAATGGCTATTGCAGTGTATTTTTTCACTGATAAGTAAAACAGATTGTGTTTACTTTATTTTTATCAGCTACCTACTCTTAATTTTGCAACTAATTTTTGTTTTGGTTTACAAGTTCTCGATAATTTAAAAGTAAATAAATGAAGTCATAGGTAATTAACATGAATTTATTGAGATAATTCAGGATTTTGGACTTTCAAAAGAAGAATGTTCTTTAAACGACTATTTTCTTTGTGTATCATTATGCAGTGCACAAAACACCCCATGCAGGACGTCAGTTGCAGAACTTGTCGCTCCCATCACGCCTAATATAAATAATAAAA
The DNA here is from genome assembly GCA_964007245.1 of Hypomecis atomaria. NCBI lineage: Eukaryota > Metazoa > Arthropoda > Insecta > Lepidoptera > Geometridae > Hypomecis > Hypomecis atomaria. The sequence continues at coordinate 1,196,539 of OZ023297.1, forward strand.
TGCTATGCCATAAGTAGGTACTTATCTAATCCACACGTGAATCGATTTGCTAAAAAATAGAAACAAGAATTATATTTAAAAAAACCTATTTTTTTACAACAAGTGTTTCTTAATAAGTACTCGCCAAGACAAATTAAGCGAGCCGAAACTCGATGGCATTGGGATTATAGAGTAGGAAATGTGTAATGAAACGTCCGAACTGGACGGTATGATGATGGAGCTGGAAGACAGTCATAGGAAGCTGGAAGATGGTCATATCCTATGACTGTCTTCCAGCTCCATCATCAGACCCTGGTTATAATTAAGTCAAATCATCTATTGCAACATATGAAATTTACATGCGGTTCTTAATTAATATGTTTGGTATATTTATGACCCTGATAAGGGTATGGCAATTTTACTATTTGTATGATTCGTATTGGAACGATTTATTATTATATTTTCTAGATTATCGTTAAAAAATCGTCTAATGTGTAATAACATTTGGATAATAGAATATTTTTTTGTTGTTTTATAACTTAACAGTTTTCCTTTTCGATATCTTTTAGATTATTTGGCATTTTACTAAATATTTTTATAGCCATAGAATGCGGGCTGGAACTATGCATTGCTAAGTTGGACTTTGATCCCACGAGTTTAAGATAAGATAACTTTATTGATATTAATAGAACCTAATATTACAAAAAATATTGCATAATATTGATTCATTAACATGCTCGTCCGGTTTAACATTTTTTCACATTTTTACTAATAATGACACTAGATACAGAAATGCAGTGTTATCTAAAAATTTTATGTTTATGTTTTATATTCATGTCTGTACTGTGATCTAATTTTGAGCGATTTATCAGACGCTTTTAAAATAGTCAGGGTGCTTTTTGACAAATTTACATATTTCGAATATAAAGATAGACACCAGGGACATAATTTCAAGTTGTATAAAAGACGAACTACTCGCCAAGACAATTCAAATGGTACAAACTCGATAAATATGTATCGTTTCATTGCGAAGTCCCTTCCAGCATCATTATCAGATCAGCTCGTCATCATAGTATTGCCTTGTTACGCAATTTACACATGTATGCAAAATTTCAGCTCAATTGGTAACCGGGAAGTGGATCAAATTTAATTTGCAAGATTTGATGACAGACATCGAACAGGAGAAATGAAATAAAATATTGTAAAATATGTGATGATTGTGGTCCACAATCATGACAAGTCTTTGAGTGGAGACCACGTAGGTACCTACTAGCAATCGCAGCGCAGAATATACACCAACCAAGTAGACTGACGACCTCATTCACTCACTCATTTATCTATATCTACTACTTTATCGGACATTTTTTTTAAATATATTAATTGTATTTTATTGAATAGTTAATTCATAATTATTGACATTCTTAATATTATTTATTATTTGACAATTGCTTATTTATGGTGTGTCACTACACTACCACTAGACCACCATGGAGCCACAGCAATGACTATATTGGAACTATACAGGTGTTTCTGAAAAGTGTATCCCATTATAAAGAAGAATTTTTCTATGGTAGCAAACTGGAATTCGAGATTAATATTAATTGTTTTTCGCAAAAAATGGCAAAACCGCTTTCTGTCGTGCATTAAATTTGAATTTTTGCTGGAATTGTTTTACATTATTGTTGAGTTATCAAAAACGGCCTAGCCGATTTCTGTAAAATTTAAATGGGACCATTTTGGAAATATACCCTTTTAAACTAGAAAAGATTTTTTCGATTCGGTTCACAATTGGCGAAATTATCGACGTTCATCGTGTACATAATTCTGATATTTCGCTCGAATTGCTAACATTATTGTTGTTTTTTTCAAAAACGGCTCAGCTGATTTTAGTAAAATTTAAATAAGACTACCTTGGTACGTAGTATACCCTTTCGAACTAAAAAAATAATTTTTCGATTCGGTTCACAATTGGCGAAATTATCGATGAACATACACAAAAAAAAACATACACACGAACATAGAACCTCCTCCTTTTTGGAATTCGGTAAAAAAAAAGAGCTGTTTCATACAAAATTGCAAGTCAGAATTGACAACGTGTAGGAAACAGTAGACTCTTTTTTCGAATTTCAGGTTGGTCTCATTTTAATTATTTTTTGCAAAAAATCGCCGTGTACAGAATTCGAATAGTTTGCACGAATCGATGTGACATCTATGTGCATTATTATTGATTTTCCAAAAATGGCTCAGCCAATGTCGATAAAATTTTAAAAAACTCTTTTGAACTATAAAATATTTTTTTTAATTGTTTCACAATAGGCGGAAACATCGGTGAACATACACAAAAAAAATACAGATGGACATAGTAGCTCCTACTTTTCGGAAGTCGGTAAAAATTTGTTCATTATGATGACCTACACTTGTGTGGTCACAGTATTACTACATCTTTCAGAAACACGTTGAATATGCTAAATTGTTCTATCAAGACGATCACTTTCTTAGTAAGCATAGATTAGTATCGCACCAGTTTAGTTAAAAGCAGGGCAACTTAATTATCTGTATAGTTTTCGATCTCATCTTGGAGTACCTATCAGAAGAGTACCCATTGGAGGAACCTTTGCTGCTTAGCATATCGCTGGCAAGGGCGGTCCGACCCTCGGGCCCTTAGCTCTCCTGCATTTTTAGAAGGGACCTATTTAAATGGTCAACAGAATTAAAAAAAAACGGTTTTTTTCCGATCCACTTCTGAATTGTTAAAACAAGTTGCCAACATCCTAGAAGACGATTCCATTGGAGAAAAAACCGGCCAAGTGCGAGTCGGACTCGCGCACCGAGGGTTCCGTACAAACCTGCAAGGTTTACAAAGTTCGTTCATTACGACAAAAAAAGTAATAAGTTTATATTTATTAAAAAATATATATTTTGTAATGTAACTAAAAATTTAAGGTTTTCGGAATTTTTCCTTTATGTGTGCTATAAAACGTTGCTTCATGCCAAATTTCAAGATTCTAGGTCGACTGGAAGTACCCTTTAGGTTTTGATTCCCTTGCGAGTACTTGCGAGTTTCAAAATTTGCGGCATAAACGGCTGTATCTTTTGATTGCGTTGGCTTAGAAGTTTGATTTTTTCACAGCTTCAAGGGACAGTAGACTTGAGTAATTGATATAAATTTCAGCTTCATACCTCCACGCGTTCCTGAGAAAAAGGGTCTTGACAGACGGACAGACGGACAACAAAGTGATCCTATAAGGGTTCCGTTTTTTCCTTTTGAGGTACGGAACCCAACGCAACGCACTCACACGGTTCCTGATTTGAGAAACCCCACTTCGCCATGTTCTCGTTACAGTTATAATTATTATTATTTTTTTCGTTATAATCAACTATGGCGATACATCAATATTTATGATTGTACGACTGATCCTAAATAATTGTCACTAGTACTATTAATATATAATAGTAGATATATAATAGTATATATAATAGTATAAAAAGCACAAATTCTCCGTCTCCAACTTGTGGTGGCAAGAACACCTGACGCAGCCACAGGTAAAGGAGAATGAGAGTGCCAAAATAATGTGGGAGATACTGATTCAAACAGACGTTACAGTAGTTCATAACAGGCCGGACATTATATACATTGATAAAACAGCAAACAAAACATACCTCATAGACATCACGGTACCATCAGACTACAACATAGGAGCAAAAGAAATAGAAAAACTCAGCAAATACCACCCACTCAGACAAGAAATAGCCAGGTTATGGAAAACATCCACAGAAGTCATACCCATAGTAATAGGAGCCACCGGAGTAATAGCCAAATCACTGCATAGATACTGCACAAAACTAGACGCCAACATTAACACCAATATCATGCAAAAACAGGCAGCCATCCACACATCCACAATACTCAGCAAAACGCTAGGGGACACAGTTTTTGTTCAAGGGGGAACTGAACCACCCTTTCCCTGAGGGTCTCGGGGCGGGAGTTCAGTAAACCGAGCCAAAAAGCTCGAGTAGAGGAAAACCTCATTAACATAGTATAATAGTATATGATAGTACAAAGTGGTGTCGAACAAATCAATGGTACTACTAACACAAAGGCTTATATTCTTCAATCCTGTATCACCTCTTAAAAATGTTTAAAATCACTACAGTATTACCGTTTCAGACAACTTAGGGCATATTAGACTTCGTTATGAAATAGATCAATTTTTTTTATCAACGAGTTTATATTTTGTTGCCGATCAGTCATTATTAATTGACACATTTTATTAGTGTCAATAAATCATCAATAATTAATTACGGTTATATAGGCCTATTAATTGAAGTACTTAGATTGCTGACCACAACATAGCTAAAGTAAGAGTTGCTAAGTAAGAAAACAGCTGATCATTTCATTGGCTCCCTTTACTAAATATAAGTGTGACAAGACAGCTTTCGAAGATTTGATTGAATATGTAGATAAAGAGTATAGTAAACGGGTAAAGGCACTCGTAGTTAAGACTTGATCATTGAAAAGGTTAAATACGAATAGGTTAGTATAACTAGTGTTTACACATTTATTTTACTAAGGGAAGGATGTTCTTACACTTCTTTTGCTTATAAAATCGCTTCACGACAATATTTATTCAACTGAGTGAAAAAAATATTTTTTTACCGTCACCACTGTGTAAAGGCCAGTTAGAGCGGGAGGGAACACTATCAGAGCTTTTCCAAATAGACTGTAGTAGATTTTATCTACACTAATGTTGTAACATTCTACTTATGTTTCCAATACTTGACTTATAATGACTACTGTTATAGCGCAGACAACATTTAAGCAATTTCACATGATGTTATAATATCCACATCGATATCGTAAAATCTCATTATAACATCGCGCGCTCGCTCCTGATTGGCCCTGCGCGCGCAGCTGCGCTCTCATTGGTTAGATTTTAATGTCGCCAAGTTCACTGTGACAATACACGTACGCGTGAATTTAATGTTTCGCAATATGTTTTTTTTATTTTTATTAGTGAAGATAAAGTAGTGTATGCAACTGCATATAACACGGGTATTAAAACACGAGTGTGAGTTTATGAAACGAGCGCAGCGAGTTTCATAATAGTAACGAGTGTTCCCTTACGAGAGTAACCTTCATTTTATGACAGTTGCATAAACTACTATTAAGTATAGACGAGAGTTTATTTATTGAGACAAAAACAAAATGAAAGAAATAACACAGGTACAATCAATCTCAAATAGGTTACACATTTATCCTTATTCGCTTAATATTATTTTTGTCCTTTATATTAGTATCGGTCTCACTTTACTGTATGTGAAACGGCACTACCAGCGGTGGTTATACTTAACATACATAAGATCTCAAGTATGATCGTATGTATGTTAGTTTCTCTGCGTGGCTGTTTGTTGGGATGTATCCACCCATCAGCCATACGACGGCCGCTGCTGGACATAGGCCTCCATTGTATATCCCTGCGGTCTCGATCAGGTCATCTGTCCACGTTTTTAACTGCGCTTGCCGGTGCGTGGTCCACTCGAGAACTTTTTGACTCCATCGGATTTTAGGGTTCCGTACCCAAAGGGAAAAACGGGACCCTATTACTAAGACTTCGATGTCCGTCTGTCCGTCTGTCTGTCACCGGGTTGTATCTCATGAACCATGTTAGCTAGGCGGCTGAAATTTTCACAGATGATGTATTTCTGTTGCGGCTATAACAAAAAATACTAAAAAGAGAATAATATAAATTTTAAGGGGGGCTCCCATACAACAAACCTGAATTTTTAGACGTTTTTCGCGCTATGTAATAATGGTAACAGGTAGATGCTTGAAATTTTCACAGAATATTTAGTTTTGTATTCACTTCAATACTAAATAATAAAATTAAAATAAAATATATATTTAAGGGGGCCTCCCATACAGTACGGAACCCTCCGTGCGCGAGTCCGACTCGTACTTGGCCGATTATTTTTGTAACCTGACTCGTAAATAAGACTTACCTACGAAATAACTGAATAATATTAGTATAAAAATATGCAGGGTTATTTCAAATCTATTAGCATCCTTTTAGGGGGCGTTGTTCCACAGAAAAATGTCGTTTACCCGCGACAAAATGTATGGATTTTTTTGAGTTTTGACAAAAGTCGCAGAATAAAGGTTGTTCGTTTTGATGTACGAATAAGCCGCCTAAAGGATGCTAATTGATTAGGAATAACCCTGTTTATTTTCGCGATAAAACATCAAATAGGTACCAATATGCAATGTACCGAATTTACCGAATAATTTAATGTAATGTACCGACTTTTTAATTAATTTATTGTACATAGTATTACGCCTCATAATTCTGTTGAGTACTAACATAATTAATCATTGTTATTTTGACGATTCGTAGGGTGTTGCTCGTAGTATATTTATGTATACCTACCAATGAATGTAATTTTCCATATCTACCTATCTATGCAGCATATAAGGTAGAAGGAACAAATCAACCAGTGTCCGTGGCAATGACCCGCCGCCGCGGCTGCACTCGCGACGGAAACTCTATCATCAGCCATACGCCCTTCGCGCTGCCAGCCTTCATATACAGCGTGCTCTGTCTTTATTTTACCAATATAATTTTCAAATCCCAATATGCAACTTTTAAGGTAGAATAACAAATCTAGCCGTGCCCGTGACATTGAAGCTTTACGTCATTTGCGCTGCCAGCCTTCGTTTTCAGCGTGCATCAAGTCCCAATATTATGTAACTTATAAGGTAGAAGGAACAACTCAAGCAGTGCCCGTAGTTATGAAGCTTTATGCTTTTTGAAATAAAAATCTATCCAAGATTACAGTAAGATTTGTTTATTACTTCGTTTTCTCGCCTTTAACTGGAAGTAAGGTGCACTGCTAGTTATAGGCACCCCCTAGAGATATCCAACAAGACTTGCTTGGAGGCTTGCTTACAGCGCAATCTTGCGGTCTTGATGAAAGTACTCGTCGACTTTGTGGATGGACGTCCTACGCTGCGCTTACCAGATTATTTACTTAATCGCTCACAAATATTTAATTCTGTTCAGAAAACATGGTAAGAGACGTTGACGGAAACTAAGGAAGTAAGTTACGGATAGAAAATATGGATCCACTACTCAATAACTAATTCATTCGTTTTATAACTCACTTATGAGATACGTAAAGTCAGGTCGTGCATGGAATATTGCTCTCACCTTTGGGATGGCTCTGCCAAATATCAACTGGAGGCTCTGGAGTCGATTGAGAGGCGAGCCAGGAGGCTGATTGACAACGACACCCTGACTATGTCGCAGCTGCAAAGTCTCGAGCATCGACGTAAGGTAGCGTGTTTGTCAGCCTTTTACCGGATTCACTTCGGAGAGTGCGCCCACAATCTGGTCCCACCTGCCCCTTTCTTCTATCGTACGGCTAGACAGACGCGACCAAAGCGCCACCCTTTTATGGTGGACATTCCGCGCATTAGAACCAAACGATTTGAATCCTCATTCCTCATACGAACAGCTAGAATGTGGAACGCTTTGCCTGGGTCTGTCTTCCCGCCAAAGTACAATGTGGGCGTCTTCAAATCCCGAGTAAATAGGTATCTTCTAGGTAAGCGTGCTACAACCTAGACCGCTTATCTGCTTAACAACAGGCAGTAGGTGGTCAAACGCAACCTATTCTGAATAAAAAAAAATGTATTGAGTTTATATAGCGCTTAGCGTAGTATGAGATAAAAGTAGACTGATTCAAGAAGAGCACATTATAGTCATACATGAATTAGCTAACTGAGAAAAGGACACATCCACAAAATGTATGGAGGCTGGTATAATAATAATCAAAAAATCTAACCACAACATGCGTTACATCTCGAGAAAGTACATCTTTTTCTGAGTCTAGTTTTAACATCAGTTAAAATAAAAAAAAGAGTTCTCCGATTTTTTTAAAAATTAATTTTGAATTTCCAAAGATAAATAAATATATTTGACAGAATAAGTAGATTATTTCTGGCAACACTGAAACAACCTTAAAATAGCTCAAATAAAAGCGTTTTTATCAATTAGACCCAATTCTTAATGTTTTTTTTTTAAATATTGCTGTACCAACTTTTTATGAATTCTATAATTTTTGCAAAATATGACATTAATATGGATGAATCAGGTTATAATTCAAGTAAAAAACCTATAGAAACACAATAATAAGGCTTAAACCGAAAAAAGTGTTAGCTGTATTTCCATTTTCCATCCAATATTTTTTATCATTAAAAAAAAGGAATGAAAAGATATAAATTATATATTTTCTTGAAATCGAAAAAAAAAAAGCTTGCTTTTCTTTAAAGCAAGCTTGCAAACGATGCATATACCATCTTGGTCAGATTTTGCTCTGAATAATATACCATTTGAGGACGTCTCTTTTTACAAAATATTAGTGTAGAGTGAACAGAACACCCTGTGGCCAGACTGATGCATATTTAAGAGCGCGCTACATGCAGGGCTTTAAGCCGGCCTAATGAGCTTGAAGCGATGTTGTGCATTACACGCTGCTACCTGCATTGTTTCGAACACATGCGATTTATGGAAACAGACGGAGACTCAAATGGAACGCTGTTTTCAAATGGGCTTTATTTTTAGGGTTCCGTACCCAAAGGGTAAAAACGGGACCCTATTACTAAGACCTATTACGAGTACTAATTCGATGTCCGTCTGTCTGTCTGTCCGTCTGTCCGTCTATCCGTCTTTCTGTCTGTCACCGGGCTGTATCTCATGAACCATGATAGCTAGGCAGCTGAAATTTTCACAGAAGATTTCTGTTGCCGCCAAAACAACAAATACTTAAATAAATAAATTCGATTAAATTCGATGGCGTATATGAAATAAATATAAATAAAAACTGAATAAAATAAATATTCAAGGGGGGCTCCCATACCACAAAGGTGATTTTTAAGAGTTTTTTGGCTCGCTATTAATAACGGCAAGAGTAATGACGGCAAGAGGAATGGGGCTCATATACGGCACGGAACCCTTCGTGCGCGAGTCCGACTCGCACTTGGCCGATTTTTTTTTCGGTGTTTTGAAATAGGATTTATATCTTTGCGGTTTTGATTTTCAGAGTGCTCTGCTCTTATTTCATTGCAGATTATTAAAATGAACACATATTTTTATTACCAACGACTGGTAAAAGGAGCAAATAGGACGCTGGTTACGGGCCTTGTTATCTTAAAAGACCAAAACAAATACGCCCTTCTTTTTCACCTTTTTTTTGTAATTATATCGCTTGCTTTATAACTTGTAAAACGTTGTGTGCTTTTGTAAACAAATGTGTGTAAATTGAGGCGTAGTCTGGCGCCCGTAATAAAAAACAATGTAAACAATGCAAAAATGGTGTTTCAATAAAATCCACCTTGATAGTAACTGTTAAAAAGTATAGAATCACGACTTGCCATTTTGACCAAAACTTTCTTCTATCGTAAAGCTAGACAGACGCGACCAAAGCGCCACCCTTTTATGGTGGACATTCCGCTTATTAGCTCGCTCCTAATTTTTCACTGACTTCAAAAAAGAGGTTCTCAATTCGAGGACCTACATGTGAAAGAAAATTACTCATCGATGATACATTGATCCGTATGAACTATTTTGATTATGTACACGGTTGAAGTCAGTTATTTGGAAGTCAGTCATTTTTGGCGAATAAATGATAATTGTCCTCGCTAGCAGCTCAAGTTTATGAAAGGTTTTTTTTAATTGTAAGTCAATTGTATAGGAATTTAGTATGTAGACATGTAAAAGTAAGTAGGTTCGTGCTCATATTCTATCGCTTCTTTACAGCACTCTATTCTATCCTACTTCCCCTTTTTATCTTTCTAGTCTCTTCAAGTTTAGGAACACAGTTCACTCTCGTGCATTGAGATCTGCAGATAATTTGACTCTGGATATTCCTTCCCACAGAACCTCTTTCTACAGTTCCTCGTTTGCGGTAAAGGCTGTGAACCTTTGGAACGAACTGCCTCTTGATATGAAGCGTGCACGTTCACTGGAAGCTTTCAAACGCCTTGTAAAAAGTCATTATATATCTCTGTAAATAATTTGGTACTGTATCATTGATTACTTTATGTGCTTTATATATTTTATGTATGTTTATCTATGTGTTGTCTATTTATGTAGTAGTATTATTATGTTAGGTATTGTATGTAGTATTAGTATTTAGGTTTATAGTATAATTTTTAGTATTTATTGTATTCCCCGTCAAACATTTTTAGCACATTCCTTTCCGTACATGGGTTGCCTGGAAGAGATCGCTTCCAGCGATAAGGCCGCCTAGTGTTGCACTACCTTAAGAATTTAACTTGTGTATTTTTTTTGTTAGTTTTATTTTGTGTGTACAATAAAGAGTTATTTGTTTGTTCGTATAGGCCAGGTGGCTAGCTTTAGTGTCAGAGTTTTTAAGTGGTCTGAAGTTCTCTGACGTGGCTAAACGGTTAAAACAATTGGGGTATACAATTTAACGTGTCATTCTTGCCACGGCGGCGCTCAGTTTATTTATTTATTTATTTCCAATTAGTACATAATTAACAGCATAGACCAAATCACTACATACTATAATTTAGATGAGCAAGAATTATATTATTAAAACTGCCCAAGCTACCACAAAAAATGTCCAGATCAGGTTGTTGAGACAAAATGTTATTAATGAGCACAATGAATCGTGAAGTAGGTGCGTTATAGGCACGAGCGGTGTGCAGGCCGGGCGGCAGCGCCAGCAGGCGGTGCGGCCGCCGCGAGCCGCGCGCTCGCTCACACGCGCGCACGTAGCCGTCAGGTGCAAGCAAGCGTAGCTCACTTAACGCATTAGGATTATCGACTTTGTTGTGGAGAAGAAGATAATAATGAATAATTAATTGCATCTTACGCCGTAATTCCAGGGTACTTAACCCTACCATTCCGGAGACAAATAAGGAAGGATCCAAGTAAGGGTAAAAACCATAGACTTTTTTATACAAATATCGTGCAAACTTGCGCTGAATTCTCTCAATCATGAGGCAATACTTCTTTTCGTGGGGATCCCAAATAACAGCGTTATACTCGAGTTTACTACGTACGTAAGCCGAATAAAGCGCCATTGGTGCTCGTGCATCCTTAAAATTAAACGACGTGCGCATTATGAAACCTAGCATTTTATAAGCTTGTTTACAGATAGTAGCAACGTGTGCTCTAAAATTCATCTCTTTATCAATAGTTAAACCTAAATCCTTGATCTGATCAACGCTATCAATCAAAGTATCACCAAGTCGGTACTGATTCAGAATCGGTGATTGCTTCCTGGAGAAAGTAATCACCTTACATTTACTTCAGTATGTACAACAGTTGTAAATGCTACCCGCGGTTACCGATCCGAAGACAGTCTGTGCTGAACGTTGCTTAACTACGATGATCGCTAACGAACACCTAGTCAAACTACACCATGAGCGTTACATGTAGACATGTAGATGTGTAGGCTGTAGTGGTATGCACCGGGCGTCGACCGCGCCGCGCCGTCTGCCCGCGCCGACACCCGAGCCCCACGCTTGGCCGCATTGCCACGGATTCGCGCTCAGGTGTCTACTCGACACTACATTGTACTATACAAATGTATAGTCCGCGCCACACAAGTCGGCGGATGGGAAGTTATGTGCGGAACACTGCGCAAAAGCAAAATATAGGTATAGCCAGAGAGACGAGACGCCGGGGCACACCTGGCCCGCTAACCTCGTGCCTCCCGCGCGCTCCCTAAGCCCGTGCTCACCACTACGCCACTTGCGTCGGCAATAATGCGCAATAATTAGCGAATTACGGCGAATTGACATATGCGGCTAACTTCTCATCCGCCGACTAGTGTGGCGCGGACTATACAAAGATTCAGAAATAGTAGCCCCGAAGGATCATGAAACCGTGGTGGTTTAGTGGTAGTAACACCCGCATTATAATCGTGAGGTCGTGTGTTTAAATCCCGATCCCGCGAGTTGAACATTTATTTGGATTTTTTTTGACGGATTTTCACACCTCTAGCTTTCCGGGAAGGAAAACATCGTGGGGACTCCTGCGTATCTGCATATTTGAAATGTTAATCACAAAAATGACTCTTTGAAACTTGGATATGTCCGTAGAATAAATTCGATGGCGTATATGAATCCACCAACCCGCACCGGGCCAGCGTGGTAAATATGGCCCAGTCATCCTTCGTGGGTAGGCCTACGTCCTGCAGTGGACCATCAAAAATGCTGGTGCAGTACAGTATCACTTCGACTTGGTGCGGGTTGGTATAGTTACTTCCAATCTTGGTGATTTGGCTTATTGAAGTCCCACAGTTCTCAGACCACGCGGCGGTGGCGCGCAGGAAGAAATCCGCTAATATTATAAATCCGAACGTGTGTTTATTGGTTTATTTTTTACTCTTTCACGGAGCAGCAGATTACCGAATCGATATTATTTTTGGAAGAATATAGTTTAGAACTCAGAAAGTGTCAAATACTGATTTCTATCTCGGAAAAATCAAAGACTCTTGAGGGGAAACCTTGTCAAATAGAAACAAGAAAAAAATAATTACGTAACTTTCTTCTTTGCGATCTTGCTTCCTCAACGTTCATAACGCGCCTCGGGGCAAGTCTTTCACAGCAATCATAATTCCCCAAAAAAACTGTGGTAAAAACAGCACTAATGTCCCATAAACAGGGAACAAGCTCAACGCATTACCAGCTCCTGTTTACCATAATACGTACGCAAACACCAGGGCAACTAGGATACAGGTTTATTGCATAATTTATTTTATTCCTAGACTTTCGTACGCTAACTTCAGTCGCCTCAAGCACGATATTATCTTTTATGGTGGTGGTATTTCCATAATTTACCTCGAATGAAGATTTGTGGTTATTTCCATTTTTATGTTTGTAACCGTCGCTTGCATAGGAGTGGGTACCTGAGCTGACAGACATACAACTTACGGTTACATAGATAATGCAACTTCGTTCTCTGAACAGGTACAAAATAAGGTCACCATCCGCGTATGTTTGTTAAGTTTCTACTGACTTCCAAAAAGGATAAGGTCGTTTGTATGAATTTTTGTGTATGTTTATCGATATTTTCGCTAATTGTGAAATGATTTAAAAAAATCTTTTTTATTTCAAAAGTGTATGTTTTCGAGGTGGTTCCACTTAAACTTTATTGAAATCGGCTGAGTTGGTTTTGATAAATCAACAAAAAATGTACATGGATGTCACATCTATACGTGCAAATTATTCGAATTCTATTCACGGTGGAAGTCGAAGTTGCGATTTTTTTCATCACTTCATTAGGTTTAATATATCTACAGTGAAAGTGCTAAAAAGAGACTAGTTTTTTGTACCATATAAAGTGTTAGAAAGGTTATTGAGATTTGTAAAAGCCTAACGTCAACAGAGACGAAAGATGGAACTAGCCACCGGTGTAATAGACCGTGTTACCAAAGAACCAGAGGGATTGTAAAATACGTGATTAATTTTACCATATTTTAATTAAAGAATAGCACACTGTTAGTTGTTACTCACTATAGTAGCAGTAATCTACTAAAATAAAGTGTGAGTACACCTGTGCTATACTTTAGTTAAAATGTGCAAAAACCACGCCAATTCCCATACTCAAATTTTACATTACCTATCCTTACTTAATAATAATATAATAATAATATTATAATATAATATATAATATTATAATATATAATTTAATATATTTAATATTTAATATTTTAATATTTAATATTTTAATATTTAATATTTTAATATTTAATATTTTAATATTTTAATATTAATATTTAATATTTAATATTTTTAATATATTATTATATTATATATTATTATTTATTATTATTATATTATTATTATTATTTATTATTTATTATTTATTATTTATTATTTATTATAATATTATAAATGCGAAAGTAACTCTGTCTGTCTGTCTGTCTGTCGCGCTTTCACGCTAAAACTACTGAACCGATTTGAATGAAATTTGGTACACAGATAGTCTAGAGCCTGAGAAAGGACATAGGCTACTTTTTGATTCGAAAAAATAGTTTTAAAGGGTTGAAAAGGGGGGATGAAAACGCATTGGCTAGAATCTTAGAAGAAAAAACACTTATTTTGTACCACGACAAATGGTAATTTGCATCTTGACTTTCCAAAATACATTCTCTATGCCCAATGCCCATTCAAGGCTGCTCAAGTTGCAAATGTCAAAGTCAATCAATCTTTTCCTGTAAACTTTAGAGAAGGTTACATGTATATTTTCAGTTTAATTACGTAGTTTTCATTCTAATAGGTATGCCTACAAAACGCAAATCGAATCTAGCGCGTAGTTCTAGCGGAGCTCGCGCAAAGAAAATTGCTAGAAGCCAAGAGTCTGAAGAGCACACCTAAACGCGTTTGACATTAGATGCCGAGCGCCACGCATCTCAAAGAGCTGCTGAGACTCAAGAGCAAAACCAAGCGCGTCGAATTTTAGATGCTGAGCGTCACGCAGCTCAGAGAGATGCTAAGATTTAAGGAGAAAGTCAAGCGCGGCGACTTTTAGATGCCGAGCATCACGCAGCGCAAAGAACTGCTGAGACTCAAGAGCAAAACCAAGCGCGTCGAATTTTAGATGCTAAGCGTTGGACGTTAAGCAAAAAATTGCATAGTTCCTGTAGGACAGGACAAAAACTATCGAAAGCAAAACTGTCGCCACTATCACAAAGACGCTAAGTGATTAATTCCTCTATGACGCTAATATGGATTAATGAAACGTCACAGCGAAACGTAATTAGATGACAGGTGACATTGTCTGCAGACTTTTATAAATCACAGGTAGCATGGCATGGGGACAAATTGTTTTTCCACCATTATATCCCCTTGAAGAGGAAATAAAGTATGGATTGAAAATGACAACTGACATTAAAATTAGATAAAATGTTTTTTTCCCTCTGCATGCCACATGTTACTTTGGCGTTTAATACCAGGCCGTCATTTTGTCTGACATTAAAATATTTTTAAATCTACTATCATTAGAGGTTTAACATGTTTCTTTATTCTACCTTTATGGTACAGAATCATCATAGCTACTTACTTTAATATTTTCAATCCGAAAAGTTTGTTGGTTTGTTCCTCTTTGACGCAGCAACGGAGCAAAAGATTGACTTGATTTTTGTTATGGATACCTATGGTTTAAAAGACAGAAAGTGATAATAGGATACTTTTTTATCCCGAGAAAATTCGTGATTCCCATGGGATAGGACAATAACTGTTTCTCAGCAATGGAGCAACGGATTGACTTGATTTTTGGGGTGGGCATAGTTTGGAAGACGGAAAACGACAAAGGATACTTTCCATTCCGGAAAAATTGCGGTTCCCGTAGGATAAGACAATAACTTTTTCTCAGTAACGGAGCAACGGATTGCCTTGGCTTATTGCGTAAATATAGTGTGAAAGACGAAAAGTGACATAGGCCACTTTTTATCCCAAAAACTTTAACAGTTCCCGTAGGATAGGATAAAAACTATGCGAGCGGGCCGCGGTAGCAGCAGTTTAAGCGCCAGAAATAACCTGTCATTTCAAGTTTAGGACGTTCCTACATTTTTCGCACTCCTTCGCGGCACTCAACAGCGCTAGCCCAGACTCGGGCTCCATAACGGAGCTTGCGCTCCCGCAATAATGATGGAGTGTTTCGGAGCACAAGACACATCGTCATCCACCACTCGGGGCTAACCAGCACTGAGCGTCGGACAGCATTCCAACGCCCTGGTCCCAGTGCAACGGGTCAGTCATAGTAGCCCAGCGCCTGCCTTTTCAACTGCAGAGGGCAGTGAGAACGGCCATCGCGATACCGACACTTCTCTTCCCCTGCAGCCCCACTGCGTCTGTGAACAGGTTGACGGCCTAGCGGAAGGTAGGGTAGGTGGCGGCACCCACACAACCAGTTCCATCCCACCGCAGCCCCTAATCCTCGGCTGCAGCGTCGCAAGAGAGGCACTCCAGCCCGCCTCAGAAGCAACACTCCTCATAAGGCAGGCAACCTACCGGCCATCCTCTCAGTTGATTTAGTTAAAAGCGGCTGAACAACGAGTGCCGGCCTCTAAGCTGCCTTGGGGGAAAGACCCAAAGAAGAGGGAGACTTCGAGTGCCGCCTTTTCAGCTGCCTTAGACCTCCCCCGCCACGACAAGGCGAGAATACACAGGGGGGTTGTATAATTATACACTCCAACCGTAACTTAACCAACAAAAGCATTCCTCTAAGGTATTTTGATGTTTGTCGCTTAGGTTAGGTTTCGCAGCCGATATAAACATTAGCCAAAATCAAATATAACGCGGGCGAAGCCGCGGGTAAAAGCTAGTTTGAAATAAATCATCCTTCAATGATGGTGGCAAAGCTACTTACCGTCAACTATTCTTACATCTGCGGCAGACAGCTAGGTGCGGAATACTCAGTAGAGCTGCCGCGTTGTTTGTCTTCATATAGCTTGCACTTAACCGCTGGACGGCTTTATAAGCATATCCGCTAGTTGTGAAAAACATTGTGTTTGAATATTAGAATCAGCCCATTTGACAACTTATTGGGGTTTGTTTCTGGAACGAAAACAATTGGCTACTTTTTAACCGACTTCCAAAAAGGAGGAGGTTCTATGTTCGTCTGTATGTATTTTTTTTTTGTGTATGTTCATCGATAATTCCGCCAATTGTGTTAAAAACTTCTTTTTAGTTCGAAAGGATACACTCCCGAGATGGTCCCATTTAAATTTTACTGAAATTTGCTGAGCCGTTTTTGATAAATCAACAATAATGTAAACAATTCGAGCGACATGTTCGAATTTTGTACTCGATGGGAAGCGGTTTTCCCCATTTTTTTTGCGAAAAATTATATTCGCTAGAGAGAAGATGTTTTGATGAGAGACATCATTTACACGAAAAATATCCACACCTTCAAATATATATTACACCTTCTCCTTTTGCGTTAGCGGTTCACGTTGATATGACTCTTTACTATCACTACATAGTATAAAACAAAGTCGCTTCCCGCGATGTCCCTATGTATGCTTATATCTTTAAAACTAGGTACGCAACGGATTTTGATGCGGTTTATTTTTATAGATAGAGTGGTTCAAGAGGAACGTTTTTAATTATGTATAATACACCTGTGCGAAGCCGGGGTGGGTCGCAAGTACATAAATAAGACGTTAATTGATTCCATTGCTACAATTTTCTTCGCACAACGCTAATCCAAGAAGAAATCACTTTTAGTGATTAGGCCGCCGGTTCCTTCACATGTTGTAGCATCTATTTTTCTGTTTTATGTGTGTGTGTGAATTTAAATGAATAGAGAGTATATCTATCTATCTACACATCGCGCATCGCATCACTGACAGAAATGCAGACATATTAGGTACATAACGGCGATGTTGAATGAAAGACTAATTTTATCAAACTTTTACCTAGTCGTAAAAAAAAATTACTTCTCGTTAGAGTTCCACTTTTAAGATTTCAAAACCTTTTTGTCACTGAAAGACGTTTGAAAGAGAGTCAGAGAACGAGTTTGTGTGTTTGTGCATGAAAGAGATAAAAGCTTCATCACTAAATAGTATATAACAAAGTCGCTTCCGCTGTCCCCATGTCCCCATGTATGCTTATATCTTTAAAACTACACAACGGCTTTTGATGCGTTTTTTTTTAATAGATAGAGTGATTCAAGAAGAAGGTTAAATGTAAAATAAACCTGTGCGAAGCCGGGGCGGGTCGCTAGTTCAGCATAATTTGAAGTCGGTCTATATCCAATACCTTTTACCATTCCCTGTGTGTTTACTCTCACCAGCCAAACTGCCAAAAGCCGAGTGAGTACCGGCGCTAAAAGCAACAGTCAAACAGCATCGAATCTATCAACAATAATGTAGGCTATCCTTACAAATACTATAATGCGTCTGTCTGTGATATCTGATCAGTGCCTACACAACCGGGTGACCGTGAGTGGCAATAATAACTAAGCACTGCAGCGCTCATTCGGATGACATATTTACCGCGCTAATTCTAGCACCTAGCGTGCATAGGTACGATTACTAAAATTATTACTTATACCGATGTGGTTTCTATTCGAGAACTTTATCCCACCAATGATCTGTCCTAAGGGCTCTGTGCTGCTAATTATGATAATGATGATAATTTACAGCACTTAGAAGTTTATCAATAGGGTTAATCTCTTTAATACGCGCGTAACGTTGTGCGCGTAAAGTTTTTACTTTCAAAAAATACCTACACAGGGTCACATGTATTAAACGCAAAACCTTTTAAGGGCGGGTCTAGTACATCTAGACAAACAACTTTTGTTCTAGGACTTGTGAAAAATCAGTTTTTTCATACAAAAAGTTAGTACAAAAGTTGTTTGTCTAGTCTAGATGTACTAGACTCGCCCTTAAAAGGTTTTGCGTTTAACACCTATGACCCTGTATAAAGGGTTATCCAGAACTGGTGTACCAAACCGAAAGGAGGTTATTGAAACCATCATTATGAACCACTTTTACTATAGGACCAACACGGAATTCAATAAAAAATATCAGCTGTTTGTTACAAAATTGCAACTTGAAATCGAAAAAATTTATATTTTTTCGATTTCAAACAGCGATTTTTTTCGAAATTTGATTCAACCCCATAATAAAAATTGTTTATAATGGTGGCTTGAATCACCCTCTTTTGGCTTAGCACATTGTAAGCATATATTTCTTTTATTAATAATTACTTATTATTATTGAATTTGTGTATATTATGCAGTACTAATTAATTTAATTTTAAAATGTGATCAAAAACTAAACAATCAATAGGAGGAATAAGGATTGTGAGTATTTGTGACTGATCTTGCATATTTATAATTTGTTTATGAAGCGTTACGCTTCCGGGGATGAGATTTTAAATAGATAAACTTCCCAAACGTAATTTTGATAACATATAGATGCACTGGGCCGACTACTGCAATATACAACAAGTCACTCACCTGTTGTATTCTTTCTTCTTGATGAATCCTGAAGAACTACTTCGGTTGGAGATCTCTGTGGGGTTGGTAATTGCTTATTTACACTTATTTTACATGATGAATAACAGGGGTAACTTTTATTGTTGATTTCTCTTAGAAATTTTAAACTCGAATGGCGGTGTATTCGAAATAAGATGCATACGCTCACAAATGCATTGATTTTAGTCGATGATTAGGAGGACTCGTTGGCGCGGTTTTTAATCACGCTTGCAAATAATCGAATCCAGTACATTTTAGTCGATTATGTTTGATTGATTGCATGATGATGATACAGTTTATATCTAGCAACGATTTTGGCAATGTCGATTTAATATTTATTTTATGCTTGAAAGATGACTTGATTACATTGACACATTTTATTGTCATTGTTTGATCGAGTATTCCCAGCATGACTGGAGAAAACCTAAGGTCAAACGTTATCGAAACGATATTTTTTTATAGTTGTTGTGATGTCAAATTAACTTATCTTAATTGTAGGTCACGGGCTATCTTAAACGATACGTAATTAGAATTTTAAAAGAGATTTACAGAACTAAAATTGAGGTAACTTTCTAGCTCCTTATCTATTAAATAACTCTGGGTTTTTACTGGAACTCTTAATTGCAGTGGTCCTAACTGGTCCGTGTTTCCCGCGGGTCCCTGAATGCCACATTTTTTAAAATTATTAGTGTTTTTAAGTTTGTACATAGTGCTCTTTTTGTACTTTTTTTTTCAATTTAATCTAGTTTATTAGAATACTAGCGACCCGCCCCGGCTTCGCACAGGTGTATTATACATATAAACCATCCTCTTGAATTATTCTATCTATCAAAAAAACCGCATCAAAATCCGTTGCGTAGTTTTAAAGATATAAGCATACATGTGGACATACAGCGGGAAGCGACTTTATTTAATACTATGTAATGAAGTTTGTATAAACTAGGTGGGTAATTTCTGAATCAGACTTTTAAACTGCTTAAAGATAACGAGCAATATAATATCTAAACCGTCAAAATAAGTCTAGGTACATTAAACCTGCTAACGAACGCACGGTAACACTGACTTTTAATTCTTTAGTTTTGTCGATCATCAATTCTATCATTTATTAAACAATGACTGCCTCGGTGGTTTAGTGGTTAGTGAAACTGACTCCTGAATCAAAGAGGCGTGGGTTCGATCCCCCCCAGGGCAAGCATTTATGTCATGAACATAGATGTTTGCTCTGCAACATGCAGATTTTTGTTGCAACATGCAGTTTGCTCTACAACATGCAGATTCCCCAGGTTAATAATACCATGTACCACAAAAGTACATATATAAATGCCATACTCATTTTCAATAATTTGCCCACTGAAATAAAAACACTAAATGGGCATAAATTTAAAACTTCTCTTAAAAATTGGTTACTAGATAAAGTGTATTACAATCTGAAGGAGTACTACGACAAATAACTATTCGCAACTTTATAGTACCTACTTCCATTTAATAATTAATAACTAAGCACCTAGTACTCGTAATATAGTATGTTGTCAATACTTAGTAATAAAATAACTTTATAACCTATACCTAAGTAGGTAACTAATAAGTAGATATAAGTAAAATTCTATTGTACGTTCTGCATGAATACGACTGTTGATACATTTCTAGTTAATAAGACCGCTTTTGTAAGCACAGCACACAGTTGAACAATAAAGTTTATTTCTATTTCTATTTCTATTTCTGTGTATGGTTATTATTTAGGTACTATCTATATAAGTTTGTATTTTAAATATGTATATGTAGTATATCAAACTCTGACAGCCATATCACAAGCATTGCTTAGTTTGGGGTCAGAGACCGTGTGTAAGATGTCCCCTAAAATATATTTATTTATATTATTTACACATTTCTTGTCACAATACGCACCGAACCAGGGAGCAAAGCTAGCTAACGGTACCACAGGGGCTAGCAAGCGGAAGTGACGTCACAGGCGCGCGGTAATGGCTGATGCGTGTACCGGAAGTACCGCCGGAAACGGAGCGGACATCTCGCGATTATCATTTAGCGTTTTATCGTGGAAGGGACTGGACGTGTTTGCAGGATCGGGGTGCGCGGATGCTTCAATTGGCGGGACGTGACGCTTTGGAGTGGGAAAGGACAGTGCTGGACGTATGTAGGTGTATTTGCAGGTACAAGGTGTATTTCAAGGGTTAAACAACTCTCGTGAGGACAAAGTTAATGCTACGCTTTTATTTTTAAAATTTGCTGAATACCTATTTGAATCAAAAAAACTGAGCACTTTGAGCGTCGTATGTTTTTTATTTTATTATCGCAGTCAGTTTTGCGTACTACTGTACTGTACTGTATCAGCCTTTTTAATAGTCCACTGCAGGACGTAGGCCTACCCACGAAGGGTGATTGGGCCATATCCACCACGCTGGCCCAGTGCGGGTTGGTGGATTCACATACGCCATCGAATTTCTTCTGCGGACATATGCAGGTTGCCTCACGATGTTTTCCTTCACCGAAAAGCCAGTGGTGTGAAATTCCGTACATAAATTACAAAGAACTCATTGGTACGGGACTGGGATTGAACCCACGACCTCACGATTGTAAGGCGGGCGTCACTACCCCTAGACCACCACGGCTTCTTTTTGCGTACTAATAATAATAAATATCCAGTACCTAATAATGTTATACATTTGCTAAATTTAAAATTACGTCGCAAAATAATATGATAAACATTTATAAGCCTGTTTGCCGCCAGTTAGAAACCTACAAATTGTATTGTCCCTATAATTTGTTTTTTATGTAACATGGTTGTATAATAAAGTGTTATTGATTGATTAATTGATTTGCTCCAAATTCGTTGTCACTTTATGTGCATTTTTTTAACCTGTACTATCCCACTCCTGGGCTCTCTCCCATTTCCTTCCATGAATCGCGATCCATCGCAACTTCTTGCCAACCCCTCTCGAATGAGTCAAGATCGTCACGCCAGCGTTTCTTGGGCCTTCCCCGGCTGCGTCGTCCGTTAGGCACCCACTCCGTGACGATCCTTTTTTGATCCCATTGCTGGACGGTATACCCACCAAAACCCCTGGGTGTTCCACCACTGCGCCTGGTGTCGGGGTACGCGGCACCCGACAGCGCTGGCTCAACTCGGGCCCCACCACTGAGCTAACGCTCCCGTCAGAATGACGACGTGTCGAACACCAGACACATCCGTGACGATCCTGGCCCATCGATCGGGGTGCATACGCGTCATATGTCCCGCCCACTTAAAGTGCAATAAAGTATAAAATTCTTACTATTGTTTTAACACCATGTTTCTGTTCTACTACGAGTATATCAGACAGAACGTTATAAGGCACAAAATTTAAAAACTACTATGTTGTTTACGACACAAACTAACGACGACAAAACATTGCCGGAAGCGTTTAAATAGCGTGATTCATGTCCTACGGGAACTCATCCACGCCAGTTAATGGCAATACAGTGCGAATACACGGAAAGATACTTTTAGGAACATTTGTCATAGTCACGGACTGTATTGCGGCGTAATTGGCAACATTGGCAGATCGCACTCGTTTGATTCGAAAAATTTTGGCTTTTCAAAAGAAAATTATTTATACAGTTGAGATATAAATCCGAGGGTACAATACAATACAACAACACTTTATTGACACCAACAAGAAAACAACAAAAGAAACAAAGACAGAAGGGTATCTGTTTTTAACCGACTTCCAAAAAGGAGGAGGTTCTATGTTCGTGTGTATGTATTTTTTTTCGTCTTGTGTATGTTCGTCGATAATTTCGCCAATTGTGAGCCGAATCGAAAAATTCTTTTTTTTTAGTTTGAAAGAGTATACTCCCAAAGTGGTCCCATTTAAATTTTACAGAAATCAGCTGAGCCGTTTTTGAAAAAAAAACAACAATAATTTAAGCAATTCGAGCGAAACATCCGAATTTTGTACACGATGAACATCGATAATTTCGCCAATTCTGAACTGAATCTAAAATTTCTTTTTTAGTTCGAAAGGGTATACTGCCGAGATAGTCCCATTGAAATTTTACAGAAATCGGCTTAGCGGTTTTTGATAAATAAATAATAATGTAAACAATTCGAGTGAAATATTCGAATTTTGTACCCGATGGAAGGCGGTTATGCCATTTTTTGTGAAAAATAATTCCCGCTCTATAAAAGTTGTTGGCTGTAAAAGGGTTACGAGGAATATCCTGGTTATGTATTTCTCTAAATTGTAAGCAAGTACCAAAAAAATTAAGATAAACTAGAGAAATAAATCTTTTACTAGGTATTTCGTAATATTTTTTTCAGTATCTGCAAGAATTTTCATTCCAATTTACTTAACTCCTATAGTTTTATCGATAAACGCTTTGTAGTTTGCTACTTGTTAACTTTAACTTACATATAAAAAGATAAGCGTTTGCTTAGTCGAGGTATTTTTTACAAACCCCGAAGGCTTAAAATTCAATACAGCTTAAACTTTCAAAGTCAAGTCAAAAGCAGAAATTAAATACGGCTATACAACTAACTACCCTTATCAAGACGCCCAGTCAAAACCAAGGATTCCAGCCCAAAGTTAGAGCCGACCTTGAGACGCAAAATGTTGGATATTTTCAGAAATAAAAGCTAATAGACTTCTCGCTATTTTAGAATTTACGAGCAAAATATAAGTGCCGAGAACGCAAGAAATTAAGAACAGAATTTCAATTTTATTCGACAGATAACTTATTTACGTTCTTGAGACATAATTAGAACTTTTGAGCCTTAGCTTCGGCGCAGATTGGTAACCAGCGGCAAGCAGTTAAAGTTTTTTCATACATTTTGCTAAATCGCGGCGCACATTTTTTTTTTAACGCAAATAATTATGCGTTTGACCACCAATTCGCCTGATGGTAAGCGACGTTGTGGTCGAAGATGAAGCACGCAGGCCTAGAAGATACCTATTCACTCTGACCTTAAAAAGCTTAAGATTATATCTCTAAGAAACAAGAAAGCAGGAAGACTGTTCCAATCCCTGGCGGTACGAATCAGAAATGTTGAGTCAAATCACTTCGTACGTATCGAAGGACAGTGTAGGGGTGGTGATGTGGCGTCTTCCTACTTGTCCTGTAGTAAAAAGGGGTCGATGGAATAAGGTCATGCAGCTCAGATGCACACTCTCCGAAATTAATCCTATAATAATTATTTTTCACAAAAAATGGCAAAACCGCCTTCCATCGTGTACAAAATTCGAATATTTCGCTCGAATTGTTTACATTATTCTTGATTTATCACAAACGGCTAAGCTGATTTCTGTAAAATTTAAACAAGACCATCTAGGGAGTATACCATTTCGAACTAATAAAGATTTTTTCGATTCGGTTCACAATGGACGAAATTATTGATGAAAATACAAAAAAAAACATACACACGATCATAGAACCTTACTCCTCCTTTTTGGAAGTCGGGTAAAAATGGACAGACTCGCAACCCTACGGCGATGCTCCAGGCTATGAAGTTTTTATGAAACTAACTTTTCTTCACCTATAAGCCGATACACGTGTGGCCATATCGTGGACTCGCTACGGACGACCGTGCTGAACATTGCTGATCGTTTAATTTGTTATGCCCCTAATTTGCGTTGGGTGTTGAAAATAATACCATTAGTAGGTAGGAAAGAAAGTTCGTATAGGCTGGATGGCTAGCTGCCCGGAGGCCTCTGTTTTTAGGATTCTATACCCATAAGGTACGGAAGGGTACGAAGGGTACATTAAAGGGTATTAATCGGCCAAGTACGAGTCGGACTCGCGCATGAAGGGTTCCGTACGGTATGGGAGCCCCCCTTAAATATTTATTTTATTTTAAATTGATTATATATTATTAGAGTAGGCATGCAGCTAAATATTTTGTGAATATTTCAAGCATCTACCTGTTACCATTATTGATATCGAGCGAAAAACTGCTAAAATTTAGATTGTTTGTGTGGAAGCCCTCCTTTAAATGTTATTATTATTCCATTTTTAGTAATTGTTTTTATAGCGGCAACAGAAATACATAATCTGTGAAAATTTCAGCTTTCTAGCTATAGCGGTTCTTACCCTTTGGGTACGAAATAAATATTTAATTGCTCCCATACAAGAAACATGATTTTTTGCTCGATATTAATGACTGCAACAAGAAGATGCTTGAAATATTCACAAAAAGAAAGTATTATATTCCCTTCAAAAATACGTTAATTGATAAAATAAAAAAATTGATTAATAATAATTGTATACGTTACGGAACCCTTCATGCGCGAGTCCTACTCGCACTTAGCCGATTTTTTTTCAACAATTAATAACATTGCATGTATGTATATTCCTTTCAAAAATAAATGGGTAATTTTTTTTTAGCAGGGCCTTCCATACGGTACGGAACCCTTCATGCGAGAGTTCCAGTCACTTGGCTGATTATTGTATATTATGGTGAGCCGTTAAAACACCGAGTCTCGTTATCTGAGCTACGGCAGTGGTCAGTTGTAAATACCACCCGCTGACACCAATCCGAAGACTGACCGTGCTGAACATTGCAAACTTAGGTCAAGTAAGTACCTACTTAAGTTTGTATAAGCCAGGTAGCTAGCCCTGGTGTAAGAGTTATTAAGCCGCGTAAAGGCCTCTGACATGGCTAAATAAGCAGTTAAGACAACCAGAGCCTACAATCGAGCCACGGTATCGATTAGTTGGAAATGCCAGCCGCGGTCACCCATCCGAAGACTGACCCTGCATGCGGGACGCCGGTTTGCTCGCGGCATTCACGCAATGCACTGAAACTACTAACTTAGACTAAGATTTAAACTAACCCATCTCTATTGTCCAGTCGCATTCTTTCAATTGTAACTTAGTTAACAAAGGCACAGACCCTGACCAGAAAAAAAACTGACCCTGCTGAACGTTGCTTAATTTCGATGATCGCTAACAAACACCTAGTCAAACCACGCTATGAGCGCTACTTAACTTCGGTGATCGCTAATTAAATAATTATTATAAGAATACAACTTTTCAAAAATACAAGCTATTGATATCCTGGATATCATGTAGCAGCAGAATGCTAGCCAAGGCAAGTAAAACGAGCCCAAACACGACGGGTCTATCTTGTTTAGTATATGAGTTCCTACGGTACGGTACTTCCACCTTCCGACTTCATCATCATATCAGCCAATGGTACTATGTTATCGCATTGTCACGCGATATACATAGGCGTGCAAAATTTCAGTTTTATCGGAAATCGGGAACTTGGTCTTTAACTTGCAAGATTTCACCCGAACTTACCTATGTACATCCATTGCAAGTTAAATAAAAGCTTGTAAAAACCACGATAGCGCTCAAGTCACCCTGATACTCGTCGTCACAGTTTAAATTTAAATCTATTTTAAGCTAATATTTCTCAACGCATTAGCCAAAATAAAATCAACCCAAGCAGAAATCATGGTGCGACTTTGAAACGAACTTTGTGACAAAATATCTCTCGCTTTCAAAAGTTGGGAGCTAAGATACCAGTTTAATAATAAAGGCAGATACACAAAACAGTGGATGAGTAGAAACGCGAGAGGAAAATGAAATTCCTTACAATTTCAATATTAAGCAACGCGCTGATGGCTGTCGTTTTAGACAATTTAATAAAATATTACCTGCGGGCGAGGTGGCGCAGTACCACTGTACAGTAAACCAAGTGTTTGAAAATACGATGACAGTTTCCTGGCAAAAATGAGGAAAAAATACTAAAATACGCAAATGATAATAGTTTTCGTTTACGTGCCCTATAAAAAATTAAGTAAAAATCGGCCAGTTACCGTATAGGAGCCCCTCGGCAAAATAATCACGTTTGTTGTATGGGAACCACCCTTGAATACTTATATTGTCCTATTTTTAGTATTAAATTTTTTGTTGAAGCAGCAATCGAATTACATCATCTGTGAAAGTTTCAACTCAACAGCTTTCTAGCTATTACGGTTCATGAGAAACAGCCTGGTGACAGACAGACGGAGAGATAGACGGACAGCGGAGTCTTAGTAATAGGGTCCCGTTTTTACCCTTTGGGTACGGAACCCTAAAAACTGTACCTCTGTTTCTAAATTTACTGTGTAAGAAAATCAATTACGATATTGGATACAAGACTGAATCGTATTCCTTGAATTAACTTAACTTTTCAGTTGTTGCTTACATGACTTTGAATTTTCATTTGTTACGATAAGTAGGTTTATTTATTGATTGTCCCTGTCTTAGCCCTTGCGTCAGAATTTTTTAATTATCTGAAGGTCTTTGACTAAGTTAGTGTTCAAATCAAACTACCTATATACTATACAGGGTTATTGGTCAGTTAGGGGCTTATTCTGTACATAAAAACTAACAACTTTTGTTCTGCGACTTTTGTCAAAACTAACATTCACACTACATTTTGTCGAGGGTGAACGATATTTTCTATGGAACAGCATTAATATTTTTTTTGAGATTTGACAAAAATAGCAGAACCAAACGTTGTTAGTTTTAGTGTACAGAATAGGCCCCTAAAAGGATACAAATTGGTTATCAATAACCCCTTAAAACCCTTCATGGGTATTCATGGGTTTATCACCCTTCATGGGTAGGCCTACGTCCTGCAGTGGACTATTAAATAGGCTGGTACAGTACAGTAACCCCTTAAAACCAGCCACGGTAGCGCGTAATTTACTACCACCCGCGGTCACCCATCCGAAGTCTGACCGTGCCGAACGCAGCTTAACTTCAGTGATCGTCGAGAAACACCTAGTCAAATTACGCTGCGAGCGCTATACTATTTTATTATTGTAGGTCTTCCGAAGGCCTCTAACATCGAGCCTGGGACGGGATATTAGAATACAGCTACGGCTTATCTAAGAACCGATTAAAAAGGGTCCCTCGGGCTCGCAGGTCACCTGATCAGGGATCTGACCCGTCTTCTGGGCCTAATCTGAAAGGATTCAATTCGAAGGATACATTATCCAATATCTGTACGGGAACGCGGAGTTCGTATGAATTCTTTAAATAATTTCAATTCAAACAGAAAACTGTTTTAAACTAACTGACAAACTTGTGGTAATTGTCATGTAAAACAGTTTTCAGTGTAGGTCGCATTTTTTAACGGATCTCGACATAACTTGGTAGGTACACAGGTTCTCATCGTCGTCATTATTATCAACCGTAGGACTTCCACTGCTGGACATAGGCCTCCCCTATAGATTTTCAATAAGTCCAGTTGGAAGCGGCCTGCATCACGCATTCCTGCGGTCTTAATTATATCGTCTGTCGACCTAGTCGGTGGACGTCCTACGCTGCGCTAGCCGGTGCGTAGTCTACATTCTAGAACTTTACTGCCCCATCGGCTATCAGTTCTCCGAACTATGTGCCCTGCACACTGCCACACACAGGTTCTATAAGCATAAGCATAAGCATGGGTAAATATTATATTTATTGTTCATTAGCTGACCCGGTGAACTTCGTCTGACTATCTGTCAACTGTCAATGACAACTTTCACATGCAGGAACATTTTGTATGGGAAATAGAAAAGAATGTTTTTATTATTTTTCTCGCAACCTTTATAAATTTTCTCACCGTTTCTTAACCTCAAGCTTCCCTTAAGTTCCACAAATATTTCAAGATCAAAGTTAGCCCAATCGATTCAGCCATCCTCGAGGTTTAGCGAGACTAACAACCACGATTAATTTTTATATATTGTACATTAAATAGATTTTTTTACTGAACTGAAAGTATATAGAGCTACTTCTCCGTTTTTTAACAAAAGTCGCTGAATATCTAAGCCAAAATCCTTTCCCGGCAAGCCATTTATCCACCTCAAGTGCATCTAAAGGCAAGGAGTAGTCACAACGGCAGAAGTTTTTACAGCGCCGTCATAAAGCGCGCCACAAATCAAGCGCCGGAATTCCTAACTTACCGCTTCCTGCAGCTCGGAACAATATTTATATCTGTACGTGTGTGAACGCAAGGGTGGGTTCGCGGACTATTCAGAGATCATCCACGTATCACGTGACGGAATAAGCATTTTTCGCAAAAAATGACACAACCGACTTCAATCCTGTAGAAAATTCGAATAGTTCCCTCGAATCGATGTATATAGAACTTCTACATTATTGTTGATTTTTAAAAATCAACTTAGCTAAGAATTTAAATCTAAGATTCTGAATTTTAAATAGTAGTCCCAATTAACATCGAGAGCATCCCTTTCAAATTAAAAAAAAAACGGTTCCACAATTGGTAAAAATATCGATGAAAATACACAAAAAAATCATACAGACGAACATAGAACCTCTTCCTTTTTGGAAGTCGATCAAAAACAGTTGGAAAACGAACCTCCTTGTAAAAATGACCTATGGTAAAATAATTATTTACGATGTCGTGGTACCGTAGTAAAAGTTGGCCATTTTGGTATTCTAGGACATGTCCATGTCTAGCATTTACACCACGTACTTATACGTAATGAATGTTGTTGAATTTCAATCCATTATACCGGGCAAATGCAGCCTCCCTCACCAATATTCAAAATTCACAGTGAAAGATGTCACATACAGCATAGAGAATTGCTACGGGCATCAAATCTGGCCACAAAGGGCACTACACTCGCTACTCGACAAAGGTACGAGTACCCAAAAAAGTACGGACCGCGCAAAAATACGAGCCGTTGCAAAGAATCACTCACTCTTGGTGACAATCAGAAGTGATGTTGGAAGGTAGACAAAAAGCAATTTGCCAGTTTCGTATGTGCTATTTCCAAATAGAGATTCTATGAAATTAAACTGAAATTGCCTTATTACTAACCACGCAGAGCTATTCTAGTAGTTAATTCGTGTTTTATCTTCTAAAGTGGATTGAAACTATATACAAGAAAGAAAGAGACGAAACCTAGACTAACAACTCTAAAGTGACTCTGTGTCAATAATAAGGTAATTGTGTTTAGAAATATTAATATTTAGTCATAAAATTAATTTGATAAATTCTTAAAAATAAACAATGAAAAAAGTGATGAATTTTATGAACTACATAGGTACATTTAAAGCTAAATGTTAGGTCTATAAATTTTGAATATGTATCTTTTTCAGTATTTCATGTTTAGGCTTGTACTTAGAGTTATTCTAAAGAGTGATGTGGTGGAACCGATGAGAAAAATTAACTGTTTATGGTTTGGGTACAGAGCTAACTTAGTGACTTGAAACTGCATGATCACTTGGCAGTGGTACGAGTACGAGAGGGAAATATAGAGCCCTTGTTCATGGCTGTTTTTAGGGTTCCGTACCCAAAGGGTAAAAACGGGACCCTATTTCTAAGACTCCGCTGTCCGTCTGTCTGTCTGTCTCTCTCCAGGCTGTATCTCATGAACCGTTATAGCTAGAAAGCTGAAATTTGCACAGATGATGTATTTCTGTTGCCACTATCACAACATTAGGTTTCTTGTAACAATAAATACTAAAAATATAATAAAAATAATATTTGAGGGCTCCCATACAACAAACCTGAATTTTTAGCCGTTTTTCGCTCGATTTGAATAATGGTAATAGGTAGAAGCTTGAAATATTCACAGAATATTAAGCAATATATTCACTTCAAAAATTGAAATAAAATAAATGTTTAAGGGGCCCATACAGTACGGATCCCTTCGTGAGGGAGTCCGACTCGTACCTGGCCGATTATTTTCACTGGACAACAGACAGTCAATAAATAAACGCCTACTAATTATTCGCCGGATGGATATGCGCTGCATCAAAATAATTACGTTCATTATAAGCCATACACCACCGCAAATCCGGTGAAAAAAAACGATCCATTGTCCGATGAAACAAATTACCGTGAACAATGACCTATATGTACGAGTATATGTTACTATAAGTAGTGTATAATTTTATTACATAAGTGAGACGATATGTTTCTTGTGATAGGTATAACAATAAAGATCTTTGAAGCCAACAAGAGATCTAAGTTTCCCTCTCGTCACTGTATTGTATAAAGCTAGGTGTAGTGTTTTGTTATTAATTAAGCATTGTTAATGCGGGTAGGTCATAGATGTCTATCTACCACCAATCGGTAATAAAGTTAGTCTCTGTCAACCAAACACGCGTGTATCATTGATATTCCCGAAAGACTAGGCCACGCTTAAACTTCTGAAAAAAAAAGACGCATATTCAAAATATGTATATTCTAAAAGAGTCAGTACACCCTATCCATCAGGCCGTGACACGGTATCCTCATGCGGGGCACGCGCGCGAATAGTCGTTAAAAACCGATAGTTGCGCCGACGAGGGTACGCAGATACGCCCTGCATGCGAATGTACGGGAAATACGCTTTTGATTAAAAATGTGACGCCGATTTCAGGAGATAATTGATCTTTTATTTCTTTCTTGAAGTAAAGAGGCTGATTAGTAAGCGATGGAGGTCTAGTGGTAGTGACACCAGCCTTATAATCTTGAGGTCGTGGGTTCAAATCTCGGACACGTAACAATAAGTTTTTTGGAATTTATGTAGGGAAGTTCTAAGATTCTAAGCGCATTTCTAATTAATGTCTAAAGAATAAAGCATATTTTGATTTTTTTTTGAAGTTTACACCACTGTACTGTTAAAAAAGGTGCATTATAAAAAAAAAAACTAAAATTTTTGAAAGTCTATTACTGGACATATGTTGCTACTATATCATTTGTCCACCTTGTAAACGTACGCTGCGTTTGCCGAGTAATGGAACAATTTCAATTCTGAATAATGATGTGCGAAAATGCTCACAACACGAGTATCACGAATAAGCAGATTAAAAAAAAAGAACGTTCACAGATTAAAAGAGACCTTAATTCGTTCATGAATTGCATGATGTTAAAAAAATTACAAAAGTACTAAATCAAAAACCTGTTCTCAATGGAAGTTGTAAAGTTAATATCAAATGTATGGAAATGCGATAACAGTGCTAACATGACGGCACGCATGATCAAGGTCTATCAACCTCAGAGTTACTGAAATCCAGAGATCTCAATCTCATTTACCACTCATGACGTCATCACATACCAATCGCCCGCAAAAGGATCCCGAGTCCCGCGGGAAATACGGGATTCCCGGCGCGGAACACGGGATCCCGCGGGAAATACCCGATTCTCGCCGCCACCCTTGAAGCGACGACTTACGTGTATAGACGTTAAATCTAGGAAATTTTCAGACAAAACTTTAGCATAATTTAGTTTATTGAATCAGGCGTTACTTTGCGGAAGTTCATCTTCAAATTCATCTTCAGTAAGAATAGGGGTGCTATTTATTGACTAAGTATTTTTTCAATTATTTTATACCATTTTTTATAAATAAATTATATTTGTAATTTTAACATATTAATTAAATATTATTTTCAGGTTAACTACATTTTTTAAACAGATCACTAATCACTATTTTTGTTACAGGTTTAATTATTTTTTATTATTTTAAACGGATTAATTAAAATTTTGTTTCAGGTTCATTCATATTTTGTAAACATACCTAAGCCTAACTTTTCTAGCCTGACCTAACCTTAGCCTAACCATAGTCGAACCATGATACAGTTTGATGATTAATTACTATTTTTTTTGTGATTTAATTTGGATTTTGAATAGAACCCTTAACTTATATGACTACGACAGAGAGGAAATATTATTCAAAACAAGAATTTAGCATAATTATTACTGTACTCGATTTTAAGCTACGCATAGTAATAAATATTATTTTTTTAGTTAAAAACACCGGTTGTTAATACTTATATGAAATATTTACTAGATAAACTATCACATAAAAAAAAACAGGGTTTTCATTCTTTATCGCACATGACGTCATCACATACAAATCACCCGCAAAATATTCCCGAATCCCGCGTGAAATACGGGATTCCTGGCGCTAAACACAGAATCAGCGGGGAATACCCGAATCTCGTCGCTACCCATGGCATGGTGACTTTCGCGTATGGACATCTAACATGCCGATTTTTTTAAGCATAACTCAATATTTCACTTTTATTCTTTATCGTTACGTTTAGTTTTATTAATTATTTATTCGTTACATCTTCAGAACGAATGAATAAATTTTGACGCCACTTCTGATGTACTCAAGATGATTTTAATGATGAATTTTTACTGCTAAATTCATAAGCAGCTACAATTTATAAAAAAAAAAAAAAAAAATTAGTATTAGCTTTAGTAGGTCGTTATAGCTTAAATAAGTATAGGTAGTATTGTATTTTAGTTAATACCGGCATTTGCTCTATAAACAAGTTTAATATAATATTTTTCCAAAGATCTTAATTCTACTCGTATATGTTGAAAATGGATGAGATGTGGTGTCTATTAGTTATCAAGTCGGTGCCTGAATGTGTGCATTTGATTAGAGAAGCAAGTGATTCATGTGAGCACGTGACGCGGTTTTTAGATGAGCCGCCTTGAAGAGTTTACATTAGTTTTGGCATGACGTACAGGTGCGCGTACTAGGCTTGAAAGTGTAAAATGAATACAAGTTAGGAGAAATGAATCGTATATTTATTCTAAAAATTGAATGCACAAATTATTGAAGTACAGAATTTGTTACATAAATTAAGCTAGTCAATACTTTGTTAATTAAGGAATGTATTTTTATTTATTGTTTGTATGGAATGAAATAAAGCTTTACTACTATTACTATTATTACAGGTGTTAGGTACTAGGCTTGAAAGTGTAAAATTTATTCAAGTAAACTAAAATAGCAGGTCAAATGTGGAATCGGCGAAATCTTTTTTGTATTTAAAAGGAGGAGGTTCTGTGTTCGTCTGTTTGTATTTTTTTGTGTATGTTTATCGAAATTTTCGCCAATTGTGAACTGATTTATTTTATTGGTAGGTAGATCATATTTCAGAAATAATTTCATTTAAATTTTATCGGAATCGGCCTAGTCATTAATGTAAAAATGACTACATGCATGATACATCGATTCGTGCGAACTATTCGAATTCTGTAAATTGAAGTCGTTTATGCCATTTTTGGCGAAAAATAATTATTAGCAGAATATTCTGGACTTGACAGGAATATTGAAATCAACAAAACTGTTATACTGTTAGTATTCAAACGATATTCCCTACGAACATCTATCTATAAATCATTGTCATTTATAACGAGGCGTAATTCAAGCGAAAAAATGCAAAACCTCCTTCAAATGATACAAAAATACATAATTTCTCGCTTATCGCAAATACTGGCAGGAAATTCGTGCGTGTATTTTATACAATTTTCCGGAATATTATTTATAGATGTGCGCGTTTTCAGCAGTTAACGTGTTTGAAAAATATCAGGACTTGCACTCAGCGAAACTTTAAGTGTCTACTTTAAGAAATGTTTATTTAATCTAAAGTATACTCGTAATTTGAATGGAACCATCATTGTCTGTGAGTAACATAACAAATGTCGTAGCAAATTTCGTAGCACCTCGTAGCCATCGTGGCAGCTGCTACGTAAGCACTAATTTAAGCTACGAGTAAACCCGTAGACAATACTATCTTTATCACAACTTATATATTTATTCACATATCCGAAAACTTTCGTTAAGAAAATATCCAATACCATGAAGCTTGATCACAATAGTCTCAATTGCGAACACTGGTCGTCAATTCTAAAAAGAGAACCAACATTTTTATCTATAATTAATCATAATTTCAGACTTTATTGATCCACACCTGAGCATAGGCATATCCTTTCTTTTTAATTATGTGCTATTTTAATGGATATTCAACAAGACCGGGTGGAAGCGTCTTAAATCCAACATGATTGGGCGGTCTTAATGAGATCATCAGTCTACCTCGTGGGTGGACGTCCTACGCTGCGCTTGTTGGTACGTAGACTCCACTCTACAACTTATTGATCTTTATTTTTTTTATATTCTGAATAAATTTGAGTTTGACCACATACTGCCTGATGTTGAGCAGATATGCGGTCTAGATTGTAGCACGCTTACCTAAAAGATACCTATTTAATCGGGATTTGAAGACGCCCACGTCGTACTTTAGCGGGAAGACAGAACCAGGTAAAGCGTTCCACAAAAAAAACAAAAGCGATCCCTTTAGTCATCAGTTCTCCGTTTGTTCTCCGAGCCATGTGCCCCACCCGCTGCCATTTTAACTTGCCGATCCGCTGGGCTACTGTACACAGATATTGTATTATTCAAGATTTGTTTCAACACAGAACCCTCTAAGGGAAGTAAGTAAAACAGAGTAAATATAGTCAGGTAGGGATTGATGGATGTTGAGATACACATTCACGGAAACATTTTGTTCCGATATGTTTCGCGAGCGAGATTTATCTACAGTTGTTACAGAAATATGATTTTATCCTTCGGGTAAAACTCGTAAGGATGTAGATTTGTTTTGATTTGATGGCTTAAATGTTAGCGTTTTATCTACCTACGTGTTATTTTTGTACCATATTTTATACTAGCGACCTGCCCCGGCTTCGCGCAGGAGTATTTATACACAAAAATATTCCTCTTGAATCATTCTATCTATTAAAAAAACACATCAAAATCAGTTGTGTAGTTTTAAAGATATATGCATACATGGGGGACAGACAGCGGAATACGACTTTGTTTTATTCTATGTAGTGATAGTGATTATTTATCGTACTGTATCAGCCTTTTTTAGGGTTCCGTACTCAAAGGGAAAAACGGGACCCTATTACTAAGACTTCGATGTCTGTCTGTCACTGGGCTGTATCTCATGAACCATGATAGCTAGGCAGCTGAAATTTTCACAGATGATGTATTTCGGTTGCCCCTATAACAACAAATACTAAAAACATAATAAAATAAATATTTAAGGGGGGCTCACATACAACAAACCTGAATTTTTAGACGTTTTTCGCTCTATATTAATAATGGTACCAGGTAGATGTTTGAAATTTTCACAGAATATTTAGTTTTATATTCCTTTCAATAATAAATAGTAAAGTTAAAGTAAAATAAATATTTAATGGGGGCTCCCATACAGTACGGAACCCTCCGTGCGCGAGTCCGAATCGTACTTGGCCGATTATTTAATGTCCATTGCAGGACGTAGTCCTAGCCACGAAGGGTGATTGGGCCATATCCACCACGCTAGCCCAGTGCGGGTTGGTGGATCCACATACGCTTTCAAATTTCTTCTACGGATTTATGCAGGTTGCCTTACGATGTTTTCCTTCACCGAAAAGCCAGTGGTGTGAAATTACGTACATACATTTTAAAGAACTCATTTGTACGGGAAAAAGATTTGCATCTTCGATTTCACAATTGTAAGGCGGGTGTTACTACCACTAGGCTGGCTTCTTATATTATTTAGTGTATTAATATTGAATTTTATTACCTACACTATTGTAAGGATCGTGTTTACATAAGTACTTAAGTAATAACACCGCAAAGTTTTCCTTTTTGTTTTTTTTTTTTCATAAAGGTTTGCGTTTGAC
Organism: Hypomecis atomaria; assembly: GCA_964007245.1. NCBI lineage: Eukaryota > Metazoa > Arthropoda > Insecta > Lepidoptera > Geometridae > Hypomecis > Hypomecis atomaria. The sequence continues at coordinate 1,232,989 of OZ023297.1, forward strand.
TACACACTGCCTGATGTTAAGCAGATATGCGGTCTAGGGTGTACCACGTTTACCTAGATGATTTCTATTTACTCGGGATTTGAAGACACCTACGTTGTACTTTAGCGAGAAGACAGACTCACCGGCAAAACGTTCAACATTCTGGCAGTTTGTATGAGGAATGTGGACTCGAAATACTTGGTTCTAACGCGAGGGATGTCCACCATAAAAGGGTGGCAAAAGTGTTATGTTGCCAAGATCTTCAAATTATTCTTATACTACGGGACTAATCGCGCATTCACAATCTGGGATAAATAAATACCTCATTACCCTAACGATGCTTCGATCGATTTGCTTCGGTCGTGGTCACGCGTCACGGCCAGGCTGTCTCGTCCATACGGGTGCGATAAGTCCTCCTGTCATATAAGAATTAAGCATTGTATGTTATTACACTATGGCAGCGTTCGTAGCAGAGTTTGGTTAGGTATTTTTTAGCTATCACAAATGACTTTGGATGGGTGATCGCGGATGGCATTTCTAACTGAACTCTATGGTGGCTCGGATATCATGTTAAATTGTAGGCCCCGGTTAATTTTGACATTTATCCAGATCTTAAGTTTTTAATTGGCTTTAAGCTCTGACTCCAGGGCTAAGCACCCAAATTTTAATAGCTTATATTTTACGAAATACATATAAATATAATTCGCACCACACAAGTCGGCGGAAGGGAAGTTAGCCGCAGTTGGCACTTCGTCGTGGTTCGCCATTTTTTTTGTGCATTTTGTGTGCACGCGTGTGACACAAGTGGCCAAGTGGTGAGCACAGGCGTAGAGAGCGCGCGGTAGGCATGAGGTTGGCGGGCGGGAAGCCCCGGCGCGAGTCTTTTTGGATCCCGCGCATACCTATATTTTGCCTTTTACGCAGCGTTCTGCACATAACTTCCCATTCGCCGACTTGTGTGGCGCGGATTATACTTAACCTTCCTAACTAATATTTTAAATTCGAAAGTGTATTTGTTTGTCTGTCCCTCTTTTACACAGCAATAGAACAACGGAGAGACTTGATTTTTAAGACGGACATAGTTTCAAAATATAACATCACGCGGGCTAAGCCGCAAGCAAAAGCTAGAAGCTAATAATATAGCTTCAAGTACAATCATAAATTACCTTAAAATATACAGTGTAAGTGCAAAATAGTGTTGTGAAAGCCCGCCATATCTACAAACCTACAAAACCCGGCTAATACGGTAACAGTAAAAATAAAAATGGACCTCACCACCCAGAAACAGTATGTATAAAGCCTAAGCATGCAGCTATACCTATACAGCGAAATAATTCACTAGAAATATACAATAATTGGCAATCTATAGTAAACAAGTGCAGACACAAATCTATTAATAGATTAGCGACGCACAAACAGACCCAAGCGCATTTCTTGGAAACGGTCACGGAGAACGGGACCCAATGCGCATCGCTTCCGACAGTCCCGACCCAAAACGCATTTCTTGGAAAGGGCTTTAGCCCGCGAGCGAACGCATTCCTGGAAACGGCCATCGACCATACGCCGTAAAAACAAACGATTGCGTAAAATACAGGATTAGAAAGTGGAATCAGAAATTGTAGGACCTCTTCTATGAGGGAGCGCTGCACGCTAAACAAAGGCTGTCATGATGTCGCTATCTTCAAAAATTAACATGATATCTCTACAATGCGAGGGATGCCCGAACAAAATAACAGACAAATTTTACCTGACTTGCGCACTATGTGAAGCGAATTATGACCTCATTTGCGCAAATGTATCCGACACGCGATTCCTTATAATGGAACCTGCAAAAAAAAAATCCTGGAAGTGCATAGCGTGTATTAGCAAGAAACCCAAAGGAAATAACATAAATACGCCTGTGGGTGCTCATAACTCAAATGATGACCGGTCAAATATTACGTTGAGAAAGCCAAGAAAACTGCATTGTTCTTTGGAAAACTTAAGCCTAAATAACGATTCAATATACGACAGTTTTGAAGAAGTTTCAAAAAACACGCCAAATCGTAGCCAAACGCAACTGAAAAATGAATTAGAAGAATTAACGAACCACTTGGTTAAGGCCAAAGATGAAATAAACGAATTGTTATCAGAAAACAACGAGCTAAAATTGACTATAGAAAAACTCCGAAATGAGATAAAAGTTGAAAAATTATCTAAAGCTCCGCGACAAACGGTAAACACTAAGACTCCAAGTAAAATAGCCGAAAAATCCCCACGACAAGAATCATCATTATCATCGTCACCTACTTTACCTATTGGATCGCCCATCGAAACCACCCACTGCTCAGCGTTAAGGAAACCATCACTAGAAGCATCATCATCGCCATCCAACTTACTCACCAATCTGCTCAATACTTCTAGAAAAAAAGATCATAGGGAAAACTCGACCTACTCTGATGTCTTGAAGACGCCGCCGCCTAAAACACTCTGCTCTCCCATAGCGTCGAAGACGCTTTTGACAAATAACACACCAAGGCATGGCTCTAATATGATGTCACCAGTTACCAATAAAAACAAGAACACTATCCTCGCCGCACAAAAACCCAGTACACAAATGAAGACAACAAAAAACCTTGAACAAAAAAAAAAGCCAAGAATTATGATAATTGGTGATCAAAACTGTAAATACTCAGCCGCAGTTTTGACAAGATTACGAGCGAAGTACAAAAACGCTAAGGATTACCAGATACTAAACTACACATATCCCGATGCACCTTCAGAATACATACTCCAATCCGTTCGATCAAATATACAACTAGGGGTACTAAATGAAGATGACTGGGTGATTTTATGTCTCGGTGCTAATGACACAAATTCCACTAAACTTTTAGTCGAATTAACTGCTGCTATTAAAAGCTTAACCAAGCCAAAAATTATTGTAGCAGGTATTGTCTATAACCCATACATGAATAAACACGAAATAAACCGCAAAATAAAAACCATTGTCTATAATCAAAAAAATTGCGAATATGTTTATGCCATGCCTAAAAATAATACCGTAATTAACGTTGAGCTATTAAAGCGCGTAAACTACATAATCAACACTAGTGATTACGAAGCGTGCTACCTTGGAAAGAACATATTAAAAATGTCAAACAAAAAACAAATATGCCCCAATGAGCAAAAAATAACACAAAATTCCAAAACAACCGCAAATTTACCAAAACGTGGAACAATTCCCTTTTACTTCAACAAAAAAGTAAAAATTGAAACGTGGAACAGTTCCCTTTCACTCCAACAAAAAAGTAACAAACCAAAACGTGGAACAATTCCCTTTTACTTCAACAAAAAAGTAACAATTGAAGACCCCAAAACAAATATGTCCCTGCAAAAAAATCTAAACTCCAATGAAAGTATAAATAGCCAACAGTTTTTTCGAGACCGACTTCCCTGAGAATACATTCAAAATAATGCACTTAAATACGCGTAGCCTTAGGAAAAAAATAGATGAACTAGAAATAATTGTAAACAATCTAAAATTTGATGTCTGCTGTTTCAGTGAAACATTCTTTAAAGAAGACGAGGTAAACATTCGGCAAATAGAAGGGTATACAAATGCTTCTCATTACTGTAGAAAAAACAAATCACGAGGCGGAGTAAGTATTTATGTAAAAAACTCCATCAACTTTGTAAAAATTGGTTGGATGACAGATATGTCTATTGAAACACACTTTGAATGTTGTGGAATTAATATCCCTGAACTAAATTCTATAGTAGTTTGCCTTTACAGAACGCCGAAAGGAAATTTTAATCTGTTTATTCAATGTTTAGAAACACTATTACACAAAATATCTGTGAGGAACAGGCACAACTCAAAAAAAATCTTTATTCTTGGCGATTTTAACACAAATTTGCTTGCTAAAGACAAACGCAGTAAAATATTTGAGGATACATTATCTTCATTCAACATACACGCGACTGTATCTGAAGCTACTAGATCCACTTCTCACTCTAATACGTGCATAGACAATATTCTTACCAACATTAAAAAATATACGACAAAAGTGTTGGACTTAGGGCTCGTCGTAGGGTCTGATCATACTGCTCAATCTATAGAAATATTGACCAGCTTGAGTTTCAAAGAAAAATTTTGGCATGTAGAAAAAAGGTACATTGATGAATACATGGGTGTTTTCTTGAAATATATATCGCAAGCAAATTTTGACGAAGTCTACAACGAACACGAGCCAAACGAAGCTTACGAAAAATTTGTAGAGCTGTTTTCGCTCATATTTGATCTATGTGTTCCCATAAAAAAAGTTAAAGTGACCCATCTTAGAAAACCTAACTGGAAAACACCAGGAATAAAAACAGCTAGCAAAAATAAGAGATATATTTATAATGAAAGTAAAAAAAATAAGTGCCAAGCAAATCTAGATAAATACAATAAGTATTGTAAAACTTTTAAAAAAGTAATAAAACATTCAAAAAAAATTTCTAACATAAGATATATAAACCGTAGCACAAACAAAACAAAAGCCATGTGGGGTATAATAAAACAAAATTCAACTTGCAGAAACAATTTACGGTCTAGCATAGAAAAATTACACGTAAATAATAAAGACATTGCAGATCCATCAACTATTTCTGAAACATTCAATAATCATTTCATAAATACTAGTCAAAACCACATAAGTCCCACAACGTCTCCAACCATAGAGAATCATACAAACCCAAACTGTAAATCCATATTTTTATCTCCTGTTGACAGAAAAGAAGTTATTGATATCGTAAAAAGCCTAAAAAATAAGAAATCATCCGGTCATGATGGAATACCCATACAAGTTATTAAAGAGTCTATTGACATAATAGCCGACCCACTTGTCCATATTATAAACCTGACTCTATCAACCGGTAGTTTCCCAGATCAACTAAAAAAGGCTATCATTAAACCTTTACACAAAAAAAATCGTAAAGATGACATCAACAATTACAGACCGATAGCAATTCTTCCTAGCTTTTCCAAAATTTTTGAAAAAGTTATATACAATAGACTGATTTCTTTTTTCAATTCATGTAACATTTTAAGCAAATATCAATTTGGTTTTCAAAAAGGTAAGAATACCACAAAAGCGATCTTCAAAATGCTATGTTCAGTATGGGAACAAATAAATAATAAAAAAATAGGTGTAGCTCTACTACTAGATATGTCCAAAGCATTCGATTGTGTTTTATATCCTCTGCTATTAAAAAAATTAGAACACGTGGGCATCCGAGGACTAGCTCTACAACTTTTGGAATCTTATTTACAGAACAGAACTCAAGCAACTTTGATAGAAATGTACAACAAAAAGCCTAAAACAGTTGAAAAGGTCTATTCAATATTTAAAAACCTTACTCTTGGTATACCTCAAGGGAGTATTCTTGGCCCATTGCTATTTTTAATATACATTAACGACCTTCCTCGTCTCACCGAACAATTATGTGTCATGTTTGCTGATGATGCAACCATCTATGTGCCTAAAAAAGATGATAGCATTGGACAGTTCGAAAAAAATATAAGTAGTACACTAGAAAAAGTAACAAATTGGCTACAAAACATAAATTTGAGTGTGAATGTAAACAAAACCAAACTAATAGAGTTTAGAAACTGTAGACAAAAACCACTTCAGATAAACGTAGCAAATAACGGTACAAAAATTGATGTAGTAAATGAAGCCAATTTCTTAGGTGTCACAATAGACGCGAACCTAAACTGGAAAGCACAAATCAGTAAAATAAATAGCAAAATAAATAAACTCATACACTCTTTATACATCTTAACAAACGTGTCATCCAAAAAAATTGCAATAAACGCGTATTATGGTTATATTTATCCACTATTAAGTTATGGAGTTGTATTCTGGGGAAATTCGGTAGAAGTTGAATCAACCTTTCTACTGCAAAAAAAATGTCTCCGGGCAATATTTAATATCGATAGTGTTGATTCACTTCGCAAAATATTTGTGGAGTATCAATTTCTTACTCTCACATGTATATATATATACGAAACTTGCTTGTTTGTGAAAAACAATCGCAGTGATTTTTTTAATAGTACTTCAAATAGAGCTGGCATTTTGCGATCAAAATATCAGAATAACATTTGTATTCCCCAAGCAAATAATGCCATATATCACAAAAATGCTTACTTTACAGCAATAAAAATTTACAATAATTTACCACTAGATATAAAACTTTTGGATGGATCTCTTTTTAATAGAAAATTAAAGAAATGGTTACTTGCCAAAGGATTTTATAATTTAAAAGAATATTTCAATTATAATAATGATGAATTTTTACTGTACTAATACTAAATGATGATGATGAATGTTTAATATATGTAATAATGTAGTATTACTATACAATTTGTGAATATTGCACGCCCGTTAAGGGTATACTATTGGCACTAATTTAAGTATAAATGAACATCTTTGTACATAGTATTGCAATTAAATGATTCTTATTCTTATTCTTATTCTTAATAATTCTAAATCGTACGCTTAGAACGAATAAATAAAACACGCTGTACACGAGCAGTAAGCAAATACCACAGTACACAGGGTGCGCGAGTTATCGTTCGTTAGCCCTACATTATTGAAGCGCCCTGTAATTGGTACACGAATACACCCTGTACTCTCTTTACACTGCTCGACTTTTGAGAAAAAACACTTGATTATGTTGTACTATTGGTTATGAACATTTTTGTGGGCATAGATATTAATTGTTATTTATTTGTTTATTTTTTAACGTGAGTTAAAAACAAAAATAAATACTTTGTGAACGTTGCATTTTTTCTTAATTAGGGTTCCGTACCCAAAGGGTAAAAACGGGACCCTATTACTAAGACTTCGATGTCCGTCTGTCCGTCTGTCTGTCTGTCTGTCACCGGGATGTATCTCATGAACCATGATAGCAAGGCAGCTGAAATTTTCACAGATGATGTATTTCTGTTGCCACTATAACAACAAATACTAAAAACAGAATAAAATAAATATTTAAGGGGGGCTCCCATACAACATACATGATTTTTAGGAGTTTTTTTGCTCGCTATTAATAACGGCAAGAGGAATGGGGCTCTCATACGGTACGAAACCCTTCGTGTGTGAGCCCAACTCGCACTTGGCCGATTTTATTTTTAATAAGGTTTCTTGGGATATTTGTACGCCACGATGACAAAAACATGCGTTCAAAAATCTTCAAAGATCTACTTTTGCAGGCGACAGATGGAGGTCTCAAAAAAAATGTTTTTAGTTTTAAAATACTTTAATTAAAATAAGAGTTACAAATAATATTAATTCTAAGTTAAAAGTAAAGGTCCACACGATGTGGGGTTCTAGTTAATAATGCCGATTCCCGGAGTCCGATGGCGGTCGTCCGGTCGGTGTCGCAACACGGCGGTGGCACGTTGTGCTGACGCCGTGGGAACGTGTAGCCGCGGTTGCTAACTGTTAATGAGGTAAATGTCGACGCGGCGATCTTCATACATTAACATCGCGTAACATCTCCCCCCGTAGAACAGCGAATATGCGCGACTTTCGTCGTAAATTGAGCTGGGGGTTGGTTGCCAACCCTTCTGGTGTCTGGGGTAGTATATACTTCTTCCAGTTCGGGTATGCAGTCTTTCATGTTTCCAGATGATTCCTTTATGTTCTTCATACGTAGTGCGCGATAGTAGAGTCCGCAGGCGAGTGCGCATGCACCTAATAGCATCGCGTACATCGGTATAGTGGTGTGGTACATACTGTAGTGGTTGTCTTTACTCAATTGCACTGTAGGCTGCTGCGAGATTTTCTTACTGATGTCGTGTAGGTTGTCTAAGTTGATGGAGTTCAGCTCCAACGCAGGAAACGCAGGAACCTCAGGTGACGTGGTAGCTATGTCGTTGACTAGGTCCATGAGCTTCAACACATGTCCTTTGAGACGATCGTCGGCATTAGAGATGGTGAAAAGCGGTGTCTCCAGGTAGCACGTGTGCGGGATTACGGCTAGGTAGCTACCTTGTATAGTTGAGTAATGATCTTGTTCACAGGCGAGATGTACTTTTGTGGGCGTAGGGAAGCTGACGGTGTAGTGTTTCTCGTCCAGTTCTTCGTACGCCGATGTCTTGAGCGTGACTTGTACGGGATTACAGGCAGAAGCGTTCCTCTGCTGCGTGGTGATGAGCTGCACGATGCAGTCTGATGTTCGGCTTTGCAGGCTCCGATCCTCTTCGCAAAGATACCACTTGCTGGTCTTCGGGCATTCAGCCTCTATGTGCTTGATATCATTCTCAAAGAGGGCCAGGTAAGGTGTAGGAGGGGATAGGATCTCATTATTACGATTCGGAATTATAGCTAGTTTATATATATCATAAATGGATTTAAGAACTATTGGGAATTTATATACTATAACTATCCTATTATCTATGTAGTAAGATCCTAGCCTAATTATATCAAAGTATTCCCTAAAATTTAAGTCTAACACCCTTTCTCTGCTATAAAGTTTGCTCAACTTACTAATCATAGCTCGTAGAGCATCCAAATTTAACACTGAATGATGTAAAGTGGAAGTCCTAATGAAGGCTAACGCATTTTGCAAGTTATATAGCTCTTGGGCGATAGAATCAATATTATCGCCAAGTATAAGTAACACTTGAGCTAGGTGCGCATATTTTATTAATTCGTAGTCTCTCTCGGCTAAGGTTTCATTTATCTTATTAGTTAGCGCTGTTAATTTATTTTGATTCGCTACTATGTTATCTATGACATGGGAATAACGGTCAGCCCATTCCTTTGATAGGCTAACGTGGCTATTAAATTCTGTGACTAATTTTTCGTCGTTATCCTTAAGGGAATTCAAAATTTCGTTATACCTTTCGGCATCGGTATAGTCAAGGTTACCGGTGATGCTTTTAATTGCAGAGCCTAGACCATCCACGAGTCCTCGTTTTACACGATTAATTTCAAATGTCTCTAGTTGTTTTGATACGCTATCAAGCTTATTTCTGAGATAAGTCATATGAGGTTCAAATAACGAGAAGGTCTTATTGTGAAGGCCAGGGCTAACAGTCTCTAGTTGGTCAGTTATCGAGTCAATTTTGTCATTCAAGTCTTGGAGGTCAATCTGCTGTAAAAAGGAGTGATAATGAGTTATAATCTTAGCTGAGCCTAATTTAAAGGGCAAGATACCAGGTCCGTCATTGAGGCTTTCAAGTCTTATCTCTTGAGATACTGCTGCATGCAGGATGAGAGTCAGGAGAGTCAGGAGAGTCAGGAGCAGTCTGTAACAATTGGCTTGATTTAGGGACTCTTTTCAGTCTACCTTTGGCTACGGGACCTTTCTTTTTCTTTGTGTAAATATGGATAGGGAGGTTAGCCATAACGACGTCATGAGTGTACCGCGGGGCTAACTTCTGGCGTGAAGCAAAAGGATTCTTTATAAAAATCTGTTGTTCAGGGGAGTACTCAGCTTCTTGTTCCCTATTTCTATTATGGTAGTCAGTTATGTTCTGACGTGAGTCTAGGGAGAGGTCATGTATTGTCTTGTACACGAGAGTCATCTTGTCTTTATGAGACATACTATACTGTTGCAATAATTGGGCAGATATATCAATGTCAAACGGGTCTCTAGGATCAAAGTGCCCGGTAATAAGGTCGATCGGTTTACACTTAGTAAAACTATGAATGCTGCTGTTATATGCCAGAAGGGCGTACGGCATGAGGTTGATAACCGATTCCGATTTTTGGGTGACCTTCAGTATGCGGAGATGTTCCAAAATTGTTGAATGGAACCTCTCAACTATCCCATTTTCGTTAGGTGCATGGGGGGCTACCCTATGGTGGTGAATTTTATGAAGTCGAACGAATTCTGACATTAGTTGGTTAGTGAACTCTGTACCGTTATCAGTTGTGATAATCATTGGCAAGGAGTGGTGCGTGCTGAAGTTAAGAAGCGCTTGTACTACGCTAACTGCTGTTCCGTCCCTTAAATGATAAGCCTGAGCATATTTGGAGAATGCATCTACTATAGTGAGGAATTTTTCACTTTCGATAGTCAAAAGGTCTAGGTGGACTAACTCAAAAGGTTTACTGGCAGGCGGTACAACCTTGTATTGTTGTCTAATTGGGTTGCGATCATATTTAGCCTGCCCACAGACTGTGCATTCGTTTATGAATTTGGTGATATTTTCTCTCATTTTGGGCCAGAAATACTTATGAGACAAGGCCAGATAGCATTCATTAATACCTCGGTGGTTGGTTTTACCATCGTGATATTTATTAATTATTTCCTGCTGCCTTAGGTATTCTCTAACATTTTCTAACTCTCGTTTAGTCAAGGTGAGATTCATAGATGAGCTTTTGAAAGTTTTCTGTATGATAGGTATAATGGTATACATAGCTAGGGGTGGATTTATTAATAAACCGGTCCTAATTTTGGGGTGGACGTACTCTTTGATAGCGTTAATTACGTCTTCTTCTAAGTTGGATTCTGACACTTGAACTGATGTTCGTGTATGTGTCTCGAAGGGCTTGGTGACTACCGGCCTTCCCTTTATGTCACCTACTACATTGAGAATTAATTGTTTAGTGAACCTATTTAAGGGGTCGTCTGAGATAGGGACTTCTAAAATGGGGTTTTCACTGTCAGTGTGAACAGTATCGGTCCTAGAGTCATCGTCAAGGTCTGCGGTCAATGTCCTAGAGTCGTCTAATGTAGGAGCCTTTTCGGATGGATTTACGGCGATAGACATAAGTTCCTCGTTATTAATTTCGATTCGCGAGAGGGCATCAGCGTTGGTATTACATTTGCCTTGTTTGTATACGACCGTAAAGTCGTATTCGCTGAGCTTTAATTTCCATCGGGTAAGACGCGAATTTGGCTCTTTTAGGTTCATGACCCACTGGAGAGGCTTATGGTCGGTAACGACCTTGAATTTGCGTCCAAATAAGTAAGGCCTAAAGTACTTAGTGGCCCATACAATAGCTAGAAGCTCCTTTTCAATTGTACTATAATTGCACTCGCTAGAGTTGAGAGTTCTAGATGCGTAGGCGATCGGTTTATCCGAGCCTACGGTGCCTTGTGACAGTATGCCAGATATAGCTACATTTGACGCATCTGTGGTGAGTATAAAGTCTTTGTCAAAATCTGGGTATTGTAAAATAGGGTCATTGGTCAGAAGTGTCTTACAGTGCTCAAAGCATTCTACGTACCTTGGGTCTAGGGTGATTTTGGAACCCTTTTTCAGACACTGTGTTAGTGGTTTGGTTACTCTTGCGAAGTCCGGGATGAATTTTCTGTAGTACCCTAAAAGTCCGAGAAATCGTTTGATTTCGGTGGTGGTTTTCGGAATGGGGTAGTTTTGGATTGCGTGGATTTTATTTGGGTTCGGCTTAACGCCGTCTTTGCAAATTATGTGTCCTAAAAATTCGGTTTCTAATTTTAAGAATTCCGACTTGTCCAGTTGGATTTTGAAGTTGGACTCTCTTAATTTTCTGAAGACTTTCTCAAGGTTCAGCATGTGTTCCTGAAGGGAGGTGCTGAAAACGATGATGTCGTCCAAATAGACAAGACATACTTCGTTCTGCAGGTCTTTGAGTAGATTGTCCATAACACGTTGGAATGTGGACGGGGCATTCTTAAGTCCCATTGGCATTCTCAAAAATTCATAATGCCCGTTCTCTACATTAAATGCGGTTTTGTGAATGTCTTCAGGGTCCATTTCGACCTGATAAAACCCGCTAGCTAAGTCAAGGGTAGTAAAATATTGACATTTACCCAGTTTGTCAAGTACGTCAGTAATATTCGGGATTGGATATTTGTCGTCAATCGTTTTTTCATTAACCTTCCTAAAATCCACGACAATACGCCACTTGACCTTACCTGAAGCGTCTGCCTTTTTGGGAACAACCCAAATGGGAGAGCTCCATGCAGAATCTGAAGGTCTGATGATGTCCTGCTCGAGCATCTTGTTTATCTGGTCTCTAACTTCCTGTCGGTGGACGTAGGGGTACCTATATGTTTTACCGTGTACAGGGACTTCGTCAGTGGTTTTGATTTTATGTTTTACTTTGTTGGTGAATGCCAAGGGCTCACCCTCAAGGTAAAACACGTCTGCGTAATTTTCGCAGAGACGAATCAAATTAGCTCGCTCTTCAGGGTTTAGGTGATTCATCCTGAGGCGGGATATTACTTCGTTAGCGCGGTCTGACAAAATCTTGGTACTATTACACTCTATGTTAAATAGTTCGCCTTCGACTGGTCTATCCATAGAGAATATCACATCGTTGTTAGTAGGGTTAGTAATTTCAACCCATCCGCGATTGTTAACAACCCTAGTTAAACATTCCGTTACGTGACAGTTACAAATGGTCTGAGTCTCGACAACTACGTCACCGTCGCGGGTGTTAACTGGCAACCTAACCAGCTTAGATGAATTTGCTGGAATGATCTCCTCATAGAGGTTGGCATTTCGCGAGTCGTACATCTGAATGGGAATTTGGGCGTTACGGGTCACAAGTAACTTATTCCTGAGGTCTATGTTAGAGCCCCAAACGTCTAACAAGTCAAATCCTAGTAGTCCGTCAAACTAATTGTGAAACTCGTACACGAATAGAGTGACGTCACCTTGTTCGGAAAATTCCGGGAAGCAAGGCAAAGTGATCGAGTAGTTATTTTTACTGGTAGCGTGTACGTTAGTCACTTCGAAGGGATCAAAATTCAATGGAATGTCATTGAAATATTTTTCGACAGCTCTAGGGCTTATGAATGATTGATTGGCCCCTGTGTCTATAAGCAATTTTAGAGGGGGGTTAGCTATTTGAATGTACCCCAGCTGTCTTTGTATGTGAAAGTTAAGCTCTATTTTGGCTTGTCTGAATTCGACTCCTGGCAAAAATCCTCGGTCGTAGGGGTGGATTGATCTACCTCTTCTACGATCGTCGGAGTCTCAGCGTAAGGATCGGATTGGTACTGGTAGTCGAAAATATAGTAGTTTTGGTCAATGTCGTAGTAATCGTCATTGCCGTAGTAGGCATAGCCGTATTCGTCATAATCGTTTGTTACGTTGAAGTTCATTTCACGCGATTTGAGGTAATTGGTTGGGGGTGGATTTCCAAACCTACGCCAATCGTGTGAGTTAGGCGAAAAAGAGGGTCGCGGAGTTGGTGGTAAAACTCGCGGGACAAAATGGCTAACGCCGCTCATCGCTCGTGGGTTGCCTTGAGCGTTCATATGAGCCGGTGCGCGGAACCCTTGATTTTGGAAGCCTTGCGGCTGTCCGCGCATAATTTGTTGAGTGCGAGTCATACCTCGTGGTTGTTGTGGGGGATGATGAGGGGGTTGATAAGGCCGCCAACCCTGAGGGGGTTGAAATGGCTGTTGCCTTGGTTGGCCTTGAAGAGGCATATTAAACATACCCGGTTGCCTTAAGGGCATATCAAATGAAGTAGCTCTATGAGCCACAGTTGAAGGGTGGTTTTGGTGTTGGGTTTTTCCACCTTCATTTCTTTGTTGTAAATAAAGCGTATTGAGTTCATCTTGTACAAACTCTAAGGCTTTTTCCATTGAATCTGGCCGCATGCAGCGGATCCTCGATCCTAGAGGGTCCTTTAGTCCCCTTAAGTACGCTTGTAACGTTAATTTTTTATATAGGTCTCGCTTAGCGTTGACGGTAGTGGGAAGTTGCTCGTGAAGCGAGATATAAGTCATTATTGTGCTGAACAGGTTCATCACCCGCTCATAAAACTCTTGGGCGGTGCTATTTCCCTGAACCTGCATTGAGAGATCACTATAGAGTGCCGTCTCGTCGCGGTGGTCGGCAAAGTTATTTATAAGGGCATTTCTAATCCCTTGCCACGTATCTGGGATACCGTTGGCGTTTATAAGACGGGCCGCGGACCCCGTAACTTTATTAAGGATCCCATTAATAAGGGCCTGGTTTGATAAATCGTGGCCCGGCTCTGTGATAAAGTACGTTATTACAATTTGGTCACAGAGGTTAATAAACCTAGTTAGTATATGTGGGTTCCCATCGAACTCTGGCACTAACCGGAGTGCTTTAAAAATTACATCCACGTCATGTTGGATCTGGACTGCCATTTCGGGTATCGCTTCTAAATTACGCCTATTATCAATGAAACTAAACCTACGAATCCTATCACTACTACTACGCCCTAGATTTCTCGGATGGAAAATCTTGGAGGCTTCACTACTCTACCTTATAAAATAAAATATAACGTTCGCTACTATAGCGGCACTATATATACTACTATCACTAGGTAATACACTAGATAAATTCTACGAATCTAATCCTAATCTAATGGCTATAATACGACTAACACAATATAATATATTTAATAAGGAAAGGATATAGCAATAAGTGAATGGGTAAGGACTGAGAACGATTCAAAAGCACTTACAACATTTTTTCCGATGAGCCGATTTCTAGGTTCTCCCCAGTCTGCCGCTGCCGTAGATTCTTCTGGATACCTCGAAGTAGCACTGATTCTACTTTTATAAGTATCCTACCGACTGCGCCACTTTTGCAGGCGACAGATGGAGGTCTCAAAAAAAATGTTTTTAGTTTTAAAATACTTTAATTAAAATAAGAGTTACAAATAATATTAATTCTAAGTTAAAAGTAAAGGTCCACACGATGTGGGGTTCTAGTTAATAATGCCGATTCCCGGAGTCCGATGGCGGTCGTCCGGTCGGTGTCGCAACACGGCGGTGGCACGTTGTGCTGACGCCGTGGGAACGTGTAGCCGCGGTTGCTAACTGTTAATGAGGTAAATGTCGACGCGGCGATCTTCATACATTAACATCGCGTAACAATCTACATACGACTTTGTGTGTTGTTTACGAAACCATGTTTTTTACAAATAAATAATATTGAATCTTGCATAGATATAATATAATGTAAAGTATGTAAAGTTGCCGTATTGTACGGCTTTCAGACCCTCTAGGATCCTAAAATAAGGCAAACTACGTCTTACGGTTGCCCTTTTTAAGCCTTATTTTCATGCAGACGTTTTGTTTAAAAACTATGCGTATATTTAAGAATACGGCCTTTTTACCAGATTTTCGCTTATTTTTTCCGAATACGGCTATTTTGAGATTAACATACGGCTGCATTAAAATTGACGTGGAACAACTTTGGTAGAGGTTGGTTTCATACCTTCGAGCTAATACCTATAGAGTCACAATCGTGCAAAAAAAGGGTCCGAGGCAGAACTATGCCTAAGATACGTGTAGTAGGCGGGCTTTTTAGTTAGTCGTATGGCGATTGCAAGCCAACTACAACGCAGCACGATGCCAAAGTGCTCGGTTACAAGCTCTAATTAGGTGACATAACGTCGAGATTCGAGAAAATGAGTCATTGTGAATTATTTAATGTAAATATATAACTCGTTATGTATGACGGCGCTCGAACATTTTTTTACTACTTTCACTTAAGGACTGTGGCTCGGTATATATTTGCTCGAAGTTTTATATACTACTTTCTATCCTGGTAAAGTAAAAGGTTGTTATGGGATAGCACAAGTACCTTGATTTTTATTTTAAGATAAAGACTCTGAGTCTGGTCGTGTCATGATCGTCTTTGCCTTCGCTCGTTAAGACACATTCATGTTCTCAGTAATGGATATTTTTGTGATCCGATACAAACACGCCGAGATCGTGATATAATAATGATTGTGCAAACACACCGTGTCATATACCTATACAATTCAGATTACTTAATAAAAAAAAACCGTCGAAAAAAAAGACGTGTGGCACTCGGGGACTGCCGAGGTAAAGCTATTGCATAGCATATTTCGGAGCAGCTCGTCTCGATTCGTGCGAGTTTCGTAGAGTCGTACAATACGTCTAATCGCACACAACGCCGTGTCGAAGACTGCCGAACTGAAACGACGTTAGACGATGCACGGCCTTCAAGCCACACCTCCTTGCCCGTCGGAGTGGGGAGCGTGAGGTTTTTTCGTTACGGAATTTCTGGATTCGGTCCCCGCGCTCAAGGCCCGCGATAGAAGCTATGCAATAGCTTAAAAATAATTATATTGTAAATATAAAATGGTAAATCCGCCTTCCAATCGTGTACAAAAATCAAATATTTCGCTCAAATTATTGATTTTCCAAAAGCGGCTCAGCCGATTTCTGTATAATTTAAATGGGGCCTCAGTTGTATACCCTTTCGAACTAAAAAAGAATTCTTCGATTCGGTTCACAATTGGCGAAATTATCAATGAACACACACAAAAAAAAACATACAGACGAACATAGAACCTCGTCCTTTTTGGAAGTCGGTTAAAAACATAAAAACCCTCAGACATGGAACTATTTTGCTATGTTTTTTTTCATCTTTCAGGTTTAGTGGTATACGGCGGTAGTTTGTCGTCAAAAATATCCTTTTAAAAGACGTATTACTTTGGCTAGAAGGGTGAACCACGTTCAACTCTTTTTAAAAAAGAAAACGGTACCTTATTCAACCATTAAGAGAGTTGCAAAATCAAATAGATAATTATGAAGAATCTTAAAACATGCTAGGGCCACCAATTGATATAAATCGCTTTCACTTCAATTCAACTTACGATCTCTATTGAGTTCGTACTTTGAGTGGCAGTGTGCCGTAACATAACACAAAAATAACAGTTATTGTGAAAAAGTGAATGATTATACTTATTTTATTATAATAATATGTGATATTCTTTTATGAAATTGTTATTTTTCCTGTTACTAAGCAATTGAGGAACAAATTAGAGAGAGTGACTTATTTTTATCCCAAAAAGCTAAGGGTTGGTACTCACCGGGAATATCCTCTGTAGGTACTCGTATAACATAAACTGTATATACACATATATACCAGCAAGCCGCTGGGGCAGGAGCAGAGGCGGCCGCCAGAAATAAACACCTTAAATATGCCTGCCTGGAATCAGCGTACGACATTGTTCCATTCGCCGTCGAAACAGCGGGTCCGTGGGGCGCCGAAGCCAGGAAATTTGTACTGGACCTGGGTCGCCGCCTAAAAGATAAAGCGA